>OZ038385.1:2962775-4162775 GCA_964036045.1 Eutreptiella sp. 'Long Island Sound 2002'
CCGGAAGGCAATAGAATTTCCAGATGTTGCACACATGACTGTTTGCTGCACTATTACAACTGTATCGAAAAACTATGCCTGCCAAGATGCTAATGCGAGTATTGGATCTGATTGGGTGGTGCGATGCACCCAAGACGGGGCATTTGCCATTTTTGTGTGGTATTTATTTGCTGCTAGCATATAGAAGGCATCAGTATGTGCGGATTACCTAAAATGTTTGGCGGTCACTGGTTACTGCCACTTTTGTTGCCCTATCTACATTTCGACCACCAAAGCTACTGGCTACATCATGGCTGTATGTTAAATGGCCGGCTGTTGATGCATCTCAGCTGGATATGAGTCACGGTGTGTTGTGAGGTACAGGGTGAGATATTTTGATGGTGTAAAAGGGAATGTGTTTGAGTGTGTGTCCTGGGTAACCACACAGCAAGTGCGGAGCTCTATGGCGTCTGGGTTCTCGTATGTACGGCGGCGCGAAAAGAGTTGAGTCAAGTGGCCATGTTACAGGATACCATGCATGCGCTATGGAACACAATTAATCTTCGTACGTGTACTGGTTTGTGGCCCAAAATAGGGTGCTGAGGGGCATAGCACATCCATTTCA
The DNA here is from genome assembly GCA_964036045.1 of Eutreptiella sp. 'Long Island Sound 2002'. Taxonomy (NCBI): domain Eukaryota; phylum Euglenozoa; class Euglenophyceae; order Eutreptiales; family Eutreptiaceae; genus Eutreptiella; species Eutreptiella sp. 'Long Island Sound 2002'. The sequence goes on from OZ038385.1 coordinate 2,963,380, forward strand.
GAGGTCATCTTTGGTCATGCATGTGGTGTATACACCATCAAACCTGCAACCAGCTGGTCCCATTTCCGGGGTGCGACAAAACAGTCTTGAATGTGTGTCTTAGGCAGTTACAATGGCTAAAGCTTGCTGGAACCAACTGATTTTACAGGCAAATCGCTTGGGATACAAAGGGGTTTCCTTTGTCTCTGTGCAGGTGCTATGCTGTGAAAATTCTTTTATCATTGTGTGCCTGGCGGGTAACGACCTGTGGCAATACATTCGTGGCATCTTGATATGTGCCGGGGATGTACTGATTGACCGTTAGAGTTGAGCACATAAGGGAAAGTGGCCGACAGAATTCTGCGATAGCGTTAAGTGATTGGGAGAATTTTATTGCTGCATGTATGCTGGTGAAACATTCGTTGCTGTGCTAACGATGGTTTTACCACTGAATGTGCAAATGTGTCAATTGATCAGAGATCTCATTGTTTCCAGAATCATTTGTTTTTTTGTGCTACTGGGTAGAGCTCTGAGGCCCACCCGCCCACCCCTGTTATTACGTACGCTTTGGTCACTATCGGTGAAGACTGATTGGCTGCAGCCTACAGATTTTTGGCCCAGTTAGTAAAGCGGTGCATTGAGTCCCAAAAGGACTGGAGCTCCAGGGCCGTGAAGCAGTTCACATGCACTCTTTCACATTCTGCCCCACCCCGAAACATGTATCTCAAAGTGATCGGTGCGCCGTGGCGGTCATTTTGAGGTTGAAATGTTGGGGTACCCCCTGGACCCCCTGCCCCCCCCCCCCCCCCCCCCCCAAGCCCTCCTGTAACCGCTGCCCAGTAGACCCCCCTCTGAACCCCCTTTGAAAACCCCTGAAACTGGCCCCCGATTTCTTGCCCGCATTGGTTGCAAAACTCCCCCCAACTTTGGGGTGGGGCAATTGCATGTCCAAGCAGTCCCTTTGAGGGGCACGGTGCGCCACGGTACCCCCACTGCGCAGGTCCCCAAGGATGCTGGGCTGGACGACAACGACGGCGACGATGCGCCGGAGCCGGTGGAAGACGAGACGCTGGACATGCGCCACATTGCCCTGATTGCGTGGACCGGCCTGCGGGGCGCTGTGGGGATGGCCCTGGCGCTGTCGCTGATCACGAACCCGCTGGTCCCCTCCACTTTGGGGGGGCCCATTGTGTTCATGACCGCGGGGCTTGTGATATGCACTCTGATCATCAACGGCATCAGCACACGGGCCCTCGTCAGCAGGTGCCCCCCTCCCCTTCCCTGTGCCCACCGGCTTCAGGCGTTCCATAGCGTTCCCAACCGCCAACCCATCGGCAATTTGTGACGGGGTGGGGACGCGATGGTGGTCTCTTCAGCATCGGTTCTCCCCGATTTGTTAGCCCGATTTAGTGGGTTGCAGGATTGAACACCAGAAAAAGACATTTTATTTGCGGGAATTCTTCAGCTGACAGATAGGATACCTCAGTGTCCCACATTCCCTCACTTTCAAAAAAATTGTTCACCCTCCGGGTTGTACATGGCCCTTGATCCCAATTAAGGACCAAAGCTCAATGACCTAGTGGTCACAACAGTGGATTCTAAGCTGAAGCACGCTGGTGCAAATCCCACTGAGGGCATTCTTATCACCTGCCTTCATGTGGGCAGCCTGCTGAAAAAGTTGTTTTTCATGCACAAACAAAGCCTGCCACAACAACAAACAAGCCCTCCCAGTGTCCCAAGACCTAATGCTCCACCTCCAGCCCCCTGAATTGATTGTGTTTTCCTCAAATCATACCCCCTGATTCATTGCCCCTATAGTGAAAATTTTCCCTCGATTCGGGGGGGGGGGGGGGGGTTGCATCTGCGGGCGTTGGTGTGTTGGGTGTTTTGGTCGGGCCGCAACTCCTTGAGCTGGGCTGCGGTGATGGCTCCTGCTGCTGCTGCTGCTGCTGCTCTGCCTGTGCTGTTGCTGTGGGTGCTGTTGCTGTGGCCTACTGACACCTGCTGCTACTGTTGTTGCCATTGTCGTTGTTGTTGTTGTTGTCATTGTCATTGCTGTTGTGGTTGTGGTTGTGGTTGTGGTTGTGGTTGTGGTTGTGGTTGCGGTTGTGGTTGTTGTGGCTGTGGCTGTGGTTGTGGTTGTGTTTGCTGCGGCGGCGGCGACCACCGCCGCCGCCAACAACAACAACATTAATGTTGTGGCAGATTGGGGCTCAGTGATATCTCGGAAGAGCGGAAGGCGGTCGTGCGGTACGCATTGACCGTCCTTGAGAAGGAGCGGGAGCTCGCGGCCAGCGATCTGCAACGCCACCCGCTGACCTTCTGCGCGAACTGGACCGTGGTCACGCAGGAGACCGAGCTCGGGCTGCAGAGGCTGGACGCGTACGCCTGCCTCCGCCTGGAGACCGCCCTGCGCCCCACGGGGCCCAAGCCCATCGACCGCGAGGGCCTCGAAGGCTTCGAGTCGCTCAGCGCCAGGGCCCTGCACGACCTGATCCGCACGGAGGTGGCGGTGGCCCACCGCACGCACCAGGGCCGAGCTTTCTCGAGGGTGTTCCTGGGCTGCGACGCCGTGGACGCATTGGAGGCCAAAGTGTTCCGCTCGCGGGCCACGGCGGTGCGGGCGATGCAGGTCCTTGTGGACCACGATCTCTGCTACCACGTACTCCACCCGGAGCCCTTTCAGGTGTGCCGTTCGCCGTGTCCCTCCCGCCGCCAGTGACGACGTGGCGAAGGGACAGCGGTGGCAAGGAGCGGGGGTTTTCGGCCCGGGTTCGATCCCTGTGGGCGGCAATGCCTAATGGTGCGCCATAAAACATAGCATGGGACTGGTTGTGCTCTGAAGATTGCGTCTCTAATGATGGGGAGCCCAAGGCAAGGGGGGGGGGTGCAATCACCGAATGTGCATCCGAGTGGGCTGCGTCTGCAGGAGCCCCTTTATCCAATGTACAGTGGCAAGGACACATTCTTCTTCACGAGCCAATGCAAGACATGCAAGACGCAACACGTGCTGTAAGAATGGCCAACAACAGCCTGTTGCCTAAGCTGTTATAGGGGCCCTCGGTCAAATCACTTTTTTGAAGCATTTCAGAGGCAGTGCGACGCTGTTGGAGGGCCCGGCCCTTGGGGCCTCCTCAGAGAGGCTCCCCGGAGTGGCAATGGACCGCGGGCCCTGTTATGAGCGCCCTCCTCATCGTTGTGGACCGAAACACAAACTTAAGAATCGGAAAAAATGTTCTATGACGCTGAACTAGGAATTCTCATTTTCGGACTCTCACTAAACAATTTTATGTATAACTCTTTCGAAGATGAAAACTATTTATTGAAGTAAAAGTGATTAATCAAGCTTAATATGACGAATAGTTTGAAGAATTTGTTTTGCACTCCCAAAGGGATGGGTCTGCCAGCCACGTGTACCTACCTCAAGCAGTGCCCCCCAGAGTTTGTGTCTATTTTTCCTGCCACTCCCCCGGTATGTTTGGGCATACCAGTCGGCTCTTCTTGTTGGTGCTGTCCTTCTGACAAATGGGCGTGTCCCAACCTTCGCTCGGAGGGGTATTCACCAGCGATCCCGTAGCAATGCACTGAGATGAGGGCAGGGAGAGGAAGTGAGGGAGGAATGGTGGATGGATGTCTATCTTGGCGGCCGTGGCAACGTACTGAGAGTCGGGATGCAGTCGAAGGGGCTGCATGAAGGCTGAACGAGTATACCGGTTGGTACTTCCGGGTTTATGTGCGTGGTCGCCGTGTGAGGAGGGACCCCTTCACGCGTGGATGGGGGGGTTTGGGTGCCAAACCGTTGAGTGGGGGGGTGAAGAGGATGACGAGAGGTGTGCAGCCTGCTTGGCTACCCCTAACAACACGGGCCAAGTATTTTTACTCAGTGAGAGTGGGAGAGTTGTCCCGCTACTCACACGTGATGCTGCCCCTCGGGGTCCTTTAAGGGGAAGGGGGGGGTCCCCAACGGTCCTCCAACCGGTTTGTACCCGCCAGAAATCGTCTCCCAACCGCATCCAACGGCAGTAAATTTTTGAGCCCCCTTTTCACAAACCCCTGAAGCCCCCTGCCCCCTCAAGCGCATCCCTGCCGCGGGGCGGGGGGCGGGGGAGAGGTGCGGTGGCAATGACCTCTGCGCAGGCGGGGGGTGGCCTGTTTTTCAGGATCGGCTTAAAGTGATGGTAGTAAGACCGCCGGCAGTGCTTCGACAGCAACGCGCGGTTCTTGGCTCAGGACAAACAGCGATGCTACCGCTTCTACGATGACTACGATTTCGTCCTGGAGCACGCGCGGCGCCGGCTGCTCCAAGCGGAGAAGTGCTCGTTCTGGAAGCAATACGAGAAGGGCTCCTTGGCGTACCACGCGGCGAGCACCCTCATCCACAACGTGAACGGCATCGTGGCCCAGAGCGGCCGCTTCTTCGGGATCCAGAACCTCCAGCGGCACTGGGCAGCCCCGACCTGGATCCGAAAGCTCCACGACGTACGAGGGCTGCAGTCCATTGCGCAGCAGGCGCTGGTCTGGCATTTCAGCTTCGGGTACGCGATAGCGCTGGGCTTTGTGACGTGCGCCGAGGAGATCAGTCAGGTCTGCTGTTGCCCGGAGTTGTCTGCGGGGTGGCAGCAAGTTTGGAACGCGCCCGGAAGGTTGATGTCGCGGCTGCGGCTGCTCCGGCTGCCGCTGCTGACGATGATCGTGTTGTTGTCACGGGGGGGTGGCCGGGCCCGGTCCTTGTATGCGACCCCCCCCCAGCCCTCCCCCCCCCCCCCCCCCGGGTTTTGAGAGATAGTGGATTGGGGGCATGGCGCCAACGGCGCCCCCTTTTTTTCGCATGGCGCCAACGGCGCCCCCCTTTTTTAGTGTATGCTTCCTTTTCATTAGACCATCAGTGCTTTTGAGCGCCAGATATCGCAAGACGAGGCGCTATACAAATGTCGTTTGTTGCGAGGTGCTTGCATGTGGTAGTAGTGGGTCGCGCGCAAGCCCCCCCACCTTGGGAAACCCCCCCCACGGCCGAAATCCCCCCAGAACTACCCCCTGCCCCCCCCCCCCCCCCCCCCCCCCCCCCCCGAGTTTTGACAGATAGTTGGGGGGTGGGTCGCATCAGGACCGGTTGTAGTCACCCCCCCGTGGTTGTTGTCGTTGCTGCTGCTGCGGCGGCGGCGGCGGCTGTCATCGTCGTGGTGGTGGTGGCTATCGTCGCTATCAGGTCTGCCACCAGCTCATTGAAGACCACGAGGTGGCCCTGGTCGTGCTGCGCAAGATCCGAGCGGCCAAAGCCACAGTGATGAGGCACTTGCAAGAGATTGCCCTGCAGCACCCCGCCGTGGCCGTCACCGAGCTCACGCGGCACACGTCCCGGGCCATTCTGAATCACGAGCGCGCCGTGATCGCGAACATGAAGACGGTGGGGGTTCTTCCCTCTCGCGAGGCCGAGTCCCTCATCCATTTCGTCGAGCAGCGCATCCAGAGCCTTCGCCGCAACGTCCGGCACATCAGCGCCCCCACGCCCGAGGACATCCTGACGACCTTAGCCTTTGTCAAGTCCATGCCACAGGTTTGGGTTTGGTGGTCATGTTGGGGTGCACCCGGGCGAAATTCTGATGAGGATTGGGATTCGGCTCAGACTTGGAGCCAGCCCCACAGTGAAGGCAGGGCGTTTTCTGCGAGTACGGGACGGTGAAAAATGGGTTTTTCGTCCTATTTTCGTCCCATTTTACTCATTTTCCTCAACCACATCCCGCCACAACTCTCCGCAACCCACATTCCGTGTGCTATGCCCGCTATTTCCCCATGCCCCCCCATTTCCCCCCATTTTCCCCCACTTGCCCCCAATTTCCCCCATTTTCCACCAAACCAGGATTTTGGAGTTTTGCCCAGTTTTCTGTCGGTCATTGTTGTTGAGTTTATTTTAGTGTAGGAGTCTGGGGAAAGGGGGATAGTGCATGGAAGAATGGGGCAGATGTCTCAAGTTTCACTCATTTTCCTCCGATCTGCCCCTGTTTGCTGAGGTTTGAATTCATTATTTGTCATTCATTATTTTTGCACTGTCATAGTTCCCCATTCCTCCGCCACATTCCCCCCGGCACCCTCACTCTTTCCGTGTCCATTCTCTAGTGTTCCAGTTTCCCAAGGGAGTTGGTGTGTTTCAGTGGCGTCAAGATTGCAGTCCTGTATGAAAAGGAATGTTGCAGTACACTGTGTGCAAGTTCTTAAGCGCATCAACAAGTGTAGGTTGTAATCACGAAAGATACGAAAGATTTATGTTGTGTCAGCGAGTGAAGCAGAGCATTGTTTTGGTCCGATGAAAGTAGTAAAATGTCGTATTGCAAGCAATTTTTTTGGGTTATGATAGCGAGTGCCAAAAATTTATTTCGTGTATTCGCAATTACCAAACAAAGTGAATTGGTGTATTGGTGAGTAAGTATTCGACAAGTAAGTGCAGTAGAAGATAGCAGAGTTGGAAAGAGGATTGTAGAGTGTGCTACAGTATTGCGGAGTGCAGTTGAGGATTGCACAGTGCATCCACAAGAGAACTGTAGATTGTGTGATCAGATAATTGGTTTGAAGGATTGTAAACTGTGGAGGATTGCAGATCCAAGAGCGTTAGACAGGATTGCAAAGTGTGGTGCGGGGTGTGCTAGAGGATGTATGGGTTTGCAGTGTGTGCTCGAGCCTTCTTGAGTGTGGTACAACATTATAGAATGTGTTGGAAGGTTGTACTCCACCACATTGCCACCACGTTGGGGCCAGTCTTTCATCAGGTCAGTCCACGTCTTTTTGTATCACACGCCATAGCAAGATCACCCAGAAACTGCAAGGCAAATGCCCTTGCTGGACCACCAGCAAGAGCATGGTCAATGAGGGTCTCTGGTGTTGAGGAAAATTCAAAATCACACATGTATCTCATACACGTCCCCGTCCCCGTTAATACCACATCAGTGCTAGATTCAGATTCTTTTGAATGTGGTTCTGCAGATGTGTGGCAATGTTACTGAGGCTAATTTTTTACAGCGCTTGCACCGTTCACCTCCCACTGTTGCCTCATCACCAGGAAATGGCTCTTCGGCTATGGATTGTGAAGCACACCAACTTTTATGTGCAACGAAACAATTGAAAATAGGGGTAGCAGACAAGTCCATGTTGACATTGTAAATCACGTAATTGCAAATCATGTGGTTGATTTTTCTGTATGAAACTGCCCTTCAACACCAATATGATCACAGTTTCTTATTGGGATCATCCACGACTGCCACTGTTACAATCGGTTGCGGCGAAATTTAGTGCTAGCAGTCTCATGTGACCACATAGTAACCTCTTTTTAAAATGTGTACTGGGTATTACTGCTTTTTAATATGAACTGGCCGTACAAAATGCTCAGAATGCCCAAATGGCAGTAGAGCGTACAAGAAACAGAACGTACAACAGGAAGCGCATAAAAATATTTTACACAGGTTGCACACAGATTGCACAACGGAACCTGCAACAGTATGTGCCACATACAGAACATGCAAATTGGACAACGATGTTGACAACAGAACACAACAGAACCCAGAATATCAACACAACAGAGAATGGACAACGAAAACGGCAACGAAGAAAGAAAGCACAACAGGGCGTGCAACGAAAGGTACGATGGAACGTACAGCACACTGCACGACAGAACAGGCAACACAAGATGGTAGAGCATTCTCGAATGTGGTGCCCTATGCACGGTGTGGTCAGCGATGGCCTCAGGTCTCACGGCTCCTCTGCAGTGCTTTTGCACCGATGCCACAGGCGCTGCAGGAGGACCTCTTGGAGCATGCCCGACTCACGGAGACCAAGGCTGGTGACATGCTAAGAACCGCATCGCTGGACGGCGACGCCGGCTTTCACGTGGTGGTCAACGGCATCGCCCGGCTGGAAGGTCAAGGCAGCAGCATGCACCGCGGCCCTGGCACTGTTGTCGGCCTCACGCACGTGCTCCTGGGCAGTCAGCCCTACGAGAAGGCGGTTGCGGAGACAGACCTACACACGTTCTTTATCGAGCAAAAGGTTCCATCACTGCGGTTGCCTGGATGCTGCCCTGGTGCATATCTTCACTTGACTTCTTCTCCTCCAACCATTTGCTGTCTCAATCCTACTCCCCGTCTGACGTGCGCCCAGATACAAACTAATGCGGTCCCCACACGTACCATATCTTGGAAGACGTGCCAGCTCTGCGCATGCGGCATTGCAAAGTGGACGTACGTACACAAGAACACAGGTACTGCGAAGCACAGCGTCCACCTTCAATTACGCCCTCAACGACAATGAAGCACAGCGAGGATGCAACTCTGTGGTCTTGGCATCTGAGTACCTTCTCTTCGTATCGTCCCGCATCACGCAACACAATAGCACATGCTTGCCCTGCTTTGCTGCCTTGGTCCGGCGCTCCCCAAAATACGTTTTTCTGCTGGACGCCTCCCTGACCTATGACAATCCGTGTGCATGTCACTATTCAAGGCATTGTGTGACTGACACAGGGTGTGAGGCATCTGGGGTCATTGGGTTTGGATTGGCGTGTGTGTCCCCATGTCTTTTGGTGGCAAAATGTATCTTGCAAGAGACCTGATGCAGGAAAACTTCCCGGGCTCCCTCACATGGGGCCGATCCCTCGATTTCCATACGAGACCCCCCCCCTCCCGCCCTGCGTACCCAGTTAATGACAAAAGGGTGGGCGGGTTCGGCCCATACTAATAGTGGCGCCGAAGGCGCTGGGAATGTTTGTAGCACCCCCGTGGCGATCATTTTCAGAAATACATGTTGGGGTGCCCCCTGCCCCCTGCCGCCGGCTAGAACCCCCCCTCTGCCCCCTCCAAGGGGCCTTCGGCCCACTTCTATGCGGGGGCTATGTTGCCCGAGCCCCGCTGCTAGGCAATCTGCAATCGTGGAAAGGTGGGGCTTCCTATGGGGCTGCGCCCCTGCTGCGCGGCGAACCCGCCTGCTGTTCTGGCTGTGGTTTGGGGGGGGGGGGGGGGGCGTGGCGTCCTCGCCTTTGCGCTTATCAGAACGCAGATTTTGGCAATTGCTTTATGCGCTGCCTTGGCTCAAACGACCGTCGAGTGATCGTCATGAGACTTTGCTGTCTTGGTTCGCTGCTACACTTGGTCCCGAACGACATTAGAGACCCAAGTGGTAAGAGCACCAACGCCTACTGTCCGAGACCAGGGCTCACCTTCGACAAGGGGCCAGTGTGCCTGAGGAAGGCTTTCCTCACAAGACAGTCTTCCTTTTTTTGGCGTTAGAAAAGTCTGGTCGCTCCGTGCGTTGGACCCCCGTTCCATCAACTGATAAGCCCCGTGGGTTCACCACCAACGGCCGTCGCTCGATCGCCAATCGCCGGCGGTTGCCCCTGCCCTCCGGGGGTGGGGGGAATGATCAATTTCGAGGACGAATATACCCCATGCAAGTTCCGGGGGGACGTCCATGACAGTGTGAAGCAGACAGTGCAGAGAGAGAGTGGGGGGATTGCTTCTCACAGGGCAAAGAGGTAGGGACACTGTAGATCAGTAAGGAAACATTGTTAGTGCAGACAGCGGTGCTTTTTTTTTTTTGCTGTAGAGATCTGTCCTCCTGCATCGCAACGTTTGGCCACCCGACTGCCCTGGCCTGGCATACCCCATTCCACAAGCCGGTTGCATGGCGGTGTCGGGGGATTGAGGGTGGCATTGGAGTCGTAGCGGAGTCGTCTCTCCTCCAATCCTCCATTTGTATGGCGCAACCAGCACGGCATATTTTCATGTGTGTGGGCTTTGGACATGCGCTGTCTGGTCGCAACAATCAATGTGTGGCTCCTCTGTCACAGGCCATGACCTCTCTTATGGCCGAGTGTGAGGAAATGGCCAACAATTTGTGGCACGTGGCGGGGACTCAGTACACAATGTGGGCGTTGGGGAACATGCCCCCGTTCAACAGCTGGGGGCAGGAGCGGCTGTCGCGGTACATCCAGCGGGGCGTTGTGGTCCAGATCAACGAGCTGGAGGATACGAAATTCGCCCCAACACAGGGGATGGTCAGCGTAGTGCTCTTGGGGAAGGTTTGTTGATTGCTGCCTATGTCAGCTGTGCAAGGCCCCTGTATTGTGAGATCAGCTTCAGGGCCCCCACGGAGGAGGGTGAGAGAGGGAGAAGGGGAGGTTCAGAGAGGTAGAAAAGCATGGGGGGAGAAGTAGAAGGGGAGGGGAGAGAGACGAAGGAGTCGGAGATCAGATAGCAGTGAAGGTGCTGCCTTGGCGCCTCAACTTTCGTTCCACCTGCATGTATTGTCATATAACACACATCAAAGTTGGTCCCACATGCCTCGACTGTTGCCGTACATCCACCACAGCCTTGAAAACCCAGTTCTGTGAAGAAAAAAAGATAGTGTCGGGAAAAGCGCCATGTGACCAGGGGGTGGTCGTTGCGCACGAAGAATGAATAGATCAAGAGCCTGATGTAAGTCAGGATACAAGGAGCTGTTGAAGCATACAAAGAACAACCAATGACGATATGGTGAGATACACAACTAAGTAAAAATGGCAAGCCAAGCAAAGGACAAGCACAGCATATGCAGAGAAGGTGAGTGTCCCCTGTGCATGTTGGCAAGGGCAGCACAGATGCGGAAACCTTCTGCGAACTATCAAGTGGCACTGGCACTGCACCCAAGATGCAAGAGTCCCCTGCTAGTGCTGGAGAGTACAAAGATGCATGTGTCTGCACATGCTGTATGCAAGCATTCAAGTGTGAGGTTACATGCGGTGCATCCAGCCCAGGACAGCACATAATGGGTGACCGTAGTAAGCATGTGATGCAGGGTGTTTGTGAAGCATACATGACAATACATCCCCCCCCACCCCCCAGCTGCACGCGCTCGTCTTCATCAACGGTCTAGAGGCTATTCAGCCCAGCCATGTGGATCACAGGGCTCATCGCAACTAGGGTACCTGGATCGGGATAATGATCTTAAATTGCCAACTGTGGTGGCGTGGAGGCCGCCCACGAGAGAAGGTGGCTGGCGTACTGGGTGCAATGTGTACGGCAATGCAAGCATGTGGACAACGGGTGCCAAAAGTAGCCTGTCCTCTGCCGGGGGGTTGGCAAACCCCACCATCTTTGATTGTGTCATCAATCTATGTTTACATGTTGCGTGCAATGAAGTATACACGCTACACACTACTAGCTGTGGCCACATAGCGGAAATGGGCATAAACACGGGTCTGTAGTAAAACCTATTTTTTTGAAAGTTTAAATTTAATTTAATCTAATTTGATTTTTAAATTTTTTTAAAATTTTTTAAAATTTTTTTTGCTAGGTAACAGTTTACTTGGTTCACTAGTTTTTGCTAGGTATCGGGAACCTAGTAAAAAACAAAGTTTTTTTTTGCTAGGTTTTAGAACCTCCAAAAACAAAAGAACTAGGCCTTGGAACTTTTGGGCCACTTGTTGGCCAGTTCTGATCTTGTCCCCCGCTCTGAGGGGCTTTTTTCCACTGGCCTGGTGAGGCAGGGTGGTCCTCTAGGACCAATATTTTTTTTGTTAAGGACCGCCCTTAAGGACCCCCACTATGGGATTTTTTCGAGGAGCCCGGCGCGGGCCGGTTTTGAACTCCTTTTCGGGGACCCCCGAGAATGTAGGGGTTACATAGCACTTCCGCCCACTTGTGGGCCACCTTTGACTTTGTCCCCTTGTTTGGGGACCCCCGAGAACGCAGGGGTGACGTAGCACTTCCACCCTTTTGTGGGCCATTTTTGTTTCCGTCCCCTTTTGTAGGGGACCCCCGAGAACGCAGGGGTGACATAGCACTTCCGCCCTCTTTTGGGCCCCCGAGAAGGTAGGGGTGAGGCAGCCACTTCTGATTTTGTTCCCCTATGTTGGGGACCCCCGAGAACGCAGGGGTGACAGAGCATTTCCGCCCTCTGTTGGGCCCCCGAGAAGGTAGGGGTGAGGCAGCCATTTCTGAATTTATTCCCCTTTGTTGGGGATCCCCGGGAATGCAAGGGTGATGTAGCACTTCCGCCCTCTTTTGGGCCCCCGAGAGGCAGCCACTTCTCATTTTGTAGCCCTTTGTTGGGGAACACTTCTGATTCCGCTCCCCTTTGCTGGGGATCCCCGAGAATGCAATTTTGCATCCCACTTTCTTTCCCTTTTTTTTTACTCCCACGCTTTGTTGCGTGGCCCCTCGAGTTGGGGTTAGGGACTCACAATCCACGCTTTGTTGTGTGGCCCCTCGGGTTGGGGTTAGGGACTCACAATCCACGCTTTGTTGCGTGGCCCCTTGAGTTGGGGTTAGGGACTCACAATCCACGCTTTGTTGTGTGGCCCCTCGAGTTGGGGTTAGGGACTCACAATCCATCACTTTGTTGCGTGGCCCCTTGAGTTAGGGTTAGGGACTCACAATACACGCTTTGTTGTGTGGCCCCTCGAGTTGGGGTTAGGGACTCACAATCCACGCTTTGTTGTGTGGCCCCTCGGGTTGGGGTTAGGGACTCACAATCCACGCTTTGTTGCGTGGCCCCTTGAGTTGGGGTTAGGGACTCACAATCCACGCTTTGTTGTGTGGCCCCTCGGGTTGGGGTTAGGGACTCACAATCCACGCTTTGTTGCGTGGCCCCTTGAGTTGGGGTTAGGGACTCACAATCCACGCTTTGTTGTGTGGCCCCTCGAGTTGGGGTTAGGGACTCACAATCCATCACTTTGTTGCGTGGCCCCTTGAGTTAGGGTTAGGGACTCACAATACACGCTTTGTTGTGTGGCCCCTCGAGTTGGGGTTAGGGACTCACAATCCACGCTTTGTTGTGTGGCCCCTCGGGTTGGGGTTAGGGACTCACAATCCACGCTTTGTTGCGTGGCCCCTTGAGTTGGGGTTAGGGACTCACAATCCACGCTTTGTTGTGTGGCCCCTTGAGTTAGGGTTAGGGACTCACAATCCACGCTTTGTTGCGTGGCCCCTCGGGTTGGGGTTAGGGACTCACAATCCACGCTTTGTTGCGTGGCCCCTTGAGTTAGGGTTAGGGACTCACAATCCACGCTTTGTTGTGTGGCCCCTTGAGTTAGGGTTAGGGACTCACAATCCACGCTTTGTTGTGTGGCCCCTCGGGTTGGGGTTAGGGACTCACAATCCACGCTTTGTTGCGTGGCCCCTTGAGTTGGGGTTAGGGACTCACAATCCACGCTTTGTTGTGTGGCCCCTCGGGTTGGAGCTAGGGACTCACAATCCATCACTTTGTTGCGTGGCCCCTTGAGTTGGGGTTAGGGACTCACAATCCACGCTTTGTTGCGTGGCCCCTCGGGTTGGGGTTAGGGACTCACAATCCACGCTTTGTTGCGTGGCCCCTTGAGTTGGGGTTAGGGACTCACAATCCACGCTTTGTTGTGTGGCCCCTGGAGTTGGGGTTAGGGACTCACAATCCACGCTTTGTTGCGTGGCCCCTCGAGTTGGGGTTAGGGACTCGCAATCCATGCTTTGTTGTGTGGCCCCTTGAGTTGGGGTTAGGGACTCGCAATCCATCACTTTGTTGCGAGGCCCCTCGGGTTGGGGTTAGGGACTCGCAATCCATGCTTTGTTGCATGGCCCCTTGAGTTGGAGCTAGGGACTCACAACCCACACTTTGTTGCGTGGCCCCTTGAGTTGGGGTTAGGGACTCACAATCCACGCTTTGTTGCGTGGCCCCTTGAGTTAGGGTTAGGGACTCACAATCCACGCTTTGTTGCGTGGCCCCTCGGGTTGGGGTTAGGGACTCACAATCCACGCTTTGTTGCGTGGCCCCTTGAGTTTGGGGTTAGGGACTCACAATCCACGCTTTGTTGTGTGGCCCCTCGGGTTGGGGTTAGGGACTCGCAATCCATGCTTTGTTGTGTGGCCCCTTGAGTTGGGGTTAGGGACTCGCAATCCATCACTTTGTTGCGTGGCCCCTCGGTTTGGGGTAGGGACTCGCAATCCATGCTTTGTTGTGTGGCCCCTTGAGTTGGGGTTAGGGACTCGCAATCCATCACTTTGTTGCGTGGCCCCTCGGGTTGGGGTTAGGGACTCACAATCCACGCTTTGTTGCGTGGCCCCTCGGGTTGGGGTAGGGACTCGCAATCCATGCTTTGTTGTGTGGCCCCTTGAGTTGGGGTTAGGGACTCGCAATCCATCACTTTGTTGCGTGGCCCCTCGGGTTGGGGTTAGGGACTCGCAATCCATGCTTTGTTGCATGGCCCCTTGAGTTGGAGCTAGGGACTCACAACCCACACTTTGTTGCGTGGCCCCTTGAGTTGGGGTTAGGGACTCACAATCCACGCTTTGTTGCATGGCCCCTTGAGTTAGGGTCAGGGACTCACAATCCACGCTTTGTTGCGTGGCCCCTCGGGTTGGGGTTAGGGACTCACAATCCACGCTTTGTTGTGTGGCCCCTCGGGTTGGGGTTAGGGACTCACAATCCACGCTTTGTTGTGTGGCCCCTTGAGTTAGGGTTAGGGACTCACAATCCACGCTTTGTTGCGTGGCCCCTTGAGTTTGGGGTTAGGGACTCACAATCCACGCTTTGTTGCGTGGCCCCTCGGGTTGGGGTTAGGGACTCGCAATCCACGCTTTGTTGTGTGGCCCCTTGAGTTGGGGTTAGGGACTCGCAATCCATCACTTTGTTGCGTGGCCCCTCGGGTTGGGGTTAGGGACTCACAATCCGCGCTTTGTTGTGTGGCCCCTTGACTTAGGGTTAGGGACTCACAATCCACGCTTTGTTGCGTGGCCCCTTGAGTTTGGGGTTAGGGACTCACAATCCACGCTTTGTTGCGTGGCCCCTTGAGTTAGGGTTAGGGACTCACAATCCATGCTTTGTTGTGTGGCCCCTTGAGTTGGGGTTAGGGACTCGCAATCCATCACTTTGTTGCGTGGCCCCTTGAGTTTGGGGTAGGGACTCGCAATCCATGCTTTGTTGTGTGGCCCCTTGAGTTGGGGTTAGGGACTCGCAATCCATCACTTTGTTGCGTGGCCCCTCGGGTTGGGGTAGGGACTCGCAATCCATGCTTTGTTGTGTGGCCCCTTGAGTTGGGGTTAGGGACTCGCAATCCATCACTTTGTTGCGTGGCCCCTCGGGTTGGGGTTAGGGACTCACAATCCACGCTTTGTTGCGTGGCCCCTCGGGTTGGGGTAGGGACTCGCAATCCATGCTTTGTTGTGTGGCCCCTTGAGTTGGGGTTAGGGACTCGCAATCCATCACTTTGTTGCGTGGCCCCTCGGGTTGGGGTTAGGGACTCGCAATCCATGCTTTGTTGCATGGCCCCTTGAGTTGGAGCTAGGGACTCACAACCCACACTTTGTTGCGTGGCCCCTTGAGTTGGGGTTAGGGACTCACAATCCACGCTTTGTTGCATGGCCCCTTGAGTTAGGGTTAGGGACTCACAATCCACGCTTTGTTGCGTGGCCCCTCGGGTTGGGGTTAGGGACTCACAATCCACGCTTTGTTGTGTGGCCCCTCGGGTTGGGGTTAGGGACTCACAATCCACGCTTTGTTGTGTGGCCCCTTGAGTTAGGGTTAGGGACTCACAATCCACGCTTTGTTGCGTGGCCCCTTGAGTTTGGGGTTAGGGACTCACAATCCACGCTTTGTTGCGTGGCCCCTTAAGTTGGGGTTAGGGACTCGCAATCCACGCTTTGTTGTGTGGCCCCTTGAGTTGGGGTTAGGGACTCGCAATCCATCACTTTGTTGCGTGGCCCCTCGGGTTGGGGTTAGGGACTCACAATCCGCGCTTTGTTGTGTGGCCCCTTGACTTAGGGTTAGGGACTCACAATCCACGCTTTGTTGCGTGGCCCCTTGAGTTTGGGGTTAGGGACTCACAATCCACGCTTTGTTGCGTGGCCCCTCGGGTTGGGGTTAGGGACTCGCAATCCATGCTTTGTTGTGTGGCCCCTTGAGTTGGGGTTAGGGACTCGCAATCCATCACTTTGTTGCGTGGCCCCTTGAGTTTGGGGTAGGGACTCGCAATCCATGCTTTGTTGTGTGGCCCCTTGAGTTGGGGTTAGGGACTCGCAATCCATCACTTTGTTGCGTGGCCCCTCGGGTTGGGGTAGGGACTCGCAATCCATGCTTTGTTGTGTGGCCCCTTGAGTTGGGGTTAGGGACTCGCAATCCATCACTTTGTTGCGTGGCCCCTTGAGTTTGGGGTAGGGACTCGCAATCCATGCTTTGTTGTGTGGCCCCTTGAGTTGGGGTTAGGGACTCGCAATCCATCACTTTGTTGCGTGGCCCCTCGGGTTGGGGTAGGGACTCGCAATCCATGCTTTGTTGTGTGGCCCCTTGAGTTGGGGTTAGGGACTCGCAATCCATGCTTTGTTGCATGGCCCCTTGAGTTGGAGCTAGGGACTCACAACCCACACTTCGTTGCGTGGCCCCTCGGGTTGGGGTTAGGGACTCGCAATCCATGCTTTGTTGCATGGCCCCTTGAGTTGGAGCTAGGGACTCACAACCCACACTTTGTTGTGTGGCCCCTCGGGTTGGGGTTAGGGACTCACAATCCACGCTTTGTTGCGTGGCCCCTTGAGTTAGGGTTAGGGACTCACAATCCACGCTTTGTTGCGTGGCCCCTCGGGTTGGGGTTAGGGACTCACAATCCACGCTTTGTTGTGTGGCCCCTTGAGTTAAGGTTAGGGACTCACAATCCACGCTTTGTTGCGTGGCCCCTTGAGTTTGGGGTTAGGGACTCACAATCCACGCTTTGTTGCGTGGCCCCTCGTGTTGGGGTTAGGGACTCGCAATCCATGCTTTGTTGTGTGGCCCCTTGAGTTGGGGTTAGGGACTCGCAATCCATCACTTTGTTGCGTGGCCCCTCGGGTTGGGGTAGGGACTCGCAATCCATGCTTTGTTGTGTGGCCCCTTGAGTTGGGGTTAGGGACTCGCAATCCATCACTTTGTTGCGTGGCCCCTCGGGTTGGGGTAGGGACTCACAATCCACGCTTTGTTGCGTGGCCCCTCGGGTTGGGGTAGGGACTCGCAATCCATGCTTTGTTGTGTGGCCCCTTGAGTTGGGGTTAGGGACTCACAATCCATGCTTTGTTGTGTGGCCCCTTGAGTTGGGGTTAGGGACTCGCAATCCATGCTTTGTTGCATGGCCCCTTGAGTTGGAGCTAGGGACTCACAACCCACACTTTGTTGCGTGGCCCCTTGAGTTGGGGTTAGGGACTCACAATCCACGCTTTGTTGCGTGGCCCCTTGAGTTTGGGGTTAGGGACTCACAATCCATGCTTTGTTGTGTGGCCCCTTGAGTTGGGGTTAGGGACTCGCAATCCATCACTTTGTTGCGTGGCCCCTCGGGTTGGGGTTAGGGACTCACAATCCACGCTTTGTTGCGTGGCCCCTCGGGTTGGGGTTAGGGACTCACAATCCACGCTTTGTTGCGTGGCCCCTTGAGTTGGGGTTAGGGACTCACAATCCACGCTTTGTTGTGTGGCCCCTGGAGTTGGGGTTAGGGACTCACAATCCACGCTTTGTTGCGTGGCCCCTCGAGTTGGGGTTAGGGACTCGCAATCCATGCTTTGTTGTGTGGCCCCTTGAGTTGGGGTTAGGGACTCGCAATCCATCACTTTGTTGCGAGGCCCCTCAGGTTGGGGTTAGGGACTCACAATCCACGCTTTGTTGCGTGGCCCCTCGGGTTGGGGTTAGGGACTCACAATTCACGCTTTGTTGCGTGGCCCCTTGAGTTGGGGTTAGGGACTCACAATCCACGCTTTGTTGTGTGGCCCCTGGAGTTGGGGTTAGGGACTCACAATCCACGCTTTGTTGCGTGGCCCCTCGAGTTGGGGTTAGGGACTCGCAATCCATGCTTTGTTGTGTGGCCCCTTGAGTTGGGGTTAGGGACTCGCAATCCATCACTTTGTTGCGAGGCCCCTCGGGTTGGGGTTAGGGACTCACAATCCACGCTTTGTTGTGTGGCCCCTCGGGTTGGGGTTAGGGACTCACAATCCACGCTTTGTTGCGTGGCCCCTCGGGTTGGGGTTAGGGACTCACAATCCACGCTTTGTTGCGTGGCCCCTTGAGTTGGGGTTAGGGACTCACAATCCACGCTTTGTTGTGTGGCCCCTTGAGTTGGGGTTAGGGACTCACAATCCACGCTTTGTTGCGCGGCCCCTCGAGTTGGGGTTAGGGACTCGCAATCCATGCTTTGTTGTGTGGCCCCTTGAGTTGGGGTTAGGGACTCGCAATCCATCACTTTGTTGCGAGGCCCCTCGGGTTGGGGTTAGGGACTCGCAATCCATGCTTTGTTGCATGGCCCCTTGAGTTGGAGCTAGGGACTCACAACCCACACTTTGTTGCGTGGCCCCTTGAGTTGGGGTTAGGGACTCACAATCCACGCTTTGTTGCGTGGCCCCTTGAGTTAGGGTTAGGGACTCACAATCCACGCTTTGTTGCGTGGCCCCTCGGGTTGGGGTTAGGGACTCACAATCCACGCTTTGTTGTGTGGCCCCTTGAGTTAAGGTTAGGGACTCACAATCCACGCTTTGTTGCGTGGCCCCTTGAGTTTGGGGTTAGGGACTCACAATCCACGCTTTGTTGTGTGGCCCCTCGGGTTGGGGTTAGGGACTCGCAATCCATGCTTTGTTGTGTGGCCCCTTGAGTTGGGGTTAGGGACTCGCAATCCATCACTTTGTTGCGTGGCCCCTCGGGTTGGGGTTAGGGACTCACAATCCACGCTTTGTTGCGTGGCCCCTCGGGTTGGGGTAGGGACTCGCAATCCATGCTTTGTTGTGTGGCCCCTTAAGTTGGGGTTAGGGACTCGCAATCCATCACTTTGTTGCGTGGCCCCTCGGGTTGGGGTTAGGGACTCGCAATCCATGCTTTGTTGCATGGCCCCTTGAGTTGGAGCTAGGGACTCACAACCCACACTTTGTTGCGTGGCCCCTTGAGTTGGGGTTAGGGACTCACAATCCACGCTTTGTTGCATGGCCCCTTGAGTTAGGGTTAGGGACTCACAATCCACGCTTTGTTGCGTGGCCCCTCGGGTTGGGGTTAGGGACTCACAATCCACGCTTTGTTGTGTGGCCCCTCGGGTTGGGGTTAGGGACTCACAATCCACGCTTTGTTGTGTGGCCCCTTGAGTTAGGGTTAGGGACTCACAATCCACGCTTTGTTGCGTGGCCCCTCGGGTTGGGGTTAGGGACTCGCAATCCATGCTTTGTTGTGTGGCCCCTTGAGTTGGGGTTAGGGACTCGCAATCCATCACTTTGTTGCGTGGCCCCTCGGGTTGGGGTTAGGGACTCACAATCCGCGCTTTGTTGTGTGGCCCCTTGAGTTAGGGTTAGGGACTCACAATCCACGCTTTGTTGCGTGGCCCCTTGAGTTTGGGGTTAGGGACTCACAATCCACGCTTTGTTGCGTGGCCCCTCGGGTTGGGGTTAGGGACTCGCAATCCATGCTTTGTTGTGTGGCCCCTTGAGTTGGGGTTAGGGACTCGCAATCCATCACTTTGTTGCGTGGCCCCTCGGGTTGGGGTAGGGACTCGCAATCCATGCTTTGTTGTGTGGCCCCTTGAGTTGGGGTTAGGGACTCGCAATCCATGCTTTGTTGTGTGGCCCCTTGAGTTGGGGTTAGGGACTCACAATCCATCACTTTGTTGCCCGGCCCCTCGGGTTGGGGTTAGGGACTCGCAATCCATGCTTTGTTGCATGGCCCCTTGAGTTGGAGCTAGGGACTCACAACCCACACTTTGTTGTGTGGCCCCTCGGGTTGGGGTTAGGGACTCACAATCCACGCTTTGTTGCGTGGCCCCTCGGGTTGGGGTTAGGGACTCACAATCCATGCTTTGTTGTGTGGCCCCTTGAGTTGGGGTTAGGGACTCACAATCCACGCTTTGTTGCGTGGCCCCTCGGGTTGGGGTTAGGGACTCACAATCCACGCTTTGTTGCGTGGCCCCTTGAGTTTGGGGTTAGGGACTCACAATCCACGCTTTGTTGCGTGGCCCCTCGTGTTGGGGTTAGGGACTCGCAATCCATGCTTTGTTGTGTGGCCCCTTGAGTTGGGGTTAGGGACTCGCAATCCATCACTTTGTTGCGTGGCCCCTCGGGTTGGGGTAGGGACTCGCAATCCATGCTTTGTTGTGTGGCCCCTTGAGTTGGGGTTAGGGACTCGCAATCCATCACTTTGTTGCGTGGCCCCTCGGGTTGGGGTTAGGGACTCACAATCCACGCTTTGTTGCGTGGCCCCTTGAGTTGGGGTAGGGACTCGCAATCCATGCTTTGTTGTGTGGCCCCTTGAGTTGGGGTTAGGGACTCACAATCCATGCTTTGTTGTGTGGCCCCTTGAGTTGGGGTTAGGGACTCGCAATCCATCACTTTGTTGCGTGGCCCCTCGGGTTGGGGTTAGGGACTCACAATCCACGCTTTGTTGCGTGGCCCCTCGGGTTGGGGTTAGGGACTCACAATCCACGCTTTGTTGCGTGGCCCCTTGAGTTGGGGTTAGGGACTCACAATTCACGCTTTGTTGCGTGGCCCCTTGAGTTGGGGTTAGGGACTCACAATCCACGCTTTGTTGTGTGGCCCCTGGAGTTGGGGTTAGGGACTCACAATCCACGCTTTGTTGCGTGGCTTCTCGAGTTGGGGTTAGGGACTCGCAATCCATGCTTTGTTGTGTGGCCCCTTGAGTTGGGGTTAGGGACTCGCAATCCATCACTTTGTTGCGAGGCCCCTCGGGTTGGGGTTAGGGACTCGCAATCCATGCTTTGTTGTGTGGCCCCTTGAGTTGGAGCTAGGGACTCACAACCCACACTTTGTTGCGTGGCCCCTTGAGTTGGGGTTAGGGACTCACAACCCACGCTTTGTTGCGTGGCCCCTTGAGTTAGGGTTAGGGACTCACAATCGACGCTTTGTTGCGTGGCCCCTCGGGTTGGGGTTAGGGACTCACAATCCACGCTTTGTTGTGTGGCCCCTTGAGTTAAGGTTAGGGACTCACAATCCACGCTTTGTTGCGTGGCCCCTTGAGTTTGGGGTTAGGGACCCACAATCCACGCTTTGTTGTGTGGCCCCTCGGGTTGGGGTTAGGGACTCGCAATCCATGCTTTGTTGTGTGGCCCCTTGAGTTGGGGTTAGGGACTCGCAATCCATCACTTTGTTGCGTGGCCCCTCGGGTTGGGGTTAGGGACTCACAATCCACGCTTTGTTGCGTGGCCCCTCGGGTTGGGGTAGGGACTCGCAATCCATGCTTTGTTGTGTGGCCCCTTGAGTTGGGGTTAGGGACTCGCAATCCATCACTTTGTTGCGTGGCCCCTCGGGTTGGGGTTAGGGACTCGCAATCCATGCTTTGTTGCATGGCCCCTTGAGTTGGAGCTAGGGACTCACAACCCACACTTTGCTGCGTGGCCCCTTGAGTTGGGGTTAGGGACTCACAATCCACGCTTTGTTGCATGGCCCCTTGAGTTAGGGTTAGGGACTCACAATCCACGCTTTGTTGCGTGGCCCCTCGGGTTGGGGTTAGGGACTCACAATCCACGCTTTGTTGTGTGGCCCCTCGGGTTGGGGTTAGGGACTCACAATCCACGCTTTGTTGTGTGGCCCCTTGAGTTAGGGTTAGGGACTCACAATCCACGCTTTGTTGCGTGGCCCCTTGAGTTTGGGGTTAGGAACTCACAATCCACGCTTTGTTGCGTGGCCCCTCGTGTTGGGGTTAGGGACTCGCAATCCATGCTTTGTTGTGTGGCCCCTTGAGTTGGGGTTAGGGACTCGCAATCCATCACTTTGTTGCGTGGCCCCTCGGGTTGGGGTTAGGGACTCACAATCCGCGCTTTGTTGTGTGGCCCCTTGAGTTAGGGTTAGGGACTCACAATCCACGCTTTGTTGCGTGGCCCCTTGAGTTTGGGGTTAGGGACTCACAATCCACGCTTTGTTGCGTGGCCCCTCGGGTTGGGGTTAGGGACTCGCAATCCATGCTTTGTTGTGTGGCCCCTTGAGTTGGGGTTAGGGACTCGCAATCCATCACTTTGTTGCGTGGCCCCTCGGGTTTGGGGTAGGGACTCGCAATCCATGCTTTGTTGTGTGGCCCCTTGAGTTGGGGTTAGGGACTCGCAATCCATCACTTTGTTGCGTGGCCCCTCGGGTTGGGGTAGGGACTCGCAATCCATGCTTTGTTGTGTGGCCCCTTGAGTTGGGGTTAGGGACTCGCAATCCATCACTTTGTTGCGTGGTTCCTTGAGTTTGGGGTAGGGACTCGCAATCCATGCTTTGTTGTGTCGCCCCTTGAGTTGGGGTTAGGGACTCGCAATCCATCACTTTGTTGCATGGCCCCTCGGGTTGGGGTAGGGACTCGCAATCCATGCTTTGTTGTGTGGCCCCTTGAGTTGGGGTTAGGGACTCGCAATCCATGCTTTGTTGTGTGGCCCCTTGAGTTGGGGTTAGGGACTCACAATCCATCACTTTGTTGCGTGGCCCCTCGGGTTGGGGTTAGGGACTCGCAATCCATGCTTTGTTGCATGGCCCCTTGAGTTGGAGCTAGGGACTCACAACCCACACTTTGTTGTGTGGCCCCTCGGGTTGGGGTTAGGGACTCACAATCCACGCTTTGTTGCGTGGCCCCTTGAGTTAGGGTTAGGGACTCACAATCCACGCTTTGTTGCGTGGCACCTCAGGTTGGGGTTAGGGACTCACAATCCACGCTTTGTTGTGTGGCCCCTTGAGTTAAGGTTAGGGACTCACAATCCACGCTTTGTTGCATGGCCCCTTGAGTTTGGGGTTAGGGACTCACAATCCACGCTTTGTTGCGTGGCCCCTCGTGTTGGGGTTAGGGACTCGCAATCCATGCTTTGTTGTGTGGCCCCTTGAGTTGGGGTTAGGGACTCGCAATCCATCACTTTGTTGCGTGGCCCCTCGGGTTTGGGTAGGGACTCGCAATCCATGCTTTGTTGTGTGGCCCCTTGAGTTGGGGTTAGGGACTCGCAATCCATCACTTTGTTGCGTGGCCCCTCGGGTTGGGGTTAGGGACTCACAATCCACGCTTTGTTGCGTGGCCCCTCAGGTTGGGGTAGGGACTCGCAATCCATGCTTTGTTGTGTGGCCCCTTGAGTTGGGGTTAGGGACTCACAATCCATGCTTTGTTGTGTGGCCCCTTGAGTTGGGGTTAGGGACTCGCAATCCATGCTTTGTTGCATGGCCCCTTGAGTTGGAGCTAGGGACTCACAACCCACACTTTGTTGCGTGGCCCCTTGAGTTGGGGTTAGGGACTCACAATCCACGCTTTGTTGCGTGGCCCCTTGAGTTAGGGTTAGGGACTCACAATCCACGCTTTGTTGCGTGGCCCCTTGAGTTTGGGGTTAGGGACTCACAATCCACGCTTTGTTGTGTGGCCCCTCGGGTTGGGGTTAGGGACTCACAATCCACGCTTTGTTGTGTGGCCCCTTGAGTTAGGGTTAGGGACTCACAATCCACGCTTTGTTGCGTGGCCCCTTGAGTTTGGGGTTAGGGACTCACAATCCACGCTTTGTTGCGTGGCCCCTCGGGTTGGGGTTAGGAACTCGCAATCCATGCTTTGTTGTGTGGCCCCTTGAGTTGGGGTTAGGGACTCGCAATCCATCACTTTGTTGCGTGGCCCCTCGGGTTGGGGTTAGGGACTCACAATCCGTGCTTTGTTGCGTGGCCCCTTGAGTTAGGGTTAGGGACTCACAATCCACGCTTTGTTGTGTGGCCCCTTGAGTTGGGGTTAGGGACTCACAATCCACGCTTTGTTGCGTGGCCCCTTGAGTTGGGGTTAGGGACTCACAATCCACGCTTTGTTGCGTGGCCCCTCGGGTTGGGGTTAGGGACTCGCAATCCATGCTTTGTTGTGTGGCCCCTTGAGTTGGGGTTAGGGACTCGCAATCCATCACTTTGTTGCGTGGCCCCTCGGGTTGGGGTAGGGACTCGCAATCCATGCTTTGTTGTGTGGCCCCTTGAGTTGGGGTTAGGGACTCACAATCCATCACTTTGTTGCGTGGCCCCTCGGGTTGGGGTTAGGGACTCGCAATCCATGCTTTGTTGCATGGCCCCTTGAGTTGGAGCTAGGGACTCACAACCCACACTTTGTTGCGTGGCCGCTTGAGTTGGGGTTAGGGACTCACAATCCACGCTTTTTTGCGTGGCCCCTTGAGTTAGGGTTAGGGACTCACAATCCACGCTTTGTTGCGTGGCCCCTCGGGTTGGGGTTAGGGACTCACAATCCACGCTTTGTTGTGTGGCCCCTCAGGTTGGGGTTAGGGACTCACAATCCACGCTTTGTTGTGTGGCCCCTTGAGTTAGGGTTAGGGACTCACAATCCACGCTTTGTTGCGTGGCCCCTTGAGTTTGGGGTTAGGGACTCACAATCCACGCTTTGTTGCGTGGCCCCTCGGGTTGGGGTTAGGGACTCGCAATCCATGCTTTGTTGTGTGGCCCCTTGAGTTAAGGTTAGGGACTCACAATCCACGCTTTGTTGCGTGGCCCCTTGAGTTTGGGGTTGGGGACTCACAATCCACGCTTTGTTGGGTGGCCCCTCGTGTTGGGGTTAGGGACTCGCAATCCATGCTTTGTTGTGTGGCCCCTTGAGTTGGGGTTAGGGACTCGCAATCCATCACTTTGTTGCGTGGCCCCTCGGGTTGGGGTAGGGACTCGCAATCCATGCTTTGTTGTGTGGCCCCTTGAGTTGGGGTTAGGGACTCGCAATCCATCACTTTGTTGCGTGGCCCCTCGGGTTGGGGTTAGGGACTCACAATCCACGCTTTGTTGCGTGGCCCCTCGGGTTGGGGTAGGGACTCGCAATCCATGCTTTGTTGTGTGGCCCCTTGAGTTGGGGTTAGGGACTCGCAATCCATGCTTTGTTGCATGGCCCCTTGAGTTGGAGCTAGGGACTCACAACCCACACTTTGTTGCGTGGCCCCTTGAGTTGGGGTTCGGGACTCACAATCCACGCTTTGTTGTGTGGCCCCTTGAGTTAAGGTTAGGGACTCACAATCCACGCTTTGTTGCGTGGCCCCTTGAGTTTGGGGTTAGGGACTCACAATCCACGCTTTGTTGTGTGGCCCCTCGTGTTGGGGTTAGGGACTCGCAATCCATGCTTTGTTGTGTGGCCCCTTGAGTTGGGGTTAGGGACTCGCAATCCATCACTTTGTTGCGTGGCCCCTCGGGTTGGGGTAGGGACTCGCAATCCATGCTTTGTTGTGTGGCCCCTTGAGTTGGGGTTAGGGACTCGCAATCCATCACTTTGTTGCGTGGCCCCTCGGGTTGGGGTTAGGGATTCACAATCCACGCTTTGTTGCGTGGCCCCTCGGGTTGGGGTAGGGACTCGCAATCCATGCTTTGTTGTGTGGCCCCTTGAGTTGGGGTTAGGGACTCGCAATCCATCACTTTGTTGCGTGGCCCCTCGGGTTGGGGTTAGGGACTCGCAATCCATGCTTTGTTGCATGGCCCCTTGAGTTGGAGCTAGGGACTCACAACCCACACTTTGTTGCGTGGCCCCTTGAGTTGGGGTTAGGGACTCACAATCCACGCTTTGTTGCGTGGCCCCTTGAGTTAGGGTTAGGGACTCACAATCCACGCTTTGTTGCGTGGCCCCTCGGGTTGGGGTTAGGGACTCACAATCCACGCTTTGTTGTGTGGCCCCTCAGGTTGGGGTTAGGGACTCACAATCCACGCTTTGTTGTGTGGCCCCTTGAGT
The DNA here is from genome assembly GCA_964036045.1 of Eutreptiella sp. 'Long Island Sound 2002'. NCBI lineage: Eukaryota > Euglenozoa > Euglenophyceae > Eutreptiales > Eutreptiaceae > Eutreptiella > Eutreptiella sp. 'Long Island Sound 2002'. The sequence continues at coordinate 2,988,979 of OZ038385.1, forward strand.
TAGGGTTAGGGACTCACAATCCACGCTTTGTTGCGTGGCCCCTTGAGTTTGGGGTTAGGGACTCACAATCCACGCTTTGTTGCGTGGCCCCTCGGGTTGGGGTTAGGGACTCGCAATCCATGCTTTGTTGTGTGGCCCCTTGAGTTGGGGTTAGGGACTCGCAATCCATCACTTTGTTGCGTGGCCCCTCGGGTTGGGGTTAGGGACTCACAATCCGCGCTTTGTTGTGTGGCCCCTTGAGTTAGGGTTAGGGACTCACAATCCACGCTTTGTTGCGTGGCCCCTTGAGTTTGGGGTTAGGGACTCACAATCCACGCTTTGTTGCGTGGCCCCTCGGGTTGGGGTTAGGGACTCGCAATCCATGCTTTGTTGTGTGGCCCCTTGAGTTGGGGTTAGGGACTCGCAATCCATCACTTTGTTGCGTGGCCCCTCGGGTTGGGGTAGGGACTCGCAATCCATGCTTTGTTGTGTGGCCCCTTGAGTTGGGGTTAGGGACTCACAATCCATCACTTTGTTGCGTGGCCCCTCGGGTTGGGGTTAGAGACTCGCAATCCATGCTTTGTTGCATGGCCCCTTGAGTTGGAGCTAGGGACTCACAACCCACACTTTGTTGCGTGGCCGCTTGAGTTGGGGTTAGGGACTCACAATCCACGCTTTTTTGCGTGGCCCCTTGAGTTAGGGTTAGGGACTCACAATCCACGCTTTGTTGCGTGGCCCCTCGGGTTGGGGTTAGGGACTCACAATCCACGCTTTGTTGTGTGGCCCCTCAGGTTGGGGTTAGGGACTCACAATCCACGCTTTGTTGTGTGGCCCCTTGAGTTAGGGTTAGGGACTCACAATCCACGCTTTGTTGCGTGGCCCCTTGAGTTTGGGGTTAGGGACTCACAATCCACGCTTTGTTGCGTGGCCCCTCGGGTTGGGGTTAGGGACTCGCAATCCATGCTTTGTTGTGTGGCCCCTTGAGTTAAGGTTAGGGACTCACAATCCACGCTTTGTTGCGTGGCCCCTTGAGTTTGGGGTTGGGGACTCACAATCCACGCTTTGTTGGGTGGCCCCTCGTGTTGGGGTTAGGGACTCGCAATCCATGCTTTGTTGTGTGGCCCCTTGAGTTGGGGTTAGGGACTCGCAAGCCATCACTTTGTTGCGTGGCCCCTCGGGTTGGGGTAGGGACTCGCAATCCATGCTTTGTTGTGTGGCCCCTTGAGTTGGGGTTAGGGACTCGCAATCCATCACTTTGTTGCGTGGCCCCTCGGGTTGGGGTTAGGGACTCACAATCCACGCTTTGTTGCGTGGCCCCTCGGGTTGGGGTAGGGACTCGCAATCCATGCTTTGTTGTGTGGCCCCTTGAGTTGGGGTTAGGGACTCGCAATCCATGCTTTGTTGCATGGCCCCTTGAGTTGGAGCTAGGGACTCACAACCCACACTTTGTTGCGTGGCCCCTTGAGTTGGGGTTCGGGACTCACAATCCACGCTTTGTTGTGTGGCCCCTTGAGTTAAGGTTAGGGACTCACAATCCACGCTTTGTTGCGTGGCCCCTTGAGTTTGGGGTTAGGGACTCACAATCCACGCTTTGTTGTGTGGCCCCTCGTGTTGGGGTTAGGGACTCGCAATCCATGCTTTGTTGTGTGGCCCCTTGAGTTGGGGTTAGGGACTCGCAATCCATCACTTTGTTGCGTGGCCCCTCGGGTTGGGGTAGGGACTCGCAATCCATGCTTTGTTGTGTGGCCCCTTGAGTTGGGGTTAGGGACTCGCAATCCATCACTTTGTTGCGTGGCCCCTCGGGTTGGGGTTAGGGATTCACAATCCACGCTTTGTTGCGTGGCCCCTCGGGTTGGGGTAGGGACTCGCAATCCATGCTTTGTTGTGTGGCCCCTTGAGTTGGGGTTAGGGACTCGCAATCCATCACTTTGTTGCGTGGCCCCTCGGGTTGGGGTTAGGGACTCGCAATCCATGCTTTGTTGCATGGCCCCTTGAGTTGGAGCTAGGGACTCACAACCCACACTTTGTTGCGTGGCCCCTTGAGTTGGGGTTAGGGACTCACAATCCACGCTTTGTTGCGTGGCCCCTTGAGTTAGGGTTAGGGACTCACAATCCACGCTTTGTTGCGTGGCCCCTCGGGTTGGGGTTAGGGACTCACAATCCACGCTTTGTTGTGTGGCCCCTCAGGTTGGGGTTAGGGACTCACAATCCACGCTTTGTTGTGTGGCCCCTTGAGTTAGGGTTAGGGACTCACAATCCACGCTTTGTTGCGTGGCCCCTTGAGTTTGGGGTTAGGGACTCACAATCCACGCTTTGTTGCGTGGCCCCTCGGGTTGGGGTTAGGGACTCGCAATCCATGCTTTGTTGTGTGGCCCCTTGAGTTGGGGTTAGGGACTCGCAATCCATCACTTTGTTGCGTGGCCCCTCGGGTTGGGGTAGGGACTCGCAATCCATGCTTTGTTGTGTGGCCCCTTGAGTTGGGGTTAGGGACTCGCAATCCATCACTTTGTTGCGTGGCCCCTCGGGTTGGGGTAGGGACTCGCAATCCATGCTTTGTTGTGTGGCCCCTTGAGTTGGGGTTAGGGACTCACAATCCATCACTTTGTTGCGTGGCCCCTCGGGTTGGGGTTAGGGACTCGCAATCCATGCTTTGTTGCATGGCCCCTTGAGTTGGAGCTAGGGACTCACAACCCACACTTTGTTGCGTGGCCGCTTGAGTTGGGGTTAGGAACTCGCAATCCACGCTTTGTTGCGTGGCCCCTCGGGTTGGGGTTAGGGACTCGCAATCCATGCTTTGTTGTGTGGCCCCTTGAGTTAGGGTTAGGGACTCACAATCCATGCTTTGTTGCGTGGCCCCTTGGGTTGGGGTTAGGGACTCACAATCCATGCTTTGTTGTGTGGCCCCTTGAGTTAAGGTTAGGAACTCACAATCCACGCTTTGTTGCGTGGCCCCTTGAGTTTGGGGTTAGGGACTCACAATCCACGCTTTGTTGCGTGGCCCCTCGGGTTGGGGTTAGGGACTCGCAATCCATGCTTTGTTGTGTGGCCCCTTGAGTTGGGGTTAGGGACTCGCAATCCATCACTTTGTTGCGTGGCCCCTCGGGTTGGGGTAGGGACTCGCAATCCACGCTTTGTTGCGTGGCCCCTTGAGTTAGGGTTAGGGACTCACAATCCACGCTTTGTTGCGTGGCCCCTCGGGTTGGGGTTAGGGACTCACAATCCACGCTTTGTTGTGTGGCCCCTTCAGTTAGGGTTAGGGACTCACAATCCACGCTTTATTGCGAGGCCCCTTGAGTTTGGGGTTAGGGACTCACAATCCACGCTTTGTTGCGTGGCCCCTTGAGTTTGGGGTTAGGGACTCGCAATCCATGCTTTGTTGTGTGGCCCCTTGAGTTGGGGTTAGGGACTCGCAACCCATCACTTTGTTGCGTGGCCCCTCGGGTTGGGGTAGGGACTCGCAATCCATGCTTTGTTGTGTGGCCCCTTTAGTTGGGGTTAGGGACTCGCAATCCATCACTTTGTTGCGTGGCCCCTCGGGTTGGGGTAGGGACTCGCAATCCATGCTTTGTTGTGTGGCCCCTTGAGTTGGGGTTAGGGACTCGCAATCCATCACTTTGTTGCGTGGCCCCTCGGGTTGGGGTTAGGGACTCGCAATCCATGCTTTGTTGCATGGCCCCTTGAGTTGGAGCTAGGGACTCACAACCCACACTTTGTTGCGTGGCCCCTTGAGTTGGGGTTAGGGACTCACAATCCACGCTTTGTTGCGTGGCCCCTTGAGTTAGGGTTAGGGACTCACAATCCACGCTTTGTTGTGTGGCCCCTCGGGTTGGGGTTAGGGACTCACAATCCACGCTTTGTTGTGTGGCCCCTTGAGTTGGGGTTAGGGACTCACAATCCACGCTTTGTTGCGTGGCCCCTTGAGTTTGGGGTTAGGGACTCACAATCCACGCTTTGTTGCGTGGCCCCTCGGGTTGGGGTTAGGGACTCACAATCCATGCTTTGTTGCGTGGCCCCTCGGGTTGGGGTAGGGACTCGCAATCCATGCTTTGTTGTGTGGCCCCTTGAGTTAGGGTTAGGGACTCACAATCCACGCTTTGTTGCGTGGCCCCTCGGGTTGGGGTTAGGGACTCGCAATCCATGCTTTGTTGTGTGGCCCCTTGAGTTGGGGTTAGGGACTCGCAATCCATCACTTTGTTGCGTGGCCCCTCGAGTTGGGGTTAGGGACTCACAATCTGCGCTTTGTTGTGTGGCCCCTTGAGTTAGGGTTAGGGACTCACAATCCACGCTTTGTTGCGTGGCCCCTCAGGTTGGGGTAGGGACTCACAATCCACGCTTTGTTGCGTGGCCCCTCGGGTTGGGGTTAGGGACTCGCAATCCATGCTTTGTTGTGTGGCCCCTTGAGTTGGGGTTAGGGACTCACAATCCATCACTTTGTTGCGTGGCCCCTCGGGTTGGGGTAGGGACTCGCAATCCATGCTTTGTTGTGTGGCCCCTTGAGTTGGGGTTAGGGACTCACAATCCATCACTTTGTTGCGTGGCCCCTCGGGTTGGGGTTAGGGACTCGCAATCCATGCTTTGTTGCATGGCCCCTTGAGTTGGAGCTAGGGACTCACAACCCACGCTTTGTTGCGTGGCCGCTTGAGTTGGGGTTAGGAACTCGCAATCCACGCTTTGTTGCGTGGCCCCTCGGGTTGGGGTTAGGGACTCGCAATCCATGCTTTGTTGTGTGGCCCCTTGAGTTGGGGTTAGGGACTCGCAATCCATGCTTTGTTGCATGGCCCCTTGAGTTGGAGCTAGGGACTCACAACCCACGCTTTGTTGCGTGGCCGCTTGAGTTGGGGTTAGGAACTCGCAATCCACGCTTTGTTGCGTGGCCCCTCGGGTTGGGGTTAGGGACTCGCAATCCATGCTTTGTTGTGTGGCCCCTTGAGTTAGGGTTAGGGACTCACAATCCATGCTTTGTTGCGTGGCCCCTTGGGTTGGGGTTAGGGACTCACAATCCATGCTTTGTTGCGTGGCCCCTTGAGTTTGGGGTTAGGGACTCACAATCCACGCTTTGTTGCGTGGCCCCTCGGGTTGGGGTTAGGGACTCACAATCCATGCTTTGTTGTGTGGCCCCTTGAGTTAGGGTTAGGGACTCACAATCCACGCTTTGTTGCGTGGCCCCTCGGGTTGGGGTTAGGGACTCACAATCCACGCTTTGTTGCGTGGCCCCTTGAGTTTGGGGTTAGGGACTCACAATCCACGCTTTGTTGCGTGGCCCCTCGGGTTGGGGTTAGGGACTCACAATCCATGCTTTGTTGTGTGGCCCCTTGAGTTGGGGTTAGGGACTCGCAATCCATCACTTTGTTGCGTGGCCCCTCGGGTTGGGGTAGGGACTCGCAATCCACGCTTTGTTGCGTGGCCCCTTGAGTTAGGGTTAGGGACTCACAATCCACGCTTTGTTGTGTGGCCCCTCGGGTTGGGGTTAGGGACTCACAATCCACGCTTTGTTGTGTGGCCCCTTCAGTTAGGGTTAGGGACTCACAATCCATGCTTTGTTGTGTGGCCCCTTGAGTTGGGGTTAGGGACTCGCAATCCATCACTTTGTTGCGTGGCCCCTCGGGTTGGGGTAGGGACTCACAATCCACGCTTTGTTGCGTGGCCCCTTGAGTTTGGGGTTAGGGACTCACAATCCATGCTTTGTTGTGTGGCCCCTTGAGTTGGGGTTAGGGACTCGCAATCCATCACTTTGTTGCGTGGCCCCTCGGGTTGGGGTAGGGACTCGCAATCCATGCTTTGTTGTGTGGCCCCTTTAGTTGGGGTTAGGGACTCGCAATCCATCACTTTGTTGCGTGGCCCCTCGGGTTGGGGTAGGGACTCGCAATCCATGCTTTGTTGTGTGGCCCTTTGAGTTGGGGTTAGGGACTCGCAATCCATCACTTTGTTGCGTGGCCCCTCGGGTTGGGGTTAGGGACTCGCAATCCATGCTTTGTTGCATGGCCCCTTGAGTTGGAGCTAGGGACTCACAACCCACACTTTGTTGCGTGGCCCCTTGAGTTGGGGTTAGGGACTCACAATCCACGCTTTGTTGCGTGGCCCCTTGAGTTAGGGTCAGGGACTCACAATCCATGCTTTGTTGCGTGGCCCCTCGGGTTGGGGTTAGGGACTCGCAATCCACGCTTTGTTGCGTGGCCCCTCGGGTTGGGGTAGGGACTCGCAATCCATGCTTTGTTGTGTGGCCCCTTTAGTTGGGGTTAGGGACTCGCAATCCATCACTTTGTTGCGTGGCCCCTCGGGTTGGGGTAGGGACTCGCAATCCATGCTTTGTTGTGTGGCCCCTTGAGTTGGGGTTAGGGACTCGCAATCCATCACTTTGTTGCGTGGCCCCTCGGGTTGGGGTTAGGGACTCGCAATCCATGCTTTGTTGCATGGCCCCTTGAGTTGGAGCTAGGGACTCACAACCCACACTTTGTTGCGTGGCCCCTTGAGTTGGGGTTAGGGACTCACAATCCACGCTTTGTTGCGTGGCCCCTTGAGTTAGGGTTAGGGACTCACAATCCACGCTTTGTTGCGTGGCCCCTCGGGTTGGGGTTAGGGACTCACAATCCACGCTTTGTTGTGTGGCCCCTTGAGTTGGGGTTAGGGACTCACAATCCACGCTTTGTTGCGTGGCCCCTTGAGTTTGGGGTTAGGGACTCACAATCCACGCTTTGTTGCGTGGCCCCTCGGGTTGGGGTTAGGGACTCACAATCCATGCTTTGTTGCGTGGCCCCTCGGGTTGGGGTAGGGACTCGCAATCCATGCTTTGTTGTGTGGCCCCTTGAGTTGGGGTTAGGGACTCGCAATCCATCACTGTGTTGCGTGGCCCCTCGGGTTGGGGTTAGGGACTCACAATCCATGCTTTGTTGCATGGCCCCTTGAGTTGGAGCTAGGGACTCACAACCCACACTTTGTTGCGTGGCCCCTTGAGTTGGGGTTAGGGACTCGCAATCCACGCTTTGTTGCGTGGCCCCTCGGGTTGGGGTTAGGGACTCGCAATCCATGCTTTGTTGTGTGGCCCCTTGAGTTTGGGGTTAGGGACTCACAATCCACGCTTTGTTGCGTGGCCCCTCGGGTTGGGGTTAGGGACTCGCAATCCGCGCTTTGTTGTGTGGCCCCTTGAGTTGGGGTTAGGGACTCGCAATCCATCACTTTGTTGCCAGGCCCCTCGGGTTGGGGTAGGGACTCGCAATCCATGCTTTGTTGTGTGGCCCCTTGAGTTGGGGTTAGGGACTCACAATCCACGCTTTGTTGCGTGGCCCCTCGGGTTGGGGTTAGGGACTCACAATCCATGCTTTGTTGCATGGCCCCTTGAGTTGGAGCTAGGGACTCACAACCCACACTTTGTTGCATGGCCCCTTGAGTTGGGGTTAGGGACTCACAATCCACGCTTTGTTGCATGGCCCCTCGAGAGGTGGGACAGGTTTTTGGGTGAGTTTGGCAATGTAGCTTTTGCTATAGCCCCCCTCTACTCCACCTTCCTACATCAAGAAGACGGTGTGAGCTACCATCCTGCCTGCCTTGTGATGCTACATTGCCTTTTGTCTAGGCGTGTTGTCAACAATAGCATCCAACTTCCACAAGACAGATTGTGGTTGTTGCGTGAGATTGCACAGGTAGCTTTGCACTATCGCGATTCTCCGCATGCCCCCCCTATTGAGACCACACCCAGTTGGGCCTTCGCACGGTAGGCCCTATTGTTCTCCCAGCCGTTCGTCATGCTTTTTTTGCGACAACACAGTCCACATCACGTGCCCTGAATGTGGAGTTTATCAGTGTGCCTTGCATGCTTCCGTTTTGTGTCTCTCGGAGATATGTGTGGCATTCCGCAATTGGAGAGTGCAATTTACTGCCACACTGGCATGCATTGTATTGGCATTCGCCTAGGGTGACCGGCTTGTGGTTGACAAGCCGCCTTCTGTAGATGAGGTCCGTCCAAAGGTGGTGATCCGCGGCAAGGAATTTTTTGTTCCAGAGCATTACCCCAAAGATGCCTCTGTTAAATTGGACTATGACAAAAAATTGATTGAGGAGTTGGATACAAAGACCACGGGCGTGCTTTGCAACATGTGTGTGCAAACTGTGCAGGCACAATCCTCCCTGTGCACAACCCACGTACAAAGATAAGAAGGCGGACCTCATCTACAAGCGTGTGTTTTGCGACTTCATATAATGCACACGTGTGTGCACCTCACATATGTATACATATATTTATGATATAAAAGCTCTTTCTTTTCTTGAGCCTCATTTTGTTTCTGCTGACTTTGCAATACACGGTTTGGCCCGGGTGGGGCGTCACTTACACAAGTGGCCTGGAATCGACCAGGGGGCACCATGCCCTTAAACACAAATACCACCTACCGTTGACCCCCACCCATAAACTTTGTGTTTTTTGTTCACGTCCAAATTTGTGACTACCTAGTAACCTAGTAAGGAAATTTTTTTTAATTTTTTGCATAGTAAAAAAAAAATTTTATTAAAAATTTTTGAAAAAATTTTTTACTACGTTTTACTACATTGTACTAGGTTTTACTACATTTTACTAGGTTTTACTACAGCGCATACTAGGTTTTACCAAATGCCCCATAATCACACGCCCCCCTACCCAAGTGATGTGTGAACCAAGATGAAACCAAGGTCTGGGTCTGGAGAGTAAGCGCAAGGGTAGTGAATTGTAGAGGGGCTGGTTCTCGGGGGCTTATGTGATGCATGTATGCTTATGCCACCTCAAAGCCCATGTTAGTGCATGGCCCTCCACTCATTTGGCAAGTGGGGAGACACCCGCAACAGATGGCAAAGTGTTGATGCGATGGGGAACGGTGATTGGGAACAGAGAAGGCAGACACAAAGTAATTGCACACCTGAATCTTTGGCGGCAAGATTTGTGGCAATCTACTCTATCAACAGATCCCAAACTCCACACGTGTAGTGCTAGTATTGGAGGATGCAAACAATGTGGTCTAGGCCTACCACCTAGCCCTTCAATCCCGCAGTGACGCCTAGAGGACGGAAGTCCAAAGAGTCATTCATTACGAAGGCATGGACATGGAGAATTTAATTAGCTCGCCAGCATACCACCATTTAGCGGTGGTCCAAGAAGTACAAAAATGGCACATGGAGGGACAAGCAAATGATTGGAGATCTGCCATTTGTCCAAGGGCAAGAGGGCAGCATGAATTTGGCCTAGAGGAGGCACGTGGGGATGCAAATGATGGGCTTTGACAAGATGGTGGGACGAGATGGGAGAAGAAGGCCCAAGGAAAGGGATGCACAGCCGGTCAGTGCGGAGACAGAGGCGAGAGCAAGGCACACCTCAATTGGCTACTTCTGCCACAGAATAGATGAATGAAGGAATGAATCAATCGGCTACTTGAGGAGCAGGATGTGCTCAGTTGGCAGTTGCATGCCACGAGGAGCCAACAGAGGCTGAGAAGCTTGCCATCAAAAGATGAGTTGCCTGCGCCAGATGGGGGATGTAGTGAAGAGGCCTAAAAGAGAGCAAAAGAAGAGACAGCTCGCTGAGGAAGTCCGTGCCTCAGAAGAGGATGATAAGGAGATGGCTTCAGACCAAAAGAGTCCAAGGCAAGCCATCCAAAAGACCGCCGGTCGAGGTGCAAGCCTGAAGCATGAAAACACAAAACAAGGCAACAAACCCGCTGCAAGACATAGCTGAACCCCACAAAGCAAGACAGAATTTGAAAAGGAAGCGCAGAGAGCTGAGGACTTGGAGGACATGACCGACACGTATTTGCGCTGGGGCCATGTATGTGCATGGACATCACAGACCAACAAGAAAGCCTCAAGGTATTTGCTGCTAAGTGGAATCAGGAGAAGCAACCCGAACCGCATTGTGAATTTTGTTAACACCCTGTTCAAGTTCCACAACCAAGTGGGCATGTGGCCAGCCATATGTGTTGTCATCGCAAGACTGATAGGTCTGTGCTCGTGGTCGTCGATGCCATCACTTATGAGAAATACCTGAAAGGTGGGGCGGTTCGTCAGGGTGGCAGAGTGCAGAGGTGCCAAGGCCGTAACATAGTTCAACCGGTACCAAATGGCCATGTATGTGGCCACAGCCACAACCACAGCCACAACTACAGCCACAACCACAGCCATAGCCACAACCACAGCCACAACCACAACCACAGCCACAGCCACAACCACAGCCACAACCACAACCACGGCCACAGGCACAACCACAGGCACAACCACAACCACAACCACAACCACAACCACAACCACAGTCACGGCCACAGGCACAACCACAGGCACAACCACAACCACAACCACAGCCAACAGCCACGGCCATGGTTGTATATGTAATGACAGGCGTAGGAAATAGGGAACTTGTTGTTCTCGGCACATCTGGGGGCGAGAGAAGGGGGTGTAAAGATGCAACTACCTCCTCACGACCATCCATCACTGTATGGACTGGATATTGGGGGTGTTCCAGGTTGTGAATGCCAAATGCAGCACAAGTATGTTTGGGTTCTTGCACTACCGGTACAGGGACAGGTTGGTGCAACGTATGGAGTGCAGAGGTGGAGGAAGCTGCGTGAGCCCAACTTTTCAAGTTGCTATGCAAACCTGCCAACATGTTGACCCAGGCGCATGAGGGCATGGAAGGAATTTGCTGGCAAGTCCATCAAAGTTGTGTATACATGTCCCCTCTAAGGCTTTTTTGTTGGCCATAGTGCACGGATGCCTACAGGCCAAGTGGCTACTCAAATGGCTGTTGCGGTGGCCTGAGTGGATAGAGGAGCCTGGGCACATGCTGGGAACGATGTGCAATGTCCTAGGGGGTCCTGTTTCTGCCACTGAAGACAGCGAAACAGTTCTGCATCCATGGCAATGTAGTGGTAGACACCACAAGGAAAACCAATCACAGCTGCCCTTTGCCAGGCTCTGCAATGACAACAGGGGGAGGCGCCACCACATGTTTGGTCTCGTGTGTGCGGGTGCATCGGGACGGTATTGGGAGCAGCAGCAGCAGCAGCGTGCACACATTGCACGTCACGTTGCAGTCTCACGATGCTGCGTACACTTCCGTGATGCCGTGCCCCTGCGCGTGCCTACACAAGCAGAAATCGCGGCACAGGCGACCAAGTGAAAGACACAGCGCCGTCCCGCTACGCATGGGCCTGGTTTGCGAGTGCGCATTTGTTGGATATGTCTACTCGAATGCATCGAAGGGGGATTCATTTTGCCGCACATGAAATGAGCCGGTGAGAATGCGACTGTTTCCATGGATCTGCGCTGCATAAAGGGGAGGCAGCCTCCTCCAGGATGATGCTCGGTGCGGCGCAGCGGGGGCTGTGTGAGTGGGTCGGAGGCCAAAAACAAGTTTGTGCGCAAAATCGGCCTCAGACTTCGACCCCCTTAAATACATTTTTTTCCTGAGGACGATTTTTTCCTGGTGTAGGTGTGCGGGTGGGTCGGTTGGCGTCCGCCAAGTCCCCAAACGACCCCCCTCCCCCGGGGCAGTAGAAGCAGCCCGACTCTTACCCCATCCAGGGAGGAGGGAAGGGACGAACTGCAAAGCACTGTCTGCGTGACACGAACAATCATGGAACTGAGATGGCGATGAAGGTCGTGAGGCAGGCGCGGCTGGAGCTAAGTGGCGGGTCCACACCTGACCAATTGAGGCCCGGGGCGGGGAGTTACTAAGCACGCACACGCCTGGCCTCATCACCCCCCCCCTCCCTCCCGCATGAGGTCCGGTGCTGCACTATCTTTATTGCGCCGACAGGCCCACACTTTGAACGCAGCCCCCGCCCAGACGTACCGTGGGCCGTGCCTGATCCCGTTCCTGGACTTCGAATTGGAGCTGTCGACAGGATCCAAGTTGTTTCTGGTGAACGAGCCCCTGGACATGGGCAGTGCCCAGTTGCTGGACTCCACCATCATCGACCCGCAGACCACCGGCACGGCCTCGGGCGGGCGCCGCCGCTCCAGTCTGATCGCCCCCTCCCCCGGCGGCGGCGTGCGGCACGCCGCCCTCCCGGGCCGTCTGCCGCGGCTGGGCCTGCGCCCTCCCTCTCCGGCCGCGGCCCGCGCTCGGCAGAGGTCGGTGTCCAAGGGACCGCGATCACATGCCCCGTGATGCCGCACGCACTGCCGGGCAGGGCCGGCAGTGACATGACGTGTTGCGGTGGGCAACGCTTGTCTTGTAAGTTTTTGTGTGGGAAACCCACGGTTGAGGCGGGGAGGGGGAATTGGTGTGCGCGACCCTAGCCGCACCGCCGCCCCGCAGGTTTTCCACCAAGCCAATTTCGGGATCGGGCCGCCGAAAAATACTTTCCCCGTGGCAGCAAACTCGGGCTCCACGACAAGGAAGGCTGCACCAGACCAAGCCTGTGGCACTCAGAGCCAACAATGAGGGCGCCCGAGCTTTAAAAGGTACAGATGCCAAGGTGAAAGTGTTTTTGTCCACATGGGCACACCGTCCAAGTGATGCATCTGAACGTAGCATTTGCCATTTGAATATGTGTCAGGCATATCAGCCAGTCATAGTTGTAATTTTACTGGTGATGTTCGGATGCCCCTTCCTTCCCAACCCGACTGGCCCAGTCTGCTCCTCTTTGGCGTTGCTTGCAACTGCCATGCTTCGAAATGTGCCGCCTTTCAATGATCTCCTGTTTTTCGAAGCACCTGTAAACCTCTGATTCGGGTTGGGTTATGTATTATCAATCAGATGCGTTTGTCGTGGTGCCGAAGGTCTGGTTTTCAAGTCCGTCTGGTTTTCAAGTCCTGGGACTATGGGTTGCAGCAAACTAAGCACAGGGTGCACACCGCACCCAGTGATTCCGAGGCCTGCCTGGGCCAAACTTTGCACTATGGGCACTGCATACACATGGTGGGCCCTGCGTGCACACTGCCACTCCTGATTTTGGCTGAACACCCTCATGGGTGGTTATTTTCCTGAGTCTCTAGTGCAGTAGGGGGGGCAAGGCCTCCATTTCATACCTCAGGCTGTACCCAGCCTCATTTCCCTCCATCTCATCCGCAGCCTTTGCATCCCCGTCATCCACTCGTCGTTTTAGGAATAGAGCACGCTGCTTGGGCCATCCATCACAGACATCTGAATCAATATCCTGAACACGGTCCAAACAGCACCGCCCCACACTACTCTCAGTTATGGGCCCCATTGTGTGCTTCCGCAGTTCGTACACCCAACTCCCCTACGCCCCCTGCTTCTCCCAGCCCCTCCCCATTTAGGAGAACGTGTGACACACGTGTTGTTTACACATCCCAACCCCCGAGTCCAACCAGCCTCAAACCTCAGCCCCCTCCAAGCAACTGCCACATTGCACCACATCAGAGGGTCTGGCATGCCCTGTGGTCGAGCAAATATTCTGCTGGCTCATGGGGTTCATATGAGATTTGGGCCCAAGCAGGCAATCCAAAAAAGAATTCGCCAAAGCAGCAGCATCAATCTGTGCCCCTTGATGATCAAATACACTCCTGGGAGCCTGTCACACCAAAAACCTAAGACATCAACTGCCTCCCTCAAGCATTCACACCAGACCCTTTTGTGTGTCGGGTTAGGGGTTGGTGTCAATGTTCTCCCTGGATTGGATTTCCTGTTGCTTCATGTCAGCTTTGTATTGTAATTTTTTCATTTCTCCCATCTTACACTTCAGCGGAACCCATCTTCATCATCCTCCTTCCCACTCCTAGCAGTTCAGGCTTGAAGGCATTCTTGCCATCCACAGAAAACAGATTCGCGTTTCCATATACCATATAACACTCTTTCGACGTGCTCTATCGCTTCCGCTGCGCTTCGCCAGAGGAGTTTGCGAATAACATGGTGATTATCCCAGAAGTTTGTTCTATTCTGAGCGAGATTGTCCTGCACAGCTGGTCCATAAGCAGCATTTCTTGGGGTTGCAGGGCTGCTGTGCAAAAAAGGAGTATGCAGTGGAATAGCAGCAGTTCTTCCTGCACTCGTTGATTCTCATGCTGCTTGTTTCTGCAGCATTCCAAAATTGAAAGGCCCATGCAGCTTTCACCCGTGCTGCCTTGGTCCTTATTTTAAGTGTGCATATCAGCACATTTACATGCACATCCTCTTTGAAATACCCATCCTCCCTAATCTGGTTAATCCTGGTTGAGGGCCTGGCCTGAACGGGTTTCTGATTTTCTGGCCTCATTTAAAGAGAGCCAATGCTTGCCATTCCATGAACGTTTGTTTTTTCATTGTCCCATGATTTGGAGATTCTCAGTGGAGAAGTACCACTCAAATTGCTTTGTTGTATTAGTTTATACGCCATGTAGTTGCACTGCATGGCAGCAGCAAACAGGTTGTTCACCTTGGGTGGTCAACAAGGTTTGTTGTGCATTTTAGCAGAATTCAGATGTCAGACGTTCAGTGTAATAGGACTGTAGGGGATGCGCGCGTGTGTTCTGTGTATGGGTGCGCGCGTGCGTAAATGTAGAATGTAGTGAGATTTATTGTAAAATCTGTTGCTTTTATTTTGACTAATTATGCTACAGAGCGTGTGGATGACATAATGTAATCATGGGTTTGATTTGATTGATATTGGATGCTCGCTGTGAACGTGGTTGGAACTGTCGGAAGTCAGGAAAAGATAGACGCCAGAATAAGACTCAATGAGGAGTTAGATTACAATCCACACGCTCGATTCATTGACGGAGTACGACTGTTCCTGGATGGGAACTCCGACAGCTTCTGTGGAAAATTCACGATGGAGCTCAAAAACAGTATGTTCAGGTTCGATGGTGTCCGTTGGAAGTTCACGATGGAGCTCGCAAACAGTATGTTCTGGTACACTGCCTACGGCTGAAGACAGCATTTTTGAACTGTACTGTGAAAACTGGTTTTTGCGAAGCATGAATAACAGGCTTCAACAGTAATTGGGAGTGGTGCAGTCACAACTGCGTGAGGAGCGGCGCGCCAAGGACAGGGCCTGCAAGAGAGGACAAGCTGGCGAGGGACAGGAGCGCAGCCGAGTGCACCAGATTGACGAAAATCAATGAGGAACAGCCAATGGAGATCAGCCAACTGAAGGAGCGCATCGCCAACCAGCACCAAGAGCTCCTTTGGAGCTCCAAAAATCGCCGTGGTGGTGCGCACGTTCAGCGCGCAAGAAGGGCAGCTGAGCGCTGGCCCAAAACAGAGACTGGCGCCGACAGGGAAAACAGGGTGGGAGGAACTGATTTAGGTGTGCAGTCCATATGGCTTTTTGTAATGTACAACAAAGTCCTGATGGGATTTCTGGAGAGGGTTCCTGGCCTTTGCCAAAGAAATCTTTACATCCCTCATTAAGAGGAGAAGCGGACGGATTTGTTAGCACGGTTGCAGTCCAGCCATGGCCTAGACGGGCCCATCAATCTCTCGTGGGGGCACTCTGCCGCCGGCAGGGGGAAGTTATGGTCTTCCCCTGCCATCGCCTTGCCCTGCCCTGTGGGGGGAGGGGGGGGGCGCCGGCGACGTGCCCTGTCACTGAGGCACTGCGCTGCAGCCGGCAAGGGAAAGTTGTGATCTTCCCCCGCCACCACCCAGGATGCCCCACCATTGGGGCATCACTCCACAGCCGGCAAGGGGAAGGTCAAGCGGGAGTGAAGATGACCAGAGCAGTGTGTACACACTGTGATACGAAGGTGCTGCACTACTGGCAGCACGTGCATTTTGTTGTTTTTGTCACTTACCTCGTCCTGAATATCACCGTTGGGTTTGTGTTTAATGTGCGTTGAGTTTTTGCAATGCTGGTCGTGTTTTTTTTCTCACACTTTTTATGTGCTTAGGTTTGGTGTGAAGTGAGAACGAACGTGAAGAATGGCGTGGCTGAAGTATGGACTACCATGTTTTGGTATGTCTATGCTTTTGCTCGCTACGTTTTCATGTGTTTGTTTTTTGTGTTTTTTTCGTCTGGTTTGCTTCGTTTTTTTTCGTGTGTTTGTTCTTCGTGTCTGTTGCTTTTTGTCTGCAGTTTTACGTGTTGGTCCAAGGTTATACGAGTGTAGCATTCAACAGGTTATGGGCGTCTGCTGGTATGCAGGTGTGTACGCGTGTGTGCGTGCTCGTGGTGCATGAGGCACAGCTGCCCCAAAGGGCTTTGTTTACTTATGCTGTGACCGTGGTGCCCCAATACAAATAAAGGGGCTAGATTCGTTGTGATCAAGATCCGATGATCCTGAATGTAAATTTTGAGTTTGGTGTCATAGGACAGTTTTAGCTTTCTAGGGTTTTTGTTTTTGTGTATGTATGTGTGGGCTTGTTTTGTTTTGTGGTAGTTACTCCTACTTTTCAGTTCTTGGTGTTTGTTTGGTAGTTGGCGGCAGGGCGTTTTCTATTTTTTGGAAGGCGGTGGCAGGTTTGGCTAGGTTAGGCTATTTTTCAGGACGGCGGTTGCCAAGAACAGCCTTCAGCTGTTTAGTGAGGTAGGGTGAAATACCCACCCTCTTTTTAGGCCCTCACCCAGCTAGGCCTTTTGGGGAGTCTTTTTGGGCATTGGTCCCCTGTCTCCCTGTCGTTTTTGACGCCCATACCCCTCCCCCTGTTGGGATTTGGGTTGCGGCGCCACAGGGAGGAGTTGTTCGCTAGGTGGGACAGCGCATTGCGCGCTATACCCTGGCCAGTTTTTGGGCTAAATTGTTTTGTGAGCGGCTTCTTTACCATGGGCGGGTCTGCGCCCAAGCTAGTTTGAGGCTCCATTGGAGCCTCAAAAAAATTGTTTTGCTGAGCATTTGCGTTTTTTTTGATTGGCAGCTACGCCACTTCTGCTGCCAGCGTGCCTGTGACACGTTTTCTTTTTTTTGTAAATATGCACTTGCCTGTTGGGTATGTATTGTGTTGTTCTTCTCTGTCCTCCTGTATTTGTCTGGTTAGGTCAGAGATGGGACTGGTTTCTGATTGCCAAAGTGCCGTGAGGACTGGGAAAGAGAGTTTGGGTGGGTTCCGGCATGAGATATGGCTCTGCATGCACCCTATCGAATCATTTTAGGACATGAGACCTGCATCTAAGTATTACCATTTGTGTAATATTGTTTGGTACACAATGTTAAGGTACGAAGAATTTCAGCATACACAAGTTTCAATAGAGTAACACCCATCCAAGGATGCAACATTTTTCAATGGAAAAAATGATTCAAAACATTTTCCTTGCGGGATTGCAACTTTTTCACCCTTTGGCTATTTCGCACTCCCAAGGCCAAGGTAGTAGGGGTCAGCCAATTTGCAAGGCATTTGAAAGAGGCATGCCGAAGGCCTCTTTGAGAGGTGATCTAGCCTAAAAGCAACACGGTGTTCAAGAATTCTCCCATTATGATAGATTTTTCCCGAGATTTGCGAACAATTTTGAGAATGAATGTTTTGTACGGTTTTGTTTCACGTCAACTAGTTCAAATCAAATTCTCATAGATGAGATTAAAGCAAAAACAAAATTCGTTTAATTCTTTTTTACAGGATGGTGCTAATTTCTAATGTTCAAAAGAGTTGTTTTCCTTTATAAGTTTGAAAGAAACGGCTTTTTTGTACACCGTGGGGAGTGTACACTACGGATGTCACTGAACATGTCTAGAAAGACCAAAATGGGATATCTTTTGCTTCTTTCTGTCACACAACATCATGCATACACAATCAATAAATTTTCTTTGTATGGAGGCTCCGATGATAGCCTACATGTGTGTGGAGGGGGGGGGGCTATCGCAAAAGTCGAAAAGGGTGCTATGGCACCACAAAAGAAGCTTTGAGGCATCAAAATGGGTTAATGAAGGGGTCCAAATCTATTTAGAGTGTGGTTAACGAGGGTTGCGGACATCTTCAAAGGATTGGTTTTGTTGCTTTGCGGAATCATCATAGGTTGTGAAATGTGACGTAAATGAGAGTATTAGTCACATGTCTCAACAGTGGCATGTCGTGGTGCCCATGGACTCTTTGCTCAAATGTTCAAAGCAACAAACTTTTCTGACCCATGGTTTGAGTCCTACACCTAGATGGTACGAAAGCATCTTAGAAAGATTTGGAGAATTAAGCACATTTGAATTGTTTAAATGGACTCATTGATTCCATTAAGACCGTGGGTTGGTCTATGTAAAGTAAGGTACCTATCTTTGCCTTGAGTGTATAGGGATCTTACACACAGCAATTCTGGAAACATTTCACGTAACCATTTCGGTTAAGAGCCATGGTGGGTCTCATCCTTCATGGTGTACTCCCTATGCATGCTTGAATATGGTAATTTTGGAGCATATCATGGGTCCACTTTGATTAAATCCACGATTTGCTTAAATTCTTTAGATCTTTCATGAATTGCATGTTCACACATTGCGTGTGCGCATACCTTTCTATTTCAAGTCATTTTGAGGGAATGGCTCAATGCTACATCCATTTTGGTGCCTTGCTTTTAGAGATTTCTGTTTTTATGGCTAAAAGGTAGATCTCTAAGCTATCATGGTGACACAAAACACGTTAGAGCTCGTTTTGTTCAAATTCATCGCGCGGAAAAAATGTGTGGGCCGCATCCAAGCTGAAACATCCATCTTTCGCCATAAACTTTGACACATTGTAAGCTATTTTTGCTATGCTGTTCTTCACTTTTTGCCATTCATGGGCTCACCGTCCGGGCTCGGTGCTAGAAGCCCTTGGAAAGTTTGACCCCATTACTCATTAGTGCATGTTGGAGAATCTCTTGGTGGTGCATATTGCATGCATATTGTATTATATTTGTTTATGTACCGCTTGTGAGATACAGAAAAAGGTCATTCATACTCACGACCTATGAATTTCATGGTCCCACTTAAGTGCACTATGGAGGACAACTAAGGTGGGGTTATTGTTACATGTTGAGCTTCATCGTGTTGGCTACAATTACAAGTGTGTTGATAATCTCAATCGTTCTCAACAGCTTTGCTAATCGTTTTCTAGAAAATTTTGCAAAATTTTCAAAAGCAGACCAAGCATGGCAACATGTAGGCACATAAGGCGGTGGGTGTCAAGAGTGGTCAATAGAAAGCAGTTGATGCCTCTTGAGGCACGCTGCTCCCTAGTGTACATCTATTGCTATGCATACAATCATATCAAATTGTTTCTTCAAAAACGCAAAAAGAGTGGAATAGTATAAGGCGAAGGAGCCAATTGTTGAACCACAAGCTAGTTGTTGAAAGTGTTAGAATATGTATTTTTAGTCATACAACCTTGACATAAAAGTGTCCAAAATTGAAAATTAAACATTTTTCGTGACCTCGATGTCATAGTTGCTCTCTATTACTCTTTGTAGTCTCTTGGAGGCTGTGAAAATGGGGGGTGGGGGGTAACCATTTTTAAGCCCACTAAGCTGCAAAGGATCGACAAATTTTCTACCCCATGCGAGATTTTAATCATACAAATATTTAATATGGATTATAGCAAAGGATGGTGTCACAAGATTTTGCAACTGCTGTCTTTAGAAATTGGGGCATGCACATTCCGGAGGGAGCCGCCGCTTCCATGGACCCCCTGTGGAGGTTTTGATGGTCGGTTTCCAACAGCACGGCTCAAAATGTTTGATACTTCAACTCATTGAATACTTCAAATGGGTCACAAATCAACTCCCCAACTATACGAAATCTTTCAACTGGCAGAGAAACCTTTCAATTGTGGGCGCATTGGGTTCCGCTTCCTCCGCACCAAAAATCGTGCAATTTCTGTGCCGATGGAACAATTTTACATAGATTGGGTGTTGATTTGTGGTCTACTCGGAGAATTTTAACATTTGAAATCGTAAAGCATGCAACCAAATCTTCAAAAGTCGGCGCGCACAGGTGGTATACTTTCTGGCGCCGCCCCAATTTCTGCGGCTCCTCCGCAATCACTTTTCGCCAAAATTAAAAGCACAATTCACGTATTATCCATAAAAATAGATATACAATCCCAAAGTTCATTGTTTTATCTAGCTATATATTGCTACAGCAAAGCCCCATCAGTAAGAAACCTCAAATCGCTGCCAGCGCTAGTTACTTTTTTATAGTATTGACACAGCCCACAACCTGAAAAATAACTTTCTTAGCGGTGCGATGGATAGAAGTCGCGCCGGTTGCGGCACGGCCGCATCAGCAATTTCTAGACTGTTGTTTTGGCGATTTCTCGAAAATGCTGAAGAGTTGGAAGCTGACGTCTTCGGCATTATTCATTGATTATAAAATCTACCTATCCATCGCTTCCTGTTTCGTGTCGGTGTGATTTTCTCATCTCATCAACAAAATTACATCGGAACGGAAAGTGAAACAATAAGTAGGTAGTTTTGATCATCAATTGTCAATTCCCAAAATCTCATTTGCTACCTCTTCAGAATTTTCGAGAAATCGTCAAAACAAAAGTTCATAGCCTTAAGAAACTACACTTTCTTCATACACTGGCACTTGCCGCCTTAAAATGTTCTTACCAAATCGGCCACACCGACCGTTTTTCTCTTTTAGAGTGGTTTCTTAGCCGGAACATTTTACTGTATTTAGCTTGCAGCCATCACTGCTATCTACACAATCCTTACAATATTCGTACAACACCTCGTGATTTTACCTTAGTAGGCCTGGCAAGAGTGGACCACCATCTTCATAGTGTCAATAAACATTAAAAGTTGTCTAGCGTTTACAGCTGGCACGCTTTGGCGTGTGCGTGCCATGTTCACAAGAATCCGCAAAAGCAACGGCAGGCCGCTCAATATGCACAGCTCCTTGCCACTGTTGGATGCGCAAAGCTGCTATGCCTCGCTCAAGGTGCTCCACCCCATTGATTAGGCGCCCTTGTCGTTGTGCCATGTGGGACAGCATTTTGGTCAGAGCCTTCAAACCTGCCTCCACTTTATGGAACGGCGCAAAGGTATTCTACCCTTCGTGGCGGCCCTCAACAATGCTTTAGCATTGACACGCTAGAAGATGTGTCTTTCTTGCTGCAATTCGCATCACTTCAGCGCTGCTAAGATCTCCGTTGCTGCCCGAAATGTGGGCGGTGTGTGTCCTTCCGTTGGGTGGACGTCGGCTCGTGTCATTCTACGCAGCTACTGTGCACTAGGTGCCCAAAAAGCTCCTACGGGTTGAAAACAAATTGCGGGCCTTCAACAACTCAACGTAGTTTTCAAAACGTGGGCCTCCCATTATAGTACCATTCGTCATCCAAACCCACGGTGTCCAACCCTAGCTCTTCAAAGCAGGTGTCAATTTCATCGACCTCGTCATGCACAGTAGCCACCAGCAGGTCCTCCTTAATTCCGCAGACGATGTCTCAGTGATGGCATCAGGGCTCCGTTGTAGCCTAGCCTAGTGCCGACATTGCACCACAACATCGACATCCTATGCAATGCACGGCAAAAACATGAAGCTGTTGCCCGTCTACAACCGATGTGCCTCACCACATTTGGGATACGTGGGCTACAAACCACATTTTGGCCCCAAACCTCGGAGTCCCTGGTTTGAAATCGTCGTTAAAAAAAAAAACATATCCTACCAGAAAATGGCACACTTTCTCACAGACAATTTTGATCTAACAACGTCACGGGCAATGTGATTAATACAGATTCTTTCATACCATGGAAAATCCAATTTCTGTCTCTTTACACTTTATCCAATGCACTTAATATTGAGCCAACCATTCCTAACCACCACAAAATGTGGGTTTGCACCCAAACTGCTTGGAGAATATGCTGCTGGCTGTCTCCTTGATATTGCGTTGTGGCTTGCTGGTAGCATTGTTGATGCCACACCCAAACTTTCTGTGTCAGAGCACATTCAAAGGCACAGCTTCTAACAAAACATGTGTTGCTCCTTGCTATTTCAAATGGCCTCCCAAATTCAATGCCTCCAAGCCCCTGTGAATTCAAATGTGCAGTCTTGTGACACACCTGTCTACTCATATCTTTCTACCACAGCACAACAGGGCCCAGAGGGTGTGCATTCAACCCATCGAGCCACAAGCCACACCAGGATGCGTAACAATAATGCTGATCAGATTATAGTGCTGCACGCTCCTTTCATGGAGGACGCAAAGGATCCCTCCACTCGGGAGCTGGTCACTCGCTCTCTCTCGCTCACAAAATGTTGCCCAAGAGGCCATGCTGGTGTACTGTGCAAGGTTGCACTACCATAGGCACCCTCTTGGGCATCACCAAGAAATTGACTTGAAAATACTTCCTCTGGCACCCTTCTGTTTGTATCCTGAAAATGCAGTTTTGTTTACCACTTCTTCCCCCTTACTTCCGCAGCGCATCAGCGTGTCAATGCCTGTCCACCTTGCGCGCCCTATGTTCCCATACTGGTGCCACGAAATGGTGTTAGGTTAGGCAAATTGGCAGCCATGTTTAATATCGATTAGGAGGAACAATTTCCTTGGTTCAACCATCACTTCGCCTCATTCTTCATGTGCAATAGCAGAGACCGCATCCGGCTCACTCTCGCCTGCTTCTTCTCGTTACTGCCTTTCAAATCGATGAGAGATACAACGCGTTCCCAAATCTAAAGAGGTACAAGAAAATAATACAAACTTGCAACTCTCCGACAGATGACAAGAGTGAAGAGGAGACATCTCGTGGGTCGCATTCCCACTGGCGTCAAGGAAGCCAAAGAGTGAAGAGGGTGCTCGCCAACACGGTGAACAGGTAAACAGGCTCGCAGCTACACGACAAAAGACTCCGAGCCAACAACCGCGACCCAAGTTGGAATCAAAGCTACCTCACAGTTGGTGGCACGACAAAACAAACGAGACAACGAGCCACCGCGATCTGATTCGAGGCACACATACGTCGCCATGAGAGAATAATGCGTCCCTCTGCTTGCAGAACTCCGCCTCAGCACCAACATTACGCTCGTGGTTTCCACTGACCCCTTCTGCTCTCTCATTGTAGAACTGCTCAATAACTTCCTTGGCTTCAGCTGCAAACACACAGCAAACGGCTTGATATAATCCACAACGCACTCAGACACAGTGGTCTGCCGGGCGAGCCGCAGGCGTGCTTATGAACGAACGAAAAACCTTTCATCTTTTCGGCCTTCTCCGCAGCCGCGTCATCTTTTTCTGTCATTCTCTCTCGGTTCTCGATGGCCCATTTCTCAAGGGCAGACATTTCTTGTTCCGCCGGCTCTTCTTCTGGTGCTGCCTGAAGGGGAACAAACGAAGATATTGGGGACCCACACTTCCCGGGACTTCACCATACTTTTCACCACACTTGGCACGTCGAGCACACACACCGCTGCTTCCTCCATCACCAACTCCTCCTGAGGTTCCGCAGCCGGCGCCGGTGCCGAAAACTCGCTTGTGGCTGTCGTACCGAAATCGTCGGTGCCTGTTGGGAAATCATCTTGAGCAGGTGCGCTGAAATCGTCGGGTGCTGCCGTCCCGAACTCTGCAGGTGCTGGCGTTGCAAAGTCGTCACCTACGAGCAGAAGGGTGCATAGGGGGGAAGTGACAGCGTGCACAATTTCCACAAGTGTATCCCTATTCTTAACTCAGCGAGTGCTCAGAGAGTTTGGTTGCTGAAAAAATGAGGAGCGTTTTGCTGTTTGCACTTTCGTTTGGGTTGACTCTTGGGAGCGGTGGGGGTTTTGGGTGATTTGCAGGCTGAAAGGTGCAAAGGACCGACCGCGCTGCCACAACCGAGTATGGCGATAGTCTCCAGTCCCAGATCTTGCCTTTGTGTTCCCAGAGTTGCTTCGATTATACCCATCAGTGAAACGCTTGCAAGGGTGGATGAACTGAACCTGTTTTTGGTTTTTGTATGCAAAAGTGCCCCAGCATCTTTTGTCTCAGTCCTTTCGTCCTTTTGTTTGTGGCTCAACTTGTGTGTCAACCTTTGTGGTTTGTGCAGCTGCGCTTTGTAGGTTGCCTTCGTTGGTGTTTTGTGAGGCCTGGTAGTGCATGCAACGCTCCTGTGGGTGATGACTAATCACCCCTTGCATGTCAAAATAGAATCATGACACCTTGCACAATTCGAATCTCAATCATCCACTCAAAAGCCAAGCACACACGCCAACCCACTTCACATACCCAGCACGTCGTCACCGCTCGGGGCACCTTGTTTGTCGTCGCCTGAACAAACGAAAGAAGGTTTTGAGGGGCCACAGAAGGGAGTGCTTTCAGCAAATTTTAGAGTTGCCACACCTAAGAAGTCATCTTCCATAGCTGCTTGTGCTGGTGCTCCCTCCGCGGGTGCGGTGAAAAAGTCGTCGTTGTCAAACTCTGACATGGCTATTTGCGAAGAAGACACAACTACTTGCGAAGAAGCAAGATGCGCAAGAGAAAAAAACTTCAACGACGTCGCTTTCTGTCACAAGCACAACAGTGCTCCTTGGCAAGACGGTGTCTCGATGCTGAGACTCTGCCGCAAAATATCACAAAGCATGAATCAGAGCAAGGCCGGCAGCAAGGAATGGGTGAAAGGTTGATACAATACCTGCCCGCATGCAAGGTAATGTGTCAAAATGACCCCTCACACTAGCAACAGATTCAAAGAACGCAGAGATGCGCGGCGCAAATCAAAAAAGTGGCATGATCGACAACCCTCCACGAAATCGAGGGTTTGTTCCTGTTCGTTTCAAGCTTTCGCTCAAGCGGGTCTCTGAAGTGGTAGAAGGCGCCTGAACCCTTTCTGCCTGCAATTTCACCAATGTCATTTGCACAGATCGTGCAAATTGACATTGCCATATTTCGCCTCTCGGCAACCACATGAGGTGGAGCTCACTGCAGGGGGCATTGGGAAGCATTCCCAGCGGGAGTTTGCGGTGCCGCGGCATTGTCCCACGAATGGCAGCCTAAGTTACTCTGCTGTTTCCAATAGAAAAGGCTTGCGGAAAGTTGGCTTTCGGGAAAATTTGTGAACTGGGACTGGGGCTGGTGCTGGGGCGGTGGTGTGGGAGAATGCAAAGTATTTGCGGATTGGATACACAGCCTGCAAACCCACACCTTGCCGGTTCCGGGATTTGGCAAGTTTCTGCTCTTGCCCACCCTAAAGCATTGCCTACGCTGGTAACGGTTTCTCCCTACATAACTCGCAGTGGTTGTCATGGCACTGGACAAGAAAGCACTTGCTCGGGTTGCAGATGAGGCGCGAGGTCTGGCCCTCGACGCTGTCGCCAAGTGTAAGTCTGGACATCTGGGACTGCCTTTGGGTTGCGCTGAGATGGGTGCCGTACTTTTCGGGCACGCGCTGCACTATAATCCCAAGGATAGCAAGTGGCTAAATCGTGACAGGTGTTGCTTTACTTGAGTGTTGTGTGCTGTAAGGGCGCGATACGGCAGCTGTTGGCACCAGTTCCGATACCCAGTGAAAATTTGCACACGCTCGATATTCAAGGGTATCTTGTTCGGTGATGCACTTGGTAGCAAGTTGTCCCTTTGTTTCCCATCACAACACAACCCCAGGTTCATTCTTAGTGCGGGGCACGGATCCATGTTTATTTACGGTTGGCTGCACATCAGTGGTTATCCCGAGGTTTCCTTGGACCAGGTCAAAAACTTCAGAGCCATGGGCAGCAATACGCCAGGTTTGCGTTGAACACAGGCTAATTGTCGGGTCGTTCGAAAAACATCGAGCGGGACTCTGTGGCTCCCCTCCCTTTACTCCCGTTGCAGGGCATCCTGAGTTTGCAGAGACCCCGGGGGTCGAGGCCACAACCGGTCCTCTGGGCCAGGGGATTGCAAACGCCGTGGGGTACGCCGTGTCACAGAAGATGGCAGCCGCCAAGTACAACACGAAGGTGCGTTTGTGCAACGTGGCCGGCAGGCTGAAGGGAGGATTTGCTGGGTTTGCACCGCGCTCGCATGGTATCAATGCTGCACGAAGTCGTCGTTCTGAGACAGCATCCGTGCGTTTTGCACTCTTCCGTTTTTCTGTCGAAAGGACCACGTCATCTTCGACAACAAAGTGGTAGCCCTTTGCGGAGATGGCTGCATGCAGGAGGGGGTGGCCATGGAGGCCATCGCATTTGCTGGACATCAGAGGTTGGACAACCTCATCTTGATTTACGATGCGAACGAAGTCACCCTAGACGCAATGGCTGATGCGACCCAGAGCGAGGATTGTGTCAAGCGAATGGAAGCCGTCGGTTTCGACGTCATCAGGTTGTCACGTTTTTGTGTGGCGAACTTGTGTGTTGGGGCGATGTTCATACGAGGGTGGTCTCCGAGGTCGTTTCGTACCGCTGATGTGCATGCTGAACCTGTTGCAGCGTGGACGGTCATGACCTCGAAGCGTTTGCAGCAGCATACGAAAAGGCGCGGAAAGTCACCGGCAAACCGCAACTTATCGTGGCGAAGACTCTGATTGGGAAAGGTGTCAGCCAGTGCACCTCTGTTAGCTCCCGAAGGGATGGGGTGGAGGGTGAAGTCGCAACGTTTTCGCTGGGGCCATGTGTCACCGGGGTCAGTCAACGTTAGTCCGCTGCTGCTATGGCTGGCTGCTGTGGTCATTGGGCAAAGGTTCGAGTGTGCCTGAGTGGCTCTTGATATGTTTTTGTTTTTATTCTGTAAGGTATCCCTGAAGTCGCTGGCACTCAGAAGGCTCACGGCGAGGGTGGTGCAAAGTTTGCCGATGCTGCCCGCAAAGCTTTGGGGTTGCCAGCCGAGACCTTCTATGTATCTGCGGAGACAAAGGCCTACTTTGCTGAGCACACCCAGAAGCTGACAGCTAAATATGTCGAGTGGCAGACCACTTTTCAGAAGTGGACGAAAGCCAACCCTGCGCTGGCCGCGGATCTGGCGAACCAGAAAGTCCCCGAGGACCTGCTGCAACGCATTCCTGGTATGCATCCCGTCAACAGCAATCTTTGCGTGCTTGTGTGATGGGGGTGGGAACGCTTGAATCAATGCATCTTTTGGAGTTGAGACCGAAATCCATGAGTGAAATCGATATGGCATGTTCTCAACACCTACTCCTGCACTCTTCTTCCACAGTTATCAGTTACACTGCAGGTACATGAATTCTTGTTGAGAAAGTCTTCTTCCCTTGCATTGTTGCATTGGGTGTGCGTGTGCTGTCCTTGTGCCAACGCACACCGGCAGAACGGGTCTCATGATGTTCAGCGTTTAGTGTGAATGTTTCGTATTCTTGCACCTCAGAGTACCCAGCTGACACCAAGATTGCTACGAGAAAGGCTGGCAGCGATGCTCTGCAACACTTATGCAAAGCCTGGCCCAAACTCGTGGGGGGCAGTGCTGACCTGTTTGGAAGCACACTGAATTACATTGCGGGTGCAGGGGACTTCACCCCCTCCACTCCCAGTGGATCCAACATCCGTTTTGGCATCAGAGAGGTTGCCCTCTTTCTCTTTGGCGATCGGATCGACCATCAGTAGCACTGTCCGTAGGACACTTGATTCTCTGCTCACGTTTTGGAATTTTTCGGACGCAATCAATTCGCAAAACAAGCTGATTTCTGCAGTAGCTTTCCGACTCCTTGGATTTGTCTTTTTAACGCCTCCATTCATCCTTTGTTTTCCTTTTTTTTTTTTCAGCATGGTATGTGCGCAATCATGAATGGTATGGCTTATGATGGAATTTTCCGTGTCCAAGGAGCAACCTTCCTGGTGTTTGCGGACTATTGTCGAGCCTCCATTCGTCTGGCAGCGCTGACCCATCTTCCGACGATTTACATTTTCACGCATGACAGGTGTGTGGGTTCACTGGCTGATGGGCCAGGGTGTTGCAGGGTGACTTGCCCAACGGGGGCACAAAATAACCTTCGATTTATCCTTTCCCGCGCTCAGCCCTCCTTGTGGCGAACGCATCATATTTCCCCCCATCCCCCCACCCATCTCTCAATTTCTACCGTATGTCCATCCCCTCGCGCGGCATGTGCGCCACCCGGGGTGATAAGGGCGGGGGGTGAGACCTAATCAGGAGATTGGATTGGAATTTGAAAAACAGACAGACAGACAGTGCAGGCAAAAAATGCAACTGAGGTAATGATGTGGGTGATGCGGGGGGAGGGGGGGGGGCTAATTTAAACGAGGGGGGGAGGGGGAGGCCTTATTGATTTGGGATATGTATTTGAAGCAAAGACAAACAGAACCAAACAAACGGGCGGGGGGTTGCAAGGTGGGAGACACAGGTGCATTGCTGCTGTCAACACTTCCCCAAACCCAATAACAGCCGCCGTTGCCCTCCTCTGTGTGGACCCGACACACAGCAGTGAAATAGGCATTCCCGGGCGCCGTTGGTACCAAACAAAAGGAGGGGTGTGCAGGGAGGTAAGGATAGGCTAGACCGGGAGACCAAGGGCACCAGGCGGTGAAAGGCCAGTGAGCACTGCTGCCTGCGGAGGGAAAGGGTTCAAGGAAAGGACAATCAATCAAATTTCCACTGAATAGGTCTCACCCCACCTCCCCACGGATGCCCTGGCCCTGTGTACGCATGTCAGCGCTGGCCAGGGAGTGGATGCCAACCACAGCGCATGCCATTGATTACAGTTGCGGTGTTGGCGAGGATGGACCGACTCATCAGCCTGTGGAGACTGTTGCCGGACTCCGTGTCATCCCCAATTTGGATGTGATCCGGCCTGCAGACCCCGAGGAGACGCAAGCGGCGTTTGTTGCTGCACTACAACGTACGGATGGACCCACTCTTCTGTCTCTGACCCGACAGGTCTCCTGCTCTTTGCCCGCCTGCGGACAGCGGGGGGGGGGGAAGGAGCGAGGCAGGGAGGGGATGAAGAGGGCCGCCGTGAAACTGCACAACTCTGTCGCGCTTGTACCTCCTCAATGAGCTGCCGACCATCAACAGATGTCGTCAAAAAGAAACTCCACACTGCAGTCCAAAAACGTGGGCCGTCCGGAATGAACCATCAAGAAACATGCCCCGTGTGTGGCGGATACGGTGCTGCCTCCACCCGTGACTGACCATTTCAGAAAGCCAGACAAGAGGCAGCAGTGGGCTATGGTCGGCCACAGTCCATCGACCGATTCCGGGTCTAACGGCGCTTCGTCTGAAAACGCTCAAACGACCACCTCGTCGATTTCTGACCACAATAATCCTCCTTTTGCCTCCTTTTGTTTCATCTTTTTCGCGCCACAACCCCACGACTGAGCACTCATGTTGAACAACGTGGGTGCAGAATGTATCTGTATTCGAATCTCTCGCATGTTGTATTTAGGTAGACAATTTTCTTCCAGGTCCTTAAATGAATTTTCTTGGAGCCCTTCGTCTCAAGAAAGACACACAAATTTCTGGATCCAGGCTCAACACAGGGTTGAACATAGCCGAAGCCAACACCCCAACCCCGAAGCAGACCGGAGACAAATATATCCCGGGATCGAAGCCAAAACAAAATGGAAACCACAAAGGCTCAAAATGCGCTCCGGTGGGTTTCGACCGTCTCTTGCGCCCGTCTGTGCACCCTTGGGGTCCAGTTGGTGATATTTGGCAGCATGACACGGGATGCGAAGCCTCATGACTGATGGCACTCAGCAATGTCTAAGGCCGATTGTGGTTTTCTTGGATCGCCAGAACCAAATTATGACAGCAGTATTCGGCCCCAGAGGCTGAAAGGTCAGTTTCAGATTTTTGTTTTGTTGCAAACATCCAAAGTCATCAAAAAAATTTTGGTCTTACCCCGTTTGGCCTTTGGGATGCTGTGGGGACGGGGGGCTGTCAGGCTCGTAGACCGGCGCGCGTTGTGGGGACGTGGCCGGTAACGTGCCGTCTAAGGCCACTCTTCGGGAGTTTCGTTGTATGCGCGTCAGCACAGTGCCTGTGTAAGGCTGATTGCTGAATTGAATCTGTGCATCTGGGGGATTCGGAGGAAGGTTTTTTTTTCCTGGGTTGGTGTCACGGCTCGCTGTTTCAGGCTGTCCCTCTGCTATCGGCAGTTCCGGTTGCCACCCGCCGTGAAGGAGTAGCGAAGGGTGGCTACATCTTGTTGAAGGAAACTGCTCCCCTCGAAACCATTCTGATGAGTGCTGGTATGTGACGGCTGTTATCACCGCCAAAAGAGCTCACGCCGCGGCGTCCGCGGGTTCAGGCTCGAGGCAGGGGGCACCATACTGATCGCACGCTCCCGCCACGTGTGGTACTCTGACGTGTCCCGATGTTACAATTACACACCTCGTACAACGGACGACAGAAACAAGCACTTCCAGAGACCCCATCAGGCTGCGAAGTAAGCATGCCACAGCACCAGGCCTTTGCTGAGTGGCTGGTTGATACTATACCGGGGGGGGGGGGGGGGTCTGAGGCTGGGTGGGTGGGTTTGTCTGGGTTTTCCTCGATCTTGGGAAAAATGCACATACCCCCCCAGGGGGGGGGGTGTCCGGTTTGTTGGGTGGTTGGGTGGGTTGCTGAGCTTGGTAGACCGCCAATGTTGTTCATGGGCCAAGGCACATTGTGACACATGGGGGTGCTGTTTTTGTGGCAGAATTTGTTTGTGCATCAACAAAAAAAAATTTCACTTCAGTTTGTAAATGGTCCTTGAGGAAAATCTGTCAGGGGCTGTCAGTGACCCAGTGGTTACAGCAGAGGTCTCACACATTTAAGGTGCGGGTTCCAACCCCGCTGTCCATACTACAGCCACCTGCTATGGAGTGATCCACCTGAATTTGTTTCATCCAAAATTGCTCTGTGACCCCCCCTTCAGGGTATCCGGCAGGTGGGTGGGTGGGTCTGAGAGTGGGTGGGTGGGTCTGAGAGTGGGTGGGTGGGTCTGAGAGTGGGTGGATGGGTCTGAGAGTGGGTGGGTGGGTCTGAGAGTGGGTGGGTGGGTCTGAGAGTGGGTGGGTGGGTCAGCCAAAATCCCGGGAGGGCCAATTTACCCCCCCCCCCCCCAGTATCACTAAGCAAAGGCCTGCACAGCACCACTGGCTACTTGAGCCGGCTCTGATACCAGTAGAATTGCTTGGTTAACACTTTGAGCTCTCATCATGTGAAGAAGCAATGGGAACAGTGGCTGCCTACTGCACATTTGTCAGGGTCGGAAGTTTCCGTGGCCCTGGAGGCAGCCCAGCAACTGGGCCCTGGAGTCCGGGTGGTCAGCATGCCATGCTTCCGCCGCTTCGACAATCAGTCCAAGAGCTACCGCGATGAAGTCCTCCCCCCCACGTGCCGTCAGCGTGTGGCCATTGAAGCCGGTGTCAGCAGCGTCTGGTGGAAGTACGTTGGGCTCGATGGCGATGTGCAGTCGATCGAACGGTTCGGACTCAGTGCCCCTGGAGGCAAAGGTATTTTGTACTGAGGATGTCGCTGGATCAGAATCAGGCGCCTGGATCAGCATCAATGGCATTGGTGTTCCCATTGTGTGGGTCTGGAGGGGGGGGCGAGGGGGCAACACCGCGGGAGGCAGACAATAGGTGCGGAAGGACCAGAGACTGCAGAAACCCTCAGATACCCAGGAAAAACGCTTGCAGGGGGTGCTATAGCACCAATCAGGCTACTGCCAAGTTGGTTGGCAACGATGTCTGGAAAACCGACGGTACTGTGAGCCGGGGCCATCTCCTTTGTAGAGGGCAACAGTGTCAATAGATCAACGTCCAAGTATGTGGAAGCATGGATCACACGTCAACAATTGAAGCCCAGGTCTAAGCGTAGGGGGATTTGCACAATTGCACAGGAGTGCATTAGCAGCACCACACAGAGATAATGCTGCAGATGCTGCAGGCGCGAGGTGATTTGTATGGTGAGGGAAAACGTGAAGAATGTCAGGGCATAACATTCAAATGGATTTATCGCATAAGTGATCAGGTATTTAGGAGGTTGGGGGTGGTTCCTCTGGACCATCAGTACCCAGGGCCTGTTTGGGGTAACAATTTAGTCCAATATCATTTTTCGCAGTAGTCATCAGGAACCAGATCGGAGGGCAAAAATGTATGTTTTCCCTGAATGAGGACCTAATTTCCATTTTGGCTCCAAGCCCCCCTGCTCCCCAACCCTGTTTCCATGTGCAACGTGCATCAGCCCAGTTTGAGGCCATGTAGCAAGGGCTTGTTTAGTATCAGGTGGGTAATAAGAGAGGCTGAAATCCTGTTGTGTCTGCGGCACAAAAAAAGCCGCTCTGGCCCAATTTTCGGGTTGCGAAAATTGTCCGCAATGAAAGTGGCCATGCACAATACTCCTCTCTCCTCGCCCCTCTGTAGCCTTTTGAGTTTCTGGGATAAGTTGGCTGGCGTCATTCTTCAGCTGACGAAGCTGAAAGTTGGTCATATTTCACGTGGAGCTAGCACGTACCCAACAAATTTGTGACACCTGTCAACACCTGCCCTGGCAGGTGCTCGCTCCGTGTATGGGCCACATGCACTAACTGGGTTTGAATGACACAATCTATCACAAGGGAAATCAGGTGGCAATTTTACTTGCCACTGCAGATGGTGGTGTTTGGTAGGTAACTGCGAATCCACCTCAGCGAGATTGCATGATGCATCTGTGTTTTGGAGCAACAGCAGCACAAAATGGACAATTTTGGGATACATGTGGTTGCACAAAATCACAAAATCGCATTGCACTGCCAAGTGCCAAAGTGAGGGGAACGACTCAGTGGTCTGCCGTGTTGGATGGCCTCTATGTGTCTTGCAGTGATGGAAGCCCTGGGAATCAGTGCTCAATCTCTTGTGACCAAAGTCAAGAGCGTCACGGATGCGTCTTCAGAACCACCATCGAAGAAGCAGAAGGTTTAAGGCCGCAACATTTTTTCAAGAAAATTACCCATGTGCCTTCTGAGAATAAAATAGAAGCATCGGTTTTGTCGGTGCAACCTATTATATATGATCACGTGTGTTGGTCCGACTGGTACAAGGACAGTTCTCTGCATTGTGATAGTCCCCAAGCTTTTTTTGGAGGACACCAAATTTGTCAGCTGAAAGACATTCGCGACTCTTTGCTTGGTGTTTGAAACGCTTCCCGAACACCTCATATCGCAGACGGAAAGGCGGACAGGCAGCCTTAGTTCGCTTCCCGAACACCTCATGTCGCAGACGGAAAGGCGGACGGGCAGATTTAGTTAGCGTACTGAGGGCTTGACGTGAGGAGCTGGTGACAATGTTCGCTTGTCGGCCTGCTAAAGTGAGGCTGGCTGGGGTTGTTGCTACAAGTCGTTGAATCGCAACGATTGGGAGCCCTCCTCAGGCTGGTTTCACTGGGCCTTTGAGAGGCATGGTGGGCAGGCCTTCACCGGGCTACCGGCCACCAAACCTCTGTGGGTATCCAAACCATCACCACCAGCTTTTTCAAAAAATTAGCCCATTTCCGGCGATCACGGACCTCTGACCTTAAGTTACACCCGAATACTGAGTTTTGGAACGACACTTAGATGCTATAAGTGGCGTCTGGGGATGAGCACAAGCACCAAAGATCACGCCTAAGCGCTTCCCTTTTGTGTGGTGCGAATTTTCAGGTTACAGGTCTGATACTCTGTTTTTAGAACCCTTCACATTTTGAGCATACACCCCCCATCCCCACTGCGGCACTGAGGTGTGCTGTCCCATCCTACACGTACCCAGCCCCATCCACAGGAAATACATGTGCGCATGCTGATTGCAGGACCAAGAGTCCTCCTCACGAAGATGCAGTCATTTTCATTTGTTGCTTCCATTGTGCTGTCTTGCTCATTGTGCAAGCTCACCTGTAGGGTCCCTTGTTTTTTGGTAATGACACCCTGAGAACCAGGTTTTATGTTTCCTGGTCCATTCTGACAAATATTTCAATCTTTTGTGTCTGTTTGCACATTTTCTCGCAAAGTTGATGTTTCATTTTGGAGGCCTGAGTGCCTGCATGCAATGGGGGGTGCAATGCGGAAGAGGATCATTACATAAGACAAGCACTGCTCGCTGCCAGCATTTAAAACAACTGGTTTCCCGGTGTCCCAAGGCAATTTGGTTGGTGGAATTCATGCTGTTGGCCGGCACTCACTCTATGGGCAGTAACAACAGGAGGGAAAACAAAAACATGCTTGTGCCCTGAAAGTTCTGTAAGGACCGAGCAGTTTGTTACAAATGGAACAACACAAGGTGGATTTTGAATTCTTTTAGGCTGTATCCCATGTTTTGGCAAATAGTTTTCGCGATTTGACCAGGGTCTCGGGCTAGGCCGGCCTCTGCACCTTTCCTCAACCCTTTTGTACAAGTTTAAAAAAGGGGTCTCCTTGTAACGCAGGAGCAGGGCGAAGCATGTTGTGATGGAATCAGAATTTGACAATACAATGCATCAAT
The DNA here is from genome assembly GCA_964036045.1 of Eutreptiella sp. 'Long Island Sound 2002'. NCBI lineage: Eukaryota > Euglenozoa > Euglenophyceae > Eutreptiales > Eutreptiaceae > Eutreptiella > Eutreptiella sp. 'Long Island Sound 2002'. The sequence goes on from OZ038385.1 coordinate 3,023,092, forward strand.
TGAATGACAATTCTATTGTGAATCACAGAATGTACGCACGGAAAAGCACAATTTGAACGCCCATCATCCTTGTCCAATCCCCCCCCCCCCCCCACTAGGGCACAGGCACAACCCAGAGGGGTGAACAATCGGGCCGTATTCGATGTAGCCTCAACAAGACACCAAGCATGCATGTGCCAAGAGAAAAATCAGAGTGGGGGTAATTAACCCTCACCTAGAGTATGGTTTTAAATGCATGGATTTTCTTGCCAAGCAACAAGCAATGCGTCAATAGAGTAGATGTCTGCCATGGAGGAAATTGTCGGCATCATGGTTCCCATTGTGTTGACGATGGCACAACCCTAGAATACAACCGTCATGGTAATTTGTAGTACCTCAAGCCACGGCAATTCAACAAAATGGTGTCGTTTATTTGCACTGTGCATTCTTTCAGTCTCCAGGGGGTTGGGGATGTGTAATGCTTTCTGAGAATGCACTAAAATCAAAGATTTGCACGACTGTCAGAAAACAAAAGCATATTTCTTGCAAATTTGCAAACCTCTGCATGACGGATATGCCGGTGCCACAACTAAACCATGGGTTAAATTGTGGTAGCGGAGGGAGGCTGAAAGCCATGGTTCCCCACAAAGGAAAAAGATCGTCCTTTGAAGCAGTTCATCCCAAAAAGTTGCAGAGTATGGGCCTGGAATTATGTGTTCTTGTTTCGTCCACATTGCTTGGCAGCAATGCCACAGCTATCACACAAGCAGGCAACCTGTTTTTGGTAGCATAGGATTATCTCCGAAAAGCTTCACAAATGAGCCTACAAAAAATGAGTATCCGGGGGCGGTCGCACAATGTTTCTGCGATGTGGCGAAGATATTGTCAATTGGTGAGCTGCAACATCACACAAGTTTATTAGTATGGCAATTCACAATTTCTCTGGATTGGTATGTATGTATTATTATTATGTAATCGGGGAACGGTATGCCATTCATTGTCTTGGTTTTGTTGTTTCCTAAAGGTTAATTTGGATAAATTTTTACCAAAAAATTATCAAGTAGAATAGTCAAAAGACCTAGCATCTTCAAAATTGAATGATATGTGTTTTGTTTGAATGGGTCCAAACAAGAAGTTTTGTAGATAAACACAAATGCGGTGGATAGAGTAAGCGTAACACATGTTCACAACTAATTTCAACTGCTTCACTTACCTTCTCCAACCTACCCATGGGACGTTGGAAAGTTCAACTATTCATCATCACCATCAGGCCATATCCTGCCGTATCTGCCGGATCCTGCTTTTCCTAACCTAGCCTGCCGTATGCCATCAGGAAAGCTTTTTTGTCAGGCAGTGCCTTGGAGGTGCTGCATCCTCATGTCGTCGGACCTTTTATGAAATGATACAAATGGACATGTTTTCATGACATATGATGTGATGTGATGTGATTTGATAAAATGTGATGTGATGTGATTTGATGTAATGTGATGTGATGTGATGTGATGTGATGTGATGTGATGTGATGTGATGTGATGTGATGTGATGTGATGTGATGTGATGTGATGTGATGTGATGTGATGTGATTTGATGAGATGTGATGTGATGTGATGTGATGTGATGTGATGTGATGTGATGTGATGTGATGTGATGTGATGTGATGTGATGTGATGTGATGTGGTGTGACGTGACATGACTTGATGTGATGTGACGTGACGTGACGTGACATGACGTGACTTGACGTGATGTGACGTAATGTGATGTGATGTGATGTGACGTGATGTGATGTGATGTGATGTGACGTGATTTGATGTGATGCGATGTGATGTTATGTGATGTGATGTGATGTGCCGAAGGCGCTGTTACCAAAAGGCAAAGGCCGGGATGTGTACCCACGGGTACACGTAAACGGGCTGGGCTGTGTGTGTTGTGTGTGCGCTGTGTGTAAGTGTGTTGTGGCATAGCCGGACCAGTGCACTCTCGCACTTGGCCGACACTGCCTTGCCGACGCCTGCGCGCAGTCACACAGGGTCTCATTTGCCCACTGCACCCTGCGTGCCGCGCTGCACCACCAGTGCTTATTGTGTGCTGCCGCACTGCTTGGTGCTGTGCACTACACTGCACTGTGTGTGCCCTGCTGCACGGTTGTTGTGGGCAGAGGGCAATGGGCAGTGTAACGCACTGCCACGCCGCCTCGGGGCTGTGGGCAGTGGAAATCCTGCTTCACACTGCCGCATTGCCGGAGGGCAGTGGGGAGTGGTACTCCTGCCATTCTCTGCCTCCCTGCCTTGGGGCAGTGGGCCGGGCATCTCCTGCAATACACTGCCGCCGTGCCTGGGACAGTGGTCAGTGGAACTCCTGCGACACACTGCGCCACGGCCCAGGGGCAGGGGGCAGTGGACCTCCTGCAACGCAATGCCTCACTGCCCGAGGGCAGTGGACACTGCAACTCCTGCAATGCACCGCCTCACTGCCTGGCAGCAGTGGGCGGTGCAACTTCTACCATGCACGTCCTCACTGCCCTGGGGAGGTGGGCAGTGGAACTCCTGCAATGCACTGCCTCACTGCCTGGGGGCGGTGGGCAGTGCAACTCCTGCAATCCACTGCCTCACTGCCCGAAGGCAGTGGGCAGTGCAACTCTTGCAATGCACTGCCTCACTGCCCTGGGGCAGTGGGCAGTGCAACTCCTGCAATGCACCGCCTCACTGCCTGGGGGCAGTGGACGGCGCAGCTCCCGCAATGCACCGCCGCACTGCCTGGGGGCAGTGGGCAGTGGAACTGCTGCAATGCACTGCCTCATTGCCTGGGGGCAGTGGACAGTGCAACTTCTGCAATGCACTGTCTCACTGCCCTGGGGCAGTGGGCAGTGGAACTTCTGCAATGCACTGCCCCACTGCCTGGGGGCAGTGGGCAGCGCAACTCCTGCAATGCACTGTCTCACTGCCCCGGGGCAGTGGGCATGTCAGGGCAGTGCAACTCCTGCAATGCACGACCTCTCTGCCTGGGCGCAGTGGGCAGTGGAACTCCTGCAATGCACTGCCCCACTGCCTGGGGGCAGTGGGCAGTGGAACCCTTGCAATGCACGGCCTCATCGCCTTGGGGGCAGTGGGCAGTGCAACTCTTGCAACGCACCGCTCCACTGCCTGGGGGCAGTGGGCCGTACAACTCCTGCAATGCACCGCCTCACTGCCCTGGGGCAGTGGGCAGTGGAACTTCTGCAATGCACTGCCCCACTGCCTGGGGGCAGTGGGCAGCGCAACTCCTGCAATGCACTGTCTCACTGCCCCGGGGCAGTGGGCAGTGCAACTCCTGCAATGCACGACCTCACTGCCTGGGCGCAGTGGGCAGTGGAACTCCTGCAATGCACTGCCCCACTGCCTGGGGGCAGTGGGCAGTGGAACCCTTGCAATGCACGGCCTCATCGCCTTGGGGGCAGTGGGCAGTGCAACTCCTTCGATGCACTGCCTCACAGCCTGGGGGCAGTGGGCAGTGCAACTTCGGCAATGCACTGCCTCACTGCCCTGGGGCAGTGGGCAGTGGAACTCCTGCAATGCACTGTCCAACTGCCTGGAGGCAGTGGGCAGTGCAACTCCTGCAATGCACTGCCTCACTGCCTTGGGGCAGTGGGCAGTGCAGCTTCTACAATGCACTGCCTCACTGCCCTGGGGCAGTGGGCATTGGACCTCCTGCAATGCACTGCCTTACTGCCTGGGGGCAGTGGGCAGTGCAACTCCTGCAATACACGGCCGCATTGCCTCGGGGCAGTGGGCAGTGCAACTCCTGCAATGCATTGCCTCACTGCCCTCGGGCAGTAGGCAGTGGAACTCCAGCAATGCACTGCCTCACTGCCTGGGGGCAGTAGGTAGTGCAACTTCTGCAATGCACTACCTCACTGCCTGGGGGCAGTGAGCAGTCGAACTCCTGCAATGCACTGCCTCACTGCCCTGGGGGCAGTGGGCAGTGGAACTCCTGCAATGCACTGCCTCACTGCCTGGGGGCAGTGGGTAGTGCAACTCCTGCAATGCACTGCCTCACTGCCTGGGGGCAGTGGGCAGTGGAACTCTTGCAACGCACTGCCGCACGGCTTGGGGGCACTGGGCAGTGGAACTCCTGCAATGCACTGCCTCACTGCCTGGGGGCAGTGGGCAGTGGACCTCCTGCAATGCACTGCCTTACTGTCTGGGGCAGTGGGCAGTGCAACTCCTGCAATACACTGCCACACTGCCTGGGGGGCCGTGGGCAGTGCAACTCCTGCAATGCACTGCCTCGCTGCCTGGGGGCAGTGGGCAGTGCAACTTCTGCAATGCAGTGCCTCACTGCCCTGGGGCAGTGGGCAGCGGAACTCCTGCAATGCGGCTCCTCACTGCCTGGGGGCAGTGGGCAGTGCAACTCCTCCAATGCACTGCCCCACTGCCGGGGGGAAGTGGGCGGTGCAACTCCAACTCCTGCAATGACTGCCTCACTGCCTGGGGGTAGCGGGCAGTGCAACTCTTGCAATGCACTGCCTCACTGCCTTGGGGCAGTGGGCAGTGGACCTCCTGCAATGCACTGCCTCACTGCCCTGGGGGCAGTGGGCAGTGGAACTCCTGCAATGCACTGCCTCACTGCCTGGGGGCAGTGGGCAGTGCCACTCCTGCAATGCACTGCCTCACTGCCTGGGGGCAGTGGGCAGTGGAACTCCTGCAATGCACCGCCTCACTGCCTGGGGTCAGTGGGCGGTGCAACTCCTGCAATGCACTGCCTCACTGCCCACGGGGCAGTGGACGGTGCAAGTCCTGCAATGCACTGCCTCGCTGCCTGGGGGCACTAGGCAGTGGAACTCCTGCAATGCACTGCCCCACTGCCTGGGGGCAGTGGGCAGCGGAACTCCTGCAATGCACTGCCTCACTGCCCTGGGGCCGTGGGCAGTGCAACTCCTGCAATGCACCGCCTCACTGCCTGGGGGCAGTGGACGGCGCAACTCCCGCAATGCACTGCCGCACTGCCTGGGGGCAGTGGGCAGTGCAACTCCTGCAATCCAGTGCCTCACTGCCTGGGGGCAGTGGACAGTGCAAGTCCTGCAATGCACTATCTCACTGCCCCGGGGCAGTGGGCAGTGCAACTCCTGCAATGCACTGTCTCACTGCCCCGGGGCAGTGGGCAGTGCAACTCCTGCAATGCACGACCTCACTGCCTGGGCGCAGTGGGCATTGGAACTCCTGCAATGCACTGCCCCACTGCCTGGGGGCAGTGGGCAGTGGAACCCCTGCAATGCACGGCCTCACCGCCTTGGGGGCAATGGGCAGTGCAACTCCTGCAACGCACCGCTCCACTGCCTGGGGGCAGTGGGCAGTGCAACTCCTGCAATGCACCGCCTCACTGCCTGGGGGCAGTGGGCGGTGCAACCCCTTCGATGCACTGCCTCACAGCCTGGGGGCAGTGGGCAGTGCAACTTCGGCAATGCACTGCCTCACTGCCCTGGGGCAGTGGGCAGTGGAACTCCTGCAATGCACTGTCCAACTGCCTGGAGGCAGTGGGCAGTGCAACTCCTGCAATGCACTGCCTCACTGCCTGGGGGCAGTGGGCAGTGCAGCTTCTACAATGCACTGCCTCAATGCCCTGGGGAATGGACCTCCTGCAATGCACTGCCTTACTGCCTGGGGGCAGTGGGCAGTGCAACTCCTGCAATACACGGCCGCATTGCCTCGGGGCAGTGGGCAGTGCAACTCTTGCAATGCATTGCCTCACTGCCCTCGGGCAGTAGGCAGTGGAACTCCTGCAATGCACTGCCTCACTGCCCTGGGGGCAGTAGGTAGTGCAACTTCTGCAATGCACTACCTCACTGCCTGGGGGCAGTGAGCAGTCGAACTCCTGCAATGCACTGCCTCACTGCCCTGGGGGCAGTGGGCAGTGGAACTCCTGCAATGCACTGCCTCACTGCCTGGGGGCAGTGGGCAGTGCAACTCCTGCAATGCACTACCTCACTGCCTGGGGGCAGTGGGCAGTGGAACTCTTGCAACGCACTGCCGCACCGCTTGGGGGCAGTGGGCAGTGGAACTCCTGCAATGCACTGCCTCACTGCCCTGGGGGCAGTGGGCAGTGGACCTCCTGCAATGCACCGCCTCACTGTCTGGGGCAGTGGGCAGTGCAACTCCTGCAATACACTGCCGCACTGCCTGGGGGGCGGTGGGCAGTGCAACTCCTGCAATGCACTGCCTCGCTCCTTGGGGGCAGTGGGCACTGCAACTTCTGCAATGCAGTGCCTCACTGCCCTGGGGCAGTGGGCAGCGGAACTCCTGCAATGCACCTCCTCACTGCCTGGAGGCAGTGGGCAGTGCAACTCCTCCAATGCACTGCACCACTGCCGGGGGGCAGTGGGCGGTGCAACTCCAACTCCTGCAATGCACTGCCTCACTGCTTGGGGGCAGCGGGCAGTGCAACTCTTGCAATGCACTGCCTCACTGCCCTGGGGCAGTGGGCAGTGGACCTCCTGCAATGCACTGCCTCACTGCCCTGGGGGTAGTGGGCAGTGGAACTCCTGCAATGCACTGCCTCACTGCCTGGGGGCAGTGGGCAGTGCAACTCCTGCAATGCACTGCCTCACTGCCTGGGGGCAGTGGGCAGTGGAACTCCTGCAATGCACCGCCTCACTGCCTGGGGTCAGTGGGCGGTGCAACTCCTGCAATGCACTGCCTCACTGCCCTGGGGGCAGTGGACGGTGCAAGTCCTGCAATGCACTGCCTCGCTGCCTGGGGGCACTCGGCAGTGGAACTCCTGTAATGCACTGCCCCACTGCCTGGGGGCAGTGGGCAGCGCAACTCCTGCAATGCACTGCCTCACTGCCTGGGGGCAGTGGACAGTGCAACTCCTGCAATGCACCGCCTCACTGCCCTGGGGCAGTGGGCAGTGAAACTCCCGCAATGCACTGCCGCACTGCCGGGGGGGGGAAGGCAGTGCAACTCCTGCAATGCACTGCCTCACTGCCTGGGGGCAGTGGGCAGTGCAACTCAAACTCCTGCAATGCACTGCCTCACTGCCCTGGGGGCAGTGGGCAGTGGAACTCCTGCAATGCACTGCCCCACTGCCTGGGGGCAGCAGGCAGTGCAACTCTTGCAATGCACTGCCTCACTGCCCTGGGGCAGTGGGCAGTGGACCCCCTGCAACGCACTGCCTCACTGCCTGGGGGCAGTGGGCAGTGGATCTCCTGCAGTGCATTGCCCCACTGCTTGGGGGCAGTGGGCAGTGCAACTCCTGCAATGCACTACTTCACTGCCCTGGGGCAGTGGGCAGTGCAACTCTTGCAATGCACTGCCTCACTGCCTCTGCCTGGGGGCAGCGGACAGTGCAACTTCTGCAATGCACTGCCTCACTGCCCTGGGTCAGTGGGCAGTGCAACTCCTGCAATACACTGCTGCACTGCCTGGGGGCAGTGGGCAGTGCAACTCCTGCAATGCACTGCCTCACTGCCTGGGGGCAGTGGGCAGTGCAACTCCAACTCCTGCAATGCACTGCCGCACTCCCTGGGGGCAGTGGGCAGTGCAACTCCTGCAATGCATTGCCTCACAGCCCTCGGGCAGTAGGCAGTGGAACTCCTGCAATGCACTGCCTCACTGCCTGCGGGCAGTGGGTAGTGCAACTTCTGCAATGCACTACCTCACTGCCTGGGGGCAGTGGGCAGTGGAACTCCTGCAACGCACGGCCGCACCGCTTGGGGGCAGTGGGCATTGGAACTCCTGCAATGCACTGCCTCACTGCCTGGGGGCAGTGGGCAGTGGACCTCCTGCAATGCACTGCCTCATTGTCTGGGGCAGTGGGCAGCGCAACTCCTGCAATACACTGCCGCACTGCGTGGGGGGCGGTGGGCAGTGCAACTCCTGCAATGCACTGCCTCGCTGCCTGGGGGCAGTGGGCAGTGCAACTTCTGCAATGCAGTGCCTCACTGCCCTGGGGCAGTGGGCAGCGGAACTCCTGCAATGCACCGCCTCACTGCCTGGGGGCAGTGGGCGGTGCAACTCCTCCAATGCACTGCCCCACTGCCGGGGGGCAGTGGGCGGTGCAACTCCAACTCCTGCAATGCACTGCCTCACTGCCTGGGGGCAGTGAGCAGTGGAACTCCTGCAATGCACTGCCCCGCTGCCTGGGGGCAGCGGGCAGTGCAACTCTTGCAATGCACTGCCTCACTGCCCTGCGGCAGTGGGCAGTGGACCTCCTGCAATGCACTGCCTCACTGCCCTGGGGGCAGTGGGCAGTGCAACTCCTGCAATGCACTGCCTCACTGCCTGGGGGCAGTGGGCAGTGGAACTCCTGCAATGCACCGCCTCACTGCCTGGGGTCAGTGGGCGGTGCAACTCCTGCAATGCACTGCCTCACTGCCTGGGGGCAGTGGGCAGTGCAACTCAAACTCCTGCCATGCACTGCCTCACTGCCCTGGGGGCAGTGGGCAGTGGAACTCCTGCAATGCACTGCCCCACTGCCTGGGGGCAGCGGGCAGTGCAACTCTTGCAATGCACTGCCTCACTGCCCTGGGGCAGTGGGCAGTGGACCCCCTGCAACGCACTGCCTCACTGCCCTGGGGCAGTGGGCAGTGCAACTCTTGCAATGCACTGCCTCACTGCCTCTGCCTGGGGGCAGCGGACAGTGCAACTTCTGCAATGCACTGCCTCACTGCCCTGGGTCAGTGGGCAGTGCAACTCCTGCAATACACTGCTGCACTGCCTGGGGGCAGTGGGCAGTGCAACTCCTGCAATGCACTGCCTCACTGCCTGGGGGCAGTGGGCAGTGCAACTCCAACTCCTGCAATGCACTGCCGCACTCCCTGGGGGCAGTGGGCAGTGCAACTCCTGCAATGCATTGCCTCACAGCCCTCGGGCAGTAGGCAGTGGAACTCCTGCAATGCACTGCCTCACTGCCTGCGGGCAGTGGGTAGTGCAACTTCTGCAATGCACTACCTCACTGCCTGGGGGCAGTGGGCAGTGGAACTCCTGCAACGCACGGCCGCACCGCTTGGGGGCAGTGGGCAGTGGAACTCCTGCAATGCACTGCCTCACTGCCTGGGGGCAGTGGGCAGTGGACCTCCTGCAATGCACTGCCTCACTGTCTGGGGCAGTGGGCAGCGCAACTCCTGCAATACACTGCCGCACTGCGTGGGGGGCGGTGGGCAGTGCAACTCCTGCAATGCACTGCCTCGCTGCCTGGGGGCAGTGGGCAGTGCAACTTCTGCAATGCAGTGCCTCACTGCCCTGGGGCAGTGGGCAGCGGAACTCCTGCAATGCACCGCCTCACTGCCTGGGGGCAGTGGGCGGTGCAACTCCTCCAATGCACTGCCCCACTGCCGGGGGGCAGTGGGCGGTGCAACTCCAACTCCTGCAATGCACTGCCTCACTGCCTGGGGGCAGTGAGCAGTGGAACTCCTGCAATGCACTGCCCCGCTGCCTGGGGGCAGCGGGCAGTGCAACTCTTGCAATGCACTGCCTCACTGCCCTGCGGCAGTGGGCAGTGGACCTCCTGCAATGCACTGCCTCACTGCCCTGGGGGCAGTGGGCAGTGCAACTCCTGCAATGCACTGCCTCACTGCCTGGGGGCAGTGGGCAGTGGAACTCCTGCAATGCACCGCCTCACTGCCTGGGGTCAGTGGGCGGTGCAACTCCTGCAATGCACTGCCTCACTGCCTGGGGGCAGTGGGCAGTGCAACTCAAACTCCTGCCATGCACTGCCTCACTGCCCTGGGGGCAGTGGGCACTGGAACTCCTGCAATGCACTGCCCCACTGCCTGGGGGCAGCGGGCAGTGCAACTCTTGCAATGCACTGCCTCACTGCCCTGGGGCAGTGGGCAGTGGACCCCCTGCAACGCACTGCCTCACTGCCTGGGGGCAGTGGGCAGTGGATCTCCTGCAGTGCATTGCCCCACTGCTTGGGGGCAGTGGGCAGTGCAACTCCTGCAATGCACTACTTCACTGCCCTGGGGCAGTGGGCAGTGCAACTCTTGCAATGCACTGCCTCACTGCCTCTGCCTGGGGGCAGCGGACAGTGCAACTTCTGCAATGCACTGCCTCACTGCCCTGGGTCAGTGGGCAGTGCAACTCCTGCAATACACTGCCGCACTGCCTGGGGGCAGTGGGCAGTGCAACTCCTGCAATGCACTGCCTCACTGCCTGGGGGCAGTGGGCAGTGCAACTCCAACTCCTGCAATGCACTGCCGCACTCCCTGGGGGCAGTGGGCAGTGCAACTCCTGCAATGCATTGCCTCACTGCCCTCGGGCAGTAGGCAGTGGAACTCCTGCAATGCACTGCCTCACTGCCTGCGGGCAGTGGGCAGTGCAACTTCTGCAATGCACTACCTCACTGCCTGGGGGCAGTGGGCAGTGGAACTCCTGCAACGCACGGCCGCACCGCTTGGGGGCAGTGGGCAGTGGAACTCCTGCAATGCACTGCCTCACTGCCTGGGGGGAGTGGGCAGTGGACCTCCTGCAATGCACTGCCTCACTGTCTGGGGCAGTGGGCAGTGCAACTCCTGCAATACACTGCCGCACTGCGTGGGGGGCGGTGGGCAGTGCAACTCCTGCAATGCACTGCCTCGCTGCCTGGGGGTAGTGGGCAGTGCAACTTCTGCAATGCAGTGCCTCACTGCCCTGGGGCAGTGGGCAGCGGAACTCCTGCAATGCACCGCCTCACTGCCTGGGGGCAGTGGGAAGTGCAACTCCTCCAATGCACTGCCCCACTGTCGGGGGGCAGTGGGCGGTGCAACTCCAACTCCTGCAATGCACTGCCTCACTGCCTGGGGGCAGTGAGCAGTGGAACTCCTGCAATGCACTGCCCCACTGCCTGGGGGGAGTGGGCAGTGGACCTCCTGCAATGCACTGCCTCACTGCCGTGCGGCAGTGGGCAGTGGACCTCCTGCAATGCACTGCCTCACTGCCCTGGGGGCAGTGGGCAGTGCAATCCCTGCAATGCACTGCCTCACTGCCTGGGGGCAGTGGGCAGTGGAACTCCTGCAATGCACCGCCTCACTGCCTGGGGTCAGTGGGCGGTGCAACTCCTGCAATGCACTGCCTCACTGCCCTGGGGGCAGTGGGCAGTGGAACTCCTGCAATGCACTGCCTCGCTGCCTGGGGGCAGTGGGCAGTGGAACTCCTGCAATGCACTGCCCCACTGCCTGGGGGCAGTGGACAGTGCAACTCGTGCAATGCACCGCCTCACTGCCCTGGGGCAGTGGGCACTGAAACTCCCGCAATGCATTGCCGCACTGCCTGGGGGGGCAGGGCAGTGCAACTCCTGCAATGCACTGCCTCACTGCCTGGGGGCAGTGGGCAGTGCAGCTCAAACTCCTGCAATGCACTGCCTCACTGCCCTGGGGGCAGTGGGCAGTGGAACTCCTGCAATGCACTGCCCCACTGCCTGGGGGCAGGGGCAGGGTTGGAAAAGACGGCGTATATATACGCGTACCATATATATACGCGTACCGTATCGCGAGAATACAATACAGTACGCGTCTGCTGGGGGGGCCACCGACTGGCGCCAGATGCGCGTGCCGCCGCAGAGAATGAGGTTAAAAACTAACAAAACGCGAGATTTTCATGTTTCTGCAGGCTGCCGACATTTTGGATGCACCAAAATTTTGACTGTTGATCCCCGACATAGTGCTTTAAAGTAGTTGCGACATAAAAACCGAGTTCCAATTTAAGACGTGTCTTTCCGAACCAATAGCACCGCTGTGTCCCCACTGCCATTGCGCATCGTGCGGTATGCTTGTCGTCGTTTGAAAACACTTGCGCGCCGAGAAAAAGCCGTCGCGAGCTTTGCGTGCAGAGATGTAGAATGCCACAAACCACATCTGCGTGCGGTGAAGGAAACGCTACGAGCAGCATACAAGAGTCAGAAGGTATGCAAGCAAACGACACGAAAGCCAACTGTCTCGCTCAAAACGCCGATGCAGATGAGACAGGTTCTGATGAGTGCGATGAATGGGATGAATGGGACCACGTGTTTGCAGAGCAATGGCAGAGACACCAGTACGAGTCGATTGTTGGAGACAACAAAGAGAGAGCCGGCAGCCCATGTCCTACGCTGACTGGTCGCGACTGAAGATGCTCTGGGATAGCGAGCAGGAGCTGAAGAACTAGTGGATCACAGGACAGGAGAGACAGTGCGCCTGAACAGGTTTGAGTTCCTATTCCTCCTCCTCCTCATCTTCGTCAAACATATGGTCGGGCAACACACAGGGCTCTCTGAAAGCTGGGTCCCTAATCTTTCGCAGTAGCCTCATGTTCTGATAAATATAAACAAGCTTCTCCACCTTGTGGCCATACAGACGGTTCCTACTTTTTGAGTGCACAAAACCAAACACACTCCAGTTGCGCTCTGCAGCAGAGGCCACTGTAGGGGTTGAATGTACGCGCAGCGCAATGTCCCTCAGCACTGAATTTTCATAGCAGAAAGCTTGGAACCAATTGAGGCCGCCAAGGGCAAGACTTTCTTTGGTCCAAAGGCGTTCATCTGCGAACTCTCCACACCTCGTAAGGAACTGTTGCAGTTGCAGTTTGGCTGTTTGAGCATGCTCCTTGCCACCAAAGGATTCAAAAACCTGAGCAACATCATTCCTGATCTCACTGTCCTTCAGTGGGTCTTCCTCACGAGTCATCAAAGCAGGATTCAGCACATAGCTGGCTGAATGCACAGGGTGGTGCAAAAACTTCCACCTTTCGAGTACAAGACTCTGTGCCTGTTTGTGTTCAGGTTTGCGAAGTCCCTGATGCTCAGCAACGTGCTGTTGGAACAAAAGCATCTCGTAGTACACCAGACTATTATAAGTGGACCCTTCTGTGTCAGCTTTCCTGATCATACGCGCCAGTGGCTGCAGCAATGTTCGACAACTCAACAACAGCTTCCAGAAGGTTGTGGAAAGGACGATCTCAGCGATGACTTCGGCTTTGGTGCTGTCGCTGGTGGCGTACGACCCCTTGGTGTTGGACCAGTCCGGTGAGACAACCGAACTCTGAAGTGGCCCCTTGTTCTTCACCATGAACTTAAGACATGGGTAATTGGTTGCGAACCGTGTGTCGCCAGGCAGTGGAGGCTCCGTCATATCCTGCTGTGCATCTTCTTCGTTGTGTTTCTCCTGCTCGTCCTTCAGAATCCCAGAGGCTCTGAATCTGTTTCGGAAAAAACTGAGAACTGTCCGGCACTTGGTGATGACATCTTTAACAGTGGGGAGTGCACAGAGATCCTTGAACAGCAGATTGTAGCCATGAATGGTACATCCAATCTTTGTCAAAAAATGATCAGCTGCAACTGACGAACCACCTCCAAAGCATCGTGAATGCCCTGTGCGATGTGGTCTGCATTTTTCACTTGTTTGCCAGGGTAGTCTGCCTTCACAAAAACTGAGCCACGGCGCCCAATCAGATTGTAATTGATGACAGATTGCCTGCGGATATTCGAGTACCCATCTGTTGCCAACCCTGTGTGATGATCTGCAGCAAACACAGGGCCAATCTCTTTTGAAATGTTGCCGTAAACTGTGTCCAGCAAACCATAAGCAAGCTTGTGCCTGTTGGGAGGATATAACTGAGAACCTGGTAGAACAGCCTTCACACATTTGATCAGTTTGTCAATGTAGCGACGCAGCATCACATCTTCAGAGATATGAAATGGTATACCAGCGTGGTACATGAACTCAGCAAAGGAAACATCAAGTTCTGTCTTCAGAATTTCCTGCAAGTTGTCTAGTGTTGCCTGCTTCTTTGGAGATGGTTCTGCAGCGGCATCAGGATTTTGTTGGCTCAGGAAAATCCTCTTTTTGTTTTGTTGATGCTCTTTTTGCTTCAGCTTTTCCTCAGCCTCCTTCAACAGTTTCTCTTTGACATCCTTCGGCACATTGGGGCAGGCAGCAACACCATGTCCCTTTTCCCCAGACAAATGGGCACGAACTCTTGCAGGTCCTTGCCAGCCCTTGCCCAGAAAACCACAATAATTGCAGTTGTAGTCATGCCCAGTTTTACTGGTTTTTGTAGCAAGGTTAAGTGTGAAATGCTGCTCAAGCAGGCCAGTGCCACGTGGTGCCATTTTTGAAATCTGCAAAAGTTCAAGAGGAGAACAACATCTGAGGGGTGTCTAGAAAACCCGACCGGACCTCCCCTGGTGGCATGCCACCTACAGGTGAGTTTGCTAAGCCACCGAGTGTGGACAGCAGTCTGGATCTGGGTGGCCTGGCCCTGAGGATGTAGATGTGAAATGTTTGTTTTTGGTGCTGTGTGATGGGACACATCAGTGATGACGTCATGCATGATGACATCGTCAGTGATGTCACTGATGACATCATCATTGACATCACTGATGATGTCATCAACCAGGTTAAACAAATATAGAACACAAGCTATCCAGAAAAAAAACAGAAAATTAAGACAAAAAATTATTTTTGAAAACAATTGCAGGTTGTACACTAAAACAGAATAGCTGCAAGTTCTAGGAACATAACTTCTGTGACCAAACAGTACTTTGTCAGGAAACGATACGATACGTTACATTACAGTACTGTATCGGAACGATACGATACATTACACGTACTGTATTGTACCAACCCTGGGCAGCGGGCAGTGCAACTCTTGCAATGCACTGCCTCACTGCCCTGGGGCAGTGGGCAGTGGACCCCCTGCAACGCACTGCCTCACTGCCTGGGGGCAGTGGGCAGTGGATCTCCTGCAGTGCACTGCCCCACTGCTTGGGGGCAGTGCCCAGTGCAACTCCTGCAATGCACTACTTCACTGCCCTGGGGCAGTGGGCAGTGCAACTCTTGCAATGCACTGCCTCACTGCCTCTGCCTGGGGGCAGCGGATAGTGCAACCTCTGCAATGCACTGCCTCTCTCGAAAGCCCTGTGGGTCGGCTGGCAAGAAGTCGACGATCCGCCGTCCGGTGAAGTTCATGCAGGACTCCTCGGTGGTATCCTTAGGGATAAATTTGGCGCAGACCTTTCTTCCATTACTGAAGAACAATTGAACCATACATCCAAATTCACGATTGTCGGAGTCCGACCAGCAGAGTATGAGCGAGGCATGCGACTGACCAGGCAGCACACGGCTCGTGGCTGGCGAGTGACATGGGCCGAATCAAAGAAACAACCGTTCACGCCCTGGGTGCCTGACCCTGACCGAGACCATCCGCCCCGGAAAACACATCGGGGAAGCCGCGGAAAGCAGCGCCGTCCACGGGACCCTGACGATCAGGTGGACCTTACGGGAACGTCAGGATCGGAAGGAGAACCGGACTCCAAATATCAGCGCAGGTACAGCCCCCGCCGCTCAGACCGGTCCCCGTCCCGCCGCCGCAGCCCAGGCCATCGCCGCGACAGCCCCCCGCAGTTGCAGCTCTGCCGCAAGGGCCTGCCCCCCACCTCTTTCATCTTGCCCGAGCACCACCACGTGGTCCTCCCACAATCCCTACACAGCCGTGTCTCCATCACAGCCACAGGCCTCACCCGGGCCAGTGTCTTGGCGATAGCGGCCACGTACCACCACCGGCACCTCCGCAAGTGGGCGCGAGGCCTGCCTCGCGCCCTCCCCGCAGCCGTGGACCGCAAGCTAACCCAGCACTCCACCGCCGCCGGCTCCTGCCCTGATCCCCCCCTCGCCGGCCACATGTCACCCCGCCCGGACGTGATGACCCTCAACGTGCAGATGTCCCTGCGACCTAAGCTCCGCGCCCTAGACGTCCTGGTGCGCGAGTGCCAGTACCCGCTAACCCTGCATGTTCAGGAAGCGGGACCCCTGATCATCCAACGGGTGCATCCCCTACACCTATGATTTTAGCAGCTGTTTTTTCCCAAAATTCAAAGTCATGCATTTTCAGCACGGCGATATCAAACTGCACACAGTAGTACTGTTGTTTTTGTGTTTTCTCAAAATTGTAACACAATGTCGCTGTCGCTGGAGCTGGAGCCGCAGATCAACTGTCAACAACTGCCGCGTACGCGAGTTTCAGATTCCCGACCGCCGTGCGCAATAGAAAATCGCCAAAAAGTCCACTCTTTTTCGCAGTTGGAAGCAAAGTAAAGGCATGAGCGTGTCCCCGAGATCAATACCTGGCTGCTGACCTAAAAAAATCCAGATTGGCAGGCAAAGATTTTGAGAAATTCACACTTTTCTAGCCAAAAACCACTCTTTTTCATGGTTTTAGGGTCTATGGACGCCATGTAGAGGGCCTTACAGGGCTGGAAGAGGTGGTATAGAGGTGATATATGAACAAATTGTCATCACCATTGGTAGAAGCCTACATGACAAGCGATGTTTTGCCTTTATTCTAGGCTATTCATCCCTTTCTCATGCACCATGGGGCCCAATATCCATATGGTTCATAGGTAGGGTTTTGATCACCTATCACCGTCCACACACATGTTTGGGGCTTGGGTTGGTATTGTATGCATTTGAATGATAAGAACTACATAAAATATGATACTATGTGCATAAGAATGGGATGAACAATGAACATTTGAGGTGTTTTTGGCCCTATTTTGCACCGTTTGTGGTCCATTTCCATATGGTTCATAGGTAGGCTTTTGCGTGCCTATCACCGTACACACACATGTTTGGGGCTTAGGTTGTTATTGTAAGCATTCGTATGATAGGTGCTACATATAATATGATAGTATGTGCATGAGAATGGGATGAACGATGAACATTTGAGGTGTTTTTGGCCCTATTTTGCACCGTTTGTGGTCCAATATCCATATGGTTCATAGGTAGGGTTTTGATCAACTATCACCGTCCACACACATGTTTGGGGCTTGGGTTGGTATTGTATGCATTTGAATGATAAGAACTACATAAACTATGATACTACGGGCATAAGAATGGGATGAACGATGTAGATTTGAGGTGTTTTTGGCCCGTTTTTGCACCTTTTGCGCTCCATATCCATATGGTTCATAGGTAGGGTTTTGATCACCTATCACCGTCCACACACATGTTTGGGGCATAGGATGGTATTGTAAGCATTTGAATGCTGGGTAAGAAATAAAATATGATACTACGGGCACAAGCATGGGATGAACAATGTAGTTTTGAGGTGTTTTTGGCCCGTTTTTGCACCATTTGTGCTCCATATCCATATGGTTCATAGGTAGGGTTTTGATCACCTATCACCGTCCACACACATGTTTGGGGCTTGGGTTGGGACCCGTCTTTTTTTCAAAACCTGAAGCTGTAGCTTCAGAAGGCCAAGACCCCCCCCCCCCCCCTCCCGGTGAAGCTGCCCGACCAAATCTGCAAGTGGTTGCCTACCAGCTTTGCGTATTCCTTTACTAACCAGTGTTGCACATGAAAACGCCCTCCCTTTTGGAACCCACAAACAAAACACAAGCAATTGAAGCATTAATGGACACCAAAGTGTGACCTCATTGATCATTTGCGTCGGAGTCACCTCAACGACTGGAAACAACAGTAGACATCCAATGGAGTTATCTAAATGTCAACGACACCTGAATCACACCTGAACTGCTCAAGAAGCCACGGCGGCAGGTTACCCTCCGGTTCGACGGTGTCGCTCTCTGCCCCAAACCCCTTCCAGCGCACTTGATAATGCACCTTCCCGCGCCTTTTTACTGATTTGATGATCCTTTCAGGCTCATACATGGTCTCATCACCATTTTCTCTCTCATATGCATCTACCAACTCCTGACAATGGCGCAATGACTCTGCGGGCTCCTCTGTGTCATCCCCCTCCCCATACCCTTTCCACCGAACTACATAATGCACCACCCCATCCCGCATCGCTTTCCCAACAATGGCCTCTACCTCTGCCTCGTCCTCCCCTTCACTCTCTTCTTCCCCGCGGCGCTTGTGAGGGACAACCTTATCTACTCCCCGGTAGGCTTTGGCCCTTTTGGCCCTTTTGGGCGGGGGCTTTTGGGAGCCTCCGAATATTTTGGTGAGCTCGTTTTTTGGGGCAAGAACTTGGGATGCACCTTGGGGATAGGAACCAAAGAGTCAAAATTCTTGCGAAGTTGAAGGGCCCCCGAAGCGAGCAAAGGTAAAGGCCGGGGTGGCTTGGTTACCTTGGTTCTCACGATGAACTTGTCCATATGTGGCAAAAGGCAAAAAGGCTGTCGGGCCATGGATTTGTGTGGAAATGTGAAACAACTCATAGCGCAAGGCTCTCGGCACCTCTACAACCAAAACTAAAGCAGGGGCGTGCCTTCGTACAACAAATGAACAACGTTGGACCACATTAAAAGCCACTAGCGCACTTTGTTGACGTCGCCGTTTTGACATGCACTGCAAATCTAATTGTATCATCTGCTCACTAGTACACAGGAAAAAAACCACTCCTTGTGCGAGGCTCCTACGACCTCTACAAACAAAAGTGAAGCAAAGGCGCACCTTCCTACAATCAATAAACACCGTTCGCGCGCAGTAGGGAGGCCCGGGTCGCACGGCTGACGTCGCCGATTTTAGATGCCATAGCAATGCAACGCAAATCGGAATCCAACAAAAACACAAGGCAGAGTGGAAGGCTTCTACGAAGTCTACAACCAAAATCAAAGCAAGGCTGTGCATTCATATACGGAATCAACACCAGTGCACTTCAAAACAAATCAAGACAAATCCTGCAACTTGAGACAATTGTGCATTGTGTGGCACTCACATGGTGAATGCTATTGCAGCTCAGAATTCAGCAAGGCATTTGAGGCAGAATCGTACAATTGTGGCACTCGCATGAGTCATGTTGCAGAGCATCCACCCATTCGTACCTTAACAACGATGCGCCTACCTCAGTTGCCTCCTAGTCCACTCATCTTCCACTCGGGCTCCTCCGGCTTCAAGGGACTTGTGATCCCCCATACACGTAGGCGTGGCAAAAGCCGAAGCAAATGCGCCCATTAACGTGTACCAGTCCCCTCCCAAGTGCATTGATGCACCCAAGGGGGACAGCCGGTGTGGGCTGAGGCACCACACCAGGGTTTAGCCAGATCCTTAACTCCGGGCCTTCTATCATCCACCGGAATCACCCTTGTTTCCGAATCGTGTCCTAATTGGCAATTGGATAGAACTAACACTATTAGCATCGTTGTTAAGGCCGTCGATGGGCTGGCCTGCTGTGAGCGCGCCGCCGAAGGCAGGGAGCGCGCCGCCACCACAGGCCCCAAATCCGCCAAATCAGGTCCAAATTTGGCATTGCACAATTTTCTCCAGCTGTGAAGCCGGCCCCACCCCCCCCCCCCCCCCCTCTGAAGCTACAGCTTCACGATTTGAAAAAAAGACGGGTCCTTGGTACTGTATGCATTTGAATGATAAGAACTACATAAACTATGATACTACGGGCATAAGAATGTGATGATTGATGTAGCTTTGAGGTGTTTGTGGCCCGTTTTTGCACCTTTTGCGCTCCATATCCATATGGTTCATAGGTAGGGTTTTGATCACCTATCACCGTCCACACACATGTTTGGGGCATAGGATGGTATTGTAAGCATTTGAATGCTGGGTAAGAAATAAAATATGATACTACGGGCACAAGCATGGGATGAACAATGTAGTTTTGAGGTGTTTTTGGCCCGTTTTTGCACCATTTGTGCTCCATATCCATATGGTTCATAGGTAGGGTTTTGATCACCTATCACCGTCCACACACATGTTTGGGGCATAAGATGGTATTATAAGTATTTGAATGCTAGTGTTTGAGGCTACAGGGTTTTGGGATGCAGCGTTCTAGGGCGTGGTGCGGAACCCCCCCAATTTTGGGTGTTGTTAATATGGTTGGAACCCGGAATTTCACATGTTACATGGGTGCACTATGATGCAACAATGTGCCTTCCATGTTTCGTTTGCTCGATATTGCCCGTTTTGCACTTTTTGCGATTTGATCTTTGTGTGCTCTAACTAGTTATCGCGGGGGTAGAACGGGGTTAGAGCACTAGTTATCGCGTGGGTATCGCGCGATAACCTAGTTACCGCGGGGGTTATCGCGCGATAACCTAGTTATCGCGTGGGTTATCGCGTGGGTTATCGCGCTTCATTTTATGTTTCCCCTTTTCGCTGTAGCTCTCAAAGCCTTCGTATTCTTTGATAATGGCCCTTGCTGCTGCCCACGCTTGGTGCGAGCACCATCAAAAGCTCCTTGTGGTCCGTCGCCTTGGCGGTCCTGAGGGGTTTACGATGGGTGATGCCAATGTGAGGCGCCCTGTGGCGACCCGCTTTGAACATGGTGTGGACTTTGGACTCCTTGTCCATAAGTCCCCCTTCATGGCGGACAAGCGAGACCCCCTGGTTCTCAGCAACTACATCTTCGAGTTGCTAGAGGTAAATCCAGGGGTTGCTGGATTTTTGATCCAGCTTCATACCGAGGATGTGGACGCGGTGGTGGAGTCCGTCACCGCTCATGCCGAGAAGGGTGCGGGGACGAAGACGAACCTCTATGTGGGTCAGGAGGAGGAGGAGGAGGAAGTGGAGGAGGAGGAGGAGGATGCGGGGGGGGTGGGGGCTGGGGGGAGGAAGGAGAAGCCCCACAACCCCCTCATGATTAGTGTCCAGAAGGTAAGGATCCGACCTGGTAAGGGGAAGGGGAAGTCGGATGGTTGGTTCCCCCAACCCCTCACCCACAACACCCGCCGGGTCTGCACTGACGACCCCGAAAACAAGCTCCCCATGCACTCCCTTTGCCCCACAAGGGAGTGGGAGCGTGAGTGGTATGGGGTCACCACTCCCAACATTATTTCGGGGCAGGGGGTGATTCTTTTTCCATTTGGGGCAACACCCCCCCTTATTGGGGAGGCGGAGGAGGTGGTTGCCGCCGAGCCCTTGGGGGCCTTTAATAGGGACCCCAATGACCTTGTGCTCACGGTGGGGGGAAAGCTGGTGGTCAACCACCTCCTGTAGCACGATTTTTTGAGTGACATTCGGCTTCAAAGTCTTTTGGATGATTTGGATAGGGTGCCTCTCTCAGAGAAGGCACCCATTTTCAATGAGAACCCCCCCATTGTCGGCAGGCCCCAAGATTCTGGGACCCGCCGCACATTGTATGGCAACTATGGGGGTGCCAACCACCACAAGCACAACCCCCACAAGCTCCATGATCTGCCAGTCCTCAAAAGGGTGGCAGATCGTGTGCTTGAGACCGCAAAGAAGACTGTGGTGGGGGGGGTCGGATGGAGCTGCACCATCCTTGACATGGCCGAAATTTCGAGCTATGACCACACCCCCCAGCACCTCCATCGCGACGGCCCCCCCTACACCATTCCTGAAGGCACATTGATTGTCAATTGCCTTATTATGCTAACCCATAATCATGAGGAGGAGGATGGGTCACATTTTCTTTTTGTGCCCTCCAGCAGTTCGGGGTTCCCTGACCCTTGGGTGGAGAGGGCTGTGCCATTCAAGAGGGGCACTGCCTTTTTTTTTAATGCCCTTGATGTCCACAGGGGTTCGGGGATTCCCAAGGCCTCCCCCATGGGCCCAGGGGTAAGGGACCCCCGCCTCATGGCATTTTTTGCCATTGAGCTTACCCAGGGGGGGAATCTTCGATTCCCCAACCAGCACGTGACGCAGTCCATTAAAAGGCCCCAGCTGGGGGCACCTGGTGGCCGGGTGGCCAGGACAGTCCAGTGTGATGGGGCGGTTAGGTGTAGGGGGAAGGTGGTAGCCAATTGCTACGGATGCAATCGGCTGATTTCGTGCACCGCCCACAAAGATGGCCTTTGTGTGCCATGCCAGGAGGGGGAGGAGGTGGTGGGGGGGGAGGAGGAGGAGGAGGTGGTGGACCCCAATGGGGTCAGCATTGAGCAATCTGCTCAGTGCTTGCTCCCGGTGGGAACAACCACAGGGCATTTTTTGTTGTCGGGGTGGGGGATTGGGAGGGAGGTGATTGCCCCCCTCACTAATGAGGAGGCGGGGGCGGTCGCAGGCCACCCCGATCAGTGCCCCTTGGCCAAGGTGTGCCATGGGGAGGCACTGCCCTGGCCCACCTTGCAAGGGCATGTTGGGATTAAGGTGCCGGCGGGCACCATTTTGGTGGTGAGGAGGGGGTTGTATGGGGGAGTGGCAAGGGTGGCCCCTGAGGTGGAGGGGGTGGCCCAGGTGGTGGAGTGGCGGCAGGTGGGGGAGTATGCGGCCGTCACGGACTTCGTGTGGCTGCGGAGGCTGGGCCTGGTGCTGGACGACGCCAAGAAGGAGGGCCAAGGCATGTGTCCATGTCACCAGGTATGAAAACTTCCCACAACACCCTGCTCTAACCCCTGCTCTAACTAGTTATCGCGCTAGGTTATCGCGTTCTAACTAGGTGCTCTAACTAGTTATCGCGCTAGGTTATCGCGTTCTAACTAGTTATCGCGGAGTTTTCGCGGGGGGTTATCGCGGGGGTTATCGCGCGATAACCTAGTTATCGCGGGGGTTATCGCGCGGGTTATCGCGTGTTTTTTTTTGTTTCTTTTGTTTTTTTCAGGCTACCATCTTGCAGCTGCCCCGTATCTTCGTCAAGGACGACGCCCAGGCAGCCGAGGCAGCAGGCGGAGCAGCAGAAGCAGCAGGGGCACGGCCTGCCAAGCCGGTGGCGGCCCGGTTGGAGCTGGAGGGGGAGAAGAGGCTGCCGGAGGGGGCGTCGTGGCTCCGGGGGGAGCCTGGGGATGAGGCCTGCAGGATGGGGGGGACGGGATGGTACCGGCAGGTCACCATCACCGAGAAGGAGGGTGGGGTGGAGAGGAAGACCAACCTCACCCTCCCCTCCTATGTGTGGGTTGGGGGGGAAACGGCCAAGTGGCCGAATGCCGCAGAGGGGGAAACGGTTGCGGCTTTTTTGTGTTTGTTTGGGATGAGCGACCCCCCCCAAAGGAAATCTTATTTCCTTTTGAGGGTGTGTTTTTTGTGGGAGGGGGAGTATACGGGGAGGGAAGTGTGGCAAAAGCTGCATAGGGGGGGGGACATCCACCAGGTTGGTGGGTATGACCCCCCCCCCCTTCTGTGGTGGACGCCACTGCCGATTGGGTTCGGCAGTATGCACCCAAGGGGGGAAGGCCGGGAAAAGGCCAGACGAAGCGGGGACCAGACGTGGTGGTGGTTGAGCCGGATGCCCCCCCCCCCCCTTAGGGGTAAGGGCCAAACCCCCGCCCCCAAGCCCTCCCCCAAGCCATGGAAGGTGGCAAAGGTGGCGGCGGCCCAGCCCCCCCATGAGGCCCTGGACGTGGAGGCCTTGGGGGCCAGTGTGGCCACCCACGTGATGGACGCTTGCCAGGTTTTGGTGGAGCAGGCGGCCGCCACGGGGGTCGAGGCCGCACTGGCCAAGGGTCGGTCGGCCGACCACAAGTCGGCCTTGGCGAAGGCCGAAAAGGCCCAGGGCAACACCCAGCGTGCCCTGGGCCAGGCCCTCAACCTGGCCGCCAAGAGGGGGGAGGAGGTGGAGGCGATGAGGGAGGCCCTGAGGGAGGCCCAGGAGGGGAGGCGGAAGGCGGAGGTGGAGGCGGCCCAGCTTAGGGTGGAGGTGGAGGGGCAGCGGAGGAGGGGGGATGACCTCGGTCAGCGCTTGGGGGTGGCTGAGGCGCAGGTGCGCAGCCTCACCTCCACCCTCTGTGCCTCCTTCGGGGTGCAGAGTCAGGGTAGCGGGAGTAGGAGTGGGACCCAATGACTAGTGGATTTGCTCAAGGGGTTGCCCAAGGGCATTTTTCGTGGGGAGGAGCGATATGGGGCCCAAGTGGACATGTGCCACTTCGGCCTCGTGGGAAGTGGAAACCCCAACCCCTCTAATTTTAGGGCGACCCACATGGCCGCTGCTACCCTCAGGCCTGCCCTCACCCCCTTCGTTGCAGACCTCAATGGGAATTGCACCTCCAGTGCTCCACCATGGTTCACATGGTGTAGCATCCAAATTGTTCGCCCCCAAGGGACGGACACCATGGGCCTCCACTCCCATTTGCGGGATGGGGCGCCCATGGCGCTTGTTGTGTGTGTGGGGTCTTTCACGGGGGGTGAGTTTTGGGTGGAGAGTGGTGGCCTGCTGAATCCCTCCATGAGGGAAAAAAAGCGGCACACCGGTGTGTGCAAGGGTAGGGCGGTGGAGGGTTGGGCATGCACCGCCACCCCCCAAGCCCCGGTGTTGTTCAACACCAGGGCACTACACGCTCCATTGCCATGGGAGGGCGAGCGGGGGAGCGTGATTTTTTATAGTGCGGGGGGGGTTCTGCACTGCACGCCTGTGTGGCGGCAGCAGCTGGTGTCCATGGGTTTTAGGGTGCCCAATGCTTCCTCTAACCCCTCCAGCTAGTGTAATTTGTGATTCGATTATTGTTCCCTATTTCTATTTTTTCTGCTTTGGTGGGATGCCCATCATGGTTTGTCATTGTGTACTCTGAGGAGGGGCAACTAGCCCGGAACATGTCCATTTGACTGATTTGAATTTGTGATTGTGGCGCCATATACCCCGTGCCTGCACATTGTTGACATCTCCAAGGTTTCCTGGGTGCAAAATCAACGTTTGTGAAGGTCTTAGGGTGCCCAACGCTTGCTCTAACCCCTCCAGTTAGTGCGCACTAACCCCTGCTCTAACTAGTTATCGCGGGGGTTATCGCGCGATAACTGGGTGCTCTAACTAGTTATCGCGGGGGGTTATCGCGCTCTAACTAGTTATCGCGGGGGGTTATCGCGGGGGTTATCGCGCGATAACCTAGTTATCGCGGGGGTTATCGCGTGGGTTATCGCGTGTGTTTTTTGGGCCCTTGCTTCAAAACCCTCCCTCATTTCGTGTCCAGGTCCTCTTATTCTTCATGGATAGTGCTGTCAATGAGGCCCTGCGGGCTCTCAACACAGCTAACCTCCGGCGGTACACCGATCTGCAGTGCCCCAAGGCCCGGCGGCGGCGTTTGAAGGCGGTTCAGCGGTGCAACATGCAGCATGCCGCATCCTAAACGGCATTGCAAAGCGCATTGAGACCACCCTTCAGGCCCTCCCCCCTGGTACCCCTGGTAAGGCCCAAGCTCTTGCAGCTTTGCAGGCCTTCAAACAAGCCCGCAAGGATGAGACCTCAGGCATCCCTCTCAGGGAACGCCTCCCTTCGGCCTCAAGGGCCACAGAAAAAGATTTCGATCTAACAAGCACCAAAGTTTTCCTAACCTCCCCCCCCTTCCAAAGGCAATTTGTGGATTGCCTCAAAGAGCATGTCCCCACAGTGAGGACCCCTGGGGGACCTATGTTATGGGTTGTTGTGCATGTCATGGTGAAATGCATTGAGGGTTTGTATGAGCTTTGGAGGGTGAGGGAGTTGTACACTCTAACCCAAGTGGAACGCCACCGTGCGTTGACCACAAAATTTTCAAAAGCGTGGGGAGACTCAGGTTGGTCCCCCACCAGGTGGATGCATTGGTGCTTGGCACATTCCACCTTTTTTGCCGAGAAATGGAGGAACATTTTTCAGTTTTCCTCCATCCCAACGGAGTATCGGCATGGCCCTAACAAAAGGAGGCTCAAAAATTGTTTTAAGGGTTGGTCCTTGGTGAGGCCAAGTGTGTCCCTCCGCCACATGCACCATTGCATGTCCATGAACGCCCTGGAGCAAGGGCTTTTGGGACTGGAGGCAGCCAAGGCCTCAGACATTGATGACTTTGTATGAAAAACGACCACACATGCTTTGTGCCAAGTGTTTTGTGTTGTTTGTCCTAGGGAGGGAGGGAGGAGGGGTGCGCGATAACTACAGGCGATAACTGCGCGATAACTGAGTTATCGCGCGATAACTAGCGCGATAACTAGTTAGAGCAAGGTGCTCTAACTGCGTTCTAACTCTGTTCTAACTGTGCTCTAACTCTTTGACCCCCCCCCCCAAAAAAAACCACCCCTACAATGAGGGTTATGTGGGGAAAGAAAGGGGATGGGGGGTTTTTGAGGGTGCTGAATCCATTTTTTTAGGTGGTTTGCCCCAAAATTGAGGGTAGGTGGGTGTTCCAGAAATTGCGTTCTAACTAGGGGTTCCGCACCACGCCCTAGAACGCTGCATCCCATTGGGAATGAGGTAACCCTCCCTGGGCAGGCCCCCACCACAAAGACACATTGGTGTCGGTCATTTAAGCTGAAAGTCCGCCAGGGAGGGGTGGAAACTGTGAAGGAATTCACCCTCCCCGTCGTTTGTAGCCTTTGGACCTCAGATGAAAAGACTGATTTTGGGGTGGCTGTGTTGTGCTATGTTTCTTACTATGAGGGGGGGCGTAAGAATCAGTTCAAGTGCCTCATCCCCACTGAAGACAGCTTCCGTTGGGTCACGCACCATCTCTTGCGCAATTTCCGCGCTTTTGGGGGGGATGACTTGCCTCCGTATGTTGAGGACTGGATGAAGGAATGGGAAACCTCCAGTGCCCCCAGATATGGTCGTGGTATCACGAAACAGGAGGTTAATGTGGATGAGAGTTCACACAGTGATGCCACCCCCCTTGCCCAGAGAAAGCGTGGGCAGCCCAGTGACCTCAAGGGTAAGGGCCCAAAAAAGCCAAAGCCCGAGGGCAAGAAGGGAGGAACGCCAGCAGCAGGCAGGCAGCAGGCAGCAGCAGCAGGCAGTGTTCCTGGCAGTGCTGGTCCTGTCACCCTGAGTGCCACGAGCGTGCACAATATTGTAGGTGCACTCACTGAGGATTTCGCATCCGGGGTGCTTGCAAGTGTGAAGGATGCAGTGACATCCCAAGCAACATCAGTTGTTGCAGCTGCACTGAGGGAGGAGAGGCGGAGTGAGGTTGCAGCGCGGTTGAAGAGACAAGAGGAGAAAACAAAAAAAATGGAGGACAAACTGGAGTTGGCCCTTGCTGAGCAAGCCAGGCTGCGGGAGGCAAAGGAAAAGGCAGAGGCAACCTCCAAGGAAACGCAGGACAAATTGACAGCAAGTAGTGCTGAGGTTGCACGGCTCAGAAGTGAGAGGGATTCTTTGCGAGAGCGAGTGGAGAGTTTGGAGGTAGACAAGGCTAACCTTCACGATAATTTGAATGCAGCCTTGGGAACCCATGTGCACAGCCCCCGTGCGTCAACAGCTGACCTCACCACGCCCCGAAAGCAGCCCAGGCCTTCAACTTCCTGGCCTGCCAGTCTATCTAAGCCTCCTTTTTCTCAGGAGTGACTCCTAAGGGGTCCTGAGTTGCATGCCACCCCCAGTGAGGAGGAGTTGCTACAGTTTGCACGGGCCTTGCAATTGAAGGGAGGGGAGAAGTTTGGTGCCCCAGTCCACACTGCACAATTCGGGTGGGGCCGAATTGGGCCCACATGGCAGGAGGCCCGCATTCTAATATGGTGAGCATAACCTGGCATACCAGGAATACCTGGGAGTATACGGGTAAAAAAGGGGGTTTTGGGAGAAAGGGGTATGTTGCATGTACAGATGGGTACGAATGTATAATGCACAATGCATGCATAGGTGGGTTGGGGAATACCTCTAGTTTGCCAATTGTGATTGTCAATGTTGTGTTTGAAACTACCCCATTTTGGGCTCTTGGGGTATACGGCCGTATACTCAAGGCTCCAATACCTCAGTATACGGCCGTATACTCTGGAGTATACGGCCGTATACTTGGAGTATACGGCCGTATACTGGGGGTATTTGTTTGCACCATGTGGTTGTTCCAAGTTGAAAAATTCCATTGTTGTGCCTTTTGTGCCCATCTTGTTGCATGCTTTGCCTTTGCCCAACAATTGCACACCACTTGAAACCAATCTAGGCTCATACTTCACTCAAGATTGCAATGTATGTCTCCATATGTGTCCATTCCAATCCATATTATGTTGCTTCTTGCTCTCCCAGGCCCTCATTTTCTGCCACCATGACTGATGCGGGCACTCATGCCTTGTTGAAGAAGTGGGCCGATGCCGTAGCTCTCCGCACAGTGCACAGAGGTGTTTACAGCCCCGACAGCACACGCACCGTGTCTTGGCCTTCTCTTGAGAATTGTGCTTGGTCCACCTTGGACACCCCTGTGGCCCTGGTGAAGCTAACGCACCCCGGCGTTGCCCAACCCCACAGCCTCACTAACCCTTTGATGTCGTTGTTTGACAACAACCCTAATCTGCAAGCTATTGTGTTGCAGCTCCATGATTCGGATGCCCGCGCTGTCGTGGAGCATGTTAAAAAAAGCTGTGGGGGGCCCAATAGGGGGATGAGTTTGTATTTGAGGGAATGGGAGATGCAGGATGGCTCTCCGGGGATTCATGTCTCGGGGGACGTGGCCGCTGGCTGGCGCAAATGGGAGTGCAAGGCCCAGCAAGTGCAGCGGGGGCATTGGGAGGACACCGCCCCCCTCTACTCCCTCCACTCCCAATCGCCATGGTCCTGGCATGCCGATTTGGAGGGCCACACCCTCCCCACCTGGTACCAGGGTACTGGGATGCACCCCTCCCTTTTCTTCCCCCTCACCACCACCCCCCTTTTTGGTGTTGAACACCATCGTGTCTCCATCCCCGTTGACGTCGTCGATCATCGTCATGTCGACGACCTCAAGGATTTCAAGCAATGGGGCCATGCTTTCCAATCTGGCTTCATTTCTGTCAGTTGGATGGACAAGCTTCAGGATGAGTATGGGGAACTTAGGGCAGATGCGGGGCTCAATATTTTTAATGAGGATTGGCCCGCCGAGACTCGTGCAGGGGACAGTGACACCCGCCGCACAATGACTCCACCGGAGGGGGGTGCAATGTACAGTTTCGCAAGGGAGGTCCTCATACCCCACTTTGTACCCTTCGTGAACCGGCCGTTTGAATCCGAGATTCACGGTACCGTGAATTTCACCTATTTTTGCTGTGTTTTGCTCGTAACTTGGTGCTATCGTGTGCTTTTGTCGTGCTATCTTCGCCCAAAGTAAGATCCAACAAATGTGTGCAATTTACAGTTTTGAAGTAGCCGCATGGTTCAACACATTTGGTGAGATCGCCGTGAATGTGAAATTCACGCACCCAAATTCACGCATAAATTCACGCTAGATTCACAGATTCACAAGAATGTGAAATTCGCACGAATTTCGTACGAATTCGTACGAATTTCGTACGAATTTCGTGCGAATTTCGTGCGAATTCGTACGAATTGGCCCCAATTTTGTCTTGTCACTGCTATTTGTTGCACACATTGGATATTGAACAATTTGTTTTGTAGATCCCTAGATACACGCTAGCACGCACAATTTCGTTCTAGCCTAAAACGACATCGCGAGGGCGTTCTAGCCTACAACATCTAGTGTGCATCCATGGGTCCGTGGTTGTGTGTGTGGGTGTGTGGGTGTTGGTGTGAGGTTTGGGACGGGTTTGTGTGCGTATGTGGTCGGGTGGCCCCCACATCCTCACACACACCAACACACAGACGCACGCCCGCACGTAGAAACAAACAGGAAGTCACGCATCCACCCACATGCAAACCCAACCATACAACCATACACAAACCCACACAAACCCACACACCCCACACAAAGGCACACCCACACACATGTGCACATGTTGCCTGTAGCCAGGGTGCCTGCAGGGGTGTTTGGGGGGGAGGTACCCCGGGTGTTACGACAAACGAGGGGGTGCACAAGGGTGAAATTGGTATGAATTCACGTGAATTCACGTGAAATTCGTACGAAATTCGTACGAAATTCGTGCGAATTCGTGCGAATTTCGTACGAATTCACGTGAATTCACGGCCGTGAATCGGCTACAGGCTTGCCGGGTTTCGGCACCTCTCGTTTTGGGCACGGTTCGGACATGATGGATGCTTTTGGGGCGGGACCTTCATTGGATGATGCGTAACGAAGCTAGGGGAGGAATTTTGGCCCCTCAAATCCCTCGGAATGAACCAATAATATGGCATTTTCCCCCAAAAACCTCAAAATTTGGGTAAATTCACGTGAAATTCACGCAATTATTCAAACGGCCACTTAACGGCCGTTCACGAAGGGTACATTGGAGACTCATTTGGGTTGGAAGTGTCCGGTCGTGAATGTTACCACCTTTATTGTGGTGAAGGCCGGTACAGTGGATGTGGAAAAAAAACAGTGTTGGCACCGTGACATTAACCTCAGCTATGTTGCCGGCCCGGACCAACACCATGTTATTTGCTTGTTTCCGATGTTCTCCCCCACACCCGATGATGGTTGTGCTGGGGATTTTGTGGTTGCATCCCACACGGGCCTTCCGGACCCTTGGGTGGTGGCCCCAATGGCCCCATTGGACATTGGGGATGTGTGGTTGGGCAATGCACTGACTGTGCATCGCGGAGGTATTTGCCCTACCACAAACCCCCATCGGCCCCGGGTTTTTGGTTTTATTTCGGTTGGTACCTCCAGGTTCGACTACAACAACACTTGCCCTGTTGTTGTTCCCCCTTGGGCCGGCAAAGCGGCTGCATCCCCCGAAGGGTCTCAAGGCCCTCATGCCACTTGTGGTGCAGTTGGTTGTGAGGTGTTGTTGGATGTGAGTGATGCTACCACAGTTTTTTGTGTTACATGTGGCAACGTGCCATTGTGTGCCACCCACGCCCTGGAGGGGCATTGTGGTGCCTGTGAGGAGGGCGCTTGGAATCAGGGTGAGACAATGACGCAACACAGTGGTGTTGCATGGGGTCGTTGTCCGGCCCCACTGCAGTTCTACATGCCCGTTGATGGGGCTACTTTTTTTGCAATTCATGAACATTTGTCCCCTAGCCCCCTTCGGGTTGGGGTTGAGGGTCACCCTTCATATGAGGAGTGCCCATTGCGGCAAATGCATGCTAACCCCTTGCCTTCTGTGGGCTCGGATGGCACTTTCCTTGCTTGTCCCCCCGGTTCATTGGTGGTTTCGCGGGGTTTGATTGGTGGTGTTGCTTTGGCTTCCACCGATACCACAATTGGCGGGGTTTTGTGGGATGCAGCGTTCTAGGGCGTGGTGCGGAACCCCCCCAATTTTGGGTGTTGTTAATATGGTTGGAACCCGGAATTTCACATGTTACATGGGTGCACTATGATGCAACAATGTGCCTTCCATGTTTCGTTTGCTCGATATTGCCCTTTTTGCACTTTTTGCGATTTGATCTTTGTGTGCTCTAACTAGTTATCGCGGGGTTAGAACGGGGTTAGAGCACTAGTTATCGCGTGGGTTATCGCGCGATAACCTAGTTACCGCGGGGGTTATCGCGGGGGTTATCGCGCGATAACATAGTTATCGCGTGGGTTATCGCGTGGGTTATCGCGCTTCATTTTATGTTTCCCCTTTTCGCTGTAGCTCTCAAAGCCTTCGTATTCTTTGATAATGGCCCTTGCTGCTGCCCACGCTTGGTGCGAGCACCATCAAAAGCTCCTCGGGGTCCGTCGCCTTGGCGGTCCTGAGGGGTTTACGATGGGTGATGCCAATGTGAGGCGCCCTGTGGCGACCCGCTTTGAACATGGGGTGGACTTTGGACTCCTTGTCCATAAGTCCCCCTTCATGGCGGACAAGCGAGACCCCCTGGTTCTCAGCAACTACATCTTCGAGTTGCTAGAGGTAAACCCAGGGGTTGCTGGATTTTTGATCCAGCTTCATACCGAGGATGTGGACGCGGTGGTGGAGTCCGTCACCGCTCATGCCGAGAAGGGTGCGGGGACGAAGACGACCCTCTATGTGGGTCAGGAGGAGGAGGAGGAGGAAGTGGAGGAGGAGGAGGAGGATGCGGGGGGGGGTGGGGGCTGGGGGGAGGAAGGAGAAGCCCCACAACCCCCTCATGATTAGTGTCCAGAAGGTAAGGATCCGACCTGGTAAGGGGAAGGGGAAGTCGGATGGTTGGTTCCCCCAACCCCTCACCCACAACACCCGCCGGGTCTGCACTGACGACCCCGAAAACAAGCTCCCCATGCACTCCCCTTGCCCCACAAGGGAGTGGGAGCGTGAGTGGTATGGGGTCAGCACTCCCAACATTGTTTCGGGGCAGGGGGTGATTCTTTTTCCATTTGGGGCAACACCCCCCCTTATTGGGGAGGCGGAGGAGGTGGTTGCCGCCGAGCCCTTGGGGGCCTTTAATAGGGACCCCAATGACCTTGTGCTCACGGTGGGGGGAAAGCTGGTGGTCAACCACCTCCTGGAGCACGATTTTTTGAGTGACATTCGGCTTCAAAGTCTTTTGGATGATTTGGATAGGGTGCCTCTCTCAGAGAAGGCACCCATTTTCAATGAGAACCCCCCCATTGTCGGCAGGCCCCAAGATTCTGGGACCCGCCGCACATTGTATGGCAACTATGGGGGTGCCAACCACCACAAGCACAACCCCCACAAGCTCCATGATCTGCCAGTCCTCAAAAGGGTGGCACATCGTGTGCTTGAGACCGCAAAGAAGACTGTGGTGGGGGGGGTCGGATGGAGCTGCACCATCCTTGACATGGCCGAAATTTCGAGCTATGACCACACCCCCCAGCACCTCCATCGCGACGCCCCCCCCTACACCATTCCTGAAGGCACATTGATTGTCAATTGCCTTATTATGCTAACCCATAATCATGAGGAGGAGGATGGGTCACATTTTCTGTTTGTGCCCTCCAGCAGTTCGGGGTTCCCTGACCCTTGGGTGGAGAGGGCTGTGCCATTCAAGAGGGGCACTGCCTTTTTTTTTAATGCCCTTGATGTCCACAGGGGTTCGGGGATTCCCAAGGCCTCCCCCATGGGGGTATATAAGGGACCCCCGCCTCATGGCATTTTTTGCCATTGAGCTTACCCAGGGGGGGAATCTTCGATTCCCCAACCTGCACGTGACGCAGTCCATTAAAAGGCCCCAGCTGGGGGCACCTGGTGGCCGGGTGGCCAGGACAGTCCAGTGTGATGGGGCGGTTAGGTGTAGGGGGAAGGTGGTAGCCAATTGTTACGGATGCAATCGGCTGATTTTGTGCACCACCCACAAAGATGGCCTTTGTGTGCCATGCCAGGAGGGGGAGGAGGTGGTGGTGGGGGAGGAGGAGGAGGAGGTGGTGGACCCCAATGGGGTCAGCATTGAGCAATCTGCTCAGTGCTAGCTCCCGGTGGGAACAACCACAGGGCATTTTTTGTTGTCGGGGTGGGGGATTGGGAGGGAGGTGATTGCCCCCATCACTAATGAGGAGGCGGGGGCGGTCGCAGGCCACCCCGATCAGTGCCCCTTGGCCAAGGTGTGCCATGGGGAGGCACTGCCCTGGCCCACCTTGCAAGGGCATGTTGGGATTAAGGTGCCGGCGGGCACCATTTTGGTGGTGAGGAGGGGGTTGTATGGGGGAGTGGCAAGGGTGGCCCCCGAGGTGGAGGGGGTGGCCCAGGCGGTGGAGTGGCGGCAGGTGGGGGAGTATGCGGCCGTCACGGACTTCGTGTGGCTGCGGAGGCTGGGCCTGGTGCTGGACGACGCCAAGAAGGAGGGCCAAGGCATGTGTCCATGTCACCAGGTGTAAAAACTTCCCACAACACCCTGCTCTAACCCCTGCTCTAACTAGTTATCGCGCTAGGTTATCGCGTTCTAACTAGGTGCTCTAACTAGTTATCGCGCTAGGTTATCGCGTTCTAACTAGTTATCGCGGAGTTATCGCGGGGGGTTATCGCGGGGGGTATCGCGCGATAACCTAGTTATCGCGGGGGTTATCGCGCGGGTTATCGCGTGTTTTTTTTTTTGTTTCTTTTGTTTTTTTCAGGCTACCATCTTGCAGCTGCCCCGTATCTTCGTCAAGGACGACGCCCAGGCAGCCGAGGCAGCAGGCGGAGCAGCAGAAGCAGCAGGGGCACGGCCCGCCAAGCCGGTGGCGGCCCGGTTGGAGCTGGAGGGGGAGAAGAGGCTGCCGGAGGGGGCGTCGTGGCGGTGGGGGGAGCCTGGGGATGAGGCCTGCAGGATGGGGGGGGCGGGATGGTACCGGCAGGTCACCATCACCGAGAAGGAGGGGGGGGTGGAGAGGAAGACCAACCTCACCCTCCCCTCCTATGTGTGGGTTGGGGGGGAAACGGCCAAGTGGCCGAATGCCGCAGAGGGGGAAACGGTTGCGGCTTTTTTGTGTTTGTTTGGGATGAGCGACCCCCCCCAAAGGAAATCTTATTTCCTTTTGAGGGTGTGTTTTTTGTGGGAGGGGGAGTATACGGGGAGGGAAGTGTGGTAGAAGCTGCACAGGGGGGGGGGCATCCACCAGGTTGGTGGGTATGACCCCCCCCCCTTCTGTGGTGGACGCCACTGCCGATTGGGTTCGGCAGTATGCACCCAAGGGGGGAAGGCCGGGAAAAGGCCAGACGAAGCGGGGACCAGACGTGGTGGTGGTTGAGCCGGATGCCCCCCCCCCCCCTTAGGGGTAAGGGCCAAACCCCCGCCCCCAAGCCCTCCCCCAAGCCATAGAAGGTGGCAAAGGTGGCGGCGGCCCAGCCCCCCCATGAGGCCCTGGACGTGGAGGCCTTGGGGGCCAGTGTGGCCACCCACGTGACGGACGCTTGCCAGGTTTTGGTGGAGCAGGCGGCCGCCACGGGGGTCGAGGCCGCACTGGCCAAGGGTCTGGCCCACTTGGTGGCCATCTTGCATTAACAGCTCAGGAGCATGAGGCCCTGAGCATGCTACGCATGGCATGCAGCATGCATCTCTCCCAACGGGCCCTTTTGCGAATGCCCCGCTCTTGCACACAACGGGACCTAAGGACCGTTCGGCAACGGATCATGCCCTACTTTCCCCAAACAACCATTGTAAAGTCTACCACAGGCCGCAATAGGGCAGCTGCCCATGTGCCTTTGCAATCAATTGTGCAAAATGCAATATCTATGGCCCGAGTTATCGGGAAACCCCCCCCTAGTGGCGTTGCCATTGTTGTTATTTCAGTTGATGCGACTTCCTTGTGGAAGGCATCCTCTACCCGTGCGGATGTATGGGTTAATGTATGGGGGGGGGGGCAAAATATGCTTCGAAGGTGAAGCTATGGGCCTCATGGTTTTGCATGGATGGCGGGGATGAACGGGCTTTTTTGAGAAGCCTGGACATCTCCGCCAACCTCAACCAAGAGGTGAGGGATGTGGAAGGGGACGTTGTCCTCTTTCAAAACCAATTTTTGACTTGCACTGTCCTTTTGACAGGGGATGGGAAGGGGATGCAAGCAATGGGGGGGGCTGGGTCTAAGTGTTGGTTGTGCAAAGACCCCAATGGGATTGTTGAGCAAAGGGGGGTGGAGTCCACCTCAAGATGGGGGGCATTCTTGAGAAGTGTGACCCCTGATAGGCGGCCGGGGGACTACCAACATGCAGCATGCCGCATCCTAAACGGCATTGCAAAGCGCATTGAGACCACCCTTCAGGCCCTCCCCCCTGGTACCCCTGGTAAGGCCCAAGCTCTTGCAGCTTTGCAGGCCTTCAAACAAGCCCTCAAGGATGAGACCTCAGGCATCCCTCTGAGGGAACACCTCCCTTCGGCCTCGAGGGCCACAGAAAAAGATTTCGATCTAACAAGCACCAAAGTTTTCCTAACCTCCCCCCCCTTCCAAAGGCAATTTGTGGATTGCCTCAAAGAGCATGTCCCCACAGTGAGGACCCCTGGGGGACCTATGTTATGGGTTGTTGTGCATGTCATGGTGAAATGCATTGAGGGTTTGTATGAGCTTTGGAGGGTGAGGGAGTTGTACACTCTAACCCAAGTGGAACGCCACCGTGCGTTGACCACAAAATTTTCAAAAGCGTGGGGAGACTCAGGTTGGCCCCCCACCAGGTGGATCCATTGGTGCTTGGCACATTCCACCTTTTTTGCCGAGAA
Source organism: Eutreptiella sp. 'Long Island Sound 2002' (assembly GCA_964036045.1). NCBI lineage: Eukaryota > Euglenozoa > Euglenophyceae > Eutreptiales > Eutreptiaceae > Eutreptiella > Eutreptiella sp. 'Long Island Sound 2002'. Next base: position 3,058,686 of record OZ038385.1, read on the forward strand.
ATGGAGGAACATTTTTCAGTTTTCCTCCATCCCAACGGAGTATCGGCATGGGCCTTACAAGAGGAGGATCAAAAATTGTTTTAAGGGTTGGTCCTTGGTGAGGCCAAGTATGTCCCTCCGCCACATGCACCATTGCATGTCCATGAACGCCCTGGAGCAAGGGCTTTTGGGACTGGAGGCAGCCAACGCCTCAGACATTGATGACTTTGTATGAAAAACAACCACACATGCTTTGTGCCAATTGTTTTGTGTTGTTTGTCCTAGGGAGGGAGGGTGGAGGGGTGCGCGATAACTACCCGCGATAACTGCGCGATAACTGAGTTATCGCGCGATAACTAGCGCGATAACTAGTTAGAGCAAGGTGCTCTAACTGCGTTCTAACTCTGTTCTAACTGTGCTCTAACTCTTTGACCCCCCCCCCCCAAAACCACCCCTACAATGAGGGTTATGTGGGGAAAGGAAGGGGATGGGGGGTTTTTGAGGGTGCTGAATCCATTTTTTTAGGTGGTTTGCCCCAAAATTGAGGGTAGGTGGGTGTTCCAGAAATTGCGTTCTAACTAGGGGTTCCGCACCACGCCCTAGAACGCTGCACCCCATGCATTGGTTTGCACTTGGGCACAAGCACCACCTCATGGATGTTGCACTCGCGGAGAGCTATGGTTGGGTGAAGTGGTGGCCGTTCAAGACGGTTTCGAGGAAGAAGAAGTCGAAGCCGAAGCCCAAGGCGAAGTCAAGGAAGGGCAAGGAGAAGGCCGGAGAAGAAGATGAGGACGTGGAGGAGGAGGAAGAGGAGAAGCAAGAGCTGTGGTGCATCTGCAATCAGGTATTTGTGGGATCCGGGCATGGGTTGAACTGTGTTGTTGTTATTCATTAAGTCCCATTTATCTCAAAAGGTAGGGTCACTGGTGGGTTTTTTTGTTTGGCCTGTCTTCAGCGCCTCCCTATATTCCTTTGGCTACCAGACCGGACGGAGGACCGGTCCGGTCTTGTGGGTAAAATTGCCACTTGTTGGGCAAAGATAGGGTCAAGGGTTTGGAAAGGTGGCCGAAATGATGGTTTAGATGGTTTTCTTAGATTCAACAATATTTTAAAGAAAAGCAGTAAGACCGGTTTCAGAGACCAGTGAGACCGGTCTTTGTTTTCTATACCGCTTGGTGACACTTTGGAGCACTTTGGAGCACTTGATGACACTTCCCTCCCATACTTGCCTTTGCGCGCCCATTGCGGCATGCAAGTCACCAAACACCGTACACACACGGTACACACAAACACCTAATGTGCTTCCCATGTCCCTTCGACGACTTTAGCCTTGTGTGTAACATGAAAAGCACGCAACATACATAAAATAAGGTGGTCTGACACTTTCCAGAGACCTTCAGAACACTTACAGTAGGACCAGTTAGACCGGTCTATGCAAAGTGATCTAAACCGCATTGGACCGCTTCACTTTAGACCACTTTAGAACACTTTACAGTAGGACCGGTCAGACCGGTCTTTGCAAAGGGATCCAAACCGCATCGGACCGCATCGCTTTAGACCGCTTTACACCACTTTAGGTGCTAAAGTGTGCTAAAGTAGTCCGGTCTGTTCGGTTTGCAGAGACCGGTCAGACCGGTCTTTGCAAAATCATCTAAACCGCATTGGACCGCTTCACTTTAGACCACTTTAGAACACTTTACAGTAGGACCGGTCAGACCGGTCTTTGCAAAGTGATCTAAACCGCATCGGACCGCTTCACTTTAGACCGCTTTACACCACTTTAGGTGCTAAAGTGTGCCAAAGTGTGCTAAAGTGGTCCGGTCCGTTCGGTTTGCAAAGACCGGTCAGACCGGTCTTTGCAAAATCATCTAAACCGCATCGGACCGCTTCACTTTAGACCACTTTAGAACACTTTACAGTAGGACCGGTCAGACCGGTCTTTGCAAAGTGATCTAAACCGCATCGGACCGCTTCACTTTAGACCGCTTTACACCACTTTAGGTGCTAAAGTGTGCTAAAGTATGCTAAAGTGGTCCGGTCTGTTCGGTTTGCAAAGACCGGTCCGACCGGTCCGACCGATCTTCCTGAAATGAACGTTTCAGCCCAAAACACTAAAGTGGCACGAAGCGGTCTAAACTGAACGGTTGGTGATTAAAGTGACCCCAAGTGGTAAGTTTGCAAAGACCGGTGGACCGGTCCTGAAAATATTCGCATATGGTAGCCAAAGGAATATGGTTGCAGTTCTTCAGGTTGACTTGAATTGAATTGATCATCAACCTCTTCAACTTCTTCCCAGGATTCTTCAATGGCCTACACATGTTTTTGCATGTTTGAGGGCAGTGGGGTTTGAACCAGGAACGTTTCGTTTGCAAGTGTAGCATGCATGCCTCTCACCCACCCATTGCCATGGTCTTGGAATACGGCCGTATACCTTGTGTATACGGCCGTATACCCACGGTATACGGCCGTATACTCCCAGTTTACGGCCGTATACCGCGAGTATACGGCCGTATACCTGCCCACCCATTTTGAGTATACGGCCGTATACTCCGAGGTATACGGCCGTATACTCGGAGGTATACGGCCGTATACTCATAGTATTTGTTGCCAATTTCGATCTATTTTGCCTAGTTCTTTGTTAGAATTCCACCCTTTCTTCCCATTCAGGTCCAGTATGATCCCTGGCCACTGCGGAGCATCACCGATTACGAGGTGGCCGAGCCCGAGGTGTCGGAGTTGGTGGCGCCAAAGGCTGCCGCAGGACAAGTGATCTCCGGTCGGGAGTACGTGGACCCTATTCCTGTGGGTCGGGGGGATGTTGCCAGTGCGCCCTCCGACCTGGCGTGCACCACTGGCAAGGACACGGGATACTATTCCCGTTTGAATGTCCGTGCCAGTGGTGCACTTTACGACATTCGCCTGCCCATTAGGGTTGTGGCGAATGTCGCAAAGGGGGGGGGGGGTTGTGGAGGCCATTTGGGGGGCTGCGGTGAGGAGCAAGAGCTCCGGGAAGGTGCGGGTTTTTTTGAGCACCACGGGGGAAAAATGGAGCATTTCGGACTCCATTATGGTGCTCCAAAGTTTTGGGGGGGAGCCTGTCCCCGGGGAGCACTCCCTCGCCCTCCAGGCCGAGTTGGCCTCGAGGGCGGGGAAACAGCTTGGGGGGAGGGGGCTGAAGCGGGCTCATGATGAGCCCGCTGAGCCAAGGGCCACCCCTGCACCCACCCCCACCCGGAAGGCCCCCAAGCCTTCCGGGTCTGCTGCTGCTGCTGTTGCTGTTGTCTCGGGGGGGCTTGAGGGGTTTGGGGGGGTGGGGGGGATTGAAGCAGCTGCCCGCCGTGCCACATGCGAGGCCCTGGGGGACCTCGATGTGCCCAGCACCGCTGACATTGTCAGCGGTGTTGAGGCGGGCTTGGGGAAGTCCCGGCTGAACATCTCCCGAGAGATCGGGGAGTTCAGCCGGACTTCCCTGACCTCCTTGAGGGAGGCCAATGCCTCCCTCAAGGAGGAGCTGAAGGTTGCCCATGCTAAGGGTGACGCCAAGGACAAGAGGATTGCGGACCTGGAGACCAAGTTGGCCGATGCCACCACAAGTGCCCATGACTGGCACCTCAAGGCCAAGGAGTTGGAGACGCAACTCCAAGCGGCCAAGGCCAACGAGGAGTGGGCGAGGTCCATTGTGGCCCATAGTGTCACACGGAGTGCACCCCCACCCCAAGGGTCTGGGAGTCAGGGCAGTGGGAGTCAGGGCAGTCAGGCCGCCTCCCCAGCACGTGGCCTCCCCCCAAAGCCGCAATGACTACCCCCATCCAACCCCGCCCTTGCAGCTTTATGCCGAGAGTTGGTGTACCGCAAGGTGCACATCTTGGGTGTACAAGTGCACAATGTGCAGTTTGGGGCTACAGGGACACGCAGGCAGGGGAAGGATTGGCGCCGTGCGCGCTTGTGCAGCGGCAATGAAAGGCAAAGGGAGCTAATTTGCCATTCAAATGCACATGCGCATGCCAATTTTCCAAGGTGGTTCCATTGGACCACCATTCAAGTGGTACAATGCGATACTTCACAAAGAATGCCGGGCCATCGCCATATGAGGGATCCTTCTCCGCTTTCCGCCATCTGCGTTGTCGGGGCGCATAGTGGTGGGGAGGTCTGTGTTGAAACAGGTGGAGTGCTCCATAGTCCCATGCAAGGGACCCCGATGCGGTTGGATGTACATGGAGGTGGTGTTGTGGATGCGAAGGCCTACAAGGGCTGGCCGGGTGTGGTTTTCAACTCCAAAGCCCAATACGGGCCTGCCCCATGGAGGGGGGAGCGCTATGCCATTGTTTTCTACAATGGGTGCAACAGTCTGTTGATGAGTTACTGGCCTATGGCTTTCGTCCTTCGGGCCACTAGTGAGCACCGTATACTACCAGTATACGGCCGTATACCTCCGAGTATACGGCTGTATACCTGGAAGTATACGGCCGTATACTCGAAGTATACGGCGAAAGACTTGTGCTCAATCGTACATGCTGTGCGCCTGTTGCATGCGCCTGTGCGCACGGTTTCACTGGGCAACTGGCCCACATATGCCTGGCACATCTCTCCACAGCAATTATTGTAAGCAATATGTTTGCAAATGCCCATCAGAAGGAGAAGGGGCTTTGTTTGGAGAGCATTCAAGATTTTTGTGAGGGAATCAAACGCCGGCATTTGACCCCCTATGCAGTATGTGCTCTGCATCCACAAACGTCAACGCCAGCACCCTATTTTGTTTCACATGTTATGGCCCACCCTGTTTTTTTTACAATAGGATTGCGGGGAAAGAGGGCAATGGCAAAGACGTTTGTGCATGCAATCGGTAGCATCAGCATTGCTTGGTGACGATGTACTTTTGCGACCCCATGCCCAAGGCCTCATGATTATTTTAAAAGATGGTGAGGTGGATGTGGCCGACAAGGAGGCAATTAACCTACTCCGATGGATGCGGCGGCACCACCTTTCCATCCGGGCATTGAAGGGTTGCATGAGGACCACATGCACTTGGGACCATGTGATGGCAATGCGTAAGACCCTCACACCTTACCTGTCCAAGGGGAGGGTTTTGGAGGTGGCCACTAAAGGGGGTACCCGGACATGTGGGGTGGTGGAATTGCATGATATTGTCACCACCATGGTTGCATGTGCCCATGCCGAAGACAGCATTCGGAAGTATGAGGAGAATACATATTTGGCTGTTGTAATCTGTTCTGATGCCACTGTTTTTCATAATGCCACTGCCACACGTTGCGACGTGTTTGTGGACCTATGGGAGGATAGGGGGGCACACCATGATGATCAGGCATGGGCCTCATGGTGGGTTTTTGATGGGGGGGGACGATATGGCCCATCTGCAAAGGATGGATGCTGTGGGGAAATTGAATGACCAAGTCAAAAAACTTGAAGCCGAGGGCGGCATAGAAATTGGGGGTACTCCCAAAAAATTATTGTGTTTTAAAAGTGGGGATGGGAAAGTCATGATGTCGGGTTTGTGTGGGAAATGTTGGAATTGCAATCTCAAGTATGACCAATTTCAAGCCCATTTGTTTGCAATTGCAGATTTTCCAGTGCTTCCTCGCATTGGGTCCCTTATGTCTTGCATCCCTCCTGTCCGCAATGTTGGAGATGTGGCACATTGTTGTGCAAGGGTGGGGACAGGCATTGCGAAACGTCTCAAGGACAGCGCCCGCACATGGGGTTCACCAGGAGCTCTAAGGGCCGTGTCCCATTTCATTTCTAACCTCCGGCAAGAAGCAAAGCACATCCCTGTGGCTGAGAGAGTGATGCGTGCTCCCTCGAAAGAGAAGGAACACACTCTCGACATTAACGCCTCTCGTCTTTTTTTCGAAACACCTGAGTTGCACGCCGAGTTGGTGCGCATTGTTGCAATGTATTGTACCCATGTTGTGAAGTGGGAGGGCAACAGGTGGCTCAAAACCAGTGCCGTCCTGCACCTCATGTTGCAGGCCTGTTACTATATGCAAAGGATTTGGCGCCATGTGGGTCCTGTTCCCATGGATCAACGCCAACGTTATGCATCCATGGTTACACAATTCACCAAGGCATGGGGGGCATTGGGGTGGAGTGTTCCGGTTTGGGTGCATTGGGTGGTGTGCCACAGTGGGGCACACCTCCAAAGATGGGGGAATTTTATTAAGTTTTCCTCCATTCCGACGGAATGGAGGAACAAAAGTTTTAAAATGGACATCCGCCATTGTTTTCAAGGGTGGAAGCCGAGCAAGCCTTATGTCACCCGATGGGGACTAAGGCATGCTCTGCACTTGGATGCCCTTGATTGGGGCATCCGGTTGTGGTTTGGGGAAAAGGGTTTGGGTAGAGAGGGGATCAAGTTTGGCATGCAACGCATGCGGAAGAAGCATCGTGCACCAAAGCACATGTAGGTATATATCATGTGATGTGCAATATGCGTAAGTGTGTATATTAGGTATATATAACATGGGGAAGTGGATCACATTTGACATTTCGGATGGGACATCTAACAAGGTTGCTTCTTGTGGTCTTCTGCTTTGCTCATATGGTGCTCTTTTGTGTGTACAATGTGTTTGGGGGTTGCAGGGTCATGAGTAAATGCAAGGGGGAGGGGTAGGTGATGAGAATGGTGGCATGGGTGGAAGGTAGAAAGTCCCCGTATACTCCAAGTATACGGCCGTATACTTCTGAGTATACGGCCGTATACTCCGAAGTATACGGCAAGAATACTTCTCCAATACTTCGAGTATACTGACAAATACCTCAAAAAGTGTAGATTGCCACACACAGGTGTGGGTGTATGGAATTGGCTTTCCGGTTTTTTGACCCCCCCCCCCTATTTTCAGGGTGCCAAACTCATTTTTTTATATCCTATGGGCACACGGAACGACTAGGTACATGTGCCAAAATGGCTGTTTTGGGGGGGTATTCTTGGTATGCCAGGTTATGCTCACCATAAAAGGCAACATTGAAGCCAAATGCCATTCATTTTTTGCATTTGGTGCGTGCATGGGCTTTGGCCACCCTCCCAAGTTGGTTTCATTGGTGCACTGTGCAAGTGGCACACTACACGGGTCAGCAGCCCATGGTACCTCATTCACACCCACGTGATGGCACACCTCTCAGTGCTGTGGTTGAACTTGGTGACTTCCGTGGTGGTGGGTTGTGGATGGAGTGTGGTGGCAAGCTGTGGGCACCCAAATGTAAGACAACTAGAGAGGTGGTGCAAGTGGTGAACCACTTGGGTCGAGAGGTCCAAGGGGTTGTGTGCTCCGCGCGCAAAGGGTTGGTTTTCAACAGCGGGGCCCTACACAGGCCGTGGGATTGGGAAGGAGACAGGTGGTCCATTGTTTTGGACAATGGTGCAGATGTAAGCAGAGCCTCATTACAGGAGTGTGAGGAACTTATGGCACGTGGGTTTGCACCTTGTGGACAGCCTTGCGGCGGGTGGCACTTCGGATCACCTGATTGCAACTAATTGCCAGTTGACCTTTGTCTTTGCCCTGTTTGCAATTGCCAATTGTCATGACAATGATGCTAATGGGACCTTTTGTGTTTGCGCGATAAGGGGTGCAACAAGGTACCTTATCGCGCACCTTATCGCGCGATAAGGTGCGCGATAAGGTACCTTGTCGCGCCCCCTTATCGCGCGATAAGGTGTGCGATAAGGTACCTTGTTGCACCCCCTTGTTGCGCAACAAGGTGCGCGATAAGGTACCTTGTTGCACCCCCTTGTTGCACCACTGTTACCCCAAATCACAGCATTTTCAAAATGAAAGTCAAGGCATCAACTGCCGTCCATAAGTGCTGTTCAACCCTCGAAGGCTTACGCATGCAGCCACTGAAGAAAGTCCCCCGGAAGCAACAACAGAAACGTTTGAAAATGGCCGAGCAGATTCTTAGGTCACTATTACAAGACGGAGAAGTACAAGTTCGGATGACATATCAAGGAGTTGTACATCTCCGTGGGGGGTGCGCCAGTGTGAAGGATGACAGTAATGCCACAGTGGAAGAGAAGGAGGCCTTAAGGGTTGCCAGACTAGTCCGTGGAATGCGTTTAAGTATCAGGCAAATGTATAGGTTGCCAAGGGCTTGTAGGAAAAAAGATTTGAACGCAGCACGACAACAGCACACACCCTATTGGTGTACCACTAGGGCTGTTGTGTCTGAGACAGGTGCACCTCGGGCCTCAGCGAGCAACAAGCTTGCTGAGGTTGTCAACCACCAAATTAGTTTGTCGCAAGCTGCCAAAACATTTAAGACCCATGGCCCAGACATCATTGTGGTGTTGTCGGCTGATGCCACCGCTTTATGGAAAGCATCAGCAACTCGGTGTGACATTTCTGTCCACTGTTGGCAACAACCAAGTGATGCAGGGGCCCCTAACCTATGGCCAATTTGGTGGGCCATGTGGGGGGGTGATGACACACATTTCATGCTAGCCATGGACAAGGCACATGACCTCAATGGTCAGGTGCAGGATTTGTGTCACAAATGTGTGACATTGTGTGGGAAGGGAAAACACTAGGGTTCAAGTGTGTCATCACGGGGGATGGGAAAAATATGCATGCCGGGAACCCCTCCTCCAAATCCAAGTGTTGGATTTGTGAGGAAGATAATAGCCTAGCATTTTTTGTAGGAGACATGAAGGGGGGGGTGAGGTGGGGTGCTTACCTCAGGTGCATCCCAACCGGGGGGAGAGTAGGTGACTACGTGCATGCAACATGTAGAATCCTGTGCATCCTCGTGAAAAGGCTAAGGGGGGAGTTCCACCAAAGAGGGATCCATGTTGGGGTGCGTGAGCTAGACGGGGAGATGCACGAGATCAAAGAATTTTGCAAGGGGATCCCAGAGGCAGAGAGGATTGCACCAATGTAACTACGAAGCCAACCCCAGATACTGTACATTCGCCAACTCCTGGTCAACTCCATGTCGAGAGCATTCAACTTGCTTGTACTTGTGCACTGTGTTGTTGCTATGCCTTGTGCATGAAACGTGAGGAACTATTGATATTTTACAGCTTTTGGTTGCGTTGCTTTGTTGATATGTTGCAATATGTGGGTTTTTTGGGTCGAAGCCAACTTTTTGGAAGCCAAGTCAAAGTTGGCGCGCCAACTTGGCACTTGGCGCGCGCCAGCTGCATAGTTGGCGCGCCAACTGCCAAGTCGGCGCGCCAACTCTTGAGTTGGCGCGCGCCAACTCCGGTTTTGGCGCGCGCCAACTGCCCCATTCTTCCTCTTCCTTTGCACCCTTTATGCATTCCCTTTCCCTTCTAGGCATTTCACTTTATCATGCCTCCAAAGCAACCCAGGAAGAGCAAGGGGAAGAAGGTGACAGTCACCGACCCCACGTCTTCCCCCGCTGCACCACCTAACCCCGAGGTGCAGCCGGTGGTCGATGCCCACATCGCCAACGTGGGCTCCGAGCACTTCCCCGGGGGCTATTTTCCCATCCCCTACACCCTCACCTCCCCGGACGCCGAATCCTTCCCCCAGCCCCCCCCCCTCCGCGAACCCCTGGAGGCCGCCCTCTTCGGCAAGTGGGACCAGCCGGGCAATCCCCACTTGGTCTGGCGAATTGACGCCACCCGTGTTAACTTCGCCCTCACCACGGGGGTTCTTAGCAGGTTCCGCTGTGCCGTGATGGGCCGGTACCCGACGACCCTCGCGGTCGAGTTGAAGCTTTCTCAAGTCACCCTCGAGGCCTTCAACAAGACCCTGAAGCTGTGCACTGCTGCAGCGTCAAAAGAGTTCGTTAACGTTCTCGACCTGCAGGAGCAGCCGCCTCAGGGTCTCGACCCCGAGGAGCTGTGGCTGTGGGTGGATCCAGTCAAAAAAAGTGGCTGGACGCACCGAACGGCCACTGACGCCGTCGTGCGGTACCAGACGGTGAAGGTGCAGGCGTGGGATGCAGTAGTTCCCACGGAGTTCTCCACCAACCGTCGCCTGCGCACCCACATCCCCGACATCACCCACCCCACCCTCAACAGCACCGACGCCCCCCTCACCATGCTTGGCATGGGTTGCCCCCACCCCTCCTTCCACAACTCCTACCCCGTCGCCAACCACGACATCCCCCCCCCCCCCCATCGTCACGGAGGAGGGTTTTGCCGCGGCGGGCTACCGCTAGTATGACCGCATCATCCCCGAGGATTTGTGGGCCAGACTGGCGGAGCTCGCCACGGTGGAACTCAACCCGTCGATGCTCAAGGAGGTGGACCTCCAGACCCCCGGGGAAGGTGGGGGGCGCTATCAGACAACGGTCTCCAGTGTCCCCCACTGGCTCCCGGACGACCTCTGGCAGGCTGTTCTGGCCCTGCTGGGTTTCTCCCTCCCGCCGCTGCAGGGACTTGAGGCCTTGTGCCCCAAGATCATCGAGCGGTGGGAGGCAGAACCCTGGAAGGGTTTCCAGATCACCCACCGCGATTTTGCACTGTCTGTGAAACAGTCAGTGCAGTGCATGGTCGTGTTCATCCCCCTCACCGCCTTCCCCCCGTCCAAGTCCCTCCAGGTGTGCCCGGGCACGCGGGGGGGCTATCACGCTGCGCATCGGTGGGATATTGTTATCCAAGCGCTTCGCAGCGTGACGCTCCTCCACGGGACGGTGATCCACCGTGGTGCGGGCGGGCCTGGCCGGGCACTGTTCATCCCGTTTGCACCCGTCGGCTACCGGTCGCGCATGCTGACCGTAGAGCCGGAGAGTGTAACGGAGCTAATGAACAGTGTTCCGGTGATGCCCTCCGAGCTTTTGGCCGAGGGGGCTGCAGTCGCGTCTCCTCTGGGCACAGAGGCCAGTGTGAACTACAGCCCCCTCGACCAGGGGTCTGAGGAGGCCGAGGCAGCCGCCACCGACCCCGTGCCTGCCCCCCACGAGGTGGACATGCCGGAGGCGCCTGCGGATGCGGATGCCGCCCCCCCCCCCCCCCCCCACAGAGTGCGGCAGAGGAGGAGGAGGAGATGCCGGCGGCGCCAGCGGATGCGGAGGCGCCGGCGGATGCAGAGGCGCCAGCGGATGCGGAGGCGCCGGCGGATGCAGAGGCGCCGGCGGAAGCGGAGGAGAGGCCGGGCGCCCCCCCCCGGCAGAGGAGGACTTCCTCACTCCCGACGCGATCCCCCAGCCAGTCTGCTTCGTGTCGCAGGCTGAGCAGCCGTTGGACCCCCCGGTGCCTTACATGGGGGACGTCCTCCTCTTGCAAGAGGGGGTGGCTGCGGGTCTGTTTCTGACCCCCACCGACCACGCGCACGTGGGGCCCACCGCCGAGGCGGCCAGAGCGGATGCCTGCCTCACTCCGCACATCCACCGGTGGTGGCTTCCCCCCCCCGAGGCCACCGACTTCTGCCGCGTGCGCTGCACGGCCGGCACGGTGGTGTACTCGTTCGCCGCACTGGGCCGGCCGCATGGCCTGGATGGCCATGGCCAACTTCACCCCGCCCCTGAGCTCCCAGGACGCCGAGATGTTGGACCTCGTCCGCGTGGACAAGGCCCGCCGCACCATCTGCTCCTGCAGCGAGAAGGTGTGCCCGCGCGGTGCCTTGCATGCATGCGATGTTGTCACACGTGACACGAATTTGGCGCGCGCCAAATAGCAGATTGGCGCGCCAACTTCGCAATTGGCGCGTGCCAACTTCCATCTTGGCGCGCGCCAAGTCACCGGTTGGCGCGCCAAGTGTTCGGTTGGCGTGCGCCAAGTCCAGTTTTGGCGCGCGCCAAGTCCAGTTTTGGCGCGCACAATAGCTAGTTGGCGCGCGCCAAGTGCCGTTTTGGCGCCTTGATTTAATTCGTTGGGCTTTATCGGAAACGTTGTTCTGTGGCTGGTTTTCGCGTTGTCTTGGCTGTTGCAGTGGTGTCGTTGTGTGCATTGTTTTATGCTTGTGTTGTTGCGCATTTGCAGGTCCCCATCCACTACGCCAATTTTCAATTGGAATTAAGTGGACCCGCGTCCGCGGTGCCCGTGCCGGCCGGGGCGGAGGAGGTGGAGGGGCAGCCGCAGGAGCAGCGGCAGGAGCAGCGGCAGGAGCAGCGGCAGGAGCAGCAGGAGGGGGTGGAGGTGGATGTGGACGTGGAGGTGGATTGGGAAGTTCCGGAGGTCCCGGAACCGGCGGACTTCGGGGACGCCTTGCACAGCCCCGACAAGTTTTTGAAGGTGATGTCCGCCGAGGCGACGGCGGTGGACGTCGTCGGTGGGGGGGGGAGGATCATCAGCCGCCTGTTCCAGGCGCAGGTGATTCGGCGGGGTTCGGGACAGAATAGGGTGGTGGAGTGCCCGTTCTGGGCAGTGGTGCAGGGGAAGTGGGGGGTGCAACCATGGGTTGTCTCCGTTGTGCCCTTTGTGCAGGTGCGCCCCCCCTCCACGCACAACCGGCTCCTCCTGTGCAGCATTGACGCTCTGGGACAGCTGCAGAGGTGGAAGCAGTGTGAGTGGAGCGACGTGCGGGCCATTGCCCCCGCCCCCCACTTGAAGGAGGCAGCGCAGGCGTTTCTGTTCCGCTTCCAGAAGCAGCTCGTGGGGAAAGGGCCGAAGGGGGAGAAGGGGGGCAGGGCCGCATCTGACGCGTCTGGGGACCCCTCCCTGCAGAGCAAGGGCCGCACGGAGCAGCAAGCTAGGGGCTCCAGGCGCCCTCGCCCCACGACCACCCCCCGGGAGGCAGCACAGGCAGCGCAGGCGGCGGGAGACGGGGGGGGGGGCACGGGAGAAGGCGGAGATTCTCCGCCTGGAGGCGGAGAACAAGCTGCTGCGTGAGCAGCTGAAGGCGGCGGAGGCCGCCCGCAAGACGGCACAGGACGCGCTCACCGGTGAGCGCGCCTTGTGGGAGCGGCGGGAGAAGGGGTGGGAACAGCAGAGGGGGGAGTTGCAGCAGCAGGTGACCGCCACAGCGCAGGTGCGTGCAGTGGGGGGGGGGGGAGAGGGTAGTGCCGACCCCGACCATGTGCTGTACCTGCAGGCGGCGGCGGTGGAGTTGCACTCTGCACTCAGCGCCCAACGCCATGTGGCCATCAACATGGGGGTCAAAGAGGCCACCCTCACGGAGCTGAAGGGCCTGCTGGACAAGCACCCGGTTGCGCACCTGCTTGACCCCAACCGCAGGCGGGCGGAAGAGAGCGAGGGGAGTCAGAGTCAGGGCAGCAAGCGGTCGAAGAAATGAGCAGGCACTGGCTGGGCATGGTTTTGGCGCGCGCCAAGTGGTAAGTTGGCGCGCCAAATCCTGATTTGGCGTGCGCCAACAGGGGAGTTGGCGCGCGCCAAATGACAAGTTGGCGCGCCAACTTACCACTTGGCGCGCGCCAACTCAGGACTTGGCGCGCGCCAAGTGACGAGTTGGCGCGCGCCAAATCCCGAGTTGGCGCGCCCCAACTGCGTGCCAACTGTGTGCCATCTGTGTGGCAACGTGCAACAACGTTCCGTTGTATGATCCAACCCGCCTGCCACGTCCTCACGTGCTGCAGGTCTTTGTTTGTGCACCATGCAGTGGCCCTTTGAGCAGCTGGCGCCCTCAAACTACCGCGCCAGGCGCGCGCGGCTGGCACGCCTTCGCGAAGTCGTGGGGGAAATTTTGGGGCCAGATTGGGAAGTACACGTCAAACCCGGCCGCTGCCGCATCCACCTCGTTTGCGGGGAGAGCAAAGCCCCCACCCCCGATTTGGAGCTGTTGGCCGCGGCCATTCTGTGGGAGAGCCGCAAAAATGGCGACAGCTTCCGCAAACTGCAGTACAGCCGGGCACACAGCCAATGGAAGTGCCCATGGGGAACCCTGATGCAGGTGCGAAAGGCATTGTCCGCCCCCCGTGTCACGGAGGTCCATTTTCAGACGGACGAGGACAATGACATTTTTGGGGCCGCATGCAATCTGTGGCAGAAACTGCAGGTATTTTCACCCTGCACCAAAGCGTTTCCCGGCGACCGTACACGGTGACCCGGTACACACGGCCTGTTTTTTGGCACAGGTGATGTGGCACCGTGACGGCCCCACGTTCCTGACGGACAACGTGTGGGTGGGCATCTCCTTCGACGGGACAAAGCTCTGGCAGGCCTCCTCCGTGCATTTTGCCTCTGGAGACCTGGGGAGTCAAATGCCCTTGGGCTCTTGGATCTTGCTGCGCGGATCCGAGAAGAAGGCCATCATTTCCCAATTGGCCGAGGTCTAAGACCTGAACGCGGACCTCACCGAGGTGGCGCAGCAGCAAATCCCCGATAAAGGGGGTTACCTGCGTAAGGTGATTTCTTTTTTTATAGCAGACACCAAGGCGCAGGTCAATTTGGGGGGTTGCTCCTCCTTCACGGCCAAAAACCCCGCAGCCACCGTTTGTTGGCTGTGTGGGAAAAATCGGGCAACCATTCTGCACGAATTTGGTTGCGGGATGGGGGTGATTGTCGAGGAGTGGCTGTGGGCGGGGATGATCTGCCCGATCGTGCGCCCCGCCCAGCGGCCCCCCGATTATGGGCTGCATGGTGTGCACCGGCAAGTGCACAATGGGCTTTCAGCCCTTGTGAACAGCCTCCACACGGTGCATCGGTGGAAAAGGGGAAAGGCCGTGAGGTGGGTGCAATGGTTCCTGGATCCCATTCGGATCCAGGCACGGACCGCCACCGGGGTGGCGTTGGAAGAGGAGAGGAAGGATAAGAAGAAGGTGCCCCTGAAAATCGAGCAGACGGCGGCTGCAGAGTGGGTGAAGAGTGAGGGATGGGACACCATGTGTGACCATCTGGAGGGGGAGGGTTTCCTGCAGCATGTCGTTGACATGGGGGCGGTCCAGGTGTCCTGGACGGACGCCTTCCGGCAATGGGGAAAATCCCTTTTGGCAACAAGCGATGTCGTCTGGAAATCCGGACCATTGCAGTTGCCCGACATGAAAATTCTGCGAGCAGAATTGAAAAAAATGGGGGAGGCCCATAAGGCCTGTGAAATGAACGTCACCCTGTGGGCCCATCTGTGGATTGACCACCTGTTGGGATGGGCCCGCAAGTGGGGGCACATTGCCATTTTTGCCGCCTTCAAAGGAGAGGGGCGGCACAAAGCCCTGAAATTTGAAATCTCAAAGCGGAGCTTTCGAGGTGGAAGTAAAGGCGGCCGGGTGTCCAGACTGCGGGGGGCCAGAGTGCGGGTGAAGGGGGGCAAGGGGGCTCGCACGCGGAAGGGGTGGGGGGAAGTGATCCGCTCAGATAATCTGGACTGGGGGTTGTATAATAAAAAATTTTCGGTTTGGGAGTCGTCGTGGACGAAGCAAAGGGGGTACATGGAGAATAAGGGGGTCTTCGTCCAGGCTGAACAAGGCATGTGACCTCTATATATGATTTATATGATTGATATGACAGCTTCCTGCACATTCACAGTCTTTTGCACATTAATCAAAAAAAGATGGAACAATACTTTCTTTGTGCCAAGTGTGCAAGGGCAGGTGAGGGACGGAATTTCCAGTGACAACAATGGTATGCAAGTCGATGGTTTGATCGGTGGGGGGACATTTGGCGCGCGCCAAGTCGCAAGTTGGTGCGCCAAGTCCGGACTTGGCGCGCGCCAACTTCCCAGTTGGCGCGCGCCAAGTTGCGACTTGGCGCGCCAACTTGTGAATTTGCGCGAGCCCAGGCCCGGGAAGCCAACTTTGGGACTTTTGTACCGTGTAGGAGTGTTTTCAGCACGAGAGGGGCATGAAACCCGGGGTTTTTTAGGGTAAAAAGTTTACATTGACACCAAAAAGGAGGAAAAAATCCCTAGGTAGCCAGTGTAACAACATAATAGACACCCGCCATGATTTGGCTGCATTCCGAAGCAAGTTGGCGAATGTCTCTTGGCTTCGTAGTTACAAAGGCGGGCCAAAGAGGGAAGTTTTGACCTTACAAGTGCCAATGCCTTCATGGCCAACCCCCAATGGGCAGACAACATTGTCACCATTGCCAAGGCACGTATGGGGAATGTGGAGACCCCTGCTGGGCCTTTGGTATGGGTGGTCCTTCGTACCCTCTTGCACCAGTTTGCACATATCCATAGGTTTTGGAGGCAAAAACATTTTTTTACAAATAGTGATGTTGCCATGTACACTAATGCGGTGGACCGCTTCCGCGAGGCATGGGGGGACTTAGGGTGGAAGGTGAGCACGTGGGTCCATTGGACATGTGCTCACTCACCTTATTTTGCACAGGCATATAGGAATATATATATATTTTCAAGCATTCCAAGTGAAAAAAGGAATAGCCCTTTCAAGAGGGACCTACACAACAGTTGTAAGAGATGGGCTCTCTTAAAGCCAAGGTTATCTAGGCTCTCCATGGGCCATGTTGTAAATATGAATAACCTGGACATGGGGTTGCTTGCACGGAAGGTACAGGAGGCAGAGGAGAGAGACAAAGCAGAAATTCTACTAGGACGTCGCAGGTTGCAGTAGACAAGAGATGTCACAAAGTGGTTGTCTTGTGCATGCTTCATAGGGTGCAACAAGGGGTGCAACAAGGGGTGCAACAAGGGGGGTTATCGCGCGATAAGGGGGTGCAACAAGGGGTGCAACAAGGGGGGGTTGCTGCGCAACAAGGGGTGCAACAAGGGTGCAACAAGGGGTTGTACCCATTTTTGAAAATGGTTAACAATGGAGTACAAGGTTGGGAAACAGAGTCCCTATAGGTCATTTGGGCCCCCTTAGGACACATGACCCCTTAAAAACCCCCATGGGTACTACAAGACACCTTTTAGGTGTTTACAAGTTTGGGTGCAACAAGGTACCCTTTTCCATCAGGTCGCAGTGCACCACACCACACACAAGCACAGGCAGCACAGGCAAGGGAAGAGAGAGCCAAAGCAAAGCCACCACGGCCACCACCCAAGAAAAGGGATAGGGCACCGGACACGCACACAGCTCACCAGGCTAAGCGTAGGGTGGTTGCTCCTGAAGCACAGGCTATCGTGAACATGTCTGCTCAGCCCAGTCGCTCAGGTCGGGCCCGCGCCATCCCGCGCCGGCTCCTTGATTGATGCTTTGTGCCCATACGGACCAGTTTAAGTAAATCCAACATTGTGTTGCTTAACATTTTGAATGGTGAAGCTGCTCCAATGACTTATTGCTTGCCTTTGTGTAGTGCTATTGTGTGGCCTTGCCCCAACCCTAACGCTAGCAGTGGCAGACAGGGCTGGCTGAGAACTACCGACCGGGTGTAGGCTAGAAACAACACGTCCAAGGGCGGGCCACGGGAAAAAACCATTGAAGTGTGTTTACTGCATCCATATGTGCCCAAACAACCCCCCCTCCCCCCCCCAAGTAGGTGTTTCAACTTTCCTAACAAGCCTTGTCCACCCCTAACAAAAAGGTTTTTGTTCTCGTCTGGAGTGAATCTGCGTGGATGCGGCTTGCTGAACAATGGCGGAAAACGTGCGCTTGCAATTGTGTGTCAAGCTGGTCTGTTACCGGCGATATACCCAAATAGTGCCAAAATGGCACTTGGCTGGCCAACTGGCCGGACCTGTTTTTTTCAACACGCGTGCGCATAAAAGTTTCTTTCCTCGGCGGGAGTGAATTTGGGTGGATTTGGCTTGCTGAACAATGGCGGAAAACGTGTGCTTGAAATTCTGGGTCAGGGTGCTGTGTTGCCAGAGATATACCCGAATACTGCTGAAATGGCACTGGGCTGGCCAGCTGGCCGGACCTGATTTTCAACACACGCGCGCACGGCGCGACGCGCAAAAAAGTTTCTGTTCTTGCTTGGAGTGAATTGGGGTGGGTCCGGCTTCCTGAACAATAGCTGAAAACGTCCGCGTGCAATTCCGGGTCAAGCTGGTGTGTTCCCGGCGATATACCCAAATGGTGCCAAAATGGCACTTGGCTGGCCAATTGGCCGGACCTGATTTTTTCAACACACGCGCGCGGCGCGACGCGCAAAAAAGTTTCTGTTTACGCCGGGAGTGAATCTCGGTGGATTCGGCTTGCTGAACAATGGCGGAAAACGTGCCCTTGCAATACTCGGTCAAGGTGCCCAAATAGTGCCGAAATGGCACTTGGCTGGCCAACTGGCCGGACCTGATTTTTTCAACATGCGTGCGCGTCGCGACGCGCCAAAACGTTTCCGTTTTTGCCGGGAGCGAATCTAGGGGAATGCGGCTTGCTGAACAATGGCGGAAAACGTGCGCTTGCAATTCCGGGTCAAGCCCGTGTGTTCCCGGCGATATACCCAAATGGTGCCAAAATGGCACTTGGCTGGCCAACTGGCCGGAACTGATTTTTTCAACACGCGTGTGCGGTGCGACGCGCGTAAAAGTTTCCGTTTTCGACGGGAGCGAATCTGGGTGGATTTGGCTTGCTGAACAATGGCGGAAAACGTGTGCTTGCAATTCTGGGTTAGGGTGGTTTGTTGCCGGAAATATACCCAAATAGTGCTGAAATAGCAATTGGCTGGCCAGCTGGCCTGACCTGATTTTTTCAACACGCACGCGCGCGGCGCGACGCCCAAAAAAGTTTCTGTCCTCGCCGGTAGCGAATTGGGGTACATTCGGCTTCCTGAACAATGGCGGAAAACGTGCGCGTGCATTTCTGGGTCAAGCTGGTGTATTCCCGGCGATATACCCAAATGGTGCCGAAATGACACTTGGCTGGCCAGCTGGCCGGACCTGATTTTTTCATCACGCGCGCGCGCGGCGCAACGCAAAAAAGTTTCCGTTCTCGCCGGGAGCGAATTTGGATGGATCCGGCTTCCTGAACAATGGCGGAAAACGTCCGCTTGCAATTCTCGGTCAAGCTGGTGCATGTGTTCCCGTCGACGGCTATGTATTCAAATGGTGCCAAAATGGCACGTGGCTTGCCAATTGGCCGGACCTGATTTTTTCAACACGCGCGGGCGGCGCGACGCCCAAAATAGTTTCTGTCATCGCCGGGAGCGAATCTAGGGGAATGCGGCTTGCTGAACAATGGCGGAAAACGTGCGCTTGCAATTCTGGGTCAAGCTGGTGTGTTCCCGGCGATATACCCAAATAGTGCCAAAATGGCACTTGGCTGGCCAACTGGCCGGACCTGTTTTTTTCAACACGCGCGCGCGGTGCGACGCGCGTAAAAGTTTCCGTTTTCGACGGGAGCGAATCTGGCTGGATTTGGCTTGCTGAACAATGGCGGAAAACGTGCGCTTGCAATTCTGGGTCAAGCTGGTGTGTTCCCGGCGATATACCCAAATAGTGCCAAAATGGCACTTGGCTGGCCAACTGGCCGGACCTGTTTTTTTCAACACGCGCGCGCGGTGCGACGCGCAAAAAAGTTTCTGTTTACGCCGGGAGTGAATCTCGGTGGATTCGGCTTGCTGAACAATGGCGGAAAACGTGCCCTTGCAATACTCGGTCAAGGTGCCCAAATAGTGCCGAAATGGCACTTGGCTGGCCAACTGGCCGGACCTGATTTTTTCAACATGCGTGCGCGTCGCGACGCGCCAAAACGTTTCCGTTTTTGCCGGGAGCGAATCTAGGGGAATGCGGCTTGCTGAACAATGGCGGAAAACGTGCGCTTGCAATTCCGGGTCAAGCCCGTGTGTTCCCGGCGATATACCCAAATGGTGCCAAAATGGCACTTGGCTGGCCAACTGGCCGGAACTGATTTTTTCAACACGCGTGTGCGGTGCGACGCGCGTAAAAGTTTCCGTTTTCGACGGGAGCGAATCTGGGTGGATTTGGCTTGCTGAACAATGGCGGAAAACGTGTGCTTGCAATTCTGGGTTAGGGTGGTTTGTTGCCGGAAATATACCCAAATAGTGCTGAAATAGCACTTGGCTGGCCAGCTGGCCTGACCTGATTTTTTCAACACGCACGCGCGCGGCGCGACGCCCAAAAAAGTTTCTGTCCTCGCCGGTAGCGAATTGGGGTACATTCGGCTTCCTGAACAATGGCGGAAAACGTGCGCGTGCATTTCTGGGTCAAGCTGGTGTATTCCCGGCGATATACCCAAATGGTGCCGAAATGACACTTGGCTGGCCAGCTGGCCGGACCTGATTTTTTCATCACGCGCGCGCGCGGCGCAACGCAAAAAAGTTTCCGTTCTCGCCGGGAGCGAATTTGGATGGATCCGGCTTCCTGAACAATGGCGGAAAACGTCCGCTTGCAATTCTCGGTCAAGCTGGTGCATGTGTTCCCGTCGACGGCTATGTATTCAAATGGTGCCAAAATGGCACGTGGCTTGCCAATTGGCCGGACCTGATTTTTTCAACACGCGCGGGCGGCGCGACGCCCAAAATAGTTTCTGTCATCGCCGGGAGCGAATCTAGGGGAATGCGGCTTGCTGAAGAATGGCGGAAAACGTGCGCTTGCAATTCTGGGTCAAGCTGGTGTGTTCCCGGCGATATACCCAAATAGTGCCAAAATGGCACTTGGCTGGCCAACTGGCCGGACCTGTTTTTTTCAACACGCGCGCGCGGTGCCACGCGCATAAAAGTTTCCCCTTTCGACGGGAGCGAATCTGGCTGGATTTGGCTTGCTGAACAATGGCGGAAAACGTGCGCTTGCAATTCTGGGTCAAGCTGGTGTGTTCCCGGCGATATACCCAAATAGTGCCAAAATGGCACTTGGCTGGCCAACTGGCCGGACCTGTTTTTTTCAACACGCGCGCGCGGTGCCACGCGCATAAAAGTTTCCCCTTTCGACGGGAGCGAATCTGGCTGGATTTGGCTTGCTGAACAATGGCGGAAAACGTGTGCTTGCAATTCCGGGTCAGGGTGGTGTGTTGCCGGAGATATACCCAAGTAGTGTCAATGCTGAAATGGCACTTGGCTGGCCAGCTGGCCTGACTGTATTTTTTCACCACGCACGCGCGCGGCGCGACGCGCAAAAAAGTTTCTGTCCTCGCCGGGAGTGAATTAGGGTGGATTTGGCTTCCTGAACAATGGCGGAAAACGTGCGCGTGCATTTCTGGGTCAAGCTGGTGTGTTCCCGTGGGATGCAGCGTTCTAGGGGAGTGGTGCGGAACCCCCCCAATTTTGGGTGTTGTTAATATCGTTGGAACCCGGAATTTCACATGTTACATGGGTGCACTATGATGCAACAATGTGCCTTCCATGTTTCGTTTGCTCGATATTGCCCGTTTTGCACTTTTTGCGATTTGATCTTTGTGTGCTCTAACTAGTTAGAACGGGGTTAGAACGGGGTTAGAGCACTAGTTATCGTGGGTTATCGCGCGATAACCTAGTTATCGCGGGGGTTATCGCGGGGGTTATCGCGCGATAACTAGTGATCGCGCGAGTTATCGCGTAGGTTATCGCGCTTCATTTTATGTTTCCCCTTTTCGCTTTAGCTCTCAAAGCTTTCATATTCTTCGTAATGGCCCTTGCTGCTGCCCACGCTTGGTGCGAGCACCATCAAAAGCTCCTTGGGGTCCGTCGCCTTGGCGGTCCTGAGGGGTTTACGATGGGTGATGCCAATGTGAGGCGCCCTGTGGCGACCCGCTTTGAACATGGTGTGGGCTTTGGACTCCTTGTCCATAAGTCCCCCTTCATGGCGGACAAGCGAGACCCCCTGGTTCTCAGCAACTACATCTTCGAGTTGCTAGAGGTAAAACCAGGGGTTGCTGGATTTTTGATCCAGCTTCATACCGAGGATGTGGACGCGGTGGTGGAGTCCGTCACCGCTCATGCCGAGAAGGGTGCGGGGACGAAGACGACCCTCTATGTGGGTCAGGAGGAGGAGAAGGAGGAAGTGGAGGAGGAGGAGGAGGATGCGGGGGGGTTTGGGGCTGGGGGGAGGAAGGAGAAGCCCCACAACCCCCTCATGATTAGTGTCCAGAAGGTAAGGGTGAGACCTGGTAAGGGGAAGGGGAAGTCGGATGGTTGGTTCCCCCAACCCCTCACCCACAACACCCGCCGGGTCTGCACTGACGACCCCGAAAACAAGCTCCCCATGCACTCCCTTTGCCCCACAAGGGAGTGGGAGCGTGAGTGGTATGGGGTCACCACTCCCAACATTATTTCGGGGCAGGGGGTGATTCTTTTTCCATTTGGGGCAACACCCCCCCTTATTGGGGAGGCGGAGGAGGTGGTTGCCGCCGAGCCCTTGGGGGCCTTTAATAGGGACCCCAATGACCTTGTGCTCCCGATGGGGGGAAAGCTGGTGGTCAACCACCTCCTGGAACACGATTTTTTGAGTGACACTCAGCTGCAAAGTCTTTTGCATGATTTGGATAGGGTGCCTCTCTCAGAGAAGGCACCCATTTTCAATGAGAACCCCCCCATTGTCGGCAGGCCCCAAGATTCTGGGACCCGCCGCACATTGTATGGCAACTATGGGGGTGCCAACCACCACAAGCACAACCCCCACAAGCTCCATGATCTGCCAGTCCTCAAAAGGGTGGCAGATCGTGTGCTTGAGACCGCGAAAAAGACTGTGGTGGGGGGGGTTGGATGGAGCTGCACCATCCTTGACATGGCCGAAATTTCGAGCTATGACCACACCCCCCAGCACCTCCATCGCGACGCCCCCCCCTACACCATTCCTGAAGGCACATTGATTGTCAATTGCCTTATTATGCTAACCCATAATCATGAGGAGGAGGATGGGTCACATTTTCTTTTTGTGCCCTCCAGCAGTTTGGGGTTCCCTGACCCTTGGGTGGAGAGGGCCGTGCCATTCAAGAGGGGCACTGCCTGTTTTTTTAATGCCCTTGATGTCCACAGGGGGTCGGGGATTCCCAAGGCCTCCCCCATGAGGGTAAGGGACCCCCGCCTCATGGCATTTTTTGCCATTGAGCTTACCCAGGGGGGGAATCTTCGATTCCCCAACCAGCACGTGACGCAGTCCATTAAAAGGCCCCAGCTGGGGGCACCTTGTGGCCGGGTGGCCAGGACAGTCCAGTGTGATGGGGCGGTTAGGTGTAGGGGGAAGGTGGTAGCCAATTGCTACGGATGCAATCGGTTGATTTTGTGCACCGCCCACAAAGATGGCCTTTGTGTGCCATGCCGGGAGGGGGAGGAGGTGGAGGGGGGGGAGGAGGAGGAGGTGGTGGTGGACCCCAATGGGGTCAGCATTGAGCAATCTGCTCAGTGCTAGCTCCCGGTGGGAACAACCACAGGGCATTTTTTGTTGTCGGGGTGGGGGATTGGGAGGGAGGTGATTGCCCCCATCACTAATGAGGAGGCGGGGGCGGTCGCAGGCCACCCCGATCAGTGCCCCTTGGCCAAGGTGTGCCATGGGGAGGCACTGCCCTGGCCCACCTTGCAAGGGCATGTTGGGATTAAGGTGCCGGCGGGCACCATTTTGGTGGTGAGGAGGGGGTTGTATGGGGGAGTGGCAAGGGTGGCCCCTGAGGTGGAGGGGGTGGCCCAGGTGGTGGAGTGGCGGCAGGTGGGGGAGTATGCGGCCGTCACGGACTTCGTGTGGCTGCGGAGGCTGGGCCTGGTGCTGGACGACGCCAAGAAGGAGGGCCAAGGCATGTGTCCATGTCACCAGGTGTGAAAACTTCCCACAACACCCTGCTCTAACTAGTTATCGCGCTAGGTTATCGCGTTCTAACTAGGTGCTCCAACTAGTTATCGCGCTAGGTTATCGCGTTCTAACTAGTTATCGCGGCGTTATCGCGGGGGGTTATCGCGGGGGTTATCGCGCGATAACCTAGTTATCGCGGGGGTTATCGCGCGGGTTATCGCGTGTTTTTTTTTGTTTCTTTTGTTTTTTTCAGGCTACCATCTTGCAGCTGCCCCGTATCTTCGTCAAGGACGACGCCCAGGCAGCCGAGGCAGCAGGCGGAGCAGCAGAAGCAGCAGGGGCACGGCCTGCCAAGCCGGTGGCGGCCCGGTTGGAGCTGGAGGGGGAGAAGAGGCTGCCGGAGGGGGCGTCGTGGCGGTGGGGGGAGCCTGCAGGATGGGGGGGGCGGGATGGTACCGGCAGGTCACCATCACCGAGAAGGAGGGGGGGGGTGGAGAGGAAGACCAACCTCACCCTCCCCTCCTATGTGTGGGTTGGGGGGGAAACGGCCAAGTGGCCGAATGCCGCAGAGGGGGAAACGGTTGCGGCTTTTTTGTGTTTGTTTGGGATGAGCGACCCCCCCCAAAGGAAATCTTATTTCCTTTTGAGGGTGTGTTTTTTGTGGGAGGGGGAGTATATGGGGAGGGAAGTGTGGCAGAAGCTGCATAGGGGGGGGGACATCCACCAGGTTGGTGGGTATGACCCCCCCCCCCTTCTGTGGTGGACGCCACTGCCGATTGGGTTCGGCAGTATGCACCCAAGGGGGGAAGGCCGGGAAAAGGCCAGACGAAGCGGGGACCAGACGTGGTGGTGGTTGAGCCGGATGCCCCCCCCCCCCCCTTAGGGGTAAGGGCCAAACCCCCGCCCCCAAGCCCTCCCCCAAGCCATCGAAGGTGGCAAAGGTGGCGGCGGCCCAGCCCCCCCATGAGGCCCTGGACGTGGAGGCCTTGGGGGCCAGTGTGGCCACCCACGTGACGGACGCTTGCCAGGTTTTGGTGGAGCAGGCAGCCGCCACGGGGGTCGAGGCCGCACTGGCCAAGGGTCGGTCGGCCGACCACAAGTCGACCTTGGCGAAGGCCGAAAAGGCCCAGGGCAACACCCAGCGTGCCCTGGACCAGGCCCTCAACCTGGCCACCAAGAGGGGGGAGGAGGTGGAGGCGATGAGGGAGGCCTTGAGGGAGGCTCAGGAGGGGAGGCGGAAGGCGGAGGTGGAGGCGGCCCAGCTTAGGGTGGAGGTGGAGGGGCAGCGGAGGAGGGGGGATGACCTCCAGCAGCGCTTGGGGGTGGCTGAGGCGCAGGTGCGCAGCCTCACCTCCACCCTCAGTGCCTCCTTCACCGCCCAGCAGGGGCTGGCGCCGCAAGGGTTGCAGAGTCAGGGTAGCGGGAGTAGGAGTGGGAGCCAATGACTCGTGGGTTTGCTAAGGGGGTTGCCCAAGGGCATTTTTCGTGGGGAGGAGCGATATGGGGCCCAAGTGGACATGTGCCACTTCGGCCTCGTGGGAAGTGGAAACCCCAACCCCTCTAATTTTAGGGCGACCCACATGGCCGCTGCTACCCTCAGGCCTGCCCTCACCCCCTTCGTTGCAGACCTCAATGGGTATTGCAGCTCCAATGCTCCACCATGGTTCACATGGTGTAGCATCCAAATTGTTCGCCCCCAAGGGACGGACACCATGGGCCTCCACTCCCATTTGCGGGATGGGGCGCCCATGGCGCTTATTGTGTGTGTGGGGTCTTTCACGGGGGGTGAGTTTTGGGTGGAGAGTGGTGGCCTGCTGAATCCCTCCATGAGGGAAAAAAAGCGGCACACCCGTGTGTGCAAGGGTAGGGCGGTGGAGGCTTGGGCATGCACCGCCACCCCCCAAGCCCCGGTGTTGTTCCACACCAGGGCACTACACGCTCCATTGCCATGGGAGGGCGAGCGATGGAGCGTGATTTTTTATAGTGCGGGGGGGGTTCTGCACTGCACGCCTGTGTGGCGGCAGCAGCTGGTGTCCATGGGTTTTAGGGTGCCCAATGCTTCCTCTAACCCCTCCAGCTAGTGTAATTTGTGATTCGATTATTGTTCCCTATTTCTATTTTTTCTGCTTTGGTGGGATGCCCACCATGGTTTGTCATTGTGTACTCTGAGGAGGGGCAACTAGCCCGGAACATGTCCATTTGAGTGATTTGAATTTGTGATTGTGGCGCCATATACCCCGTGCCTGCACATTGTTGACATCTCCAAGGTTTCCTGGGTGCAAAATCAACGTTTGTGAAGGTTTTAGGGTGCCCAACGCTTGCTCTAACCCCTCCAGTTAGTGCGCACTAACCCCTGCTCTAACTAGTTATCGCGGGGGGTTATCGCGCGATAACTAGTTATCGCGGGGGGTTATCGCGGGGGTTATCGCGCTCTAACTAGTTATCGCGGGGGTTATCGTGTGGGTTATCGCGTGTGTTTTTTGGGCCCTTGCTTCAAAACCCTCCCTCATTTCGTGCCCAGGTCCTCTTATTCTTCATGGATAGTGCTGTCAATGAGGCCCTGCGGGCTCTCAACACAGCTAAGCTCCGGCGGTACACCGATCTGCAGTGCCCCAAGGCCCGGCGGCGGCGTTTCAAGGCGGTTCAGCGGCTGGTGCGAGTTCTATTGGGTGACCCAAACGTTGTGTGTGGCACCAACACCAAAGGCGAAGTTTGTTTAAGTGGTGGGGCGTGCACTGCCCTGTCTGGCCCACTTGGCGGCCATCTTGCATTAACAGCTCAGGAGCATGAGGCCCTGAGCATGCTACGCATGGCATGCAGCATGCATCTCTCCCAACGGGCCCTTTTGCGAATGCCCCGCCGTTGCACACAACGGGACCTAAGGACCGTTCGGCAACGGATCATGCCCTACTTTCCCCAAACAACCATTGTAAAGTCTGCCACAGGCCGCAATAGGGCAGCTGCCCATGTGCCTTTGCAATCAATTGTGCAAAATGCAATATCTATGGCCCGAGTTATCGGGAAACCCCCCCCTAGTGGCGTTGCCATTGTTGTTATTTCAGTTGATGCCACTTCCTTGTGGAAGGCATCCTCTACCCGTGCGGATGTATGGGTTAATGTATGGGGGGGGGGGCAAAATATGCTTCGAAGGTGAAGCTATGGGCCTCATGGTTTTGCATGGATGGCGGGGATGAACGGGCTTTTTTGAGAAGCCTGGACATCTCCGCCAACCTCAACCAAGAGGTGAGGGATGTGGAAGAGGACGTTGTCCTCTTTCAAAACCAATTTTTGACTTGCACTGTCATTTTGACAGGGGATGGGAAGGGGATGCAAGCAATGGGGGGGGCTGGGTCTAAGTGTTGGTTGTGCAAAGACCCCAATGGGATTGTTGAGCAAAGGGGGGTGGAGTCCACCTCAAGATGGGAGGCATTCTTGAGAAGTGTGACCCCTGATAGGCGGCCAGGGCACTATCAACATGCAGCATGCCGCATCCTAAACGGCATTGCAAAGCGCATTGAGACCACCCTTCAGGCCCTCCCCCCTGGTACCCCTGGTAAGGCCCAAGCTCTTGCAGCTTTGCAGGCCTTCAAACAAGCCCTCAAGGATGAGACCTCAGGCATCCCTCTCAGGGAACGCCTCGCTTCGGCCTCGAGGGCCACAGAAAAAGATTTCGATCTAACAAGCACGAAAGTTTTCCTAACCTCCCCCCCCTTCCAAAGGCAATTTGTGGATTGCCTCAAAGAGCATGTCCCCACAGTGAGGACCCCTGGGGGACCTATGTTATGGGTTGTTGTGCATGTCATGGTGAAATGCATTGAGGGTTTGTATGAGCTTTGGAGGGTGAGGGAGTTGTACACTCTAACCCAAGTGGAACGCCACCGTGCGTTGACCACAAAATTTTCAAAAGCGTGGGGAGACTCAGGTTGGTCCCCCACCAGGTGGATGCATTGGTGCTTGGCACATTCCACCTTTTTTGCCGAGAAATGGAGGAACATTTTTCAGTTTTCCTCCATCCCAACGGAGTATCGGCATGGACCTTACAAAAGGAGGCTCAAAAATTGTTTTAAGGGTTGGTCCTTGGTGAGGCCAAGTGTGTCCCTCCGCCACATGCACCATTGCATGTCCATGAACGCCCTGGAGCAAGGGCTTTTGGGACTGGAGGCAGCCAAGGCCTCAGACATTGATGACTTTGTATGAAAAACGACCACACATGCTTTGTGCCAAGTGTTTTCTGTTGTTTGTCCTAGGGAGGGAGGGAGGAGGGGTGCGCGATAACTACACGCGATAACTGAGTTATCGCGCGATAACTAGCGCGATAACTAGTTAGAGCAAGGTGCTCTAACTGCGTTCTAACTCTGTTCTAACTGTGCTCTAACTCTTTGACCCCCCCCCCCCAAAACCACCCCTACAATGAGGGTTATGTGGGGAAAGAAAGGGGATGGGGGGTTTTTGAGGGTGCTGAATCCATTTTTTTAGGTGGTTTGCCCCAAAATTGAGGGTAGGTGGGTGTTCCAGAAATTGCGTTCTAACTAGGGGTTCCGCACCACGCCCTAGAACGCTGCATCCCACGGCGATATACCCAAATGGTGCCGAAATGACACTGGGCTGGCCAGCTGGCCGGACCTGAATTTTTCAACACGCGCGCGCGGCGCGACGCCCAAAATAGTTTCGGTTATCGCCGGGAGCGAATCTGCGTGGATGCGGCTTGCTGAACAATGGCGGACAACATGCGCTTGCAATTCTCGGTCAAGGTGGTGTGGTGCCGGCAAAATACCCAAATAGTGCCAAAATGGCATGTGGCTGAGCAACTGGCAAGACCTGATTTTCAACACGCGCACGCGGCGCGACGCCCATAATAGTTTCTGTGATCGCCGGGAGCGAATCTGGGTGGATTTGGCTTTCCGAACAATAGCGGATAACGTGCCCTTGCATTTCTGGGTCAAGCTGGTGTGTTCCCGCCGATATACCCAAATGGTGCCAAAATGGCACTTGCCTGGCCAACTGGCCGGACCTGATTTTTTCAACGCGCGCGCGCGCGGTGCGACGCGCAAAAACGTTTCCCCTTTCGACGGGAGCGAATCTGGGTGGACTCGGCTTGCTGAACAATGGCGGAAAACGTGCGCGTGCAATTCTTGGTCAAGCTGGTGTGTTCCCGCCGATATACCCAAATAGTGCCAAAATGGCACTCGGTTGGCCAACTGGCCGGACTTGATTTTTTCAACACGCGCGCGCGACGACTCGCAAAAAATTTTCCGTTTTCGCTGGCAGCACATCACGTTCATATTAAAGTCCTTCACGCTGTGCGTACGGGGTCGGAGCCCTCTATGTACACGGCGCGTTAGAGGGACGTGCTCCCCGGGTCAGGTGGAATCCCTGGATGCCCTCCCTTGCCCAGCTGGACCGCCCTGCTCGTCCTCTGGGGGTGGGTCCCCCGCCCTGCTCCCCTCCACTTCTGGTCCCCCCTGCTGTGGGGGGGGGGGGGGTAATGGGGTGTAACACAGTAAGGGGGTGCATAGTAACCCCCCCCAAAATGGACACCTGTGCCATTACCACATCTGCCCATATTGCTAGGATCTAGGCGCGTATGTATGTTCTCCATGTCCAAAATAGGGGAGGACATGTGTCTCTCCGCCCGTTTTGCCCTCGGTAGACAAAGTTGAAAAAAGTCAGTAACCGCCCCCGTTTGGGTTAGCAAGGGTTACTGACCTTGGGTCAGTAACCCCCTTACTGAGCAGTAACCCCCCTTACTGAACCCCCCTTACTGACCCCGTGACCCCCTTACTGACTCATCAACCCCCCCCTTACTGACTCAGTAACCCCCCCCGTACTGACTCAGTAACCCCCTCACTGACCCCCCTTACTGAGTTTTGCGCTGTGTCCTTCCTGCACACTTTTGTTCTCCTTTTAGACTTTTTGTGGCCCCGGAGTGCCATGGCTTGTGCTGGGCTGCTGGCTGCCTTCCCGCCCGTTCTAACGTGGGTCAACCATGTCAATAACCTAGTTGGGACACGCGGGTACGGGGGGGGGGGGGGGATGGGTTTGTCGAGCATGGTGCGGTTATTAAGCATGCGAGTGAGTTCGTTGAGTTTCCCGGGGATACGGATTTTGGTTCCGTCAAGGTGACTTTTCCCCTCTTCGACAAGAGGGCACCGTGTGTGCTTTCCGATTTTATCCTCGACATCGCAGCTCGCCACCCCCACGTGCCGTGTTTCCAGATCCGCCTCCCTTTCGCAGATTATGACCACCTTACCAAAGTGCTCGATAAGGAAATCACCACAACAGTGAACAAAACCCAAAAACTTTGGGTTGCACCGTTGCATGGTGCAGTTCAATTTAGTGTCCAGAAGCCGAAACCTCGCGATTTTCAAGAGGGACAATGGTGCCCCCAACAATGCGTGCAGCAACTTCGCTATGTTCGCTCAACAGATTGTGAGGAGCGGGTGCCGGTTTACTCTGTTCACAGCCGCCAGCCACAAGCTTGGCTCGAAGACCTTCCTGGTGCAACAACACCAACGAAATACACCACCGGGACTATTTTAGCTCTACCACTCCAGAGCGGCCCATGTTTGCTAGGTAGCGCTGAGCCTCGCACCGCCATTGTTCTGCCCCCTGCCCCAATGGTTAACCAAGTCAAGGAAAAGTTGCTCGAGTTCGAGCATTGGTTTGCTCAAGGTGGGGTTGCCTCGTTTACGGCAGACCTCCGCAGTGAGTTTGGTGGTTTGGACCACAAACTGCGCAAGAACATTTTTAATAGCACCATGCCCATGTATGCGCGCCGTGAGGATGGTCCCGCACGGCAAGTGGTGTACGGTGTGCCGCCTCCCCCCCCGCCGGGTTTGGTGAGGACCCAGTTCCCGGGTGTCGAGCACCCCTTACCCGCGCTCTTGCGCTGGGCTGCACATGTGCGGCACCAGGTCGATGAAGCCACCAGGCTCCGCCACATGGTGACGGCGATGGCCTATATCATCGCCAATACACATGACCCGCAGTTTCCGCACCGCGATTTTCCGCCTGATTTTTTGCCAAGCGGTCAATTCGCATGGTCGGCATTCTCTCCCGTCACCATGGACTTGGACGTGCTTGATGGCACCGAGAGCACATTTGTGTACGGGTCCACAAGATGCACCCCCGACCCGTGGCATGAAGTGCCGATGGGAATGCGCCGCAACGACCTGTGGATCATTCATAGTTTGTTAGTCCATTGGGGGGGGGGGGTATTCCTAAGGCCTTGGACCTCCCTGCGCCCGGTGACATGGATGCCCTCCCGCGCGTGGTTGCATTTTGCGGACTGTCAACCGTCCCGGTTGACTACGATGTCACAGACCCTGTGGTCCCCCCCCCATGGGCACGACGTGAGGCGGAGGCGGTGGGCAAGGAAGTGTGTGGTGCGGTGTTGTGCAGGCGGAAGGTGGTTGGGTCGAGTGCGCGGTGTTTCGGGTGCAAGCAAGCGTTGTTGTGTGGGACACACAAGGGTGTGTTGTGCACCGCTTGCGATGAGCCCCCTTACTGACTCAGTAAGGGGGTTACTGACCCCCCCTTACTGACTGAGTAACCCCCTTACTGACTCAGTAACCCCCCCTTACTGACCCCCCTTACTCAGTCAGTAACCCCCATACTGACCCCCCTTCCTGAGTTTTACGAGTTGTAACTGGGTTAGGGTAGGAGTGGGCTCTGAGGGCGTGTGGAAGGGGGTTGCCTGCATCCCTATGTGTTGTAGGCTACCGTTGACTTGCTGCCCCGGTTGATCCCGGCAGATCTCCCCTTGGAGGACGTGGCACCCAAGGCGGGTAGTGCAAAGCCGGCCACACTCCAGGCTGCAACAGTGGTGGGTCCGACCTCGGTGAATACCGTGCAGTGGCCCACGGGATCAACCCCCGTTGTCCTCAATGCGGGGTCTGCCGTGTGGTCTGTTGGGCAGACCACGTGGCACAAAGAATTTGAGCTGAAATTCAAGGTATGTGTAGGTGCGACATGTCACGGGATTTAAGTTTGCAGGTTGATATGCCCCAAAGCAAATAAAGGGGCTAGTTCCTTGTACGTGGCGGAGGTCTTCAGTTGAAATCGTTTAGTTACCCTTCCCACCCATCGTTGCAGGAGGGGAAGACCATGCAAACGGTGAAGGTGCAGCTGCCCGTGGGCGTGGATGGAGTGGAGGCCGCGGGCCAGCCGGCGCCGCGATTTTGGCTTTGGACGAGATTCTCACGTGCCAACACCGCGCACTATTACATCTGCATCGACGAAAATGGGAAGCGGATGAAGCTGCGCGGACTTGGGCAAATCCGTGGCGTGGGCGGGCCGGCAACGGGGCTTGCAGAAACTGCGCAGCAAGCGTGGCTTGAGGAGCAGCACCGCATGGGGCCCTTGGGGAGGGGGATCAAGCGAGAGGCGCCCGAGGATGAGCAGCCCCCCTCCCCTGCTGGACAGTCGAAGACCTCGTCCCAGTCCTTCTCCTCCGCGTCCCAAGGGAAGGACAAGAGGAAGAGGCAGGGGCAGCAGAGGAACGTCGAGGGCAGGGGAGGGGGGGGGCTCCTCAAGTTGGGGACGGGTTGACGGTGTCGGAGCTCCGTGCGGTTGTCTGGCGTGCTGTCTCCGAGTCGGTCAGTGAGGTAGTCCCAGAGGACACACAAGACGCAATGAGCGCGCTTGTGGGACTACCGGACCGCCTCGAGAGGATCGTGAAGGAGGCCGCCAAGGGTAAGGCGTCCAAAGCAGAGGCGGACTTGGCCGCAATGCGGCAAGTGACCGCTCAGCAGAAAGGTAGGATCGT
Source organism: Eutreptiella sp. 'Long Island Sound 2002' (assembly GCA_964036045.1). Lineage (NCBI taxonomy): Eukaryota > Euglenozoa > Euglenophyceae > Eutreptiales > Eutreptiaceae > Eutreptiella > Eutreptiella sp. 'Long Island Sound 2002'. The sequence goes on from OZ038385.1 coordinate 3,090,807, forward strand.
AGAGTTGGAAGCGCAAGTGCGCACGCTCCAAGAGGCGGTCCAAGCCGAAAAGCAGAAGACCGCCGAAGAACGCTCGGCACGAGAAAAGGCAAAGACAGAGGCACAGGTGGTAACAAGGCACAAGAATGAGTTGCTGCAGGTGATCGGACAAGGGAAGAAGTAGTGAAGCATGCAGGTGCACGCGTCGTTGGGCGTGCGACTGAGCGCATGAATGGATGGGTGGTTGGACGCGCGAATGGGCGCGTGAATGGGCGCGTGAATGGGTGCGTGAATGGGCGCGTGAATGGGTGCGTGAATGGGCTCCCGAACGGATGGGTCATTAGACACGTGAATGGGCGCGTCAATGGGTGCGTGAAAGGGCTCATGAAGGGATGGGTCATTGGATGCGTGATTGGGCGCGTGAATGGGCTCATGAATGGGTGCGTGATCGGGTGCCTAAAGGCACGTCCAATTCCTTCTCTGAGCAATGACAATGTGGTTGGCGCAGTGATGATGTGTTTCATGAGAGGTCCACCGATATCAACAATCTTTCCAACTCTTGTGACTTGAGGGTGCAGACAATGTCCTTTTGTGTTGTGCAACGCTTTGCTAGTGTCCATGGCATGGGCATACCATCTAAAAGAGTGAAACCACATTCAACCCCTAGGAAAACAGTTGCCTCGGTACACCACTTTCTAGGTCAGTAAGGGGGGTTAGTAAGGGGGTTACTGACTCAGTAAGGAGGACAGTAAGGGGGGGGTTACTGAGTCAGTAAGGGGGTTACTGAGTCAGTAAGGGGGGGTCAGTAACCCCCTTACTGAGTCAGTAAGGGGGGGGGTTACTGAGTCAGTAAGGGGGTTACCGACCCCCCCTTACTGACTCTGTAACCCCCTTACTGACTCAGTAACCCCCCCGTTACTGACCCCCTTACTGAGTCAGTAACCCCCTTACTGACCCCCCTTACTGCCCCCAATTGATGAGTAGAGACCAACGCAACAAGGATGCCGTTTTCCTTGTGCACAGCTTTTTATAATGGAAGCGGCGGTGGATACGTTTGAGGCGCACCTACAACGTCTCACCCTTACACCACTGGAAGCCCTCAAAGACCCCAAGACCAAGGCACAACGCAAGAAGTGCCTTGCACGCGTGGCAAGCGCCCTGCTAGGCACCAACGTCACCAACGTTGCCATAGCGGGCACGGGGATAACCTTGGGCATCCCAAGCGACGGCGGTGACGACCCTGATACCCCCGTGGAGGAGGCTGCTTTCCTTGTTGAGCGGATGATCGACATGCAAGCTAGTGTGCGGCAGTTATACAAGCTGCCACGCACTTGCACGCGGGCCGACTTGGATAAAGCCCGCCGCCACATGCGCCCCTACACGGCCCACCCGATGGCTGTCTTTGGCAGTGGCATGTCCCAAAGAGCCGCTGATGCTGTCCCACTATGGGATGTGGTGAGCACACAAGTTGCATTGGCTCAACAGTGCCAAATGCCTCCCCCTACCGACACTAAGATCAAGGTCATTGTAGCCCCAGATGCCACACCCCTGTGGCGCACATCGGCCACGCGCTGCGACGTCTACGTCCACGTGTGGGGTACCCCGAGTCGAGCCAGCGATGTAAGGAGGTGGGCCACATGGTGGGCCCTTGATGGTCCTGACGATGGACGATGCCTCCGTGCCGTCGACCGGCTTGCCGGCCTAGACAGGGAGGTTGAAGACCTTGAGCAGGATCGGGATATAATGTGGGGGGGTACAAGGTACACTTTTGAGGTGTTTGTCACCGGGGATGGAAAGCTGATGTTAGTCAGTAACCCTGGCGACAAGTGTTGGTGTTGTGGCAATGTGGGAAGCATGGTTCCCACCGATTTTGTCAAGGCCCTGTGCCGTTGGGGCTCTTTTCTTACCTCCGTCCCACCAAGGCGGCGCATTGGTGATTATAATCATTGTGCCTGCCGTGTTTTAAATGCCATTGTGATACGGGTGGGTTGGATGGTTGAGGATTGGGTAGCAGCCGACCACAGCAAGCGTGGTGCTGTGAAGGAGTTACAGGAACTCCATCAGCATGTACAAGCTGAGGCAGAGGCAATCTCACCTGCTGAACGCTTGCAGCAGAAACAAACAAAGGACGGAAAGTTTAGTCTGACCTCCAGTGCCTTGTTCTGGAAGAATCACCAAACACCACACAAGTTGGTTGTGATCTTGTGTAGCCACTTTGAGTGTGAGGTGGTCGGGGAGAGAGGAATGCGTGCCCATGTCCTCATTAAGCTATTGTTGCGGTCTTTCGCAGGTATGTATAGTCTGTGGAGGGAAAAGGAGTACCTCACCCCCACTCAAGTTGCCCAAGCTCAGGCACATGCCCGTGAATTTGTCGAGTGTTGGAGTGCCTTGGGGTGGAAGCCCACACCGTGGGCCCACTGGGCCGTGTGTCACAGTGGCAAAATTTTGGGGATGTATAGGTCTTTGTACCTGTTCTCTAGCTTCCCCTTTGAGTACCGCAACCGGACCTTCAAAGTCCGGTTGAAAAACAACATGAGAGGTTGGTGCTTGAAGAAGCCGCGAGTGACGAGGCGTGGTATGGCCCATGTGGTCAACACGGATGCACTCGCGGTGGGTGTACAATTGCGCAAGGCCAAGGGAGGACAAGTGGAGGCTTTGTTGGCACGCAAACGACGAAGGGCTGAGTGATACATTTGATACTTGCCTGATTTCTTCATGCCCTAGTGTTGCTACGGTTAAAACACAGTAAGGGGAGTCAGTAAGGGGGTTACTGACTCAGTAAGGGGGGTCAGTAAGGGGGGGTTACTGAGTGAGTAAGGGGGTTATTGAGTCACTAAGGGGGTCAGTAACCCCCCTTGCTGAGTTGGGTTGCTGCGGTAGTAAGGGTGTCAGTAAGGGGGGTTATCGAGTTTTGGGGGGGTTTCGCGAAATCGACACACCATGGAGTTCCGGGTAAACGAAGTTATACACCTCTAGAGTGGACATAGGGAAGTGTGTTGGACCACCCAGGGTGGAGAAAAACAACCGGGACACATGTTTGGGAGGGGGGGCAAAGTCAAACTCAGTAAAGGGGGGGTTACTATGCACCCCCTTACTGTGTTACACCCCATTATGGCCTCTAGCTCACGAAGCCCAGTGTCTCCAGCGTCCGGCTCCGGGGCGGCGCCGCCACCCTGGGCGCCCGCGACCCCCGCCTCCCCCCTGTCCGTGTTACGCGCGGCCGCCGCCGCCGCTGGTCCCCTCGCCACCCCTGCCGCCCGCGGCGGTCGGCATCCGCCCTCCATTGTCGCCACCGGCGCGCCCGCCTGCTGCCCCTGCACTTTGTCGCTGCCGGGGGGGGGGGGGGGGGGTGCGACCCATTGCTTCGCGTGTTGGTGGCCTGCCCACTGGCACCTCTGTGTCTCGCTCTTGTGACAGAAAGGTACCTATGGTCTTTTAGGCCACTGACGAGCCGATTTTCTTTCTGCGTTTTTGTGCAGGCCGCGTCTTGTGCCCACGTGCAATAACTCAGCATTCCTTCGGGGTGGGGGCAGGTGACTGTCGTCCCTGGGGGCTGGTGCCTGGGGCTGCGCCCCCCCCCCCCCCTGTGCGCCACCGCTTGCGCTTTGGCCGAGCGCGCGGCGGGCTGCCCGCCTCCGCCGGCGGCGCGTCGTCCATGTTCTCGCCCTCGTTCTTGTCCTGGTTCTCGTCCTTGTCCTCGCGGTTGTTGTTGTTCTCGCCGGCGGTCTCGCTTTCTGCCGCGGCTGCCCTACGGTCGGCGACGTCTGTCTCTGCCCGCAGCCGCTTGCCCGTGCGCGCCGGCGGGCGCTAGCACCGTCGGCGGGCTGGCGGCCCACCATGCTCGTCCGCGTCACCGGTCGCCGCACTGCCCAGTGCCGGTGGCCGTTCCCGCTTGTCCGGGCGGCCCCGCGGCGGCTGTGGCGCTGCGACTGCATGCCCACTCGCTGCTTCTCCCGCTGATTGCCCCGGTCGCGCCAGCCACGCCCTCATAGCCGCTGAGGCCTCTCTCCGCTCGGCCGGCACGATTACATAACGCCCTGGCCTCATCACGGAGCGGCCCCGCGGGCCGACTCCCATCCCGACCGCCCCGTGCCCGGTGTGCCGCATTGCACAGCAGTGCACGACCCCCTTGCGGAAGTCCTGGCACCGGCGGCAGGCGGGCGCTCCGTGTATGGGGCACAGCCCCGTCGTGGCGAAACCGCCCCTGCGCCCCGCGCGGTGGCGGTGCCGACGGCCCCTTGCCCGGTGCCGGCCGCGGCGCGGGCTTGGCGAAGCGTGGCTGTGGGGGCAGCGCGCAGGCGCCCTGCGGTGGGCGTTCCCCGCGTTGGCCCGGCCGCAGCGGGGCCCGTTCCGCCACAGTCAGCGGGAAATAGTCGTCCAGAAATGCACTTCGCGGCCGGCGCATCCGGACTGGCTCCCGCAGGCGGGCCACCCACTGTGCATGGCAGTGCAGGGCAAGTTGTTGCAGCTACACTCGCATGGCGCCCCGCGCTGCGAAGTAGGGGCGGGCCCGTAGCCCCGTGCCTTGCTTGCCCCCGGGCGGAACCAGCGAGCGACACACCTCATTGAAGGCCCCGCGCAACAGCTCGCCCGAGACGAGATATCCTTGCAGCGTCCTGAGGGCCTTGCGCAGCACTTTTGCGCGCGCTTGCGGCGACATTGTGACGCCGCGGACGCTCTGCTCCGGCGGCGCTGGCAGGGCCTCCCCCGCAAACGGCTCGAAATCCGGCGCCAACTCCGCGAACGCGACCTCTCCTCCTTGTGCCCGCCACTGCAGGCGCGAGGCCCAGCGGAGCAGCGCGTCCCTGAACGGCGCGCCCCAGCGCCAGTTGCGCGGCACCCCCGGCAGGGCCCGTATCGGTAGGTGGGGCGGGGGGCGGGGCAGCGGCCCCACTAGCTGCGCCCACGGGTATTGGGCCCCGCGCCTCCCTGACGGCGGATGGAGCGGGAACACCCTTGATTCCTCCACGGTGTCCTCGTCGGCGCCTTTATCCATCCTGGCCGCCAGCACGGCCAGGTACATCCCATACAGTCGTCTCATGAAGTGCCGAACCGCTTCTCGGTCCGCGCCCTGGGCCAGCGACGCCGGTAGGAGGTCCGCCCGTCGCAAACAGGGGGGCCACCTGTCCGGCGGGCCCAGTCCCGGGAGGGCCGCTGCCGCCCCCAGGACCCAGGGCAGCCACGGGTCGCGCGCCAGGGCCCATTCTGGGCAGCCCCAGAGCGCGTGGTCCTCCGTCTCCTCCGCTGCGCCCTAATGGGGACAGCGTCCGTCCGACCGCAGCCCATGCCTGGCCGTCCGCTCCATCGCCATCGCCCCCGTGAGGAGCCCGCGCAGCAGGGAGGCCTCCAGCTCTGTGCGCGCCACCTCCTGCAGCCCCTTCAGGCAAGCCTCCCTGTCCAGGGCTCCTCCGAGTCCTCCGAACGTGCGCGGGCGTCTCACCTCCAGGGCGCGCAGCGCGTGGTGGCGCAAGCAGTCGCGTAGCCGGTGCTGCAGCTCCGGCCAGCAGGGCTGCAGGAAGCATAGTGGGGCATCCTGGCCCCGCACGGACCAGCGCCACCAGCCCAGCGACCTCCAGCCCAGCTGCTGCGCCACCCTGAGTGCTCTGCCCACCGGGCCTGTGAGTTGGGGCTGGCGCTGGTGCTCCTAGACCGCCTGGAAGAGCACCTGCGTTGTTCCCGCCTCCCGCGCCCTGCGCGCCTGTTCGTAGCTGGCCCGCACGATCGGCGAGGTCCGATGCCGCGGCGTCATGAGGCAGAAAATAATCTCTTTTGCCCGCGACGTCCTGGAGGCCCCCCACACGGCGCATGCCACCCGGGTCTCCAGCCCGCGTAGTTTGGTGTCTTCCACGTCCACGAGGGAGACCCCGTGAAGGGCTGTGGGCATCGCCTTCACTGCTGCCGCCGTCGCCCTCCGCCCGAACGTCGTCAGTTGCGGCGTGCGCCGCAAGGCACTGGCACATTTGTCGATGCGGGCTTCCAGCACTCGACCCGCCCCGCGGCGCCTCCCTATGCGGATGCCCGCTCCGAGCTGCTTGAACCCGAGGGCCCGCGGAATGGCCTGTCAATGGCTCAGCAGGACCAGCGGTGTCGGGTCGGCCGAGCCCTCCAGAAAGGACGTGGACTTGTCCACGTTGACGATCAGTCCCGTGAGCTGGAGCCATCGTTCCGATGCCGGCGTGGTGAGCTGCAGCCGCGGCATGCCCGGGGCCGTCGCCTGGGTGTCGTCGGCATACCCCTGCGCGCCCACTGCTGTTTAGCCAGGGACCGCGGGCCGCAGGATCACCACCAGCGGGCCATCCTCCCTCGCCCCTTGCTGCAAGCAGCGCGCCGGCGGCAGGGTCAGGGTGCCCACGCATACCTGCTGCCCCAAGGAGTCAATTTCCTCCTTCCAGATCCCCATCAACACGTTGACGAGGATCACGGGTAGGGGGCAGCACTGCAGGATGCCGTTGGTGGCGCGCCACCATTGGCTCAGGCACCCCGCGAGCTTGAATGCCCGCCGGAGCTGCCGGTACATGCTCCCAGCGCCCGGTAGACCGTCGGGGCCATGCCCAGTTCTGCAGCCACCCGGAGAACCACCGCTTGGGGGATGAGGTCGAAAATTTTCTTGTAATCGACACTCATCCCAGCCAGGGCCCATCCCTTCAGGCGGCAGAGCTCCAGCAGCACATGGGTCACCGCTGCCCCGTCCCCGTCCCCGGATTCGGCTTGCTGAACAATGGCGGAAAACGTGCGCTTGCAATTCTGGGTCAAGGTGGTGTGTTCCCGCCGATATACCCAAATAGTGCCAAAATGCCACTTGCTGGGCCAACTGGCCGGATCTGATTTTCAACACGTGCGTGCGGCGCAACGCGCAAAATCGTTTCTCTTATCGCCGGGAGCGAATCTGGGTGGATGCGGCTTGCCGAACAATGGCGGAAAGCGTGCGCTTGCAATTCTGGGTCAAGCTAGTGTGTTCCCGGCGATATACCCAAATAGTGCCAAAATGGCACTTGGCTGGCCAGCTGTCCGGACCTGATTTTTTCAACACGCGCGCGCGGCGCGACGCGCAAAAAAGTTCCGTCTTCGCCGACAGCGAATTTGCCTAGATGCAGCTTGCTGAACAATGGCGGAAAACGTGCGGGTGCAATTCTGGGTCAAGCTGGTGTGTTACCGGCGAAACACCCAAATAGTGCCAAAATGGCACTTGGCTGGCCAACTGGCCAGACCTGACTTTTCCAACACGCGGGCACGGCGCGACGCGCCAAAATGTTTCCGTTTTCTCCGGGAGCGAATCTGGGTGGATTCGGCTTGCTGAACAATGGTGGAAAACGTGCGCTTGCCATTCTCGGTCAAGCTGGTGTGTTCCCGGCGAAATACGCAAATAGTGCTAAAATGGCACGTGGCTGGGCAACTGGCTGGACCTGATTTTCAACACACTCCCGCGGCGCGACGCGCAAAAAACTTTTTGTTATCGCCGGGAGGGAATGTGGGTGGATTCGGCTTGCCGAACAATGGCCGAAAACGTGCGCTTGCAATTCTCGGTCAAGCTGATGTGTCCTCGGCGAAATACCCAAATAGTGCCGAAATGACACTTGGCCGGCCAGCTGGCCGGACCTGATTTTTTCAACACGCGCACGTGCGCCGCGCCGCGCAAAAAAGTTTCTGTTTTTCGCCGGGAGCAAAACCAGCTGGATTCGGCTTCCTAAACAATTTCGGAAAACGTGCGCGTGCAATTCTGGGTCTAGCTGGTGTGTTCCCGGCGATGTACCCAACTAGTGCCAAAATGGCATTTGGCTGGCCACATGGCCGGACCTGATTTTCAACACGCGCATGCGACGCGACCCGCAAAAAGGTTTCCGTTTTCGCCGGGAGCGAATTTGGGGGGATGCGGCTTGCCGAACAATGGCAGAAAATGTGCCCGCGCAATTCTGGGTCAAGCCGGTGTGTTCCCGTCCATATACGCAAATAGTGCCACAATGGCACTTGGCTGGCTAACTGGGTGGACCTGATTTTTTCAACAGGTGCGTGCGGCGCGACGCGCCAAGAAGTTCGTGTTTTCGCCAGGAGCGAGTCTGGGTGGATTTGGCTTGCTAAACAATGGCCGAAAACGTGCGCTTGCATTTCTGGGTCAAGGTGATGTGTCCTCGGCGAAATACCCAAATAGTGCCAAAATGGCACTTGGCTGGCCAACTGTCCGGACCTGATTTTTTCAACACGCGCACGCGACGCGACCCGCAAAAAGGTTTCCGTTTTCGCCGGGAGCGACTTTGGGGGGATGGGGCTTGCCCAACAATGGTGGAAGACGTGCACGTGCAATTCTGGGACAAGCCGGTGTGTTCCCGGCGAAATACCCAAATAGTGCCAAAATGGCACTGGGCAGGCCAACTGGCCGGACCTGATTTTTTCAACACGTGCGCGCGGCACGGCGCGACGCGCCAAAATGTTTCCGTTTTCTCCGGGAGCGAATCTGGGTGGATTCGGCTTGCTGAACAATGGTGGAAAACGTGCGCTTGCCATTCTCGGTCAAGCTCGTGTGTTCCCGGCGAAATACGCAAATAGTGCCGAAATGGCACGTGGCTGGGCAACTGGCCGGACCTGATTTTCAACACACGCCCGCGGCGCGACGCGCAAAAAAGTTTTTGTTATCGCCGGGAGGGAATGTGGGTGGATTCGGCTTGCCGAACAATGGCCGAAAACGTGCGCTTGCAATTCTCGGTCAAGCTGGTGTGTTCCCGGCGATATACCTAAATAGTGCCGAAATGACACTTGGCCGGCCAGCTGGCCGCACTTGATTTTTTCAACACGCGCACGTGCGCCGCGCCGCGCAAAAAAGTTTCTGTTTTTCGCCGGGAACGAATCTTGCTGGATTCGGCTTCCTAAACAATTGTGGAAAACGAGCGCCTGCAATTCTTGGTCCAGCTGGTGTGTTCCCGGCGATGTACCCAACTAGTGCCAAAATGGCATTTGGCTTGCCAACTGGCCGGACCTGATTTTCAACACGCGCACGCGACACGACCTGCAAAAAGGTTTCCGTTTTCGCCGGGAGCGAATTTGGGGGGATGCGGCTTGCCGAACAATGGCGGAACACGTGCACGTGCAATTCTGGGTCAAGCCGGTGTGTTCCCGGCGAAATACCCAAATATTGCCAAAATGGCACTTGGCTGGCTAACTGGGTGGACCTGATTTTTTCAACACGTGCGCGCGGCGCGACGCGCCAAGAAGTTCGTGTTTTCGCCAGGAGCGAGTCTGGGTGGATTTGGCTTGCTAAACAATGGCCGAAAACGTGCGCTTGCATTTCTGGGTCAAGGTGATGTGTCCTCGGCGAAATACCCAAATAGTGCCAAAATGGCACTTGGCTGGCCAACTGGCCGGACCTGATTTTTTCAACACGCGCACGCGACGCGCCCCGCAAAAAGGTTTCCGTTTTCGCCGGGAGCGACTTTGGGGGGATGCGGCTTGCCGAACAATGGCGGAACACGTGCACGTGCAATTCTGGGTCAAGCCGGTGTGTTCCCGGCGAAATACCCAAATAGTGCCAAATTGGCACTTGGCTGGCTAACTGGGTGGACCTGATTTTTTCAACACGTGCGCGCGGCGCGACGCGCCAAGAAGTTCGTGTTTTCGCCAGGAGCGAGTCTGGGTGGATTTGGCTTGCTAAACAATGGCCGAAAACGTGCGCTTGCATTTCTGGGTCAAGCTGATGTGTCCTCGGCGAAATACCCAAATAGTGCCAAAATGGCATTTGGCTGGCCAACTGGCCGGACCTGATTTTCAACACGCGCACGCGACGCGACCCGCAAAAAGGTTTCCTTTTTCGCCGGGAGCGACTTTGGGGGGATGCGGCTTGCCGAACAATGGCGGAAAACGTGCAGTTCTGGGTCAAGCCGGTGTGTTCCCGGCGATATACCCAAATAGTGCCACAATGGCACTTGGTTGGCTAACTGGGTGGACCTGATTTTTTCAACACGTGCACGCGGCGCGACGCGCAAAAAAGTTCGTGTTTTCGCCAAGAGCGAATCTGGGTGGATTTGGCTTGCTGAACAATGGCCGAAAACGTGCGCTTGCAGTTTTGGGTCAAGCTGATGTGTCCTCGGCGAAATACCCAAATAGTGCCAAAATGGCATTTGGCTTGCCAACTGGCCGGACCTGATTTTCAACACGCGCACGCGACGCGACCTGCAAAAAGGTTTCCGTTTTCGCCGGGAGCGACTTTGGGGGGATGCGGCTTGCCGAACAATGGCGGAACACGTGCGGGTGCAATTCTGGGTCAAGCCGGTGTGTTCCCGGCGAAATACCCGAATAGTGCCAAAATGGCACTTGGCTGGCTAACTGGGTGGACCTGATTTTTTCAACACGTGCGCGCGGCGCGACGCGCAAAAAAGTTTCTGTTTTCGCCGGGAGCGAATCTGGGTGGATTTGGCTTGCTGAACAATGGCCGAAAACGTGCGCTTGCATTTCTGGGTCAAGCTGATGTGTCCTCGGCGAAATACCCAAATAGTTTTGAAATGGCATTTGGCTGGCCAACTGGCCGGACCTGATTTTCAACACGTGCACGCGACGCGACCTGCAAAAAGGTTTCCGTTTTTGCCGGGAGCGAATTTCGGGGGATGCGGCTTGCCGAACAATGGCGGAAAACGTGCATTTCCGGGTCAAGCTGGTGTGTTCCCGGCGATATACCCAAATAGTGCCACAATGGCACTTGGCTGGCTAACTGGGTGGACCTGATTTTTTCAACACATGCACGCGGCGCGACGCGCAAAAAAGTTTGTGTTTTTGCCAGGAGCGAATCTGGGTGGATTTGGCTTGCTGAACAATGGCCGAAAACGTGCGCTTGCATTTTTGGGTCAAGCTGATGTGTCCTCGGCGAAATACCCAAATAGTGCCAAAATGGCACTTGGCTGGCCAACTGGCCGGACCTGATTTTTTCAACACGCGCACGCGACGCGACCCGCAAAAAGGTTTCCGTTTTCGCCGGGAGCGAATTTGGGGGGATGCGGCTTGCCGAACAATGGCGGAACACGTGCACGTGCAATTCTGGGTCAAGCCGGTGTGTTTCTGACGAAATACCCAAATGGTGCCACAATGGCACTTGGCTAGCTAACCGGGTGGACCTGATTTTTTCAACACGTGCGCGCGGCGCGACGCGCAAAAAAGTTTCTGTTTTCGCCGGGAGCGAATCTTGGTGGATTTGGCTTGCTGAACAATGGCCGAAAACGTGCGCTTGCATTTCTGGGTCAAGCTGATGTGTCCTCGGCAAAATACCCAAATAGTGCCGAAATGGCACTTGGCTGGCCAACTGGCCGGACCTGGTTTTTTCAACACGCGTGCGCGGTGCGACGCGCAAAAAGTTTCTGTTTTCGCCGGGAGAGAATCCGGGTGGATGCGTCTGGCTGAACAATGGCGGAGAACGCGCACTTGCAATTCTCGGTTAAGCTGGTGTGTTCCTGGCGATATACCCAGTGAGGCCAATGGGTCTTTTGGGGTGCGTCTAGTGCGCAGACCCTGGTTGGTGAGATGCAATAAATATTGGCCCATTCTCTGCTTAATGAAATACTTAGGAGATGGACATTACTGCCAGGTTTTAGCGACACACTATGCTCGGTCTAAGAGAAAGACAAAAAAGTCCAGTCTTGGCAAGGGCCATAGGCTCACTTATGGGGGCCTTCCCAAGGTTGGAATTTTTTGTCATTCTCTTTTGCCGAGCATAGTGTCTCGCGGAAACCTGGAACCAATGTTCATCTCTTAAGTATTTGATTAAGCAGAGAATGGGCCAATTAGTATTGGATCTCATCCACTGGGGTCTGTGCACTGGACACCCGCAAAACAGCGCCAAATGGGCTTATGGGCTCATTTATGGGGGTTTTGGGCCTTCTTGGGGGCGTCTAGTGCGCAGACCCTGGTTGATGAGATCCAATACATATTGGCCCATTCTCTGCTTATTAAAATACTTACGAGATGGACATTACTCCCAGGTTTTAGCGACACACTATGCTCAGCAAAAGAGAAAGACAAAAAAGTCCAGCCTTGGCAAGGGCCATAGGCTCACTTATGGGGGCCTTCCCAAGGTTGGAATTTTTTGTCATTCTCTTTTACCGAGCATAGTGTCTCGAGGAAACCTCGAAGTAAATCCCATCTCTTAAGTATTTGATTAAGCGGAGAATGGGCCAATTAGTATTGGATCTCATCCACTGGGGTCTGCACACTGGACACCCCCAAAACAGCGCCAAATGGGCTTATGGGCTCATTTATGGGATTTTTGGGCCTTCTGGGGGGCGTCTAGTGCGCAGACCCTGGTTGATGAGATCCAATACATATTGGCCCATTCTCTGCTTATTAAAATACTTAGGAGATGGACATTACTCCCAGGTTTTAGCGACACACTATGCTCAGCAAAAGAGAAAGACAAAAAAGTCCAGCCTTGGCAAGGGCCATAGGCTCACTTATGGGGGCCTTCCCAAGGTTGGAATTTTTTTGTCATTCTCTTTTACCGAGCATAGTGTCTCGAGGAAACCTCGAAGTAAATCCCATCTCTTAAGTATTTGATTAAGCAGAGAATGGGCCAATTAGTATTGGATCTCATCCACTGGGGTCTGCGCACTGGACACCCCCAAAACAGCGCCAAATGGGCTTATGGGCTCATTTATGGGATTTTTGGGCCTTCTGGGGGGCGTCTAGTGCGCAGACCCTGGTTGATGAGATCCAATAAATATTGGCCCATTCTCTGCTTAATGAAATACTTAGGAGATGGACATTACTCCCAGGTTTTAGCGACACACTATGCTCAGTAAAAGAGAAAGACAAAAAAGTCCAGCCTTGGCAAGGGCCATAGGCTCACTTATGGGGGCCTTCCGAAGGCTCGATTTTGTTGTCATTCTCTTTCACCGAGCATAGTGTCTCGAGGAAACCTGGAAGTAATCCCCATCTCTTAAGTATTTGATTAAGCAGAGAATGGGCCAATTAGTATTGAATCTCATCCACTGGGGTCTGTGCACTGGACACCCCCAAAACAGCGCCAAATGGGCTTATGGGCTCATTTATGGGCGTTTTGGGCCTTCTGGGGGGCGTCTAGTGCGCAGACCCTGGTTGATGAGATCCAATAAATATTGGCCCATTCTCTGCTTAATGAAATACTTAGGAGATGGACATTACTGCCAGGTTTTAGCGACACACTATGCTCAGTAAAAGAGAAAGACAAAAAAGTCCAGCCTTGGCAAGGGCCATAGGCTCACTTATGGGGGCCTTCCGAAGGCTCGATTTTGTTGTCATTCTCTTTCACCGAGCATAGTGTCTCGAGGAAACCTGGAAGTAATCCCCATCTCTTAAGTATTTGATTAAGCAGAGAATGGGCCAATTAGTATTGAATCTCATCCACTGGGGTCTGTGCACTGGACACCCCCAAAACAGCGCCTTATGGGCTCATTTATGGGGGTTTTGGGCCTTCTGGGGGGCGTCTAGTGCGCAGACCCTGGTTGATGAGATCCAATAAATATTGGCCCATTCTCTGCTTATTAAAATACTTGGGAGATGGACATTACTCCCAGGTTTTAGCAACACACTATGCTCGGCAAAAGAGAAAGACAAAAAAGTCCAGCCTTGGCAAGGGCCATAGGCTCACGTGTGGGGGCCCTCCCAAGGCTGGATTTTTTTGTCATTCCCATTCGAAAGAGGCTGAGACACGGGCTATGACCTGTTTGCTTTGATCTTCGCTTCACGGACCCTGAAAACGCATAGGTTCCACAGCCCATTTGCTTCCTCCCCACCATCGGCGCTCCTAAAGAGCAGGGGTTGTGTAGCTTTTTTTATTCCTCCTATCCTAGGGGGAGCGTTAGCGCGCAGTTCGCACGCAGGGCAAATTTTTGGGTGTCCTCCATTGGGAATATTGCGTATTTGGATTGCCCCCCCCCCAATTTCACCCAAAAGCACCTATTTCCACCCATTTGTGCACACTTCTTGGGGGACTGTCCGCGCGCCGGGCCTTCCCCTCACGTGAGTGTGTTTGTCCCCCTCACCAACGTTAGGTGAGTGTTACGGCTTTGCTAACCTCCGGTGCTATTGAGGAAACCGGCGTACCGTTCTCTCCTCCATGTTGGAGGCCCCTTGAGTTGGGGTGATGGAACCCCTCCATGTTGGAGGCCACATCTGCTCTCACATGCATGTGACATCCTTGGTATACTAGGGGGCTTCCGTACACATCCCATGGCGCAACAAAACGAGAGCGCCAAAGAGAACACGGACATAGCCTGTTGCGAGATAGAGAGGGACAGCGAGTATATAATTTCCGTGCACCAAAACCCCTGGTGCCCACGTCGTTGCCTCTTTGCGGCGACTACCTACACCGGTCGCTACGGACGATGCAAGGGAGCTGTCCACAAAGAGTGGAGAGTTCGCGGCTATCCTCATCCTTAGTCCTCGGGCACGAAACATGACGAGTATGCAGACACGCCGGAACTTAGAGACCAGATTCCTATCTACCTCCAAGATGGTGCACGGCCCAGTTCCAGCAGTAGGTTTAGGAGCGTTAGAACCGGGTAGGATTGCCATCGGGGCAAGAGGACCTAGTCCTATAGCAATGGCTGAGGAAAAGGTGTAGATGTTATGAGTGTTGGTGAAATGAGGCACACTTTTACTGGCCTTTGGCCTCGGCACGAAGGGAATTTTTACACTCACGGGTATGCCTTGCAAACTTGTCCCTCGGGAGAGAGGCATCAAGGTGTTGAGCAGGTTGAAGGTACTGTTAGTGAACCATGCATTGATCTCGAATTTTCAAGAATAGTAAGACAGTCTGAAATGACGTCGAGACGTTGTAGGATTTCGTTTCGAGATTTCTCACCGGTTGTTTCACAAAACTCTCCCTCAGACACCGGTTCCTCACCAACATACTCACTCGAAACCTTTCATTGTAGGTTTGTTTTTAGAGACTTCACTTCGTGCAAAGTACCATCAAGACCGACTCCCACACCGTAGGAGTAGGAAGGAAGATCTCTTTTTTTTTGGCTCGCTCTAGAAGTTCACAGAGTACTCAAGATTGTTCAGTTGGCGGCCCCCACATTAGATACATTAGATCCCCGCAAAGCGGGGCACGAGGCAGTGACCCATAAGCTCTTGCATGTACAACGGAGGGCTCTGTTGTGCGGTAGGCAAAACCGCCGCGCTGCGAGGGCAAAGCCTCAGAGTAGTATACGTGCAGCCATGCTGGCCCCTTGAGTTGGATATGTTCTGCTGGGTGGGGCTGCTGTCGCCGGCGCACCATCCTTCCTTGCTAGCAATGTGAGTGGTGATCGGTAGAGCTCCTCTGGTGCTCCTGATTCTCCTGGTTCTGTTGGTTGTGGCACGTGTGGTATTCAGGGTAGCGCGCTATCACAGCCGATTCCAGGGCTCTGAACACCTCTGAGAGGTAACCTTCCGTTGCTCCTGCTGTTGTTAGGAACACCGGATCAAAGTCGTCAAAAACCATCCGTGGGGCGCGATTATTAGGCACGAGAGGGTGATTGCTTTCGTCATTGGTCCTAGGCAGCATCATCAGCTCCAGGGATCCACATCAGAAGATCATGTGCATACGGCATGACCTCAACCTCCGGGCCGTGGGCCCGGAACTGGTGTATTAGGAACACAGTGAGCAACGCAAACATTGGTGGATCCCCCTATTGTGTCCCCGAATCAAGGACCATGGCCACGTCTGGTGCCACCCGATTGTCCACGCAAAATTGGATTTCCCTGGAGAGGGAATACACAAATAACCCCGTAAAGTCCTCTGGCTTGCCCAAGTACTGCATGCCCGCTTCAAAGAACGCATGTGACACTGTGTCATATGCTTTGGTAAAGTCAATTGGGAGGAAAGCTCTCTGATGACTGCCACGGCCCCCTAGCATTGATGATGTGGTGTATCATCTGCCTACCGTTTAGGAAACCTTTTTGTACGGGCGGCACAATTATTTGAAGAGCATCTTCAATCACCACTAGGATTGTGGGGGCAATGCATTTCCACAGGACATTCTGTAGCGCAAGGACAACGAATACTTCTGGGAATGCCGCATTGACCTCCACCGGCATGCCATCTAGTCTCGGAGAAGACCCCTGCTTCATTCTCTCCAGAGTTACTTGTATAGCAGACTCCGACACCTCACTCATGAACAACGGCAAAACTTTTCTTATTCTTTGTGGTATGGGCATCCGTTCCATCCATTGCCGGCAGTGTTCCACCGGCTTCCTTGGTTTGGACATGACCCCCGACCAAAATTCCTTGAATGCCACCGCCACGTCTCTCGCTGGCGAGGAGTACACCTCGCTTTGTGACTTGACTCCATACAAGTTCTGCCCAACCTGCAACTCCCGGAGCTGCACATGGACTTTGCTGTGTCGCTTTGCCTGCTTGGTAGCCTCGTGCTACTTGGACGGAAGCTCTTGCTTCAGGCTGTGACGCAGACTAAGCCTGTTGCATTGGAAGACTTCCTTGCTTGCCAAAACCGCAAGCATCTCATATGCCCATATGCCCAGTGAGACGTTTTCTGGATGAAAATCATTCTCTGCTAGGAAATCCTAGCCTTGCGGCGCCACTTTGCCTGGTGACGACATTTGTAAAATTCGTTGCAGGGGCAGATGCCCTGTCCTTGGACTCATACGCCGCCAAATGACGCCTTGTTCTTGGATAAGGGATGTCACTCGTTCCAACAATTGCAGAACATTCTGCGGAGAGGCTTCCCCCAATCCCAATAGCAAATGTTGTAGATTTGCCGTAGCATCTTCATCATGCAACAATTCCGTTGGGAACCGCACTCTCGGCGGTACCCGCTGTAGCGGCGGTTGCTCTAGCTGCATTATGACCACCCTGCGATCGGACACTACATGTCAAGCACCGGATGTACCATGTAGCACACGATGTATCTTCTGTTGTCTATTTCGCATATTATCTAGGCCTCTGGGAACCATATTGCAGATTTGAAGGCTTGTTTGGGGGACCTTGAGGGGGCCAGCTTCGGGTTCTCTTTGGCAGTATCTGCGAAAAGTAGCACTCGGTAGAAAGATTACCCCAAAGAAAAGCGTTGCTGTTTTTTCAACGGCATCAAGTAGTTGTGCCGCAGGGCTGTCTTGTTGCTCTTGCTCGTTGTCCCTTCCACCTCTGGTCACCCGAGTCCCAGGCTCCCGAGGAGTTCGATGTCAGCCGCCGCTATGTTGGGCATTTGGAAGTGGATTCAGGCTTTCTTCGCCACCTCCAATCCTGGGCCAGACCCTCAGCGGCTGTTTCCCTCTCCGGTGTCGGTGTCCCCAGCAAGGTCGTCCCTCTCTGCGTTCCTTCGGGTGCGGGAACCAATATTGTGGGTTAGATTTGGAGCGCAGCCTGTGCCCACAGCAGATCTCTCGTGCTCTGTTGGCATCAGCCGTGCTGCTGCTTGGTGCTGTTGCAGAAGGGATCATGAAGTGACTAAGTGACTTACATGCCCAACAACACAGCAGAACATGACAAAAGCCATGCAAAACCTGTGGGGAGGAGGAAGAATCATTTTGGCTCGACTGCTGTCAGCACAAAGTCGAGGACGTGGGGGTTTCAAGAAGACATCTTGGACTATGAGGTGCCCAAAGACCTCAGCCACCCTGACTCCCAGGATGGTATTGCCGGTAATGGGGGTTGCAAGCTTCCTACTGTGCTCATACAACTCCTCCATGTTGCAGCCCCAGCCCCCTTCGCGAGAACAACGGTAAAACCCCTGATTTTGGCAGAAACAAAACCTTCTGCTGCTCTGACAAGGGCGTTGTTCCGTGCACCACAAGCAGTGACTGTTGATTGTACTGGTCAGGTGATTGCGCAGTCTCCATCTCCAAAGCACAAG
This sequence comes from Eutreptiella sp. 'Long Island Sound 2002', assembly GCA_964036045.1. NCBI lineage: Eukaryota > Euglenozoa > Euglenophyceae > Eutreptiales > Eutreptiaceae > Eutreptiella > Eutreptiella sp. 'Long Island Sound 2002'. Next base: position 3,108,593 of record OZ038385.1, read on the forward strand.
GAGGGGTGAAAGTGGGTGGCAGGATAGCAATCAGTATTCCTACAATACCATCCCCAGCCCCAAATCACAAGCAAACCTTGAACCTTTATGGACAACCATAAACAACGGTCCCTAAGGTTGCAGAAACTACACCTACTTTTGTTCTGACAAGGGCAGTGCTCTGGCAGGGGGGGCGGGGTAAAACGGCTTCAACTGTATGTCCATCTTAGAGGGTTGCCCCCTGGCGTGTTGCCAATTTTCTGCTGTGGAAACACTGCACCGCAAGCAGCTGCAGCCACAAGTTATGTTGGACAGTGTGACACAGGGTTTCGGTTCACCAAGCACTTCACATCAGTGGTGCGCTGCAGTTCCAGGCATTTTGCCCATGGTGTTGCAAGTGGAGTGTGTACAGTAACCACACATGCGGGTGGCTGGGTGCAGGTGGAAGATGCGGGTGGCTGGGTGCAGGTGGAAGAAGGCCAGGTTAGTTGAGGGTGATGTATGCGAGTTAACCCCTCCCCCATTTTCGCAAATTCCCAAATTCCAAAGTCCCAAGTTAACCAGACCACAATACCGACCCACACTTGAGTGAGGATGCATAGGGTAAAAAAGAGAGGGTTCCATGGTGAGCTATTGTAGGAAAGGGTAACCATAATGCCCAAACTTCCCCCAAATCAGGCTGCGTGGTTCAAATGGGCAGACAGTGACAAGGCATATGTGTCGTTTGGCAGCGCTATATCTGGTACCCAATGAAACTAGGTCTGCTAGCTTGGACCAGACAATAGCTTGGACAATGGTATTTGAGCGTGCCATTTTTGGTTACCGTGTTCGTCATTGTCTTGTTTCCTTCGCTTCTCTTTTGAACACATATTTGTACACAGTGCGCACACAGTGCACAGTTTTCAAGTCAAAAATGGGGAATTGTGCGGTGATAAGCAACATTCGGGCGTATCTAGACAACACTACACCCTCACAATGTGAGACAATCGGAAAGTAAGTGAAATGCAAAAAGATGCATGTATTAGCATGCAACTCATGAGCTAAACCCATCCAAATGTCTCCAATGACCTTCCAATGCAACGAATGTGCAATTGGTGCTCAACATGAGCACATGCACATTGTTGTACTCCTTTTCACGTTTTGTAAGAACCTTACTCCCAATGAAAGAAGCATGGGAATCCAATTGCTTTGATGATGATTGCGAAAGAGATCTACCCCATGATGTTGAACGTGTTGGTACCTGTGCTGCACTAGTGGTCAAAGCAGATAGGGGTGACAACACCCTGCCCCTGTGTGATACCGACGTTGACGGCATATTTGTAATTGGACCTTTGAGCACAAGTGTGGTTGGTCATCCTAACTGCAGGGTCAAGTGTCATAAGTGGTGCACAGTTTGGAGTTAGCAAGAGGCAAGTTGAGCGCGGGCACACGCACCGGGGAACGGGAAGCGGGCGTGAGACCCGTTTAAAGGTGACCTGAGCAACAGTCTAGGTGGAATCATTGGTAGACTAACCTCGTGCAACACAGCCACCTACCAAGAGCAGGGACGTCTTATTCGGCTGCGGTCCCATGTTAGAGGCAGTGCAATACATCTGCCACTAAGGGGTGGTACTGACACTAGGGGAAAAGATTGGAAAGCTCAGTGGCCAATGAGTTGTTGGCACATGCCTCGAGATGCCTCAGGATTTTGTGTGGTGGAGCCGTGAGTTTGCCTTGTGGAGCAGGGCAAACACCCCCCCCCTGTACATGGAGATAGCAGGGGATAGGGTTTGGTCTTGCTCCAAGGACTAGGAGATTCCACCGGCTATGCAACGTTTTCATGGCACATACGAAGCGACACAATTTTTTCGGTGGGGCGTCAAACGACCACCGAAGGAACGGATTCTTTGGCAGATGCCGCACAAATTAACTTTGGGGCACGTATTTCCAATTGTTTTTTTTTGTACTGATGCGTAACTGCTTCCCCGGGGTATAGGTCCCATAGAAACAGTTTCATGTCAAAACAAGATTCAGAGATCTTCTGTCCGTGTGCATGTGGACAGCTTCTGACCGCCAGACCACCGGCATTAGGGACGCTTTGAACACTAAGAGCAATTTCAGTGCAGTTGACCAAGAATTGGATTCATCACGGAACAGAATGCGTTGCAAAGCCATTGTGCTTGAGAGGTCTAAAAGCAGTGATGATCCCAATCTTGAACACTCCATCACAGGTCTATAAAGAGTCAAGCCATGGGAATGACTGCATATCCACGGAGAATGAACTAGGGATGTCAAAGGACATAGACCAAGTTACAAGACATAACAGGGGCCATAAGCGCCATCATCTCCATCAAATACCATTGCTGCCCCGTGTAAGAAGAGAGAGATAAACCCCCCCCCCCAAATACTGTACCCCGGGGTACGTTATTTGCCTGACGCTCAATAGGGCCAGGGGGGTATACTATTTGGGGGGTATACTAATTGGGGGGTATGGTATTTCAGCCCTTCTTCTTTTTTGCAGTACCTAGATGTGTACTTCTTTGCCACGTGGAAAGATACACTGTATAACATTTTGGATGATGTTGCTGAGATTCTTGAGGAGGGCAACACCAAACGTGTTTCAGCCTCGGAAAAGCGTGTGCTAGTAACCAAAGCAGTGGCCGATGCTTGGGATGCCACAATATTGAAAACTGCTACAGCGCGTCCACAGGCTTTTGGACAGTTGGGCTACACCTGGGGCCACGGTGAGGTGGTCAGCCTCCGCTCTTTGCCTGACTACAAGTTTGATCCTGATGAGGCTTTTGCGGATGTGTGTGTCACAGGTGCTGATGGAGCTGGAGCAGCACCTTCAGCTGCTGTGGCCCACGCCTCTAGCAGTGTTTCAAATGTAAAGAGGCAAACCACAATCACCGCTTTCTTCAAGTGAGCTACTGTGTAGTGGTGTTGAGACCGTGTCCCGAATCTGTTCGTGTTTCGTTTGCTTGTATGTGATGAAAAGGGGGTATACTATTTGGCAAAACGCTTATTAAGCCAAGGGGGGTATAGTATTTGGGGGGGTATAGTATTTGGGGGGGGGTACACTATTGGGGGGGGGGTTTAGTGAGAGAGAAAGAGAGAGAGAGAGAGAGAGACAGAGAGAGAGAGAGAGAGAGAGAGAGACAGAGAGAGAGACAGACAGACAGACAGGCAGATAGAGAGACAGACAGAGAGAGAGAGAGAGAGAGAGAGAGAGAGAGAGAGAGAGCGACAGACAGACAGACAGACAGAGAGAGAATACAAACGAAAGAGGAGCATCCAGGTTGATGTTTGCGTACATCAAAGGGAAAGCTCCAGGTTCAGATTAAGGCCATGATATATGACGCATGTGCATGTCCACGTTGATCATCTTTGGAAAAGGTCACGATTTCGAAAAGAGAGTAGACAGCCCGTCGTTAGGATGTGGGGCATTATGACTACAAGCATGATGAGGCACAGTCATTCCATGATGAAGATCACAGTGTGTAGATGAAAGGGACAAATCATTAGAGATGTTGAAAAGGATGACAATTGTTCCAAGTTACCGACCGCGGCACACATTTTCCCGGCCAATCGTTAGGCACAATGCCTGAGGTGCTGGAATTTTCATTTGGTGAGAGGTGCGCTGCACACAGTGTCCGCCAGTCCGAAGCCTCCCATGAGATCCAACTACTGTCACATGCCTATCTGTAACGGTGGCATGAGTACATGAGGGGGAAGGGCATGTGGAGGCTGAGGGTTCTGAGGGCCTGCAGGGGGCGGTGAGGAGACAGGGCAGGTGTCCACCAGGGCTACAAATGCACTACTGCACCCCCATCGGGGAGGGTGCATGTGCTGAATTGCCCTAAGAAGTCCAATGGCCCCTGCTCATGTGGAGTCTGAATCCCACCGCAACAAAGCAGCTGCACTCTGAGAACGCTTTGTCGTTGTTCGCATGCCTGTGCTCCTGCAAGTGCCCAGTGCTCTGTGCTGCACACCCTCTCTGCAGCAAAGCTGTCAGCTACTGTCACTGTTGTTCTGTGTGCCGAGGAACACAAGAATGCCAACACGTTGCAAGAAATGCGGTCATCAGGTATACGGAGTGCTTGGCATCATGATGAGCCTTTGCAGGCCATTTGCTGGTTGGGCACGATTTCGTGGGAGAATTTCGTTTTTACCGAAATTGGCGAAATTTTTTCGAGGCGTTTGTTGGCCGGCGCCGGGGCGCATGCCTGGGGGCCAGCCGGCCTTCCCCCCCTAGGGCAGCCTGGGGAGAGGGGCGGGCGTCCATACGCCCTGGCGTTGTTGTGGGCCCTCCTTGAGGGCGGCTTGGGTGGGAGGATGGTGCGCCCACGCTAGAGCCTCTGTGCCGCGCCACGATGCTGCTTTTTGCCGCACTCCTTGTTGCCCCCCCCTTCTGCTGTGTACTTGGAGCTGCGGGATTCCCAAGGGGGGGGATTTTCACCCCCGCGAAATTTCCGCGGCGAAATAGTTCCCCCTCCAACCCCCTCCCCCTTGATTTCCGAGGATTTCTCGGGTGGGTCTCCCTTTCCACACCTCCTTCAGTGATGGCACAGTTTCTGTTTGATTCAGATTGGGGGGTAGGTCGGGGAGTAGGTGCTGTCGGGTGCAGTGGTAGCCCTGTGACGAATGGGGGAGGAGGGGACTTCACGGACCCGGTTACGCACGACGGAACGCGGCATGACATACCCAAAGTAGTGTCTTACTGCCGTAGCCATGGGGGACTTGATGAGTTCCGCTTCTCGCATTCCGAGTCGTCCACCACGTGCCGTACCATAGGGTTTGCAGCATTTGTATTGTGTGTCTTGATTGCAGTTGTTCATATGTTGTCCGTCAGCTCAGTTGGTTAGCATGGGTCTTCCTCAACAGCCCTCTTTCGCGGAAGTTCCCTGTGGACAGTTCCGGCTCTCTTCACAAGCGTACCCTTCCTGTGGCTATGCATGTGCTGTTTGCTGCTTTGCTGACTGTCTCACCACCACCCTAAACACGTGACACGTCCACGCGTCACCCTCCGCGTGGCCGCCCACTCGCTTTGCCAGCGGCAGATATGCTTCCAGCCGTTCAAAGGCCAGTCCTGTTCATAGTAGCCGCCCGTAAGCTGGTGCCCCCCCCCCCCCCCAGGGACCAGCAACTGCCAAGACATGTCATGCAGGACCCATTTTACCCCTTTTTCAGTTACGCATCGGTCAGTTTAGACTGACGTGGATGCAAGACTTCATGGTTCATCCCCCCCCCCCCCTCAGGGGCTCCGTTGACACAACCAGAGTACATTCATGACCCACTCGGGGGTCGGAATCAGCGGTGGCGAAGAGGCCGATGGGCGCCGCCAGCCTGAGGCAACCCAAACACCAAAGGCCACGTGCCAACCCCCCCCCCCCCTCTCCCCCCTTCAAGTCGCCCCCCTCAGCCAGGGATGATTTCTCCCAAAAACGCCAGCATCGGGCATGCAGAAGCAGAAACAGAAGCAGCCTTGGACGGGACAGACCCCTGCTGTGCGCGACCTTCGCCCATGAGCGAGAGATGATGGGGAATGTTGGAGGGTAATACAGGGGAGGACATCCTGGAGGCCGTGAATGTACCACACGTTCATCGATCAGACACCATCGTACATTCTCGAACCTGCTGTGCCCGGGATCTGCGTGGCATGCGTTCATGCTCATATTGCCATCCTTTCCACATGTGCAACACGGCTGGTTGCGGCCTTCTGATTCTCTTTACAGCACGTATGTTGTACTGCCTGCCCTGTGAAGTGGTTTGTGGCCAATGGGGTTTGCGGGCTTTGCACGAGCTCACGAGCAGCCCCCCTGGTCCCGAATTTACGGCACGTCTTTTTGTATGGGAAACGTTTGGAGTCTGACTACTGGTCAGACCGGAGTGTACTGTGGCAGTGTAAATGTGTGCCATCACTGACCGGATTGTGTGCCTTTCGAGCTTTGCTCTCGCCATCTTTGTTTCCATTGCTTTCCATTGCAGTGCGGCCAAGTATGTTTCCTGAGAGCCTACTCCTTTGAGATGGGGGGTGCATGTGTGGAACTTGGACGAAGAGGAAGAACTCCTACGTGGTGATGCGTTACGGGAGTCATGCAGCGATGTGTGTACGTGGTTGCAGTGGAGGGAGTGCACGTTGTCAACGAGTGTCATCACAACGTCCTTTGTGCATTTTGGTTGAGGTCGCATTTGTGAGCAGCGGTTGGTGCGCATTGTGGGGCCCGAGGCCCACTGCAACTGTATTTGCTACGATGGAGACATTTGTTGGGGAGTTATGTAACGCAAGCGTAGCAAGTCGTGTGGATTTGTGCATCGAGTGCGTCGCCGATGTGTGTTTTGTGAGACGTTGCAATGCGGTTGTCATGCTACCGTGCCTTCTCTTTCCCTGCACATGGGTGACCTGCTGATGAATTACAGGAAGTATGTGAATTGCCGATGCTGCTCTTGTATCAGTGTTTGTGCCTGGGTGGGCGTATGTTGTCGGTTTGGAAGGGCAAGGGGCTCTTCACGGTGTGTCGGTGCCGGTGTGTTGGGCTGCGAGGGATGCACGTCGGCCTGGCGGGATGGAATGGGGATGCAGGTGAGAATGTGACCATACGTCGTTTGTGCATTTTGGTTGAGGTCGCATTTGTGAGCAGCGGTTGGTGCGCATTGTGGGGCCCGAGGCCCACTGCAACTGTATTTGCTACAATGGAGACATTTGTTGGGGAGTTATGTAACGCAAGCGTAGCAAGTCGTGTGGATTTGTGCATCGAGTGCGTCGCCGATGTGTGTTTTGTGAGACGTTGCAATGCGGTTGTCATGCTACCGTGCCTTCTCTTTCCCTGCACATGGGTGACCTGCTGATGAATTACAGTTCGTATGTGAATTGCCGATGCTGCTCTTGTATCAGTGTTTGTGCCTGGGTGGGCGTATGTTGTCGGTTTGGAAGGGCAAGGGGCTCTTCACGGTGTGTCAGTGCCGGTGTGTTGGGCTGCGAAGGATGCACGTCGGCCTGGCGGGATGGAATGGGGATGCAGGTGAGAATGTGACCATACGTCGTTTGTGCATTTTGGTTGAGGTCGCATTTGTGAGCAGCGGTTGGTGCGCATTGTGGGGCCCGAGGCCCACTGCAACTGTATTTGCTACAATGGAGACATTTGTTGGGGAGTTATGTAACGCAAGCGTAGCAAGTCGTGTGGATTTGTGCATCGAGTGCGTCGCCGATGTGTGTTTTGTGAGACGTTGCAATGCGGTTGTCATGCTACCGTGCCTTCTCTTTCCCTGCACATGGGTGACCTGCTGATGAATTACAGTACGTATGTGAATTGCCGATGCTGCTCTTGTATCAGTGTTTGTGCCTGGGTGGGCGTATGTTGTCGGTTTGGAAGGGCAAGGGGCCCTTCGCGGTGTGTCGGTGCCGGTGTGTTGGGCTGCGAGGGATGCACGTCGGCCTGGCGGGATGGAATGGGGATGCAGGTGAGAATGTGACCATACGTCGTTTGTGCATTTTGGTTGAGGTAGCATTTGTGAGCAGCGGTTGGTGCGCATTGTGGGGCCCGAGGCCCACTGCAACTGTATTTGCTACGATGGAGACATTTGTTGGGGAGTTATGTAACGCAAGCGTAGCAAGTCGTGTGGATTTGTGCATCGAGTGCGTCGCCGATGTGTGTTTTGTGAGACGTTGCAATGCGGTTGTCATGCTACCGTGCCTTCTCTTTCCCTGCACATGGGTGACCTGCTGATGAATTACAGTTCGTATGTGAATTGCCGATGCTGCTCTTGTATCAGTGTTTGTGCCTGGGTGGGCGTATGTTGTCGGTTTGGAAGGGCAAGGGGCTCTTCACGGTGTGTCGGTGCCGGTGTGTTGGGCTGCGAGGGATGCACGTCGGCCTGGCGGGATGGAATGGGGATGCAGGTGAGAATGTGACCATACGTCGTTTGTGCATTTTGGTTGAGGTCGCATTTGTGAGCAGCGGTTGGTGCGCATTGTGGGGCCCGAGGCCCACTGCAACTGTATTTGCTACGATGGAGACATTTGTTGGGGAGTTATGTAACGCAAGCGTAGCAAGTCGTGTGGATTTGTGCATCGAGTGCGTCGCCGATGTGTGTTTTGTGAGACGTTGCAATGCGGTTGTCATGCTACCGTGCCTTCTCTTTCCCTGCACATGGGTGACCTGCTGATGAATTACAGTCAGTATGTGAATTGCCGATGCTGCTCTTGTATCAGTGTTTGTGCCTGGGTGGGCGTATGTTGTCGGTTTGGAAGGGCAAGGGGCTCTTCACGGTGTGTCGGTGCCGGTGTGTTGGGCTGCGAGGGATGCACGTCGGCCTGGCGGGATGGAATGGGGATGCAGGTGAGAATGTGACCATACGTCGTTTGTGCATTTTGGTTGAGGTCGCATTTGTGAGCAGCGGTTGGTGCGCATTTTGGGGGCCGAGGCCCACTGCAACTGTATTTGCTACGATGGAGACATTTGTTGGGGAGTTATGTAACGCAAGCGTAGCAAGTCGTGTGGATTTGTGCATCGAGTGCGTCGCCGATGTGTGTTTTGTGAGACGTTGCAATGCGGTTGTCATGCTACCGTGCCTTCTCTTTCCCTGCACATGGGTGACCTGCTGATGAATTACAGGGAGTATGTGAATTGCCGATGCTGCTCTTGTATCAGTGTTTGTGCCTGGGTGGGCGTGTGTTGTCGGTTTGGAAGGGCAAGGGGCTCTTCACGGTGTGTCGGTGCCGGTGTGTTGGGCTGCGAGGGATGCACGTCAGCCTGGCGGGATGGAATGGGGATGCAGGTGAGAATGTGACCATACGTCGTTTGTGCATTTTGGTTGAGGTAGCATTTGTGAGCAGCGGTTGGTGCGCATTGTGGGGCCCGAGGCCCACTGCAACTGTATTTGCTACGATGGAGACATTTGTTGGGGAGTTATGTAACGCAAGCGTAGCAAGTCGTGTGGATTTGTGCATCGAGTGCGTCGCCGATGTGTGTTTTGTGAGACGTTGCAATGCGGTTGTCATGCTACCGTGCCTTCTCTTTCCCTGCACATGGGTGACCTGCTGATGAATTACAGTGCGTATGTGAATTGCCGATGCTGCTCTTGTATCAGTGTTTGTGCCTGGGTGGGCGTATGTTGTCGGTTTGGAAGGGCAAGGGGCTCTTCACGGTGTGTCGGTGCCGGTGTGTTGGGCTGCGAGGGATGCACGTCGGCCTGGCGGGATGGAATGGGGATGCAGGTGAGAATGTGACCATACGTCGTTTGTGCATTTTGGTTGAGGTCGCATTTGTGAGCAGCGGTTGGTGCGCATTGTGGGGCCCGAGGCCCACTACAACTGTATTTGCTACGATGGAGACATTTGTTGGGGAGTTATGTAACGCAAGCGTAGCAAGTCGTGTGGATTTGTGCATCGAGTGCGTCGCCGATGTGTGTTTTGTGAGACGTTGCAATGCGGTTGTCATGCTACCGTGCCTTCTCTTTCCCTGCACATGGGTGACCTGCTGATGAATTACAGGAAGTATGTGAATTGCCGATGCTGCTCTTGTATCAGTGTTTGTGCCTGGGTGGGCGTATGTTGTCGGTTTGGAAGGGCAAGGGGCTCTTCACGGTGTGTCGGTGCCGGTGTGTTGGGCTGCGAGGGATGCACGTCGGCCTGGCGGGATGGAATGGGGATGCAGGTGAGAATGTGACCATACGTCGTTTGTGCATTTTGGTTGAGGTCGCATTTGTGAGCAGCGGTTGGTGCGCATTGTGGGGCCCGAGGCCCACTGCAACTGTATTTGCCACGATGGAGACATTTGTTGGGGAGTTATGTAACGCAAGCGTAGCAAGTCGTGTGGATTTGTGCATCGAGTGCGTCGCCGATGTGTGTTTTGTGAGACGTTGCAATGCGGTTGTCATGCTACCGTGCCTTCTCTTTCCCTGCACATGGGTGACCTGCTGATGAATTACAGGGAGTATGTGAATTGCCGATGCTGCTCTTGTATCAGTGTTTGTGCCTGGGTGGGCGTATGTTGTCGGTTTGGAAGGGCAAGGGGCTCTTCACGGTGTGTCGGTGCCGGTGTGTTGGGCTGCGAGGGATGCACGTCGGCCTGGCGGGATGGAATGGGGATGCAGGTGAGAATGTGACCATACGTCGTTTGTGCATTTTGGTTGAGGTCGCATTTGTGAGCAGCGGTTGGTGCGCATTGTGGGGCCCGAGGCCCACTACAACTGTATTTGCTACGATGGAGACATTTGTTGGGGAGTTATGTAACGCAAGCGTAGCAAGTCGTGTGGATTTGTGCATCGAGTGCGTCGCCGATGTGTGTTTTGTGAGACGTTGCAATGCGGTTGTCATGCTACCGTGCCTTCTCTTTCCCTGCACATGGGTGACCTGCTGATGAATTACAGGAAGTATGTGAATTGCCGATGCTGCTCTTGTATCAGTGTTTGTGCCTGGGTGGGCGTATGTTGTCGGTTTGGAAGGGCAAGGGGCTCTTCACGGTGTGTCGGTGCCGGTGTGTTGGGCTGCGAGGGATGCACGTCGGCCTGGCGGGATGGAATGGGGATGCAGGTGAGAATGTGACCATACGTCGTTTGTGCATTTTGGTTGAGGTCGCATTTGTGAGCAGCGGTTGGTGCGCATTGTGGGGCCCGAGGCCCACTGCAACTGTATTTGCTACGATGGAGACATTTGTTGGGGAGTTATGTAACGCAAGCGTAGCAAGTCGTGTGGATTTGTGCATCGAGTGCGTCGCCGATGTGTGTTTTGTGAGACGTTGCAATGCGGTTGTCATGCTACCGTGCCTTCTCTTTCCCTGCACATGGGTGACCTGCTGATGAATTACAGGGAGTATGTGAATTGCCGATGCTGCTCTTGTATCAGTGTTTGTGCCTGGGTGGGCGTATGTTGTCGGTTTGGAAGGGCAAGGGGCTCTTCACGGTGTGCCGGTGCCGGTGTGTTGGGCTGCGAGGGATGCACGTCGGCCTGGCGGGATGGAATGGGGATGCAGGTGAGAATGTGACCATACGTCGTTTGTGCATTTTGGTTGAGGTCGCATTTGTGAGCAGCGGTTGGTGCGCATTGTGGGGCCCGAGGCCCACTGCAACTGTATTTGCTACGATGGAGACATTTGTTGGGGAGTTATGTAACGCAAGCGTAGCAAGTCGTGTGGATTTGTGCATCGAGTGCGTCGCCGATGTGTGTTTTGTGAGACGTTGCAATGCGGTTGTCATGCTACCGTGCCTTCTCTTTCCCTGCACATGGGTGACCTGCTGATGAATTACAGGGAGTATGTGAATTGCCGATGCTGCTCTTGTATCAGTGTTTGTGCCTGGGTGGGCGTATGTTGTCGGTTTGGAAGGGCAAGGGGCTCTTCACGGTGTGTCGGTGCCGGTGTGTTGGGCTGCGAGGGATGCACGTCGGCCTGGCGGGATGGAATGGGGATGCAGGTGAGAATGTGACCATACGTCGTTTGTGCATTTTGGTTGAGGTCGCATTTGTGAGCAGCGGTTGGTGCGCATTGTGGGGCCCGAGGCCCACTGCAACTGTATTTGCTACGATGGAGACATTTGTTGGGGAGTTATGTAACGCAAGCGTAGCAAGTCGTGTGGATTTGTGCATCGAGTGCGTCGCCGATGTGTGTTTTGTGAGACGTTGCAATGCGGTTGTCATGCTACCGTGCCTTCTCTTTCCCTGCACATGGGTGACCTGCTGATGAATTACAGTACGTATGTGAATTGCCGATGCTGCTCTTGTATCAGTGGTTGTGCCTGGGTGGGCGTATGTTGTCGGTTTGGAAGGGCAAGGGGCTCTTCACGGTGTGTCGGTGCCGGTGTGTTGGGCTGCGAGGGATGCACGTCGGCCTGGCGGGATGGAATGGGGATGCAGGTGAGAATGTGACCATACGTCGTTTGTGCATTTTGGTTGAGGTCGCATTTGTGAGCAGCGGTTGGTGCGCATTGTGGGGCCCGAGGCCCACTGCAACTGTATTTGCTACGATGGAGACATTTGTTGGGGAGTTATGTAACGCAAGCGTAGCAAGTCGTGTGGATTTGTGCATCGAGTGCGTCGCCGATGTGTGTTTTGTGAGACGTTGCAATGCGGTTGTCATGCTACCGTGCCTTCTCTTTCCCTGCACATGGGTGACCTGCTGATGAATTACAGTTCGTATGTGAATTGCCGATGCTGCTCTTGTATCAGTGTTTGTGCCTGGGTGGGCGTATGTTGTCGGTTTGGAAGGGCAAGGGGCTCTTCACGGTGTGTCGGTGCCGGTGTGTTGGGCTGCGAGGGATGCACGTCGGCCTGGCGGGATGGAATGGGGATGCAGGTGAGAATGTGACCATACGTCGTTTGTGCATTTTGGTTGAGGTCGCATTTGTGAGCAGCGGTTGGTGCGCATTGTGGGGCCCGAGGCCCACTGCAACTGTATTTGCTACGATGGAGACATTTGTTGGGGAGTTATGTAACGCAAGCGTAGCAAGTCGTGTGGATTTGTGCATCGAGTGCGTCGCCGATGTGTGTTTTGTGAGACGTTGCAATGCGGTTGTCATGCTACCGTGCCTTCTCTTTCCCTGCACATGGGTGACCTGCTGATGAATTACAGTGCGTATGTGAATTGCCGATGCTGCTCTTGTATCAGTGTTTGTGCCTGGGTGGGCGTATGTTGTCGGTTTGTAAGGGCAAGGGGCTCTTCACGGTGTGCCGGTGCCGGTGTGTTGGGCTGCGAGGGATGCACGTCGGCCTGGCGGGATGGAATGGGGATGCAGGTGAGAATGTGACCATACGTCGTTTGTGCATTTTGGTTGAGGTCGCATTTGTGAGCAGCGGTTGGTGCGCCTTGTGGGGCCCGAGGCCCACTGCAACTGTATTTGCTACGATGGAGACATTTGTTGGGGAGTTATGTAACGCAAGCGTAGCAAGTCGTGTGGATTTGTGCATCGAGTGCGTCGCCGATGTGTGTTTTGTGAGACGTTGCAATGCGGTTGTCATGCTACCGTGCCTTCTCTTTCCCTGCACATGGGTGACCTGCTGATGAATTACAGGGAGTATGTGAATTGCCGATGCTGCTCTTGTATCAGTGTTTGTGCCTGGGTGGGCGTATGTTGTCGGTTTGGAAGGGCAAGGGGCTCTTCACGGTGTGTCGGTGCCGGTGTGTTGGGCTGCGAGGGATGCACGTCGGCCTGGCGGGATGGAATGGGGATGCAGGTGAGAATGTGACCATACGTCGTTTGTGCATTTTGGTTGAGGTCGCATTTGTGAGCAGCGGTTGGTGCGCATTGTGGGGCCCGAGGCCCACTGCAACTGTATTTGCTACGATGGAGACATTTGTTGGGGAGTTATGTAACGCAAGCGTAGCAAGTCGTGTGGATTTGTGCATCGAGTGCGTCGCCGATGTGTGTTTTGTGAGACGTTGCAATGCGGTTGTCATGCTACCGTGCCTTCTCTTTCCCTGCACATGGGTGACCTGCTGATGAATTACAGGAAGTATGTGAATTGCCGATGCTGCTCTTGTATCAGTGTTTGTGCCTGGGTGGGCGTATGTTGTCGGTTTGGAAGGGCAAGGGGCTCTTCACGGTGTGTCGGTGCCGGTGTGTTGGGCTGCGAGGGATGCACGTCAGCCTGGCGGGATGGAATGGGGATGCAGGTGAGAATGTGACCATACGTCGTTTGTGCATTTTGGTTGAGGTCGCATTTGTGAGCAGCGGTTGGTGCGCATTGTGGGGCCCGAGGCCCACTGCAACTGTATTTGCTACGATGGAGACATTTGTTGGGGAGTTATGTAACGCAAGCGTAGCAAGTCGTGTGGATTTGTGCATCGAGTGCGTCGCCGATGTGTGTTTTGTGAGACGTTGCAATGCGGTTGTCATGCTACCGTGCCTTCTCTTTCCCTGCACATGGGTGACCTGCTGATGAATTACAGGGAGTATGTGAATTGCCGATGCTGCTCTTGTATCAGTGTTTGTGCCTGGGTGGGCGTATGTTGTCGGTTTGTAAGGGCAAGGGGCTCTTCACGGTGTGTCGGTGCCGGTGTGTTGGGCTGCGAGGGATGCACGTCGGCCTGGCGGGATGGAATGGGGATGCAGGTGAGAATGTGACCATACGTCGTTTGTGCATTTTGGTTGAGGTCGCATTTGTGAGCAGCGGTTGGTGCGCATTGTGGGGCCCGAGGCCCACTGCAACTGTATTTGCTACGATGGAGACATTTGTTGGGGAGTTATGTAACGCAAGCGTAGCAAGTCGTGTGGATTTGTGCATCGAGTGCGTCGCCGATGTGTGTTTTGTGAGACGTTGCAATGCGGTTGTCATGCTACCGTGCCTTCTCTTTCCCTGCACATGGGTGACCTGCTGATGAATTACAGTACGTATGTGAATTGCCGATGCTGCTCTTGTATCAGTGTTTGTGCCTGGGTGGGCGTATGTTGTCGGTTTGGAAGGGCAAGGGGCTCTTCACGGTGTGTCGGTGCCGGTGTGTTGGGCTGCGAGGGATGCACGTCGGCCTGGCGGGATGGAATGGGGATGCAGGTGAGAATGTGACCATACGTCGTTTGTGCATTTTGGTTGAGGTAGCATTTGTGAGCAGCGGTTGGTGCGCATTGTGGGGCCCGAGGCCCACTGCAACTGTATTTGCTACGATGGAGACATTTGTTGGGGAGTTATGTAACGCAAGCGTAGCAAGTCGTGTGGATTTGTGCATCGAGTGCGTCGCCGATGTGTGTTTTGTGAGACGTTGCAATGCGGTTGTCATGCTACCGTGCCTTCTCTTTCCCTGCACATGGGTGACCTGCTGATGAATTACAGTCAGTATGTGAATTGCCGATGCTGCTCTTGTATCAGTGTTTGTGCCTGGGTGGGCGTATGTTGTCGGTTTGGAAGGGCAAGGGGCTCTTCACGGTGTGTCGGTGCCGGTGTGTTGGGCTGCGAGGGATGCACGTCGGCCTGGCGGGATGGAATGGGGATGCAGGTGAGAATGTGACCATACGTCGTTTGTGCATTTTGGTTGAGGTCGCATTTGTGAGCAGCGGTTGGTGCGCCTTGTGGGGCCCGAGGCCCACTGCAACTGTATTTGCTACGATGGAGACATTTGTTGGGGAGTTATGTAACGCAAGCGTAGCAAGTCGTGTGGATTTGTGCATCGAGTGCGTCGCCGATGTGTGTTTTGTGAGACGTTGCAATGCGGTTGTCATGCTACCGTGCCTTCTCTTTCCCTGCACATGGGTGACCTGCTGATGAATTACAGAGAGTATGTGAATTGCCGATGCTGCTCTTGTATCAGTGTTTGTGCCTGGGTGGGCGTATGTTGTCGGTTTGGAAGGGCAAGGGGCTCTTCACGGTGTGTCGGTGCCGGTGTGTTGGGCTGCGAGGGATGCACGTCGGCCTGGCGGGATGGAATGGGGATGCAGGTGAGAATGTGACCATACGTCGTTTGTGCATTTTGGTTGAGGTCGCATTTGTGAGCAGCGGTTGGTGCGTATTTCGGGGCCCGAGGCCCACTGCAACTGTATTTGCTACGATGGAGACATTTGTTGGGGAGTTATGTAACGCAAGCGTAGCAAGTCGTGTGGATTTGTGCATCGAGTGCGTCGCCGATGTGTGTTTTGTGAGACGTTGCAATGCGGTTGTCATGCTACCGTGCCTTCTCTTTCCCTGCACATGGGTGACCTGCTGATGAATTACAGAGAGTATGTGAATTGCCGATGCTGCTCTTGTATCAGTGTTTGTGCCTGGGTGGGCGTATGTTGTCGGTTTGTAAGGGCAAGGGGCTCTTCACGGTGTGTCGGTGCCGGTGTGTTGGGCTGCGAGGGATGCACGTCGGCCTGGCGGGATGGAATGGGGATGCAGGTGAGAATGTGACCATACGTCGTTTGTGCATTTTGGTTGAGGTCGCATTTGTGAGCAGCGGTTGGTGCGCATTGTGGGGCCCGGTACTGCAATCCCCAAAATTTCATCGACAGCCACATGACCCCGCAACACAAGCATACTCCTGTCACGTCCCAGACACAGACAGATGTAGAGACACAGCTGTTCGCCCTGTGCACGGACTTGCTGCCGGCCGTATCCTCAACTACCCCAGCGAAGGGAAAACAAGATCCACTGTCCCATCCCGTCAAATCTCCAAAGTTTATCAGGGCTCACACGAACTCGAGGCCCTGACAAGCCATCAATGAATTCCGAGTTGCTGTATTCTCTGGCCCCAGGAAATTGTTCTTCCATTGATTCCCCGCTTCTCCGCCACTCTTTAGGCCTGCTGCAAGTGTCATGGATTTCAAGCGTTTGAGGTTGCCCTAACCCATGTGCATTTCGCCACTTGTGGTGCTGTGCTGTGGATGAATTCCTCTTTGTTGCTTTCAGTGTTCCAGACAGGGTCTGTGGCATTCTGCCTGGCCATGCCCCAAAATGTCTCCTCAAAAGGTGATCGGTAGTTTGTGTAGTTTTGAGATTGCATTTGCTGGTGCTGCCCGCATACGTGGGGCGTTGTTGCCTTCTGGGTCAGCAGCATGGGGTGACCATGCTTGGTATGGATGGTGTTTGTCATAAATGTGACCCGGCCCCCATGGGAGGCCGGGTCGACAAAGGTTTCCTGTTGGAGGGCAGATGCTACCACCAGGGGATGGAGATGGAGTGCCCTCACCCCCCTCAGCATCCTAACACTGAGGGTAGCCCTTTTGGGGGCTGAGGCTCCGGCCCTATGGTGAGCCATTGAGCAGTCACCTGAAATATGGGGTGTCCCCATCAGCAAGGCACATTCGCTGGGCAGCAAACACGGCATGCCATGAAGTGCCCAGTTCCACGACGACTCGTCCTTAGCCCACAACAGGTGTAGGTCCTGCACAGTGTGGGGTCCTGGAGTAGCTGGGCTCGCTCATGGCGGTGTTGAACTAGCACTACTGGGCTCTGTTGCTGGCAAATGACACACATAAAATTTACGCAAATTGCCTCGAAGAGGGTTGTTATGTCAAGCACAGGTGCGCGCGTTGTATACCGCCCCGTTTTTTGGGGTCGTTCGCGTAGCATATCCCAAGCTGTGGTATTGGATGTGAAGTCCCTTGTAAAATCGTCATTTTTGGACAGAAAGATCCCCCAATGAATTTTTAAATCTTGACCCCTGTGTCCCCCTGCCCATGTACCACTTTTTTTTGGGGGGGGTGGGTCAAAACTTCTTTGCGTTTTGTGGCCGCTGTGCGTTGTTGTCCTGGGTCCGAACTCGGGGTCCCCCCCCCCCCCGGGAGTAGCCCCCCAATTTCTGCTCCCCCGGGGACTTGCGTGCCCCATGCAGCCAGCGTGCCCCATCAACCAGTGATGGGACAGCGAAAGTAAAGGGCGGCACAGAGAAGGATGACACGCGCTCGCCAAAGTTTGTGCTGGGCGTGGGAGTAAGCAGCAGAGAAGAAACGACAGAAAGGATCGCAGTGATGGTTAAACGCTCCTGTCAGGAAACGCCTGCAGACACATACCTCAGTGCGCACAAGCCAAGAAAAGGAGTCAGTAAATCCGGAGTTGGTCAATGGCACGGGCAACAGCCCGTCTCTGGGGGGGAGCCGACCCCCCGGGGGTTGTGAAACAGGGCACAAGACGTCCAGAGGCTCCGTTGACACACAACCAGAGTACATTCATGACCCACTCGGGGGTCGGAGTCAGCGGTTGCGAAGAGGCCGATGGGCGCCGCCAGCCTCAGGCAACCAAATACCATGGCTATGTGCCAAGCCCCCCCCCCCCCCCCCTCTGCACCTGCTAAGGGCCCTTGCTGGTGAGGACTGGGCCATTTTCAGTCTAGCATGTGTTGGCTGCAAATGTCAAATGTTGTAATTTTCCCTACGGACCCACGTAGTGGCCGCTAGGCTCGTGTAGCCAAGCCCCTAACAAGGCTGTCTAGTGGCACTTGAAGATTTCTAAAAAAAATTTTCTGAACTCTCTTGTTGCCCCTGACACGAGTTTGGGTGGTCTTTTGGTAGGAATACAGATGCAATGCAGATTGAGCACCACCAAGGACCCACATAGTGGCCGATAGGCTCATGTAGCCTAGTGCCTCCCCAAGATGTGGTATCGGATGTCCAACCCCTTGTAAAATCATCTTTTCCGGACACAAAAAGATCCCGTCATGAATATGTGGATTTTGACCCCCCTACCCCCGCATACGCAGGTACCCCTTTGTGGGGAGGGAGGGGTGGTCAAAACTGCTTGGCGTATGCAGGCCGCTGTGCATTGATTTGGATTTGGGCCCCAAACACCATTTCTTGCACATGGATCCGCCAACCTATTGTGGGGGTCCCGGGTCTGAACTCTGCCAACCTCAGGTCGCTCTGCCCCTCCATATGGCCCCTTGCGAGTGAGGCCATGAGGGTGTGTGTCATCTGAAATCACCTTGAAGAGGGTTGTTAGATCAAGCGTAGGCGCAGACGTTGTGTACCCCCCCCTTTTCGGGGGCTATTCGATTCACATACCCGAAGTTTTGGTATTGGATGTCCAACCCCTTGTCAAATGATCATTCTTGGACAGGAAATGATCCCTTGATGAATTTTTGGATTTTGACCCCCCGGACCGGGGTACCCCATTTTTTTCGGGGGGGGGGGTTGCGCGGGGGGGGGGGGGGTCAAAACTACTTTGTATATTGTGGCCGCTGTGCGCGGATTTGGACCGAGCTCTGGGGCCACCTTTTTCTTACACATGCAACCCTAACCTGTGGCGGGGGTACCAGGTCTGAACTCCAGCCCCCTCGGCTGTGCCAGTGAGGACTTGGCCGGTTTCATGCCAATTTTTGGCCATTTTTGTTATGTCGGCGGTTTTGGCTGCAAGTGGGCATATTGTGACAGTATATGCCTACTTGGATATATCAGGACGTTGTTTGCAGCCATTAGCCTTGCATGGGGCTGGCGATGGCCCATGTAAAAAACGCGAAATGACTGTGTATGCAGCTCAGGTATAGACCAGCACAACCTGCTTACGGAGTTTTTGGTCCGTATAGCTCAAAAATCGAACTTTCCGAAACTTGCTCCTTTGATATTGTGGCCAATCACAATGCCCATCCAAGCCATGTGAAGCATGTTTCAAGTAGTATTTACATGTTTTTGACCGTATACGGATATTGCTTGTTCGGGGGGAAGGGGGGGGGGGGCTCCAAGGGATCGGTACACCACCTGTCGATGCAGTTTTTCAGCCCGTACAGCTCAGCTCAACAATCCAAGTTTACGAAACTGATTTTTTTGATATCATGGCCACCCACGACGACCATCCTAGCTAGGTAGAGCATGTTGTGCGCAGTGTTTACGTCTTTTTCACCGTATTTGGATATCAGGGGTTTTGGGGGGGGGCCTAAGGGACCGGTACACAACCTCCTTATGCGGTTTTTCAGCTTGCACAACTCAATTGCTCATCTTGAAACAGTTGAAGGGGTTGTTAATTAAATCCTTGCGCCTTTTGAAAAATGTAGGCGAAGCGTTGAGGGTGGAATAGTTGTTGAAATATTTTGATTTTTATCCACTTGTGCAATACCTAGTTTTGAGCCTCATACTATCTTAATCCATGGCTGTGAAACTGTGTAGGTAAGTGGCAACCACGTATCCAACACAAACCTTTTTTTGGCAAAGTGATGAGCACAAGTTGGAACCCTCACGAACAAATCTTGATAAGCAGGGTGGAAATCCACAGTCCATAAGGTCCATAAGCATAAGAAAATTATCGCGCCGTAGAGCCATCATTGGCACAAAGCGGCATTTAGTAACGACCAATGACTGGTGGAACCACAGGTGGACAGATAGATTCTGGTAGGACAAATCGTAATCATAAAATGTAATCGCACAAAGTACAGCTAAGGCAGAGAAATGAACGCCGGCCAAGTCAATGAGTTATAGCGACAGGCGACTAAATAGAACTAGCACACGGCGACAACAGTGCTCACAGGTGGAATAATCTGCAATGTAAATGATACAAAGAGTCATCAATAGTGCAATCGCCACCTGAATAGTCATGTTAGTAGTGCGCGCAATACTTCACTTGCAATACAGATTCAAAAAGAAAAGCAAATGGAGCGGGGGGCTTAAACCTAGAGAGACAACTAGTCTTTCCTAAATATCAATACGCCGTGGTGATGAACAAGAACTCTGCATCCGAAGGGGCCAAAATCGAAACTGATTTTTTTGATATCGTGGCCACCCACAATGACCGTCCAAGCTGTGTAAAGCATGTTTTCATTATTATTTACGTGTTTTTCACTGTGTTTCGATATCGCTTGTTGGGGGAGGAGGGGGGCGGGGTCTCTAAGGGACTGGTTACGCAACCTGCCCTTGCAGTTTTGCAACCCGTACAGTTTGAAAGTCAAAGTTGCGGGAACTGGTTTTTTTGATATTGTGGGCACCCGCCATGACCATCCAAGCTATGTAAAGCATTTTTTAAGTAGTATTTATGTTTTTTTTTTCACCATATTTGGGAATTGGGTGGTGGGGGCGGGGGTGGTCTCCAAGGGATAGGTACACAACCTGCCTGCAAGGTAACTTTGAGAGATAGGACGGACGAGCCCCCCACCACACCCGATACTCAAATATGGTGAAAAACATATTAATACTCCCTGAAACATGCTTCACATAGGTTGGATGGTCTTTCTCAGTGGCCACGATATCGGAAACTTCGATTGGAGCTGTACAGGCTGAAAAAGTGCAAGCTGAAGGCAATAGAATTTTTCGAACCCTATCTGACGCCCCTGTGATGGGTTTGGGTGGTCATTTGGGCTCAATACAAGTACTTGAGAACCCATGGGGACCCACATAGTGGTCACCAAGCTCATGTTGCCTGCGCTGTGCCACCCCCACCCCCCTCCCCGAAAGCTGCAAAATTGCTGTTGTTCAAGTTGTTTCGTGGCACTTGAAAACTTTGGAAAATTTACCTTTTTCCGAGCCCCGTCGGTCGCCCTAGGATAGGTTGGGGTGATCCTTTTGTGGCAATATAGGTATCCAATCAGCCACAGGGACACACGTAGTGTCCTAACGAGGCCATGGTCCCCCATTCCAGGCCAAGGTCCCCCCAAAGACTGCTGAACACGAAACTGGTGTTGTTTCGGTTGTTTCGTAGCACCTGAAAATTGTGGAAAATCTGTTTTTTGCTGAATCCCGTTTGTTGCCCTTGGGATAGGCCGGGGTAATTATATTGTGACAGTATGGGTACTCAACCACCCATGGGGATGCACGTAGTCTCCCCGAAAGTGGCGAAATTGCTGTTGTTCATAGGTTGTCCAGTGGCACTTGAAAATTTTCGGAAATTCAACTTTTTCCAAAGCCCTTTTGCCGCCCTTGGGATGGGTGTAGGTGATTAATGGGTTACAATACAGGTGCTTGAGCACCCATGGGGACCCCACTAGTGGCAGCCAGGCCCATGTATCCCAGACCATGGGCACCCCGATATCGCCGAAATTGCTGTTATTTGGGTTGTTTAGTGGCACTTCAAGTTTTCAAAAATTCGACTTTTCTCCGAACCCATCTGTCGCCCCTGGGGTGGGTTTGGGTTGCCACTTGGTGACAATACGGGTACACAAGCACCCATGGCGACCCACATAGTGGCCGCTAGTCTGTGGCCCAGGCCAGGGGCACCCCAATAACCCCAAAATTGCTTTTGTTTCGACTCTTTTCTCTCTTCGAGGTGCCTCGCCGAAGGCAATAGAATTTCGTCTGTGCATTGTTCCCTTGCAATTTGGGTCGTGGTGCTGGTCTGAGCAGCATGGTTGCTCTTTGGCAAAACAACCATAGGAAGCTTTGCACAGTGATGAATGTGAAATGCGCCAATGGGCTTCGAGAGCTTGTCTTGTTGGTGCAGCTTGTAGTGAGGGCAAGGATTTGCACTGCATTTCTGACGCACTGCATGGTCAGGGCCCTCATTGAGGTGGAACCTTATGTCCATTGAACTCGATGACTGTCGGCAAAGGGTTGCTCAGTGGGACGCTTGGTTTGCATTTGCGCGATTCTCATTTCTCTGGGTCTGTTGCCGCAGGAAGTGCAGGAAGTGCAGAAGCAGCAGGAACCGCAGAGGCCGCAAGTGCCAAAGGCAAGGGGAGGGGGCCCACAAGAGCGATACCAAGGTATCGATTTGCGTGAGTTTGATGACAGGGACACCAAAGGTGCTGGGTGGGCCAAGGAAGCTCTCTGTTTGTGCAAGTGATGCGAACTTGATCATGCAGCACCTCGGATTCTTCTCTTCGTGGTTTACAGAAGAGGACAAGGAGCTCCGGCAACGCATTGCGGATTTGCAGGTTCAAGGTTTGTGTCTGCTTTCGTCACTTGCCGACCGTATTTTTGGCGTGCCTCTGCGTGATCTGCTGTATGGTGGGTGTTGTACTGATTGTTGTTTGTCACGTTGCGCTGTTGAAAGGTGACGAACTTCAAAAGGCTCTGAATGAAGCTGATGAGGTCTGCTTCTCTCCAGCGTCGTTTGTGTCCTTGCCACTTTCTGTGCTTTTCGAAGAGCTCAAGAGCACTCAGTTTTGCATTCCGGTGTCGCACAGCTTCCAAGACACCCGGGAGGCATTCTGCTGAAGGGAGCCGCAGTCCTATCAGCTGCAGTGGGCACCAATGATGATGATAATGCTGTTGCTGCTGCTGCTGCTGCTGCTGATAATGATATTGATACTGCTAGTGAAGTAATAGATAGATATTGGCGATGATGATGATGATGATGATGATGATGATGATGATGATGATGATGATGATGATGATGATGATGATGATGATGATGATCATCATCATCATCATCATCATCATCATCATCATTAAGATTTTGCTGCTGCTGCTGCTGCTGCTGCTGCTGCTGCTGCTGCTGCTGATGATATCAATAGTAGTACTTCTAGCAGTACTCATGATGACGATGGTGGTTGTGGTGGTGGTGATGATGATGATAGTGATGTTGATATCCAAGCGCCTCCGCTGATGCACCGCGACTGTGTGACTTCCACCTGCTTCCGCTTATTCGCACATGGGTGCCTTTGTGAATCATTTTCGTTCCATAGATGATGCAATACATGCGGCGATGGTGGATGGCCATCCTCTGATGCTGCTCTGCAGTCTGTTAACATGAACATGGACAAGGGGAATCGGTGGTGAGGATATGCATCCTGCAGGGGCTGTAGACTGTGTTTCGTGCCCCTTTTTGGGGGCGGAATGCGCGGCATTGCATCTTGCGCTATGCAGAAGTTCCGACTTGAAAGAAAAGAAAAGGAAAAAGAGGGAAGGCGAGCACAGGAATATGAACAGAAATGCCAAGGTCTGGATTCCATCCCTGTGTGGTGCGTGCGCAGCACACAAGCTGCAGCACGCACTCTTCTACGCTCGGGGCATGTCATGTATGCTTTTGCTTTGGTCTGTGGTATGCAGAGCAGAGCCAACAATTGCAGGAGCTGCGGGCACAGGTACAGTCTCAAGGTGTGTGCGGCAATACCGTGTCCTGTGCAGCACCGTACGCGCATTGATTTGCTGTGCATGATCGCTGTGACCCCCTTCCGGAAGTGTGCAGTCCTGTGCAGCACCGGACTCGCGTTGATTTGCTGTGCATGACCTCTGTGACCCCCTTCCGGAAGTGCGCATCACGGTTTCATTCTGACAGTTCATGAAATCCAAGAGGCCCGTGACCGCCACCATCACGTGTGTCCCTGGGTGCAGTGTGTTCCCTGTCATGCCATGCCACATTGCATCGTTGCTACAAGACCTTCGACATGGGGGAGTCTCAGGAAGTTCAATGTCTCTTCAGTTGGCTCAACCTTTTTGGGGTGTTTTGTGCACATGGCCCATCAGCAGCCCTCCAGTGTTCGCACCCATGCCGACATCTACCGAAAGTCATTCTCTGCGCAGTTTGTCAACGGATTGTTCTGTAGAAAGTAACATTAGAAAGAGCACATGAACAATCTTGGGGATTCATGTCCATTCTGCGGATTCTCTGCTGAAGGGGACGTTGTCATGCTCCGTTGTTCAGCGGTGTTCATATGGTTTCTGCCTCAATGTCAATCGTTGTTTCGAGGCATCCGGCATAAAATGTTGATAACGGCCGAAACCCAAGCCTGTGCCATGAATGAGTTGGATCCATGAGCCTCTGATTCAAGTCCAATTGGAATGGCTGCCCAAGCCGTCATCTCCCCCAACACTCAAGTCCTGCCCTGCGCCTGCGGCCGTGATCGGCTGCTGGAACAGAGTCTCCAGACCGTTTTATCCACCAGCCTAAATCTCCCACAATCCGTGTCCGCGTGTCTTCTTGTTAGGGCCCTCCAGAACATTCATTGCCGCAATTCATTGCCGCAACAAAACCATCACTGAGGTCAACAAATACGTCTGCTGTGTGTTAGTTCAGAAACGAAGCCTGGGGCCCAAACACCAACGCCGGTAATCCACCGGAGTAACAAGCGACCTCTAAGTTTTCTTGAAAGGGGTGGGGAGGTCCAATGCAAAGCCTCAAACATGTGAGGCCGAGAGTCACGTAGGATCAGGAGTCATCATCACCAGCTCGATAAAGAACTGCATTGTGGCAACGAACACACAGAGTTTTGTACGCGCACATGAGACACACTTCTGCCCAAAGCATAGCTGTAACAGCCCAGGCATTGCCTGAAGGGGGGTGAGAAGCAGGGAGGGACTTGGCTGAGGCTGCTCAGCCACAAGTCCTGTGACATGACACCACAGCGTGAATCGACACAGATTGGAGATCCCCCTTGGGAGGGTGCAGTGACCATTGCTCCAGCGGGACAGCTGTCCTTCCATGTCTGCCGCGTAGTCACCATCAATGAGCGTTGAGGTGGTCCGTAGTTCACAAATCCATCAGCCACAGCCATCCAATCACCACCTCTATCTTCTGCTGGACAATGGGCAGTACGGCCATGCGGTCCATTGGACATGGGCGTCAAAGAGGGAGCACAGACCACAGTTGCCCGCGGGAATCGTTGTATTGCAGCGCTGTGCATTCGATTCACTTGACGAGGCTGGAAGATTGCAGGCGGATGGCTGATGATGGGTGGTACCTTGTTTGCTGATATTAGAGAGACAGAGTTGGTTCAGTGTTCTGAGTCTTGTGCGGATGTGGGTTTTGTCATTCACAAGCTCCAATATCGCGCTGATGAAATCTTTTGCAAACCGTGTGGAGAAGAGAGAATGGGAGCGGGAGGGGGGGGGCGGGTTCCTGACACTGCTATAGCACTTGTGGGAAGCACAAGAAAGTCTTTTTGAGTCTGCAAGAACATACCCGATGCGAGGCACGGGGTGGGAGAACAAGAAGTCACCGCATTCAGGCTATAGTTCGCAAAACGGATTTCTCTTGAAGGGACCTCTACATTCTGCAAGTCGATGGTGCTTGATCACCAAGTATTTGAGGAAGTTTGATGTTGGTGTTGTGGTCTAAACCGCTGCCTTCTTTGGACGAGTTGTCGTGCTGATTGGGCATTTTGTGCAGGTATTTGGGTGGATGAGGGCGGAATGACACGGGGGTGGCCAGATTGGTCCGGGTTGTCACAAAATGTTCACTAGGTCACGCGTGGGCCTGCATCTGCTGCGTTCTCGGGGCGCTCCAAAGAACAACGGCGTGGTAGTTCTGCATTGTACGCGCCCCATCAACCCTTATGATCCGCTCACAAAAGAACAAGCCCTGTGTGTGTGTGATGCGCGCCAGGGTGGCCTCTTGTTCTCAGATCACACGGGTAGACGCAGACCAAGTGACGGGGCGGCTGAATGGACCCGATCTGGATCAAGGCCGAGTGACCGAGCTGGATGAGGCGTACCTGATTCAGTGCACTGACAATTTTGCGGAATCCCGGCGCATTGGGGTATCTATTTGCACACCATCCGTTGATGCCACAGTGTACTCGCCCAAGGGGTCGCATGACATGAGCTGCGGTCTTCCGCAACTCAACTCTATCAAAGGCAGCTCTTTCGACAAAGTGAAAGTCCTCTGTGACAATGCCACTGTGGATCCATTTGCTGGATTTTGTGTGTTTGTGTTGGCTCGGCGTCACGCTCACGCCCCCACAAACTCGTAGCCAAAGCAACGCATGGCTCCCGGCATTCTCTGCCCTCTGAAGAACAGCCACCTCTCGGTGGACCTGGGGTCTCTTTTTGCTGACGCTTGATGGCACTCGCCCTCTTGAGTGTGTTGTGGTGTCTACCCTCTTTCGGAGGGGAGGGGGTGGACCAAAAGGGATTTGCCGCCCCTTCAAAGGGGATGCGTTGGCACGATTGCAAATGGGGTCATTCAGAGAGGTTTCCATTTGGGAAGGTCGATTCGGGTTGCTTTTGCCAGCCGCCGTCCCGGCCCCGCATTTCCATCCTTGCGCCTGGGGCCCGTGTTCCACTAATCCCTTCTGCTGAGGAGTTGGGGTTGAGGACTGCATTGCGTTGGGGTTCGGTACTCCCAACATTCGGTGTGGCCCCTTGAGTTGGGGTTAAGGACTCCCAGCGCTTCCCCTGCCATTATTCTCTTGTCACTCGAGCGTCCCTCTCATACCTCTGTTGCTAATTTTCTGGTCCCCATCCCGAGTGCCTTCGTCTCCGTTCCACGTCCCAAAGCCCCTCGTCGCAACCCCTTTTTCCATGTGCCCCACTTCATTGAAGAGGTTTGCTAAAGCCGCGGGAAGGGGGAAGTGCAACCCCCAATGGGATGCATCTGCACTGGTATTCAGGAGGGTGCCCACGGAGTAGTGTATCGCGCAGTGGACACTTCCAAGGGCATGTGGTTCGCTGTAAAGCACCTCAAGTTGGACGGCGACGAAGGTGCCAAGCTGTTTCAAAGGGAGCTGCAGGCTCTGAGGCAGTTCCGCCATCCGCACATCATCCGCCTCTTCGGCATCTGCGGTCATGCGACGAGTGGGCGAATGCACTTGGCCTTCGAGTACGCCACCCACGGCAGCGTCGAAGACTGGCTCAAGGATGACAGCTTGGCGAAGATCTGGCCCTTTGGCCGCCGCCTGCAAACCGCCACTGGCGTGGCCCAGGCGCTGAATTACATGTATCGTGCGCTGGGGAAGATTTGTCTCCATCGGGATGTCAAGTCCGCCAACATTGTGCTCTGTCAAGGTATGGGTTGGGCAGTGTGCCAGGGACAAGACCGCCGTTCGCGGTATGATGCAGTGAGCTGCCACATGTATTGGGTGGAATGGAGTGGGGGGTGTTTCTCTTGGAAACCCTTGAGCACTCCGATGCCACTGTGTGCCCCAAACCCGTTCTATGTCCGGAGCTTCGGAGCCTGAGTTTGCCAGCTAATTGTGTGCAGGAGGTTGCACCCCTACGAATACTCGTGGCAGGGGCAGTGCACCCGTGGAACCCGTGTGCACGCCTCTCCGGGGGTCGGTTGCAGGGGTGTGCAGAGCCATGTGTCCTTTTTTTTTTTGGTTACATTAGGAATTCCCCAAGAATTCCCTCTGCTTTGAGCAGTGAGGGCACCCCATAAGACTCCCATAATTGCATCCGTTTCTGTTTGTAGGCTGGGGAGGCGTCTGTTTGTGTCTCTTTTGAGTTTTGTGGGGTCTGCCGTTGCGTCCGTTAAAACGGACGCTGAGGCCAAGTAGGGGCAGGGCCCTTCCAGCTGCGGCGGTCACAGAAGCCCTTTTTTTGATGGGTGGGGCCCGGAAAGTGGGCTCAAACCCTCATCCCCGCCTCCCACCACCAATGGAGTGTGTCCCCTGGTTGTTGACCTTGTGGTTCTGGTCCAGTGTTTTATAGCCATGCAAAGGCTGTGGTGGCGACCGGTGGAGCACATGAGGTGGTGTTGGGCGTGGAAATGTGCACATGCCGTGTCCCCAAAACCTAATATCAGTCTGCTCTGCACACGGTGCCGCCCATGATGTATGGCGCCTGTTCTGTGGTCAGGAATGGTCCCCAAACTGATCGACTGTGGCTTATCCATCGTGGTCCCTGAGTCCGTGAAGACCACGTTCACAATGACGTCCGTCACCGGCACGCAGGGTATTGCCTGCCTGCTTTCAAGTGCCTACTCCGGTTGGTGTTTGCCCAGTGTAGCATTGGCACTGCAGCCCAGTTTGCTGAGGCTCTGTCCTTTGGCGTTCATTTGTCCATGTGTTTCGCTGTGAGAAAGGAAAGGGCATACACCCCCCAGGCGTAACGTGCCAGAAAAAATCGCCTCGAAGAGAGGTTGTTAGATCAAGCGCAGGCGCGGACGCCGTACACCCCCCTTTTGGGGGTCATTCGCGTAGGATACCCCAAGGCATGATATTGGATGTTTACCCCTTTGTAAAATCATTATTTTGCAAGACAAAATGATCCCCCAATGATTTTTCTGATTTTGAGCCCTGCAGTACCACTTTTCAGAGTACCATTTTTGGGGGGCTTGGGGGGGTTGGGGGGGGGGGGGGGGGGTCAAAAGTTTGTGGTCAGTGGGGTTCGAACCGGGGTCTGTCAAATGGCTGTCGGAAGCGCCGATTCCGAACTAGCGGTCGCTACAGCTGGATTCGATCCGCTGCCGACTGCTCTGGATTACAAGTATTTTACCGCTGGACCACCTGTCAGATGAGGTGCGTCCCATAGGTAATAGTTGTGGGCTGCCTCCAAAAAAAAAACTACCCTGTCAATAGCCTGTTGCTGGTCTGTTGACAGACTGTTCATGGACTGGCTGCCTGCCTGTCTGCCTGCTTGCCTGACTGACTAATTGCCCCACCGACCTATAATCTCTCTTCGAGGTGCCTTGCCGTAGGGATTAGAATTTTTCTGTGGTACGGGGCTGCTGATGACCGTGCACAAGCACCACCGCCGGGTTCTGGGGCATTTTTTGACTGGAATTCCTTGACTTGCTCACGCTGTCCAGGAATCACCGGCTGGTGGTTTAATGTGGATCAGAGTGTGATGTTGTCACTGCTGCGGATAGCGGGGCATGAGGGCGGCTTCGAAAAGACTGCGATCGTACCTCACTTCACTTGTCGGTACTGTCCATTGGGTCAAAGGAGTGCAGGTTGCAAGCACAACAAGAATGGGGTGAATGAACCTGAAAGACCTGAATGAATGAGAGTGAAGCGAAATGCCCGTACTGCGTGTTGCATTGTATTACAAACCCACCATCCAGAGGTTTGCGGGTGTTATTTGTACGAACAAAAAATATCTTTCGCAGTTTTTGAAGAAAAGAAGGGATGGTTTTCCCATTTTGTGTTGGACACCCCAGGAGGAGGGGGGTCCCCTCCCCGCCCCCCCCCCCCCCCATTCCCCCCTTCTGATACTTCCCTGGGCTTGTCCCTAACTGTCCCATGGTCGGCAATGGCCCACCAACTGCCAGCAGTTTTCGGTCACCCAAAGCCGGCGGCTGACTGCCAACTGCTGTTCATTGGCCAACCTCTGCTGACGGTGACCCGCCAACCACCGTCGGTGACCATCCAGTACCATTTGGTTGACTGTCGTCAAGACAAGTTTCGACCCCGTTTGCAGCCATTTCTACTGCCATATGCAGCAGGTTTGCTGTGGGTTCGGAGCGGGCAGGTGTTTGTGGGGGGAGGGGGGGTTGTGTGTGGCCCCAGGGGCAGTGACTGGGTGCTTTCACTCGATCGTCAGCCGATGCGGGCTGAACTTTTGGTTTCGTGGATCAGGCTGGGGTTCTCTATTGCAGGGTACATGTGCCCGCAGTATTTGCGAGACCAGCGGTATTCAGAGAAGTCGGAGGTCCACTCGTTCGGGGTGGTGCTCTGCGAACTGATTTCTGGGCTCCTGGCACAGCGACTGGACATCACGGCTCTGCTGAAAGAGGACGAGTTGGAGGCTGATGCCCGACCAGGCCCCTGGCCGGATGCTCTGGTGCAAGGCTTGCTGCGGCTGGCGAAAAACTGCACCAAAGCTTTGCCTGACAGACGTCCCCAAATGCTGACTGTCATGCGGTGTGTGCAATGTGCCCCCTGTGCGTTCTCCTGTGCTCGGGTGCCTCTGTGGTACGTCCATTCCGCAGCACAATGCAACTCACCCTCTTCAGAGGCGGCAAAGGGATGGGAGCCAAAGGAGGGGTCAGCAAGACTACTGCAAAACAGTGCACCCCCCCCCCAAAAAAAACACTGCGGGTGTGCAGTGTCTGAGTTAGGTGGTGTTGGGGGGGGGCAGAGTTACGTCCTTTGTGGGTGGTGTGGATGTTGCAAGTCATGTAAATTTTTTTGTTTGTGGTAAATGCGAGTACAAAAAAATTGTGGCTGTGTACTTTTTTGTCGTTGTAAACGTCATCAAAATCGACTACTCGCATTCACCTCAAAAAAAAAAATTGCACAGTGTGCGATTCTGATACTCATGTTTACAACGGGAATAGAAAACCATACAACATACGGTTGTTTTGCACTGATATGTGTGGGGACAAAACAGAAGTCATGTGACGCCCCAATTTTTGCTTACTCGTCCTAACCCCAACCTTGACCACTGCTGGTTTGTCCCCTTGCCTACGGACCACGGGGGGGGGGGGGTTTTAAGAATCCTGAATTTTTTTGTTAAGGACCGCCCGTTTTGTGCCCTTTGGTGGGATCCCTGAGAGGGCAGGAGTGATGTAGCCATGGCGCCCACTTTCGGGCCCCCGAAGAGGCAAGGGTTAGGCACGCATTTCTGAATTTCCCCCCGCGCTAAGCGTTGGGGACCCCCTAGATAGCAGGGGTTATGTAGGCGTGTTGCCCATTTTTGGCCCCCCGAGGAGATAGAGGTCAAGCGGCCATTTCTGATTTTCCTTCCCCAAGCTGAACGTTGGGGAACCCCCAAACTGCAAGCGGCCATCTTGCCCACTTTTGAGCCCCCGAGGAGGCAAGAGTTCAGCAGCCATTTCTTGATTTTCTTCCCTGCGCTGAGCATTGGGGATGCCCCCGGATGACAGGGGGTCATGTAGCCATCTTGCCCGCCCCTGAGGTGGTAGGGGTTGAGCAGCATTGGGGATTGCATGGGTCATGTAGCCATCTTGCCTGCCCCCGAGGTGGTAGGGGTTGAGCAACATTGGGGATTGCATGGGTCATGTAGCCATCTTGCTTGCCCCTGAGGTGGTAGGGGTTGAGCAGCATTGGGGATTGCATGGGTCATGTAGCCATCTTGCCCGCCCCTAAGGAGGTAGGGGTTGAGCAGCATTGGGGATTGCATGGGTCATGTAGC
The DNA here is from genome assembly GCA_964036045.1 of Eutreptiella sp. 'Long Island Sound 2002'. NCBI lineage: Eukaryota > Euglenozoa > Euglenophyceae > Eutreptiales > Eutreptiaceae > Eutreptiella > Eutreptiella sp. 'Long Island Sound 2002'. The sequence continues at coordinate 3,139,568 of OZ038385.1, forward strand.
CATCTTGCCCGCCCCTGAGGTGGTAGGGGTTGAGCAGCATTGGGGATTGCATGGGTTGTGTAGCCATCTTGCCTGCCCCCGAGGAGGTAGGAGTTGAGCAGCATTGGGGATTGCATGGGTTATGTAGCCATCTTGCCCACCCCCGAGGAGGTAGGGGTTGAGCAGCATTGGGAATTGCATGGGTCATGTAGCCATCTTGCCCGCCCATGAGGTGGTAGGGGTTGAGCAGCATTGGGGATTGCATGGGTCATGTAGCCATCTTGCCCGCCCCTGAGGAGGTAGGGGTTGAGCAGCATTGGGGATTGCATGGGTTATGTAGCCATCTTGCCCCTGAGGTGGTAGGGGTTGAGCAGCATTGGGGATTGCATGGGTTATGTAGCCATCTTGCCTGCCCCTGAGGAGGTAGGAGTTGAGCAGCATTGGGAATTGCATGGGTTATGTAGCCATCTTGCCCGCCCCTGAGGTGGTAGGGGTTGAGCAGCATTGGTGATTGCATGGGTCATGTAGCCATCTTGCCTGCCCCCGAGGAGGTAGGAGTTGAGCAGCATTGGGGATTGCATGGGTTATGTAGCCATCTTGCCTGCCCCTGAGGAGGTAGGAGTTGAGCAGCATTGGGGATTGCATGGGTTATGTAGCCATCTTGCCTGCCCCTGAGGAGGTAGGGGTTGAGCAGCATTGGGGAATGCATGGGTTATGTAGCCATCTTGCCTGCCCCCGAGGAGGTAGGGGTTGAGCAGCATTGGGGATTGCATGGGTCATGTAGCCATCTTGCCTGCCCCCGAGGAGGTAGGAGTTGAGCAGCATTGGGGATTGCATGGGTTATGTAGCCATCTTGCCTGCCCCTGAGGAGGTAGGAGTTGAGCAGCATTGGGGATTGCATGGGTCATGTAGCCATCTTGCCCGCCCATGAGGTGGTAGGGGTTGAGCAGCATTGGGGATTGCATGGGTCATGTAGCCATCTTGCCCGCCCCTGAGGAGGTAGGGGTTGAGCAGCATTGGGGATTGCATGGGTTATGTAGCCATCTTGCCCCTGAGGTGGTAGGGGTTGAGCAGCATTGGGGATTGCATGGGTTATGTAGCCATCTTGCCTGCCCCTGAGGAGGTAGGAGTTGAGCAGCATTGGGAATTGCATGGGTTATGTAGCCATCTTGCCCGCCCCTGAGGTGGTAGGGGTTGAGCAGCATTGGTGATTGCATGGGTCATGTAGCCATCTTGCCTGCCCCCGAGGAGGTAGGAGTTGAGCAGCATTGGGGATTGCATGGGTCATGTAGCCATCTTGCCCGCCCCTGAGGAGGTAGGGGTTGAGCAGCATTGGGGATTGCATGGGTTGTGTAGCCATCTTGCCTGCCCCTGAGGAGGTAGGAGTTGAGCAGCATTGGGGATTGCATGGGTTATGTAGCCATCTTGCCTGCCCCTGAGGAGGTAGGGGTTGAGCAGCATTGGGGAATGCATGGGTTATGTAGCCATCTTGCCTGCCCCCGAGGAGGTAGGGGTTGAGCAGCATTGGGGATTGCATGGGTCATGTAGCCATCTTGCCTGCCCCCGAGGAGGTAGGAGTTGAGCAGCATTGGGGATTGCATGGGTTATGTAGCCATCTTGCTTGCCCCTGAGGAGGTAGGGGTTGAGCAGCATTGGGGATTGCATGGGTCATGTAGCCATCTTGCCCGCCCCCGAGGAGGTAGGGGTTGAGCAGCATTGGTGATTGCATGGGTCATGTAGCCATCTTGCCTGCCCCTGAGCAGGTAGGGGTTGAGCAGCATTGGGGATTGCATGGGTCATGTAGCCATCTTGCCCGCCCCTGAGGTGGTAGGGGTTGAGCAACATTGGGGATTACATGGGTCATGTAGCCATCTTGCCTGCCCCTGAGGTGGTAGGGGTTGAGCAGCATTGGGGATTGCATGGGTCATGTAGCCATCTTGCCCGCCCCTGAGGAGGTAGGGGTTGAGCAGCATTGGGGATTGCATGGGTCATGTAGCCATCTTGCCTGCCCCCGAGGAGGTAGGAGTTGAGCAGCATTGGGGATTGCATGGGTCATGTAGCCATCTTGCCTGCCCCTGAGGAGGTAGGGGTTGAGCAGCATTGGGGATTGCATGGGTCAGGTAGCCATCTTGCCCGCCCCTGAGGTGGTAGGGGTTGAGCAACATTGGGGATTACATGGGTCATGTAGCCATCTTGCCTGCCCCTGAGGTGTTAGGGGTTGAGCAGCATTGGGGATTGCATGGGTCATGTAGCCATCTTGCCCGCCTTTGAGGTGGTAGGGGTTGAGCAGCATTGGGGATTGCATGGGTCATGTAGCCATCTTGCCCGCCCCTGAGGAGGTAGGGGTTGAGCAGCATTGGGGATTGCATGGGTTATGTAGCCATCTTGCCTGCCCCTGAGGAGGTAGGGGTTGAGCAGCATTGGGGATTGCATGGGTCATGTAGCCATCTTGCCCACCCCTAAGGTGGTAGGGGTTGAGCAACATTGGGGATTACATGGGTCATGTAGCCATCTTGCCTGCCCCTGAGGTGGTAGGGGTTGAGCAGCATTGGGGATTGCATGGGTCATGTAGCCATCTTGCCCGCCCATGAGGTGGTAGGGGTTGAGCAGCATTGGGGATTGCATGGGTCATGTAGCCATCTTGCCCGCCCCTGAGGAGGTAGGGGTTGAGCAGCATTGGGGATTGCATGGGTTATGTAGCCATCTTGCCTGCCCCCGAGGAGGTAGGAGTTGAGCAGCATTGGGGATTGCATGGGTTATGTAGCCATCTTGCCCGCCCCCGAGGTGTAGGAGTTGAGCAGCATTGGGGATTGCATGGGTCATGTAGCCATCTTGCCTGCCCCCGAGGAGGTAGGAGTTGAGCAGCATTGGGGATTGCATGGGTTATGTAGCCATCTTGCCTGCCCCCGAGGAGGTAGGGGTTGAGCAGCATTGGTGATTGCATGGGTCATGTAGCCATCTTGCCTGCCCCCGAGGTGGTAGGGGTTGAGCAGCATTGGGGATTGCATGGGTTATGTAGCCATCTTGCCCGCCCCTGAGGTGGTAGGGGTTGAGCAGCATTGGGGATTGCATGGGTCATGTAGCCATCTTGCCTGCCCCTAAGGCGGTAGGGGTTGAGCAGCATTGGGGATTGCATGGGTTATGTAGCCATCTTGCCCGCCCCTGAGGTGGTAGGGGTTGAGCAGCCATTTCTTGTTTGTCTTCTCTATGCTGAGCGTTGGGGGCCACAAATTGCAAGGGTTATGCAGCCATCTTGCCCGCTTTTGGGCCACCAGAGGCATCGGTTAAGCAGCCAAGTCTGACTTTTTATCCTCCCCCTCAACTTTGGGGACTGACCAAGCGGCAAGGGTTAAGTAGCCGTACTGCCCGGTTTTCGGCCTCAAGGAGGTAGGGGTTACGCAGGCATTGATCAGTTTTGTTCAGTGTGTCAAGTGTTGTAGATCGCCTACATTGCAGGGGTTGTGTTGCCCTGTTGCCCACTTTTGGGCCACCAAGGAGGCAAGGGTGAAGCAGCCATTTCCTGCGCTGAGCGTTGCCCCACCCCTCCCCGAGTTGGCAGGGGTTGTGTAGCCATCGTGACCACTTTTGGCCCCACTTTGCGCCCCTCCTTTTTTATGCAGTTTATGCATGAATCATGGTATCCCAGAGAAGCTCCATAGATCGCATTGCGGCATTGTGGCGTTGCAGCAAGAAGTCGGCCACAATGAGTCCAGTGGGATCGGATGATACGTTGTTTACTACACATGCACTGAACTAATGCTTGTGACTCTCTACCAATGAGTGGCACAGTGTTCTTGCCACTTTCCCACGTGAGTCTACCAACAGTAACACCCTTCTATTGCTGGGCCCCACATTCAAAACGCCACAGAAAGTATGCGCTGCATTTAGCACTCTGCATTGGCTATGCAATGCCCAATTGCAAGCAGCTGTTCACAGATGGCCCCGCCCACTACATTAAGTGCAACCCAAATAGGCGGACCACAATGTTGTGCAAAGTTGCATTCTCATGTTGTGCATCTTGACAGCATCCCACAAGGTTGTTGTTGAGGGCATGGCAAGAGCCACAAGGGAAAACAAAAATGGCCATCCACTACTTCTGTAAGTCCATGAAGAAGAAAATAGGACATCTGTTTCATGAGTGATGGTGCAAATGGAATGGCGTACACAGCTCACAAAGTGTGGCCTGCCCCTCAAGTCATGGGTGCAATGTGCATCCCATGTGATCCGTGCGTTTGCCAAAGCGTTGTCGCAATACCCGCTGCTGCTTTTATAGTTAAACAAAAAAGTACACGCAACATGTTTTCGAGTTGTTAAGTCTGTTTTAAAATTACACGAACTTGTGGCAAAAAACAGTACAGGACCTTCCAGAAAAAAAAAGGCACACACAACAGTTTTTTGGTACACGAGTTACATTTTTTTGCAGGTGAGTTGGTTCGGGGAATCATGCTGACTGTTTGTGATCATGAAGTAGTCTGTAATTATACAGACAAACGGGGTACAAGGTGTGTCCTGGGGAGATACATATGTTGGGGCCTTATAGACCCCCGCCCAGTCCCCTCTCAAGACCCCAGCCCTGATTCTTCCCCAAAGGCACTACAACACCCCAACACCGGCCCAAACCGCATTTCCAACCACCAGTAACCGCCCCCCAACCGCTTTCACAGTCCCCGTAGCTGCTCTGCACTATTCTGGGACAGCTCCCCCCCCCCCCTTCCTCTTCAAGCAAATACCCAGTGCAGGCCTGCTGGATTCCACCTTCGTATGACCATCCTGCTCGGAAGGGCATCTCCTCAACCTGCAACACAGCGGGTGGCCTCTGTTGGTTTCGAGCTCCAGTTGGAAAGCACCACTGAACGTGCAGATATCGCCCCGGAGTCGACTGAGACATCTGGGGATGTGCAAACCATCTCACAAATCACTGGCGACCGAAAACTTCTGTTGCCAAGTTCACACCCAGTTTTCATTGCCCTCTCAGTCGTGTTGGGCAGTGCTGTCCCCAGACGTTTTGTACACTGTACCATCTTCATACTCGAAGGCGTTTGGCATTAAATGGTCGTTGGTGGTGAGCCAACGGCAGTTGACAGTCAACCAAAGGGCAGGTGATGGTGGATTGTCGCAGGTCAATTCCCGCTTTTTGTGTGCCGGTGCGCAACATTCCGCCGTGCGCTTAGTGAGCTGATGGCCCTACAGAAGGAGCACGTCGTTGTCCAACCAGAGTCCGACTTGCAGCTCAAACAGAATGAGCGATTGCAGGAACACCTTCAGACTCTCCGAGATGAATTCGCTCGCCGCATCAACCAGCTGGAGCATGCCTTGGCGGGTGTTGAGCATCAGAGAGCTGAAGCGGAGCAAGCAATGCTGGCACAGGAGGCCGCAGAGGCACGAACATGCTGTGTCTGCTACGAGGTATGCGAATCTTACCGCCACATGTTTGATATGTTGGGGGGGGGGGGGGGTTGGGGGGGGGGGGGGTCTCGGCTCGCACCAAAGGCGGTGCCCCACGGCCAGTGTGACCTTACCTCCCTGGCTCGACTGGGTTCCACCTTGGCTGTCTGGTCTCACAGCCGCCCAGACTGCTGACGATCCCCGAACCTCACCAAGGCACCAGTGAGAGGGAGATGCCGCCGTGCCTGTGTCCCTCAGAAACCTAGGGGTCAAAGGGGGTCCAGAGGGGTCGGGGTGTGATTTGGTTGCCCATGGGTGGGGTGTGATTTGGGTGTACATTGTATGTCGCGCGTGCCCCAGGGCCTGTTGGGGGTTGAGGGCCCTGGGTCAGGGGACAGTAGCACACGTTTTGTCTCCATCAGGCTGTGGTCCTCCTGTTGGCATGTGGGGGGGGGTTTGTGTGTGCCCGGTGCTCCGGGCCTCAGCAGCGTGGCGTGCGTGCCCTATATATATGTGTGTGGGGGAGGGGAGGGTACTGTGCTGCATTGAGTTTTGTATGGTCTGGGTTGCAGCACTCGGCAGTGCAATGCCTGTGCACATACCCTACAACAGTGGGTCGCTGGGGATGTTTGGTTATTCAGTTCTCGGGACCGGGGGCTTCTCACGCTTTGGGGCTCTTCAGGATGCTACTCCTACAGCTCCGCACGACCACGCGATGGCTCGTGCAATCAGCCCCCAAATGCGGCACGTAGCTCAAGGCCATGCAGGCACTCCAGGACACCCCCCCTCCCGCCAGGACTGGGGGTGGAAAGAAGGAACAAGGCGATGCCTTGTGCTTGTCTGTCAGTGACAGTGACTCCCCCATACTGTGGCACACAACAGTGTCATTGCACATTCTTCTGAGCCCCAGGCGCCTGATTGTACTGTTTTCTCATTGGGATCATCCCCCAAACATTCCAGCCAAATCCGAAGCACTGCGTCGCAGCCGGTTTGGTGCCTAATTCACGTATGATTCCTGCTAAAAGGGGTACCCACCCTAGACCCCAACAGAGGGTCACTGATCTCTCCTATTTCCACTGGCTCGGTGAGGACCGATAGCAGGTCTTGAGCCATGGGATGGTGGTTTGGAGGGTTGTTGGTTGTAGGAGGGTCGGTTGGAAGCATCCCCGAAGGTGAGTGACGGAGGTTTGTTGTTGGGGGCCGCGTTATGGAACGCCAAGGTCTGTCTTCTCCTCCGCTACTGAGGACAGCCCTGTGCGCAGTTGGCGGACATGGGAAATCGTCCCAACCCTCAGAAGCCCTCGGATTCCGCAGGTTCAGGGCCCAGCCAGTGTGTGCGGGGGCATTGTCAAAGCCCCGTACGCAGTGGCGGGAAGAAAGTGACGTTGACGACTGAGAGCTGGCCCTTGGTCAGGTATGGTCACACGTGATCAGTATCAGCGCACCTCCATCCATGGGCAACTGTGTGGAACCCCCAACCCACCCCCTGGGCCTCTCAAATGGCATCCATGGACCGTCAGAAGGGCTCATTCAAGCCCTTGGCAGGGGACGATGGGGCGCAAAAGCCCCATCGTGCCTTCTTCGCTCCACGGCTCCTCACTCAAGGCACAACTCCCCTGGAAGGGCCCATGCACCGGCGGTGATGTGTCTTGCCCAAAGGTAATGGAATCCTCAAGGCTCTCCAGACTCCGAATCTCCAACACCATTGATCACACGTGACCACACACTTACCGTTGCAGACACCCCTTCTTTCCTTCTACTTCTATGCCTACCTCTCTGCCAGGGAAACACCATCAATGTTGAGGCGGGTGTCCCGCTCTATGTCAAGCCCGTTTTTGGCGAGGGCCACGCCCTTTTTTGTTCAGGATGTGACGCTCAAAGATGGGGTCGATTGTCCGTCCGGAGAAGCCCAGCACTTCCTGTGCACGACGTGCCTGGAGAGCCACCTGAACGCGCTTGCCGAGGAGGGGCCCACCGCAAGAAACCGCGGCCGCCTTCAGTGCCCGATGCCCGGCTGCGTGGCACCGGCGTATCCCGACGCGCTGTTGGCACAGCGGTTGTCTGCGGCCGCGTACCAGCGATATCAAGGGAGGATCTTCCATGTCCGAGAAGTGGAGCTCGTGGCAGAGCTCAACCAACAGTTCGATGCCGAACTGCAACGCCGCGTCGCCCAAGCGCAAGAACAAGCCCGGCAGGAGCTGGAGCGGCGCTCCCAAGATGCTCAGGTATGGGCGTCAGGTGTGGGTCACATGGAGTGTGAAGACGAAAGCACACCCAAGCGCTACTTCACAAGGACGCAGTGAGAGTGCCCGTCAATTAATGGCCCTGCCCCTCGAATGCAAGCAATTGGCCATACTGACAATCCATGACATTTCAAACAACTGGTCACTCCGAATTTTTTCCAAATGAAAAATATGTCTCTTGAATGTTTGCCCCCCACCAAAGGCGGTCACAGTGGATATTCCCCTCAACACTCCCTGACGCTCTAAAAACATTTTCTGGGGGACACTCGCGCCGACGCTCCAAAATCATATGCAAAAAAAATGTTTGAGTGTCACGCCAGTACACTCGCACGACACTTCACAACGCTTGCGTCACCCTTCACCGGACTGGGAGGCACTGACTGGGAGGCGCTGAATGTCCTGTATCAAACTGCGCAGCATCTTCCTCAGTAGATGCCGTGGGCTCACCTTCGCCCCCCCTCCCTCTCTGCGATGCGGTCCAACCTTTTCTCAGCTCCGCCCCAAACGCGTCGCAGGCTGTGACTTCGTCCGTCGCTGTACTCGGCAGCATACGTCCATTTGCGGTGGCAGTAGTACTGCAGGTGACCCCAAGGCAATGCAAATTTTCAACGACTGATTGGGATGTACAGAGTGGACGTGCAGTCTCAAAACAGTGCTTCTGGACAGCTTTTCGATACATTCAAGACTCGCAAGGTTCTGAACTTATGGTCCTTGTGAAGCATGGGATAGCATGGGATAGCATGGGATAGCATGGGATAGCATGGGATAGCATGGGATGGCATGGGATAGCATGGGATACCATGGGACAGCATGGGATAGCATGGGATAGCGTGGGATAGCATGGGATGGCATGGGATGGCATGGGATAGCATGGGATAGCATGGGATGGCATGGGATAGAATGGGATAGCACGGGATAGCACGGGATAGCACAGCATGGGATGGCATGGGATAGTGTGGGATGGCATGTTTTTGTTTTGTTTTGTTTTGTGAAAAACGCTTTGGCCAGGGTCGTACTGGTCCCCTCCCGGAGATTACCCATCTTCTCTTCGGTGGTGCGCTTCCCTTACCCTTGTATTACCCGTGCCCCCGAAAATTTTCACGTCTTCTTGAACTTGTACTGCCAAAGAAAACAAAACAACCTGCCACTGGCTTGTACCGGCAGGTACCTTTTCTGGTTTTTCTCATGTCTTTCTGAAAGATGTTGTTTTTGCTGTGGTTTGATTGTTGCACCTGCTTTTGTGTGATCCTGACTCATCTTTCCCCTGCCTACCCCCTGCACAGGACACGCACTGCACCATTTGCTCATGTGATGTCTCTGCTGCTGCACTGTTTCTCTGGGGCCTTTGTGCCAGGGCCTGCTGCGTTGTGGCAGTGCTCTGTGCAGAGAGGCTCTGTCTGTCTGTGATGTTACAACGTCCCACTGCCACATGGTGGTTCTGTGGTGTGCTGCCCGTGCTCGGGAATGCTCTGCTGCACTGTGGCTGCTTCTGGTATCTGGAGTACCTGATCTGATCCTGTGCACGACGTTTGACTGACTGGACATACATACGGCTGCTCCCTTCTGTTGGGACTTGACCATTGGCAGGACTTTTTATATACGTCACCTGGGCTTCTGTGTCCGTTGCTGGACATTTCATATATGCACTATACGGCATCCATTTCTGTTGCTGGCTGCAGTTAATGGTCCGACGTTGCTCATCGTCTCGTGTATGGCTGCTGCCATTGCTTGGGGTACCCCTTGGTACCTCCTTTTGGGCCTCTGTCTCCTTTGGCCCACGTTGCGCTGCGAGCGTACCTCATGGCAGAGCCTTTGCCTCCTTTTCCTTTGGCTTCGTGATGTCCTGTAGAAGAGTCACAGCGTTCCTGCACACGTCTGGCTGCACTCCCTTCACTGTATCTCGGTCCCTGATCACCCACTTGACGAACTGCTCGTTTATCTCCAGACACCACAGCTGCATGCCACTATCCATTCTGCACCCTGTCCATTCCCACGCACTGCCAACCAGACACGAGTACACCCCTCTCCCCTGTGATCCTCTGCTTTGCGCTTCTCGTATAACCTGACCTTTGTCTCCTCCATCTTCTCCTACCCACACATCCGGTACTCTCCTAGTCCATTCTGCTGCTCCTATGCCTTCTGGAGATTGCACCAGTAGTGCCACGACTGTATCTGTTCGTGGCCTTGTCGCTGAGATGAGGGTCCACCATGTGTGGAGGGCCATGGGTTTGACTGCTCTTTTTCGTTTTTTCACTTGACCTACTGCTATTCTGCAGTTGGTTCCTGCTTGCCAGTCCGCCAGTAGTCTGTTGTGCTGGTCCATCTTCATCTCTGATTCCTCCGCTGCATACACTATGGCATATGCTGCTTCTAGGGTTCTGAACACCAATGATTTGGGGTGCTGTACCCCCACTCTCGCTAGTGGCACTGTGATTCCTTGCACTGGACCTATGCCCAGCCACACTGGCCACACTGTTCTGTTTGAGTGTTTCTGTGGTTGCAGTGCACTCGCTCTGGAGGGATGAGACCATACTATGTCTACTTGCTGCTTCCCTTGTATCCGAACCCCTCCCCATGTCGGGGTGATACGTCCTGGCTGCACCCCCTCACTGATGAGTATCTGGCACACCTCCTGCACCCATATGTATATCCTCGTTTTCGTCACTATGCATTCATGCAGTTGATGGTGCCTGACGCTCTCACACCACAGCCCACATTTGTCACAGTGTTGTTGCTTTCCATCCCATTCTCACTCTGCTGCCTCTGCATACCGACTCCATGTTCTGATTTCTCCCCAGTCTCGTATGCTCAGTGGTTGCAGTCTTTGCCATGCTTTCTGTGCCTCCTTTGCCTCCGGGAACACTCTGGTCCATGTACGCTGCTGTGGTGCTGGTGTCCTGTCACTCTCTTCACTGCGCAGTGCTGACGTCGTGTGCTGCAGGAGGTATTTTTTTATGTCGATGATGACCTCGTCATTCACAAATGGCAGAACCACTGCTCCGTCTGTCCACACTTGTGGCAGGCGCAGTGGTGTGCCTCTGCCTTTGGCCCCTTCTTTGGCCTCCTTGTCCATCTCCTGGTTTGCCTGTGATATCCAGTCTTGCTGTTGACTGTCATACTGTGCCTGTACCCATCCCCACTCCAGGGGTACTGTTGTTTCCTGTCCCGTGGCTACTATTCTGTCCATGATTGATGCTGGTCGTTGTTGCAACTGCCCTGACGCCAGAGACTGGATTGCTTCCAGGCTATCCGACCATGCCCACACTTTCTGGACTGTCACTTCTGATTTCCTGATGGCTTGGAGCACTGCCTCCAGCGCCATCACTATCATGGTGGCCTCTACCAGCTTTGTACTGAGTCCCTGTGCCTTTATAGTCACCCGTTTCTTCAACCACACATTGCCTTCTTCATCCACCACCATTGCTGCTCCCCCCCACTGTTCTATGTTGCTGGCATCGCCGAATATGTATAAGACCCTGACCGCTGTGTTTTCCTCCTGCCTCCGTAGGGTCCATACCTCTCCTTGTTGTGATTCCACCCTGATGAATTTGATGCCCATGCTGTGGACTCTTGCTCTCAGTCTCCTCACATCCTTGTCCCACCTGTGGAGATCTTCTGACTGCCAGTGTACCCAGGTTGTCTCGTTCAGCACCTGACTGGGGCTGTTCATCGCCTTGTGATACTCCACTATGGCTGTGACCCACATCAGTGTGTCCGGGCCTGGTCTCCCTATGATGTCATATACACATTCTCTGGATGTTCTCCTGGGTATGCCAAACGCTCCTCTGAATGCTCTGGTCACCATGCCTGTCAGTTCACTGATCTGTCCCTCTGTTGGAATGTTTACCACGCATTTGTACACCGTGCGGTTCTCCACCAGTCCCTCGATGACTGCGATGGTGACTCCTGCTGACACTGGCCACCTGGCCAATTACCCTATCACTCTGTTGGTCCATGTCTTGATGACCTTCCTTATGGCTGCATATCCTCCTGTGATGTTGACATTACCTCCCAGTAGTTTTATATGTGCATGCCTGTTTTCTGTGGTGACCTTGTCTGCTCCCCATTTGACCTTGAACTTATGCACTGCTATGTTGTCGTTCTCCACCTTGAACCCCAGTACCTTCATTTTCCCACTGTGGTTTCCTTGCCCCAGTGTATGGATTGCACTCCTCAGTGTGTCTGCCAGGTGCTGGGTAATCTCTGCTACTTCTTTTGCTGGTGCCGCTGCTGCTGCTGCTGTGTCATCCACATACCCCATGGAGCCTACGGTTTCCTCTCCGAGAATGACCCGTAGCCGCACTCCTACTCCTGCTTCCCGTACTGCCAGGTGCAAGAGGTGCATGGGGATGATGTACAGTAGGGGGTCCAGCCCCCCCCCCCTGCAGTACTCCGTCTATCTGTTTGTACCACTCGCTGAGCCCATAGGCTGTGACTACGTATGTTCTCAGATGTTCATACAGTTTCAGCACTCCGTTCACTGTTTCCCTGACGTCGGGTGTGCCTTGCTGTGCCATGACTGTGATTGACTGTCTCATGACTTCATCGAAGGCCCCCACTATGTCCAACAGTAATACTCCCACTGCCCCCTTGGTGGCTAGTGCCTGTGTGATGAGCATGTGCATGAGCCTCCTCATACCATGCACTGAGCTGCCTTTGTATCCCGCAAACTGTCTGCCTGCCGACCACCTCGGTCTGGTCATGGTTTGTACCAGAGGAGCCAATAGTCTTGCCTGTATGCGCAGTAGTGCGGACAGGATTTTTATGGGCCTTGTGTTCTTGTTGACATTGCACCCCTCTGACTTGTGTGCTGTCATGTGCAGTACTTCTTTCACTTCTTCCGGCCACTATTCGTACCCCATCCTGAGTATCTGGATGAACTGGTGTGCTGCTTGTATTCCAAACAGTTTTACAAATGCTGGGGTGAACCCATCCACTCCTGCTGTTTTGTTTACCATCTCTCCTTTTCTGTGGACCAGAGCACTTATTGAGACCTGTCCTGCCCCTTTGCGGATGATGAGCTCTGCCGCCCTCTCCACTCGTTGTGGTCGGTCATCCGTCACGTGTTTTCCCACTAGGTCCTCCACCCATTCCACTGGTACTCTTGTAGTGTGTACTGGGTACTTTTTGAGACACTCCTTGCTGACCACTGTGAGAATTTCTTTCCCTTCCACTGTGCACTGACGATCCGTGTCCTCCACCTGATGCAGCATTTTGAAGGGATTTGCTGCCCTTAATCTGAGAACTTTCAATGTTCTCCCCGCCATCCCTGGCTGTGATACTTGACGCCACTGCTGCACTGTGGTCCCCCAGTATTTTGCTGTAAGCGACTGCTGCACCCTGTCTCTTACTTTCCAGCCTTTGCCCTGGACCACTCTCTTGAGCTGCCGGATTGTTTCCCTGTCATCCTTTGTCTCCTCCTCCAGCTGGTTCCTGAACTCCCTGTTCACGATGACCACTGTTTCTCGTATCATTTGCATCCATTGCTGTGGTGTTGTCCTTCTCCCACTGAATGCCTCCACTAAGTCTGAGAACATCACATTGTGGTGTTTGTCCCATTGCAGGGGTGTGACCGGCTTGGCGTCTGATTGTGCTGCTCCTGCTGCCAGTTCTACTTCCCCTTTGACCCATACCATTGGGTGGTCCCCTACTGGAGATAGCCATACCCCTCTCTGTTGCTGATTTATTCTGTTTATGATGAAGAAGTCCTTTGGCAGGTGTTGGCGACCTGTCATGTACGCTACGGTCCTGCCCTTGGTGAGAAGCGTGGCTATGGTTTCTCTGTGGAACCGTATGTCTCGATTCCAGTCTCCACCTACTGCCTCCCAATCATGTGGAGTCTTGTCCAGTGTCTCCAGCATTTCCACCATCTGCCCCTTATACTCATGGGGTTCGTTCTTCTGGGCCATGTGTACTGATCCTACTATTCCCAGACCCATGGCATTGCGTACCAATACCATGAGTGCACTGGGTACATCCAGCAGGACTGCTTGTTTTCGTGCCCAGGCAAGTCGCACCCACACTTCATTGGCCTGCCCCACTTTCGTGTGCTGTGACTGTTGCATCCAGTATCCTGCTATGGTTCTTTGTCTTTCCTTCTCTTGCGACCCCCACATTTCTTGACACACCAGCACGTCCGCTTGGGTCTCCACTACCACTGTGGTCACCTCATCCCATTTCCGCGTGCGTGTTTCCTTCTCTCTGTTGATGCCTTGGCAGTTCACTGATACCAGACTGTATCTCATTCTCACCTGTTGACTGTTCTCTGGTACCATCATTGCCTTCCACGCTTGCTGTTCATATTGCTGTCGTCCCCAGTGTGGCGCACTCCAGTCGATTCTTATCGCCCCTCTGCCATGCCCCTCTGTGTATTTTACCAGTTCGCCCCTCCAGTGGCGCTCCTGGGGATCCCATTTCGTGATGTTGCATATTTCTGCCCACCATGACCCCATGTCTGTTTCTTCTTTTCGCCTGCATCTGTTGATTCCTGTCTCCTTCACCAGTACTTGGTGCTGCCTCCCATGGCTCCATATCTGCATTACTATCCAGAGTTTGACTGTGACCTCTGCATTGCATTCTTGTGCCACGGGGAAATTCAGTAATCCCACTCTCTCAAGCGCTGCTCCCTATGTCCACAGTGTGAATTTAGTCTCCCCACACTGCAGTATTCCCGAGTGTAGCTGCTCTGTGCCGCAGATGGCTGGTCTTCCCGGTAGTTTGACTACCCTGTGTGCCATCATCTCATGTGGTGTCCCACTCCCAGTCCATTTGGGACCCAAGATTTTGGTTACTGCGACCCTCTGATCCCCTTGACGTAGGACTTCACTGTGTCTTCCTGTTCGTCTTTTTGGCAGCTGTACTCTTTCCCCTGCCAGGGTTAGTGTGCCACTGTCCTCAGTAGGGCATGCCATTGTTTGCACTGGGTGGTAGCCCCCTGTTTTGTGTTTTTTATTCTGCTTGTGGAGCCCTTTGTACTCCTTGGACTGAGTCAGCTGTTGCAGTACCCACGGCGGTGCATCCTGCATCCCATGTCCTCCGCTTCTGACGACCACCTCAAACTGATCTGCTGCTTTGTCCCACTCACTCTCTGTGGAGTTTAATGAGTGCCTTTCGTTCTGTGATCCTTCTGGTCTCTTTTGAAAACTTTTTTGAATACCCCATATGCCATGTCTCTCTGCTATTTCTTCAATGTCCCGTTGGGCATCTTCCATGCTTGCTGTGAACGTTACTGTTCCTCCCATTTCTGTGCATTGTCCGAATCCCCACAGGGATATGAATGCATGTTGTGGACTATACGGGGGCATGAGACACCACACTGTTTGATCTGTGAGTGCATCCACAACCACACCTGTCGCTGCCACTTCCACTGCCGCCTCCGGCTTGATTTGCTGTGGTGAAGGGATCCTTGCCGCAATCTTTTTCAGGCCGTCCAGCATGGATAGCTCCTTGATTTCTATTTTGTCTGACCGCTGCATGGGGTCTCTGGCTGCAGAGACTCGAAATGAGTCCCTATATGCCCCTGATACGGCCGTGTCCAGTTGTTCCCCTGGGACAAACATGACTACTTCATTGTACTGTCTCTGCATGTCTCTGAATGTCCTGAAGTCCAGCGACAACATCCCAAACACTTCTTCTCCTGCCGAGTACGAGTCCATTGCATCTGTGTATTGGAACCCTGTCAGGAGCACTGGTCGAAGTCTTTTGGCTCCTCTCGTGAGTCGCTGGACTACCACTTTGTTGACTCCTTCACCCGTTTTCCACACTCCTGTCGGGGTATCGGCTGCTGCACTGCCATGGGACGTGTCCTCCTTTGCCGGGGGCCTCTGGTTGTCCTGGACCTCTTCTGCCTGATCCTCTACATCCTCATCGCCATTTGTCTTGTTAGTGTCATCTGGCAGTATTACCCTTTGGGCTGCGCCTTGATTGTTCTTGGCGTACTTCCTGCTCCTCTCCTTCGGCGTTGATGACTTTTTGGGTGACCACTTTCTGGCTTGTGCTCTGTCTCGATCCTGTTGTTTGGCGTGTTCCGCCTCCTTTGCCCTCTGGGCTCTGGCCTTATCCTCTTCCTCTACTCGGTCTCTTCTTACGTATCTCACATATTTGACCAGCACTTTGGCCCACCATTTGACTTCTGATTGCGTCGCCTCTGCGATTCTTTTCCGCACTGCTGAGTATATGCCCGTCGCTGGCAGCAGTAGTATGGCCATGTCAATCTCATCCTCGTATTCTTCTGCCACCAGGGCTTGCAGTCTGTCCTCTTCCGGGATGTTGAGGTCGTGCAGTGATTCCAGTAGGGCAAGTACTTTTTTCATTTCCGTCTGATCAATGTCTCCTCTGGGTCTTTCCTCCTACTGATTGGCTGTCGAGGGGGGGTCTCCTTCATCCCCTGGTTCTGACCTGGCATCCAGATCTCTATACATCTTGGGCCATGCCATATTCCACATCGCCCTGGCCTCTGCGTCCTTCATGATGATGCTCGCTGACCATGTGGTCAGCAGTCCTTTGTCGGAGACTCGTCTTACCACTTCTACTGTGGCATCTAGTAGTGAGTACTTGCTGCGGATCCCCATCAGTCGTGCTCCTGCCTTCGGGGCTATGTCTTGTACTACATCTTTTTCCTCGTCAGGTTGCAGCTTCAGCATCATTGTGTTCCAGGTCGCCGTCTCCACATCTGGTTTGAGCCTGGTGATCTCTGTTATCACCGCTTGTTCTACATCTCCACAGAGGAGGTGCATTGTCATGAGTCTGGCTCTATGACTGCCTGGTTGCAGCCATAGTCCCAGGGTCTCCGTCACTGCGTCTTCATTCTCTGGCTCCCATCTTATTTTCTTGGGATCGCCTTGTACTGCTCGGACTTTGCCCCACGATGTTTGTATGGCTGGCGGCATCGTGTTCCTGTATAATACCAAGAGAACTAGTGTTCGCAGTGCTCTTTGTCTCTGTTTACATGCTGTCGGCAGCCATCGTAGCTTACTATCGACGCCTGCTTTGCTGTTGTGCAGTCTGGCACCCGTGTCCAGCTGCTGGTGCTGTGCTTGCCGGTTTCTCTCTTATGGGGCTCTCGGGACCCTCTTCTCAGATTTATTCTTGCTCTTCTCTGCTCTGTGCAGCCATTGACTCGCCTTTTTACCCCAGCACTCGGGTACTCGTGACCCTTGTGGCTGTCTGTCTGTGCACCGGCTCTCGCGGCCTGCTTGTACCTTGTTTGATTTTCGTTCTCCTGCTTCATGTTTCTGAGTACTCGTGACCCTTATGCACTGTCACCCTGTTTATCTCTTCAGGCCATCGTGGCCAGCCCACTGTCGTAGTGGTCTCTCTCTTCACGTTACCTTGTGTTTTCTGCACAGACCATGTCATCTGTGTCTGCCTGCTGTTCGCTCTGTGGAGTCCTTGCTCCGTTATGCACTGCAAGCACACACATGGCACAGATTG
Source organism: Eutreptiella sp. 'Long Island Sound 2002' (assembly GCA_964036045.1). NCBI lineage: Eukaryota > Euglenozoa > Euglenophyceae > Eutreptiales > Eutreptiaceae > Eutreptiella > Eutreptiella sp. 'Long Island Sound 2002'. The sequence continues at coordinate 3,156,607 of OZ038385.1, forward strand.
ATGAGATTCTGGGCAACTGCCCTGGTTGTACATGGTTGCACAGTTCTGACGCTTCATGTCTTCTGGAGTAGCCAGTGATGCGGTCTGTTGTTCCAGGCATCTAGCTCCCTCCGTGTCTTGGACAGGTGGAGTCTAGGCATCCAGCTCCGTGCTTGCCGCACTCTTGAGTCTGGGTCTCATCACCGGTCGTTCCGTTCGGTGGCATCTAGCTCCCTGCTCTTTGCAGTTGGAGTCTAGGCATCCAGCTTCGTGCCTGTGGCACTCGAAGTCTGGGTATCTGGTGATATCTTCTTTTCTCAGACCTCTTCATCTGGACTTTTGTGCGGTTGCTCTTTTATGTCCAGGCATCCAGCTCGCTGCTCGTAGCAGTTGGAGTCTGGGCATCCAGCTCCGTGCATCCCACACTTGGAGTCTGGGCATCTAGCCCTGTACATTGCTGTGACTGGGTCCAGGCATCCTCGCTGGTGCGCTTCTGCACAACTCAGCTGGGCATCTTGGTCACCACTCCTGTTTTTTGCTCTCACCCTTTTGTCTTTCGGACCGTCGGTGGTTTCCACCCGTCCTGACTTCTTGTCTGTCGCCCTTTGCTGTTGATGTCTGGGCTTCTTGTGTAATGCCCTGAGCACTCACTGTCCTGGGACTCGGTTGCTCTGCCGGTTCCAGGCAGGTGTTGCTGTACTTGGGGTTACTAGCTCGTCCGTGGTGTCCAGTCCTTTGGGGCTCACCTGACGATAGGGCTTGACAATTCGCACCTGCACAGCCACTGCAGGGCGCTAATGTGCATTCTTAACTTCACGGCATCGCCGCAAAGAAAGATTGCTGTTTTGCAGAAACAAACCAGAGCCGCCATAGGCATTGTTGACCCCTCGGGTTTCCATCCCGGCGCCAACCCTGGTTTGCTTCTTAGGCTGAAAATTGCCGCGCCAAAATAGCGGAAAACAGAAGAAAACGAAACAATTGTTACTGCACCTACCTATCTTTACTAGTGCTGCTCTCTCACTATACCTTGTCAGCGTTCTTTACCCTGTCACCCCGGTCTCCCGGCTCTTTGTCAGTGCACCAGATGAGCGGTGCCATGAGTCTTGTTGTCCTTTACTTGTCTTGGCCGCAGGACACCACGACGCCCCGCTCACCCAACCGCCACGAGAGACGGAGTAAGGGTGGATCCTCTTCAGATACAGCCTGAGGCTCTGCTTGAGGTCTGGGGGGTGTGCTTTCGCGACCACCTACAGCTGGAGCCCACGCTCAACCACTGCAAGCGCCGTGGCCGGACCATGATTGCGAAGCCACACGGGGACCACAAGGCCCACGGGGGCTGTTGCCTAGGTTGGGGATGAGCCGACCCTCCTTGGTCTGGTGTATTGGGCTGTTTTGCCCTCCCAGCATAAACCCTCGCCCGGCAGGTTTCTGCTTTTTACCGTACCGGCAACTCGTCAGCACCACGTGGCACCGGCGAGTTGCATCAATTCCACAAACAAATCGGTCTGTACACCCGCCACGTGGCTGGGCCCCAGGTCTGTCGCCCAGGATTGGGAAGGGAGACTTTCCTATTTACAGCAAACCAATCTCATCCAGACTCATCTACTTACGACAAACCAACATCTTGTTTGACCCATAGGTATTAACCGAGTTCGCCTATTTAGGCACAAAGCTCTCCTTCACTCCAGTGACATCCTATTTACCACAAATCAATATCGTGTCTGACAGTCACCTGCCACCATGTGGCTAGGCCCCAGGTCACTTGCCCGGGTTTTGGAAGGGAGAGCATTTTGATAACCCATTGTTAACCAATAATTTGTTTGTACCCTGTTTGATGTGGATTTTCTTGATTTCATCGTCGCTGCATTAATCCACGCTCTGGTCACTGATCACTTACTCCATTCACTCGTGCTGTATCGGACGTCTTGCTTTTCATTTCCTATAAGAGAAAAACAGGCATACCTCCCCTAACCTTCCCTGTTTGCAACCACCTTCGCAGAAGAGGGCCCGGTTAAGGAAGGATGGATGGCATGGGATGGCATGGGATAGCATGGGATAGCATGGGATGGCATGGGATAGCATGGGATAGCATGGGATAGCATGGGATAGCATGGGATAGCACGGGATAGCATGGGATAGCATGGGATGGCATGGGATAGCATGGGATAGCATGGGATAGCACGGGATAGCATGGGATAGCATGGGATAGCATGGGATAGCATGGGATAGCATGGGATGGCATGGGATAGCATGGGATAGCATGGGATAGCACGGGATAGCATGGGATAGCATGGGATAGCATGGGATAGCATGGGATAGCATGGGATAGCATGGGATGGCATGGGATAGCATGGGATAGCATGGGATAGCATGGGATAGCATGGGATAGCATGTTTTTGTTTTGTTTTGTTTTGTGAAAAACGCTTTGGCCAGGGTCGTATTGGTCCCCTCCCGGAGATTACCCATCTTCTCTTCGGTGGTGCGCTTCCCTTACCCTTGTATTACCCGTGCCCCTTTTTTTTTTCGTTCCCCGAAAATTTTCTCGTCTTCTTGAACTTGTACTTCCAAAGAAAACAAAACAACATGCCACTGGCTTGTACCGGCAGGTACCTTTTCTGGTTTTTCTCATGTCTTTCTGGTAGATGTTGTTTTTGCTGTGGATTGATTGTTGCACCTGTTTTTGTGTGATCCTAACTCTTCTTTCCCCTGCCTACCCCCTGCACAGGACACGCACTGCACCATTTGCTCATGTGATGTCTCTGCTGCTGCACTGTTTCTCTGGGGCCTTTGTGCCAGGGCCTGCTGCGTTGTGGCAGTGCTCTGTGCAGAGAGGCTTTGTCTGTCTGTGATGTTACAACGTCCCACTGCCACATGGTGGTTCTGTGGTGTGCTGCCCGTGCTCGGGAATGCTCTGCTGCACTGTGGCTGCTTCTGGTATCTGGAGTACCTGATCTGAACCTGTGCACGACGTTTGACTGACTGGACATACATACGGCTGCTCCCTTCTGTTGGGACTTGACCGTTGACAGGACTTTTTATATACGTCGCCTGGGCTTCTGTGTCCGTTGCTGGACATTTCATATACTGCACCTGGGCATCCATGTCTGTTGCTGGCTGCAGTTAATGGTCCGACGTTGCTCATCGTCTCGTGTATGGCTGCTGCCATTGTTTGGGGTACCCCTTGGTACCTCCTTTTGGGCCTCTGTCTCCTTTGGCCCACGTTGCGCTGCGAGCGTACCTCATGGCAGAGCCTTTGCCTCCTTTTCCTTTGGCTTCGTGATGTCCTGTAGAAGAGTCACAGCGTTCTTGCACACGTCTGGCCGCACTCCCTTCACTGTATCTCGGTCCCTGATCACCCACTTGACGAACTGCTCGTTTATCTCCAGACACCACAGCTGCATGCCACTATCCATTCTACACCCTGTCCATTCCCACGCACTGCCAACCAGACATCAGTACACCCCTCTCCCCTGTGATCCTCTGCTTTGCGCTTCTCGTATAACCTAACCTTTGTCTCCTCCATCTTCTCCTACCCACACATCCGGTACTCTCCTGGTCCATTCTGCTGCTCCTATGCCTTCTGGAGATTGCACCAGTAGTGCCACGACTGTATCTCTTCGTGGCCTTGTTGCTGAGATGAGGGTCCACCATGTGTGGAGGGCCATGGGTTTGACTGCTCTTTTTCGTTTTTTCACTTGACCTACTGCTATTCTGCAGTTGGTTCCTGCTTGCCAGTCTGCCAGTAGTCTGTTGTGCTGGTCCATCTTCATCTCTGATTCCTCCGCTGCATACACTATGGCATATGCCGCTTCTAGGGTTCTGAACACCACTGATTTGGGGTGCTGTACCCCCACTCTCGCTAGTGGCACTGTGATTCCTTGCACTGGACCTATGCCCAGCCACACTGGCCACACTGCCCTGACGCCAGAGACTGGATTGCTTCCAGGCTATCCGACCATGCCCACACCTTCTGGACTGTCACTTCTGATTTCCTGATGGCTTGGAGCACTGCCTCCAGTGCCATCACTATCATGGTGGCCTCTACCAGCTTTGTACTGAGTCCCTGTGCCTTTATAGTCACCCGTTTCTTCAACCACACATTGCCTTCTTCATCCACCACCATTGCTGCTCCCCCCCACTGTTCTATGTTGCTGGCATCGCCGAATATGTATAAGACCCTGACCGCTGTGTTTTCCTCCTGCCTCCGTAGGGTCCATACCTCTCCTTGTTGTGGTTCCACCCTGATGAATTTGATGCCCATGCTTTGGACTCTTGCTCTCAGTCTCTTCACATCCTTGTCCCACCTGTGGAGATCTTCTGACTGCCAGTGTACCCAGGTTGTCTCGTTCAGCACCTGACTGGGGCTGTTCATCGCCTTGTGATACTCCACTATGGCTGTGACCCACATCAGTGTGTCCGGGCCTGGTCTCCCTATGATGTCATATACACATTCTCTGGGTGTTCTCCTGGTTATGCCAAACGCTCCTCTGAATGCTCTAGTCACCATGCCTGTCAGTTCACTGATCTGTCCCTCTGTTGGAATGTTTACCACGCATTTGTACACCATGCGGTTCTCCACCAGTCCCTCGATGACTGCGATGGTGACTCCTGCTGACACTGGCCCCCTGGCCAATCGCCCTATCACTCTGTTGGTCCATGTCTTGATGACCTTCCTTATGGCTGCATATCCTCCTGTGATGTTGACATTACCTCCCAGTAGTTTTATATGTGCATGCCTGTTTTCTGTGGTGACCTTGTTTGCTCCCCATTTGACCTTGAACTTATGCACTGCTATGTTGTCGTTCTCCACCTTGAACCCCAGTACTTTCATTTTCCCGCTGTGGTTTCTTTGCCCCAGTGTATGGATTGCACTCCTCAGTGTGTCTGCCAGGTGCTGGGTAATCTCTGCTACTTCTTTTGCTCGTGTTGCTGCTGCTGCTGCCGTGTCATCCACATACCCCATGGAGCCTACTGTTTCCTCTCCGAGAATGACCCGTAGCCGCACTCCTACTCCTGCTTCCCGTACTGCCAGGTGCAAGAGGTGCATGGGGATGATGTACAGTAGGGGGTCCAGCCCCCCCCCTTGCAGTACTCCGTCTATCTGTTTGTACCACTCGCTGAGCCCATAGGCTGTGACTACGTATGTTCTCAGATGTTCATACAGTTTCAGCACTCCGTTCACTGTGTCCCTGACGTCGGGTGTGCCTTGGAGTGCCATGACTGTGATGGACTGTCTCATGACTTCATCAAAGGCCCCCACTATGTCCAGCAGTAATACTCCCACTGCCCCCTTGGTGGCTAGTGCCTGTGTGATGAGCATGTGCATGAGCCTCCTCATACCATGCACTGAGCTGCCTTTGTATCCCGCAAACTGTCTGCCTGCCGACCACCTCGGTCTGGTCATGGTTTGTACCAGAGGAGCCAATAGTCTTGCATGTATGCGCAGTAGTGCGGACAGGATTTTTATGGGCCTTGTGTTCTTGTTGACATTGCACCCCTCTGACTTGTGTGCTGTCATGTGCAGTACTTCTTTCACTTCTTCCGGCCACTGTTCGTACCCCATCCTGAGTATCTGGATGAACTGGTGTGCTGCTTGTATTCCAAACAGTTTTACAAATGCTGGGGTGAACCCCTCACTCCTGCTGTTTTGTTTACCATCTCTCCTTTTCTGTGGACCAGAGCACTTGTTGAGACTGGTCCTGCCCCTTTGCGGATGATGAGCTCTGCCGCCCTCTCCACTCGTTGTGGTCGTTCATCTGTCACGTGTTTTCCCACTAGGTCCTCCACCCATTCCACTGGTACTCGTGTAGTGTGTACTGGGTTCTTTTTGAGACACTCCTTGCTGACCACTGTGAGAATTTCTTTCCCTTCCACTGTGCACTGACGATCCGTGTCATCCACCTGATGCAGTATTTTGAAGGGATTTGCTGCCTTTAATCTGAGAACTTTCAATGTTCTCCCCGCCATCCCTGGCTGTGATACTTGACGCCACTGCTGCACTGTGGTCTCCCAGTATTTTGCTGTAAGCGACTGCTGCACCCTGTCTGTTACTTTCCAGCCTTTGCCCTGGACCACTCTCTTGAGCTGCCGGATTGTTTCCCTGTCATCCTTTGTCTCCTCCTCCAGCTGGTTCCTGAATTCCCTGTTCACGATGACCACTGCTTCTCGTATCATTTGCATCCATTGCTGTGGTGTTGTCCTTCTCCCACTGAATGCCTCCACTAAGTCTGAGAACATCACATTGTGGTGTTTGTCCCATTGCAGGGGTGTGACCGGCTTGGCGTCTGATTGTGCTGCTCCTGCTGCCAGTTCTACTTCCCCTTTGACGCATACCACTGGGTGGTCCCCTACTGAAGATAGCCATACCCCTCTCTGTTGCTGATTTATTCCGTTTATGATGAAGAAGTCCTTTGGCAGGTGTTGGCGACCTGTCATGTACGCTACGGTCCTGCCCTTGGTGAGAAGCGTGGCTATGGTTTCTCTGTGGAACCGTATGTCTCGATTCCAGTCTCCACCTACTGCTTCCCAATCATGTGGAGTCTTGTCCAGTGTCTCCAGCATTTCCACCATCTGCCCCTTATACTCATGGGGTTCGTTCTTCTGGGCCATGTGTACTGATCCTACTATTCCCAGACCCATGGCATTGCGTACCAATACCATGAGTGCACTGGGTATATCCAGCAGGACTGCTTGTTTTCGTGCCCAGGCAAGTCGCACCCACACTTCATTGGCCTGTCCCACTTTCGTGTGTTGTGACTGTTGCACCCAGTATCCTGCTATGGTTCTTTGTCTCTCCTTCTTCTGCGACCCCCACATTTCTTGACACGCCAGCACGTCCGCTTGGGTTTCCACTACCACTGTGGTCACCTCATCCCATTTTCGAGTGGGTGTTTCATTCTCTCTGTTGATGCCTTGGCAGTTCACTGATACCAGACTGTATCTCATTTTCACCTGTTGACTGTTCTCTGGTACCATCATTGCCTTCCACGCTTGCTGTTCATATTGCTGTCGTCCCCAGTGTGGCGCACTCCAGTCGATTCTTATCGCCCCTCTGCCATGCCCCTCTGTGTATTTTACCAGTTCGTCCCTCCAGTGGCGCTCCTGGGGATCCCATTTCGTGATGTTGCATATTTCTGCCCACCATGACCCCATGTCTGTTTCTTCTTTTCGCCTGCATCTGTTGATTCCTGTCTCCTTCACCAGTACTTGGTGCTGCCTCCCATGGCTCCATACCTGCATTACTATCCAGAGTTTGACTGTGACCTCTGCATTGCATTCTTGTGCCATGGGGAAATTCAGTAATCCCACTCTCTCAAGTGCTGCTCCTTCTGTCCACAGTGTGAATTTAGTCTCCCCACACTGCAGTATTCCCGAGTGCAGCTGCTCTGCGCCGCTAATGGCTGGTCTTCCCGGTAGTTTGACTACCCTGTGGGCCATTATCTCATGCGGTGTCCCACTACCAGTCCATTTGGGACCCAAGATTCTGGTTACTGCGACCCTCTGATCCCCTTGACGTAGGACTTCACTGTGTCTTCCTGTTCGTCTTTTTGGCAGCTGTACTCTTTCCCCTGCCAGGGTTAGTGTGCCACTGTCCTCAGTAGGGCATGCCATTGTTTGCACTGGGTGGTAGCCCCCTGTTTTGTGTTTTTTATTCTGCTTGTTGAGCCCTTTGTACTCCTTGGACTGAGTCAGCTGTTGCAGTACCCACGGCGGTGCATCTTGCATCCCATGTCCTCTGCTTCTAACGACCACCTCAAACTGATGTGCTGCTTTGTCCCACTCACTCTCTGTGGAGTTTAATGAGTGCCTTTCGTTCTGTGATCCTTCTAGTCTCTTTTGAAAACTGTTCTGAATACCCCATATGCCATGTCTCTCTGCTATTTCTGCAATGTCCCGTTGGGCATCTTCCATGCTTGCTGTGAACGTCACTGTTCCTCCCATTTCTGTGCATTGTCCAAATCCCCACAGGGATATGAATGCATGTCGTGGACTATACGGGGGCATGAGACACCACACTGTTTGATCTGTGAGTGCATCCACAACCACACCTGTCGCTGCCACTTCCACTGCCGCTTCCGGCTTGGTTTGCTGTGGTGAAGGGATCCTCGCCGCAATCTTTTTCAGGCCATCCAGCATGGATAGCTCCTTGATTTCTATTTTGTCTGACCGCTGCATGGGGTCTCTCGCTGCAGAGACTCGAAATGAGTCCCTATACGCCCCTGATAGGGCCGTGTCCAGTTGTTCCCCTGGGACAAACATGACTACTTCATTGTACTGTCTCTGCATGTCTCTGAATGTCCTGAAGTCCAGCGACAACATCCCAAACACTTCTTCTCCTGCCGAGTACGAGTCCATTGCATCTGTGTATTGGAACCCTGTCAGGAGCACTTGTCGAAGTTGTTTGGCTCCTCTCGTGAGTCGCTGGACTACCACTTTGTTGACTCCTTCACCCGTTTTCCACACTCCTGTCGGGGTATCGGCTGCTGCACTGCCATGGGACGTGTCCTCCTTTGCCGGGGGCCTCTGGTTGTCCTGGACCTCTTCTGCCTGATCCTCTACATCCTCATCGCCATTTGTCTTGTTAGTGTCATCTGGCAGTATTACCCTTTGGGCTGCGCCTTGATTGTTCTTGGCGTACTTCCTGCTCCTCTCCTTCGGCGTTGATGACTTTTTGGGTGACCACTTTCTGGCTTGTGCTCTGTCTCGATCCTGTTGTTTGGCGTGCTCCGCCTCCTTTGCCCTCTGGGCTCTGGCCTTATCCTCTTCCTCTACTCGGTCTCTTCTGACGTATCTCACATATTTGACCAGCACTTTGGCCCACCATTTGACTTCTGATTGCGTCGCCTATGTGATTCTTTTCCGCACTGCTGAGTATATGCCCGTCGCTGGCAGCAGTAGTATGGCCATGTCAATCTCATCCCCGTATTCTTCTGCCACCAGGGCTTGCAGTCTGTCCTCTTCCGGGATGTTGAGGTCGTGCAGTGATTCCATTAGGGCCAGTACTTTTTTCATTTCCGTCTGATCGATGTCTCCTCTGGGTCTTTCCTCCTGCTGATTGGCTGTCGAGGGGGGGGTCTCCTTCATCCCCTGGTTCTGACCTGGCATCCAGATCTCTATACATCTTGGGCCATGCCATATTCCACATCGCCCTGGCCTCTGCGTCCTTCATGATGATGCTCGCTGACCATGTGGTCAGCAGTCCTTTGTCGGAGACTCGTCTTACCACCTCTACTGTGGCATCTAGTAGTGAGTACTTGCTGCGGATCCCCATCGGTCGTGCTCCTGCCTTCGGGGCTATGTCTTGTACTACATCTTTTTCCTCATCAGGTTGCAGCTTCAGCATCATTGTGTTCCAGGTCGCCGTCTCCACATCTGGTTTGAGTCTGGTGATCTCTGTTATCACCGCTTGTTCTACATCTCCACAGAGGAGGTGCATTGTCATGAGCCTGGTGGAGTCTAGGCATCCAGCTCCGTGCTTGCCGCACTCTTGAGTCTGGGTCTCATCACCGGTCGTTCCGTTCGGTGGCATCTAGCTCCCTGCTCTTTGCAGTTGGAGTCTCGGCATCCAGCTTCGTGCCTGTGGCACTCGAAGTCTGGGTATCTGGTGATATCTTCTTTTCTCAGGCCTCTTCATCTGGACTATTGTGCGGTTGCCCCTTTTTGTCCAGGCATCCAGCTCGCTGCTCGTAGCAGTTGGAGTCTGGGCATCCAGCTCCGTGTATCCCACACTTGGCGTCTGGGCATCCGGCCCTGCACATTGCTGTGACTGGGTCCAGGCATCCTCGCTGGTGCGCTTCTGCACAACTCAGCTGGGCATCTTGGTCACCATTCCTGTTTTTTGCTCTCACCCTTTTGTCTTTCGGACCGTCGGTGGTTTCCACCCGTCCTGACTTCTTGTCTTTCACCCTTTGCTGTTGATGTCTGGGCTTCTTGTGTAATGCCCTGGGCACTCACTGTCCTGGGACCCGGTTGCTCTGCCGGTTCCAGGCAGGTGTTGCTGTACTTGGGGTTATCACCTGGTCTATATGTGTGTGTTTCCCCTTTTCCATTAATCTTGTTCCCCTCCAGTTGCTGGTAGAGATTTGTTGCCCGACTGTCTGCCCCGTATACTCTCCAGTTCTCATCTCGTCCGTAGTGTCCAGTCCTTTGGGGCTCACCTGACGACAGGGCTTGACAATTCGCACCTGCACAGCCACCGAAGGGCGCTAAGGGGAGAGGGGAGCATGGGATAGCATGGGATAGCATGGGATGGCATGGGATAGCATGGGATGGCATGGGATAGCCTGGGATAGCATGGGATAGCATGGGATAGCATGGGATGGCATGGGATAGCATGGGATAGCCTGGGATAGTATGGGATAGCATGGGATAGCACGGGATAGCATGGGATAGCACGGGATAGCATGGGATGGTATGGGATAGCATGGGATAGCATGGGATGGCATGTTTTGTTTTGTTTTGTTTTGTGAAAAACGCCTTGGCCAGGGTCGTACTGGTCCCCTCCCAGAGATTACCCATCTTCTCTTCGGTGGTGCGCTTCCCTTACCCTTGTATTACCCGTGCCCCCCCCCCCCTTTTTTTTTTCCTTTCCCCGAAAATTTTCACGTCTTCTTGAACTTGTACTGCCAAAGAAAACAAAACAACCTGCCACTGGCTTGTACCGGCAGGTACCTTTTCTGGTTTTTCTCTTGTCCTTCTGGTAGATGTTGTTTTTGCTGTGGATTGATTGTTGCACCTGTTTTTGTGTGATCCTGACTCTTCTTTCCCCTGCCATGGGATGGCATGGGATAGCATGGGATAGCATGGGATAGCATGGGATAGCATGGGATAGCACGGGATAGCACGGGATAGCATGGGATAGCATGGGATAGAATGGGATAGCATGGGATGGCATGGGATGATAGCATGGGATAGCCTGGAATGGCATGGGATGGCATGGGATGGCATGGGATGGCATGGGATAGAATGGGATAGCATGGGATAGCATGGGATGGCATGGGATGGCATGGGATAGCACGGGATAGCATGGGATGGCACGGCATAGCATGGGATAGCATGGGATAGCATGGGATGTTTTGTTTTGTTTTGTTTTGTGAAAAACGCTTTGGCCAGGGTCGTACCGGTTCCCTCCCGGAGATTACCCATCTTCTCTTCGGTGGTGCGCTTCCCTTTCCCTTTTATTACCCGTGCCTTTTTTTTTCTTTCAACTTTTTTTTTTTCCTGAAAATTCTCGTGCCTTCCTGAAACTGTACTGCCAAAGAAAACAAAACAACCTGCCACTGGCTTGTACCGGCAGGTACCTTTTCTGGTTTTTCTCATATCTTTTTTGGTAGATGTTGTTTCTGCTGTAGATTGATTGTTGCACCTGTTTTTGTGTGATCCTGACTCTTCTGTCCCTTGCCTACCCCCTGCACAAGACACGCACTGCACCATTTGCTCATGTGATGTCTCTGCTGCTGCACTGTATTTCTGGGGCCTTTGTGTCGCTTCTGCGCATCAGCACCAGGGCCTGCTGCGTTGTGGCAGTGCTCTGTGCAGAGAAGCTTTGACTGTCTGTGATGTTACAACGTCCCACTGCCACATGGTGGCTCAGTGGTGTGCTGCCCGTGCTAGGGAATGCCCTGCTGCACTGCGGCTGCTTCTGTTATCTGGATTACCTGCTGATCTGAACCTGTGCACGACGTTTGACTTGCTGGACATACATACGGCTGCTCCCTTTTGTGGGGACTGGACCGTTGACAGGACTTTTTATATAGGTCACCTGGGCTTCTGTGCCTGTTGCTGGACATTTTATATACTGCACCCGGGCATCCGTGTCTGTTGCTGGTTGCTGTTACTCGTCTGACGTTGCTCATCGTCTCGTGTATGGCTGCTGCCATTGTTTGGGGTACCCCTTGGTACCTCCTTTTGGGCCTCTGTCTCCTTTGGCCCACGTCGAGCTGCGGGCGTACCTCATGGCAGAGCCTTTGCCTCCTTTTCCTTTTGCTTCGCGATGTCCTGTAGAAGAGTCACCGTGTTCCTGCACACATCTGGCTGCACTCCCTTCACTGTATCCCGGTCCCTGATCACCCACTTGACGAACTGCTCGTTTATCTCCAGACACCACAGCTGCATGCCACTATCCATTCTGCACCCTGTCCATTCCCACGCACTGCCAACCAGACACCAGTACACCCCCCTCCCCTGTGATCCTCTGCTTTGCGCTTCCCGTATAATCCGACCTTTTTCTCCTCCATCTTCTCCTACCCACACATTCGGTACTCTCCTGGTCCATTCTGCTGCTCCTATGCCTTCTGGAGATTGCACCAGTAGTGCCACCACTGTATCTGCTCGTGGCCTTGTTGCTGAGATGAGGGTCCACCATGTGTGGAGGGCCATGGGTTTGACTGTGCCCTGATTGTCACCCGTTTCTTCAGCCACACATTGCCTTCTTCATCCACCACCATTGCTGCTCCCCCCCACTGCTCTATGTTGCTGGCATCTCCGAATATGTATAGGACCCTGACGGTCGTGATTTCCTCCGGCCTCTGTAGGGTCCATACTTTTCCTTGTTGTGATTCCACCCTGATGAACGTGATGCCCATGCTGTGGACTCTTGCTCTCAGTCTCTTCACATCCTTGTCCCACCTGTGGAGATCTTCTGACTGCCAGTGTACCCAGGTTGTCTCGTTCAGCACCTGACTTGGGCTGTTCGTTGCCTTGTGATACTCCACTATGGCTGTGACCCACATCTGTGTGTCCGGGCCTGGTCTCCCTATGATGTCATATACACATTCTCTGGGTGTTCTCCTGGGTATGCCAAACGCTCCTCTGAATGCTCTGGTCACCATGCCTGTCAGTTCACTGATTTGTCCCTCTGTTGGAATGTTTACCACGCATTTGTACACCATGCGATTATCCACCAGTCCCTCGATGACTGCGATGGTGACTCCTGCTGACACTGGCCACCTGGCCAATTGCCCTATCACTCTGTTGGTCCATGTCTTGATGACCTTCCTTATGGCTGCATATCCTCCTGTGATGTTGACATTCCCTCCTAGTAGTTTGACATGTGCATGCCTGTTTTCTGTGATGACCTTGTCTGCTCCCCATTTGACCTTGAACTTATGCACTGCTATGTTGTCGTTCACCACCTTGAACCCCAGCACTTTCATTTTCCCACTGTGGTTCCTTTGCCCCAGTGTATGGATTGCACTCCTCAGTGTGTCAGCGAGGTGCTGAGTAATTTCTGCCACGTCTTTTGCTGGTGCTGCTGCCGCTGCTGCCGTGTCATCCACATACCCCATGGAGCCTACTGTTTCCTCCCCGAGTATGACCCTTAGCTGCACTCCTACTCCTGCTTCCCGTACTGCCAAGTGCAGGAGGTACATGGGGATGATGTACAATAGGGGGTCCAGCCCCCCCCTTGTAGTACTCCATCGATCTGTTTATACCACTCGCTGAGCCCATAGGCCGTGACTACGTATGTTCTCAGATGTTCATACAGCTCCAGCACTCTGTTCACTGTGTCTCTGACGTCTGGTGTGCCTTGCTGTGCCACGACTTTGATTGACTGTCTCATGACTTCGTCTAAGGCCCCCACTATGTCCAGCAGTAACAGTCCCACTGCCCCCTTGGTGGCCAGTGCCTGTGTGATGAGCATGTGCATGAGCCTCCTCATGCCATGCACTGAGCTACCTTTGTATCCCGCAAGCTGTCTACCTGCCGACCACCTTGGTCTGGTCATGGTTTGTACCAAGGGAGCCAATAGTCTTGCCTGTATGCGCAATAGGGCTGACAGGATTTTTATGGGCTTTGTGTTCTTGTTGACACTGCACCCCTCTGACTTGTGTGCTGTCATGTGCAGTACTTCTTTCACTTCTTCCGGCCACTGTTCGTACCCCGTCTTGAGTATCTGGATGAACTGGTGTGCTGCATGTATTCCAAACAGTTTCACAAATGCTGGGGTGAACCCATCCACTCCTGCTGTTTTGTTTACCATCTCTCCTTTTCTGTGGACCGGAGCACTTATTGAGACTGGTCCTGCCCCTTTGCGGATGATGGACTCCGCCGCCCTCTCCACTCGTTGTGGGCGTTCATCTTTCACATGATTTCCCACCAGGTCCTCCACCCATTCCACTGGTACCCGCGTAGTGTGTGCTGGGTACTTTTTGAGACACTCCTTGCTGACCACTTTGAGAATTTCTTTTCCTTCCACTGTGCACTTGCGATCCTTGTCCTCCACCTGGTGCAGTATTTTGAAGGGATTTGCCGCCTTCAATCTGAGTATTTTCAATGTTCTCCCCGCCATCCCTGGCTGTGATACTTGACGCCACTGCTCCACCGTGGTCTCCCAGTATTTTGCTGTTAGTGACCGCTGCACCCTGTCTCTTACTTTCCAGCCTTTGCCCTGGAGCACTCTCTTGAGCTGCCGGATTGTTTCTTTGTCATCCTTTGTTTCCGTTTCCAACTGGTTCCTGAATTCCCTGTTGACTACTGTTTCTCGTATCATATGCATCCATTGCTGTGGTGTTGTCCTTCCTCCACTGAATGCCTCCACTAAGTCTGAGAACATCACGTTGTGGCGTTTGTCTTATTGCAGGGGTGTGAGTGGCTTGGTGTCTGATGGGGCTGCTCCTGCTGCCATTTCTACTTCTCCCTTGACCCACACCACTGGGTGGTCCTCTACTGCAGATAGCCATACCCCTCTCTGTTGCTGGTTTGTCCCTTTTATGATGAAGAAGTCCTTTGGCAGATGTTGGCGACCTGTCATGTACGCCACGGTCCTGCCCTTGGTAAGAAGCGTGGCTATGGTTTCTCTGTGGAACGGTATGTCTCGATTCCAGTCTCCACCTACTGCCTCCCAGTCATGTGGGGTCTTGTCCAGTGTCTCCAGTATTTCCACCATCTGCCCCTTATACTCATGAGGTTCGTTCTTCTGGGCCATGTGTACTGATCCTACTATTCCCAGACCCATGGCATTGCGTACTAATACAATGAGTGCACTGGGTACATCCAGCAGGACTGCTTGTTTTCGTGCCCAGGCAAGTCGCACCCACACTTCATTGGCCTGTCCCACTCTCGTGTGTTGTGACTGTTGCATCCAGTATCCTGCTATGGTTCTTTGTCTCTCCTTCCTCTGCGACCCCCACATTTCTTGACACGCCAGCACGTCCGCTTGGGTTTCCACTACCACTGTGGTCACCTCATCCCATTTTCGAGTGGGTGTTTCCTTCTCTCTGTTGATGCCTTGGCAGTTCACTGATACCAGACTGTATCTCATTTTCACCTGTTGACTGTTCTCTGGTACCATCATTGCCTTCCACGCTCGTTGTTCATATTGTTGTCGTCCCCAGTGTGGAGCACTCCAGTTGATTCTTATGGCTCCTCTGCCATGCCCCTCTGTGTATTTTACCAGTTCGTCCCTCCAGTGGCGCTCCTGAGGATCCCATTTCGTTATGTTGCATATTTCTGCCCACCATGACCCCATGTCTGTTTCTTCTGTTTGCCTGCGTCTGTTGATTCCTGTCTCCTTCACCAGTACTTGATGCTCCCTCCCATGGCGCGATATCTGCATTACTATCCAGAGTTTGACTGTGACCTCTTCATTGCATTTCTGTGCCATGGTGAAATTCAGTATTCCCACTCTCTCAAGTGCTGCTCCTTCTGTCCACAGTGTGAACTTAGTCTCCCCACACTGCAGTATCCCCGAGTGCAGCTGCTCTGCGCCGCTGATGGCTGGTCTTCCGGTAGTTTGACTACCCTGTGGGCCATCATCTCATGCGGTGTCCCACTACCAGTCCATTTGGGACCCAAGATTCTGGTTGCTGCGACTCTCTGATCCCGTTGATGTAAGACTTCACTGTGGCTTCCTGTTTGTCTTGTTGGCGGCTGTACTCTTTCCCCTGCCAGGGTTAGTGTGCCACTGTCCCCTGTAGGGCATGCCATTGTTTGCACTGGGTGGTATCCCCCACGTTTTGTGTTTTTTATTCTGCTTGTTGAGCCTTTTGTACGCCTTGGACTGAGTCAGTTGTTGCAGTACCCACGGCGGTGCATCCTGCATCCCATGTCCTCTGCTTCTGACGACCACCTCAAACTGATCTGCCCTTTGTCCCACTCACTCTCTGTGGAGTTTAATGGGTGTCTTTCGTTCTGTGATCCTTCTGGTCTCTTTTGAAAACTGTTCTGAATACCCCATATGCCATGTCTCTCTGCTATTTCTGCAATGTCCCGTTGGGCATCTTCCATGCCTGCTGTGAACGTCACTGTTCCTCCCATTTCTGTGCATTGTCCAAATCCCCACAGGGATATGAATGCATGTTGTGGACTATACGGGGGCATGAGACACCACACTGTTTGATCTGTGAGCGCATCCACAATCACACCTGTCGCTGTCACCTCCACTGCTGCTTCCGGCTTGGTTTGTTGTGGTGATGGGATCCTTGCCGCGATCTTTTTCAGGCCATCCAGCATGGATAGCTCCTTGATTTCTATTTCGTCCGACCGCTGCATGGGGTCTCTCGCTGCAGAGACTCGAAATGAGTCCCTATACGCCCCTGATAGGGCCGTGTCCAGTTGTTCCCCTGGGACAAACATGACTATTTCGTTGTATTGTCTCTGCATGTCTCTGAATGTCCTGAAGTCCAGCGACAACATCCCAAACACTTCTTCTGCTGCCGAGTATGAGTCCATTGCATCTGTGTATTGGAACCCTGTCAGGAGCACTGGTCGAAGTTGTTTGGCTCCTCTTGTGAGTCGCTGAACTACCACTTTGTTCACTCCTTCACCCGTTTCCACACTCCGGTAGGGGTATCTGCTGCTGCACTGCCATGGGACGTGTCCTTTTTTGCTGGGGGCTTCAGGTTGTCCTAGACTTCTTCTGCCTGTTCCTCTACATCCTCATTGCCATCTGTCTTGTTAGTGTCATCTGGCAATATTACCCTTTGGGCTGCGCCTTGATTGCTCTTGGCGTACTTCCTCTCCGTCGGCGTTGACTTTTTGGGTGACCACTTCCTGGCTTGTGCTCTGTCTCGATCCTGTTGTTTGGTGTGTTCCGCCTCCTTTGCCCTCTGGGCTCTGGCCTTATCTTCTTCCTCTACTCGGTCTCTTCTGACGTATCTCACATATTTGACTAGCACTTTGGCCCACCATTTGACTTCTGATTGCGTCGCCTCTGTGATTCTTTTCCGCACTGCTGAGTATATGCCCGTTGCTCGCAGCAGTAGTATGGCCATGTTCTCATCCTCGTATTCTTCTGCCACCAAGGCTTGCAGTCTGTCCTCTTCGGGGATGTTGAGGTCGTGCAGTGATTCCAGCAGGGCCAGTACTTTTTTCATTTCCGTTTGATCGGTGTCTCCTCTGGGTCTTTCTTCATGCTGATTGGCTGTCAAGGGGGGGTCTCCTTCATCCCCTGGTTCTGACCTGGCATCCAGGTCTCTATACATCTTGGGCCATGCCATATTCCACATCGCCCTGGCCTCTGCGTCCTTCATGATGATGCTTGCTGACCATGTGGTCAGCAGTCCTTTGTCGGAGACTCGTCTTACCACCTCTACTGTGGCATCTAGTAGTGAGTACTTGCTGCGGATCCCCATCAGTCGTGCTCCTGCCTTCGAGGCTATGTCTTGTACTACATCTTTTTCCTCATCAGGTTGCAGCTTCAGCATCATTGTGTTCCAGGTCGCCGTCTCCACATCTGGTTTGAGTCTGGTGATCTCTGTTATCACCGCTTGTTCTACATCTCCACAAAGGAGGTGCATTGTCATGAGCCTGGCTCTATGGCTGCCTGGTTGCAAGCATAGTCCCAGGGTCTCCGTCGCTGCGTCTCCGTTCTCTGGCCCCCATCTTATTTTCTTGGGATCGCCTTGCACTGCTCGGACTTTGCCCCACGATGTTTGTATGGCTGGCGGCATCGTGTTCCTGTATAATACCAAGAGTACCAGTGTTTGCTGTGCTCTGTGTCTATGTTTACTTGCTGTTGGCAGCCATCGTAGCTTACTATCGACGTCTGCTTTGTTGTTGTGCAGTCTGGCACTCGTGTCCAGCTGCTGGTGTTGTGCTTGCCAGCCGGTTTCTCTCTTGTGGGGCTCTCGTGACCCTATTCTCAGATTTATTCTGGCTCTTCTCTGCTCCGTGAAGCCATTGACTCGCCTTTCTACCTCAGCACTCGGGTACTCGTGACCCTTGTGGCTGTCTGTCTGTGCATCGGCTCCCGCGGCCTTCTTGCACCTTGTTTGATTTTCGTTCTCCTGTTTCATGTTTCTGGGTACTCATGACCCACATGCACTGTCACCCTGTTTATCTCTTCAGGCCATCGTGGCCAGCCCACTTTCGTAGTGGTCTCTTTTCACGTTATCATGTGTTTTCTGCACAGACCATGTCATCTCTGTTTGACTGTTGTTCGCTCCGTGGAGTCCGTGCTCCGTTATGCACTGCAAGCACACACGTGGCACATATTGATGAGGTTCTGGGCAACTGCCCTAATTGTACATGATTGCACAGTTCCGACGTTTCATGTCTTCTGGAGTAGCCAGTGGTGTGGTCTGTTGTTCCAGGCATCTAACTCCCTCCCTGTCTTGGACAGGTGGAGTCCAGGCATCCAGCTCCGTGCTTGCCGCACTCTTGAGTCTGGGTCTCTTCACCGGTCGTTCCGTTCGGTGGCATCTAGCTCCCTGCTCTTTGCAGTTGGAGTCTAGGCATCCAGCTTCGTGCCTGTGGCACTCGAAGTCTGGGTATCTGGTGCTGCCCTTTGCATCCCTTGCATTCTGGTTGCTGTGCTGTTTTTCAAGGGGACTGCGACTTTATGATCTGTGAGTCATCGGTAGATGTACTGTCTTGGCATCTAGCTCTCTGTTCATTGCAGCTGATGACATGGCATCTAGCTTCTCGTCGAAGACTAGGTATCTGTTCCTGATATCTTCTTTTCTCAGGCCTCTTCATCTGGACTATTGTGCGGTTGCTCCTTTTTGTCCAGGCATCCAGCTCGCTCCCCGTAGCAGTTGGAGTCTGGGCATCCAGCTCCGTGTATCCCACACTTGGAGTCTGGGCATCTGGCCCTGCACATTGCTGTGACTGGGTCCAGGCATCCTCGCTGGTGCGCTTCAGCACAACTCAGCTGGGCATCTTGGTCACCACTCCTGTTTTTGCTCTCACCCTTTTGTCTTTCGGACCGTCGGTGGTTTCCACCCGTCCTGACTTCTTGTCCTTCACCCTTGGCTGTTGATGTCTGGGCTTCTTGTGTAATGCCCTGGGCACTCACTGTCCTGGGACCCGGTTGCTCTGCTGGTCCCAGGCAGGTGGTGCTGTGCTTTGGGTTACCGCCTGGTCTGATTGTTTGCGTTTCCCCTTTTCCATAAATCTTGTTCCCCTCCAGTTGCTGGTAGAGATATGTTGCCTGGCTCTGACTGTCTGCCCTGTGTACTCTCCATTTCTCTTCTCGTCCGTAGTGCCCAGTCCTTTGGGGCTCACCTGACGACAGGGCTTGACAATTCGCACCTGCACAGACACTGCAGGGCGCTAAGGGGCATTCTTAACTTCACGGCAGCGCCGCATAGAAAGATTGCTGTTTTGCAGAAACAAACCAGAGCCGCCATAGGCATTGTTGACCCCTCGGGTTTCCATCCCGGCGCCAACCCTGGTTTGCTTCTTAGGCTGAAAATTGCCGCGCCAAAATAGCAGAAAACAAAAGAAAACGAAACAATTGTTACTGCACCTACCTATTTTTACAAGTGCCGCTCTTTCACTATACCTCGTCTGCGTTCTTTACCCTGTCACCCCGGTCTCCCGGCTCTTTGTCAGTGCACCAGATGAGCGGTGCCATGAGTCTCGTTGTCCTTTTCTTGTCTTGGCCGCACGACACCACGACGCCCCGCTCACCCAAGCGCCACGAGAGACGGAGTAAGGGTGGATCCTCTTCAGATACAGCCTGAGGCTCTGCTTGAGGTCTCTGGGGGGTGCTTTCGCGACCACCTACAGCTGGAGCCCACGCTCAACCACTGCAAGCGCCGTGGCCGGACCATGATTGTGAAGCCACACGGGGACCACAAGGCCCACGGGGGCTGTTGCCTAGGTTGGGGATGAGCCGACCGTCCTTGTTCTGGTGTATTGGGCTGTTTTGCCCTCCCAGCAGAAACCCTCGCCCGGCAGGTTTCTGCTTTTTACCGTACCGGCAACTCGTCAGCACCACGTGGCACCGGCGAGTTGCATCCATTCCTCAAACACGTCCGCATACCCGCCACCCAGTGGCTGGGCCCCAGGTCTGTCGCCCAGGGTTGGGAAGGGAGACTTTTCTATTTACAACAAATCAATATCTTGTTTGACCCAAAGGTTTGAACCAAGCTCGCCTATTTAAGCACAAAGGTATACTGACACTGCTCGCCAACGATTTATTGACATCCTATTTACCACAAACCAATATCGAGCCTGACAGTCACCTGCCACCATGTGGCTAGGCCCCAGGTCGCTTGCCCGGGTTTTGGAAGGGAGACAATGTGTTACACCATGTACCCTGGTTGATATTGACGTTCGTGATTTTGCTTTCGCTGTCTTACTCCACTCTCTTGTCAATGAGCACAAACTCCATGCACTGGTACTGAAGTGGATGTCTCACGTTTCAGAGCCTATAAGAGAAAAACAGGCATACCTCCCCAAACCTTCCCTGTTTGCAACCACCTTCGCAGAAGAGGGCCCGGTCAAGGATATAGCATGGGATGGCATGGGATAGCATGGGATAGCATGGGATGGCATGGGATAGCATGGGATAGCATGGGATAGCACGGGATAGCATGGGATAGCATGGGATAGCATGGGATAGAATGGGATAGCATGGGATAGCATGGGATAGCATGAGATAGAATGGGATAGAATGGGATAGCATGGGATAGCATGGGATGGCATGGGATAGCATGGGATAGCATGGGATAGCATGGGATAGCACGGGATAACATGGGATAGCATGGGATAGCATGGGATAGAATGGGATAGCATGGGATGGCATGGGATAGCATGGGATAGCATGGGATAGCACGGGATGGCATGTTTTGTTTTGTTAAAAACGCTTTGGCCAGATTCGTACTGGTCCCCTCCCGGGTATACCCATCTTCGCTGGTGGTTGCATTCTTGCCCTTACCTGCCCTCTACGTCCTTCATACCTTCTCAGTTGGTTGCCAAAGAAAACAAAACAAACCGCCGCTCTGCCCGGCTGTCCCCTGACTATCTTGTGTCATGTGTATTCTGATATGGCACTGGTCGCTACCCCTTTTGGTCCTACGAAAAAAAAATTATTTTCTCTGATAAGGACATCTGTACGTACACAGCTACAGTCTGTCAGCAGGGATCACGCGCACAGCACTACGCTGACACGAACACTCTCATTGCTTCTGAAATTCTGCTTGCAATCGCTGTCATCTGTTATTTGGAACTGGTGCCGTGCACCAGGTTAACCACCGTGGTAGAACTCGTGCGGACTGACGCAAGGTCCCTTGCGAACCTCCTGCCCGGTCACTGTGTCTACACACTGTCCCATATATACGCTTATGTACGCAAATATATTGCGTGTGCCGATGGGCAGCATGGGTTGTGAACCCCTGCATGTACCGCTTCGCACTGCTTCACTGCTTACCTGACACCTGGGATGTCTGGTGCTCTCCGCTTGAGACACACACACAAAAAAAAACAGGACAAAAGTAAGACATTCAACAGAAACCACAAAATGGTGGTAACATCATAATAGTATCATGAAACAGACTGGCACCCTCTGGCTCAGTCGCGCTCTGCTGTGTCCTGTAATCGATGAATGCGTTGCCCCCTTACTTACCGCCTGGTGTAAGGCCGGTGCCACTGGGACACGGCCCCTTTGCCTTTCGGCCCGTTCCTTCCTCCCTTGCCACCGGCTTTCCACGTTTCGCGGCGCACGAACCCGCTGTTCGGTGGTCGCCTCACTTGACTGTACCCGGTTGCCTCGTTGCGACCTGCAAAATACACGCAATGGCCGCGCACTTGTCGGGCTGTACCCCCTGCACTCCTTCGAAATTTCTAACGGCCCATCCTACTGCCACCCCCAGTACATCCAGGTACCACAGATGAACTCCACTATCCTTGCGACACCCCCTCCAGCCCCACTCGCTATGGACTAGGCACCAGTACACTGTTTTCCCCTGGGTGCCTCTACGCACTGCCCCACTAGCAACAGCACTCACCGGACCTGTTGCCTGACCCATCCATACATGTGGTACTCTGGGGTTCCACTCTGTTGCATGAATGCCGTCTCATGTTTGCAACAGCAGCGCTAGAGTGCTTTCTGCCCTGGGCCTGATGGCTGAACTAAGTACCCACCATACTGGGAACTCTGCAGGTTTTGCCCCTCTGCGTCTTTTGGGGTTGATTCCTGATACTACTCTGCAGTTCGTTCCTGCTCTCCATCCACACAGGATGCTCGGCCGCACCGGGCTGTGCGCACCCGCTTCCTCTCCGGAGTGCACCATGACGTGAGCCGCCTCAAGTACTTGAAGTATCACAGCCTGTACTCTCCTGGCACCTGCTCGTGCTAACGGCACTGCTATTCCCCTGATAGGGCCTAATCCAAGCCACACTGGCCACACTACTCTGGTCTCAGAGTCTCCATCTATCAGGCTGCTCGCTCTGGATGGGTGGGACCACACTATATCTACTCTTGGCTTGCCCGTAATTCGAACTCCTCCCCATGTCGGCTGGATTCTGTTCACAGAGACACCTTCTGCCTGCAGGATGCGGCACCCCTCCTGTACCCACAAGTATACCCTGGGCTTGGTCACCATGCATTCATGGAACAGGTGGTGGCGCACACTGTCGCACCACATTTCGCATTGGGGGCAGTGCTGCTGCACCCCTTCCCATTCCCACTCATGGGCACTGGCATACAGGCACCACGTCCGTACTTCTCCCCAATCTCTCAGGGCTAGCGGTTGTACTCTCCTCCATGCTCTCATCGCCTCTGCCGTCTCCTGGAAGACGCTAGTCCATGCCCTCTTGCCAGGTGCTGCTGTGGCTGATGGGCTAGTGCACTGGAGTGCAGGTTGACTGTTACTCAGCAGGAACTTTCTCAAGTCCCCTATGACCTCTCCCTTGTAGAATGGTAATACCGTCTTACCATCTAACCACACCACTGGCAACCTCATGGGCGGTGCCCTGCCATGCGCACCTTCCTTGTCTTCCTTGTCCATGAGCTGGTTCTCTCTGGAAATCCAATCCTGCTGGTGTCAGTCATGCTGAGCCTGCACCCACCCCCAGTTGGCTGTGACTTCTTCTCCCTGACATGCTGTGATTACCCTATCCACTATCAACCCTTGCTTCTGTCGTACTTCCGCCGACTGGATCCCTTGGATCGCCCCTAAGCAATCTGACCAGGCCCACACTTCGTGAACTTCTACATCGTGGCTGACTACTCCTTCTCTCACTGCATCATACGCCATCGCAATCATGGTAGCTTCTACTAATTTGGTGCTCATCCCGTGCGCTAGCAGTGTTACCTTTTTCTGCAGCCACACTCTGCCCGCATCGTCCATCACTTTGGCTGCCCCTCCCCATTTGGGAATGTTGCTGGCATCTCCGAATATGTACAGGATGCGGCACTTTCTCGTCCCCTGTGGCTTGTTCAGCACCCACTTTTCGGCTTTTTCGAAAGCCACTCTGTGGAACTCCACCCCTATCTCCCCAGCTCTTTTTCCGAGGCGTGACACATCTTTGTCGTATTTATGTAGGTCTGGATTTTGCCACTGATGCCACGCCGCTGCTTTCAGTACTTCAATGGGGCTGTTCATGGCTTTGTGATACTCCACTAACGCCGTGGTCCACAGTACTTGATCAGGGGAGGTTCTCCCCACTACTTCGTACACACACTCTCTTGGTGTGCGTCTTGGAATCCCGAAAGCCCCTCTGAACGCTCTGGTTACCATACCGGTTAACTCATCCAGCTGCCCGTCCGATGGGATGTTTACGATGCCTTTGAATACCATCCTATTATCCACCATGCCTTCGATGATCGCTATTGCCACTCCTGCGGACACTGGCCATCGGCTTAATTGCGCTGTTACTTTGTTTGTCCATTTCTTGATGTCGTGCCTGATCTGCGCATATCCTCCTGTGATATTGGCATTACCCCCC
This sequence comes from Eutreptiella sp. 'Long Island Sound 2002', assembly GCA_964036045.1. NCBI lineage: Eukaryota > Euglenozoa > Euglenophyceae > Eutreptiales > Eutreptiaceae > Eutreptiella > Eutreptiella sp. 'Long Island Sound 2002'. The sequence continues at coordinate 3,180,703 of OZ038385.1, forward strand.
AACAGCTTGACGAACCTGTGCCTCGGCTGGGTGGTCACTTTGTCCGTCCCCCACTTGATGAAGAACCTGTGTGTTCTCACTTCGCCATCTTGTACCTTGTACCCGAGCATCTTCATCTTCCCACTGTGGTTCCTCTGCCCCAACGCATGAACTAGTCCTCGGAGGGTGTCTGCCAGAGCTTGCGTTTCCTGTGCCACTTCCTTTGGGGGGGCTGCAGCCGCTGCTGCTGTGTCATCTACATACCCCATCGTGCCCACAACTTCTCTTCCCCCATCTATGGTAACGGGCACTCCTTGCTGCATTTCCCTGACTGCCAAGTGCATGGGGTGCATGGCCATGATGTACAGGACTGGGTCTAACCCCCCGCCCTGCAAAACTCCATCGAGCTGGCTGTACCACTCGCTCAGTCCATACGCCGTCACTACATACGTTCGCAGAGATTCATACATGTCCAACACTCTATGCACCACATCCCTTACCGCTGGTGGCCCTTGATCTGCCATCACCTTTATGGACTGTCTCATGACTTCGTCATACGCTCCCACTATGTCAAGAAGCATAACACCTACTGCTCCTTTCGTGGCCAGGGCTTGCGTGATGAGAATGTGCATCACCCTCCTCATGCCGTGCACTGAGCTCCCTGTATATCCTGCAAATTGTCTTCCTGCAGACCATCTGGGCCTAGTCAACGTTTGCACCATGGGCGCTAGTAGCTTCGCTTGAATCCTGAGCAACGCTGACAAGACCTTGATGGGCCTTGTGTTCTTGTTCACGTCAAACCCTGTTGACTTGTGCAGGGTCATGTGAAGTACCTGTCTGGTCTCCTCTGGCCACTGTCCATACTCCATGTTGAGGATGTCAGCAAAATTACTTGCTGTCCTCATCCCAAACAGTTTCAGCAAGCTGGGCACCACGCAATCTACTCCTGCTGTCTTGTTACCGAACTCGGCTTTTCTGTTTAGCATCGTGGCTACTGACACTCTTCCCGCGTCCTTGCTCTCTATCGTGTCCGCCACTTGCTCTACCCGGCTGCTACTAGCCTTTGCCACTTGTCTGTCCACTAGCCCCGCCACCCATTCGGATGGGACAGTGGTGCTGTGCCTGGGATACTTCTTGGCACACTCCCGGCTGACTACTCGCAGTACGTCGCTGCCCTCCACAACTTCGCCGGACTCTGTGTCTGCTACCTTGTGCATCTTCAGGAACGGGTTGGCAGCCTGCAAGCGGAGTACCTTGAGGGTGCGCCCCTGGAGACCCCCCCCTGCTACTTGCTTCCAGTTCTCTATCGTGGCCTCCCAGAACTTAGCTGTGAGGGATTGCTGGATTCTGTCTCGAACTTTCCATCCTTTCCCCTGCACTACGGTCTTGAGACGTCGAATTACCTCCCTGTCATCGCTCTCCGGCTCTGATGCGCTCTTCATGAACTCCTGGTTAGCTAGCACTATCACCTCTCTCATCGTGTGCAGCCACTCTTCTGTCGACACTAGAGGTGAAGCACTGTACGCCTCCATGATGTCCGAGAACATCTTTTTCTGTGACCCATCCCACCTGAGTGGGGTCACTGGCCTGAGTGCCGACGGGGTCGCTCCCGCTGTCAGCTGCACCGAGCCTTTTACCCATACTACTGGGTGGTCACCTACTGGTGTGAGCCATACTCCTAGCTCCTGCATGTGCATGCCCCTGGGCATGAAGAAGTCCTTTGGATGCTGCTGACTTCCACTCATAAAGGCTACTACTGAGTCTTGGCGCTGAAGTGTGGCTATGGTCTCTCGATGTGACCGGATGTCCCTGTTCCAATCCCCACCTACCACCATCCAGTTGTGCGGCGTGACGTCTAGGGCCTGGCGGATCTCCACCAGCTGGTGCGTGTATTCTTTGGGCTCGTTTTTCTGGGCCATGTGTACTGACCCTACAACTCCTACTCCTGCAGCGGTGTGCGTCAGGATCAGCAGCGCACTTGGGGTGTCCAGGATCACCGCTTGTTTGGTTGCCCATTGCTATCTAACCCATACCTCGTGGGCTTGACCCACCTTGGTGTGCTTGGAGTTCTCGTGCCAAAATCCTTCCATTTGTCTCTCTACCCTCTTCTTGTCGGATCCCCACGTCTCTTGGCACGTGACTACTGTGGCCCGGGTTTCCTGGGCTATAACGACCACTTCATCCCACTTCTTGCGCGGCTGCTCCTTCTCTCGGTTGATACCTTGGCAGTTGACCGACACCAGGCTGTATCCCATACTCACTTGGTGACGGGCCTCGGGGACTCGCATGGCACTCCATGCTTTTGCTTCGTATTTCTGCCTGTTCCATTCTGGGGCCGTCCAGTCTAAATACACTGTACTCTTGCCCCCCCATACCTTGTATTTTACTGTCTCTCCCGCCCACTGGCGCTGAGTAGCATCCCATCCCGTTGCTCTACATATTGCTTTCCACCATTGGATCATGTCGCTGGGCGTCCTACGCCTGGTCCTTTGTGCTCGGCCTGCTCTGATTAGTACTTGATGGTCCCTGCCGTGCTCCCACACTTGCATGACTACCCACAGGCGGGTTATCAGCTCTCCTTCCTGGGAGTCTTCAGCTGGTGCTTGCAGTATCCCACACTTGCTTATGGTAGGCGACGCAGCCTGCATCACGAACTTCGTCGTCCCGCACGCTAGCACTCCTGATTGCACTGCATCTCCCTCTGGGGATGGTGCTTTGCCAATTAGCTGCACACTCCTGGTCCCCATTGTCTCCAACCGGGTCCCTTGTCCTGTCCATTTCGGGCCAAGAATTTTGGTGACTCGGACACTCTGGCCTCTGCACGTCAGTTCTCTGACGTCGTCTTCCGTTTGGCTGCTTTCTGGCATCCTGAACTCTCCCGCTAGTGTGTACAGGCCCAGCTCGTCTGCCTGGCATCCTTGGGCTGACGTCGGCTGGTAGTTGCCTGTCTTCTGCACCGGCACTCTTCTGCTGGCCCTCTTGATGGTTGCCGACTGAGCAATTTCCTGCAACGCTCACTCTGGGGCTTCTTGCAGCCCGTGGCCTCTGTGCCGGATCCTGAGCTCCATATCATCTGCCACTTGTTCCCACTCTTGGGCATCATCTCCACTACCCCCTTGTTGGCTGGTACTGCTGCACCTATCTGTACTACTGAAGGCGCTCTGTAATCCGCAGATCGCATGTCTCTCTACGGTCGTCCTCCTAGCCGAATCGATTGCCGGGGTGTCACTGTGAAACTCAACTGCGGCTTCTATTTCTACACTGCCTCCGTACCCCCATAGCGACATGAACACGCTATCTGCTGAGTATGGGGGCATGATACACCACACTGCCGCCCCCCAACTCTCTTGATGGTACACACCTGTGACTGGGAGTGCCGTCGTGGCATTCGCTTTACCCGAGGGCTGTGCTGGGATCCTGGCTGCAATCTTTTTCAGTCCATCTAGCAGCAGCAGCTCTTTGATCTCAATTTCGTCGGACCTCTGCATCGGGTCACGTGCTGCACTCACCCTGAACGAGTCCCTGTACACGCCCGACAGCGCTGCGTCTAGTTTGTCTCCGGGCACAAACATTACCACTTCATTGTACTGCTGGAGCATATCCCTGAACGTCCGATAATCCAGTGATACCGCTCCGAATATCCCTTCGCATGCTGCATAGCTATCCATCGGGTCGGTGTACTGGAATCCTGTGAGCAGGACTGGTCTCAACCTCTTGGGCCCTTTGGTGAGGCGTTCTACGGTGACCTTGTTCACGCCAGCCCCTGTGTGCCACTTGCCACCGACCCTTGCTTCGTCTCCCGTATCCCGGGGTTTGCTGGCCTCAACTTCGTCACGAAGCCCAGCTACTCCTTCTCGATGCTGGCCATGGCTCTCGCTAGTTTCACCGTCGTCTGGCACCAGTACCCGTCTCGCATTCCCCAGATTGTCCTTCGCATACTTCCTGCTCCTCGGTGAGGGGGACCCCACGCTCTTGTTCTTCTCCGGCGTCTTCCTGGGCGCTTGGTCGATAGTCTCCTTGGGTGGCTTTCTGGCAGCATCCGCAGCTGCTCTACGTTCCGCCCTAGCGGCTTCTTCATCCTCTAGTCTTGCTTTTCGGACATGCTTTACGAATTTGACTATCATGGTCCACCACCACTTTGCCTCTTCTTCGGACGCTTGTGGTAACCGGCGCTTCACCCCCGAGAATATTCATGTGGCCGGCATCAACAGTACCTCTACATCAATCTCCTCAACATAATCCTCAGCTATCATCGCTTGCAGTTTGTCCTCCTCGGGGTTGTTGAGGTCTTGCAGCGATGACAGCAGCACCATGGCTTTCTCGGAGTGCTTGCCGCCCCCCTGGTTCTTCTCTCCCGAACCGCTAGCCGCCTGGGCGTCTGTTTGTGGCTGATCGTCGCCCGGCTCCGACCGTATGTCTTCGTGCTGGAACAGCTTGGGCCAGAGTATATTCCACATGGCTCTGGCATCCTGATCCTTGGTGATGACGTTGGAAGACCAGGTTGTCAGTAGGGTCTTGCTGGACACCCTCCTGGTCACTTCTACCACTGCGTCAAGCAGTGTATACTTGCTCTTGATGCCCGTAAACTTTCCACCTGCCCGCGGCGCTAGTTCTTGAACAACTTCCTGTTCTACCTCCGGTGCCACTTTGATGTACAGTGCAGACCACGGGGACGTCTCGATTTCTGGCCTCAGTTTTTCTACTTCTGCAGCTACAGCATGGTCTACGTCTCCACTCAGCATGAGCGTGGTGAGCATGCGTGCCCGCAAACTGCCTGGTTCGACCCATAGCCCCAAGGCCTCCGTGACCTCCAGCCCTTGGTCTGGCACCCACTCGAGTTTCCGATGGTCCCCTTGAACGGCCTTGACCTTCTTAGGTTTGACCTCTATGGCTGGGGGCATGACAACTCTGAGACAGTACAAACCAGTGTGCATTACTTCGTCCTTATGCCCTCTTACCGTGCCGCTCATATCTAGTGGCTCTAGGCTCTCGTGGCCCTACTAGGGCCATCGTAGCCCGTTTGCCTGCATGGCTTTTCGCACACTTGGAAACTCGTACTGCCACTCTTATCTCTCTAGCAGTGCTGCTGCACTTCACTTCTTGGTCTGTACCGTGCCGCACTCGTGGCGGGCTTTGCTAGCACACTTGCTGCACGCACGCACAGGCACTGCACTATGTCCTGAGGCTTCTCGGCTCGCATCCCGTCACTGTGTCAGGGCATCCGCACTTGCGGGCATGAGTCTCGTAGACTCGCATCCCTCGGGTACAAGGGGCATCCACCTTGGTGGGCATGAGCCTATACGGCTCGCATCCTCCCCGTCCTTGCGTTCCGCCGCTCTCCCTTGTCACTTGGTGCTATGTGCGCACTGGCACTTGCCCTTACCGTTGTCGCCCTAATCCTCGCTCCCCCCCCCCCCCCTGTGCCCATGCTCTCGCTGTTGCTGCCCATCTTCGTTGCTGCACTCCGTCGCCATCATGTTACTATGTCTAGAGCCTTTGTGACTCGCATCCCTTCACTGTACCGGGGCATCCGCATTCGCGGCCATGAGTCCGGGGTACTCGCATCCCGCAAGTGCATGGGGCATCCACCTCGGTGGGATGGAGCCCGTGTGATTCGCATCCCCCCTACTCTCATGGGGACCTGTTCAGCTTTGTTGTAGCTCTCTCTGGACCAACTAGCACGGTTTGTGCTCTGGCTCTGGGTCATACCCTGGCTGTCTACCTTCGTTCGGCCTTCTCCCTCTGTGGCTATGCACTTGCTATCATGGGCTCATGATTCCACAGCTCGCATCCCGATCAGTTGTCGGGGCATCCACTGCCGTGGGCATGAGCATCAGCTGCTCGCATCCCAACACTCTGTCGGGGTATCTCCATACCTTGTCACTATTCCCGCACCCGATGGGCGCTCTCCACTTCCCTCATGGGGATATCTACTTCAGTGGGCATGAGTCTCTGCGACTCGCATCCCATCAAAATGGGGCATCCACTACTGTGGGCATGAGCTCTCAAAGCTCGCATCCCATTGCCATGCGGCATCCACACCTGTGGGTATGTGTCCGTGTATTTCCTTTCTCAGCCTGTGGCTGGGGAGTGTCATCGGGGGCTACACCTCCATGGACGCCGACTCTAGGTTTCTGGGAAACTTGCCTGGGGGGTTGTTCTCCACGCTGGCCTGGTCCCCCTGAACTTGGTCGGTGGGTTTTGGGGATCTCCTTCTTTTGCACCCATGGTATCTGTCAATGTCAGGCCCATTGCCACCTCACGTGTCGGTGCTACCCTGGCCGCCGGCTAAAGATATCCTACTGGAACGCCTTGTATCCACACAAGCCGCCTTAGCCTGGTTGCCTGGTAAACCAGTGGGTTTCGTGCTGTCTGTACATGCCTCCTGCCTCGCAGGGGTTCCTCACCTGGTGGGTCTACTCGCTGCTCAGCCTGGGACCCGCTGAGATGTTCGTGGGGTGTGCTTAGGCAGTCTAGCTCTCCTTGAAAACAAAACAGAGCCGCCATAGGCATTGTTGACCCTCAGGGTTTCCATCCCGGCGCCAACCCTGTTTTGTTTCCCCGGGGTACCAGTACCTCCAATACCGGACTCTCTCGACGACAGGGCTTGACAATTCGCACCTGCACAGCCACCGCAGGGCGCTAAGGGGCATTCTTAACTTCACGGCAGCGCCGCAAAGAAAGATTGCTGTTTTGCAGAAACAAACCAGGGCCGCCATAGGCATTGTTGACCCCTCGGGTTTCCATCCCGGCGCCAACCCTGGTTTGCTTCTTAGGCTGAAAATTGCCACGCCAAAATAGCGGAAAACAGATGAAAACGAAACAATTGTTACTGCACCTACCTATCTTTACTAGTGCCGCTCTCTCACTATACCTCGTCAACGTTCTTTACCCTGTCACCCCGGTCTCCCGGCTCTTTGTCAGTGCACCAGATGAGCGGTGCCATGAGTCTTGTTGTCCTTTTCTTGTCTTGGCCGCACGACACCACGACGCCCCGCTCACCCAACCGCCACGAGAGACGGAGTAAGGTTGGATCCTCTTCAGATACAGCCTGAGGCTCTGCTTGAGGTCTGGGGGGTGTGCTTTCGCGACCACCTACAGCTGGAGCCCACGCTCAACCACTGCAAGCGCCGTGGCCGGACCATGATTGCGAAGCCACACGGGGACCACAAGGCCCACGGGGGCTGTTGCCTAGGTTGGGGATGAGCCGACCTTCTTTGTTCTGGTGTATTGGGCTGTTTTGCCCCCCCAGCAGAAACCCTCGCCCGGCAGGTTTCTGCTTTTTACCGTACCGGCAACTCGTCAGCACCACGTGGCACCGGCGAGTTGCATCAATTCCACAAACAAATCGGTCCGCATACCCGCCACACGGTGGCTGGGCCCCAGGTCTGTCGCCCAGGGTTGGGAAGGGAGACTTTCCTATTTACAGCAAACCAATATCTTGTTTGATCCACAGGTTTGACCCGAACTTGCCTATTTAGGCACAATGGTCCATTTAGTTCACACTGGTCAAGACAAAGCTCTCCTTCGACATCCTATTTACCACAAACCAACATCGTGTCGGACAGTCACCTGCCACCCTGTGGCTAGGCCCCAGGTCGCTTGCCCGGGTTTTGGAAGGGAGAGTATGTTGTTAACCCAACCTCTTTAGGGCGTGAACTCTGTTTGACTGTGTCTTTCACTGCGTTTATCCACCTTCTTGTCGTTGATCTCTTACACCATTTACACCATTCACTCGTTCCGAAATGCTTTCAGCCTACAAGAGAAAAACACGAATACCCTCCCTAACCTTCCCTGTTTGCAACCACCTTCGCAAAAGAGGGCCCGGTTAAGGGAACGGGATGGCATGGGATGGCATGGGATAGCATGGGATAGCATGGGATAGCATGGGATGTCATGGGATAGCATGTTTTGTTTTGTTTTGTTTTGTGAAAAACGCTTTGGCCAGGGTCGTACTGGTCCCCTCCCGGAGATTACCCATCTTCTCTTCGGTGGTGCGCTTCCCTTACCCTTGTATTACCCGTGCCCCCCCCCCCTTTTTTTTTCTTTCCCCGAAAATTTTCACGTCTTCTTGAACTTGTACTGCCAAAGAAAACAAAACAACCTGCCACTGGCTTGTACCGGCAGGTACCTTTTCTGGTTTTTCTCATGTCTTTCTGGTAGATGTTGTTTTTGCTGTGGATTGATTGTTGCACCTGTTTTTGTGTGATCCTAACTCTTCTTTCCCCTGCCTACCCCCTGCACAGGACACGCACTGCACCATTTGCTCATGTGATGTCTCTGCTGCTGCACTGTTTCTCTGGGGCCTTTGTGCCAGGGCCTGCTGCGTTGTGGCAGTGCTCTGTGCAGAGAGGCTCTGTCTGTCTGTGATGTTACAACGTCCCACTGCCACATGGTGGTTCTGTGGTGTGCTGCCCGTGCTCGGGAATGCCCTGCTGCACTGTGGCTGCTTCTGGTATCTGGAGTACCTGATCTGAACCTGTGCACGACGTTTGACTGACTGGACATACATACGGCTGCTCCCTTCTGCTGGGACTTGACCGTTGACAGGACTTTTTATATAGGTCACCTGGGCTTCTGTGTCCGTTGCTGGACATTTCATATACTGCACCTAGGCATCCATGTCTGTTGCTGGCTGCAGTTAATGGTCCGACGTTGCTCATCGTCTCGTGTATGGCTGCTGCCATTGTTTGGGGTACCCCTTGGTACCTCCTTTTGGGCCTCTGTCTCCTTTGGCCCACGTTGCGCTGCGAGCGTACCTCATGGCAGAGCCTTTGCCTCCTTTTCCTTTGGCTTCGTGATATCCTGTAGAAGAGTCACAGCGTTCCTGCACACGTCTGGCCGCACTCCCTTCACTGTGTCTCGGTCCTTGATCACCCACTTGACGAACTGCTCGTTTATCTCCAGACACCACAGCTGCATGCCACTATCCATTCTGCACCCTGTCCATTCCCACGCACTGCCAACCAGACACCAGTACACCCCTCTCCCCTGTGATCCTCTGCTTTGCGCTTCTCGTATAACCTGACCTTTGTCTCCTCCATCTTCTCGTACCCACACATCCGGTACTCTCCTGGTCCATTCTGCTGCTCCTATGCCTTCTAGAGATTGCACCAGTAGTGCCACGACTGTATCTCTTCGTGGCCTTGTTGCTGAGATGAGGGTCCACCATGTGTGGAGGGCCATGGGTTTGACTGCTCTTTTTCGTTTTTTCACTTGACCTACTGCTATTCTGCAGTTGGTTCCTGCTTGCCAGTCTGCCAGTAGTCTGTTGTGCTGGTCCATCTTCATCTCTGATTCCTCCGCTGCATACACTATGGCATATGCCGCTTCTAGGGTTCTGAACACCACTGATTTGGGGTGCTGTACCCCCACTCTCGCTAGTGGCACTGTGATTCCTTGCACTGGACCTATGCCCAGCCACACTGGCCACACTGTTCTATTTGAGTGTTTCTGTGGTTGCAGTACACTCGTTCTGGAGGGAGGAGACCATACTATGTCTACTTGCTGCTTCCCTTGTATCCGAACCCCCCCCCATGTCGGGGTGATACGTCCTGGCTGTACCCCCTCACTGATGAGTATCTGGCACACCTCCTGCACCCATAGGTATATCCTCGTTTTCGTCACTATGCATTCATGCAGTTGATGGTGCCTGACGCTCTCACACCACAGCCCACATTTTTCACAGTGTTGTTGCTTTCCTTCCCATTCCCACTCTGCTGCCTCTGCATACGGACTCCATGTTCTGATTTCTCCCCAGTCTCTTATGCTCAGTGGTTGCAGTCTTTGCCATGCTCTCTGTGCCTCCTTTGCTTCCGGGAACACTCTGGTCCATGTATGCTGCTGTGGTGCTGGTGTCCTGTCGCTCTCTTCACTGCACAGTGCTGACGTCGTGTGCTGCAGGAGGTATTTTTTTATGTCGATGATGACCTCGTCATTCACAAATGGCAGAACCACTGCTCCGTCTGTCCACACTTGTGGCAGGCGCAGTGGTGTGCCTCTGCCTTTGGCCCCTTCTTTGGCCTCCTTGTCCATTTCCTGGTTTGCCTGTGATATCCAGTCTTGCTGTTGAGTGTCATGATGTGCCTGTACCCATCCCCACTCCGGGGGTACTGTTGTTTCCTGTCCCGTGGCTATTATTCTGTCCATGATGGATGCTGGTCGTTGTTGCAACTGCCCTGACGCCAGAGACTGGATTGCTTCCAGGCTATCCGGACATGCCCACACCTTCTGGACTGTCACTTCTTATTTCCTGATGGCTTGGAGCACTGCCTCCAGTGCCATCACTATCATGGTGGCCTCTACCAGCTTTGTACTGAGTCCCTGTGCCTTTATAGTCACCCGTTTCTTCAACCACACATTGCCTTCTTCATCCACCACCATTGCTGCTCCCCCCCACTGTTCTATGTTGCTGGCATCGCCGAATATGTATAAGACCCTGACCGCTGTGTTTTCCTCCTGCCTCTGTAGGGTCCATACCTCTCCTTGTTGTGGTTCCACCCTGATGAATTTGATGCCCATGCTGTGGACTCTTGCTCTCAGTCTCCTCACATCCTCGTCCCACCTGTGGAGATCTTCTGACTGCCAGTGTACCCAGGTTGTCTCGTTCAGCACCTGACTGGGGCCGTTAATCGCCTTGTGATACTCCACTATGGCTGTGACCCACATCAGTGTGTCCGGGCCTGGTCTCCCTATGATGTCATATACACATTCTCTGGGTGTTCTCCTGGGTATGCCAAACGCTCCTCTGAATGCTCTGGTCACCATGCCTGTCAGTTCACTGATCTGTCCCTCTGTTGGAATGTTTACCACGCATTTGTACACCATGCGGTTCTCCACCAGTCCCTCGATGACTGCGATGGTGACTCCTGCTGACACTGGCCACCTGGCCAATTACCCTATCACTCTGTTGGTCCATGTCTTGATGACCTTCCTTATGGCTGCATATCCTCCTGTGATGTTGACATTACCTCCCAGTAGTTTTATACGTGCATGCCTGTTTTCTGTGGTGACCTTGTCTGCTCCCCATTTGACCTTGAACTTATGCACTGCTATGTTGTCGTTCTCCACCTTGAACCCTAGTACTTTCATTTTCCCACTGTGGTTTCTTTGCCCCAGTGTATGGATTGCACTCCTCAGTGTGTCTGCCAAGTGCTGGGTAATCTCTGCTACTTCTTTTGCTGGTGCCGTTGCTGCTGCTGCTGCCGTGTCATCCACATACCCCATGGAGCCTACTGTTTCCTCTCCCAGAATGACCCGTAGCCGCACTCCTACTCCTGCTTCCCGTACTGCCAGGTGCAGGAGGTGCATGGGGATGATGTACAGTAGGGGGTCCAGCCCCCCCCCTTGCAGTACTCCGTCTATCTGTTTGTACCACTCGCTGAGCCCATAGGCTGTGACTACGTATGTTCTCAGATGTTCATACAGTTTCAGCACTCCGTTCACTGTGTCTCTGACGTCGGGTGTGCCTTGGTGTGCCATGACTGTGATGGACTGTCTCATGACTTCATCAAAGGCCCCCACTATGTCCAGCAGTAATACTCCCACTGCCCCCTTGGTGGCTAGTGCCTGTGTGATGAGCATGTGCATGAGCCTCCTCATACCATGCACTGAGCTGCCTTTGTATCCCGCAAACTGTCTGCCTGCCGACCACCTCGGTCTGGTCATGGTTTGTACCAGAGGAGCCAATAGTCTTGCCTGTATGCGCAGTAGTGCGGACAGGATTTTTATGGGCCTTGTGTTCTTGTTGACATCGCACCCCTCTGACTTGTGTGCTGTCATGTGCAGTACTTCTTTCACTTCTTCCGGCCACTGTTCGTACCCCATCCTGAGTATCTGGATGAACTGGTGTGCTGCTTGTATTCCAAACAGTTTTACAAATGCTGGGGTGAACCCATCCACTCCTGCTGTTTTGTTTACCATCTCTCCTTTTCTGTGGACCAGAGCACTTATTGAGACCTGTCCTGCCCCTTTGCGGATGATGAGCTCCGCCGCCCTCTCCACTCGTTGTGGTCGTTCATCTGTCACGTGTTTTCCCACTAGGTCCTCCACCCATTCCACTGGTACTCGTGTAGTGTGTACTGGGTACTTTTTGAGATACTCCTTGCTGACCACTGTGAGAATTTCTTTCCCTTCCACTGTGCACTGACGATCCGTGTCCTCCACCTGATGTAGTATTTTGAAGGGATTTGCTGCCTTTAATTTGAGAACTTTCAATGTTCTCCCTGCCATCCCTGGCTGTGATACTTGACGCCACTGCTGCACTGTGGTCTCCCAGTATTTTGCTGTAAGCGACTGCTGCACCCTGTCTCTTACTTTCCAGCCTTTGCCCTGGACCACTCTCTTGAGCTGCCGTATTGTTTCCCTGTCATCCTTTGTCTCCTCCTCCAGCTGGTTCCTGAATTCCCTGTTCACGATGACCACTGTTTCTCGTATCATATGCATCCATTGCTGTGGTGTCGTCCTTCTCCCACTGAATGCCTCCACTAAGTCTGAGAACATCACATTGTGGTGTTTGTCCCATTGCAGGGGTGTGACCGGCTTGGCGTCTGATTGTGCTGCTCCTGCTGCCAGTTCTACTTCCCCTTTGACCCATACCACTGGGTGGTCCCCTACTGGAGATAGCCATACCCCTCTCTGTTGCTGATTTATTCCGTTTATGATGAAGAAGTCCTTTGGCAGGTGTTGGCGACCTGTCATGTACGCTACGGTCCTGCCCTTGGTGAGAAGCGTGGCTATGGTTTCTGTGTGGAACCGTATGTCTCGATTCCAGTCTCCACCTACTGCCTCCCAATCATGTGGAGTCTTGTCCACTGTCTCCAGTATTTCCACCATCTGCCCCTTATACTCATGGGGTTCGTTCTTCTGGGCCATGTGTACTGATCCTACTATTCCCAGACCCATGGCATTGCGTACCAATACCATGAGTGCACTGGGTATATCCAGCAGGACTGCTTGTTTTCGTGCCCAGGCAAGTCGCACCCACACTTCATTGGCCTGTCCCACTCTCGTGTGTTGTGACTGTTGCATCCAGTATCCTGCTATGGTTCTTTGTCTCTCCTTCCTCTGCGACCCCCACATTTCTTGACACGCCAGCACGTCCGCTTGGGTTTCCACTACCACTGTGGTCACCTCATCCCATTTTTGAGTGGGTGTTTCCTTCTCTCTGTTGATGCCTTGGCAGTTCACTGATACCAGACTGTATCTCATTTTCACCTGTTGACTGTTCTCTGGTACCATCGTTGCCTTCCACGCTTGCTGTTCATATTGCTGTCGTCCCCAGTGTGGCGCACTCCAGTTGATTCTTATCGCCCCTCTGCCATGCCCCTCTGTGTATTTTACCAGTTCGTCCCTCCAGTGGCGCTCCTGAGGATCCCATTTCGTGATGTTGCATATTTCTGCCCACCATGACCCCATGTCTGTTTCTTCTTTTCGCTTGCGTCTGTTGATTCCTGTCTCCTTCACCAGTACTTGGTGCTGCCTCCCATGGCTCCATATCTGCATTACTATCCAGAGTTTGACTGTGACCTCTGCATTGCATTCTTGTGCCATGGGGAAATTCAGTATTCCCACTCTCTCAAGTGCTGCTCCTTCTGTCCACAGTGTGAATTTAGTCTCCCCACACTGCAGTATTCCCGAGTGCAGCTGCTCTGCGCCGCTAATGGCTGGTCTTCCCGGTAGTTTGACTACCCTGTGTGCCATTATCTCATGCGGTGTCCCACTACCAGTCCATTTGGGACCCAACATTCTGGTTACTGCGACCCTCTGATCCCCTTGACGTAGGACTTCACTGTGTCTTCCTGTTCGTCTTTTTGGCAGCTGTACTCTTTCCCCTGCCAGGGTTAGTGTGCCACTGTCCTCAGTAGGGCATGCCATTGTTTGCACGGGGTGGTAGCCCCCTGTTTTGTGTTTTTTATTCTGCTTGTTGAGCCCTTTGTACGCCTTGGACTGAGTCAGCTGTTGCAGTACCCACGGCGGTGCATCCTGCATCCCATGTTCTCTGCTTCTGACGACCACCTCAAACTGATCTGCTGCTTTGTCCCACTCACTCTCTGTGGAGTTTAATGAGTGCCTTTCGTTCTGTGATCCTTCTAGTCTCTTTTGAAAACTTTTCTCAATACCCCATATGCCATGTCTCTCTGCTATTTCTGCAATGTCCCGTTGGGCATCTTTCATGCCTGCTGTGAACGTCACTGTTCCTCCCATTTCTGTGCGTTGTCCAAATCCCCACAAAGATATGAATGCATGTTGTGGACTATACGGGGGCATGAGACACCACACTGTTTGATCTGTGAGTGCATCCACAACCACACCTGTCGCTGCCACTTCCACTGCCGCTTCCGGCTTGGTTTGCTGTGGTGAAGGGATCCTTGCCGCAATCTTTTTCAGGCCATCCAGCATGGATAGCTCCTTGATTTCTATTTCGTCTGACCGCTGCATGGGGTCTCTGGCTGCAGAGACTCGAAATGAGTCCCTATACGCCCCTGATAGGGCCGTGTCCAGTTGTTCCCCTGGGACAAACATGACTACTTCATTGTACTGTCTCTGCATGTCTCTGAATGTCCTGAAGTCCAGCGACAACATCCCAAACACTTCTTCTGCTGCCGAGTACGAGTCCATTGCATCTGTGTATTGGAACCCTGTCAGGAGCACTGGTCGAAGTCGTTTGGCTCCTCTCGTGAGTCGCTGGACTACCACTTTGTTGACTCCTTCACCCGTTTTCCACACTCCTGTCGGGGTATCGGCTGCTGCACTGCCATGGGACGTGTCCTCCTTTGCCGGGGGCCTCTGGTTGTCCTGGACCTCTTCCGCCTGATCCTCTACATCCTCATCGCCATTTGTCTTGTTAGTGTCATCTGGCAGTATTACCCTTTGGGCTGCGCCTTGATTGTTCTTGGCGTACTTCCTGCTCCTCTCCTTCGGCGTTGATGACTTTTTGGGTGACCACTTTTTGGCTTGTGCTCTGTCTCGATCCTGTTGTTTGGCGTGTTCCGCCTCCTTTGCCCTCTGGGCTCTGGCCTTATCCTCTTCCTCTACTCGGTCTCTTCTGACGTATCTCACATATTTGACCAGCACTTTGGCCCACCATTTGACTTCTGATTGCGTCGCCTCTGTGATTCTTTTCCGCACTGCTGAGTATATGCCCGTCGCTGGCAGCAGTAGTATGGCCATGTCAATCTCATCCTCGTATTCTTCTGCCACTAGGGCTTGCAGTCTGTCCTCTTCCGGGATGTTGAGGTCGTGGAGTGATTCCAGTAGGGCCAGTACTTTTTTCATTTCCGTCTGATCGATGTCTCCTCTGGGTCTTTCCTCCTGCTGATTGGCTGTCGAGGGGGGGTCTCCTTCATCCCCTGGTTCTGACCTGGCATCCAGATCTCTATACATCTTGGGCCATGCCATATTCCACATCGCCCTGGCCTCTGCGTCCTTCATGATGATGCTCGCTGACCATGTGGTCAGCAGTCCTTTGTCGGAGACTCGTCTTACCACTTCTACTGTGGCATCTAGTAGTGAGTACTTGCTGCGGATCCCCATCAGTCGTGCTCCTGCCTTCGGGGCTATGTCTTGTACTACATCTTTTTCCTCATCAGGTTGCAGCTTCAGCATCATTGTGTTCCAGGTCGCCGTCTCCACATCTGGTTTGAGTCTGGTGATCTCTGTTATCACCGCTTGCTCTACATCTCCACAGAGGAGGTGCATTGTCATGAGCCTGGCTCTATGGCTGCCTGATTGCAGCCATAGTCCCAGGGTCTCCGTCGCTGCGTCTTCGTTCTCTGGCTCCCATCTTATTTTCTTGGGATCGCCTTGTACTGCTCGGACTTTGCCCCACGATGTTTGTATGGCTGGCGGCATCGTGTTCCTGTATAATATCAAGAGTACTAGTGTTCGCAGTGCTCTTTGTCTCTGTTTACATGTTGTCGGCAGCCATCGTAGCTTACTATCGACGCCTGCTTTGCTGTTGTGTAGTCTGGCACCCGTGTCCAGCTGCTGGTGCTGTGCTTGCCAGCCGGTTTCTCTCTTATGGGGCTCTCGTGACCCTCTTCTCAGATTTATTCTTGCTCTTCTCTGCTCTGTGCAGCCATTGACTCGCCTTTTTACCCCAGCACTCGGGTACTCGTGACCCTTGTGGCTGTCTGTCTGTGCACCGGCTCTCGCGGCCTGCTTGTACCTTGTTTGATTTTCGTTCTCCTGCTTCATGTTTCTGGGTACTCATGACCCTTATGCACTGTCACCCTGTTTATCTCTTCGGGCCATCGTGGCCAGCCCACTTTCGTAGTGGTCTCTTTTCACGTTACCTTGTGTTTTCTGCACAGACCATGTCATCTGTGTTTGACTGCTGTTCGCTCCGTGGAGTCCTTGCTCCGTTATGCACTGCAAGCACACACATGGCACAGATTGATGAGGTTCTGGGCAACTGCCCTGGTTGTACATGGTTGCACAGTTCTGACGTTTCATGTCTTCTGGAGTAGCCAGTGATGCGGTCTGTTGTTCCAGGCATCTAGCTCCCTCCCTGTCTTGGACAGGTGGAGTCCAGGCATCCAGCTCCGTGCTTGCCGCACTCTTGAGTCTGGGTCTCATCACCGGTCGTTCCGTTCGGTGGCATCTAGCTCCCTGCTCTTTGCAGTTGGAGTCTCGGCATCCAGCTTCGTGCATGTGGCACTCGAAGTCTGGGTATCTGGTGATATCTTCTTTTCTCAGGCCTCTTCATCTGGACTATTGCGCGGTTGCCCCTTTTTGTCCAGGCATCCAGCTCGCTGCTCGTAGCAGTTGGAGTCTAGGCATCCAGCTCCGTGTATCCCACACTTGGAGTCTGGGCATCTGGCCCTGCACATTGCTGTGACTGGGTCCAGGCATCCTCGCTGGTGCGCTTCTGCACAACTCAGCTGGGCATCTTGGTCACCATTCCTGTTTTTTGCTCTCACCCTTTTGTCTTTCGGACTGTCGGTGGTTTCCACCCGTCCTGACTTCTTGTCTTTCACCCTTTGCTGTTGATGTCTGGGCTTCTTGTGTAATGCCCTGGGCACTCACTGTCCTGGGACCCGGTTGCTCTGCCGGTTCCAGGCAGGTGTTGCTGTACTTGGGGTTACCGCCTGGTCTATATGTGTGTGTTTCCCCTTTTCCATTAATCTTGTTCCCCTCCAGTTGCTGGTAGAGATTTGTTGCCCGACTGTCTGCCCTGTATACTCTCCAGTTCTCATCTCGTCCGTAGTGTCCAGTCCTTTGGGGCTCACCTGACGACAGGGCTTGACAATTCGCACCTGCACAGCCACCGCAGGGCGCTAAGAGGCATTCTTAACTTCACGGCAGCGCCGCAAAGAAAGATTGCTGTTTTGCAGAAACAAACCAGAGCCGCCATAGGCATTGTTGACCCTTCGGGTTTCCATCCCGGCGCCAACCCTGGTTTGCTTCTTAGGCTGAAAATTGCCGCGCCAAAATAGCGGAAAACAGAAGAAAACGAAACAATTGTTACTGCACCTACCTATCTTTACTAGTGCCGCTCTCTCACTATACCTCGTCAGCATTCTTTACCCTGTCACCCCGGTCTCCCGGCTCTTTGTCAGTGCACCAGATGAGCGGTGCCATGAGTCTTGTTGTCCTTTACTTGTCTTGGCCGCAGGACACCACGACGCCCCGCTCACCCAACCGCCACGAGAGACGGAGTAAGGTTGGATCCTCTTCAGATACAGCCTGAGGCTCTGCTTGAGGTCTGGGGGGTGTGCTTTCGCGACCACCTACAGCTGGAGCCCACGCTCAACCACTGCAAGCGCCGTGGCCGGACCATGATTGCGAAGCCACACGGGGACCACAAGGCCCACGGGGGCTGTTGCCTAGGTTGGGGATGAGCCGACCTTCCTTGTTCTGGTGTATTGGGCTGTTTTGCCCTCCCAACAGAAACCCTCGCCCGGCAGGTTTCTGCTTTTTACCGTACCGGCAACTCGTCAGCACCACGTGGCACCGGCGAGTTGCATCAATTCCACAAACAAATCGGTCCGCATACCCGCCACGTGGCTGGGCCCCAGGTCTGTCGCCCAGGATTGGGAAGGGAGACTTTCCTATTTACAGCAAACCAATCTCATCCAGACTCATCTACTTACGACAAACCAACATCTTGTTTGACCCATAGGTATTAACCGAGTTCCCCTATTTAGGCACAAAGCTCTCCTTCACTCCAGTGACATCCTATTTGCCACAAATCAATATCGTGTCTGACAGTCACCTGCCACCCTGTGGCTAGGCCCCAGGTCACTTGCCCGGGTTTTGGAAGGGAGAGCATTTTGATAACCCATTGTTAACCAATAATTTGTTTGTACCCTGTTTGATGTGGATTTTCTTGATTTCATCGTCGCTGCATTAATCCACGCTCTGGTCACTGATCACTTACTCCATTCACTCGTACTGTATCGGACGTCTTGCTTTTCAGTTCCTATAAGAGAACAACAGGCATACCTCCCCTAACCTTCCCTGTTTGCAACCACCTTCGCAGAAGAGGGCCCGGTTAAGGAATGGGATAGCATGGGATGGCATGGGATAGCATGGGATGGCATGGGATGGCATGGGATAGCACGGGATAGCATGGGATAGCATGGGATAGCATGGGATAGAATGGGATAGCATGGGATGGCATGGGATAGCATGGGATGGCATGGGATAGCATGGGATAGCATGGGATAGCATGGGATAGCATGGGATAGCATGGGATGGCATGGGATAGCATGGGATAGCATGGGATGGCATGGGATAGCATGGGATGGCATGGGATAGCATGGGATAGCCTGGGATAGCATGGGATAGCATGGGATAGCACGGGATGGCATGGGATAGCATGGGATAGCATGGGATAGAATGGGATAGCATGGGATGGCATGGGATAGCATGGGATGGCATGGGATAGCATGGGATAGCATGGGATAGCATGGGATGGCATGGGATGGCATGGGATAGCATGGGATAGCATGGGATGGCATGTTTTGTTTTGTTTTGTTTTGTGAAAAACGCTTTGGCCAGGGTCGTACTGGTCCCCTCCCGGAGATTACCCATCTTCTCTTCGGTGGTGCGCTTCCCTTACCTTCGTATGGGATGGCATGGGATAGCATGGGATAGCATGGGATAGCATGGGGATAATTAGCTATGGCCACATGGTTGCAGACTGTGCAGCCTCTTGCAGGGCTATGCCACCACCTCTTGGGACACTACAGGCACAGTAATCACTCCTTCTTGGAGGTGCCTTGCCGAATTCGTCCTTCAAGTTCAACCACCACTTCAAACATTTCTGGTGCCGATTTCCGCACACTGAACCAGCCGCAAGACTGTCCCCCCTCCAACGTGTACTTTTTACTGTCGGGCATCTGCAGACATTGGCAAGCAACAGAGCGTGAATTACCGTACATTGCTTTCCCACATGCACTTCACACACAAGTTCACTCCATTTCTATTTCACGTTTGCATTGTGGTCCTCAGGTGCAGCGCCACCACCAGTACATCCGCGAACAGATCCTCACATTCCAGTGCCCTCGCTGCGGTCAAGCCTTCTTTGATTTCGACGGCTGCTTCGCTTTGACTTGTGGACGCTGCAAGGCCGCCTTCTGCGCTTACTGTCTCCGTGACTGTGGGCACGACGCACACCAACACGTCGCCAACTGCCCCAACAACTTGGCTCCGGGCAGGGACGTCTTCGGGCGAGAGGAGTTGTTCACAGAAGCGCAGCGGCAGCGCCGACAGCGGATGGTCAAGGACTACTTGGACGCATTGGACGTGGATCTTCGACGGCAAGTCCTCGAGCACTGTCAGCGGGATCTAAGGGATATTGGCGTGCAACTGAGGCCATGGTGGTAAACCAACGAACTGTTTTTCGGTCACGCCATGTTTTGGGTCGCATCTATTTTGGCTGTAGTCATCTTCTGACCTTGGCCTCCAGTGGTAGTTGTGGAAGCTGGGCTCTGTTGATGTTTTCCGCCACCATGCGTTTGTAGGCACTTGGTGGTTGTGTGCGGTGCTGCGGTCCTTTCATCTCTTTGCTCAGGCACTCCCACAAAGTCTTGGCGCTTTGTGGTGGCAGCTGGTTTTCTTGCCAGTTCTGTTGCATCATTCAGGGCATTTGTGCAGAGTCTTGTTGATGGGCGCCAGGTGACGCTTCTCTGGCCTGGTGCTCGGAACTCGGCCTCTGGTTCTGACGATGTGTGTTCCGGATATCGGCACTTGAGGTGACCGTTTAACAGACCTTGTTCTTTGCTGCCTGTCCCCTGTCCCTTTTGCCTTCCGCTTTCTTCCTTTTTCAATTACGGTCTGGGTGCTGATCTGCTGGTCTTGTGAAGCCCGTGGCATTCCGGTGCTATGCCCATCATGGCAGGTGGATGGCGAACAAAACTGTGGCCGTTGGTGTTCTTTTGTTGTTTTGTATGGTCTCACGGTGTATGTGTGCGTGTCCATGCAGTGCTGGGCCCGCACCAATGACTGCAACAGGAGGTGCGTGGTGGTCCAACCCGTCGACGAGCTCCGCGGTATGAGAAGGACTGGGCCCTTGCACACGCAGAGAGCGGGTGTGTGTCTCTGTAGTGCTTGTACACCAAGAACCCCCACGTGTGGCGGACGGAGACGCCGTTCCTCCGAAATCCATGGCGGGCGGTACTCACTGACGGACTGCAGATATAATGCAGAACAGCCATCAGGGGTTGTGAGCTCACAGATATGATGCAGAGCAGCCATCAAGGGTTGTGAGGACATAGACATGATCCAGAAAAGCCATGGGGGGTTGTGAGCACACAGATATGATGCAGAACAGCCATAATTAGGACACCCCCCAGTGCCCCGGGGGTAACGCGGGGACACACAGTGCAAAAAGCCATAATTAGGACATGTTTGGATATACAAACCCGAGCCAATAACATGTATTTGAACCCAAACACCGGTTTTGACTTTTGAGGAGGGCAACAATAACTGGTTGTGGGCGTTAAAAAAGGTTCCAAGTTTTATGTTAGAAGCAACCAATAAGGTAAATGGACGAGCTAACCATTCTACATGCAGGTTCAGCTACAAGTGTTAAATATTGAGATCTAATCAAGTATTTTGCCTTGGTCACTTAATATCCAGGCATGAACCTAGAAATTTTGAAATCATTGCGCTTTTGTAAATTACAGCAGATTTGGAAAATGCATCTATCAAAGTTTTATCTTATTTCCATTTTTGCATGCAACCCATTATGGAAAAACGGAAATCAAATGTTGAAGTTCATTAGATGAGTTTGCAGTGAATGTACAAAACATGATTCTTAACAAAGTGTCGTCTCGTGCTGCCGGTTATACATACACATATTTCCAAAAGACACTATGCATCAAAGTCGCTATACTTCGGGTTGGTCAAAACAGCAGAAAAGGTTTCAGTGCTAGGGTTGTGAAACGAAAAAAATCTATAAGTTAAAAGGTAGCAACGTCAAATGGAGTTTTGAAATGTGTTTCGCACTGCTACATGTAACACCGTTGGTCGTGTAGCAGAAATGTGAGATGTCGTTAAAGAAGCACCACAAGCTTCAAAAAGACTCCTAAAAAGAGTTACAAAGCAACAACAAATACAACAAATATGGCCCAATTCGTAAAGATAAGACTACCTAGCTCTTAGGCATTTTTTCATCACAATGTTTTTATATTGTATACTAATACTGCTATAATTCCGTAGTAATGCATTTTAATAGTAAGCCATACTCACTCACTTTTTTCCTAAATGCACACCTAATGTACATTTTGACCATTGCCGGGTTGCTTTTTTCTTCCAAAAAAACATGCGCATGATTTCTTTCAAGCCATGTAGAAAGTTCAATGACAACGGTTTCAAGCAATGTGCAGTACTCCATAATTCATTCACAATGCGAATATTGCATTGCCTCTTTTTCATGTTTTAAAAGTTTATCACATTCTTGAAGACACTTCATCTGATAACACTAAACGCGGACATCATCCAACACTAAGTCTGAACGGATGGGTACACCAGTGGGGCGAACCTTTGGCCGGCGCCCGCGACTACGCATCGAAGCGGGAACACTCAACTTTGTCACCGGAAAACGGGAGACACCACGGTTTCTATTGCATCCCTCATAATGGCTCCATCCCCGGCAGCGGGCTTTTCATGCCGGCTCAATCAGAGAAAAAATGATATTTGATGGTATTTTGGCCACAAAATACCATGAGGGAGCCTAGGATTGAGGTGCATTTTTGTAAAACCGCAGAGGCTCCATGAGTCCAAAATAGTAAGTGCTATCTGGCCAGATTACCCCCCTCCACTTTGGAGACCTTGGCTACGTATCAAGCAAATCAAAGCAACATCGAACTCCTATCTCTTCTGAAAAAGTCCCCATACTATTGAGATTAGCATCACTTCAAGCACCAGCTTGCTTGCAACAGAGTTGTGTGTGACAGTATACAGATTCTACATGAGCATGAAACATATACATGTATGTTTCTAATTTGCAACTCAAAAGCGTCAAACTGCAAATCTGTATTTTTTTGTTATTCTGTATTTTCTTGTGGCTGTCGACTACCACACACTCAAAGGCGTCTGTGGACAAAAACTGCTTAGGTGGAGACAAAGTTCCTATGGCTTTGGTGCCCCCTTGGGACCTCAAAAACGGTTCGTCTCTACCTAAGTGCGGGTAGGTACCCCGTGTACACTGCAATCTCCAACGTGGGGCCCAGTTGTAATTCTGTTGTTGCACATGAGACCATAATGACATACATGCAAATGACATGACACAAATTAGGACGGACTTTGCTCTCTGTCTTGCCCACACTGCAACCACCAAAGCATAGTTCTTGACCCATGGCACACTACTTATTGCAACATGTCTTAAAATGAAAATGAAAATGAAAATAAAATGGGACATGAGGGACAAAATTGCAAGCACCAGGCACAAGGAGGCAAGGAAAGCTGCATTGTTGAGATGTCACTGCCTCTGCAACTTGTGTCGCCTCACAAGTACACGGCAACAGTTCCGAACGTGCACGTGCCGAAGGCACCGGGCGAAACTTGCTCATCAGTTTCAACAATGTCGATACCGAACCCACCAACGATTCCAGTCCCCATGCCCACTCTCCATGGGCTGCTCGTCACCCAACCCCGAAAGTTTGTTCTCTTTTACAAAAAAAAGACCTTGTGTCACCGCCATATATTCCTTAGGGCTGGGGCGGTGCGCAAAAAAGTGTCGAGCCACATACCCAGTGCAACTCGCGCACCGGAGCTCTAAGGCCTTAAGTAGGTGCGGCTGGGCCTCGAAGTCAATGTTTGCCCCCATGAGTGCCTAAAATTCTCTTTACTTCAAGAAACGAGTGATCAACTTGACCCTCTCAGAACAAGCACCCTGAAACCCACTCAGATCACTCTCCCTGCTTTTTTGCGACTCAGACCTGAGCAGAAATGGTCTTGTAATTTCAGCTGCCACAGCACTAGTGCACAACTGCGAGCACACCTTGCAAATATAGGCATGTCCGAAGTATGCTGTCTTAGCTATCCCTAAATCAACCAGTACTTTGTCGAATTCAATGGCGTGGTCCCCCTTTTGTGGTGGGAGGTTTTTTTCAGTGGTGGCTAACTTTTTATGACACAGTTTCAACTCCTTTGTACGTGCGAGTGCTTTCTCTAAGGCCTCTTCAGCCTCATGCAGGCCTAGTTCTCTGCTCTTAGTGCGCTTTGTAATTCTCTTCTGGCGCTGAAGCTTTCTGCGCCAACGATTCACCAACTACCCATAACCTTCCTTTGCCCGATGCCTGTCTGTTTCACTGTCTCATGCATAGCCGTCGCTGGCACTATTGTACAGTTGAGCTTTCAGGCCATCAACCAAGTTAATGAGACCACGAACCTCTGTTATTGTCCCTCTCAGGTCCTCTATAACTCGATTCACCTTATCAGTGGCTGCCTGCACCTGCAGCCGAGCAGACTGCAACCTGTTGCGCACCTGGAGACTTAGGGGACCGGTCTTAGCATCTAACTCATCACAGGCCTGAGTCGGTTCTTTCATTCTGTTGGTGACAATGCCTATGTTATTGTGGATAGGGGTTGCCATTGTGTGTTTAGCTCCCAAAAACAGCAAAGGTTCCCCCTTAGTGATGTTATGCCAAGGCCCTCTACGGTCAGGTGGCCCATGGCCTTTGGCGGCCCTGTCAGTAACACACTTCTGGTACGAAAGAACACCATTCACAACTTCACTTTGCTTGAGTGATTGTCTAACATAATCTATCGCAGTACTTGGCGCAAATGCACCTGGTGGGAGAGCAGGTGTTGAAAGAGAGAGATCAGCATACTTGGCAAGAACCGGACCACCTGGTATGGTACCCGGGTTGAGGACAGCAAGCCCAGGAATGTCAAAAATATTGAAAAACTCACTGCTGTGCCCTGAATGACCTAACTGGGTGGACTGCAGCTTCTGGTCTGAACCAGAAAAAAACTCTGGAATATACCCTTGCGGGTCCGTGTAGACAGACAATTGGTTGGTCCAGTTAATTTTTAACCGATAGGGCTCCGCCAACTGCCTTTCCTCAATCTGTTTTGTTTTCAAACTGTTTCATTGCTTTATCCCTTATCGTGTTGTTTTCAATGACCTCGACGTGTTTTTCAACTCCCAGTGTCTATCCACACTGTTAATATACCTATTTCAACTTGGTTTCACACCTTTTTTGGGTTAGAAATTGTGAAATCGAGGATTGTGATCGCTTTTTGGGGTGATGCTTGGTTAGGGTTTGCAACCAGTTATGCCGATTAATCGATTGATCGGGTCAATTGCAATTAATCGGCGGCCAAAAACTAAAAATCGCATCGAATCGCTTATTTTCCTGTCAAAATTCGAATCGAACCGGTTTGTTTTTTCAAAAAAAAACCTTTGCTCTGGCCACTGTTGGTGCAGGCGCTGCACAATATAGAAAAGCCGCAAAACAGATAGAATGCAACCTTTGGTAACCATACATCCACAAAAAAATTTCCGAAAAAGTTATTTTTGGAAAAAAAAAACTTTCTTAAAAGTTTTTGTACAAAAAAAACGTTGCAGATTCTAAAGTAGACAAACAATTTCAATCCAAAAAGGTGGAACACTGCTCAAGATGAAAGGATGGCTTGAGAGTTATAGGCATGTGAGGGCCTACGGGTGCTCACGGCCCGTAGGTTCTCCCATCTCCGCTCCAACATCTAAGCCTTGGTCTCCCTATTTGCGTTTGAAGTGCCTCTAAAAGCAGGAGACATGGTCCAAACCTAGTACACAATTTGCAAGACAAAAAGAGGTTGATATCACAAAAATGTACAAACATGTTTGCAAAGAAACACACCGGAGTGACCAGCAAGGAAAGTTTCACCATGCAGAAGATCCAATTAATCCGGGAAAACCGGGTAATCGGAAATAGCCGCTGAATTGGCTTGGGCAGTGGAAAGATTCGCATTGAACCGGTTATTTTGAAAACTAATAATCGGCATAACTGGTTATTTTTGAAAAAATAATCGAAAAAAACCGGTGGGTTTTTTAAAAAAAGAGGTTCCAAACCCTACAAGGCTCCACCAACTGCCTTTTTTCAATCGGTTTTGTTGTCAAACTCTTTCATGCTTTATCACTTTTTGGTGTTGTTTTCCATGACCTCAAGGTGTTTTTCAACTCTCAGCGCTTATCCACTGTGTCCAATACCTTTTGGTCTCTTTTCAACTTGGTTTCACACCCTTTTTGGGTGAGAAATCATGAGATGTAGGTTTGTGAACGCTTTTTGGAGTGATGCCCAGTGGCTGCAGCTGCCCAAAAGAAATCCTCCACAATAGACCAATTCTCGCTTCAAAGACGAGCAGCAACTTTGGTGAATTGCTGCATTGACCAATGCTTCAACGTGCAACTTTCCATATTGCGAAGCGGTTGGATATTGTGCCTTCCCATATCACTAATAATGCATTTTAGAATTGAAAAATTGTGCTCGAGCATCTTACCTTCTGAGCGCGAAAATCCATTCCAAAACTTGCATCCGAACAGAAAATTTGATGATTGCAAAATGGATTATCATGCCATCAAACAATAAATAAACTTTGGACTTTCCATTCTTTGGCATTCTTAGAAATTGTCTGTACAAAAATTGCAAATGAAGCGGCCCGTGGCTTTGTCGGGCGGGAAGATTGTCGTGTCTTTTGACCATCCATATTCATGTGTTTCTGTGCCCCCTTTGAGTCATACAAATTGCTGGGGCAAAACAATGATGAACGGTTGTGTTCATTCATTCATAGCATGGCTACATTCTTGGAAACTTGATGTCCATTGTGGTGTGTAATGTTATCTAAAAAGGTCAAGTTGAAGCGGTTTGGGTCTGTCTGAAAAATTGCCCTTGTTCTTGGCTGGGCTGGCAACTTTTCAAATGGGTCAAGTGACAACGGAGGGCAGTGGGATTCTCACTGAAGCTCTGGTTTGTAAACAGACCAGGTGGGCATTATTATTGCGAGATAAAAGCAAACTTGGAGGGAGGATGGGGCGTAGCATTCATCAAGAAATGGCGGCAATAGCGCATGCGGGGTTTGGGGTGTGCTTTGCCATTGACAATGACTGAAATGAGTGCAATGTGGTGCCTGCCGATACTCAATCAAACAGCTGGGGGGGGATGCAGCCGCTGGGATTGGCAAAAAAGGCGGAACAATACGGAAAATGTGGAGGAAAATGCCATAGAAAATGTGGTTTTGTTGGAATGGTGTATGCCCTCTGAAACCCGTCTTGTTTGTCAAAACGCATGTTGATCTGTTGACACCATCGCACCATCAATGTGAAAACTATGGCCCCGGCTCAAAATGCAGTCCGAGTTGCCTTGCGGCAAGCAACCAGCAATGGTGGTGTACTTCTGCAACCAAGCACACATGAGGGGGTGATCCAATTTGTCCTATGGAACACCGGCACCGGTGAAGACAAATTCCGTATCATCGACAGCCTTGTTGTTGTCATTGCATAAAGCTACGACGGATTGTAGGTTGGGCTGCCTCATGGCACCTTTATGAGGTAGAGCCTCTACCTCTGCCTCTAGGCGGCGCTCGAGTCGAGCCTTATCCCTCTTCTGCATAATCTCAACGGCCACTTGGTGTTTTTTGCAGTCTCGTCACACGCCTACGTGTCTTCCGAATCCGTCACTATGTGGAGCTGGATCCCCAGGAATTTTTTGCTGATCGCCAAAATGACCCCATACAACTCCTCCATATCACTTGATTCAGGGGGGGCGGGGGATACGGTCCGCATTTTTCCGCATTTTTTGGGTAGGTCCCTTAGCGTAATGTTGAAGCAGAAATATTCTAGTGGCATTGTGCACTTCAACTGAAAGGTAGTCTTGTAGTCAGTTGGTGTTTGCATACCTGCCCCACACTGCCACTTTGTTCTTGACATTGTTCCTTTTCCAACAGACATGTCACATGCTATGCCCTCAATTTGCCCTACTTGTGAGCCCACATCTGATGATGGAAACAGTCCGCCCAGCTGCAAAGTACGTGGTAAGGGGAAAGGTGGCGCCAAGTATTGCACCATGGGCCCTTGCAAACGGAAGGAACAGTTCCCTGCTGGTCATCTCCTTAGTGTCCGCACCAATGATCTTGGTATTGAAGTACTATGGTGATGCGTGTGGGGGGCCCGTGAGCCACGCTCAGTCCAAAGTCATTTAGACTGCACTGAGACATGGTTCCCAAAAAGTTCCCACTGTAATCACAAGCGTTCCCACAGGTCCATATGTGCCAGCACCAGCACCAGTCCAAAATGTTGAGCCACTCTGCTGAGCTGCAGAAGGGGGTTTGCCAAAAAACCTAAGCAAATGTGCCACTTGGTGGAGGACTCAATGGTCGGTTCTGATTGACTGAATGAATCCCTGGACAAGTTCAGCTGTTAGTCCCTTATGTGCATGCAGTTTCACATGTATCCCCTTCTTGGTTGGGGTGATGCACTGCAAAATATGATACAATATAAGGTGACGCGTTCAAAATATCAAATATGTGTGGCTGGCTTGGGACGTCCAAAGTGCGAGTCTGGGTATCATCCTTCCCCACAAATTGAAACAACAGTGAACACCAACAACCACAAACAGCCAAAACATGGACGTTCATGAATTCTGATACTGACTGGTGAGATGATGAGGGACACAGATCTAATTGTTTCTTCTCACCAAAAGAACAACAGTCCCAGCCCGCCTCTGGCATGCAGCATCAAAATGTATGGTGCTCGTACCAACCCATGATTGAACAACCCTCTTCAAAGTGCTTTGAGCCAACATGTCCCAAATTCAGCAAAATACCAGCGATGTTCAGTGTCCCAGGCACCTTTGCATTTTCTCCCAGCCAAGCTGAGGGGTCGTCATGGAAACAAGAAATTAATGGTCCATGAGGCCGAGGGCAATGCCCCACAACGTGGGATGAGCCTCACATGGCATAGGCTGATGGGACAAATTTGTCAGGCCTGCCACCCAATATGTTTCATTGTTTTGTTCTTCGGGTTGT
This sequence comes from Eutreptiella sp. 'Long Island Sound 2002', assembly GCA_964036045.1. Classification (NCBI taxonomy): domain Eukaryota; phylum Euglenozoa; class Euglenophyceae; order Eutreptiales; family Eutreptiaceae; genus Eutreptiella; species Eutreptiella sp. 'Long Island Sound 2002'. The sequence goes on from OZ038385.1 coordinate 3,209,143, forward strand.
GAAGCTAAAAATGTCCAATGGGATCCCGACAACCAGAACTCTGTGCCTGCAGTAATTCAGCAATGAATAAATTTGCCTTCAGAATTCCCAACCTTCCTTGCCCCAAACAGGAGCCCACAGGGTTTGCATAATGCACAAAACGCAGTAGAGGTGGAGGTGGGCCTGGGGGCAAACTAAAAAGAATCAAATCTCGAAAAGTGGAAAACGCAACTGCAAACAAGAAAGAGATAGCGCACGCTCTGGGCAAGTGCATTTTCATTCTGCAGACCTGTTCTGGTTTCACCTCAAAGCAACCACACCAACCAGATGGGGGCGGGGAGTTAAGGATGGATGAAGAGCCTAGAAATGCAATAGGAGCCATTATAATACAACCCAATAGGACACATTTTGGGGGGCGGCCTTGTAAACAATTCCAACACTTGCCTGATTTAACCACCAGCTCAACGCGCGTTGGAAGCTGCTAGTGAAAGCAAATTGTTTGGCCTTGAAGTGGGCTCTGGAACAAAACCCTGCCCCAAAACATATACTCCAATTCCTACCTGACACCTTCACCTCAGCCCATTGTCGGTCACACAGATCACAGATGCAACGCCACAACCTGCGTGCCAATATTGCCTGCCACCTGCTACCAGGGTCGCTGGCCCTGCGCCCAATTATATACATTTCGGTCGTACCAGAATTGCCCTGTGGGCGAAGGTGCAGGAATTAATGCCAAATAAATTGCAGTATCTGCTCCTTGTGCAGGGCTTCTGTGGACAAAAGCAGGAAATGGGTGTGTATGGTGTGGTAACACATTGACCAGACCTGCCACTGGCATCTGCCACCAAACTTCTGATCAGGTGGTGCTCCGTTCTCGCAGGCTGTGCAATGGATGCGATTATGATTGGTTCCTACCCAGTTCTACCCAGTACCCAGTACTACCCAGTCTGCGTGTGAAGTGGGCAGGCATTACGGCGTGACAAGTGGCACAGGTGGTGGAAAATAACCCCCCCAAAGGGGAGAAACCCCCCCCCAAACGGGGAGAAACCCCCGGGGGGGGGGGGGGTACTACACCCATAGGAGAAACCCCCCCCCACTCTTAAAAACCCCGCCCATCTGGGGAGAACCCCCCCCCCCCGCCCACTGTGGCATGCCCTAACCAATTTAAAACAACAAACTCCGGGCCCAAAACCAAACTTCTCTGCAGAGCTCCCATGCAGGTTTCAGCCTCATTAACCCTCCCCCCCCCAACCTTTCCTGCCATTGCCACAACTCAATGTCAAGCTTCTTCTCCTCACCAACACACGTTCCTTTGCAGCTCCCCTGTTGTTGCCCCCCCCCCCCCCCCCCCCGCCCCTCCTCCCTAAGCTGACCAAAAACTGAATTTTGTACTTTGACTCAAACTGCACTCACCTGCAACAGAGCGAACACGAATGCGACACGAAAGCGAGAATTCAAATCGGAAATGAAACACACCCTGTCTTTCTCCTGCCCCCCCCCTCCGAATCTGTTCCTTCTTGGCAATGCATCCCCCTTTCTGTCCCCTCCATGTCTTCTGTGCTGCCCTTCCATACCACAGGTGTTTCATCACGGTCACCTTTTCTACCTCCATGCCTCACATGGAAATGGGGCAAGCCCCCCTTCCCCCGTCACAAAAATACCCCCCACCATGGCACAATGAAGGTGGGGACCACAGTTGACCACCATTGCGGCGCACACTCACATATGTGCTGCCATTCCAACTTCACACCTTGCAGAGATGTTGTACAACACAACATATGGTCAATTGGCAACCTGCAGCCCTTCAAACGGGTTGCCAAAGAGCCACTAATGGGTTACACATGCCCACCATGGCCCCCTGTGGAATTCATGGACTACTGGTATAAGGGTGGAAAAAAGTCCCACAAAAGGTGAAAAAACCCTCAAAAAATGGTGAAAAAAAACCCAAACAGCGAGAACTCCCCCCCCAGAAGTAGTGGAAAAAAACCGCAAACGCGCAGAAAAGACCCCCAAGACGTCCACCCCAGAAACAAGCCCCCAATTTAGGTGAAAAACCCCTCCCTTTGTGGAGAAAAACTCGGGGGGGGGGGTCTCCCCTACCTGTGGCACAGGGCTGCATCTAACAAGACACAGAAGCTAGCTGAACGCGCGTGGAGTTAATGATCTGATGATCTGGCCTACAACCCATTCCATTTGAACCCTCGGACCCAATTATCTGAATGGATGAAAAGAATCTCGCTCAGAACTATCAATCTATGAGCACCACAATGTGGTAGGAGCCATAAAGTCCACCAATACACATGGCTTCAATGACACAGAGCATTGCCAGTGAAGGAGAACAACATGCTCAAGGGGGACAAGAAGGGGGACAAATGATACGTACAAAAAAACCCCCATACTTACCAACGCCCCTCCCCATTTTGTACCAACGCCCCCCCGCTTTAACCGGAAAACCCCCCAATTTGTACAAAAAAACCCAAGAGATAACCAAATTGACCGTAAAAATCCCATTTCTTACCGAAAAACCCCCCAATCTTACCAACACCCCCCCCCCCCAACTCTTGGCCCAAACCCCCCATTTCTTACCAAAGAAGCTCATCCATCACCCAACCGTTTGGACGACCCTGCCACACCCTACAGCCATACATTAATTGAACAACAAACACAAAGCACCGAAACGCGTAAAAGACATCCACATAGATCAAATTCATTGATCAATTGTTGTTGCATGGACGTAGGTATATGCACACCAGTGGATCCCTTGTTTTCCAGTCACTTAGTGCACCTGCACTCACTTGGCTGCACCACACGAATACGTTATATTATGACAAAGGCACTGCACCGGAAGCAGGCAACAAAAAATAGAAAAAAGCGTAGTGACTTGTCAAAATCGCTGACTGGTCGGCAAAATACGGGTTGGGCCGCGAAGCGGATCTCCGTGCACTCATGACCACTACAACCAACTAGCAAGCCCACAGACCTTTTCTGGCACAAACTTGGGGTCTGCCCCCATGCTCAAAAAGCAATGCTGATGTTTTAGCGGGTCATATCTTAAAACCAAAGACCGGACCCTTTCAGAAGTGGCATGCTTCAGAGACCAGGGGTACAGAACTGGGTGGACATGAACAGACATGAGGGCGGAAACAAAGGCGGAAACAAAGGCGAATGCAGGTGAAGAGGCACAGAGGAATACGGAGATATGGAGCTTCCAACAGCAACCCCAAGACAAGCCTCCGTACAGAACAGCAAACCAATCCAATGACAATCACACTTCTGCTGCATGGACCGCACAATCAAACCTGTGGCCTCTGTGAGAACTCATATCTGTACTGCAGTATCCGGGGCACATGGCGTTCACGGCAATATTGCGCGGCTGCAAACAAACAGTGGCAATGGCCGGAAAGGGCACGGACAATAGATCCCCAGGGGTCTTTTGGGGGGCTGTATTGCCCCCCTTCCCCCTCCCGCAATTGAAAGCCCAACATCCCGGGGGTGGGGTGGGGTGCCCGATTTTCGAGTGGCCCAGGTTCCCAACACTTCCTGCGACACTCCACACCAAAAAGATCTTAAGCTCCACAATTTGCCTGTATCATGGACCACCCTGCGCCATCACAACCTGCACACTGGATCAGTGGTTGGCCAAAAGTGACTTGGTATTGCTGCCTATATCCTTGCACCAGCCTTGTACTCGGTTGTGCGGGAGCAAGGTGAAGCGAGACAACACCTGCAGCTGTCTCGCTAACATCATTGTCAAGGCCGTAAGTCCACATTTAGACACTCCATAGCACGAGTTTGGCCAGCCCTTCGGCTGGTGCACACCACTCTGTACGTCGGCGATGAATTGCTGCATCAGGCCACATAGAGCGTCGCGTGTCAGACCGGGATCCAGGAAACGGGCCTGATCAATCAAAAAGAGGAGCAGGGGATCAGAGCCACCGTGGTCCGCTTGCTCTGGCACCCCAGCGCTGACCATTCAAATGCTTGCAGTGCGGTGTTGGTGTGATAGTGCTGTGTGCCTGTGTGACCCCGATAAGGCAGGGGGTATGTAGCCATCTCCGTCTGTCTTCAAGTTGCACCATAGGTTATTGGGGATTGGTGGTTGATGGCGGTTGGCAGTGGTTGGCGGTTGTCGGTTGGTCGCCGCTGGCAGTTGGCGGTTGGCGGTTGGCGGCGGTTGGCGGTTGGTGGCGGTTGGAGGTTGGCGGTTGATGGTCCCTTGGGGCGGTCCCTAAGGGCGGTCCTTAACCAAAAAAAAAAAATCTCGGTCCCAAAGGACCGCCCTGGATGCTATTCTCAGCAAGGCAATAGACGTTACCGTCTCATCCACCAAAATATCTCCCAATTCCACATGGCGAGCGGCGAAATACTGCAGTGCCTAGCATTCACAGCAGTTTTGTGCAGGTAAACCTCCACAAACCTTACCAAATATGTTGAACCAGAAGTGCCAACCGGCAAGCCTACTCCACACCTTACTTTTTATGCCCACACCCGCAACAAAAAAAGCCCTTCCCCCTTGCAGGTGTTGAGGGGGAAGGACACTGCAAAGCATTCCACCCACCCACACCCTGGAGAAACATGTATGCAAGCGACCTTCACCTGCAAGGCACACTCAACTTGTAACATCGCCGGCAAAATGCCCGGAACTGCATTGCTTTGCTGATGATACCATGTTATCCTCCCGCACTGTGCAGAGCGCACCCTCCAAAGTTCACAGCTTGGGAATAATTCAAATGTGAAGCCTGGCAGCAGCGGTCCTCCGTGCTCCTCATTGCTCCACTTTCCTCTGTTTTCTGCTCTGTGCTTGAGATGGGGGCGGGAGTCGGGCTGTTGCGTTCAGATTGGGGTGAAGGGTGCACCATCGTTGAGTAAAGACTCAAAGACGCAAATCAGACGCAAATTGGCTGACAACCCCCGCAATGATCCAGGGACGCTTGAGCGCCTTCACTCGTTGAGTGGGCTGAGGCGAAAATGTGGGTGTGACTTTTTTTGATTTTATGCGACCTTATTCCCTTTTCACTCAGTGCAGGTTACCTGTGTGAAACGTTCAAGTGAAGTGGGATGGCAGACGTCATAATGTTCGCCCCGAGGGATATAATTCATCACTTATGGTGGGGTTCAGCTGACCTCACTGGTAAAGATGCCCCGTTCTGATTGCTATGCCCATCGCTCCCATAGTCGGTACTGCCTTGTTGCATGTGGTTATTTGCTGGTCATCATCAAAGATGATCCGAATTTGCTGTTCCCTGTACCCTAATTGAATTTCAGTCCATCAATGGTCTTTGCCGTTGTGCACAACGACTTTAACGAGCATACCAGAAAACATGGGGTCACTCCTTCTCTGCATAAGCATCTGCAAACCCAAGCACCTCCTAACGTGGAGTCCACAAAAGAATCAAAGAGGTTGGTCACTCTGCCAAAGAGTGCGCATCGCATGTTTCAACTGTCTCCTCATGACCATCAAGAGGTCATATCATCTTTCCGGGTTTCCATTTGGGTATGCCCTGTACAACGGGAAGCTCTGTCCTAAGTGAGAGCCGCACAAAATCTTTGTCTTGCAAGAGCAAGTGGAAGAATTCCCCACTGTCAAACCCCCCAAAACGGTCACAAGATGTCTACAGACTCCTCCACGCCAGCCAAAATCCTGGCAGGCGTTGGCGGGAGACTAAATATGAGGCAAAATGGGGGGCAAATGGCACCAAACGGAGTGGAGTACAGGTAAAACGTGGGAAATCAGGAGGAAATATGGGAAATAGGGGTTTTTTGATTCGAGACATCTCAGAGCGGGGGTTGCAGGCCCTCTTTCAACGGTTTCCCCTGTTTTTCCAACTCGGCACATCTTTCCCATTTTCCCCAGCTTTTGTGGTGCTCTTTCTTTCAGGCAAATTTGCCCATTCCAACCTCCGTCCTCTCTCTTTGGGATGTGGGTGGTCTGAAAAGGCCATTTACCTCATTTCCCCACACTTTCCAACATTTTGCCCTGTTTCCCTGTTTTTTCCCCCCGCATTTCCCGTGTCTTTCCATGCGTTTTCAGATGTTTTCCCATTAGCACAGTGGCAATTTCCCACTGCATTGGCAGGGGGAGTTGTTTTGGCGTTGGCGGGCGTTGAGGCCTGCAGACTAGATCACGAGGATGGGGCAATCTGCAGCAGACTTTCCTGCTCGTCCAATTTCCCAAAACTTCGGGGAGATTAGATTATGGCTGCCTCCTGAGTGTGGTGGGAGTTGCCAAAATTGGTCGGCCGAATTTTGTCGTTGCCAATTCGTCATCGCCGGGGGGGGGGGGGGGTCTGGGGGGAACCCCCTCCCTCCCCCACGATATCCATCCCGGGAAACTTCCTGAGTCAGGACATTTCTCGGATCGGTTTGGTTTAAATATATGCGTTTGTGTTCACTGCGAAAGAGAACGGCACGCCACAACAGCATTTTTCAGGGCACTGGGTGACGTGTGGGACAGCATGTGGCTGACTACAGAGACTCAATGCCCTAGCACAAAGGGTGTTCCTGCCAAACCACATTCAAACCCGTCTGAAAGAAGGGGAGAGAATGGCTCGCAAAAGGGCGGAAAGGCGGGGCGTCACTAGCATTTTTGATTGTATTTTGGGACACTTGGAACCCTCAACACTGCGACAATCCCGGCCTCCGGCCGATGGGGGCAGCTGGAGTCTTGACCATCTCCCATTGGGCGGCATGGTAGAGGAGAGCACACACCTGCAACGCCGGGGCGTAGCTGTTCATGTACCCAGAAATACTGGATACGTTCACGATGCGCCCACCGGGCCGGATCAGCGGAATGAGAGCCTCCGTAAGTGCCAGCGTCCCGAAGAAATTGATGGCAATTGTGGGCTGAGCCTGCGCCTGAAACGGCGTGGGGTCTGCGGCCTGCAAACAGAGTTCGTCAGCGGAGGTTGTGATGATGGACACAACTGTACCACAGGCGCAGAACTGACTGACACACAAACCACCACCTCAGTGTTCACTTCCAGGACTGACCCCACTGTCCCTCAGGGTCCAAGAGGGTGGGGTAACCCCCTAAAACACACCTGCCTGTCCTGAGTTTGGCTGGCGCCGAAGACGCAGGAGAAAAACTATGGACTCCACCGAAAAGGCGCGAATTGTTTGTCGAATGACTTCAGGAGTCCCCCCCCCCCCCCTTGCGAGAACAATGATAAAAGCACTGAAAAACGGGGGAAACAACGCCTCCTGTTCTCCTGTTCTGACAAGGACGCTGTTTACACGCATCCTGAGAAGACACAGGCAGTGGCACTACCTCAGTGCCCACTCCATGTCTGATGACCTGCACGCCCAGACAGCCAGACGTGTGGCAACGAGTGGCAGGACCGCAATCGGCATCCCCAAAACCATCTCCAAATCCGCAAAACGCAGAAAAAAATGGATCTTCACGGACAAGCAGCAAATGGAACCGCCACATTTCATGGTCCCAAAAGTTGCGGACACTTTGCGTTGCTCTGACAAGGACGCAGATCATATTCAAACTTCACCAGCCTTCGTGCTGTGCCTTACCTTCACGAGAGCATAATGTCCGTCAGTCGGTGGCAATGTTCTGAGCTACTCCACCTCCCAGTACTCATAATGAACACTGGACGGTTCCGCCATGCTCCAGGCCACCCTCACTACATGGATTGGTCAGTGTCTGACAGCCTCCTACCCCCCCCCCCCTTGTATAAGCTACGCCGAAGTACCAAATTAATACAGTCCCTACGCCTGCTGTAGCTTGGACAAGGGCGTGGCTTACGTGCAACACATACAACTACTGAAAGACACGTCATTGAGCACATGGTGTGAGTGCATGGTGAGCTGGTGCAAGAAAGGGGGAAATAGTGCACAAATATCCCCAAAATCAGAAGTAATTGGGCAAACACTCACAACAAATGTGTCCATGACCCTATGTGACTGGCAAATTTGTCATCAAACCCATGTCTTACAACCCAGCCCCCAAATCGGCGAAGAAATCCCAACAAATCGGCAAACAAATCGGCGGACCGATTTTTCGCCAAAACAGGCTCCCAGTGCCCTGGATCTCAGTCCCAGGCCCCAAACACACCTTCCTTTTGGTTGCTCTGTTATTGCAGTCATGTGGAAACCCAAAATATCTCGCAATTTTCGAAAAAAAATTTTTTTGTCTCTCGGTCTGTAAATGGTCCCTGAGCCATATTATGATAGTTTCAGGCGGTGGTCCAGTGGTGTATGCACTGGTCTGTAAATTGGCTGACGTGGGTTCAGTTCCCCAACCGATTTTTTTTGCATTTCTTGTCACTTGTCTTGATGAGAAAATTGGTTTTCTATGCACAAACAAAGCCTGCCGGAAGAAGATGAATGCACACATTTCCATCTCACTGTGTTGGGTGGGTGTGCAACCAACCAACTCTGATCTGCAACCAAAGCTGTCCTGCAGTAGTCAATCTGATGGGTCTTTTTGTGGGCAGTAAAAACACTTCATTGTGCCAATCTGAACAACCAATATAGAAAGAAAAGGTATTATCCAGTGTCCCAAAGTAAATGATGCACATCTTAGAGTGACACCTCCAAATCAGGCGTCCTAGAATCCCAGAAGCCCCAACAAGTCAGCAGAATCACAGAAACCCCACAAATCGGCAGAACAAATTGGCGGAATTCAGAAACCTAACAAATTGGCAGAACAATAGGCGAAATCGGCCGAATTCGGCCGCCGATTTGGGGGCTGGGTTGGTCTTATGTGGCTGCACTACATTTGGTACTGAATTAAAATTAGGTACCAAATTAATACAGTCCCTGCGCCTGCTGTAGCTTGGACAAGGGCGTGGCTTGCACAAGGGGGGGGGGGGGTACATGGGGGGGGTGCTTTCGAGTGGGGATTATTTTGTCAGGGAATATTTCAGAGGGAAAAATTTTCGCCACCCTTGCAAATACCAAAGCTCTTACTGCCTCATACACACACTGCACTGCCAACACCCCTAGATTTCGCCACGGGAAAATCTCGCCCTTCCTTGAAGACGAAAATTTCCCACAAAATCATCCCCCCCTCTGAACTTTTTGCCCTCCTCTGCCCTGATGAGTCGAATCCGGTGGCCAGCTGGCGACCTGGCTCTAGAATACCATCACTGAAGGAGGCAAACCACCTTGAGAAACGAGGGAACTCGGTACTACAACCACAGCCCTTGGCAGGGGGTCCCTGTGGCTTCTCCCTTCAGTGGCCTCTGACTGGTGGATGCATCGACTGACACATCATACAGGGGTTTCTAGGGTGTGTTGCGGGGTCTCAGACAACCTTTTGACTAACCCCCCCTTGCAATCCAAATGGGTCATGAAAGGACGGAGTGGGTGCCCGTATGGGGGCGCCATGATTGGTGCACCTCTGGCAAGAAGTTTTGAGGTTGGTGGAGGCCATGGGGGATTTACTGTCCATACAGTGGGTTCCGTCTCATGTAGAAATCTTTGGAAATGAAGAGGCAGCCCGTTTGGCGAAGGACCGGTGTAGACATGCATCCTACACCGTCGAGTGGGTGGCAAAAATCAGAGTCGAGCAAGATAAGGTAATGACTGAGTTGGGTCTGCAGGCAATGCCAGAGAACTCGGACGGATCAGAGATATCGGGTGCATCGGGGACAGAAGGGACGCGGACAGAGCAGGGTCCACAGGGGGGTTGTGGTTCAGCAGGGGGTACCTTCCTCACCATCTAAATACGCGCCAAAGGTTGGACCCACCAAAAGTATTGCATGATGTCCGAAAGTGTTAAAAAAAAGTTTTGATAAAAAAAAAGGCAAACCTGATTCACCCCCATTTGCCCCCCCAAAATCTGTTCCGAACCAATGTCAGTTGAAAAAAGAAGGTCTGGCCCTTCGAGCCTGTTTCCTAGAATCCCCACCTCTACTTCAGGATTTGCGCCAGCAGATGAAACAAGGTCCACAATAATGTGTCCCTCATGGACTTGACCTGAGCGCCCCCCCCCCCCAAAAAAAACAGACCTGTCGCCCTGCCCCAACCTATAACCTCTGCAACCCCCCCCCCCCCCCGCCTCCAACACACACACACACACACGTGCGCGCGCCCAGTCCGATCACCTCCCCACCACATATGCACGAGGCACCCAGAGCATAATGGACTCAGGGGTGGGTGCTACTAAGCCTCTCCAGATCAGTAGGCAGGTTTCGAAACAGACAACTGCAATGGGAGCAGCATTTGAAAAGGAAGACAGCATTTGCACAATGGTACCACAAAATCCAGGGTTCATATGTTGATGGAGCCAAAACCGACAGACGTTCATCCTTGGGATTGCCTGTGAGGCAAGACCTCAGGGGTTTTGTCAGGGGCAACGCCTTGTGTACCTTAAAGGCAATTGCTGCATTGTTCACCAGGATGTCCAGACCACCGTACTGAGCATGCAACATCTGAGCAAAACACTGGATGCTGTTCTGATCCCCAATATCCAAGGGTAAGAACACCACATTGCAACCCTGCGGGACAACAGAGGAGTGGAGGAGCGAGCAGGAAATAAACCTAACCAGCAGGAGTTAAGGGGTCCTTGGAATCCTGAAGGCAAGGATAGGGACATTGCCCTGGAGGGGCCGCAAACAGGTAAGTGCTCCTCCAGACATGCACGTCCTGGTGTGCATGCGCAGCAATTTTCGGCAGTGCTGTGTAATCCAATGAAAACGTTCTGACCGGCATCCTTGCTCTTAGCATATTTCGTCAACACTGTGTGTTTACATGCAGTTGGGGGCTCCTGGGTGAGAAAGTCATAAATTGCACCCTACATCAGTTCGGGTGTTTGAGGAGATACGCTATGTACAATGAAGATGAAACACAAAGCCTTCAACCGTCATCAATCTGGTACATATCTACAATCAAACTCCGATGAGCTGGCCTGTTTGATGTTGAAAACTTGTTCGGCAGGTGTACTGCCTGCATGGAACATGCATCTGGTCTGATATCTGGTGCCAGACGAATTCCCAAGAAATCATCCCTGGGGAACCTGAACTGGGTTGTGTTTGTGTTTTTTGTTCTTGGGATGATGCAGAGGCCCCCACTGGGCAACTCATTCCAATCCTGCAGCAATTGCAGAGGTTCGATGAGGGACAGCCGCCATATGTACAAGGGCCCGTGACCTGGAGGGACCAAGCAGGAGGAAAACGTGCATTCCATCGCACGTGCACCCTAGAAGAGGTGGTTGTCACTGGGTCCAATGAGACACTGGGACTAACATACCAATACAAAAAACGAAAAAAAAAGCAGGGAAAAGCAGGAAATACATACCACAATACCCCCACCCCTTCCCTGGCTGAGGTCAAAAGGGTCCACATTGAGGGGGAATGTTTGGAAAGTGTCAGGGCAGGCATACCTCAGCCATGAGCTGGGCAGCAGCATTCCTTCCAAGACTTTCATTCCTGCAACCCAGAATACACAGTACCCCAGGGGCCTTACCCAAGCCCCTTGCAATTTCATAACCAATACCTTTGTTGGCACCTGCAATCACATGCGAGCATATGTGTGCCAGAGTGGAAAGTGTGGCTGTTGTGGCATCAGGCATGCCATTCTGACTGCAATTTGTGGTTGGCTTTGGCCCATGCTCAAGTTGAGGTGTAGTCCAGGTCCGAGAGAGACCAATAGCAGTGATGCAGATACCTTTGGTGGTCCAACTCAAGGAAGTGTGAAAATGGCAACACTCCGAAGGAATTAACAATTGCATGAGATGCAAAGCTATCTATCTATATCACCGTTATTGCAAACAATTGCCCCTATACGTTCCACGATAAATTTGGGCCTTCTGTCACATCTAGGGCGCAGCTTGTTGCCCATTGAGATTGGTCTATGAAGGAAATTGAGTTACACCCCCCCCCCCCTTGTATAAGCTACGCCATATGTACACAATTATTACGGTCCCTACGCCTACTGTAGCGTGGACAAGGGCGTGGCTTCCACGCAACACATACAACCGCCGACACACACACGCGCAGGCCACATGTGCTGAAATTGGCAATTCAGGACCTATGGGATGCATCAGACTAAAATAAAAAATTTCCTGGTGCACCAGCAGGGGGCCACATGTGCTGAAATTGGCAAATGTGACGACAAACCCATGTCTTATGTGGCCGCACTACATTTCGTACGTAATTAAATTATGTACCCAATTATCACGGTCCCTACGCCCACTGCAGCTTGGACAAGGTCGTAGCTTATACAAAGGGGGGGGGGGGTACAAGCTAGAAATGCTGGCAGGCAATGAAAATCACCGAGGCTGGGGCCAAAATAGTGATGATGAAGTCTGTCCAGCTTTTGCAAATGTGATCTGTTCTTGTGGGCCGTTCTTGTGCTTTTTGGCAAAAATTGATGAACTGGCAGTCCACTAGATCCCATTTAAAGGATGCTCAAATGAGAGGCATTCTGTGGAATCTGGGAGATGATGCAGTGCCATGCACAAGGGCTTCCTTCAATTCCGAGCTAACAAACTGTTGCAGCAGTCTGCATTGTTAGGAAGGGGTGAAGCAACAATTTGGTAAGCAAGTGTGAATAACACCAAACCCCAAAGTAACAAATGATTTTTTTTGGGAGGGGTGTCTCCATACAATGCCAATGACTGATGTTCGGAGATGGAATGGCACAAGAAAGCATTGCAAAATACCACACAGAAGATCACGGGCAGGTTACAAGCCTACAATCTTATGGGCTTGGAAGCAGGTCGCTGCTGGCTGCAATGATCAACAGTACCTTGCGGCCAAACACAGCAACCTACGCCTCACTGGCAGTGGCTGCAACAACCGTGCTTGGAGGGGCAGGATTTGCAACACACATACACATATTCCATGAGAAATCGCAACATGCACACGCGTGCGAACACACAGTCAAGCAATCTGTCGTAAACAGGGAAATCTCGTCTGCAAAACATACCTGTTACCACAGCAATTCTGGGAGCGGACATTCTGCAATTAACCCACCAAACCTGGAGACAAAAAGAAAACAAGTGGAACGCGGCCACTGCACTGCAAGTGCAAAACAGTGCAAACATGCCTCAAAGCATGGACCTCCCTGCTGTGCATCTTGGTGGCTCCTGTTGAGAACATGTGGCTGACTGTGGCTCTTATTGCACATATGGCCAGCTTCTCTGGTGCCATAACCATGGTGATCTGCAGACCTGTTTTGTCCAGAGCCGGCGAAAGATCAGGGCATTATGACCGTACCACCTCCCTGCGCAACCACGCTGAAAGTCAGAGAAACGACAGTCAAGCGAGGCCCCGTGCTTAGACAAGCCCTGTGCTTGCACGCGACACGTGGTACCAAAAGAATGCATGTACAAAAACCACGGTCAGAAAAAACTGGGAAAACGATGGTCAGACGGGTCCCGTGCTTGGACAAGCTGGTGCTTGCGCACGGGGGGGGGGGGGGGTCAATGGTCGGTATTGATTGACTGAATGTCCCGCCCATAGACAGTTTCAGCCCTTAGTCCAGTGGTTCTTGCACAGCAATTGTGTCCCCTTCTTGGTTGGGGTGCTCCACTATCTCATGTACACCTGGTCGATGTATGAAGTAGTGGTGCCCAAGACATGAAGGTCCAACATGCAAGAAGGACTCACAACACAATTACATTGCAGCCCACCAATGACCAATAGGCCCAGCACAAAATCAGTTGAAAGGTTGCAAATTCAACTAAGGTTGTACACAAAGAAAGAAAGAACCTGCAACAAGGGAACAGTACAAGGCAACATGGCAAGCATAGGAGGGAGCACTAATCCTCACCCATGCCACAACTAGTATGCTACCCATGCTATTGCTATTATTCCTAGAAAAACCGAAGGGTCATTTTGGCCCATTTTACCCCAAGCCAAAATTTTTGGGGCCCCACGGCTAGAACTTCTTTGTGGTGGCTTTGGGCCGACCAAGATACGTAGGGCTACCAAATTTGTACTAGCAGCATGAAATGTTTGGGGACCGGAATTGGCCCAAAACATGTGCATAGCCTACTTCATATTGTACAACAATAAGCCGTTATTTGGAAAAAAAATTGGGGTGCAAAATTTTTTGACATATTGTGGGGGGCTATTTTTTCCGGGCCACCCCCCCCCCAAAAGGGGCAGGGGGGGGTTATGAAAAAAAGGTGATACCGCAAACCATCCAGCACCATGCGGTAGCACACAGCACCGCGCGGCATCATGCGGCACTATGCGGCACCATGCGGCACCATGCGGCACCACCACACATGGTGCCGTGAGGTGCCGCGTGGTGCTGCATGGTGTCGCTTGGTGCCGCAGAATGCCGCGTGGTGACGCTTGATGCTGCATGATGCCCTTTGGTGCCGAATGGTGCCGCGCGGTGCCGTGTGATGCCCCATGGTGCCGTGTGGTGCCGCATGGAGCCGTGAAGTGCCGTATGGTGCCACGTGGCACCACATGGTGCCGCTTGGTGCCACATAGGGGGCGTACCATGCGCTGTGCACGCACTGTGCGAAAAGTTGGCTGTTCTCCACCACCAAGAGTTCGGTAAGTTCAGAAGATTGAAAGGACGTCATTGAATGGCTGCTGCAGTGGACGGGGCTATAGGGGGCAGAATTTAGGTCCCTGGGACCCATGGCAAGCATCAGATGTTTGAATTTTTGAGTTTTGAATTGATTGTGCATGATTCCGCAGGTGGGTGGTTTTCAGGGTTGTTACCTGGATAATCACCATAATAATTGGCGCTGTGCGCGCGCTGTGCGAAAACGCCCCCATAGTGCCGCATGGTGCTGTGTCGTGCCGCATGGTGCCGCGCGGTGCCTCGCAGCCCCGTGTGGTGCCGCCGAGTGCCGCATGGTGCCGTGTTGTACTGCATGGTAACGCATGGTGCTGCGTGGTGCTACGGGGTGCCGGGGTTGGTGAATGGACGGATTGGTGGGTTGCTAGATGGATGAATGGATGGATGAAAGGATGGAGGCGGTGCATGGCCATGTGCATTGTGCATGTGTTATATAAATTCGCTCCCCTCCGGTATTCGCAATCGTTGCAAGTGTGGATGATGGAGACAATAGATGTACAAAAAGCGTTCTTTGCAAGCAGAAGCATAAGTGGATATGCTAAAAATGCAACAGCAGTGAGGGACGCGACAACCCGAGGCCATGGATTGGTAGCAACTGGATTGGTAGCAACAACGCAGGGAAGGGGGACAAATTGACGGAAGTGGCGAGGGTGCAGAATATAGTTGTGAAGGTAGAGAGGAATGCGGCGGGGATGAAAGAAGAGGCATTGAAGAAGCAAACAGCTTTAGCACAGTTGTCCATATTCATGCCAAAGGGCCTGGGCTGAAAGGAGATAGCAACAGCCTGGGTCCACTGCAAGCAGCAGGCCACTTGCTGAAAGGATGGGAAGGGACTGATAGGGGAGAAGTTGTGTGCTGCCAGGAGACCCATGTAGTGTTTGACCATTGGGCATTCATATGACGAGCATGAGGGGTATGGGGGGCATTGCAAGCGAGTGACAGTCACTCAGAAGAGTACATAAACAATTTTTATGGGTATTTGCCAGCCCGCACCAATATGGATACAACCCCCCCCCCCCCCTGCGCAGGTCGTTGTCCTCAACATCTATGCCAGTCATGGAGTACACACTCCTAGAGGCCATTTGTGTTGCTATTGGGGCAGAAACCACTTGGATCACACGATGTGGCGGGTGACGTGCTAGTTGTAGTAGTACAACATTCCAAGTCCTCAAGTTGTTGGATTTCACCTCTTTTGAAGACACAGGATTGATTCCGTGGGATAAAGCCAAGGAAATTTTGCTTTGCCTTGCAATCGCCCCTCCCCCACCAACCGCTACGAGGGGTTCTGGTTGGCATGGGGAGCAGGAGTGGCCATTGGTTTTATGTGGCTCTGTAGGGGTCCCCTCGGGCTCCAAGTGGTGGAGCGGTCTGTACCGAGTTTTCCACGCTTGCCGAGCTCACTGACATTGTGTTGCTTCTCGATGGTTTTGCACGGACAGCCACTTCACCCGCTGGAGCCCAAGCATGCCGCATTTGGGTAGTTATGGGTAAGGCCAAAATTTCGCTAGGCATAGTGGCCAAGGGCACACTTGATCGGTGTACTGTTCAAGACATCCGTTTGAAGCTTGCTCGTGATTGTATAGCCATTCCACCCGCACTGCAATTGGCACATATTATTGCCACTCCCTCTAATGTGCATGAAGTGTTGCACACCATGCGGGTAGTGCACATGCAACCAATTGCGCCACCCACGCTGCAAGTTCCCATACCACCCGGTGGTTCCTCGGGCTCTTCTTTGTAAATAGTGCGGCGTGGCAACAATGCAAGAGAATTGTACCCCTCAACCACATGAACGCACATTGTTTACCTTCTTTTGGGCAACACCGTCAAGTTGCAATCTTAGTCCGCAATCTACGCACCATACCTACCATGCCGACGGACTCAGTGGCCGAGCAATCCATTGTGCATGCAGATTTGGCACCCCCACCTCCATGCTGTCCAAAAGTGCCGCCATTTGGAATGAAGGATGCAAACCATTTACGCCATGCATATCTATCGCGGCACGCATATGAGAAGGCCACATGGCGGCTGGTTGATGGCTTGGGCTTGGAATCGGTTTCTGAAAGTTGCCAACCATGGCGGCATCTTATTGGCGTAAAACATAGCCACATTGGAAATGATTTTTTTTGAAATTTTGAAGAACCATTGCGTTCAGGGATCGCCCCTACAAAGACATTCATTCTAAAGTGTCTCCCCAACCATCGTGATATGCTCTTATGGGATTGCGCTGTGGACGAGGTTTCTTTGCAACCCTAGATAGGGGTGGTGAAGTTTGGCCATGCGACCGGTGCATGTAGAACATGCACCTCGAGGGAGCATCGCTTGGTTGACCAAGAAACCGTGGATGAACTAGCTAATTTGCTTGAGGACTCTAACTCAAATGTCCATTTGGCCAAGTATGCTAGGGTGTGGTTGGTTGCTGCCCACCATGGTTCCCTTTACCGCCACATCCCACTTTGGGTTATTCCAACTTGCAACCGCTTCACATCTGACGGCATGGCTCAACAACGTAAGCAACTTGTGACCACATTTCGTGAAGTATTGAAGTATGCACATGATGCCATGGCGTTGACACCCACTGACAGCGATAGTCGCTGCAACCGTGCATTGGATGAGAGCTTGTACCGGGAAGTTGCACAGCCTCACCCACCAATGGAAATGCCGTTCCTCTTTTACACATTATTCGTTGATGATCTTGCGATGGCAGCAAATTTTGATCCCATTTATGAGCTCGGCCGATTGCGCTATGCCATTTTGGGCTGCAGCATAAAGAGTGTTCACTATAGTGTGGAAGCACTGCTATCTGTCGCCCATCATGTGGGCATTACGATTGTCATGGTGACCAATGGTGACCAATTGCTAGCCCCCGATGAGCACAAATTCAAAACCATCAAAGGCTGGGGCTGCTTGGTACCTTAGTTGACATGTTCATCCATGCCATCTTCAATGTAGCATTGGATGTTCAGTTGGCTCTTGGTCTACAAGTCCGAGCTGGTATTGGTCTCAGAGTATTTTTCATTGACCCGTATGGACATGTGTTGAACAAAAAGCAAGGTACCGTGCAAAGCTTTCTTGTCATTGACCATCGCTTGCACAACATGGAGGCATCATCGGGTATCCCTTAAATATGTACATGGTTTTGCTAGGAAAGTAGCACCAAGAAGGGCTGTTCTGTATTGTTGGTACTGTACGGATGGCAATTGCACAAACCTTGAACTAGCCACACATTGTGTACCTTGAATACCCAATCAGAGGAATGCCAACCAATGCCAAAGGCACGTTATGCAGTGGGAACACCATGATTCTGTGTGTTATGTGTGACATGGGGAGAATTTTTTTGTGTAGGACCAACTTTTTTTGTACCCCCCCCCCCCACCATAGGGGGGTCCCCTCCGGAAAAAATATCCCACCCGGTATCAAAATTTTTTTCCTTCCCGCCCCCCCCCCTCCTCCTTGGCCGCATGGTGCCGCGTGGTGCCGTATGGTCTGTGTGGTGCCGCATGGTGCTGCATGGTGCCGTGGAGTGCTGTGAGGTGCCATATGATGCTGTGTGGTGCCTGTGGTGTTGCATGGTGCATGATGGTGCTGCATCGTGCAGCGTGGTGCCGCAGCGTGCCACATTGGTGCCGCATGATCCTCCAGTGTTGCATGGTGCCTTGCACTACCACGTGGTGCCACATGGTGCCACATGGTGCTGTGTGGTGCCGGATGGTGACATGCCGTGCGGCGTGGTGCTGCATTGTGCCGCGTGGTGCCGCGAGGTGCCGCATGGTGCTATGTGGTGCCGCGTGGCCACTATGCGGCACCACGCGGGCCGCTTGGTGCCGCAAGGTGTTGCATGGTGCCGTGTGGTGATGCATGGTGCCGCATGGTAGGGCGAGGTGCCGCATGTTGCTGCGTGGTACTGAGCGGTGCCACATGGTGCTACGTGATGCCCCATGGTGCCGCGTGGTACCACATGGTGCCGCATGGTGATGCATGGTGCCACATGGTGTTGCATGGTGCTGTGTGCTCCCACATGGTGCCGCGTGGTACCGCATGATGCCACGCGGTGCAGCGAGGTGCCGCATGGTGCTGCATGGCGTTGCGCGGTGCCACACGGTGCTGCATGGTGTTGCGCGGTGCCGCGTGGTGCCGCATGAGATGACTTCATCATGCCACTCATCAGTAGAGAGCTGCACCCCCCTCCTATCCCATGCTTGTCACCAAAGGCCACCTTCCCACCTGCAACTCCTTCTTCAGCACAACGCTCCTTCAGACTGCTGCTTTCAACACCCCAAGTGCAGCCTGCACGTCTCGCTTGGAATGCAAACCAAATGCAATGACCAATCCATGTTGAAACGGGTGGAAAAGTGGAACATGGCAACCTTTGAGAATGCCATATCTCCTAGCTGCCATGCTCAGACCTATCGACCTGTGCACTGTCAAAGCCTTTCATCCATTCCTGTGTGGTGACATTAGATGCTGTTGAGACATATGGCACTCGGTGTGCGTGGTATGATCACTTGCCCCTATCCCATTCCTCCCCTGCCATCGGGTGAAGTGTGTTCATCTTGTCTCGGGAAGAGTTTCTTTGATGTGCCTTCCGTGTCCAAGTCAACATGTCGCATTCCCCATCAGGCGTGAGCTAATTCCAATGATGAGGTGCTAGTTGCATGGCACTGCCCCGGTTGCCACATAATTGAGTCAATCTAGCCCACGTTATCTCTAACCGTATGGTAGTGTCCCCAAGTGTGCCATGATGGGACTTACCTACCAATTGCCACATGAGTAGACTCGGAGAAAATACCCCAAATTTCTGGTTCTAGGTTTTCGCAATTCCCCCCTGGAAACCATACACCACGATAATGAGTAGGTGTACTTTATCTCAAGAAGAGTATGCCATGTAAAGGCGTGATATTCAAATTACACACCAAATCTAGACGACACTATTTGAGCATCAACCCCTACCTCCTCAGGTAATGCAAGGCAAAAAGAACTCATATGACTACATAACCCCACCCATCTGGGGGGCTGAGATGGTACATATCATGTAGCCCCCTCCCCCCGTGCTGCCCCCCCCCCCCCCCCGGGAGGGCTCGCACTGTGCTGGTATGCCCAGAGGCTGACAACTGGCCAACATGCACGGCACCGACCCCATAGAGTATTGGCCGCTGCGAGGGCCCCAAAGTACCTCAGTGGGAGAGAATCAACGGCTAAGTGCAACCAGAAATAGTGGCAGGCCTAAGTGAACACTCTAGAACGGTCTAAGACACTAAGACACCAATACATACAGACAGCAAGCCCACGAGAACCAGGCGGAAGCACCACAATAATTGGGTAGCAGAAACCCGGAGACTGTATGGCGGGAACATCCAGCTACTTACTGACCACCTTGATACCCCCCCCCCCCCCCCAAACCAACCACCCCGACTAAGAAACATTGGATATTAAACACAAAGAACATTCGGTAACAAAGCAATCGCAAACTATTGTGTTGGCGAACTGGGTGAGACTGGCATGAGGTTGGGATCATGCTGGTTTGAAACCCAACATCATGGCCCAACCCACAGTTGTCCCCATCACGCCACGCCCCAAGTGACTGAATTACTGGGAAGAACTGTGCCTTGCCTGTCGAGGCTCCGGTGTCGCCCTTCATGCGTTGCGAGGGAACTTGGTTGCTCTGGGTTGCAACTCTTCAGTTTGTGTAAGCCTGTAGTTTGTGTTTTGATTGAACTGCCAAAGCAAGCCTGGGGCGCAAGGGTGAAAAATGCACTGTGTGACTTCGGTATGGTGTGAAACATTGCTGCTTTCTCCTGACGAGGGCCTAGGGGGAATCCTTGCACTGCGCGCGCACTCCGTGCTACTTTTAGACTATGTTCCCTCCGAAGAGCCCCTAGGCGGGCCCCTTGGAAACGCCCTTAGAATTAGGTGACCCAAACTGCCCTAGCTCAAGAAATTGCAAACTACCTTCCCTTCACATTACACACATCATGCACATCTGGAAAAGCCATGAACAGCGTATTGGTTGCGGGGGAGGCGGCCGGGGGTACCTCCTTTCGTATGTGCATTGAAACCTTTGTCGACATAATACGACGACCGTTGTGGCGACAGCCCCGCGGAGGCAATTTTCGCTAAGAGATTGTTCGGAGTTGAACTACTCACCCTCCGGCAGGTCTTTCGCTTCACCAGCCACATCAACCCTAGTAAGTTGATGCGACTGGCCGGACGAGAATTTGATGGCGAATTCGAATGCGACTTGGCTTGGAATCACAGGCATTCAAAGAGATGGGTAGTATCTTGCACAAAGACATGGTCCAAATAGCCCTTGCAAATACAAATAAAGTGTGAAAAAGGGTGGAAATGGGTGAAATTGGGTGAAATTCCAGAAATGCTATATCCCCAATGTGGAAAAAGCATCAAAACCTACACAACAGGGTAACAATGATGCCCCTACGATCTCAAAGCATGGGTCTCCAGTATGGCCAGACGCCCAAATAGTTGCACTGCGCGCGCACTGGCGCTTAAGGCTCCCTAGTCTTGATTACGATCAGTCACTTACCAAATGCCACCCTCCCATCGCTTCCTACACAACCCTGTGCATCCTCCGCATTATACCCCCTGTGCTCCCCTGCGCGCCCCACTGTCCCTGTTGCGCTCTGTGTGCCCTTTGGATGCCTCTTGTATATGTTTCCCCTGTGGGCCCTTTCTGTGCCCATTCCTCTGGGCCCTCTGTGGGCTAAGCTTCTTCTATGGGTAGGCCCTGGACCTCCCATGGGCCTCACCCTACAGCACTACACCCTTTTCTTCATCATAACATCAACATGTACATCCAGTGTGTTGGGGAGTCCAGGCCGTTCCATTAAAAACCAAGCAACCGCCCCGTATAAGTATAAGTATAAGTATAAGTATAAGTATAAGTATAAGTATAAGTATAAGTATAAGTATAAGTATAAGTATAAGTATAAGTATAAGGAGGCAAAACATCATCACACCGATATTTTCTAATGCACAAGGTGCCCTGCTGCCCACTTCTACACCTGGACATTGATATTTCCACCCAAACACAACAATTGGCCACCTAGTTGTGATACTAAGGCCCCTATGACCGCTTTTTGGCAACATTCTATGGTACCGCCGTTCTAAGTCAACCGGGCTACAGTCGCACCGCGCGCGCGCACCGCGCGCACCGCGCGCGAGGCACCCTCTACGTCATGTCTAGTGTCCTGGTCACAAATTGGAAGGACCAGTCGCTGCAGAATCGGGATCAGGGACAGGTCAAGGTCAGGGTCAAAGAAAGGATGTGAATCACAGCCAACGCTGAGGTCCAAACCAGGGGGCAGGCCAAAGGCAAGGACAAAATTCCCAAAAAGTGCAAAATGAGGCTTATCGTTGCTGTGTGCTTGCACATGTCTGGCAACGTGCTGCAGATCAACAAGGTATGGCGCATGCCATACGCCGAGCAGACCCAACAGAATTATCTCATGCCAGACATCAATACATGGGAACACAAATCGCAGAATCAGGAGGTGTTCTCAACTCAGCCTCCAAAACTCAACCCAATTTCACAAATGTGTAAAGCCCACCATCGCCTCTGCAGTGTTTCAAATGTGCATCACCTACACAGATCATACGCTTGTGCCTTCATGGTAATAGAGCTCCGGTGCTGATCCCACACCTCGTTTATGAAGCGCCTTTGGGATGGACCCTTGGTTGGGTTGGGTAGGAGGGAGGGGACCTGAGGGCGCAAAGTTGACGGTGAAGGGGTCTGTGAGAAGACCCTGGTCTGACGTGTGCACTGCGGAGCATCTTGAAAACATGCAAAAACCAACCCAGGAAATCGGCAATAAGCGCTATTTTGGACTGTTGTAAAATCTCAACATCAAGCATGCTTGTCTTGTTTTGAAGGTGTTGGACGCGAGGCACTTGGCTACTGCTAGCAATAGAAGGTCCCCAAGGAAGTGGAAGAAGACAGGGAGGTAGGGAGACAGGAAGAAAAAAGCATCCGGAGGGGGGAGAGGGGGGGGGTGCAGGCACACTGCGTTGTGCAGGTATATCCCAGGATACTGTACATCGAGGACAGCCTCAGCATGATTGTTGATTCGAAGTGCCACTTTGATGATGGGAAAACCTGTTCAATGCCAGCCATTACTTGTTCACTGTTCTCGTCATGCCAGTCTTCATGAAAACCTGCTCCTTGCTGAACAGCCACCCCTGCTGTGCCCATTGCACATGGTCAGCCACCAAAAGGCTGTTGTGCACAGAGACCGGGAAGAGGAGGAGTGGCTATCTTTGCAATCCTTGCTCCAAAAGAACAAAATCCTGCATTTCTTTGGCATGGAATGAAATCAGACATTTTCGTGGGAGTGCAATCACACCCTCGCACGTGCGACCACCAGCGCATGTAGTGGTAGCCTTGGGAGTTGCGTTTCGAAGCCACCAAACACATGGCAAAATGAATTCAGCGGGCATTTTTCTGCTGAACGAAGGCACTAAAATACAAGGTGAAAGACACAACACATCCCCCTTTGAGGCCTCTGCTTGAGAGGCGAACCACGTTGCCTCGGGGCAGCACGCACACATGTGGTACCATGTAATCCTGCAAACAGCAACACAGTACATAGTCAGCAATTGCTTGTCGACGACGGTTGGGATCAGCCAGCAACGGTCGGAGTCGACGAATCGCGGCTCACCACCAATCATCCCTAGAAACCCCCTCAGCTGCCTGCAACCCCATGCGTGCCCCACAGGGCCCCAAAAGGCAGAGGCCTCCCTGCACCGCACGATCCACAGAGCAACCCACCCCGAATCATCCCGGCACTGCCCCAACGAGCCTGCCCACATGGAATTGGGGCTGGTTGGGAACCGGCACACGACCGACACGACCTCTTTCAAGCGCGACTGCTGCGCCCAGGATGTCAAGTTAGTGAATTATTGGGCGAGTGGCAATGTATCCAGTTAGCGTGTTGCATGCTGGCGCCGGCATGCGCAAAGTCTTTCCCAAGAGAAGTTTGGAGGGTGCTCCCCACCACATCTGATGTGGGAAATGTACCACAGGGCCCAGGGGGTGCCGGACCACCACGTGTTACCCGTCAGCGGTGCGCAGCATGTCAAGGCATTGTGCCATGTGTTGTTGTTCGTTTGGCGGGGGGAGGGGGGGCTGCGACTCTACACCCGCAGTCGTCACTCCAAATGAACCTGTGTGAGGTGCATCTCTTTTCCGGCAGTGCAGCATCGGGTGATGCCGATGCCAAAAACTGCGAGGAATGCCTGCATCTCAATCAAAGCGTTCACTGGATGGGTCCTGTCTTGCTAAGCAGAGGGACAACTGCCCCACTCTCATGGAATGGCAATACGGTTCCCCAGTGGCTGGCAACACGCAATGTATACAACTTCGGTCTAAAAAACTCAAACCGGTGGGTACACCCGGACGTACCAGGCAGCGTATTTACTTAGCCTGACTAGCAGCCCCCCCCCCCCCCCCCCCTTGCCTACTCCGCACTGCCAATCCCAGCCCACGCTGGGATGGCTCAGTCTGTTCGCCTGAACTACGGATTCCCGTTGGCGAGAGGGACCGAAGGCTGTTGTATGGCTGCGCAACCACATCCCACGCCACGCGGAGCCTGGGTGGCGCACAGCCCCATGCTTCCCGCCCCCCATGGGGCCAGGGCTGTGGCTCATGTGAAAGAGAAAGCGCTGCACGCCGTTGGGCCTGGCCTTCAAGAAGAAACCGCGGGCTGACCAACAACTGCAGTCGTACGTCGGTGCGGACATGCCGCAGCAGCGACACCATCGCACAGGGCAAAAGAACCGCACGCCACTTCAGCCGGGGATCCGCTCATGAACGGACAGGGCCCACTGCGACCCGTTGCGCAATGCACGCGGGGCACACGCGGCGCCCACGTCCGGTGAGCATGATCACCCGCCAGCCGTCGTGTGCTGCCCATCGGCCATCCTCTGTCAACCATCACAACGGGACGTCCACCGCCTGCTGGTAAAATAACGCCCTTGGGGAATGCACGCCTGATCCCAAACCCTTCAAAATCTTGAGCAACAAAACGGGGCTGGGACAGCCCTGCCAAGTACTGATCGGCGCTGTGGCAGCTACGAATGTGATGACGTGATTGCCGATTCCTCATTGCCCCGCGGCCCCAGGACGTGCTTGAAATAGGGAGGGGAGGGGGGGGGGGTTCAGGCTGCTGGTCAGTTCCGTTCCACCTGCGTTCAACTGCCCCTGACTGCCCTCCAACCGTTTTGTTAACCGCGTAACAACCGCTATTCCACCCACCAGTAACCGCTTTTGCCGGTGCTCTGGAAACAGCCCCCCCTCCCTCGCCTCAAGCGCCAGCCCCCCCCCGCCATCACCTCCACACCCAACCCCACACTTCCGGTCACCAACCCGATCTGGGGCGGGAATTCGCAGGGGATTGGATCAACGAATCGGGATGCGCCACCGAAAGCTCCCGAGTGGAAAACGCTGCCGACGACGAGTTGGTCCGTCTGCGCGTCCGGATGGCCGCCTCTTCTCGCGACTGGCCAAGGTTGAAGCTTGAGTGCCGCTTGACGGTTCTGCCCTGGCGGGCTTCCTTCAGCTTTGCGCATTCATACATAATGCTGACCTGGCAAAGGGTTGCGGAGTGTTGGTCATGCTTCGGGTGGTAGGGGGACGAAAAGGGTTGGAGGCACCCCTGAAATCCCCCTTTTACTCATGCAGTGAACAGTCGAGAGTTCTGGATGATTCCTTTAATTCCTGAAGGCTTCTGGATGGTTGCTTTAAATTCCCACATCCGCAGCAGTCCATCAGTGAACTTCGGCTCGCCATGAACGCTTTCTGCCTGTGGTCAGGCCGGCAGGGGGCCGCCAGGCCTAAAAAAATTTTTTTTTAAGGATTTGTCCTCATTTTCCCCTCAGCCACCATTGCCATCCCATTTGGCCATCTGCCCGGCAAAACTCATCAGGGTGAAAATTCACTGCTCACAATGGCAACAGAGGCCTGAATTTTCTCTGTGCGCTACCGTACCTTTGCACCCACGCCGTGGCCCTTTTCTTGCGCATCGCCGTTCACTTCCCTTTCCGATCTTGTGTTTGAAAATCCCCATTCTCGCGCTCCTGAGGCATGGCACACTTTGTCGCTGTCTGTGAATTTGTGCATGGTAAACCATTGCTCTATACCATTGCTCTATACCATTACTGTATACCATTACTCTATACCATTGCTCTGTACCATTGCTCTTTACCATTGCCCTACATCATTTATCTACACCATTGCTTGACACCATTGCTCTACACCATTGCTCTATACCATTACTCTATACCATGGCGGTTACAAATGGAGAGAGCAATGGTGCAGAGTAATGGTGTAGAGTAATGGTGTAGAGCAATGGTATCGAGCAATGGTATGGCCTCCTGCCGGTTCACTGCTGGGCTAGCAACCCTTTTCTGACTGCCCCAGTACAGCCCCTTTGGAGCCCCTTTCCCTCAAGCAATTCCCTGACCAAGGTTGAAGAGAGGTGGGGAGGGCGGGTCAGGGAGAGGGCTGTGTTCGAATGGAGAAAGCGGTAGAGGGTGGACACCAGGCAATCCGGCGATGGCAGAATCAGTGTGCGCGGGCAGATGGCGGTCACACGCCCGATCAGCTGCTTGTCCTTCGTAATGAAGATTGCCCAGGTCCGCTCGGGGCACAACGCCATTGCGGTCTCCACCATTGGGACGTCCGACGATGTGTCGCCGCACACCAAATTGGGCCCCTTGCTCACATCCAACTTCAGGCGGTCGTCCAGGAACTCCAGGCCCTTGCCCTTATGGAACGTGGCGCTCTCAGCCTGGCTTTCTTGGCTGAGGCGTGGAAGGATCTCAATGTCCAGCCCGGTGTCGTGGATTAGCAGGTCCCCTGTGGGGCAGACCTCTTCCGCTAACTTCTTCACAGTCTTCAAGAATTCCTCGGACTCGTTCACGGGGATGGAGCCGGACATGTCCTGGCGGGACACCTGCGAGAGGGCGGTGGGCAGTTCTGGAGGGTTATGGGTGAGCATTGTGGAGGGGTGTGGAGGGGTATGGGGATTGTGGAGGGCTGGAAAGTCAGGGGCAACCGTGGAGCCAGCAGAGGGCTCCAAAGGGTTATGTCGGGTGAAGAGGGTTGCAGAGGATTGCGTATGATTGAAGGGCGATGCCGAGGGTTCGAAAGGCTGGAGGTCGGAGCGCTGGTGAAGGTGGAAACGAGGAAGGTCAGAGCAGGGTCAGCGCGGATTGTGGACAGTCATATGGGGGTGGTGCAACCGTGGGCAGGGTTGATGAGGCTAGATGTGTGGAGGATGGTGCAGGGTTGGTGATGGGGGGTGAGGTGTGCGGTAGGGTGCGTAGATGGGTGTGGAACATCAGGGAGGGTTGAGGGTTGAGTTTACGGGCTTGAGGTTTTGGCGACGGTCATCGATGGTTGGAAACCACTTGGAAGGGGGAAGGGCTGGCAAGGGGCAACACCGAAGGTTGGAGGGCGTTGCACAGAACCCCTCAGAATTGGAAGGGGTGGGGGCTGGAGAGTTCCAGAGGGCCGTAGGAGATTGCTGATGGATGGGTAATGGTCACGCGGGCTCGCAACACATCCCACGAGACGTAACCAGTGAACCAGACGTGGCCAATGAACCAGACTTGGCCAAACCAATGAAAACAGTACTCCTGTGTCATGCGATGGCTTGTGAACACTCGCGTGACACTTGACCCGCCAGACGGCTCGAAACAGGTGATGTGCATTGAAACGGAATGCAGAAATGTGCCAAACGAAGGGTGACGAGGCTTGTCTGCGAACGAGAGTGACAGTGTGAAGAGTGCCACGGGCTGTCCTGGGCTGGAGAGGGCATTCCAAAGACGAGGGCTGGAGGGCAGCAGGGGGCAGGCTAGGCCTGAAGGCGGTCGTAGAGCGCTGTAGAGGATGACAAAGGTCTGAGGGACGGAGACGTCAAAAAGGTGCGGGCATTTGATGGGCAATGAAGAGGGCTGTGGAGCATTGCATCAGGGGTGGGAAGGCTCGCAGAGGGCTGCGGCGAGCTGTGGAGGGCTGTGCAGGGGTGGAGGTTGTTGTCGACGGCTGAAGAGGGGTGTGGAGGGCGGCTTTGCAACGGCCCAAGAGGATAGCGCAGGGGCTGCAGAGTTGTATCGGAGTGGCAAGGGCTGTGTGGGTCATAGGTGCTTGCACCAACATAGGGGAGGGGTCCGGGCCCCAGCCCACCAAGTGTTGCACATCGGTGGTGCGCTGCAGTGCCAAACATTTTGCCCGGGGTGTTGCTCGTGGTGTGCGCGGCAATGCAGTTCCCATTTCACGCATTTTCAAGATGCAGTACGTTCTCTTCCACAAGCAATCGGCCTCAACCGGTGGCCACACGACATGAGACTCCATGTGAAAACGATGCAGAGCGATCACCATCAACCAAAGCACAGCGCAAGCGGACGTGCCAAGAGGCAACGCCATAAGGAGCCATACAAATGATTGCCCCGCGTGTACCACAGGTCACACAGAACCAGATGGTTTTGTGCTCGCTGCAGCCGAGAGCCCACGTGCGGGGCCATGGGGGGGTGTCTGGCGGGCTGGTAGAGGTCTGGGGGTTGAGGGGAGGGTGGGGAAGCGGGGGGGGGGGGGGCGCGGACCGTCGACTGCCCGAACTTGAACTGCAGCCCAGACCCAATGAGCGCAAATTTCTGGAAGTGCGGCGCGGTGACCAGCTGCTTCAGCCGCATGTTGAGCGCCTTCATGACCTTCTTCTGCCCAGCGTCCATGTCGGCGCTTTGGTAGTGGCCGTGGATATCGAGGAACTCCCGGCCTTTCGACGCCGCGTACACGAGCAGATTGTCGGGGTTCACGCTGACCTCGATCATGCCCTGCACGACAGACCCACGTCTGCAGCACCTGTCTGACCCCCCATGTGCAGCGCAGCGCGAGCACAACATACGAAGGCAGCCCACTAAGTCGAAGCTTTCAGTCTGTACGAAGCGACACTTTTGTTGGTCCAGTGGCTTTGGTCGGCCCCCTTCGGTCTCGTGCACCACCGTACCCACCCTGTGGCCCTTTTGTTGCACATTGCCATTTACCTCACACACCTCCGCATGATATATGCAGCAGGCAAACAATGTCGCCTCCCTCAATTCACAACCCTGTCTTGCAAGAACCATTTTGTAAGGTAAGGGGGGCTGTGTTGGCTCCCGTGCCGGGAGCCCCAGACGGGCCTGCACGGGGTCGGGTGGGGTGCGGGAACCGGGGCACCCCAATATGTATACTTCAAAAATGATCGCTACGACACGCTGATCATTTTGGGGTATATATCATGAGAATTTTCTCCTCAGACTGCCACTTTTTAAGGGCTCTGTCATGGGAGCCCCTCTCTCTGACCTCGCCTCCCCCCCCCAGGCTGATGAAAATTGATCTGGCCGGAGGTGGACCCCCAAGCCCTCTTTCTGGAACTCCCCCCCCCCCCCCTATCGGGCTCGTAGATCCGGGGGGGTACACAGGACCCAAAAAAAACATGCAAACACCACTCTACGTCTAATATGTGGCTTTGTGGTAGGTGACTACCGACCACTGGGCTCTTGGGCTCTCCATAGGGATGCATGGAATTGAGAGGATTTTGGTTTTTCGTCCCATGCAATCCGAGTGTCCCAGGTCCCAATTCCTGCCCATTTGAGGGACTACTGTGACACCAGGAATTGTTGATATTACACTCCACATGTTGCAAACCCTTCACCAGTCCTACCCATTCAGTTTCATGTGTGGACTACAGATGTTTGGGCTTTAGGCTTATGCATTCCACATGTCCTGAGGTCCCATACTCCACCCAATGCAGCAACTGCTGCACGGGGACTTTTGGTTTGCATACTCAAGGGGAGGTGCAACCTTGTTATTAGCCCCTCCAAGGGGCTGCATGTTGGCCAGGGCCCCAAATGACCCCCCCCCCCCACCCACTTGGAGCTTTACAAATCCAGATCATGGTGACAAAGTCAATGGCATGTGCACATGCTCGTATGAAAGTACACCAGCATGCTCTTCATAGGACAGCGATTCCATGCCATGGACAGTACAGGATCCCACAGATCCAACCCAGTCCCTTCAAATGGTGCACAAGTCACACAACATGGGCTATGGACCTTGAAGCCCCCCCCCCCCCGTATTCTCAGGGGCTCAAAGGACTTCCCCCCTGCCCACTTGAATGTGCACCCTGCCCCCCCCCCCCCGGGTAAGGGGGCTCGAACCCCCCCCCCCCCCCCCCCCCCGGGCAAGCCTTTTCCCCACCTCTCAGAGGGGGGCATCAGGCTTGTGCTCAGTAAAGTCCCCCCACCCCCACCGGAGTGGGACCACAGACACAGACACACCTTGCGGTCTACGATGAACAGCACAGCTGCAGGGCAGCGATATCATGCAGAGAGACAGTAGTGTCGTCCACTTCTGCTCTGTCTTACACAGGCCATCAGCCTTTCACCCTCAAACCCATGCCCACATGCAGCGGAACTATCTCAGACGTCCAGCAGGGTGCCCCCCCTCCCCTCCTGCGTTGTGGCACAGACAGTGAACTCTAACGCACCTGAAGTGGGGCGGCCGTCAGGATGATGGAATTCTGGCAGCAATCCGTGGCAAAGCGGGACAAGAAGATGCTGTTGTACGCAGACTGCACACTGGACTTGTAGCGGCCGCAGTAGTTGTTGATGGTGCCGTCACGGTCCGTGATGAGGTTGTGGAAAGCGCAGTCGGCGCCCCCTACATGCCAGCGGTGAGTGTGAGCAGAGGGACAAAATGTCCCACTCTCACCAAAAACACTGTTCCCCAGCGGCTTGGGACAAGCAACTGCAAACAATTTCCTCTCAAACCAGCACCTACACCAAATTACCAACTGGCACACTTACTGAGCCTTGATAGGAACCACCCCTGCAAACACACACTTAGTGAAGGGAACATACCACGCACGCACACACGCACGCACGCACGCACGCACACACACACACACACACACACATAGTCGATGCGACAAACAGGGCACCGCAAAAGGCGGCCTGGGTGTACTAGATCTCGTCAGGTGCAAAGCAGAACAATCACAGTGGCATGTCCCGCCTGCACTAGGCGCCTTTCTGTAGTGTGAAGAGCAGAGGCAGACAGTCCCATTCCTCCATCCTGATGTCGGGTACAGCCTCGGGCAGCAATCTCAGCCAGAGGCCTGAAGGCAAAAAACACAGGACTGCCCAGCCCCTCCAAACCAGGGTATCAGGGAGAGTCAATACCCTGCCCATCCCTCGCACCACCAAACAAGAGCCCGGAACCGCCATTCTTTGTTCTACTGCTGCCCAGGGCAGGACTTCCTCATGACGCAAGAACCGTGAACTCTTACGGCCCTGGACGAGGAACATACCCACAGTTTTCTCAAATCTCTAATTAGGGGGAGGAGGGAAACATGCAGAACAACAAGACCGTCCCGTAGCCGGGGCATCACACACACACGCCTAGCTCATCGGAATGAAACGGTGGTGAGGCTCGGCGGTGGTCCTCGGCCGAAAAACTCGGCGGTGGTTCGGCCGGCCAAAAATGACCGCCGCCGAGGATTTTGGCCGAAAATTCGGCCGACACCGCCAGGCGGCGGTCCGGCCGGCTGAATTGGCCGGCCGAATTGCCGGCTCATTCCGATACCCCCCCCACCCTATGTGCCTCTTTAAAAAGCAAAGTCCCCTTCTTAGACCCTCTAAAGAACATGACTCCTGCGGTGGCCACAGACCGCCTTTTGTGTGCACCGCGTTGTGTAGGCACCGCGTTCTGTGTGCACCGCCTTGCCTGTGGCCCCTTAAATAACATGACTCCTGCGGTGGCTATATACCGCCTTTTGTGTGCACCGCCTTGTGTAGGCACCGTGTTCTGTGTGTACCGCCTTGCCTGTGGCCCCTTAAATAATATGACTCCTGCGGTGGCCACAGGCCGCCTTTTGTGTGCGTCGGAAGGGCCCGGGGGTGCGTCGGAACGGCCCGGTGGTTCGGCCAGCCGACACCACTGCCGAGCCGAACCACCGGAACCTAACCGGCCGAGCCAAACCACCGCCGAGGGTACCACCAGTTCATTCCGTCCAGCCCACACGCCTTCCCCAGTGCTCGGACACGTTCTGATCGGGCAATCAAGCATAAGCATGCGAAATCTCGGTCCTAAACCCCCGTTATCCCCTGCACCGCGATGTCAGGCGCCAGGTACCAGCTGCTGTACTCCATGTCACGCGAGTACGCATTGTTACGGAGCCACCCAGCCAGCCCGTGAGCTGTGCGGGCCCTGGACGTGGAGAGGTGGTAACTCCGGTTGTAGACAGCTTTTACTGTCGCTTGAACATCATGCGGGGCCGTGGCATACAATGTGTACACACCTTTATGTATGGCCCGCATGGCTTCACCCCTTCCGTAACCAGAAAGCATGGCAACATTGAGCCATGCTGCGGCGCTCATAATCTGCGAGGCCCATGTGACAAAAAAAAGGAAGGCCATTCTTCAGCACCCCAGTAAATATAGCTCCCAAATACCCCGTGTACTTAGAGTGTGGGCTTAGCAGCGGGGGGCGCAGTTTCAATGTCCACTCAGGTGTGACACTGGAGGTTTCAATGAATGCCATACCCGAACCCGTCCCCGATCGGATCGGAACCACACCCATCGCTTTACACACAGGACCACAACGGGCTCCAATGCATGTGAGCCGTGTGTCCGTGATGCAGTCACAGACCACAGGAGGCCCCATGCCTCTTGGAGTATATCGCGCACTAACTCGACCACGTTTACAAATTCGCCGGGGGGCGTCTGTGGCCATGAGGATGTTATCCCTGAACTGCACCATATCTACAACGTGCCTTCCCAGCCAGTATGGAAACCCGGCATCCGAGACAATCAGGGACTCTAACTCACGGAACAAGTGCATATGCTGTTATGCGCTCCACAGGCGGTGGAGGTTAGCGGCCTGGGCACTAGAGGGGCCACCCATGGGGATGCACCCACGGCGGACCAACGGTGTGCCCGCTGCCCAACACCGATTGTTCTCACCCACGTCAAAATTCACCAATTCAACGAGTTGAGAATGGGGCATGAAGTCGAACGCTTCATTGGTAGCCTTGCCAGCCCTGTCCAGTTTTTTGTTGACTTTACTAATACTCCACCACAAGGTTGTTGGCCCGCCATTTTCCCCTCTTGTGCAGCCACTCCGAACCATCTTCCATTTGTTGGACGACCCATGCTGGTTGCACCTTATTGATTTGTTCCTTGCAGTCAAGTTCACACAATGCAGTCAAATTAAGGCTGTCAATCCAGGCATACCACGTGGCAACATCCTTGCACCCTCATAGCCTGAAAAGTGAGGGGGATTTCATCAATCAGGTTTCTCAGAAATTCAGTGAATGCCCGTGCCGCAATCCACAAAGTCTGTTTCACAACAACCAGCTGCGGGTTTGCCGCGATGGGGCGCCATCGGCCCTTACTTAAACTTTTAGCCTTACCTGTTAAGTAAAGGCGGCATATTTGAGCTCGGCTGTTTGCAGGCCACTCTTTACCACTGACAACATCCTTCATGAGTTCTGTCACCTGTGCATCTGTGTGGGCAGTCTCACTGTACCCTTCCGTCTCCAAAAAGTGTCGGCCTGTATCCCAGACCCATGCCCGGCAGAACCCCCATAACTCCCCTAGCCCTTTGTCCACGAGTTTGACATACATAACACCAGACAGTTCCTGTACAACGGCTTGCACATATTTCAAACCAGCCCTGGTCTCCGGGAACAAGTATTCGGGGAGGGAGGAGGAAAAACCGGGAACAGTCCCGCCAACCTGCTTTGCAAAGGCACGAATAGTTCTGATGGCCACCTCTCTAGCTTTAAGGCCATTTATGGGCAGGGGATCACGTGGCCAGAGGTCCTTCCCAATGGGCGTGCGCACCCTCACTGGTACCAACACTAGGTGCCCATCATGTTACACACAGACCAATATCTGCTGAGCACGTCCCCCATGCTGAGCGTCCCCCATCCTGTGGCAGCAGCACGTCGGCTTTCTGGACTCCAAATCCGCACGTTGCACGCAGAGCAATCAAACACACACACACACACACATACACACACACACACACACACTTACAGATGGGAACAAGAACCAACAGATAGCCAATGCGGATACAAATGCAACAGGAGGCACTGGAGGTACTAGTCTCCGCATCCAATATCAGCACAGCACTGACACAGGCACATCAAGGCACACCAGCAAGTTGGCACACACACAGCAGGATTTCGCAACGATTGTCATGCAGTTCATGGTCAGCAATGGCGCACAGCAAGCTGCGCATCACAGACAAACACACACAAGCACACACACACACACACGAAAATGCACGATTTAACCATCATCACATCCAGTTTGGAAATATTGTCGCCATTTCCCTGTCCATGCAACTCTGGTACGGGCACACACTAGCCTGTCTGTCTACTTGTCTGTCTGTCCGTCTGTGGGTGGGTCGGTGGGTCTCTGTCTCCATCTCCGTCTCTGTCTCCGTCTCTGTCTCCGTCTCTGTCTCTATTTGTCTGTCTGTCTGTCTGTCTGTCTGTTTTGTTTGGCGTCTCGCCTCCCAAAATGGCCCCTGCCGGTGCTCCCTGCCGTACCGTGGTCACCATAGTCCATTGCCCTGATGCGGACCCTAGGGCATCAGCATGTGTTGCCTGCGGCTGCTGGGACGGACAGAAAGACGGACGGACGGACCGAGAGACAGACAGGCCGTCATAAACATAGGCAGGCACCAACAGACAGACCCAAGAACTCCACCCCTTCGTGGATGAGTTCGTCAAACTCGTTGATCACAGGGCGCATGTATTCCTTGTACATGCGGTCCACGCCGTGCTGCAGGTAGCAGATGTCCTTGCGCAGCTCGGTGATCTCGTAGTGCAGGTCCAAATTGATGCGCTTCCGGGCGTCCAGTCCCACCTGGGCCACGCCCATGTCGCTGCGCGGCACTTTCTCGAGCGTCATCAGGGCGTCGGCGAGGGCCTCAATCTGGTTCTGAATCGCGGGGGAGAAACCTTTTTCCGAGATGTACGTGCTCACGATGGACTGGCGCACAAACTTGGTCTTGCTCATCAGGTCATAAAACTCCCGCATGGTCGACATCTTGTGGTACTTCACGCCCACAGAGGACCAGGCGCACAGGATCAGCTTGTTGCCCCCAATGCTGATGGGACGCTGCTTCGCCTTCAAAACCTCCATGTCTTCGAGGGCCAGCTTCACCTGCATGGCACACGACAAATCAAAGATCCCATTCATAAGTAGTGCGCTTCCGTTCACTGAAAGGGCAGCCGGAGGCGGGTAGGGTCCCGACATGCACCCATCCCCCCACCAAAATGGAAATGCAATTTGCACCTACACCGGGGTTTCTGCAAATAACTCGCGCAGAAAATGGCTCCGGGACATTTCAAGGCACATCCATTGTCAAGACGTTCGCCTCGGTTGACCGTCTTGATGTGGGCCAGGAGTCTGTAGTCGCACGACCTGACATGTGGTCAGGAATGTTTAAGAGGTGGGATATAAACAGCAGGAAGAGAAGGTGTTTTGCAAGGGCCATGGTGGTCCTGCAGCCATGAAGCCCTGGCCTACCCAACCAACATGAGAACCACCCAACCCCCCCTTAGTATGACCCTTTTTTTTGGGAGGGGGGTTGGACTCAAAACTGCAGGAGCTCTCCCGGGTCAGGGGTTAGGCATCCCAACCCCACCTGTGCATTTCAGGGTGATGCCACCATATGTGCCAAAAACTGTATGGCCCTGCCTGTGAATTCGCCATTTCGTTTCGTTATTGCTGCTCTTGGGGAAATGTATCAGCCAGGCCTAGGGGGGGTTCCCCTTCCCTTGCTGTACCTCTGCCCAGGTGGTGATTTTTGTGGGTTCTGATATTTTCTTGAACTTTGTTGTAAGCTTCAGTCACTGAAGGTCCTCCCTCCCTCCTCTTCCTCTGCACCCTACGGCACCTACTTCTTACCTTTGCTGCTGTTGCTGTTGCTGCTGTTGCCGCTAATCCTGCTGCTACTGGCTTCTTGTAGCTTGGCTGCCTTGGAAACAACTGGAATTTGGAGAGGCTGCATTGACTTCTTGCTCTTGCACCTTTCTCATGCTCCTGCTTGGCTTTGTCAAGGCCACCAATCAGCGCCCCAGGGCCACAAAACTGTTTTCGAATGGTAACTGCATACATGCAAAGGGAACGAACTACCCAAACCAGGAGGCACCTCTTTATGAGAATGAACTCGAGACCAGGACCCCTTACAGGTTTACTGGGTGGGTGGGTAACGTGGGGCTAACATCCCCCCCCCAACAAAGAACCTCTTATACCCGAAGCCTGGTTCAGATGTTCAGACAAAAATTCGCTCTGCACTTGCACCCTTCACTCTGTGCTGCTACTCCGAAACTGCTGCTGGACAACAATCCGCCACACAGCACCAACAATTTGATAGTACCGCCATGCCCCATGCCCAACGCCACATTCCAAACAAGAACTCCCACAGTTGCAAGGACACAAAAAAAAACCCCGAAGAAATGACCAAAACACAGGCACCTCTTGCTACTTGTCACCTTGTGCACGCACACTATGGCAAGCATGCCACCTTCTTCTTGGTGACGGTCACGTGGTACCAGCTGCCGTTGATGAGCCGGCGGAATTTGACCTTGGTCCAGGAAGGGGGCAGGGACGGCTCAATGAGGACGCTATCGGCGTCCATGCAACTCTTCACCCCTGTGAAGGTGGACAGCACGATATCCAGGGTGGCCGCCATATGGCCGCAATGGACCCCCAGGTGTGTCGTGCCCTCGCGGTTGAACAAGTCCGCCTTGACGGCCTCCATGAACCAGTCCCAGACGTAGTCCGTCTTCCAGCACAGCTGTCCGATCCGGGCCAGAATTGTGAAGCTCAGGGGCATGGAATGAAGTGTGCGCTGGCAGTAGTACCTGGGGGTCGAGGGAAGGTGGGAAAGGTTGGGCAGAGGGCCGAGGGAGGTCTGGGCCTGTTCATGGCAAGTTCGGGGAGGGGGGCCCTTGGAGCAGGGGCCGTCCAAAGGGGTGGGGGGAGGATCAGGGATGTATTGGAAGAGAGGAGGGGGGCAGAGGGGGGGGGTTTTAGGTTTAGTGTGACCCGACGATATGAGTTCCCCATTGGAGCCGCACGCCCTGACGGTTGGAGGGGGGTCGCCGTCTGGCACTAGGTGGGCCATTCACCCATGGGCCTCTCCACGCGCTGTGTTTCTTGCCGGCTGTTCCGCTTTTTGTCGCGCCACTCGGTGGGCTTTGTGCCACCACGGAGTGGGCCTTGTGCCACCACACGGTGGGCTTTGTGCCACCACGCGGAAGGCTTTGTGTTGCCGTGCTGCAGCAGCTGCAGCAGGTGCAGCACCTGTAGTCCATCAGGTGCAGCTGGTGTGCTGCAGCAGTAGCCCTTCAGCTGTCGCCATCGTGCTGCAGCGGCCGCAGCTTGTTTCATGCGGCAGCTCGAGTGCTCCAGCTCACTGCAGCCAACCCGGCCCCGTTACCAATCCAGGGGCTATGGGGGTGCTGCATTGGCCACACGTCAGCAGTTGTACTACAGCAGCTGCACCTCGTTTTGTGCTGCAGCTCACTGCAGTCAACGGCCTGCCCTGTCACCAATTCAGGGGCTATGGGGGTGCTGCTGCTGCAGCCCTTCAGCTGTCGCCGTCGTACTGCAGCTGCTGCTGCAACTCCTTGTATGCTGCAGCCAACCCGGCCCCACCACCAATCCAGGGGCTATGGGGATGCTGCATTGGCAGCACGTCAGCTGCTGTCGTCGTATTGCGGCAGCTGCAGCTTGTTTCGTGCTGCAGCTCCTGTGCTGCAACTCACTGCAGTCAACCCCCATCACCAATCTAGGGGCTAGGGGGGTGCTGCAGCAGCCTCCCTTCAGTAGCTGCTAGCCTCCCTTCAGTAGCTGCAGCTTGTTTCGTGCTGCAGCTTCTGTGCTGCAGCTCACTGCAGCCTACCCCCGTCCCGTTACCAATCAAGGAACTATGGAGGCTTTGCCAACGACGCTGTTCGCGTGCACAGCGCGGGGCCTGCTCGTGGCGTGCACTGCATGGGGTGCGCGCTGGTGCGTCGCTCTGCTGGTGTGTACCCACCCCAGGTGCCGGTTGCTCCATGCAGTTTAGGAGGACCTCCAGTCCTGGGATGGGCTGGCTCAGCGCTGGACTTCCAGCCAATCGTTACGGCGTGTTTTCTCCCACCATGTTACAGGGCTACTGCAGGTGCTGGTACCTGAGGCTGTCTATGGCATGCTATAAGAGAGTATGGAGCCTGTGCCACCTTCCCCCCACGCACCATGGGATAAAGATCAGCTGCAAAAAAAGTCACTACCCCCCCTTGGTCGTAGCTGATGAGGAGGGCATGAGGCCCGTGTTCAGGCCACATAGCACTCTGCGGAGGCATGTCTCCTCCACTTCCTGTTCTGACCTCACAGCCGGTACACATAAGGTCTGTGTGGGCGTGCTTGCGCGTGTGTTGCAGACAGAGCTTCACTTAAGAGGGGGAGGGTGGTGGTTTGGTTTGGTTTTGGTTTGTCTTTGGCGGCCACCCGGCCCGTTGCCCCACCATCTCGAGGTGTGCAAGGCCTAAGGCATGGGGCGGTGAAAAAGAGTGTGGGGCCGCCCTCGGACCATGTTGGCATGGTGCCCGAGGCCACAGGGTATGGGACCGCTTGCCTCAGGGGGGCCATTTGGGGCTCGCTCCGTGTGCTGCGCGTTGCTGCCGGTGTGTATTTGGCATGACCTCCATGGCCCGTTTGATGTGGGCTGTCACGGGTCCTTGTGCAACGCCGGTGAGGTGCGCTCAGATTCCTCGCGCAGGGAGGGCGGCCAAGTTCGGCCTCATCCACAGGACTGAGCCTGCCTGTGGGGTGGTGACCCTTGTTCGCCGCAACAAAGGCGTGCTCCGGGGGGGGGGGGGGGGGGGGCTCCTCCTATGGCCCCCCCGAGCCGGCGCCAGAAAAATTTTCAAGCTTAAATCCTCTTGCGCCAAAAGCACAGAAGAAAAATTCGCCCCAAACAGTGGAAGGGGAGGAGGGGGGGGGGGGGGCTCCTCCAATGGTTGTCAGCTGTTCTAATTCATCCCTGAGGAGGATCCCTCCATCACACTGACAAAGTAGAATGCTCATCCGCTTCTTTTGCTCAGCCGGGATGTATCAGAAGAGAGGAGGGGGGAAGGGGCAAGGGGGTCCAGAACCCGAATGTGTACCAAAAATGGCCCAAATCAATATTTCCTTTTGTAAGTTTTACTTTTTCCCAATATGAAATCTGGGTCAAGGGGGGTAAACCACCCTCATCCTCTGGTTGTCAGCCGTTCTATTACATCCTTGGCTCACAGTTACCCTCCAACCGCGGTCGGTTACCCGCCAACAGTATTCCGCCAACGGACCGCCGCCCATGGTCCCTGTCCCTCAGGGAACAAAAAAAAAAATCTCGATCCTTATGGACAGCCCTGCCTTTGAGCTTGTTTCCCAGATCCGCCACGTTTGACATTGCTCAAAAAAGTAGATTGGCACAAACTTTTGGCAAATCTGGTTATCCCCCTTTCTTATTGCATTTTGGACAGGGCCACATCGGAGTGGGAGGGACCCGAAATTCTTGCGAAGAAACTCCGCCTCGTTCTCCTGGATGTCGTACCCCAGATCGAGTAGGATCTTGTACACCTCCATGGGGGACAACATGTAGTACACCATCAACGTGTCGGGCTGCTTGTCCACCGCGTAGTCCTCCACGCTCAGCCCGTCCGCCTGCAACACATCTGCGATGCGGTTGCGCTCCTCCAGCGTGTACCGCTCCAGGTCCAACATCGGCAGCTTCTGGTACCCCTCGTACTGCTCGATGACACCCTCCACCGTGAAGTGCACGCACATCTTTGACTGGATGTCGCGGATCCGCTCCACGACATCCGGGGTCATCCCCACCCTCTTACAGGTCTCCTCCAGGGCCACTTGATTGACGGTCTTGAACAGCTCCAGCAGCTTCTGGAAGCACCAGACCGTCATGATGTTGGTGTAGGCGTTGTCACGGATCCCCTTGCCCCCGTTCTTGTGGAAGGTGTCCGGCCCAACAACGCCATCGATGTGGTACCTGCGGAAAGTTTTTTGTTAAAACACACAGGGGAAAGGGGGGGTGGGGTGAGACCCAGATTGATTGAATAGAACTAGAGGAGATGACAAGTGTGAAGCGAAAGCAGTGAAAGCAGAATTGCGCATGAGGCATTGCACTCCTCAACCTGCAAAGAGTGCAACTTGATTCTCAATTGCAGGCCGGTTGAACCTCAGAAATTGATGGAAACAAACAATACCAAACACAGACGACTACTGACACACGACATACAAAGACCGTACACACAAGAAAGTACAGAACAAAAGCATCTGGTCTGACATGGTGGGGGCGCTGGCGCAACAGCGGGAATCAGAGTGAGGGGAGGGGGGCTCTCTAGAGCGCCTGGGCCGACAGCGAATGTGCGAGTGGCCCATCTCCGACGGAAGGGCAATTCACCGGCCCCAGTAGTTGGCGGCGGCTGGCGATGAACCGACGGCCACCGACACCCACTGGCAATTCATGGACGGTGGGCTGGGGGCTGCCAAGATATGTCCAAGGCAGCGGCACGCCACTCTTGTGCTTCTACTGGCACTCCAAGGCCAGCCTTCGGTCACTCCCCAGGGTGTGCATCATCACCTAATATTGTTGCCTCAGTGTCTGGGTAGCTTTGTAAGGGTCATATCGAGAGTCAAGAGTCAGCTTACCAATACAATTTACCAAGAGGACATGGAAGCAGCATCAATGCGGTTATCACAGCACTTCCCGACTATACTTTCTTTCGCGGTTAACAACTTGGTGGGCGCTTTACGGCAGTCGACAGGGCGGCAAGTCACTGACGACGGTTGGTTGATAACCGTTGGCAGTGGGCCCCGCATTTTCCGTACGTAAAAAAAAGCGCGTCCGGCACAACATCATGCGGACCTGCCATCCTCTGCCGAGTACTGTGCAACCGACTGCCAGAACATGGCAATCTCCAGCATCATCTCCAGCAGCGTGTCCTCCAGGAACTTGCTCTCGTTGGTCTCCTCGTAGTACTGCCAGCAGTTGAAGAACACCGCGTGGTTCACGTGGTAGCACTTGTCGAATGCCTCCCAGTCCATCCCCTCCAGTCCGATCCAGTAGCGCGGGCGGCCGACCTCCTTCCCCGTCCCCGCGGAGTGCCACGGGTACAGCGCCCCCTTGTGCCCCTGCTTCTCGGCGTTCTGCTTGGCTATGGGCAGGCGCGCTGCGCGGTACATCAGATGGGCCTTGCAGACGGTGGGGAACTTCGTCAAGTAGAAGGGGAACTGGAAGATCTCGTCCCACATGACGTGCCCGCAGCCTTCGCCCGCGATGCCTTTGATGGAGAGCCCCGCGTCCATGCGCTTGCGGTGGGGCGAGGCGGCGATCAGGAGGTGGTACGTGTTGAGGCGGGCCATCTTTTGGGCCAAGCGGTCCCCCTGGTAAGAACAGGGATGAACGAGTACGAGCGGGTATGATCGACAGTATAACCGCTGTCATCGGGTATGATCGGCTATGGTCGGGTATCATCAGGTACGATCGGGTATGACCATGGGAGATCGGGTATTTTTTTATCGGTTATTATCGGGTATTGTCAGGGCTGATTGGGTACGATCGGGTATGATCGGGTATGATTGGGTACCCCGCCCCCCCCCTTGCGCAAGCACCAGCCACGTCAGGAAAGTGACGGTCAGACCAGGTCCTGGTGCTTAGACAAGGCGGTGCAACCGCGCGACGCACAGTACCAAAAGAAAGCATGTCCCAAAAACCTGCCCATACCTCACCCTAAGCACAATAGTCGCAACAGGGCCCTAGAACACAATGTGTAGGCAAATTTCAGCAAGTTCTGGAGGTCCTCACTGCCCATCAGGGGCATCAGAAGCTCGTGAATAGTGCATGTGAAGGGTGAGGAATTTGCTTGGTGTCCTTCAGGTTTTTGGTCTTTTCAATCACCAATGGAGCAAAGAGTTCCTCCATCTCAATATTCATTTTTTTGCTCACTTCATAATTGTCACATGCCTGAGACCCAAGCAGAATGTTGTTATGAGCAGGAGGACTCATCACAAGCATGAAACAGCCCCTCTTTCCCTCTACAATCAGCACACAATTACACTTTGCCTACTTTCTGGCCGTAAAAGCCATGGTCAGAAAATTCGACAAAAGTCACGGTCAGACCGGGTCCTGGTGCTTAGACAAGGCGGTGCTTGCGCAAAGGGGGGGGGGGGGTATGATTGGTTAAGAACGAGTGTGATCGGTCATGATTGAGCACGGTCGGGTGTGATCAGGTATGATTCAACCCAGCCCCCAAATCGGCGAAGAAATCCCAACAAATCGGCAAACAAATCGGCGGACTGATTTTTCGCCAAAACAGGCTCCCAGTGCCCTGGATCTCAGTCCCAGGCCCCAAACACACCTTCCTTTTGGTTGCTCTGTCATTGCAGTCATGTGGAAACCCAAAATATCTCGCAATTTCGAAAAAAAATTTGTCTCTCGGTCTGTAAATGGTCCCTGAGCCATATTATGATAGTTTCAGGCGGTGGTCCAGTGGTGTATGCACTGGTCTGTAAATTGGCTGACGTGGGTTCAGTTCCCCAACCGATTTTTTTTGCATTTCTTGTCACTTGTCTTGATGAGAAAATTGGGTTTCTATGCACAAACAAAGCCTGCCGGAAGAAGATGAATGCACACATTTCCATCTCACTGTGTTGGGTGGGTGTGCAACCAACCAACTCTGATCTGCAACCAAAGCTGTCCTGCAGTAGTCAATCTGATGGGTCTTTTTGTGGGCAGTAAAAACACTTCATTGTGCCAATCTGAACAACCAATATAGAAAGAAAAGGTATTATCCAGTGTCCCAAAGTAAATGATGCACA
Source organism: Eutreptiella sp. 'Long Island Sound 2002' (assembly GCA_964036045.1). Classification (NCBI taxonomy): domain Eukaryota; phylum Euglenozoa; class Euglenophyceae; order Eutreptiales; family Eutreptiaceae; genus Eutreptiella; species Eutreptiella sp. 'Long Island Sound 2002'. The sequence goes on from OZ038385.1 coordinate 3,251,554, forward strand.
TCTTAGAGTGACACCTCCAAATCAGGCGTCCTAGAATCCCAGAAGCCCCAACAAGTCAGCAGAACGAATCGGCCAAATCACAGAAACCCCACAAATCGGCAGAACAAATCGGCGGAATTCACGAACCCAACAAATCAGCAGAACAAATCGGCGAAATCGGCCGAATTCGGCCGCCGATTTGGGGGCTGGGTTGATGATTGAGTGAGAACGGGTATGATCGAGTATGAGCGGGTACCTCAATGAAGATGTCGGCCTTGGCCCACAGCTCGGCCCAGCTCTGGCTGTGTGGCTCATAGATCTGGGAATACTTGTGCATGTGCCGGAGCTCCTGGGGCCCCAACTTTGACAGTCGCTGGCAGAGCTTCTTGGAGTCGGCCTTGTCGTACCCCTCGAAGGACGAGTCCTTGGAGGTGAAGATGCTCACCAACTTCTCCAACGTATACGACTGGTCCGCGGTGGCATTGAATGTGAATTCCTCAGCGACAAGCGCGTCCTGAGAACGACCACCAGGGCAGCTCCCGAAAGAAGAAGAGTCTTGGAAGAGGAGGCGATGCAAAGTCGCATGAAATCTGTGTTTTTGGGGGCAGGAGATATGTGCCAAGCGGAATATTCCACAAAATTGAAAAAACACCCAAAAGGGCACATGTTCCCAAAAGTTAACAACCAAGTTCGGACACCACAGACGCAAACGTGGAAGTCAGATTAGACAGAGACAGAGATAGATAGACAGAGATGTCTTGTGGGGTGCCTTCACTTACCTCCCCCGCTGTTCAATCGAGGAATCGAAGAATTGTAGATTCACGCCATTATTCCTGCGGCCATCCCAACCCCCGTGCATGCCATGGTCGCTGTCTCTCCCCTTGTCACGCCTCTGTCACATCACAACTCATGCCCCAGCCCCTGTGCCCCTGCAACTCATGCCCTCGCTCTTGTTCCATCCCCTCACGACACGATAAACCGGGATGATATCTGAACCACAAGGATGGAGACGGCCGGCACCTGCTCTACCGCTGCATCTGTGAACTGCACGTCTTCTTCAGCGCCGTGCCCGTACAAATTGTGTTTCGCGAAGACCCCAACATGCACGTTACTGGTGGTGGTGCGGGCCAGCAGCAGGATACCCCCTGTGTCTCGCTGCTCCGCTGACAGAACCTCCACGTGGTTTGACCCCACACCCCCGTCGATGGCAGACCGGAGCCTGATCGTGGCAGTGTAATTCAGTGGTGTCACGGTGTACTTGATTGCAGCCATATGGGGCTGCTTCATGCTCACGATTCGGCACACGTCCAGGCGGGTCTCCCTGTCCCCTGCAGACCGGAACGTGATTGACCGCTCCAGCAAGCCGTCCTTGAAGCAGATGTTGTGCTGATAGTACAGCAGCTCCTCCTCCAGCGGGTTGATGAAGTCGCCATCACCAATCTTGATCTCGATCAGGCACCAATTTGGCAGGTTCACAAGCACCGCCTGCAGGAATTGCCCAGGGTATTTGGAGTGGTTTAGCGAGAAGTGGCAGACGGGCATGGAGGGCACGGGGTTGCGCATCGGGATGGCGGAGTGGGCAGTGGTATGGGGGTGAGCACCGAGGCATGGTTGTCAATCTGGGGTGAGGCAGGTCGTGGACAGAGGGACAAGGCGCGGGGTTGGGGGGGGGGGATGGGAGGTGAGGGTAGAGGACTGGGGAAAATTCGTTTGCAGGGGGATTTGCTATAAAGGATGAGTAAGGTGTACACCCTGGTTTGACTTTTCAGGCGGAAATTGTCGACATTGTTGAACGCTCCCTGTCATGTATTGTACAATGGCAGACTACACAGATCACAAGACCTTCCACACTACCCAACCCCAACATCAGCCAGCCTTACCCAAATTGGGGGTTTTCTGGAGGCAGAAATGTGGCCCTCCTTGTCTCTTTACGATCAGCGCAACATGCTCTGCTTGGTGCCCTTTGTCCCTCCTTGTGCATTGACCACATTCCCAGAACCCTGAAAAAGGGGCCCAGTGGGTGGCACAACGCAGTATCAGGCACCTCTAAGAGTGCACCTAGCACTTTTGGTGCCAACCAACCGTGGGGCCACACACAACAGCCAGGGTGGTGTTATGTGCCCTGCTGTCAGCTGAAACCATGAGTTCCAAGTGGTGGTAAGTATCCTGCTGCTGGGCTGACTACTTGAACAAAGGCTCAGAATCCACTTCGTCTACCTGACAGGCAACGGCCTCCGCACCAAGCCACTGAGCCAAGTGGCTGTTTTAGTCTGCTCTCAAGTGCCCAGGTCACACGACCCTTGGGTAACTTCCGCAGCCCTGTGGCAGGGGTGCTGGGGGGAAGGGAGGGTTCGGCTTCTATATCCGTGTCATTTGGGCGCTGGTGGTGTTGGTGGTATGTGCAGGGACCTCTGGGGGCTGCGTTTGTGTGCGGCAGTGCGTGCAAGGTACGTGCTCAGATAATGTGTGCCTGCTATGCCTCATACACAGTAGCGCCTTTGCTAGTCCTTGTGGATGCGGTTGCACCTGTGCCCCAACACTTTGACATGTGGCCCCTGAGAGCGATAATGTCAATAGATCAACCTTGATTGGCATATCACTTTGTGCAGGTGTGAAGCTGCGACGTTGTGTGAGAGCGTGTGAAGACGTGTGAATCCAACAACTAAAAGTGTGTCTTCAAACATGCACAAGGCCGCACTAACCGAAAGTCTGGTTTGAAATTGTCTAGAGCGTCACACACAAACACACACACACACACACACACACACACACACACACACACACAGGAGCCCGAGGAGTTGAACCTCGCAGCTTGGGCACGAGCCGAAATTGCAGCCCTGGCACACACGCACACACAGTGTAATTACTTGATGCCCTTGGCTGCAGCAGTGCCGAATTCCTCTATGCATCAGTGTGCATATGCACAGGCTGGTAACTTGTGTGCTAAGCAGTTCGTGCACAGCGGCTACCCGTCCTGGTAGCCCTGTATATTGTGTCCCGTACCATAACGGTTTGCTGCCACGTGTCTCAAACGCTTGCATGTCGGGCATGCTGACTGGCAGCGTGTGCGGGCGCGTGCGCGTGAATGTGGAGGACTGAGCTGCGTTGCATACAACAGGGGCAGGGGGTGGACCTGCGAAGTGACTGGCGCATCAAGCCCAGGCTCGCCCTCCACAGTATTGAAGACACCGCCAACATAAGTGCCGGGGTAGGCACAGGGGGCTGGTCCCCCGTTCTCTTTGCGGCAGCCACTGCTCTTCCGCGTGCCCTCGAAGCAGCCCCGGTTCCCCATGTATCCATTCCCCAGGCACGTCAAGGCCTCGCGATAGAGCTCCGCCTCTGGATTGTACGCCGTGTAGACCAAGTTCCATGCGTCCTCATGGATGCCGCTGTCGTACCAACGGTTCAGCATGCTGGCATGCACCTCTGACACGTCCCGGACCACCACGTCGGCCCCCTGTTTCAACATCTGCTTTTTCTGGTCCGCAAAGCTCATGTCTTGCAGGTTCGATGGGGTCCCCACGACCAGCCCGAAGGTTCCTGTGCTGGCGGCTGTCACGCCTTTGCTTTTTAGGGAGAAGATCCCCACAGTCTCGTACGGGGACACGGCCATGTCACTGCAAAGCTTCAGGAGGGTGTCGGGGGCGGGCTGCCTCCGCAGCCCAAATGAATCCTACAAAGCGGCGTGCAGCATTGCCCTGTGCCCTCCTTTCCAGGGGCCTGCTAAAGAGTAGCTCACACACAAAACAAAGCACTGGGCGCCAGATGTACTACACAGTACCCCACCAGCCTTTTGTGGAAACTTCCTCCCCCCACCTCCTTGTTGGCAACCCTGGGAATCCCGGGGGGGGCGACCCCTCGGTTTCGGACGCCAACTACCCCCCCAACTAACTGTTGGCCGGAGGCCCCTTGAAGGGGGGGGGGGGGGGCATTGGAGGGGGGGGTCTAGGAGGGGCGATGGGGGGGGGTCTAGGAGGGGCGATGGGGGGGGGGTCTAGGAGGGGCGATGGGGGGGGGGGCTCCGGGAGGGGCGGTTGGGGGGGGGGGTCCAAGTTGGGCAATTTGGGGTGTTGGGGGGGGGGGGGCACAGGCTCCCCTTACCACCCCAACACTCACTCTGACCCTAGCCTAGGGTGAGAGCCAGGGCTAGGGTTAGGGTCACCGAGCTGGTGGAACCAGTCTTGGTTTTATAACCCTTTTTAGTGTCTAGGGTGGACCTACCAGGTTTAGCAGCAAGCAAGCAAGCAAGCAAGCAAGCAGCAAGCAAGCAAGCAAGCAGCACGCGCGAAATGGGTAAAAATCAGAACTCCGTTGTGGTGCTTCCGATTCGGGTGAAATTTTGGTGGATGATACCTATGGGTGTGAGGTACAATCACACAAAGTTTGAGCAAGAAACTCAACGGTGGCGGCCGGGAACGGGATTCGCAAAAGGCGGACCTCAGTTTCAAAAACTGCAGTTTAGGGCCAAAAACAGCCATTTTTGGGCCAAAAAAGCCCTGGAACACATTCAAAACGGCCAAGCGAAGGGAAACGGTGGGTACACCCCACGTGCAGCTTGACTTCCCCGTGTCAACGAGCTCTTTGCGGCCCTCTAACTCCATGATATGTCCCGGAAACGGCCCAAAAAGGCCCCCAGAAGCTCCAAATGCCGACAGCCACAAACCAGGAATAGGCCATATCTTTGGCTACATGGCTCAAAATGCGATTCCGAGGGCACCTTCTCCACCCACAACCCCCCACTTGTTGTGGTTTCCACCCCTCAGAACTGCCCAAACGGACGCCTAGACCCCAATACCTAGGCCTAGTAGGCTGCAAGCTGCAAGCTCAAGCCCAAGAAGGTGGGAGCCCAAATGGGTTAACAGGGTCCAGTAGGGGCAAAAAGATGACTTTTCTCAAAAATGATCCTAGACCATGTCCGACGCTAAAACAAGAGTTTTTGGACTATTTTGAGCTTGTGGTGGCCCATTTTGGTCCTCCGAAAATCCCAAAATGCCTTGGAAATGGGCTGTTTTGGGACCAAAAATGGGTCAAAAATGGGTCAAAAACGCATTTTTCCAAACCTCATCCTAGACCATTTGGGGTGCACAAACGGGTGAAATGAGCCCACTTTGAACCCATTTTGGGGCATTTTGGCCCCTTAGAAGTCCAAAAAGCCTTGAAAGTGGGCCTCGTGGTGATGGGGTTCACTTGCAAGCCGATTCCACTTTGTCAAGAGCCATCAATGTGTGAATCATTCTTGATGTCCTTCACCAGTCATAGCTGATGTTCCCTCCCCCACCAGCTCGGTCCCAATATTCAGTCTTGATTAGGGTTAGGGTTAGGTGTAGGGATAGGAGTAGCCTGAGGGTTGGGGGTGGGTGTTAGAGTCAAGGTTGGGTTTAAGGATAGTGTTGGGGTGCAAATTGGACAAAATTTTCCTTAGGGCACCTTTGGTGTTCATGGAGCATCGGGCGCCTTAGGCGCGCCCATGGACGCCTGAGGGCGACACCTTTGGCAACTAACTGTTGGCCGAAGGCCCCTAGGGGGGGGGGGGGGGGGGGGGCAGGGGTAGTTGGCGTCCTAGGACCCGCGGAGTCGCCCCCCCCCCGTGCTGGGAATACTACTGTTTGGGGGGGGGGGGGGGGGTGCAGGAAAAAATTGAATAAGCAAATGTAGAGGAATTAACTCTGGGCTGATTATGAAAAACTTAGCGTTTAATGATGCATAGCTTCTGAAAACCCCTTTTCACTCATGCAGTGAATGGTTGTGGACTCTGGATGGTTGCTGTTAATTCTTGGATTCCTGCATTTCAACAGGATGGACAAAGCTGTTGGGAAACCATAGGGCAATGGTGACTGCTGGGCCCTGTCATGCATGCATACACACAAACAGCGCCGCAACACAGAAGGAGGCCCATGTTGGCAGGGGAGGAGGACACCATAAATGCCAAATCTTGGCAACGGCTGGAACCAAGCCGCCGCAACCCACCCACCACACCCCTATGCGCCGCACACAGCATGAATGGGCCCTGGGCCCAAAAACCCCCATTGGAGAAGCCCTGGGCAGGTGCCCACAACCAGCTCAGAAGTATCAGAGAATCTGCACACCAGCATGCTGTGTAGCAGCTGGCACATACCACGCATGAGCGATACACACAGAGCAAGATAGATGATTGCACCTTGGAAGGCCAACTCAGTACCTTTGTCTGCACAGTGAAATGCAGTGATACTGACAGCCGTAAGTGGGTGTGGGTGTGTGGGCCAATTGCCAGGGGGCGTTTTCGCACAGCGCGCGCACAGCGCGGGCACAGCGCGCGCACAGCGCCAATTATTACGGTGATTATCCGGGTAACAGCCCCGAAAACCACCCACCTGCGGAATCATGCACAACCAATTCAAATCTCAAAAATTCAAACATCTGATGTTTGCCATGGGTCCCAGGGACCTAAATTCTGCCCCCTATAGCCCCGTCCACTGCAGCAGCCATTCAATGACATCCTTCCAATCTTCTGAACTTACCGAACTCCCGGTGGTGGAGAACGGCCAACTTTTCGCACAGCGCGCGCACAGCGCGTGCACAGCGCGCGCACAGCGCACGGTACGCCCCCCCAATTGCCCCGCCACCGGGTGTTTTGAACGCATTCAGTTCTTGCCTGAGGCAGTTCGCGCATTGTCTGCCCATCACCGGATGCTGGTTAGGCATTTACACTAGTCCGGCTCCGGATCAGGAAGGTGGAGTGGCCCTTGCATTTCCGTTTGTCTCTGACTGACCATACATCACCTCTCTACAGCAATGTTCGCACTGCAGCAATGTTTGCATCTCCGCCCAATGCGGCCTTTCCTCCCTCTTAGCACGACACAAAGTTGATGTACAGCCGTCATGCACCTACCGCGCCCCGCATCCCTGAATGCCCATGCTCCGACCCCTGTGCAGGCCCCCGTCTAGGTGAGCCTGCGACAGCACACGGCGATGGACACGGAGTCCAACGGTGAGGACGGTGTATGGGCATTCAACAGAGGGGCAACAATTAAGGGATTAGCAGGAGAAAAGTCATCATGGGGTGCGGGGTCAAGCAACAGGCGGCGGTGCAACCAGACCAACGCATCCCTAAATGCCCATGCTCCGACCCCTGTGCAGGCCCCCGTCTAGGCGAGCCTGCGACAGCACACGGCGATGGATAGACCAACGCGATGCTGACTCATAACGACCTCCAGCCTCCGCTGGTTCAAAAAAGCGTTCTCTTAGCCCTACTGGGTCGAACCCCCTCTGCTGGGTCGAACCCCTCTTCAACCCAGCACGGCTCGGTTGAAGCACGTGACCCTCTCCCACTGCAGCGAGGCACACGCAGCGAAAGCATGCCCAGAGCAAGCATGAGCAGCAAGGCAGATGAACATGGCTGGGTAGGACGATCCCATGAACACTGCCCTTGAAGTCCTATGGGAATCCCAGAGAGGCTGGCAAGGCCCAGAGAAGGCAGAGATCTGAGCCAACGCCCACATCACACTGCAAGGTTCACAACAATTGCAGCAAACAGATGTTTATTGCGCTGGCCCTGCTGCTGGGCTAGAAACAGAACTCGCCTTGCTCGCTGTGGTCAGAGGTATAGGGCAGGCCCAAAATCAGATCAGATCAGAGCACAGGGGTGGGGGTCCCACTTGGCTTGTCCGCTGTGGTGCAACAGCTAGGCCTCCGCTGCACAACAGTACCTGGGTGCTCTTGTCCACCACGGCGTCGAAGACATCCATGAGGCCGGTCTGCTCCAGCAGCACTCGGGTTCCCATCGCATTCCACACCGCCCCCACCAGGCAGCCCAGCTCCGCCTTGAGGGCCCGCAGCACCCCCACAGAGGGCATGTTGACGGGCAGGGCCTCCTTCTCTAGGAAGTTGACCAGCGTGCCGTTGATGCTGTCCACAAGCTGGACAGTGCTGCGCTGGCCTTCGCCCTCCGATGCCGGCTCAGAGTCAGTGGGCAGCTGGATGTTAAGGGAGGCTAGGAAATCAGAGGCATCCGTGTCGACGGTGCCGCGCCCAATGGCATGTGCAATGTCTGCATCGGGCCAGTCTGCGAGGCTGGGGTGGAAGCGCTGGAGGTGCTGTTTCACAACGGCGATCAGTTCCGGAGCAATGTCAACAATATCTGCCAAATCAACAACAACTGCCCGGATGGCGGCATTGGCCTCGTTTGGGCTGATTTTTGCCATCGTGCCGCTAACAATCCATGAAACTAAAGCAGAGGCGATGCAGCAATAGGGTCATTAAGCGCTCTACACATGCACGTCCTGGTATGCATGTGTAGCAATGTTCAGCACTTCACGCAATGACAGCAATAAGAAACAGTCATTTTCCTACCATACAGTAACCCTCCCCCCCCTTGCAAGCCCACCCCCTACCCGGGAGATCGTCACTTGGCCCAAAAGCATAGGAAATATGAGGTGCCAAATGTGGCGGAGAAAATTTTTCTTTCGGGTACACTGGAGTGACATGCGGCAGAAATGCCATCCAAGTCGCTTGCGGACTGGCTTGGGGACTGAGTACCATACAAAATCTACGGGAAATAAAGGCAAATGACCATTGGCCACAACATTGGTGAAAGGTATATATGGTATTCAATTGCCGTCAAAGGTTTGGAGCGCAATACACTCTTATCTTCCTTATTGTAGCTCATCCATTGTTTTGCATTGTTTTGTGTTGTGTTGTGATTGGGGAATCGCCGTCTTTGGGCAACAAAATCGTAGTGCTTTGCGCCTCTTCTCTCCCCTTCATACTACCCCACCCATCAATTGCTCTTTCGATATTTTCTCGTCGGATGGGGTTTGAAAGAACTTCTCATCATCCACAAATCCAGTCTCCTGCCCATATTATGTAGCCACTATGCCACTATGTGTGCCTCGTTGTTTGCTTGTTGTGGAACGGGCACGTGAGCTGGGTGGTGAGATATGGTGATATACTTTCACGGGGGGTGCTGCAGGACATCAAAGTTCCGTCCTCATTTCTCAGAAGCATTTTCTCCTTCTTCATGGATCTCAGTATTGGGGATACGAGCGTTTGAATAAGGTCAACCATAGCCCCCATTTTCCTTACCTTGTGACCCATTGCACGGATTCTGTGCCAATTAATTCCATTGGTGGTGCGCAGTCCGATGTACTATTCAACACCAGTATGCGGTTTGCAGGTGGAATGTCACCGTGGTGGTGGGCACTTTTGGTAATATTGTGTGGGAATGCCCGGTCTTACCCGGTACAACCCTCCGTGGAGGGGGCATGGTAGGAGGGTTTGGAGGGCACGTCCCTACTCTAGGGTTTGAGTTTGCCTGGCCCCTCCCTGTCCTTGAGGTCCAAACAAATAACTGGGCCCAGCTGTGAGCAGCTATTTATCTTCTCCAGCGAGCCCCGAGCAATACCACCAAGCTCTTAGTTGCCACTGGTTCTAAATATATCCGTGACAATATGTAGGGCCAGCATGTAGATGGAAAGCGGCCCAGTGTTGTACAGCCAAGGGCCATACACTGCTTGCCGCATAGGATACTTGCCATGTGCAGGTGCAGTGGTGCTGCATCCCTTCTCATGTTTCTATACCTAGCAATGAGAGGGCGGACGAGCTCGCTGAGCAAGGACGCCTCCTCTCCCCCTCTTTACCAACTGCCACACAAACCTGTGGTTGAGCCTCACAATGTATTATGCACCCCGATCAAAATTGGCCCCTTGGAGTGCTGCACCCTTGCAGTGCTGCTTCACGTGAGAGGATCTGTAGTGTGTCCCCGCTCCGAGGGTCCCCGCCTCATGCACTAAATATAAGCTGGTGGGAGGGGTCTTCTACACCCCCTGTTCCCAAGGTTGTGCTTGCACCAAGGCTACTACCTCAACTGTTTCTTGTGCCCTTACGTTGACACCCTGTGAGAGCCATTTTGTATCCAGCCCAGCTTGTCTTCTCACGGAGCTGGGTTTTAAGACTATGCAGTCACGTTATCAGTCATCCGTGGGTTGCCGGGTTCTGCCCGGTGCATCTTACCACGCCCATTGGATCTACCCATTGCACCCCTCTTTGACTATCTGTCACCAGATGCCACCTTCAGCATCTCCATTGATAGCGGGTCACCAAGTGACATTGGCATTGATAAAGAGAGTACTGACAGTGCCTCGGGTCCAGATGTTGCAATGTCTAGTGACTCATAGGATACACTAAGCACCAATAGTTTGGACAGCTAGGGTGATGTCCAGGCAACCTTAGAGCTAGGGCTAGGGCCAGGGTTAGGGTCACTGAGCTGGTGGAACCAGTCTTGGTTTTATAACCCTCTTTAGTGTCTAGGGTGGACCCAACAGGTTTGGCAAGCAAGCAGCAAGCAGCAAGCAGCAAGCAAGCAAGCAAGTAGCAAGCACACGCGAAATGGGGAAAAATCACATCTCCGTCGTGGTGCTTCCAATTCGGCCGATGGGTGTGAGGGACAACCACACAAAGTATGAGCCAGAAACTCAACGGTGGTGGCCGGGAACGGGCGTCACAAGTGCCGGACCTCCATTTCAAAATTTGCAATTTAGGGCCAAAATCAGCCTTATTTTGCCCAAAACCGCCCTAGAACCTGCTAAAATTGGCCAAATGAACGGAACTAGTGGCTACTCTACACATGCAGCTAGAATTCCCTCTGCTGAAGGGCCCTCTCACTCCACAATATGTCCGCAAACCACCCCCCAAAGGCCCCCAAAAGCCCCAGAACTTGTGCACATTGGCCACCGACAGCCCCACACCAAAAAAAGACCATATCTTGGGCTACGTGGCTCAAAGCGCGATTTCGAGCGCACCTAATCCACCCACAACCACCCGCTTTTGGTGGTTTCCACCCCTCAAAATTGCCCTAACCAACGCCTAGACCCCCGTACCTAGGCCCGGGGGGCTGCGGCAAGCTGCAAGAGGTAGCCCAAAGAGGTGGGCGCAAAAATGTGTCAACAAAGTCCATCGGGTGCAAAAAAAATTACCTTTTTCAAAAATGATCCTAGACCACATGGAATGCCAAAACAAGTGTTTTTAGGGCGTTTTGAGCTCGTGGTGGCCCGTTTTGGCCCTCCTAAAATCCCAAAATGCCTTGAAAATGGGCTGTTTGGGGACAAAAAATGGGACAAAAATGGGTCAAAAATGTCTTTTTCCAAAAATGATCCCAGACCGTTTGGGGTGCCTAGACAAGTGAAATGAGCCCATTTTGAGCCCATTGCAAGCCATTTTGGCCCCTCCAAAGTCACAAAATGCCTTGCAAATGGGCTGTTTTGCGACCAAAAATGGGTCATTGCAAGCCATTTTTGCCCCTCCAAAGTCACAAAATGCCTTGCAAATGGGGTGTTTTAGGACCAAAAATTAGTCAATAATGGAACAAAAATGTGTGTTCCCAAAGATACTTTTGGACTATTTGGGGTGCACAAACTAGAATAGAATACAAACTAGAACTTGAATGAGCCCATTTTGGGCCCATGTTGGGCAATTTTGGCCCCTCTCAAAGCTGAAAGGGCCTTGTAAATGGGCCAATTTGGGACCACAAATGGCTCAAAAACGGGTCAAAACCATGGTTTTCCAAAAATCATCCTAGTCCAGTTGTGGTGCCCAAACGGATGAATACAGCTCATTTTTAGCCCCTTTTGATCCGCTCTCATCTACTTTCCAATGCGTACCTCATTTGTCGTTGAAGTCCCCTAGACGGTGTTCCTTCCCCCACCAGCTCGGTCCCAATATTCAATCCTGGTTAGGGCTCGGGCTACGCTTAGGGCTCGGGGTAGTGGGCTGAGGGTTGGGGTGGGTGTTAGGGTTAGGCTTGCGTTTAAGAATAGTGCTGGGGTGCAAAGTGGGGAAATTTTTCCTTTGGGCCGCTTTGGTGCCCATCGAGCGTTGGGTGGTACCTTTGGCAACTAACTGTTGGCTGGAGGCCCCCAAGGGGGGGGGGGGGGGGGCAGGGGTAGTTGGCGTCCTAGGACCCGTGGAGTCCCCCCCCCGGGGGGGGGGGTAGAACCAACCCCACAAACAAGGGTAGGAATCAGAGGTCGCCCAAAAAGTTGCCTTGCGCACGCCCTGTGCACTAATGCTCCCTCTATAGTACACAGTCAATCTAGCAACACCCCTCACACAGACAGAAGTACTGGACCTCATGCCACTGTCATATCAGACCCCCCATTGTGTGGCAAAACAAACGTTATTTGCATACCCTTAGTTGTTAATTCCCGGATACTTCCTATTACTTCCTGGGCGCTTGCTGTTGATTCTGGGATGCTTGGTAGTTGGTTTGGATGGCTGATGCTACTTCCTAGCTGCATGCTGTTCATTCCTAGATGCTTGCTGTTCATTCTGGGACGCCTGCTTTAATGTTGTGCACGAGTATAGCCACCACTAAAGACGTTGGCGCCGTGAATGTGAATGCATAGTGTGATGTTGGCTTTGGCGGCATGGGTGACCTGGGTGTGCTTGAGGTGCCATAACGGTCCTCCCTCCTCTGAATGCAAGTGGTGGAGGGCCTGGGCAGCATTGTCAAAGCGCATCCAAGCCGCAACCTTGCGATTGCGCCAAGTGGGCAGATCTATACATCAGACCCGACAGGGGAAAGGGTGTTTGAAAGATGAACAACAGCACAAAGAGGGTGTTTACGCACCACGCCCACACCGCGCTGGGTATTTGGACAACTTCTCCAGGAAATGATCTACCTTTGAAGCCCTTGTAAATGCTGTCCCTTGGTGGAAGTTTCTGGGGGAAGAGTTTATGGCAGGGTGTGAGGGTCCCCTTGGGCGAGTTCACACGCAACCAGTGCTGCAACAGGCTGAAAGATGTCATGCTATTGCACACCCTGGATGTCCCATTCAGGAGGGCGGGTGCAGTTGGTAATGTTTTCAAAAAGTTATTTGGGGGGAAGGTACATCTAATTTTCCCGTTGAATGCTGAGCATTTTGGCTACACATAGAATTTTAACAAAAAAGATTTGCGTTCTTTTTTTTCGATTTTTGGGATGTTGAAATTCTCTGGTGAATTCTGAGCATGTTGACCCCACATTTGTGCGGGTGATTTTGCAAAACCTTTTCCAAGAACTCATAAAGGAATTGCAAACTTCACGAAAGATTTCGGCTTCTCAGCTTAATCCAAGGAGATTCCCCAGTCAGTCTACAACCCAGCAGGCTGGCGCATACACACACAATGGCATTCCTCACTGGTATAACGGATCATTAATATCCTGATTTCAGGAGCAATTCAGTCAGCGAGTCCATTTCAATGCACCGACATTACATAAAGATACACAGGTGGAGCGCATGTGCGCATCCTGAGTTGTGTGGTCTCTCCATTGAACTTGAGCAGCACACCACACCACTGAGACTGACATACACCGTTGTATTTTGCATGCAGAAAGGCGGGTGCGGGCACCATGTCAGGCTACAATAGCGGTCTTTCTGGTTCATGCCTGTTTTCAAGACAATGTTATAATGGGGAGCTCGTCGATGCCACAAAAAATGGAAGGTGGAGAGAACTGCGGTAGGGACAGAAGCACTAGTATGGCCAAGTGGCTCAGTACTTTGGGTGGCGATTCAGGGGGAAGGGGGGTGGGGGTCATACTGGCTGCAAATCAAAATATGGGCTGCTGTCCTGTGTGTATGTGTGGGTGGGTGGGTACCACCCCCCTCCCCTTGCGCAAGCACGCTGAAAGGCAGGAAAACGACAGTCAGACGGGCTCCTGTGCTTAGACAAGCCCGTGGTTATGCGCGGTGCGCAGTACCAAAAGAATGTATGTTGCCAAAAAACCTGCCCATACCTCACCCTAAGCACCATTGTTGCAACAGGGCATATACACAGTGTGGTGATGGGGCTCCATGAACACAATATACACACTTTTGTCAACAAAAATCTGTCCCAATGTCTTATCCATGATGAAAGCCATCACTTGTTTATTGGCTTGCCCCCTTTTTGGGCACCGTTGCAAGGACATGGCGATGCTCCCTATTCTTAGCATCCCTTTTCATTGCCTATGCCTGAAAGTCACATCAAAACACAGCATTCGCAGCACAACCGCGTCACGTTACATTTCTGACCACAAAAACCATGGTCAGGAAAAACCAGGAAAACGACGGTCAGACAGGCTTCCGTGCTTGGCCAAGGCAGTGCTTGCGCAAAGGTGGGGAGGGGGGGGGGTATGTATGTGTTTGTGTGTGTGTGTGTGTGTGTGTGTGTGTGTTTGTGTGTGCGCGCGCGCCAAATGCTGTTGGGCCGTTGGGTGTGTGTTGGCAAGGGGGGCGGGGGGGATACGGTTGGAGGAGGTGACTCTGCATGGATCGTCAGGCTAATAAGCAGTAGTCAGTGCGGCCCAAACTTGTAGAAGTCCAAGGCCAGTGAGCTTTGGAACAGCCGGGGCTTGGTAACAAAATTGGTCAGAAGGGGTTTAGGGGTGACTCAGTACCTCACGGCTATCTTCTGCAAGGACCATGTCCCAGGACCATTGTCCAGTACGGCAGTGGCTGCATGTGTGTTTGAGCGCCAAATGACCAGCACCCTGTATGGAAGTCCCTGCATATGCCATCTGATGCTGTTTATATGGTGATGGTGGCACCACAGCCAACCATACCCCCTGGGATGGGAAAGTCTGATGCCTTTGACGATACAAAAGGATGTCATGGAAAGCCCAACCAAGCAGGGACACTGATTGACTCCTTTTTTGGGTGGAGGTTATTTATACAGAGGGGAACCTTGGAGAAATGCTTACAGGGCACCTGGGCATAGTTACGCTAGACCCACTGGACAGAAGGATGGGCGACGGCTTCCATTGATGCGTGTTTTCTGGAGTCTTTGAAGCATTCTCCTCGAGTTTAGAGCCTTTGAAAGATCTGGTCACTGCAAATTGCAAAACGGCCCCATAAAGAAGTGAAAGATGCACACTGTAATATGTATAAAAAAGGCCACATCCCATAATTGCTCGTGCGACTAGCAGGCCCACAGTAGTTGTGGGCTGAAATGATTCATGGCCATTAGCCCTTAATCGATACGCAAAAATTTTTTGCACAGTTCCCGGCAACATAGGGGAGAAAATTGCTGCTGCCATCGGGGGCCACACTGGGGGAAGACAGGGGACCCCTTGGCCTGAGACATGACTCCCATGGCAGCAAGTGTGCGCCAAAGGCCCGAGGGGGGGCCGGGGGTCCCAACATGTAAACCTCAAAATGATCGCCACATGGGGCCTTTTTCGGGGTGGGCTTCCCCAGAACAGGGAAATGGCCTCATGACCCCTGCTGCATCAGGATCCCCAAAAGGGGCAGGACTGCAAGGGGCACACAACCCCTTGCCAGATTCCATCCTCCCAGCAACACATGATGAACATGCATCACCGACATTCTGGCCGTCACTGCGGACAGGATTTCCTTCCAGCGCCTCCGGGGCCAACGGACATGTCAAACCCAAATCCAGCGACCGTTGGCAACTACAGCCAAAAGGCAGGAGGACAAAATACCAGGAACTGCGCATGATGGCGTCACTAGAAATGGCAGCGCAATCCACCCTCATCATCATGTTTTGAAATGGGCAGAGTGAGACACGGTGAATACTGTGGCACGACAAGAGATCTGAGGCCATAAAGGCACTTCCCTGCACCTCCCCTCCATCCCCACAGAGAGACGGCGCTGCCGAGTCAGAAGGTGCCGTCGGCTGTGGCATCCACCGGGGCATTTGATAGTAAGTCTGTCCTTAATATCAAATGAAACAGAATATCGGACTCCAGTCCACCAGTGCACCTGAATCCTAACAGAACCCCAGGCCAACGATTAACTGCCATCAGTTGTGAGCCAATTGGCTCTGGCTGACCATCAAGTGCTGTTTAGCTCCTGCTGACAGCCCCCGGCGCCTTTCGTTCGAAAAAACCATATACCCAGAGCACACGCACACACACACACACACACGCCCACGCTCAGAGCGGAATACAAACGTGGCCCACACGGGCGGCCACCCAGGGCAGAGCGGGGGGCAATCATGCCTCTAGCGTCCGGCAGAGAGAGGGGAACTGATCTTCGTTAGAAATCAGCTCCATACCATGTGCTACTCAGGGCCGTGTTCTGTGTCCCGCCGCATGTCCGACTCCACGGGAATCCTGGCTCAGCAGGTCTATACCCGGCTGGTCCGCACTATCTTGGGGCCTGGAGGGCTTCTGGGGGGGGGGGGGGGGTCATCAAGCAGCGACGGCGGATGCCTCGGCCTTGTGACCCCATGCCAGCACCTCTTTTTTTGCCTCATCCAAAGTTTGCGACAACGGTGCGCCAAGGATGGGCTTCCTTGTGGTGCACACCCATGGCTACATGACCCCTGATGTCTCGGGGTCCCCACATTGGGGAAGAGGTGGCCCAAGGTCTCGGCCAAGCGGCACTATCCTGGGCCTGGAGGGGGTTGTCTGAGCCAGGATTCGCGGGTCCGACTCAGTAGGACCCAGCTCCTGCTGATCACGGCTCACTTGGCAGACGTTAGAGGCAGGTCTTGGGGGGGGGGGGGGGGGGCATTGAACAGACGGTGTGTATTGCCCCCGGACCCCTCGATGGTCCAGCTATCTCCGAGTTATTGCGGGTAGGGCACGCCTTTTCCCTTGTTTACATGTTTGGCACAGTATCCCGCAAGGTCAAACGGTTTACTGAGGGCTTGCCTTCGACTCGGGGGCCGCAGCACCTGCGGCAGCAGTGGATGCATCACTTGCGGTGTCCTTACAAGTTACGAAATCCGTGGTCTTCTGGAGGCAACTCTTGGACTCAGGGTCCCCTTCCCCCGCACCCTCGTCACTTGCGGTGTTCTGGCATGTGACAAAATCCTTTGTCTTCTCCAAACAGGTCTTCTCCTGCGCCACCCCGTCCGGCTGCTCTGCAGGCGCCCCCTCGGCATCGGTCTCCTCTTCATCTTTGTCGGCGCATGTGACGAAATCCACAAACTTGTGGAACAGACTAGGGATGATGCATGTGCGACCCCCCTCCTCTCCCTCCACCGGTTTGGTGCAGCGTCTGTAGAGGCAGCATTCTCGATACTTCCACTCCTCCCAGAACATGACGAGAGAGAAGAAGTAATTGGCAAGGACCTGCAAACACGAGGACGTGGAGGTGTTGTACTCGACAGTAAGAGGACACACCAAACCATAGAGAAGCCAATACCCCCTCCCCCGGTGTTGTCCCCCCCTCCCCCTGTCCAACGAACAATTAGGTCCTCAAAAAATACGGTCCGAACAGGAGTGTTCCATAGACACACCGTTCGGTGTGCACGACAATGTTGTGAAACGGCGGTAACACATCCCAAGGCACAAGATACCCAGCCCATTCAAAGCACAATGTGACGGAGGCTTCCAACTGGCACTTTTCAGATTAGAAACCCTTGTTGCAGTCCCGCTTCACGCGGAATAGTTGAACATGCTCCCTGAGCTTGGGGCCCTTCTTGGCGGGCAGTAGTGGCAGCCCAATCTGGCTTAGGCACCTTGGGGACGGACAGATTTGATGGGACAACACCGTTCTCCATCAAATCACGGGTTAGGTACGTGGTGTTCTCAAAAACATGGCACAAACCCCACACCCCACGCCCTGCCTTAGCCCAAACCACGTCACATTGCCCATCAGTGTCACTATTAGAGTCATCGACTCCACTACTATACTGTGTGTTGTGGGTGTGCATGTATGTGCCTGTTTTCAAAAAGTGGGATTCCAGACCAAGGGGGGCGGCCTGCTTAAATTCTAGACCCCAACCGGGTGTGAAAACTTTTGGGCCTCTGGAGGGGGGGGGGGGGGGAGGTGGGTCGGCTGGTCAGCCGCCAGGGTCCCTAGAGGGGGGTCAGTGGGTACCCCAACATACAAAGCTCAAAATGATCCCCAGGACACGCTGATCATTTTGAACATACAGAAATGGGGTAAAAATTTTTTTCAGAAAAAATTTGCCCATTGGCTCAAGCTCCTATCAGCCAACGTCAGACCCGGAGGTCAGGTCAGGGGTCAAAAAATTTTCTGTGTTTTCAAACGTCTTTGAATTCTCTACAAAATTCTGAGTATTTTGAGTATAGACACATAGGGTGAAAAAAAATATATACCCCCTTAAGAAGGGCAAAAAAAATTTTCGGCGCCTTTGGCGCCAACCCTTTCCCCCAAAGTCTCAAATTGGAGAAAGACGGGTTCGAAAACTTTGGGGGGGTCTGGAGGGGGGGGTTGGGGTCTGGAATTCGAACAGGTCTCCCCCCTTGTTCCAGACCCTGAGATAGGGACACTATAAATCGAGGGGTCTGTGGGTTTGTGCATCAAAATGGTGCCAATTTTGTTTCTTGTAAAAACTTGTTTTTTGCCATGAGAGATGTTGTTGGGCCCCAGTAACAACGGGGGCTTCTCTTTGGAAATATTCCGCACCAAAGATTCGCTGCCCAAAGGGAACACCCAGTTATTCCTACTGCCAAGGCCACAGCAGTGATTTGCATTTCAGGGGGGAGGTTTCATGCGAGCCTCGTCCTCCCTCCTCAAGACCCTCTCTCGTGGTGGGACATGTCACCACGTTCGAGCACTCCCATTCTCTCACGCCCACAACCTGCTCTCCTTTGCCTAGAATGCATTGCCTGACGCCCGGAATCCATTTCCTGGTGGTCAAATGCCACCTGCTTGTAACGCTACTGCCCACAACCCATTTCTTGGTGCCCAGATGCCATTGCTTGACCCCCAGCCCCCATTCCCAAATGCCCTCATGGATCTGGCCCAATCCCCCAGTTGTGCTAAGAGGCCCTTCTGTCTCTCCCAGCTATCTACAACGGATAAAATTGAGCACGACAGGAACGTTTGACCAAACCAGGCACCCATCATGCCATGGGAACCCCACCTCGGTTAGCCAGCCTGGCATACCAGCCCCCTGAAAAAATGCAAACCGCAACAACATATCCAAAAGATAAACCCCCACCAGAGCATCTGCAAGCGACTGGCCACTACCCATTGGGGAGTGGCAAGCTGTCAGTGGTTCACCGCCAACTGTGCTTGACCGGCAAGTGCCATCAATTGCCAACTACTTTTGCCGTCTGCTTTGTAGGGTAGGGGCACTTAAGACAGTCTGGGGGGGACTGCAATTCCTGACTTACAATGGTAATAGTGGGGAGATGATGGTTTGTGTACTTCGGTGATCAGAAAGTTTGTGCGCTGTGGGCCCACTGGAGCCTCCCATCACCAGGGTGGAGTGGGGGAACTAGAAAACGTGCTCTTGTGCCACGGGCCCCCAGATTTGGCAATTTTGCAACAACACAAGAAGAAAATTTTCTTGGCATGTGTCAGCACATATACCAGAGGGCGTTGTCAGAGGCCATGAAAAGTCCATAGGTACCTTTCAAAACAATTGACACTCAGACGTGACCCTCCCCTGCCTCCCCCCCCGATGGAATGCTGAGCTAATGCACGCGAGCACGGTGTGCAGCCAGTACAAAAGCGCAGAGAGAAATGTGGCTCGTCAGTGGCCCAAAAAACCATAGGTACCTTTCTGTCAAAAGAGGGACATACAGATGCCAGTGGACTGACCACTGTCTGGCACAAATAGCAATAGAGTGCAGCAGTACGTTACAGACCGTCGCTAGGCTTCCCCCCCCCTTTGGCGCCCCCTGCACTGGGGACCCAAGTGTGACAGGGATCACATGGCCATCTGTCTCCTCCCACACCGGGGACCACAATACAGCAGGGGTTATGCAGCCATGCCCCTTCCCCATGTACAAATTGTCCACTTGTCCAGTGACAATTACATTGAGTGTACATTCATGTACACTCAAAAGGCATACCGTCGTCAGGATGAAATACCGCCAGGCGAATCGTGTGAATACCACACATCGGATTTGGTAAATTGCTTTGATGGCAAGGGAGCCGAACGATGCTGTAAAACGGACAAATACTGCACGCGCACCGCACAGAAACAACAGGGGGTGAAAGAAAGCACAGTGTTACGCAAGGCACTCAGCACCTTCTTGTCCATATCATTTGCATGCACGGCCCCTGGGCAAACCTCTGTAGATCACACTGGGTGCAAATGGCAGTGGCGCCCCTCAAAACGCGCTCCCAAGGCCCCCCTGAGTGTGGAGTTGAACCATGAACCTCCACACTGAGCCAGTTGATCATGAGGCACTCTGTGCATTACCCCCCCCCCCCCCTGCGCATGCACGGCCTTGTCTAACACGGGGTGGGCGTTGAACCGCCGTTTTGAGGAAATTTTGGGACCGCTGTTTTTATGGTCCAGAATGGAAGATTGGGTGTCTGTAGAGCCCTTTTACAGGGAAAGAGGGGCTCAGTCATTGTTGTGATAGTGTATTATGTTCATAACAACATTGTACCACACATTGCAGCCCCATGCTGTTTGTTCTGATGTGATTTTCAGCCATGGCTCCCCCACACGTGGGCGCTCACCGACGCACAGTGCAAACTTGTGCCTCAACCTGCGCGAAACCTGCTCCAAACCCAGCTCCAAAGGGCAATCCATGAGGCGGAGGGTTGGAAAGGGCTTCTATTCTACAGCACCCGATGCCCCCAACAGTGAACAAGGACAAGCAGAATATTTGGAGAGTTGCTTGTGCATTGTACCATGCTCTGTGTAAGGTTCGAGGCCCGCGCGTGCTTTGCTGTCACGTGTGTCGCATGCATGCACGGCCTTGTCTCAGCACGGGGTGGGTGTTGAAGCGCCGTTTTGACCTGACTTTTGGGACCGCGGCCATGCTTGCGCAAGGGGGGGGGGAGGGGGTAAGAATGCTCCCATGTTTTTGTGGTCGTTTTTGCGCAGTCTACACTGCTTTGTACTGCTGCACCGCGGAGCCATGCAATCTTGGGGACTTTTTTATTGTGTGCCCAACGACTATTCATAGTGTTCAGTGTTCAGAACCTCCTGGCCCAGGTGGCACATTGGGTTCCCGGTAAGGTTCACAGAAAAAACAAGCAAAATAGGAGAAATGGGGAAATGGGGTGAAGTGGGGGAAATTTAGGGGTTCAAGGGGAAACCACGGGGGCGGGTGGGGGGGGTGGGGGTGGGAGTTGGAAAATTAGGGGGGCTGCCCACGGTCGCAGGCGCTTGAGATGCCCTTTTTTGGCCAAAAACCCCAAGAGTCTGATTCATATGATATCATTGCATTGCTTTTCCCCATCGGGTCACTTATATGTTTGATTCCTTCCCAATTGCATGCTACCAAGGTGACCATGGTGATGTTGTCAGGGGAATTGGATGCTACCAACCCAAGTGTGCAGCGGCTGTTTGGAAGATGAATGTTGGTCTCACTTTTCATGGTCGCATCCCATTTTGGTTTCTCAAGTGTCGCAGGCGGTCGCACGCAGTGGGCACCCCAGGGGAAACTTAGGGAAATTGAGAATGAGAGTCATGCAACATGCACTGGTCCGGCGTCCAGCTTTTGGGCGTGGCGGGTTAGGTGGTACCCAGGGTGGCTACTATCCACTAAACCATGGGTGGGGGTATCATCCCGTACCAGGGACTCTTTGTCACCGGCCGTTAGGACACAGGCATGTAACAACACAGAATGACACAAATACATTCAATCCTCAAACTCAGTGCATCATCCGCATCCAAGACCCAGACCTGTGTAAACCCAGACCCAAATCACAGGGGCGGACCTACTAAGAACTTCCAGCTGAAGACGGGCTGGTGGTGCAAACAAAACGAAACCGGGAAATTGACAAAGAGGTGCAAAATATTGGTCCAGATGCAGACATATCCGAAACCCCGCGGATACGTGTCCTTCCAGAATAGATCTTCAATGTTCCCTGCATCGGCAACAGAGCACAGGCAATATGCAGGGGAACATTGACGTTGGGGCAGCACTTGGGAGCTACCATTACAGTGAGCCAAGCTACAGCAGACGTTGATGAGCATCTGTGACGCTGGAGCTGAGGGGTGGGGGAATGGGGCTGCATGACATGATGGTGTAGTGGTTGTGGTGGTGGTAGCAGTGGTGGCGGTGGCGGCAGAAGGAGCGGCGGCAGGAGCAGCAGCAGTATTGTTGGTGGCTCCAAATGATTTTCAACTGATACGAGTTCCGAAACGTTTGACCACCAGAACATGGTGGTTGGCGGGGGGGGGGGGGGTGTCCATCAAAGCTGGGTTGTTACCGTGCAATACAACCAGTGTCCAGTGCTATGTCCTCTGTGTGACCTGCCCATTGGTCGAGGTCATCTAGGTCTATCGAGAGCGAGGAGGAAAAGCGCAGTTTTGTGGGTCAGAGTGGATGCGAGAGGGCCAAAAGCCAGCTCATCACGTTTCTTGTTGAAGGTAGTTGTCGCTCACTGTCGCTCACTTCCAGCATGAGCATCACCTTTGTCGGAAATGTGGGATACTTGGTGAGCCATGTGACTCGAGGAAAAGACCACAAATAGCTCAATCATCAAAGATAGGGATTCACATGCACCACCCAGCTTTGAGCAACCAGATGTAGTGGAGGCCCACAAAGAGCAGGAAAAATATGGCGGCAATCTTCATGGTTCGCGGCCCTTGTTTGTTAGTCTGTCTTTTTCAACTACTCAACAGCTTCGATTATACATGGGGAATTACACAAAGGGCACACATATGGTATTTGGCACACAGGGCTGCTGCCACTGCCAAGCAGGCTGCTACACGCTTGCAAGAGGTGGGGGCTTGGGGGCGGAGATTATGATTTTCGTACTTAGAAAAATTACAGCCTTTGATTGTCACCGCGACACGTTGTGCTGGAGAATCCAAAACACACACCGCGTTACTACAAACAGCATTTGGCTGTTGTGCATCACAGCTGAGGCCCAACACCAACAACCTGGACTGTTCAAACACATTTCAGGAGAATCCCTATTTGTCTTGATGCCAGACAATGTTCCTGTGGAATTTAGCACACCTAAGGACAGGCATCCAAAAAAAACACAAATATTGAGGTACACCATTTCTGATTGTCTGCACTAGATGGATGGCGCTTGAATTGCCACAGAGTCCATTTACAGCACCCTGACTAGAAAAAAGAAAATAGCACTGACAATCCCAAACTGTGAGCCTTCAGCCTGAACACAACGGTTGCACCATCTCCTCTTTTCCTCTGAACTCTGCCAATAAATGTTTCACTTCTGCATCCACATTAATCATCACGCCCTTGGGGGGTCAGAACAGTCTTTCTGCCCTTTCGCACAGGCGCAGCATATATCTCTAACAACAATTGCCACATTGAAAAGATCAATTTGAGGACGTGCATGTAGGTGAAAACAATTTTCAATGGCCGCCAGAGTTGGCCGCAAAGGCTCAGCAATTCTGTTACTTCCCGAGTGTACCCTGCTTCGGTTTGTAGGGGGAACTTGTTCACACTGCTTGATCACAGACGGGGAGGAGAAGGGACGCAAAAGGGCATAAGTAGCACCCGTGAGCAAAGGGACAACTGTCCCACTCTCACCCACCCAAAAATCGCCAGTCTCAGCGGCAGCAATTCTTCATACAGGGTCTTTTCAAAGATAAACCACCACTGTGCATACTTCCCCTGCCTGCCCGTGGTGCTCTACTTTGTGTCTGTAGGGTGTCTTTTCCGTGCAGAATTTTACGGAATTTTGCATGTTTTTGCAGTTGTTGTTTTTTTTTTTTGCAGTGCAATGTTGTAGAGTGTAATTTGCAGGTCGCGCCCCCATGCCCCTGGCCCTGTGTGACGTGTCCCACATCTGTGTAGAATGCTCCCACCCAAAGCTCTGTACCTACAGATACAGATAATGTTGAGTAGTGTGGATACCTTACCGCCAAATTCATGGCGCCATCAACCTTCCTTGCACACCACCAGTGAACATCATGATTGTCAGTTTGCGGGTACCATTGGGTACGCCGTGGCGATACTTAGTATCCATGGGACCTGCCACACTAAGGTTCTCTCCACTGATGCGGAAGTGATCGGCAACCGCAAAAGTCTGTTCTGTCAAGTTCTGCACTTGCAGACCCCCCCCTTGTCAGGGAATCCGGATTACCAACTGTTACATATCAGTGGTGCGCAGCCCTCAGGGGTTCTGTGGCCATCCACTGCCCGGACTACTGAAGCTGGGGCTGGTGATATGATGTAGGAAACCCTCAGATGTTCCTTAGTTGTTTACACTGGCCCAAGGCGGCACATGGGCACGCAATTGGACATTGCTGGTGTGCACTGAACGCATACCCAGATCTTGCCCATAGTTGCCGAGGAACACCCCAACGTCAATGGCTCCCCCAATCATTCCAGGTGCAACTCCAAAGAGTGCTGAGCGGGTGGCATCGCAGCAGAAACAGTTCTTGTGACGGTCGACTCCCTTTCTGTCGCGTCCTGTCATGACATGACATGCACAATCCGATGCTGCACTCTGGGTAGGGCTGCAAATGGGTTGAAAGCCTGTGCAGACACCTGCTCAACACACTTCACACTGCACAATTCGCACTGTACTAGGCTTCCTCGACTGTGATCAGGACTTGATCAGGGCAGACCTGCCTTTTCTGAAGGACGGTCTCGTAAATTTTGGGGGTCTTACATGGAAAAGCCATGATGGCACGTTTCAAACAATTTCTCCTATGCTCACACTGGACTTTCTCAGTTCTGAACGTGGATGGAGGTGGGGGTGGGGAGGGGCTGGGGGGACTGAACAACCAAGGAAAAGACAAGCTGATGGAGGGGGTAACATAGTGGCAACATGCCAACCAATTGTGATACCTCAGGCTGCTGGAACAATGTCCCACGATGAGGCGTACTGCTGGGTAACCCCCCCCCCCAGCCGAGGGGTATCAACAACAACAATGTACCAAAGATGCATGGGTGTCCACATGCAGGCAAAATGCAGCAAAATAGAGAGCTGGTCACTCACCAGGAACCCTGCGCCATGTGCGCAATGGGAGGCTGCACACCACGTCTCTAATACAGCCGAAGAGCCATGAGCCAAACTTTGCACTAGATGCAGACTGCGTACCCACTTGCTGCTGCAACAAATAGTCAGTCACTGGGCCCAAAAACACAATCCGCCTCACCACAGCTCCCCTTCATCAGGACAGCGCATCTCCATCACCCAGCCCCAATCAGAGTCTAACACCTCACACCCCACCACTCTCCAGTAGGACTCTCCACAGTAATCGCCAAAAAAGGCATGGATGATGGCACATCTGCATGCAAAATGCACAAACATGCGAGATTTGGGTGCATTTTCACTGGGTGTGGATGGCAATCAGGCTTGTGCCCAGTAGCCTGGAGGCTGGGAATAGGTCAGGAATGTCTGCCAAGGCTCCAGCTGCTTCTGCCTCAGAGCCAGTGCAGCTTGACTGATGTGAACAGATACTCGTGTGTGGGTGCCAGCTGCCAGCCTGAGGGCTACACAGACCCCTGATGTGCATTTTTTTTTAAAACTCGAGACAGAAGTTCCAAGCATTCGCTGGTGTACAGATTTCCATGAGCTCTAGGCAGTTGCCAAGAGAGAGCGTGTGTGTTGGGCGGTGGGGAAAGGGGGGGCGGGGGGCTGCACCATTTGACCAGACAGCTCTCCAGATACGCCTGTATGGCCATACTGGCGTCCTCAGGATGGGTCGCACCCCCTTGGTGCTGGCCCTGCTGGGCCAGGAGTGAGTCTTGGCGGGTTATGATCTGGGCACCAGAGGGGACTATGCACTGTGTGTGTGTGTGCGCGCGCTGTACTATTAACGAGGGTTGAAGGCTTTTAATGTCGCTGGCGGTAGTGTACTATTAACGAGGGAGACCCATATGTGGCGGTAGTGCAATCGGCATATTTAACCCGGCACTTGGGCGGGGCCGTGCATATGCTCATGTTTGCGTTCATCCACGGAGTCAGAACCTCTGTGGTGTGGCGGGCTCAAGTAACTTCCGACGACGCGCGCCCGTGTCCCATGAAAAACAGGGTCCTCACCACTGCCGTGTCGCCATCATCCACCTGCATCCCCTGCGGCCGTGGGGCTGGGGGGGAGGGGGGGATCGGGGATTTGGGTCTCCGTCGCTTGGGGGCTGGCGGTGTTGGTGGTAAGTGAGGTGAGCGTAGTTGCATCCGTGAGTGTGCTGGGGCTGCAGACTGCAGCCGGGGTCATTTGTTGGTACCTGCCGGGGCAGACGCTGCCCTTTTTCCCAGACCTTTGTGCGGGGTATTAACCTTGTGATGACCACGTTGGCAGCAGTGTCGTACACCCCGCTGCATCATGGTGCAGCGCGGGCACGGCGGCAGTCCGTGCGTCTGGCAGACCTTGGACAGCGGTCTGCGGTCTACATACCCTGGTGCATGGTGGCCTTTGGCACAGCACACGGCCGCCGACAGGCGGAGCCGTTTACACGTAACGCACGTTGGTAGTTTGTGGGCAGGGCATGCGTGTGATGAAGTCATGGGAGAGGGGGCCACGACACACGTGGCCGGGGCCGTCGGTTGCGGTGCTCTCCTGTGCGTGACTGTGTATGGGGCTTGGGCGGCTTTGCCTCCCCCCATAACAGGGTAAAAATGCCCTGCAAAATTGGTTGCGCCCGCCCCCCCCTTCGTGCAGAGGGAAGATGAGGGCATAATCCTTGTGTTCACGCTGCCTGTAAGTGCACGCTGCAGGCGCACCTCCTCGACTTCTTGCTCCGTTTTTCTGCGACGATCTTTGTACGGTCTGTGAGCGTTTGTTCGCGTGTGCGTGCACAGCATCCAAGTGGACTCGCAGTAGGAGGCCAAGAGTTGGACGTGCTTGTGCATGGCGTCACGGCATGCAAAATATGGACGGCGATTAAGGCTTGCCACAGGCGGCCCACCCAGCGGCACTAACGATGTGGAGCGCGTTATGACTTTGGCTGGGTGGAGTGAGCCCGATTTGACCAGTCTTTGAAGTGTGCATAGCGCCAGGCGCAGAACCCTAGCCCTCTCTTGCAGTGGTAGTGTGTGTCCCTGAAACTTAGCCTGGGGTGCCGCAGGCAATGTGCGCGCCGCGTGCTCTTCAAAATCGAGCGCCTCGATGAAGGACCATGTGTCTATGTCTTCCGTCCACTGTAGCGCTCGCAGCCAAGCCAGTAGGTCTGCCAGAAAGGGCTTTTCCCATGGCCACGTGCGTGCGGTGGGGTTGTGTAGGCATACCGGGCGCGCCCGGGGGGGGGGGGGGGGATGGGGCCCACCAGCTGATGGTAGGGACATGCGCTGCGCACTTGCGGGTGCACTGTGGGGAAAAGTTTGGGTGCCTATTGGCCCCGCAGCTTGCGCGTCGCTAGAATGGCCACAAACATGGCATGGAGGACCTGTATGAAGGGTAGGTCGTGCTGTTCCACCTGCCTGTTCACTGGTGGCTCGATTTCGGGTAGGAGACCGCTGATTTTCAAGCATGGGGGCCATCTGTCAAACGGTGGTAGGTCTGGGACTTTCGCCGCCAAGGCGCGGACGTTGGCGATGTGTAGGTCCCTGGTTGCCGCCCATTCTGTGCATTCCCAGAGAATGTGCTGTTCGGTTTCATCTGCCTGTTGGCAATATGGGCAGCACTGGGAGGTGATCATGCCCCGCTAGTGCGCCCGGACAGCTGTCCACAGACCTCCCGCCAGTAGTGTGCGCAGCAGCGAGCGTTCCTGTTCTGACTGAAAAGAGGCGATGCTGGCACAGACCAGCCTCCTGTTTGTGTGATAGTGCATGCCTGCAAATTGTCGTGGCCGCATGGCTATGAGCTGTGTGATCTGTTGTGACCGTAACTGTTCCCCGATGTTGTGCTTGACCAGCTTAAAATCACCCGTCAATTGCACAGCGTCAGTAGCACCCGGCACTTTCCATTCCCACCAAACCAATCGGAAGCCATCCCCAGTCGTGTAGAGTTTTCAGTGCCCGACCAAACGGTCCCGACTTGCATGTGAGGGGATTCTCTTCCCATACGGCTTCTGCCGTGATCATGGCTGGGCCACGTGTTTTGCAAAGCCTCGCCAGCCAGACGGCGCGGCCGTAAGGCACCAGCAGGGAGGGGGCAATTCTATGTCCCTGACATATGAGGCAAAAAATTATTTCCTTCGCTCTGCCTGGTCTGGAGGCCCCCAGATGGCTTTGAGGATCCGTGTCTCGAAAGGCCTGATGTCTTTTTGGCCGATGGCCACAATTTCTGAAGCATGGAGGCTTGTGGCATTCACCATGGTGGCGACCACCTTACACCGTGTCGCCCTCGAGCAGGGCATGCACACAGGCACACACAGAGCGTTGTCCGGAATGTACACACAACTGACCCGCTGCTTTGAAATAATTGGATGTCTCTGCTCTTTCTTCGCAGCAACAAATGGCATCCTGCAAGGGTGTCCGCTGAGTGTCATCCTGATTAATCTCATGACAAGCGTGTGGAAGAAAATACTGGATGCGCAGTCACAAGCCATGCGCGTATCCTCCGCTCGGCTACCCCTGGGGGGAACCCTAGGGAGGCGCTGGACTTCATTCTCACAGCCCTGGGCTATGCCGATGACACATACGGCGTGGCCGCGGGACAACACACACTCCAGCCCTTGTTGGAATGTACACACGAGTGGCTACAGACCACAGGGCAAGATGTCAACCCAAAGAAATCATCCCCGACAGTGATCAGGAAATCCAAATGTGTGGCGTGTCTTTTCCCAAAGAAACCGAGTTTTGCTCGTTAGGCGCGGGCGTGCACACCACAGACAGCGTAGCCTCAGGTCAACTCATCCTAAAACGTATAGGCAAGGCATCCGCTCTGCTGGATCGGATACACGGCGTGCAGGGAGAGACCTGCTGTGGTATTAAGTCGAAACACTTAACGTGTGTGTGTGTGTGTGTGATGTATGTATATACCAGTGTGTGTGTGCAAATGCCGTGCTGTTCAGTCCCATGTCCACTATCTACTGTGGCAATATGCCCATCCTGTTGTGTGTTGTGTGTGTAATGTGCCACCTCCGCGGTGATTCCTATCAAGCTTGTGCGTGTAGTGGACACCCTACGCTGGGTTTAAGGGTGCGTGGGTGGGTCAGAGGCCAAACAAAAGTTTGTGTACGTAAAATAGGACTCCTATTTCGGGTCTCTAATGGATTTTATTTTTTTCCTAAGGAAAAATTTTCTGATGTGGATGGGTGGGTCAGTCTGCTAGGGTTGCTCAGGGCCCCAAATGAACCTCCTCTCTTGTATGTTAACCCCCCCCCCACACATGCACACGCTTTCCCACAAAGCCATAGGCCAGGACATGTTTGGCCACTGCAGTGCTGGCTCTGAGAATGAGCACCAGAACTCCTGCTCTGTGCTTAGACAGAAGCGCACATCGTTCCACACCAACTTGAGACTCATGCTGTGTATTGCAAGGAACCTGATTGGAAGGTTGTGGCATCGTCACAAAACCTCCGAATCCAGCCAAACAAACCCCCCCCCTGGGGCATGCCAGCGTAAAACATAACCACGTCACCAACAACCAAAACCAACTGAGCTTTATCGGCTCCCCCCCCCCCCTAGCCGCAACCAGTGTGGGCCAAATGGGGCCAGTAGTCACGCACAGATATGTGGGTGACCTCTAACCGGCATGTAAGCCTAACCCTATAGAGTCCCGAGGCACTGGTGACAATCAGTAGGGGTAGGAGAGGAGGAGCAAAATACACCGCAACTCTCAATGGCACTGAGGAAGCTGGGGCATCAGACACCAACCACACACACAAAACACATGTTTAGCAGTTGAGGGACAAGCAGTTGGATAAGGAAACCACAACATGCAATGCACACACACACACCACAGCAAATCTGCATCTTCGTCCCATCTTCCTGATTTGCAAAGCAGCAATCCACAAGACATTCTGTCAGCTGGGCCATGCCATCCACCAACATTGCGGGAAAGAAAAAAACGTTGCTTCCAAGAAATGCCCCCAATGCAGCTCCTCCCGCACCCCCTGCAATTTTTGTTACAGTAGTATGGGGTATAAGATTGGTGGCTCGCATATTCTGAACGTCTGCGGCTTGTGCTGCGTTTACCGCTACATTGCGCAGGCCCTCCAGGATGACTGGGGCCATGTTATCTCAACAAACTCTGGAGAAAGACAAACATCTGAGGCAACATGACCCATAAATACAGGCACCCAACAATCAACATGACGTGGTTGCCATGGCTTGGATCCAGTATGCAGGTACAGAAATGTTACGAAACAGCAACGAGTAGCATGACATTCAGGCACCAACGCTGTGCTGCGGCATGCTGCAGCACGCTGCGGCATGCGGCGGCATGCTTCAAAACCCCCACCAACAGGCCACAAAATCCGGTGCTGCGGCATGCTTCAACCGTTGGTGCCTGTCATTCATGCGAGAGCAATATGGAGGGGCATTAAATGAAATGGTGCAAGCCCTTAGGTTACATGATGACCAACACCAGTCCACTTACTTCAATTCGTTTGAGAAGAAAAGAACCGGCATCTGTAAAATGGAGGGGCGGCAAGCAATCCAATGGAAAAACGATAACCTCATGCGAGTTTTATGGAGCTCGGCAACATAGGAGGCCTGTACAGCCCTGTTCATGCAATCAAGCGGATTCTGTTCAATTCATGCACACCATTACTGATGGGAGCCTTTTGCTTTCCTGGGGCTGCAAATGACACCGTCAGCCCGTCCCCAAAAAGTGCACCAAAAGAAAATCAACCTGCTGCCCTCACCCTAACCCTAACCAGGATTGAATATTGGGACCGAGCTGGTGGGGGAAGGAACATCCTCTTGGGGACTTCAACGACAAATGAGGTACGCATTGGAAAGTGGATGAGAGCGGATCAAAAGGGGCTCAAAATGAGCTGTATTCATCCGTTTGGGCACCACAACTGGACTAGAATGATTTTTGGAAAACCATGGTTTCAACCGGCCTCAAATGGGCTCATTCAAGTTCTAGTTTGTATTCTATTCTAGTTTGTGCACCCCAAATAGTCCAAAAGTATCTTTGGAAGAGCACATTATTATTCCATTTTTGACTGATTTTTGGTCGCAAAACAGCCCATTTGCAAGGCATTTTGTGACTTTGGAGGGGCCAAAATGCTTGCTATGGGCTCAAAATGGCCTCATTTCTTTTGTTTGTGCACCCCGAATGGTCTAGGATCAT
Source organism: Eutreptiella sp. 'Long Island Sound 2002' (assembly GCA_964036045.1). Classification (NCBI taxonomy): domain Eukaryota; phylum Euglenozoa; class Euglenophyceae; order Eutreptiales; family Eutreptiaceae; genus Eutreptiella; species Eutreptiella sp. 'Long Island Sound 2002'. The sequence goes on from OZ038385.1 coordinate 3,282,493, forward strand.
TTTTGGAAAAGCACATTTTTGACCCATTTTTGACCCTTTTGGTCGCAAAACAGCCCATTTGCAAGGCATTTTGTGACTTTGGAGGGCCCAAAAATGGCTTGCAATGGGCTCAAAATGGGCTCGTTTCACTTGTCTAGGCACCCCAAACGGTCTGGGATCATTTTTGGAAAAACACATTTTTGACCCATTTTTGTCCCATTTTTTGTCCCAAAACAGCCCATTTTCAAGGCATTTTGGGATTTTAGGAGGGCCAAAACGGGCCACCACGAGCTCAAAACGCCCTAAAAACACTTGTTTTGGCATTCCATGTGGTCCAGGATCATTTTTGAAAAAAGTCATTTTTTTGCACCCGGTGGACTTTGTTGACGCATTTTTGCACCCACCTCGTTGGGCTACCTCTTGCAGCTTGCCGCAGCCCACTTGGCCTAGGTGCGGGGGTCAGCTGCATGTGTAGAGTAGCCACTATTTCCCTTCATGTGGCCGTTTTTAGCAGGTTCCAGGGCGGTTTTGGGCAAAAAAAGGCTGATTTTGGCCCTAAATTGCAAATTTTGAAATGCAGCACTTGTGAGCCCGTTCCTGGCCGCCACCGTTGAGTTTATGGCTCATACTTTGTGTGGTTGTCCCTCACACCCATAGGTAGCATCCACCAAAATTTTGGCCGAATCCGAAGCACCACGACGGAGTTGTGATTTTCCCCCATTTCATGTGTGCTTTGTTGCTTGCTTGCTTGCTGCTTGCCAAACCTATTGGGTCCACCCTAGACACTAAAGAGGGTTATACAACCAAGACTGGTTCCACCAGCTCAGTGACCCTAACCTAACCCGAACCAGTTTCCCTTTCCCACCCATGCTAGGTCATTTTGCACCTTGACAATGCTGTTGTTCCAATTGAAGGTTGGGAGGCATTTATTTCTCGGGGTGGGTGTTTATAGTCCTACGCCCAAGCCTGTGCCTCGGCTACGTGCTAAGCCCAAGCACCAGGCCACTGCGGAGCGTCAATGGACATGAGAACAGAATCGCAAAAGGATGTTAGAATCGTAAAAGGATGTTACAGGAATTTTGGGACAAAGGAGCATTTCAACAAAGTTTTGGTATGTATCCCTGATTTGTTGGTGCTGAGTCATCATCACCATTCTTGAACTAATTCCAAGAAATCAGTTTTGGTCAAAACTAGGTCTTTGTTTATTACAATTCCAGATTGTGCACCCAATTTAAAAACCCTACTAAATTTGCATGTTGTAGCCCATCAAGGGCCTTTCATCACTACTGCAGGCCCATTTCTTGTTGTGCAGGTCATCAGCCTCCATGAAACAATCTACCCCCCCCCCTTGTATAAGCTACGCCAAAGTCCCAAATTAATACGGTCCCTACGCCTACTGTAGCTTGGACACGGTGTAGCTTGCCCGCAACATATACAACTACCGACACACACGTAAATGAGCACACAGTATGAGTGCACCTCAACCTCCACCCATGTTCCCAAAGGCATGCAAACACAAGAAAGTGTTTGAAACATGGAAATTCAGGTTCACACCCATGTTCTCACAAGCAATGAAGCATGAGAAGCTTACAAATGTTCGGCTTGGAAACCCTTCTTGCGATCATACACCATGCGGAACAATTGTACATGCTCACCACTTGAAGATGCCTTTGAAGATGCCTTTGCCTGAGGTTGAAGGGCTGGTTTGGGCTTGGGCAACTTCAAATTCTTGGGAATGAAATTGCCTTGCATGTGGTCTCTTGTAAAGTACAACTTCCCATCAAAGACATGGGCCATTCCCCACACACCTCGGGCAGCCGTAGCCCAAACAACTTCAGTGGGAGCATCATCGGAGTCACTAGAATCACCACCTGAAGAAGGGGTAATATAATGCACAAATATCCCAAAAATTAGAGTTATGTGGTTTCAAGTGGGCAAACACTCACAACAAATGTGTACATGACCCTATGTACCTGGCAAATTCGTCAAACCCATGTCTTATGTGGCTACACTAAATTTGGTACCGAATTAAAATTAGGTACCAAATTACTACGGTCCCTACGCCTACTGTAGCTTGGACAAGGGCGTAGCTTATTCAAGGGGGGGTTGGGTTGGGTTGGGTCTCGGCTTGCGCCAAAGGTGGTGACCCACGGCCAGTGTGCCCGTACCTCACTGGCTCGACTGGGTACCCCCCTCTAGTTGTCTGGTCTCACAGCCGTCCAGACTACTGACGACCCCCGTACCTCGTCAAGGCGCTGACGAGAGGGAGATTCCGCCGTGCCTGTATGTGTAGGTGCGCGCGCTGCAGAGGGCGTGCCCAGTCTACCCTTGGCCAGGTGCCCTATGCTGGTAGGTGGTGGTGGGTCTGCAGGAGTCGCACTTGCTATGGTATGGGTTAGAGCTTGGCTGAGACCCACCCTCCCCACTCTGGTACTCTGGTACTCTGGGCAGCACTCTTGGGTGGTGGTTTTGCCACAACAACACAGTGGGCCACAACGAAAATTTTGGGTTGAGCAAGTGCCCCCCCCCCCCCCCTGGGGAAGGACAATGTGGGGAAGGACAAGGGCCATAAAGCAACGGATACAGAGCTCACATATGCCCACGTGCCACAGGCATATGGTCTTCGCCACAAACTTCAGTTCAATGTTTGACCTTCTGCTTTGCAGTACCTCGCAAACGTGGGCCGAATGTTGCCTTGAGCTCACCGCAGTCAGCGGCTATCAAATGTTTCTTGGCCCGTTTGGATGAGCCTACAAGCCTACACCCCCCGTTGGGTCGGTTAGGCAGGCATCCCAGAATTGCAAAAAGCGACGGCTCCACGGCAGGCCAACTGGGACCTGGGCTCGAACCCGTGTTCTGTGGCGTGTGTGTGCAGTGCATTTCCGGTTTGCTGCTTGGCCGTCAGACCACGTACAGACCATGCTTACCGTACTTTTCAACACTAGAGTTATTGGTAACCATCCTGAAGCCACAATGAATGGACAGCACCCTGAAGCCTCAAGGGGCTGTGAGCCAGGGGGGGGGAAAAATTGCGGTCTGGGGGGGTCGAATCCAATTGCGAAAAATTGCGGGAAAATTGCGGAAAAATTGCGGGAAAATTGCGATGTCGTAAGCGGCCCTCCTGAACCCTCAAGGTGCAACAACTCTGGACAGGTGGCTCAGAATTCTCCGAATTTCACAGAAACAAATAGTCTATGGGCATTACAATTACAGGAGTTGCCCCTCAATATCACCGTGGAATTGCAGCATGAACCGAAGGCGGCGGATGTTGTCATCCAATTTGTGCTGCCGCTTTGAAACTGTCCCACACTGTGAGAAAAAGCGTTCCACATCACCACCAGAAGTGGGCTGCGTAATCAAGAACAGCACCCTCTCTTGGAACGGTGAAGGGGCACGAGATTGCCACCATTCCTGCAAAGCAGTTGGCCCATTTATATCAACAACATTGCAACGGATGTATAGGCTCCATTGCTCTGCAATCTCTGGCACATCGGACAGGCCCAACAGGGGGTACTGGTCCATAGCGCGTGGCATATCAGACAGATTTCGTGGGTTCTCATTGTTCTGCACCAGCGTGGGGAGGCAGTCAGAAAATCGGGAAGTGTGAAAAATTGCGGAAAAATTGCGGAAAATTGCGGAAATTTGCGAAAAATTGCGGAAAATTGCGAAAAATTGCGAAAAATTGCGGACCTCAATTTCCCCCCCCCCTGTGTGAGGGTGTGGGATTGTCTGGGGCAGGGGGGGGGGCGGGATTTCTGGCTGGGGGTCCTTTTTCCACCTACCAAAGGGGGGGGGGATGTAAAGGGGATGCACATCTTAGAGTGACACCTCCATATCAGGTGTCCTAGATTCCCAGAAGCCCCAAAAAATCGGCAGAACCAATCGGCAAAATCACAGAAACTCGACGAATCGGCAGAAGAAATCAGCGAAATTCAGAAACACAACAAATTGGCAGAGCAAAAGGGTGAGGTCAGCCGAATTGGGCCGCCGGTTTTGGGGGGGGGGGGGGGGTTGCCCCTACCCTTTCCCATCAAACAACATCCCTGTTCCACCACTCATTTCTCATTCATCAGCACATAGACAACTCAGGCCACAAGGTGAAAGCACACAGAACTTGAGGTTGTATGCAGGGCGGTCCTTAACCAGTTTTCCCAAAAAAGCCCGCGGGCACTCCATGTGCGCAACCATGGTTGGTGGCGGTTGGCGGTTGGCGGTTGGCGGCGGTTGGCGGTTGGCAGTTGGCAGTTGGCAACTGGCGGTTGGTGGCGGTTGGTGGCGGTTGGCGGCGGTTGGTGGTGGTTGGCGGCGGTTGGTGGTTGGTGATTGGTGGTTGGTGGCGGTTGGCAGTGGTTGGCAGTTGGACGTTGGTCGCCGCTGGTGGTTGGCGGCGGTTGGTGGCGGTTGGTGGTTGGCGGCTGGTGGCGGTTGGCGGTTGATGGGAGTTGGCGGTTGGTGGTTGGTGGTCCCTAAGGGCGGTCCTTAAGGGCGGTCCTTAGCAAAAAAAAAAAAAATCTGGTCCCTTAAGGACCGCCCTGGTTGTATGTGAATAAAAGTGTTGAATGCAGCCCACGGACGGGGTGGTACCCAAGCCCAGTCTCAAACTGAACTGGTTACGAATGTTGTTGTTGTTGTTGTTGTTGTTGTTGTTGTTGCTGTTGTTGCAGTGCAGACACCACTTTGTCCATCCCGAACCGTAGCTGGTCCCACCGGAACTGGCGCCTGCTCGCGAACAAGTACCGCAGCATCCGGTGCAGCGTCGCCTCGTCCAGCCCGTGCCACAGCGCCGCCGCCGTGCCCTCGCTCACGAGCTCCAGGCAGGCGGCGGGCGGGACGTGGCGACTGTTGAAGACTGGGAACGCGTCGCGGGCTGCGGCCCAGCTCAGCACCGGCCAGAGCGAGAGGGCGGCGTCCTCCCGCACCCGCGCGATCCAGGCCTTGAAGGGGAGGAGGGGCAGCGCCTCGAAGGGCCCGCCGAACGCGAGCAGCGCCGCCCGCAACGCCGCCATCGTCCACAACGGCGCGCCGCTGGTCACGTTCACCGCGACGCCGGTGGCGGAGGACCGGCCGAGGTCGACGAGCGCGGCGGCGGCCACGTCGACGGGCAGACAGTGCACGAACGTGTGCCGGTCGTCGGTCTCCGGGAAGGCCTGGGTCGCCGCGATCCCCGTGAGCAGCCGCGACACGAAGTCCGTCTCGCTGGTCGTCCCGGTGACGCGGTCCGCCGAGATCATGCCGAGGCGCACGGTCAGGCCGCGCACGAGCCCCCGGTCCAGCGCTGCGGCCATAAGCGCCTCGCCGACGAGCTTCGAGGCCGCGTACCCGGAGTCGGCCGCCGCCACGTCCGCAGGCGCCACGGGGCCCTCGCGCGGCGCTCCCGCCGCCAGCACGTCCGTGGTGCTCACGAAGACGACGCGCGCGCGCGCGTCCGTCGCGAGGCGCAGGACTTCCACGGTGCCCAGCACATTGACGCGCCGGTGGTGCGCGTAGTTGGCGCGGAGGGACACGACGGCCCCGCAGTGGACCACCAGCCGGATGGAGCCTGTCAGCCGGCACCACTCCTCCGGGTGCAGCCCCAGCAGCGTCTGGCTCAGGGACCCCAGCACCACCTTGATCCGCGCCCGCCACGACGCCCGCCAGCGCCCCGTGGCGACCAGCGCGTGCTCCAGCCGGTCCCTCGCCTCCTGCGCGTTGCCGCCTCTGACGAGACAGTACACCTCATGCCCCCGGGCGAGCAGGTCCGCCACGACGAACCGGGCGACAAACCCCGTGGCCCCGGTGACAAAAACGCCGGTGGCCTCGCCGCCCGCACCGGGCGCCGCGGCATCCGCCGCGAGCTCTCCCCTCCGGTCGGCGCAGAACGCATCGTACGCGACCTTCGAGGCGAAGGGCGTGTCGATGAAGCGGGGGAGGCCCTCGCCGCCTTCCCCGGCGACCGGGGCCCGCAGTGCGTCGACCAGCGCGCAGTCCGACACGGGATCGCCCTCCACGCTCTCCCTCAGGGTCTGTGACGCTTCCCGCACCGTGGCCGCCTCCAGGAGCGTAGTGACCACACGGCTGAGCGGGATCCCCATGGTCACGTACAGCCCCGCGATGCGCGCCGCCTCCAGGGACGTCCCCCCCTGCGCCGCGAAGGATTGTCCTCCTTCGAGGTGCCCCAGCGGTGCGCACAGCTTCAGCTCCCGCAGCCGCGCCTCCAGGTCCGCGCCGTAGCGCCGGCGCAGCTCGCGGCGCACCAGCTTCGCGGTGCCGTTCAGGGTCCCGTCCTCGGGTGAGAACGGCGCGCGCGCGACAACAACCGCGGCCACGTGCTCGTGCGGCGGCCGCCCCGCGGCCGCCGCGGCGGCCCGCAGCCGCAGCACCAGCCGGGCCTCCCATGCCGCGGCGTCCGCGGCTGGCACGTCGGTGCTGGGGTCCACGACCGCGACGAGGTGGTCGTGCCCGGAGTCGCCGTGCACGAAGATCAACCGAACCCCGGGGACCGCGCGGTACAGGTCCTCCAGAGGCTCGGGGTGGACCCATTTGCCGTTGGCCAACTTGAGGCTCGTCTTCGCGCGGCCCACCACCTCCACGCGCACCGCCGGGTCGCCCGGGCCCGGCAGCGTCACGCGCACGACGTCGCCGGTGCGGTAGAAGCCGTCCTCGGTGAACGCCGCGGCCGTGCGCTCGGGGTCCTTGTAGTACCCGCTGAACATCATCGCGCCGGTCTTGACCACAAGCTCGCCGGTCTGCACGGCGCCGGGCCCCTGCAGGTCCGGCAGCGGCCGGCCGGTCTCCGGGGAGAGCAGGCGCCACTGGACGTGCGGCCGCAGCGCGCGGTCGGACGCCAAGTTGCCGCACTCGGTCCCGCCGTAGGCCTCGAGGAACGTCACCGGCGCGCCCGCGGCGGTGGTGCACGCGGCGAAGTACTGCGCGACTTCGGGGCGGATGGCCCCGGCGCCGCAGCAGAGGAGCGCGGCGCGCCCCCCGAGGATGCGCAGCTGCCGGTCCTGCACCATCCGACTGGCCTCGTGCACGTGCTCCCAGAAGGACGGCACCCCCTTCAGGAGCGTGGGCTGCACCGCGAGGAGGTCGCGGAAGAGCTGGTCGGCGGTGTCGCGCGCGCCCGGCGTGCGGATCCCGACGCGGCCGCCGTTCCACAGCGCCGTGTACACCGTGTGCCGGTCGGTGATGAAGGCCAGGGGCATGTACGAGAAGCCCACGGTGCTCGGGCCCGGGTACGTCACCATGTTGGCGAGCCACAGCCGGTCGCAGTACATGACCCCCTTGGGGATCCCGGTGGTGCCGGACGTGTGCAGGATGGTGTGCAGCGCGTCCCCGGCGCGCCTTGTCGCGGGCGCTCCGCCGGCCGCCGCCGCGTTCGCCAGCAGCCCCGCGAGGCTGTACTGTCGGGGCCCGTCCAGGGCTGACAGTGCGGCCTCGGGTCCGGGCGCGGGGGCGGCCGCGGAGGCCTCCAGTAGCACAATCAGCGTGAGGCGCGGCACGCGGGCGGCCACGCCGAGGACCTTCGGCAGCTCCGCCGGCGTGCAGCAGCATGCCGCTACGTCGGCCTGGTGCAGCACCGCCTCCATGATGCCACTGTCCCAGGCCTCACTCAGGGGCACTGACGGAAAGCCCGCCCAGAGGCAGGCAAAGTCTGCGAGGAACCACTCGTAGCAATTGTGGCCGACGATGCCCACGTGGGTGCCTGGCGGAAGGAGGCGCTGGAGCTCGCGGCCGAGCGCGCGGCTCTCGCGCTCAAATGTGGCGTACGACACCCAGACAAACTCCCCATCCTCCCGGCGCCAGCCGAGGCAGGGCCGCTCTGCGTAGGCGGCGAACACGTTCGTGAAGGCGTCGGCAAGGCACTCGCCCTTGTCGAGGGCGATCGAGCAGTAGGCGTCCGGCTTGGCCCACTCCCGCAGCGCGCTGGCCATGTGCATACCGGACTCCATTTTCGTGCACTGAGAGGACACAGCCCCTAAACAAGCGAATGACCCACCGCGATGTGTGCTGCTCTTTGGAGCAGAGCAATCCCTACCGCAGGGCCCTCCAATCCGATTGACCATCATGGTCCTGAAGTGCAATTTTTCTGGGAACCCGCTGCCCATCCCCCTCCAAACAAAACAAACAAGCAGACAGGCAGCACAAACAAAAATCATAAAACACGACAGGGTCACAATGCATGGCAATCCACCAAATGATGACCCAAATTGCTCAATGAACCCTGAGAACATCCTACCCCCCCCCCTATATAAGCTACGTCAAAGTCCCAAATCCATACGGTCCCTACGCCTACTGTAGCTTGGACACGGTGTAGCTTTCGCGCGACATATGGGGTAATGTTTGCCCGGCGCGCTACTTTTAGACTATGTTCCCCCCGAAGAGCCCCCAAGCACACCCCTTGGAAACGCCCTTAGAATTAGGTGACCCAAACTGCCCCAGCTCAAGAAAGTTGCAAATTGGGGTACACAGTACCACTCTCGCTCCTTTAAGGGCGATCTTGGTCAACACCTTAGCAAGTTGGGAGAATGGGGGGTTAGCGTAGCACAACCGCATCCATCTCCAGTAGAAGCGATAGGCGTTATTGAGGTATCGCGAACAGTAGAGCTGCATCATAACATTGGTCCCACAAGTGTGGGTGTCAAAACATTCAGTACAATAGTGCTCCTTACACTCATCACCAACAGCAACGGTGGAGCGATCTGGCAACACAACACACACACTTCTGCCTCATCCTCTGCCTCATCTTGCGTGCCACAACCAGCAAACGGCTGCTCAATGCGTGCCCTGTACCACCCGTGCACGTCATTGTAACATTGTTGGCGGGATGTCAAAGTGCCATTCTTCCTTCCAATGAATGGCACAATGACATGAATCCGGCCCTTATAAGCACCATCATGGCCCCCAACTTCGAAATCAAAGAAATCACCTCGGGTACGAGAAGGTCCATACCCATCCCAAATCAAAACATCTGCTGATGTCCCGGGGGCCAAGGGGCAAATCCATATAATGTTGCCCAACATACCAACGGCAACAGTCCACCGGTAGGGCACGGGTCAAAAAAGATGCCCGGCGCGCTAACGTTCCCCCTATACAACTACCGACACACACGTAAATGAGCACATAGTATGAGTGCGCCTCAACCTCCACCCATGTTCCCAAAGGCATGCAAACACAAGAAAGTGTTTGAAACATGGAAATTCAGGTTCACACCCATGTTCTCACAAGCAATGAAGCATGAGAATCCTACAAATGTTCGGCTTGGAAACCCTTCTTGCGATGATACACCATGCGGAACAATTGTACATGCTCACCACTTGAAGATGCCATTGAAGATGCCTTTGCCTGAGGTTTAGGGGCTGGTTTGGGCTTGGGCAACTTCAAATTCTTGGGAATGAAATTGCCTTGCATGTGGTCTCTTGTAAAGTACAACTTCCCATCAAAGACATGGGCCATTCCCCACACACCTCAGGCAGCCTTAGCCCAAACAACTTCAGTGGGAGCATCATCGGAGTCACTAGAATCATCATCCGAAGAAGAGGACTCTTCAATGCAATCATCCTCATCGGTATCCGTCCCGTAATCAGAATCAGAATCAAAACTTGAATCGGAATCAGACCTACCAAAATAGGTCAAATCCTCAAGCTCCGACAACTTCATCCCTTTGGGGAAGTAGGCCGCACGGCATGCGGCCTTAATATAATTCTCGGTGATTGCATTAAATGCGCCAAAACCCACGTGGCGGTCTCCTCCCGCGAAGGGACGGGGACTGGCGCACGTTTCCTTTTTTCCCCCATCAATCTATCCTCTACCCACTCCGCATAGCTCTCTTCCAAAGAGGATTTGAATGCCCCATTGACCATCTTTTTATCACATGCTTGAATGTACGGTGTACAATTCGGGGTAGTGATGTAAAGCCACAATTTGGCATTCCCAAAAGCAAGGGCAACGGATGCATGCATGTGGGCCGGGGCCCCATCAGCCGTATAAGCACATTGCTCACCCTCTTGCAAAGGGATAGCATCTCGCAAAGTCTCCTTAACAATAAATAGCACGGCAGCCTCATTGGTCTTGCCTTTTTTGGTGACCGTTTGCACCATGCGCCGCATCTTCCGGTTCAAACCGGTGACTTCTTTTTTGATTTTACCTTGGGGTTCACCCTTCCAAATTAACACGGGTGGTGGTGGTGGTGGTGATGTAGGCTCCGGGGAAGGGGACGGGGACTGAATGAAGAACTCAATTTTTTGAAGGGGGGCACAGGGGTGTGTGACCACCTGCCCAGCCTTCATGTACTCCAACACCGCAAAGTGGTCCCCCTTCTCCGATGGTCCCTTCATTGTGGCATCCACACGCTCACCGGTGGAACGTGTGAAAATAACCGGGCGTCCAGGTTCAAAAAGAGAAGATTGCATGGTGAGCTAGTGCAAGAAGGGGCAATATAATGCACAAATACCCCAAAAATCAGAGTCATGTGGTTTCAAGTGGGCAAACACTCACAACAAATGTGTACATGACCCTATGTACCTGGCAAATTCGTCAAACCCATGTCTTATGTGGTTGCACTAAATTTGTTACCGAATTAAAGTTAGGTCCCAAATTAATACGGTCCCTACGCCTACTGTAGCTTGGACAAGGGCGTAGCTTATACAAGCGGGGGGGGGGGGGTACACCGCTTCGCCACAATAGATCACATTTAGCATTTCAATTTCTATGGCAAAGATTAAATTTATGATGCCTCGGTACATCAACTTCGATTCGCCCTATGAGCCACGTGCACACTCGGGTACAGCAACGCTCTAATGCCATGAGGCCTCTCAATAATTCATTCTCAGGACGATATGTTGCCTGGAAAATTGTAATTCCTGCTTTGCTGCCTTTGCCCAAGGCCATGGACAGTCCACTTGCAATGTGAGCGACTTTGCTACAGTACCTTCCAACAGGGCATGCGGGAGTATGGGCGGGAGATGGGGACCAGCTTCAAAGCTGGACTCAATGTGTTCGTGCAATCTTATGGCCAACAAGATCTAGAGTCCATACCCATGAAGACAACACATCATTGGCATGCTCAGACAAGCTTTTCTTACAGCACCCTGTCTCAAACCAAGGAAATAGTAGCTATGTTCACAACCATCGTCATGGTTGCCATTCTTTGATGTCAAATGGGTCTGCCAGCCCCACAAGGCCTTTGCACTTCACAGATGCTGTACATTTGTGCCCGGCAAAGTGCCCATACAATTCACAATTCAGCATGTTCCCTTGACCCTGCGGTACCTACAGTGCATGAAAAGCTTTCTCTAAGCCTGAAAATTGATGTGATTGACGCCGAAAAGTCCAATATGTACATGTCCACCGGCAGGAGGGTATTTTCCAGTTTTGACAAAATCGGAGCAGATTGGGTGCAATGGTGGTAGAAGCATCAAACACAGGGGATGGATCAAATGAGCATGAACAGCTCCAATGGATAAGGGAAGGTGGGTATGTTGGGGAGAAGGGTGGTATGTGAATGGCAATTAATTTTTTGCAGTCAACCCATCCTTTGGCAAATTCTCTGGAGATCCCTGCACCTGAACAGATGGAATGGGGACAACTTCAGAGGAACAGCCACAGCTTGAAAAGCAGTACCGTTTAGAGTGGTAACCGTGCCTTGTGTTGCAATCCAAGGCTCAATGGACGACCTACGGAACACACACAGCGCTCTCAGCGGCAGCGCAGCCACATGATAAGGTGGACCACCAGCGGCCGATGGAAATACCAGACGAGCCGGACACCCCAGGTCTGATGGAGGATGACCCCATGCTGCCCGTAGAAGTGCGAGGGCAGGAGGACATGTCTAATCCGGAGGACAAGCAATGGTCGCCGGCATGCACCCATATGGCCACGTCAAACAACGATGACGAGCAATTGGCAAGCGGCGCGCACACACACATACATACAGACGACCATACGGTCATCAGCATGCACACATGAGTACGTCTGAAGACGAGTGCAGCCAGGGGATGCGGGGACAAGATTTTCTGGCAGAATTGTCAGACAGGGAGTCCATACCCGAGTTTCCGTTGGATTCCACAAGAATACATGCCTGGGTGAGGGGAGAGGTGCGAGAGGGGTGTTTAGTGAGGAGACGCATGCTAGGGCAGGGACGCTATGGCATGAGGGGTTGGCATGCATGGTCACCAAATGAAAACCATTTTGGTTGTCACATAGTGTCGGGCACCTCCGAACTGTTGGGTATGCGGCCCAGGTGTGATCCGACTATTCGCACCGCCCCTGCTTGCGTGTACAGTAGGGTTGCATCGGCTTGGGTATTTCCGGCAATGGGTACCGAAAACCTCAAATCTACGGGTGTCCGAGGCGGTCATGGGGTTTGAAATACAACCTGGGGTTAGGCATACATCATGGGGTGAGAAATGCACCAAGGGTAAAGTGGAAGTGAATCGGAGGGCTGGTAAAGGGGAATTGGACACGGCACAAAGAACGGCTTGCATTGCGCATTCACCGTTAGTGTGCAAGAGAAGTAATGAAATGGATAGGAGAAGGGCTTGCATTGGGCAATTGGACACGGTGCACGGAACGGTTGCATTGCGCATTCACCGTTGGACCGCAAGAGAAGTAATGAGATGATTGGAAAAGGGCTTACATTGGGCAATTGGACAAGGTGCACGGAACGGCTTGCATTGCGCATTCACTGTTGGTGTGCAAGAGAAGTAATGAGATGGGTTGGAGATGGGCTTGCATTGCTCCATTGGACATGGTACACATAACGGCTTGCATTGCGCATTCACTGTCGGTGTGCAAGAGAAGTCATGAGATGGGTTGGAGATGGGCTTGCATAGGGCAATTGGACATGGTACACATAACGGCTTGCATTGTGCATTCACTGTTGGTGTGCAAGAGAAGTAATGAGATGGATTGGACAAGGGCTTGCATAGGGCAATTGGACAAGGTGCACGGAACGGCTTGCAGTGCGCATTGACCGTTGGACCGCAAGAGAAGTAATGAGATGGGTTGGAGATGGGCTTGCATAGGGCAATCGGACACGATGCATGAAACGGCTTGCATTGCGCATTGACCGTTGGTGTGCAAGAGAAGTCATGAGATGGGTTGGAGATGGGCTTGCATAGGGCAATTGGACAGGGTACAAATAACGGTTTGCATTGCGCCACTACCGTTGGTGTGCAAGAGAAGTAATGAGATGGATGGGAGAAGGGCTTGCATTGCTCAATTGGACACAGTGCACGGAACGGCTTGCATTGCGCATTCACCGTTGGTGTGCAAGAGAAGTAATGAGATGGGTTGGAGATGTGCTTGCATAGGGCAATTGGACACGATGCACGGAACGGCTTGCATTGCGCATTGGCCGTTGGTGTGCAAAAGAAGTAATGAGGCACATTCACCGTTGGAGTGCAAGAGAAGTAATGAGATGGGTTGGAGATGGGCTTGCATTGGGCAATTGGACACGGTGCACGGAACGGCTTGCATTGCGCATTCACCGTTGGTGTGCAAGAGAAGTAATGAGATGGGTTGGAGATGGGCTTGCATAGGGCAATCGGACACGATGCATGAAACGGCTTGCATTGCGCATTGACCGTTGGTGTGCAAGAGAAGTAATGAGATGGGTTGGAGATGGGCTTGCATAGGGCAATTGGACAGGGTACACATAACGGTTTGCATTGCGCCACTACCGTTGGTGTGCAAGAGAAGTAATGAGATGGATGGGAGAAGGGCTTGCATTGCTCAATTGGACACAGTGCACGGAACGGCTTGCATTGCGCATTCACCGTTGGTGTGCAAGAGAAGTAATGAGATGGGTTGGAGATGTGCTTGCATAGGGCAATTGGACACGATGCACGGAACGGCTTGCATTGCGCATTGGCCGTTGGTGTGCAAAAGAAGTAATGAGGCACATTCACCGTTGGAGTGCAAGAGAAGTAATGAGATGGGTTGGAGATGGGCTTGCATTGGGCAATTGGACACGGTGCACGGAACGGCTTGCATTGCGCATTCACCGTTGGTGTGCAAGAGAAGTAATGAGATGGATAGAAGAAGGCTTGCATTGCACAGTTGGACAAGTTGCACGGAACGGCTGGCGTTGCACATTCACCATTCGCAAGAATGTCCTGTAGGAAGCCCCTAAGACCCTCCGTATCGGATGTGCTTTCGTGTGTGTGTGTGTGTGTGTGTGTGTGTGTGTGTGTGTGTGTGTGTGTGTGTGTGTGTGTGTGTGTGTGTGTGTGTGTGTGTGTGTGTGTGTGCACGCCACTCGCCATTAGCTGGCCGTCGTCATCCGATGAGGCCATATGGGTGCACGCTGGCGACCATTGCTCGCACACTTCCTCGGTTTCCATTGGCTCTTCCCCTCCCAAACCGGATTGTAGTCGGCCTCATTTTCGTCTGATGTACCCATATGCGTGCACGCTGGCGACCACTGCCCGCGTCCCGTCGGCGCCATATCTTCTTGTTCATACACGTCCGTTGCACCCATTGGCTCATCGTCGTCTACCCGCGCCGCCGCCACCCCTGTGGGCGGCTCGTAATGTGCCGCCGTGAGTGTGGTAGCCCATTGCTTTGGTTCTTGCGACACTTGAGCCCAGGCGTCCCTTTGTGTCCGCTGTCTGTCGCGCTTGCGCTGTCGACCATTGTCTTGTCTTCTCTTCTTGGTACGCCTCTCTTGTGCCTCTTGTTGCCCCACTGTCGCCTATGCTCTTCTCAAAGCCCTGGACCTGGCCTCATTCACTGCTGGATCCTCCCCTAGCACATGTTGTCTGTGCTGACAGAACCATATGGAGAGTCTTTCTGCCTTTTGGGCTGAACCATGCTCTTGCCTCCGAGAAGGTGACTCCCAACAACATCACGATGCTAAGAGTACCCACGTCCATGCCCCGTACTGATGTTTGGCACCTTAATGTCCACAACCGATGGAATCCCCACCATACGCGCAGGCCTGTGGGATTTGTTAGCACTATGATGGGGTCGCCGGAGACCTAGTGTCCCAGGTCCGTACCTGTCACCACCGGTGTGGCCACGTCTCTGCATGCCGCATACAGTAGCCGCACCATAGGGCAACTCTTCACAAAATGGTACACCGTCTCTTGCGCTACGCACCATATACATGTGTCCTCTATATCCTTGACCAACTTCACCCGTTGACGTACCTGGAGCTTTTTCCACGGTACTCTGTAGATGAACTCGTGTGTGATGGTCGGGAGGTTGGTTTTCCATAGGGCCGGCTAGACGGCTGCGTCCCGCCTGTCTGTGGGTGCCAGATCTGCAAACCATGCCTTTTTCATGCCCTTCAGTCGCCACTCACCAAAGCTCGGTGGCACCGAGCCATCCACTTGCACTGGCTCATCGTCGTCGGTCTCCAGCGGGTCCACAATCGTATCCAGCGCCCGCTGTGCATGCTCCTTGTTAGCACTCCCCGCAGCTTGCACCATGGCCGGCACATCCACTTTGTTGACTTCCCCGGCTTTGGTGGCCCACCGTCGCCACCTCGGCACCTTGAGAGATCCAGTCTCCGTCATTGTTATCACGTTGTGCTAAGTCCTAAGTTGCGTGCCTGTCCTACCGTGAGGCGAAGGCCGTTCATCACTCTCCTCGGCGCTGAATAGCTCCAGAGGGAGCACACCAGGGGCCCTCGGATCCCCGTGTACTTGGCGCCAGCAGAGTGTTCTGGATGGCTAGCAAGGTCATTGGGATGCCGTCCGAATCACAAAATGCCTGTAGCGGCGGCTTGAGGTCTTTGCTCTCCGATGTGGTCACCGATAGGCCCCGATATGCACCTGGCCAGCGGCTGTACATGTGCCCATCTGCGGTACAGCTCCAGACTAATCAGACTAATCAGCTCTCTGCCTGCACCCGGTACCGCTTTACTGAGACCCATCAGGCTCACCGTTAGGCTCGTAACATTCAGCACCAGCCGCACATACTTTCGCAGTCGTACTAGCACTTTCTTGGGCATAGGGACAACTATCGCTACATTATACAGTGTGGGGTACACCCACTGGTGTACCAGCTGTATCTTCAATCCCAATGGCAGGGCCAAGCTTCCTATCTTCTTGCACTTGAATCGGATTTTGTTCATGCTCTCTTTGTACTCCTCTCCCTCTTGTACTTCTCCAGCCAGCACTGTGTGTGTGTGTGTGATCTGTACTTTTAGAGGTGGATCCTTGTGCAGCGTTGGGCTGGACGCCCCATTTGGCTCAGGTCTGCCGAGGCCTCTGTGGAATGTTGGACCCCTCCCTTCTGCGGAATCAGAACCTCTGTGGTTTGTTGGTTAGGTAACCAGAGTGTTGGCTCTCCCGTGCCTCGTCAGAAAAAGCGGGCGGGCGACGGTGTCCTCGGCTGCAGTCTCCTCCAGCCCCTGTGGGACAGGCACTTGGGGGGACCGGGGCGGTGGTGTTTTAGGCCTCCTGCGCTTGGGGGCTGGAGGGGTGATTGGTTGGTGTGGGGACCTCAGCAGACCTGGTGGATGCCGTGTAGGCCTTTGCAGGCATGGTTTTTTGTGGGGCTGGAGCGATTGCGTAGGAAGAACACGTTTCCGGTGTGTTGGCACTGGGGTGCACACTTTGTGGTGCCCCCTTTGGCAGCACTCCTCTCTGTTTGAGGGTGCATCTCGGGCAGGGAGGTAAACTGTGTAGCGGGCACAGTTGCAGTTGGGGCCTTCGAGCTACGTGCTCATCTGCGTGGTGGCCCAGCTTACAGCACTCTTCGGCTGTCCTCCGCAGCCGTTTGCATGTCATATGCGCTGAGGCAGAGGCTAAGTGTTTGCACTATGTGCGCACTGCGTGTGCACTGCGTGCATATTGTGCACGCAGAGGCTAGGATACTCACCCAAGAATACCCGTCACCTGTTTACTAGGGGGAAGACTGAAAGGTGTCAATACCATAGGGTTGGCCAGGTGTCCATCGATACTTCTGGTTGTAGTTATAACCAACAGCATCGTCGAAGAAGAACTGTCCGGTCCTGGTGTCGACTCGCCACCATCGAGTATCGGCGATCGAGAGCCTTTGAGCGACGATGACCACGTGGACTTCTTTGCAGTTGTGGACGTGGCCATACCAATCGATGATCTTGAGCATCTCGGTTCGAGAATCACCTTGAAGTCGACCAAGGTTTTGGTGCACGTACTATCTGTCCGGAAGAGTACTCTGCAGGGCGAATCGAACCGCCTCTACGGATACGAGGCTCGCTGCAGTGTCGACAATGACGACGTCGAGATCCGGGTCGTGTCGACTGTGTACACTTTGGGGGCGTTTTCGCACAGCGCGCGCACAGCGCGGGCACAGCGCCAATTATTATGGTGATTATCCGGGTAACAGCCCCGAAGACCACCCACCTGCGGAAGCATGCACAACCAATTCAAAACTCAAAAATTCAAACATCTGATGCTTGCCATGGGTCCCAGGGACCTGAATTCTGCCCCCTATAGCCCCATCCACTGCAGCGGCCATTCAATGACATCCTTCCAATCTTCTGAACTTACTGAACTCCCGGTGGTGGAGAACAGCCAACTTTTTGCACAACGCGCGCACAGCGCATGCACAGCGCGCGCACAGGGCACGGTACGCCCCCTTTGTCGATGGGCCTCTTCTAGGGGGAAATGGTTGACAATTCAAATATGCCACATCCCAAATGCTTGGGAAGCCAAAAAAAACCCTGGTACGGAACCAAAAACTTGTGAAAAGGGGCCACAACTAGGGTTCGAGTATTTGCCGACATCCAAAACTTTGCACTACGTGCGCACTGCGTGCATGGCATTCCCAGAGTGCACAGAGCACTTCGACTGACCAGTCAGTGGCGCTGGCTGCGTCGCTCTGTGTGCGGTTGTGTGTCTGCGCGTGCCTGTGTAGGGGCGCTGTGGGAGTTTGCCATCCCCAATTATTGGAAAGAAGTCTGCCATGAATGAAGAGCTGGACCCCCCCCCTTTGGCGGACATCATTTGTTCTGACGATGGTGCCAACCCTGTCTGCAGGTTGCCCTGCAGCGCACGATGCATGTGTGTGTGTGTTCTCCCCATTCCCACTATGCACTATCTTCCTGTATGTGTGCCCTGTAGATTGCTGTGTCCAGGTGTTGCACATGCAGCACAAACAGAGCACAAACTGAGCACAAAATGCCCCAAATTGCTCCCAGCATGTCCAGTGCGGCATTTGCCATTGCTATGCTGCACTTTTGTGTTGCAATTGGAGTTGTGCTCATTGGTGCAGGCCTGACCCAACCCTGGCCTACCCACCAAAACATTTAGCCTGTTCCATCTGAGGAAGAACTAAGTTTGTTTGCTGAACGTTTTGACCTTTACTGTCATATCTGCAAAGCAGCCCCAAACAGAAAAGAAGGCAACTGCCTGCAACTGATGTGGCTGTGGTTGACTTGACAACTACAACCCAAGCAATGCAGAAATACTGCCGAATACAGAGCACGAAGACCACACCAGTTCCATGAATTGTGCTTGCCCAAGTGAAAGGATCAAGCAGTTGCTGCACATACAGAAGAGGGCTGTGTATAATAGGTCCCTGCACATGCACTTTCGCAGTCCAGTGATGCATTTTTCATCTGCAACTGTTCACCATCTTCCATTTTCTCATTGCTGAAGGGAAACACATGACCAACAACATAGGCCCCAGAGGCCGCTCCCCCCTCTAATAACTCTCAATTTCAATCCTAAACTTCTGCCCCATTACGCTTCTCACTCCAACCCCAGCTATGCATTGGATTAAAGTCTGACATCCCAACAATGTTGGAATGATTTTTGGTATCTCATGGGGATGAGAATGCTATGTAAGATGTCCCAGGTGTGTAGGACGCCTCAAACTTGGGCAGAGTAATGGCAGCGGTGGAACCCATCGACATTCAGATTCATCAGACCTGGCAAACTAGACACAAAAAAGACAACTGCTCTCTCATGCTCTCTCAGAGGGTCTTGACTCCAACAAAGCAATCTAAGAAAAGGTCACCCAACACCCTCCTTACCGAACCCAGTCTGCTTGTTAAACACCATGACCATATCTCCTGCCTCAGCCCCGGCAGAAAAAAAATCAGTAACAAGCTGTCCTCAATAACAGATCAACTGTGGGATATGGCGGACAACCTGATTGAACCGATGTATGCCCAACCTCCCTGCCCCTGGTGTGCCCTCTGCCT
Source organism: Eutreptiella sp. 'Long Island Sound 2002' (assembly GCA_964036045.1). NCBI lineage: Eukaryota > Euglenozoa > Euglenophyceae > Eutreptiales > Eutreptiaceae > Eutreptiella > Eutreptiella sp. 'Long Island Sound 2002'. The sequence continues at coordinate 3,301,592 of OZ038385.1, forward strand.
CTCGAGTGCTCCCCCCTGCACCCCTAACATGGTCCATTAATGGGCAAGGCCCTTGAGCCCTCAAAGGAGCTGGAATGCACCAGCACGTCGCAAAATATGCAAGAGTCCGTCAGCTCAGAATAGCAGTAGAATGCAGTATGACCACATCCAGTAGGCCCCCACATCACCGCTGGAGTTGAGCGTCCTGACTCACTTCCTGGCTTGGACCATAATAATGTGGTAGCCCCACTCTGTCTTCACTGGAGCTCTTGTGTAGTTACCCACTTCCACATGCAATGCGGCTTCCCAAAAGTCCTGCAAGTGCAATTTGGACAGGGGAACGAAGTACCAAAGAGAGGTGATGCACAGACACACGCTTTCTTCTGAGCTTATTGGGTTAGGGTTGGGCATTTGTCCAGAAGATAAGAAATTCTGGGAATGTAGCTCGCCAACCGCCCTGCACGCCCTGCTGGTACCCGCTGGGGTTCATGTCAAGCATCACTGCCGCTGGTGCAACCGGTGTCTAGTGCCACGTCTGTTGTGTGGGACTTGGGTGTTGGGGGAGAGTAGGTATCCCAACGAGGTTGTCGCTTTCTGGTGGCAAAGAAGAAGGCTTTCAAAAAGTGGACCTACATCGAGGAGCCCAGAATCCTGGCTTTCAGACAATTGCATGCACGTTTTCCAATGCGTCTGGAGCGACCGCATCCAATGGTCACATCACGGAGGCGACTGGAGGCATGGGTCACAGCAGACCCCAAACGAGTCCTCGCCAATGTCACGATATTCACGATCGTTGGGCGGGGGTGGGGCTTCAGGCAATCCAGCCTGGACAAACCAGAAAATGCCCATCCCATGCGTTCTACCCATCCTCACAGGATAAGCAATCTCACCCTTCGCCTACAGCTGCAACACCCAGTCGCGACTAGCAAATAAGAGGATCATCAAAGCACCAAAAAAAACCAGTCCCACTGGCCATATCACGAGGTTTTCTGTGGCTCCCCGCAGCCCCTCAAAGCTGGGATCAGTACCTCAAATGGTCCACAGGTCCTCATCATCCGGCTGTTTTGTCGCGGACACAAGATATGTCTGTTGCATGCTACTATACATCAGGGTTGGAAGGACAGTACCGCTCTTCACTGTGGCGCCCCCAAGGGGGCCAGCTCTAGCTCTGTAGTGGCCAACCTGCAGTGTTGCTGGTACTGTGAGGGGTGGCATCCGCCTATGTGTGGTCGGGGAGTGTTGGGGGGGAGAGGCGCTAACTCGCTATGGGTGGGGAGCTCAGTGCTCCAAGCAATACGGTATGCGTGTTGTGGGGGAGGGCCGTAGGCCCAGTCCCTAGTTCAGCGATGTTAGCGGCACACATGGTTGTGGTCCTGGTGTAGCCAAAATTCCGCACAGTGATATCATGTGTAGCTTGGGGGAGGGCCGATGGCCCAATCCCTATTTTGTCGTACCCATCGGTACACGAGAGGTGAAAGCAAACGGGGGTGTCATGCACGTGCCCCCAGTAGTGTGTGCTGTTTGTATTGGAATCACTAGTGTCGCTGAAGCAATCAGTGGAGGCACTGGACGAGGTAGTGTCACTACCAGAGGTCACCGAGGACAGATCGGAATAACCGCTGGCTTCAGTGCTACATGTGTGCATAGAGGGGCTGTCACAGGGGGAGGCACCGGAGGTGCTCCCACTTGATCGTGGTGTAGTGGGGGTGCTGGCCGGGGAGACAGCTCGTGCTTTACCCTCCCTGGGGGAAGAAAACAATGAGCGCACACAGGGGTCAGTCAGATATGCCGACCGCCCTGCACGACCGATGCATGGCGTGGCATTCGCCATTTGGTGTTGCCCTGCTAATGGTTGGTACCCTGAGGCCATAGGCTCAAGCCCCGGGGCATTTAGGAATGGTTCCGGAGTGGTGACAAAAGGAATGTCCCCCGGGCTGTAGGAGGCTGCCGAGGAGCAGGCCTAGGAGTCAGTGGTGACTGTTTGCATAGTGCTGCATGTTGTGGCAGTGGACCAGGTAGTAGTGGTCGCCGGTGTGGCAAAATCACCTCCCACTGGCGGCACATCAATCACGTGCGGGGGTGAACCCCTCAGCGGGGAGACACTGGTCAGGCGTGGCCTTGCCCACTGCACTGCCGGGTTGTGGGAAGTTTCTCGGGACATCCGGACTGCGGCTCAGGATGTCTGCTGGGGGGGGGGGGGGGTGTCAGGGGTGGGGGGAGGGTCACTAGAGGAGAGCTTTTACGCCCTATCTCAGCTAGTTCATCTGCTTTTTCGTTCCTTGGCACATCCACATGGGACGGTACCCAGATCCATTGAACTTGTGCCTGGCACTGATCTAGTAGGGTGACCAACTGGTCCCAAAGGTTTGCATTAGGCACTGGGCCCTTCTGGTTGCACCAGCCTGCTGCTCGCCACTTGTACACTGACCCCTGGATACCAGAACACAGGTAGTCTGAGTCAGTTGCAATCAACAACTTTGTGATGGGGGGGGGGGGGAAGATGGTTGAGCAGCATAATTGCTGCCATGAGTTCTCCTCGATTGTTAGTCTGCGGCTCATCTACCGGTAGATAACCTGACAGTTCAAGATTGGCTTGTTGAACGTATGCTCCATTCCCGCCTATCATGCCTGCACGTGGGTGTAGCTTCGCCCATCTGTGTACCCTGTGACCCATCCCTTATCTTCCAAGGCGTGGATTCTATTAACAACATGTATCGCCAGTTCCGCATGCTCGATCTGTTTTTTTCTTTTTGGCGGGGGGGGGGGATGCGTTGGGCCCACCAGGACAGCTCAAGGGCTAGCAAGACCTCTGTTTCATTGTATGTCTGAACAAGGTGCCGGAACTGAGACAATGGCGTGATGAGGTGCGACAGCGGCTGCCATTTTAGAACACACCCAATGCTGTCCATCCAAGCACGGAGGAAATCACTGAGAGTGGGACGGTGGAAAAAATGTGCTTTGCAGCGCACCCCCCTGTGTGGCTTGCGGGCAGCCCACAGGAGCATGGAGTCAACCGATTTGACTGCTTCCAGTTTGCCCAGATGCCAGGTTGCAGTGTCCAGCCCGAAGGCTTTGGACAGGAGAACATAGACGTGCGGGAGGAACTTGCAATAGTGCAGTGCGTGAGTGATTGTTTCTGTCTTGTTGAGGCAGAGAGGGCAGCAATCTGTGCCAGAGATAGGAAAAATCCTACTCTGGACTTTAAGTTTTGACTAGAGTGCCGTGTAAACGAAATCAGACAGTCCTGGCGGGTACTTGCAGTTCTAGAATGCTGCCCAGACTTCTTTCTCCTGTCTGTGTATGACCTGTGGGGACGGGGCAATATGCTGCAGAGTCAGGGACTTGGCCCAACCTTGCACCCAAGCTGAGGGCCTGGACCAGTCGCTGGTGTGTTTTTGCAGAAACGGGGTGAGTGCAGCCTCATAGACCGGGATCCATGTGGCTCCCAGTGGAAGGTCACATGAATTCAAAGGAGCACCGGACCCAAAAGCCAATATTCTCGGGCGAAACAGGAGATGAAAGAAAGCACAACAGCCCACTTGGTCACAGCATCAAAAGAAGAAGCCAGCAAGGTGCCTCAATCTAGAAATAAGCAAAGCCACAAGCAAAGAAGGCAGAGCCAAGCAAGCAGTAAGTGCCTTGCTTCTGTGACAACACTAACAACAAATTTTGTTTGCCACCTACCAAGAAGAAAAAACCTTTCCTTCCAGGTTCCATTCGAAAAGAAGTAACGTGGACTGGTGTGTTGATCCACAAGTTGGTCCTACCTCACATCCTCTGGTGTCAGCGACGATCTAAATTGAACCAAAAGCCCCTATAGGGGGCGTGTGTGCACAGCGCGCACAGCGCGGGCACAGTGCGCACATGACAGGAAGAAATTGGGGGTTTTTGCTACAATTGGCAATATTCTTGCCTATACAAACCATACCACACCCCCACAACGTTGGACAGCCTGATGCTTGCAAAGGCGGAGCACAAGAATGCTGCAACAGAACTTGGGACGGCAGTGCCTCAGTGTCGCCAAGACCGGGCAAACCGGTAGTAGTATGGACGGGTGCGGTAACTTCCTCTCCGCAAGCATGGCGGACCCCACACAATCACCGACCCGCAACCAAAACCCAGGAAGAATCGCTGCAACACGGTTAGGCCAGCCCTGTGACACGCGGGCAGGCCGGTTTCAAAAGGGAGGGCAGCTCCACGGTGAGGCACTCCTGCAGGGACCTGTTCCACCACCGGCGAAGGGGGTGGGCGGGCGGGAGAAGACAGAAAAACTGCCTAATTATGGAAGTGCCGACAAAAGTTGAAAAAGTCGAAGAAGATAACACAAACCTATAGGAAAGGATGCACAACAACACATACCAATGCACTAGAAATGAGGGCAAAGCAAGCATGCAACTCATAAAAACGCATAACAAGGCTCATTGTTACGGGTACTAGGCACTACTATACAGGTTGGGCATGGTCCTGTACCAACTTTGTGCACAACACGCAAAATGCCCCCCTATGGTACTTCAACTGGGCATGACAAGTGAAGGGGAGAAAGGGAAAAGAAAACTGCAAACGGAACCTCCTTGGAAAGGGCATGCATGCAGACATACCGGATCCAACTCATTCTTGCGTTTCCAGCCTAGCAAACCACTACGGCCGGCTTTGTCGATGGAGTACTCACGCGCCGCCTCATTGAAGGTCATTTTGCCCGTTTGGATGATCTCCAAAATCTCCAATGCCTTCGCATGCTTCTCCACTTGTGCAACGGAGAGTAATAGGGAGATACCAATTGAAACCACCTCTCATAAATATCTCTCGTATGGCCATCCACTGCTTTAATTTGGCGGGGGGGGGGGGGCTCCCATCTCATGGTAAACCCCCCCCAAGAGAGGAACCCCCCCCCTTTGATGAAATGTTTTGAGAGGGTGGCTTCGGTGGACACCCGAAAATTTTTTGCGATCAATGCCATTGCTCTATGATAATGTTGTTACTTCCTAGACATCTGTGAGTGGATGCTATCATTTTTGGGACGTTTCAGAATCCATGGCAGAAGCAAAGGCAACACACATCCCGCCCTGCCATCATAAGCCAAATGTGGAACAACAATTCACTGGTGTGCAAAACACGCCATAGGCAGTGGGTCCTTGTCTGAAATTGCAAAACAGATGTACCAAGGAAAAAATGCAATCCTGCAATACCCAAAATTGCCACTCTCCCTATGGCCCTCAGTGTCCCTGGCACACACCAACAGTCAATTTGCATGCCACATTGCTGGCTGTACAACCACTACAACCATGAAATCCAATTCAGCCATTACCGTGTCTCAAAACATCGACTGCCCCTCCTCCCATCCCATGCCAACCCCCCCCCCACTCATGAGAGACCCCCCCCAATAAGATTTTGGGACGGGAGCCTCCCCCCCCCAGCCCCACCCCGCCAAAGTAAAATGGCGATACCCTATTGTTGGTCTAGTCAACAACAGGTTATTGGTGTTGTTGTTGTTGTTGTTGTTGTTTGTTTTGGGGGGGGGGGGGGTCCGGCACCACATGAGTGGTTGTCGTTGTTGTTTTTCAAAGCACGGATTCGCATGTCCATCAATATCTTTGTCTCGTTTCTGGGGTGTAGGGTTTTGAAGAGCATGAGAGACCAAAACAGCACTTCTTCATCACAAGGAATCGGAGGAAACACAGCAAAGCACACCCAAGATGTGTCGAACTTCCATGCTATCCACACCCTTCGACTTTTCGTCCTTCTTGTCGTCCTTTCCTCCTTTCTTCCCTCCCCCTTTGGGGTCCTCCTTCTTTTTGTCCTTACCCATATCAAACAAGTAGACTGCAATAAAGGGAACACAGACATGGAGATTGCACATGCACCACCAGTTTACCCTGCCACCCCCATGGAGAGTCCCCCAGAATGTGTAATGGTCCCCCCAACCCCGGGGAGAAACAGTCACCAAGTAAATGATGCTCCCCCATGGGGACCATGCGCAAGGACACAAACCTGACCTTTTCTACTACAACTCCATTGTAACCAGAGGAAAATTTTTCTTCAGCACCTTTGGCAACGTGGACTTTAGGGGCAAGCCCCCCCTGCCTCCCCCCTGTTGCACAGTCCCACTGGGGCTGTCCATGGCAGGATTGCACCCCCCCCCTTGCGGTTCGGTGTGTATACATCAAGTTTTTTGCCGGTATGCCCCTGTGGGTTTTCTGCACGGTGCAGAATTTGGCGCTGTGGGTGACATGGGTTGCATCAGACTAAAAAATGAAAATTCCTGGTGTACTAACAGGGGCTGCGGGGTGCAGAATTTGGGGCCGTGGGTGACATGGATTGCATCAGACTGCCTCCAAACGAGATAACTTGGCTGCTGTATGATCCACCACATTGTCCCCAGTACCCTGCTATTAAATATGTAGGAACTCGTGTCCAGAGGGCGAGGGACCAATGACAGTTGCTAGAAGCGGGGCACCCTTGCTACGAGAGTGGTACGAAACATGCGTGCCTACAGCATACATTTGTGTCTGAATGCAAAGAGGATTCAACGCTGGCAGGGGGCACCAGCAAAGGGAGAACCAGGGGACACATCAGAAAAAACTATTGTCAAGGCGATGGTCCCCCCCCCCCCCGGGGGGGATTGCATGGGGGGGGGGGTATGCACACGTGCATAGAGAGCACTTGGGTCAGTCACACGGTCATAGCATAGGAGCCATGTAGACAAACTGAGGGGTTGCACATCTCATTGTCAAGCCCCCCCCCCATTTTTCAGCACGCACCCCCACGGGGTACATGTCCATGTGTGCATGGCTGAGAGTGTGTGAAGAGCATAGTTTAGCATAAACTACAGTTCAGCACCCCTGTCGCCACCACTTAGTTGCGTTTTTAATATTCAGTGCTTCCTTGGGCAGCACACATGTCAACCCCACATACGGACCAGATAACAGCGCCACAAGCGAGTATGCGGTTGCAGCACTAACTGCCACCAGTGCAGCCATGGGCAGGCTTAGCAGCAGAAACATGGGAAGCTCCTATTGCATACCACTGGCAGCCCTGTGGATCCTGATAGCACCTTGGCCATGGCGGCCTGCCTGATAGCACCTTGGCATGGCGGCCTGCCTGTGGTCCTAGCTAAACCAAATAAACTGCACAATACATGGAGCATTGCATTGCCGTGCACCCCCCCCCCGGTGTCCAACGAGTGCCGTGTCCAACGAACACTTCCGTTCGGACCGTATTTTTGGAGTTCATAATTAATTACGTACTTAATTAAGTACTGGGCTTCAGAACCGAGGTTTCATGCTAAAAGATTGGGGAAATGAGGGGTAGTGAGTAACTGTGGGTAAATTTGTACAGCAGGATGTGAGGGACTGGTTTCCCTCAACTATAGGACCTCTACACCATGACTGATTCTCTGCTGGCACCTGGCCGGGAGGTGCTATACAAGCGGTATCACACTGGTGAGCTTGTAGAAGCCACGATCCTTGGGCCTTCCGTAGAAGGAGATGACTTTATACGCGTGAAGTACACAAGGAATGGGCGTGTCGTTGTAAAGATAAATGGAAGGGCAAAAAATTATATTACGGCATACCTCCACTTTGCCATCACGATTTCAGTGGGGGTTAATCAAGAGGGTGACGAAGTTGTGATTTTTGGGGATGTGGTGCGCCTCAAACCGGTGTTAATATGGAAGGGAGGGACAAACAGCATAATTAAAAAGGAGTTGCTTGCTTTGAAGCGCGAATTGGAGGCCTCCATCGCTTTGTGCTTTGAATGGGCTAGGTGTTTTCTGCCTAGGGATGTGTTACTGCCGTTTTTTTTTTTAAGAGGGGCGGTAACCCCATCAATGCGGCCTAACCACGGGCAAAGTGTTCATGGCGAGCCGAAGTCCAGAAAGGGTCAGTCCATCATACACCTCACGCTCACCCCACAGGTCAGACCTGGTGCCATCACTATCCAATACAATACATGTTGGAACAGGGGATCCAAAGAAACCAGCAGTGAAACTGGGGTGTAGCACCGAGCCATGCAACCACATAATATCCCTGTGTGGTTAACCACGCAACATTCAATGAACACGCTAACCAGAGGTGCACAAGGGCAAAAATGGATGGAGACCTGAATTACCCCGATTAGCGGTTATGGCGCTCTGGGCAATAAGTCACAGCCACTGGGCTGTGAAATATGGGTAGGGGATGAACTGAACCTCGGGACCTCGGTCTACCGCGCAGCAGTCTTCCCGCCAATTGGTGGGGTCCTGTGCGCGCGGGTCCGGGTCCGAAGCATATGCTCCGGGGCTCAAAGATATGGGTAGGGGCCGAACTGACCCTCGGGACCTCGGTCTACCGCGCACCAGTCATCCCACCAATTGGTGGGGTCCTGTGCGCGCGGGACCTGGCTTGAAAACACACTGCGGGGCTCAAAATAAGGGAGGAGATGTTCGCACCTAGGCTCCCAGACCATAGTCGACTGTGCTGAGGTCGACCTTCTGATGTGAAGGGACCGAACAGCACAGGACTTGGTCTACCGGGCGTCTTCCCACAAGACCTGGGATTGGGTCCGCTCTCTCCATGGGGACCTCGGGACCATGCCACCTAGCTAAAGGTGGGGAATGGTTATCCAGGGACTGATCTTGACCACAACCGTGGCCGCCAGGGTGGCTGGTTCGCATGACTGATCACAAAAGGAAAGGGGAAACCAAATCAGACGGAATTTGTTGGTGCACTCCTGATCACTTGACAGGGATAGCTATGGTTTCATCCTAATGTGAACTGGACGGATCTGGAGCGGTTGAGCACTCAATTCAACACATCTGTGCGGTAATCACCTGCTCACTGGGCGGGGAAGATAAGAGGAGATCAACCGATTTGATCCACTTAATTGGGCACGCAAATCTACACATCTGTGTGGTGGTCATCTGCTCACTGGGCAAGGACTCAGACTTGAAGGGAAGTACCGATTGGGTCATAGCAGCTGTGCACAGCCATCCAACACACAGGATGGTTCCAATTGAGTGTGGTTGATTAGATGCAGAAACTTGTTCCGTTGCTGGCGTTGGGCGCGCGCACCGCCTCCCCACAATCCCTGCGGTATCCTACATGCATGTCACGAATGCATTGAAAATCCGGAGAGCAACTTCTTCTGCACAAATAAAAGCGACCCACTTCTTCTGCACAAAGTCTCAGCACGAGTGCAATAGACCGGCTGGCGTTGATGCTGAATTGTGCGATTCCCGGGCAGCTTTTGCTTGGACCGAGACGTGGCCAGGGCGGGTGGGCGGGTGGAAATTCAGCGAAGGGGAGCACAAATAAAAGAGACTGATATGCACAGGCCATGCATGTGTGCATACACGCAAATCACCGCGCACACCCACACCAGCGCACGAACTTCCGTTCTTGCGGAACTACAGTTCCGTTGCTGGCGTTGGGCGCGCGCACCGCCTGCCCACAATCCCTGCGGCCTCCGACATGCATGTCACGAATGCACTGAAAATCCAGAACCTTCTTCTTCTGCACTGCCAGCGAGCGAATGCGGGGCAGTGGAGGGGAAAAGAAGCAGGTGGTGCGCTACAAAAGCAGAGTGTCTAAACCCACACCCTGGCTGATGGGTGGTCTGGCTGCAGACCGTCAAATGGCCCTGGACTCATGCCCCAAGATCGCCTCCGGCGCTCAGCTGCTGTTGTCACCTGTGACCATCATGGGAAGTCTTGTATTCTGCTCAGCGGGTCCGCAGGGTTGTATTGGGAGGGGACCCAGAAGAAAAAGGGCTGTACGTTGCTCCAAGCACGGAGCCAAAACAGTTTGCGTAAGATACGTTGGTGCCCGGCACAGTCCGTGCTAGCGGAGAGCGAGCTGAGCTAGGCCCGGGCGGCATCGATGTCTACACCTACAGCAATTGCACGAGCACCTTTATATGCTGCCAGCTGAGTGGCCCAGAAACCAGCGAAAGCCTCTACCGTCCAAACTTTTAAAATTTGCGAAACCGGCATTTTTGCGAAGGACACCCCCCCAGAATTATTTTATTTTTTGCGATTTTTTTTGGTTTTGCGACCAAAAATTTGAATGGCGGGCAAGAAATTAAATTTTTTTTGCGATTGTTTTTTCAATTTGCGTTCACAAACAAAACCAATGCACCCAATGCAAATTTCCATGCATACAAATGACACACTGTAGGCCCGGTACAACACGAAATACCTCTGGCGTGATGTGTGGAATTAATTTAATTTTTGCGATTATTTCGAATTTTGCGTTGTATTTTTCGATTGTACGGCTACAATTAATTTTCTTTTTGCAATTAATTCTGGATTGCGTGGGACTAACTTTATCCGCACGGCCTACTCAGAATTAATTGGGTTTCGCTTTCTTGAAGTTTGGACGGTACCTGCTAAAAGGGAGGTAACCCAAGGGGGACAGATACGGGTACGGTAGCATCCGGGCGCCCCTACCACCTCTGCCCGGAAGCCTCCCTGCACCTGAGCCGTGTCGCTGAAAAATGTCCGGACCTTAGCATGGGAGGCCCGCAGTGCCCGGTATGGAGGCACGGCACAGATGATAGTAGTGGCCAGGGAGCGGGCTAGTGCTCTGGTGAAATGGGTGCGCCCCGCCCGCATCTGCCGGTACGCCCCCGCAAGAAAAGGCGCGGCACCAACAGCCGGATGGGCGAGCCACTGAATTCTGCCCTACAGGCGCGAGAGTTCGTGTGGGGAGATGCCCCCCCCGCCCCAAACCCCTTCGCCAAATGCGCAGGGTTGTTGCGACAGCCTCAGGTGACTTGGAGGCAGTCGCTGAGAGAGCATCCGGTTGCTTTCCAATGAAATCAATGCAATGGGTGGGGGGAGTCTCCGACTTCGGACTAATTAGGAATCCCGCCGATATCAGTTTATTTACAATGCTGGCGACCGCCTGTCGGACCAGGCGGGAAGAGGCTGCAGAGATGAGGATGTCGTCTAGATACACGTCGGTGTGGACCTGCAGGCCGCGCACAGCAGACCGAACGAGGGCCTTCACCAACCTTTGACATACCGCGGGGGAGTATTTCCACCCGAAAGGCAATCGGGTGTACCTCCACCCCCCCCCCCTGCCCCTACTACAAAAACGTGTCGCCACTTCCCGGGGAGGCGGATGGACCAGTACGTGTTTGTAAGGTCCAGCTTTGCCATCCAGAGCCCCTGGGCCCCGGTTTTCCCAAACCTATCAGGGAAATCGCAGAGGGAAAGGAGAGTGATCCGAGGTGGGCGCCGCCGGTCCGTTGCGTTGATTGTTGTTGCGTTGAGTAGCAGACGGCATTTAGTGTGGTTTTTGTAGGGTAAAAACGTTGTGCCTGTGGGTGGACGTGACGTGGAACGGAAACCTAACGCGTTCACTCGCACTACCTGCAACATAAGTATGAGAATCCCATGCGAGCGAGATTGGGGGCAGGGGATCTCACTGTCTGAGGAGAAGCGGCGAAGGTAGACGTCCAGCAAATTGTCAGGCATGCAGCGCCTCCAAATTGAGGCTGCCACAGATACTCGCCCTGCTCTGCCTACCCCTGCCCTCGCCATATCTGCTGTGATTGCAGGCAGTCTCTGGAACTTTGCCTGCTTGTTGGGGGGGCACGGACGGTCATACAGCTGCCCCTCATACTCCCCCAGCCCCGACTCAAGAGTCAGCTCAAGTGCACACAGCATGGTGCGGCTCCCCCCCCCCCCCGCATGTCCAGCAGGGCCCCGTGGACCATGTCACGCCTTCCCTGCTTTATGCCCCTCAGGTGAGCCACTTTCGCCGCGACCGTGGCCAGCTTGCCACTAAGCTTGCCGCCCACCACTTCACGCCGCCGCCTCCGGCTGGGACCTTGTCCGTTTCTGTTTCGTACCGGGCGCCACGAGAACCGATGCCCGAGGAGATCGCTGAGGAGCCTCTTGCCCTGCTAATGCCAGCGCGATGTCAGCCCGTAGCCACAGAGCCCATAGTTGCAACGTAGTTCCTGGCCTCTCCGAGAATGACACTGCTGATCGCTCATCGATTGCTGCCACAGGGAGCGGCCCACCGCGGACGAACTGCCAGCTGTACGCGTAGATTTTGAGCATGCTGGGCGACACCCACCCTCCCCACCGAAGTAGGCTGCCCGTTGGCGCCCCCAGCAGGCACAATTGCGCAGAGGCGTAGCGCCTCCACGAGTGCCATCTGAGTAGTTTGCACTCTAAGCCTGGCTTCTCGGCCAGCTCTTTGAACCCCTTGTGGAGTGCCGCCCGCGACGTAAACCACGCGGACCTTCCCGGCGGGTACCCATGCTGCGCCCGCAGCATACGAAGTGGTTCTCCCCATTCGCGGGCCCACGGCCCCGGTGACTCTGAGTGTGTTCCTAATCTCCCTTTTGCCCCCATGAAGGTGACCTTCTCCCCGTCGTACGCGACTGACAGCGCTTCCACTGCCCGCAAACCGAATGAGATGCTGAGCGCCGACATGGGGCACAGCTCCCATTCTGCTGGACTGGTTGCCATCCTGCATGTCGCTGAAAGTCCCCGCCTTAACACCCACGTCTTGGCGGGGATTTTTCCGATTTTCTGCTGGAACTTTTCGATGCTCTGCACGACCAACCAGTCTCCCGCGCAGACTGTCGGTGGTACCCACCTGAGCTTTTCGAGGATCCTAACACCACTGATGAGCTTTTTGATGGATGAGTCGGAGGATGTGGTTTGCACGAGGTGCAGTGTGTGATCGTCGAGGGACTCGCGCGCGCCGGCCCCCGGCTGTTTGCGAATGCACGCTGCGTAACGCCGCAGCTCCCGTTGATACCCGAGCCGCGTGTCGGATGCGAAGGCCTGCAGTGTTGTTGCTGCATACGAGCCCCCGTACCCTGTTGCGACTGCTTGCTCCAGCCATCGCATCGCGCTGACCATGCAGATTGCGTCATTTGTGTGTACTCCTGCGTCGCTCTCGCCATCGGGCCTTGGTGGCCATGTCGCTGTCGCCGACACTTGCCCGCCTTCTCGCAAGGTACACTCTGCCCGCGCCCTTGTGTCGTCTCACCGCCGCCCTATTTCTCGGCACGGCCCCGATCGCGACCTACGGACGGCGGGACTCCCACTACACTTTTTTCCGCAACCCTGCTCCTTTACAGGCGTACACGGCTCCCTGCCAGTACCCGTGGCAGTTTTGGCAGGAGCGGCACGGCGTGTTCGACGGCTTCCCGGCATTCACAAGGTCCCCCGTCATCTTGGAGCGAAAATGGGGCACCCCCTTCACGCAAATGAAAGGGGGCGTTGCCGCTGTATCCTTTGTGTCCTCGAAGATCTTGTCATAGCTCGAGCTAGACTTGTTGTTTGACGATGAGGATGCCTCCACCGAAGATGACGAAGAACTGCTTGTGGAGGATCCGGACGAGGAGGTATCGCTGTCGCCGGAGGATCCCCATTTGTTGGAGCTTTTGCGCTTTCCCATGGCTTGTCGCTTGGACTTCTTTCGGGCCTTTTTCTCCTTACGGCGCGCCTACTTGCCCTGTCGTTGAGCACCCCTTTTGCGTCGTCATCGCACTTCAGCATAGTGCGCCAGACTGCTGTTGCCAAGTTCCAGTGCTGCCCAAGGTCATCGTCTTGGCCGAACATCGTCGTATCCATCATACCGCCCGCATGGCTGGTTCCTGGAGTGTTGAGCACCCCGAGATATCCTCCAGCACCCTGCACAATTTTTGCGTCCAACGGGTCACCCCCGCCCGCTTTTGAAGCGCCTTGAGGTTTTTCTTGCTTAGAGCGTATTGTGTTCAGACCCCGGCGACCGTGGTGTTGATGGCTGTGCCATTGCGTCCCCCGAAGCATCAGGGGCCCACTGTGTTGCCAACTGTACGCCCCCGGCAGCAGGCAGCGGCACCACCCGCACGCCGTGTCGTGCCCTCGCTCGGCTGGGCCTCACCGCGCGGGCTCTCTTCATGATGCCCACATAGCTGAAGGCAGCTTGGCTCTGCTCAGCATCCAGGTCGAACCGCTGTACGTCCACGTCTACAGACTACACTCAGAGCGAAGAGGAAGCAGTCACGGTAGTATTGGAAGGTGCTGGACACGATGTGCATGTTGAGCAGCTGTTTGAATAACACGGCCCCCCGTGTCGTTGTTAGTTGGTTGGACGTGACCCAGACGGAGTATCCCGATGTAAATACGTTACCGCGTTGTTCCTCGGGGATTTCGTCTGCGTACTCGGGCATCTGGAGCAACCTCGACCGGGCCTTGTCCAAGAGCTCCAGGTTTTCGGCCAGGTTTTCGGCCAGGAGATGTTCTCAGCTCCATTCGTAGGATTGATCCCCGGGCATTAGAAATTCAGCAAAGGGGAGCACAAATAAAAGAGACTGATATGCACAGGCCATGCATGTGTGCATACACGCAAATCACCGCGCACACCCACACCAGCGCACGAACTTCCGTTCTTGCGGAACTACAGTTCCGTTGCTGGCGTTGGGCGCGCGCACCGCCTGCCCACAATCCCTGCGGCCTCCGACATGCATGTCACGAATGCACTGAAAATCCAGAACCTTCTTCTTCTGCACTGCCAGCGAGCGAATGCGGGGCAGTGGAGGGGAAAAGAAGCAGGTGGTGCGCTACAAAAGCAGAGTGTCTAAACCCACACCCTGGCTGATGGGTGGTCTGGCTGCAGACCGTCAAATGGCCCTGGACTCATGCCCCAAGATCGCCTCCGGCGCTCAGCTGCTGTTGTCACCTGTGACCATCATGGGAAGTCTTGTATTCTGCTCAGCGGGTCCGCAGGGTTGTATTGGGAGGGGACCCAGAAGAAAAAGGGCTGTACGTTGCTCCAAGCACGGAGCCAAAACAGTTTGCGTAAGATACGTTGGTGCCCGGCACAGTCCGTGCTAGCGGAGAGCGAGCTGAGCTAGGCCCGGGCGGCATCGATGTCTACACCTACAGCAATTGCACGAGCACCTTTATATGCTGCCAGCTGAGTGGCCCAGAAACCAGCGAAAGCCTCTACCGTCCAAACTTTTAAAATTTGCGAAACCGGCATTTTTGCGAAGGACACCCCCCCAGAATTATTTTATTTTTTGCGATTTTTTTTGGTTTTGCGACCAAAAATTTGAATGGCGGGCAAGAAATTAAATTTTTTTTGCGATTGTTTTTTCAATTTGCGTTCACAAACAAAACCAATGCACCCAATGCAAATTTCCATGCATACAAATGACACACTGTAGGCCCGGTACAACACGAAATACCTCTGGCGTGATGTGTGGAATTAATTTAATTTTTGCGATTATTTCGAATTTTGCGTTGTATTTTTCGATTGTACGGCTACAATTAATTTTCTTTTTGCAATTAATTCTGGATTGCGTGGGACTAACTTTATCCGCACGGCCTACTCAGAATTAATTAGGTTTCGCTTTCTTGAAGTTTGGACGGTACCTGCTAAAAGGGAGGTAACCCAAGGGGGACAGATACGGGTACGGTAGCATCCGGGCGCCCCTACCACCTCTGCCCGGAAGCCTCCCTGCACCTGAGCCGTGTCGCTGAAAAATGTCCGGACCTTAGCATGGGAGGCCCGCAGTGCCCGGTATGGAGGCACGGCACAGATGATAGTAGTGGCCAGGGAGCGGGCTAGTGCTCTGGTGAAATGGGTGCGCCCCGCCCGCATCTGCCGGTACGCCCCCGCAAGAAAAGGCGCGGCACCAACAGCCGGATGGGCGAGCCACTGAATTCTGCCCTACAGGCGCGAGAGTTCGTGTGGGGAGATGCCCCCCCCGCCCCAAACCCCTTCGCCAAATGCGCAGGGTTGTTGCGACAGCCTCAGGTGACTTGGAGGCAGTCGCTGAGAGAGCATCCGGTTGCTTTCCAATGAAATCAATGCAATGGGTGGGGGGAGTCTCCGACTTCGGACTAATTAGGAATCCCGCCGATATCAGTTTATTTACAATGCTGGCGACCGCCTGTCGGACCAGGCGGGAAGAGGCTGCAGAGATGAGGATGTCGTCTAGATACACGTCGGTGTGGACCTGCAGGCCGCGCACAGCAGACCGAACGAGGGCCTTCACCAACCTTTGACATACCGCGGGGGAGTATTTCCACCCGAAAGGCAATCGGGTGTACCTCCACCCCCCCCCCCTGCCCCTACTACAAAAACGTGTCGCCACTTCCCGGGGAGGCGGATGGACCAGTACGTGTTTGTAAGGTCCAGCTTTGCCATCCAGAGCCCCTGGGCCCCGGTTTTCCCAAACCTATCAGGGAAATCGCAGAGGGAAAGGAGAGTGATCCGAGGTGGGCGCCGCCGGTCCGTTGCGTTGATTGTTGTTGCGTTGAGTAGCAGACGGCATTTAGTGTGGTTTTTGTAGGGTAAAAACGTTGTGCCTGTGGGTGGACGTGACGTGGAACGGAAACCTAACGCGTTCACTCGCACTACCTGCAACATAAGTATGAGAATCCCATGCGAGCGAGATTGGGGGCAGGGGATCTCACTGTCTGAGGAGAAGCGGCGAAGGTAGACGTCCAGCAAATTGTCAGGCATGCAGCGCCTCCAAATTGAGGCTGCCACAGATACTCGCCCTGCTCTGCCTACCCCTGCCCTCGCCATATCTGCTGTGATTGCAGGCAGTCTCTGGAACTTTGCCTGCTTGTTGGGGGGGCACGGACGGTCATACAGCTGCCCCTCATACTCCCCCAGCCCCGACTCAAGAGTCAGCTCAAGTGCACACAGCATGGTGCGGCTCCCCCCCCCCCCCCGCATGTCCAGCAGGGCCCCGTGGACCATGTCACGCCTTCCCTGCTTTATGCCCCTCAGGTGAGCCACTTTCGCCGCGACCGTGGCCAGCTTGCCACTAAGCTTGCCGCCCACCACTTCACGCCGCCGCCTCCGGCTGGGACCTTGTCCGTTTCTGTTTCGTACCGGGCGCCACGAGAACCGATGCCCGAGGAGATCGCTGAGGAGCCTCTTGCCCTGCTAATGCCAGCGCGATGTCAGCCCGTAGCCACAGAGCCCATAGTTGCAACGTAGTTCCTGGCCTCTCCGAGAATGACACTGCTGATCGCTCATCGATTGCTGCCACAGGGAGCGGCCCACCGCGGACGAACTGCCAGCTGTACGCGTAGATTTTGAGCATGCTGGGCGACACCCACCCTCCCCACCGAAGTAGGCTGCCCGTTGGCGCCCCCAGCAGGCACAATTGCGCAGAGGCGTAGCGCCTCCACGAGTGCCATCTGAGTAGTTTGCACTCTAAGCCTGGCTTCTCGGCCAGCTCTTTGAACCCCTTGTGGAGTGCCGCCCGCGACGTAAACCACGCGGACCTTCCCGGCGGGTACCCATGCTGCGCCCGCAGCATACGAAGTGGTTCTCCCCATTCGCGGGCCCACGGCCCCGGTGACTCTGAGTGTGTTCCTAATCTCCCTTTTGCCCCCATGAAGGTGACCTTCTCCCCGTCGTACGCGACTGACAGCGCTTCCACTGCCCGCAAACCGAATGAGATGCTGAGCGCCGACATGGGGCACAGCTCCCATTCTGCTGGACTGGTTGCCATCCTGCATGTCGCTGAAAGTCCCCGCCTTAACACCCACGTCTTGGCGGGGATTTTTCCGATTTTCTGCTGGAACTTTTCGATGCTCTGCACGACCAACCAGTCTCCCGCGCAGACTGTCGGTGGTACCCACCTGAGCTTTTCGAGGATCCTAACACCACTGATGAGCTTTTTGATGGATGAGTCGGAGGATGTGGTTTGCACGAGGTGCAGTGTGTGATCGTCGAGGGACTCGCGCGCGCCGGCCCCCGGCTGTTTGCGAATGCACGCTGCGTAACGCCGCAGCTCCCGTTGATACCCGAGCCGCGTGTCGGATGCGAAGGCCTGCAGTGTTGTTGCTGCATACGAGCCCCCGTACCCTGTTGCGACTGCTTGCTCCAGCCATCGCATCGCGCTGACCATGCAGATTGCGTCATTTGTGTGTACTCCTGCGTCGCTCTCGCCATCGGGCCTTGGTGGCCATGTCGCTGTCGCCGACACTTGCCCGCCTTCTCGCAAGGTACACTCTGCCCGCGCCCTTGTGTCGTCTCACCGCCGCCCTATTTCTCGGCACGGCCCCGATCGCGACCTACGGACGGCGGGACTCCCACTACACTTTTTTCCGCAACCCTGCTCCTTTACAGGCGTACACGGCTCCCTGCCAGTACCCGTGGCAGTTTTGGCAGGAGCGGCACGGCGTGTTCGACGGCTTCCCGGCATTCACAAGGTCCCCCGTCATCTTGGAGCGAAAATGGGGCACCCCCTTCACGCAAATGAAAGGGGGCGTTGCCGCTGTATCCTTTGTGTCCTCGAAGATCTTGTCATAGCTCGAGCTAGACTTGTTGTTTGACGATGAGGATGCCTCCACCGAAGATGACGAAGAACTGCTTGTGGAGGATCCGGACGAGGAGGTATCGCTGTCGCCGGAGGATCCCCATTTGTTGGAGCTTTTGCGCTTTCCCATGGCTTGTCGCTTGGACTTCTTTCGGGCCTTTTTCTCCTTACGGCGCGCCTACTTGCCCTGTCGTTGAGCACCCCTTTTGCGTCGTCATCGCACTTCAGCATAGTGCGCCAGACTGCTGTTGCCAAGTTCCAGTGCTGCCCAAGGTCATCGTCTTGGCCGAACATCGTCGTATCCATCATACCGCCCGCATGGCTGGTTCCTGGAGTGTTGAGCACCCCGAGATATCCTCCAGCACCCTGCACAATTTTTGCGTCCAACGGGTCACCCCCGCCCGCTTTTGAAGCGCCTTGAGGTTTTTCTTGCTTAGAGCGTATTGTGTTCAGACCCCGGCGACCGTGGTGTTGATGGCTGTGCCATTGCGTCCCCCGAAGCATCAGGGGCCCACTGTGTTGCCAACTGTACGCCCCCGGCAGCAGGCAGCGGCACCACCCGCACGCCGTGTCGTGCCCTCGCTCGGCTGGGCCTCACCGCGCGGGCTCTCTTCATGATGCCCACATAGCTGAAGGCAGCTTGGCTCTGCTCAGCATCCAGGTCGAACCGCTGTACGTCCACGTCTACAGACTACACTCAGAGCGAAGAGGAAGCAGTCACGGTAGTATTGGAAGGTGCTGGACACGATGTGCATGTTGAGCAGCTGTTTGAATAACACGGCCCCCCGTGTCGTTGTTAGTTGGTTGGACGTGACCCAGACGGAGTATCCCGATGTAAATACGTTACCGCGTTGTTCCTCGGGGATTTCGTCTGCGTACTCGGGCATCTGGAGCAACCTCGACCGGGCCTTGTCCAAGAGCTCCAGGTTTTCGGCCAGGTTTTCGGCCAGGAGATGTTCTCAGCTCCATTCGTAGGATTGATCCCCGGGCATTAGAAATTCAGCAAAGGGGAGCACAAATAAAAGCGACTGATATGCACAGGCCATGCATGTGTGCATACACGCAAATCACCGCGCACACCCACACCAGCGCACGGAACTTCCGTTCCTGCGGAAACACAGTTCAAATCACGTTGCACCATTCTTAAAACATGAGCATCAGTATATCCTCTTGGCCGGCAGGTGTGGGGGGCACTGGACAAGAATTTCAGCAACTTGATGGTGGGTTCCATCCAGACCCGAGTAATGTCTCTCCCGATATCAATGTCAAGATCAAAACGATCTAAAATGATGAGGGACCGTTCCAATGACTCAGCCGAGATGAGGATTTTTCGACACCATTGTTGGCACTCCCGCTCAATCGCACTATGCAATTTGGTGAACTCGGCACTATATTTCAGTAGTCCTCATGCACGGCGAGCAACACCTTATCTAAAGTAAGCGACTGTAAAGTCGAGCGACGTCTGAGCTTGATTTTTTGCCGGAATTCCGTCACTCCGTCAATGCGTCAATTCTCAGGCGTAATGGATGATTGGAGAGAGCTGGTTTATGATACTCTCCTGTTTCGGTAATTGGTATATTTTACACCACAAATGTGTTTTTCCTATGATATCTTGTGTTTTCAGCGATATTTTAGTTTGATCTGCTGGAAATCACAGCCTTCTGAGCGCGCTGGAAATCACAGCCTTCTGAGCGTGCGACCGTTAGCGATGATGGGTGTGTTACTGCCGTTTCGCAACATTGTCGTGCACTGAACGGCGTGTCCAACGAACACACCCGTTCAGACCGTATTTATTGAGGACCTAATTGTTCGCTGGACACGGGTGGGGGGGGGGGATTGTGGGCCAACACAGGACAGGGCCTAGGGGGCGTTTTCGCACAGCGCGGGCACAACGCCAATTATTATGGTGATTATCCAGGTAACAACCCTGAAAACCACCCACCTGCGGAAGCATGCACAATCAATTCAAAACTCAAAAATTCAAACACATGATGCTTGCCATGGGTCCCAGGGACCTAAATTGTGCCCCCTGTAGCCCCGTCCACTGCAGCAGCCATTCAATGACGTCCTTTCAATCTTCTGAACTTACCAAACTCCCGGTGGTGGAGAACAGCCAACTTTTCGCACAGCGCGTGCACAGCGCGAGCACAGCGCACGGTACGCCCCCCTAGGGTGGGGCGCAGGCAAAACTAAAGTTAAGCAATTAAGTTCAATTTTGCCTTAGAAGTAATGGACCACAGGCGGATGCTTGCTCCAGGGACGCTAAACCGGAACAGGGCTCGGGTCAGGGACAAGGTATCCAGTGGGCAACCCCTTGTCTCTTGTACAAAGTTTGTAGAATAGAGCAGCGGAACCGAATCGACACCAATTGTACCCCCCGCCCCCCGTGTCCAACGAATAATTGTGTCCCAAAAAAAATACGGTCCGAACGGGTAGTGTTCGTTGGACACAGTGTCCGGTGCGCAACAATGTTGTGAACCCGCAGTCTCGCATCCCTAGGCACAAGATACCTAGTCCATTCAAAGCACACTGAGAGGGGATGGGTTTCTATAGTCGCGCCAATTTTGGCTGTACTTCAGCCGTACAAAATCATCTCCATCATCGGAAGGCCCAAGAATTGTGGCTGGTACAAGCTCGCTAGTGTGGTACCACTTGTACAGCATATCACGGCTAGGTGCCAGTAGAGAATTAGTCATGGTGGGCAATTGAGGTCCCATAGTTGAGGGATACCACTCCCTCACACCCCGCTTTGCAGTTTTGCACACCATTTTTGCAACATACAGCCAGGCCCCGTGTAAACGCCCGCCAACAAGGGTCTCGGCGGGCTGGCGGGCTGAGGTGTGAAAGGGTTGTTTTTTTTTCGTTTTTTTTTATAAAAAAGGATTCGGTGAAAAGATTTGGTAAACACTTGATGACTTTCCTTTTGCTTTTAGTTAAAATTTGTTGATTTTAAAGAAAACATTTGATTTTGGTAAATTTGTTTTGATTTTGGTAAAAGGATTTTGCCACTGGGTATTGGCGACTAGGTACGACGTTGCTCCGGTAAAAACGGTTTCATTTTGGTACAATGCCTTTGGTTCTGGTAAAACAATTTTGTTTTTGGCAAAAAGGTTTTCATTTCGGGAAAAAGATTTTGGTAGAACATTTGTTTTTGTGGGTTTTGCTCTTGGTAAAAGTGAAACTAAAAATACATTGGGTTGGGTACACATCTTTTGTTTTGCGTGACAGGATTTTCAATCAAAAGGTTGACTTTTGGCAAAAAAACATTTCAATTAGGGGTCATAAACTCTGATTCTGCTAAATTGCTTTTTGTTACAAGATTGTTAACTAGGCTTTTGTTGGTCACTTGATGCTTGTTGTTGTCCCTTGCACCTGCCAATTCTCTTACTTCCTCAAGCGTGCAAACACAACCCATCCACAAAGCAAAGATGCAAAGTCGTAACCACTTCTCGGAGGGCTAGTTCGCGTCGAAGTTTTTCTGTTTTCTGGGTGCGGGTAGGGTCCGAAACGAGCCCTGAACCTCCTCCTATCTTCCTATACTCCTATCTTCCTACACTAAAAGTCGGGAGGCCATTCGGCTGAGTCAGCGTCCCGTTCAGCGAGGTTGGCGTGTTGAACACCGAGGAGCCATGGTCGCCGATGCCGATCTTGATCGCTATCGTCGCCATGGCGTCCCGGAAGGCCAAATCAGCGCGGTGGCAGTTGGCGTGCACCGGAACGACCACACTGTAGCCGAGCACTTCCGCCTGCAGTTGCATCAGCACGCCCGCCACGCCATTGCCGCTTGATTGCATGACCTCTGCACCATCAGCACGATACCAGAACATCCGGGACACCCATTTTTCGATGGGCAATCCTGCCTTCAGCATGGTTTGCTTGAAGGCAGCAACAATACTCGGTGTTGTGCCATCCCGGAGTTCCCACAAGCCCAAGGAGGCAGCACAGAACTGGCCTTCGCGAAGCGTTCGGGTGTAGACTAGCTCCTGCTTGTTCGCTGACCGATCCATGGAGCTGTCGGAGGCGAGCGCGAAGAAAAGCGAGGTCTCAATCGCCTGACCTTCCACGGAGCAAATGGGTGCGGCGATTGCATGCACAATCTGGCGCACCGAGAAGGGAGAGTGGTAGGCTGTGGTAACGGTGCCGCCACTTAACATTAGGGCCTCCGCATCGCCGGGTATGTGGGCAAGTGGGCTGCCGCGTTTCGCCATGCGATATACCACTTAGAAGAGACCGTTGATAGCGCGGCGGATGGGCGCCGGCAAGGTTCCTATAACGGTGATTGAGGTCCCACCGCTTTCCCACAATGCCAAGGACTTGCAGTGCAAGCCTGAGTTGCCGTGTTGTTTCACGGTCGTACGGCGCAATTGTCTGTTGCCAGTCACCCAAGACTGTTGCACACCGGGCTGGGGGTACTCCCGGCAGGCAGCGCACCACATCACCCCATTGGCATGTTGCAACCATGGGCGACCGGCTTGCCATTCGGTTCGGAACCGACGCTTCTCCCTCTTGGCAGGCGGTGGGTGCCCCTGTGGCCGGGGTGTGCATACTTTGCATACGACCTCCACGCGGAAGGAGACGTGCACTGCACATGTGGTATGCACCAGGTGCTTGCATGTTTTGCATGCCCGCATGTCAGGCCCAGGTGGTTGATTGCACACACGGCATGCGCATTTAAAGCAATGACCGTGCTGCGTGCACAAGACATGAACCTTGTGATGACAATCCGTGCAAGTGACGATATCCCCGAGTAGTTCGCCACAGCAGGCACACGTGGGGAGAGAAGAGATAGGGTGGAAGAAGGAAGAGACCACCGCTGGTGCACTGCTCGGAGGGGCATTGGCGACAAGGCGTGGATGTGGGATCTCATCTTCAAAAGAGAACTGCCGTCCCTTGCTGGTACCCCCTTTGTTTGCCGCCCGGGTGACCTACGTGTGAAAGATGTCCGTACCGTTGCGCTTCACACGAGCTACCGCATCGGCAACGGAGGCCAGGTGCACCCATTGACCACTGTCGGTGCGTCGAACCCAAACGGGACGCATTACAAGATGCTGGTGAGAGGGACAAATGAGAAGATTGTATGAGGCACCCATTCCCACCCTTTCCTCTAGGCCCTGAACCCTTGGTATAGCTTTGACCCGAGAAATTTAGTACTAATGAAGCGTGTGCCGACCCTTGCCCACGACCCTTTCCCGAACGTTATGCCTGCGGAGCTCTCGCAACCTCGTTTCCCCAACCCCAACCCCGACTTGAACGTCTACTCCACAAGCTTGACTCCATATGCGTGCACGTGTAGGGACTCCGTACACATGAGAAGAATGCTACACTTAGCGACGTTAGTGCTTCGCGGATCGTTTCGTTATCTCTCCTTTCATACTTTCCACTTTCTACTTTCTACTTTGTACTTCCTACTTTCTATTTTATGCTTTGTAGTTTCTACCTTGTATATTGTCTATCGAGCCGTTGGACCGTGTAGCGACACTCATGAACACCTCGACAAATCAGCTAACAAGTGAATTCTGTGACAAATTAGATTAAAAAAAAAGCCCAAAAAAAAAGGCAATAGGCAATGAAAACCACATAAACCTTTCAAATACCTCTGAAAAACACAAAAAAACACAGAAAAAACATCAATAAACATCAATAAACGGCCCAAACGGGGCCAAAACGGTGAAAATCGCGAAAATAAACGCATAAACGCGTTTATTGGCCTCCGGCGGGCGGTTTTGGCGGACAATTACTCATGGCCTGCATACAGCACAACAGCCCCTCATTTCTGCGCACCTTTAGCCTGAAAGCTCGGTTCTGAAGTCCGGTACCTAATTAAGTACAGTATTAATTAGGTCCCAAAAAAAATACGGTCCGAATAGGAAGTGTTCGTTGGACACAGTGTTCGTTGGACACGGGGGGGGGGGGGGAGGCACAACTGCTCCACTGAACACCGCTTCTGCGCCAACTAAAGGGCACTAGCTGCCTTGCGCTGAGCCATTCTTATGGCTCCATCATGCTCGTTTTGAGCCAATTGAACTACACCACATATACACGGTGTTCTGTGATTCACTGTATTCTGAGCTGGACATTGATTTCGCCGTATGTTTGTTCCATAGTGGGCCGACACACAGGACAAGACCAGGGGGGGGGGGGGGCAAACTCAGACCAGGGGGGGGGGGGGAAATGCGGTCGCCGGGATTGGAAAAAAATGCGGAAAAATGCGGAAAAAATGCGGAAAATGCGAGAAAAAATGCGGCATAAAATGCGGTTTTGCTAAAATGCTATAGGACTCCCAAAACCCCTATGTTTATCAAGACGCATGTTGATCTGTTGACACCATCGCTCCATCAATGTGAAGACTACGGCCCCGGCTCAACATGCAAAGCGTGGTAGGGAAGTCTCACCCTTCTACTGTGGTTTAGGAGGAGGGGCGTTACACCCTCGGCAAGAAGCAGCAGAGCCCCAATACTGCCTCCACCCCATACCCCATTGAAGCAACCGGCTATTCGCCCCTCAATGGATAGCTTAACCGCCCGTAAGAATACGTTGGCGGCTGCCGGAAGCCTTCCCAAGCCCACAGGGTGCCCAGTCCAGTGAGCTTGGCGTATCGATGCGTTTCGCGGTTCGTTGCCCCCGACTATTCGCCCCTAGTTGGATAGCTTAACCGCCCGTACAAATACGTTGGCGGCTGTCGGAAGCCTTCCCAAGCCCACAGGGTGCCCAATCCGGTGAGCCTGGCGTATCGATGTGTTTCGCGGTGCGTTGCCTCCGACTATTCGCCCCGAGTTGGATAGCTTAACC
Source organism: Eutreptiella sp. 'Long Island Sound 2002' (assembly GCA_964036045.1). NCBI lineage: Eukaryota > Euglenozoa > Euglenophyceae > Eutreptiales > Eutreptiaceae > Eutreptiella > Eutreptiella sp. 'Long Island Sound 2002'. Next base: position 3,326,633 of record OZ038385.1, read on the forward strand.
GCCCGTAGGTATACGTTGGCGGCTGTCGGAAGCTACACTATACAAGGCGCCCTTCGACATCCAAGTTGAAGCGCGCCATAAAAGCCAATCGCCTCATCTGATTCAACAACTTGTTTTGCTTCTTGGAGACGTTGCCAGCTTGCGAGAAGAACCTCTCCACTGCCCCACTGCTGGTAGGGATGGTGATCAAGAACAACACCGCCTCCTTGAAAAGGGAGTCTGGCCGACTCTCCCACCATGCAAGAAGTTCATCACCGTTGTTGATGTTCCGGAACTCCGTTCTGCGGTACAAATTCCACTCCTCTTGGACGCCAGGAACTTCATCCAGCTTCAGCGACTTGTAGGAGGACAAGTTTGTATCCATGTCACTGAGGTTGCGTGGGTTGAGCACACGCAGCTGCTGGAAGAACTCAAGTTGTTCAGCCTCCTTCTCGAAGCGATTCTTCAACGCATTGAGCATCTCCTCCATCACACCAAACAATTTCCGGCGGATACTATCTGCGGACCTGGGCAACTTCTTCAACGCCTCCTCAATCCGCGGATGCAATATCTTCCGTTGCAGAGTATCCTCCCAATGGAACTGGACGTCCTTCATCTTGTCGTACACGAAGCAGGCCACTGGTCCATCGGATTGCGCCAAGTTGATGGCAGCCATGAGCACGGAAGTGTGATCCGTGATGAAAGCCAACCGCACGACACAATTCACTCCTTGCTTCGTGATGCAATCGTGAATCTCATGCATAAGGGACAAATTCTCCTCGTTGCGCTTCGTCTTTCCAGCATCCAGAACCACAAAGTCCTTCCACGCCTCCCAATTTTCACAATACCAATCAGCACCATCTCGCCACGATGTCCATCTCGTATCTCCAATATTGGGAGGGACCGTCTCCAAGCCAGAGCGCTCTCGCCAGCGGCGTCGGCGGGCAGAATGCATTGGTACTTTAACCAGAGAAGATGAGCGATAAAGAAGATTGATCATGGAGAACACGTCGTGCTTCCGGAGGATGTCACCAATGCCAGCTAGCTTGTGACTCCAACACAAAAACCACCGGGCGTTCCTCCAAACATGCTGCAACACGTGCTTTGCAGCGGCGACCACGGTGCTTCCCTCGTCGGAAATGACAAAGTTGATGCGGTCTGGATGAATCTGCGCAGTGGCTAAGGAGCTCAGAAGGGCACCCGCGATCTCTTTGTGCTCCACACCCCGCTGCGGACCCTTGCCCTCGAGGAAAGCAACGTCGATGCAGAACTTCAACCGGCCTCCAACATGGGCAATAATTGCAAGAACGGGCACCCCGCGTTCATCTGTCCACTCATCAAAAAGTAGTGTGGTGTTGCGGTCGGCAGTCTTCTTGTGAATTGCTCCTCGGTGCCCGTCAAGCACACGCTGGCCGTTGACTTTGGGGAAGTCAGAGCTGCCTTGCGGCAAGCAACCGGCAATGGTGGTGTACTTCTGCAACCAAGCACGCACAAGGGGGTGATCCAGCTTGTCCAACGGGATGCCGGCACCGGCGAAGGCAAAGACCGTATCATCAGCGGCCTTGTTCTTGTCGTTGCATGACGCCACAACGGATTGTAGGCTGGGCTGCCTCATTGCGGCTTTATGAGGTAGAGCATCTGCCTCTGCCTCTAGGCGGCGCTCGACCCGTGCCTTCTCCCTCTTCTGCATAGTCTCAACGGCCACCTGGTGCTTTTTGGAGTCCAAATGACATTGGACTGTGCTCTTCGTTGTGTGGCTCACGGGGCATCCACACGCATCGCACCATAGTACTTCAATACCAAGATCATTGGTGCGGAGACTCAGGGGATGGCCAGGGAATTGTTCCTTCCGCTTCCCAGGGCCCATGGTGCAATACTTTGCGCCGGCACCACCTCTCCCCTTACCACGTACTTTGCGGCGGGGTGGGCTATTTCCATCATCAGATGTGGGCTCAGAAGGAGGGCAATGGGAGGGCATAGCATGTGACATGTCTAAGGGAAAAGGAGCCATGTAACAAACAAAAGTGGCGGTGTTGGGAAGGTATGCAAACACTGACTTGACTACAAAACTACCCTTTAGTTGAACTACACAATGCCACTTGAATGTATCCTCTTGAACATTACACTAAGGGACCTGCCCAGAAAATGCGAAAAAAAATGCGGAAAATGCGAAAAAATGCGAATCGCATTTTTCCCCCCCCCCTGCTCAGACCCTGGTGAGTTGGACCCTGGTCCTCAAATGGTTCACTTGTCACCGAAAAAGGTGCCAAATGGGGCGGTAGCTGCAGGTGCTGTCGCCCCACATCCTGCAACCCAATATAAATTGCAGTCTCTCCAGCAAACCATCAAAGCATAGGTGCCGAATAGGTTCAAACAGTGATGCGGTGCACAGGGTGCCATGCTACACATGGTACAACACTTTCTCACTGGCGGTTATCTGAGAAGGGGACAATATCAAGGTCAACAGGGGCAACCCCATAAACCTGCTGCCTTGTTCAACCAACAGGCTGCCAATCCAAAGGAAGAGGCAGAGTTGCGGGTGTTCGGCGACACAGACAAGGTCAAAAAGGTTTGGCTGGGCCTGTGGACAAGGGGCAGAAGACTGGGAGCACAGCGACAGCAGAGCCATCTTGAACGATACAGCACAGTAATTGTACAATTGGTTGATCACGATGACAAAACCGGAAAATTGGGGGCACAAGAGCTGTTGAATGAGGGGTCAAAGATTCTGGTGCATCATCAGCTGCGCCTTGGAAGCATATGCACCCTCCCCACCTTGAAATCTCCCCCTTTTGGCACAACACAGCTATCAGGTGACGGCCCTGTGGGGCGGGGGTTGGAGGGGCGGCACCACAAAACAGCACCAACATGGGTGCATGACAATGTGTGCAACAAGAGCACAGGAAGGTCAAACAGACAACAGCAGCCTGAACCCCCCCCTCCCCAAATAAAGGCCAAGTAATCCCCCCCCAGAGGGCAGGTCCTCAAGGAGGGTGGGGTGCGGGGGAAAGAGGCAGATAAAGGTAAATCAGGGTCAAGTCCAGCGATGGGCTGCTGCTGCTTTCTAGAACACAGGAGAAGGGTTGCAGGTTGAAGTACTGGAGAGTGATGTGGTGTCTCTCAACCCGGTGGCTGCACTCTTCCACTTGCGTCACACCCTTCCTCCGGGCTGCCTTGTCACCAGGAGAGGGGTGGTGGGCGGGTGGGTCCAAGGGGATCCGGTGAGTGGGTCCTGACCTCCCCCCCCCACTGGTCCTGAGTTTTGGTGAGTGCCAAAGAGGCACCGAAGAAAAGTTTTGTCCTAAATGGACCAGCAGCAAAGGCTCTAGAGAAAAATTTTTGTCGGCTGAAAGGCCTGGAAAAAAATGTTGAGCGTGGTGCTGGTGGGTGGGTGGGTGGGTGGGTGCGCCCAAAGGGGGGTGGTGTGGGGACCCCCTTCCCGCCCCCACTGGTGCTGAGTTGTTAAGTGAAGCTGTGTTTGTGGGGGGAAACCATATGTGGGACAGTAGTCTATTAAGGTCCAGGACGCTGTTGCGTCCGGGGGTTAGTTGCAGAGCGGAGGACGGGTCTGACCCAACCATATGTAGGAGGGACTGCAGCATGGGTCAGCGAGGTCAGCTCTCATCTAGGACACATATGTCTGTGAAGTCTAAGGCTAGTCCAAGGCTGCATGGAATGCATGTGAAGCAGGTGCATCACTTCAACCAAACCGTGGCACCGCTTCAGGCACAGCAGTGCTTCCTTCAATGTACTAATATGCTCACAGATCCCAAAGAGGGGTGCAGCATATGGGAAAGGAGGGGGTTGTTGGCAAATTTAGAGCAAAAATGAGAGTCTCCTTTTATCTGGACACATGCTGGGGAAAGCTTGCACCAAATTTCCATGGCGAACAGCGCATCTCCATGTAGTGCATGATTTCCCAATATAATTTAGACTACGGATTCCGTTTTACAAGCAGTGGGTGGTTGATGGAATGGGTCTTGGAACTGCCGCCAACTCCGTTCAGCATACCGAATTACGAGAGGCCAGGCCACCACACTCGGGCCAATATCCCAATGTGTTGCCTCGCTATGCAGCTATGCAAATTTGGATGGCCATTTGAGCAGAACTGAAGGGCTTCCAAACGACCCACACATCTTGACCTTGAGTGAGATGTATGCCCACTTGCAGGCCCTACCCATGCAATGTCCGCAATCAACCCTACCATTTGCATGCACTCCTGGAAGCCCATCAAAGCCCCACCTCAGACAGGATGGCAACAGCAGTGGCATTGACCTCTCTCCTGCAAGTACTTGACACACCTCATCAGGGATGCATAAGGAAGATGGGGTAGGGAGGGGGCCTGGAACCCAAAGGTTTGTGTCCCAAAAAGCAAATCATTTCCTGAATCACCTTGCAGAGGTTGTTAGATCAAAACCACACAGGCGTGCATGAAACGGAAAACACCCCATTTTGGGGCCATTCGCGTACCAGAACCCAACCCACTTTTTCAATGGGGCTGGGGAGGTCAAAAATGGAAAAATGACGCGCCCCCGCCCCCCTTTTTGTTGTCAAAAATCATGAACCCGTTTGGATTTTTTCGATTTTGAGCTGAAGAAGCATTTTCAGGCCCCAATTCCACGGGGTTTGGCTGTGCAGAGTGGGACGAGCACTCATGGAGTTTGTGCCATTTTCAGCAATTTTTCTTGTGACACCGTTTTTGGTGGCCTTGGTGACCCTGTGGTACCCCCCTTGATGGTCGGAAATGGGCATGTTGTGACATTATACCCATGGTGGGATGCAGGAAGATATGTTTGCAGCCTCACACCTTGGCTTGGGCCGTTCATGGCCCGTGTGAAAGCTGCAAAATCACTCTTCCCACTGAAAATAGCCTTCATGGGTTGGCCGAAAAATAGACTTTTTTTCTGACCCCTGACGACCCCCAGGTACTCTTGGGCTTGGCTTGGGTCATCATTTGGTGACAAGGGAAAGTCACAGACACCCATGGCGAGCAACGTAGCACCAATTAGGCCCTCCTAGTGGTGCTTATTGGCCCCGAAATGGGTAGTTCTGGGCTTATTTTGCACAGTGGTGGGCAAAATTTGGTTGGCCTGTTGTGGCTACTATGCTTGGATCCAGACCTGGTCCACTTTTTTCGTTTATATGGACCCCCTCACCAATGGCGGTGTCCTGGGTTCTATCCCCTGGTACCCCCGATCAGCCCCCTTATGGGGCCCAAGTACCGAGGACTTAGCCATTGTCAGGAGAGCATGGGTCAGCTGAAAAATCACATTTTCTGGGTAACCTCCAATGACCGCTGGTGGCCTTGGGCCAGGCATAGGTCATCATTTGCTGACAGACGAAAAACATTTTCACCCACGCCTGATCAGCTCCCTTATGGGACCCCACAGGACTAAGCCGTTTTCAGGTCGGCAAGGGTTGGCTGAAAAATGCTGGCCTCCAATGACCGCTGGTGGCCTCGGGCCAGGTTTGGCTCATCATTTGGTGACAGAGTGAAAAGATGCAACCCCTTGGGGAGCCATTGTCAATTAGGCCCTCCTAGTGGTGCGCACTAGCCATAACAGCGGTGTTTTGGGCTGTTTTGCACGAAGCCGGGAAAAACTTGGTTCGCCTACTGTGGCCACCATGCATGGATCCAAACCCCGGTCCCATTCCACTATTTTCTTCTTTCTAGACCCCCTAACAAGTGGCGGGCCCCAGGTTCTATCTCCTGGTACCCTTGATCAGCCCCCTTACAGGGTCCCATCGCTGAGGACTTACCCGTTTTCAGGCCACCATGGGTCGGCTGAAAAATCGCAATTTGGCTGACCTCTGATGACCACAAGCTGGCCTTGCGCCAAGCTTGGGTCATCATTTGTTGAAAACGGCAGCACAAAAACACCCATGGGGAGCCATGCAGGACCAATTGGTCCTGTGCCTATGAAAAGGCTGTTTTGGGGCTATATCAGCCCATTTGTACAGATGGATCCGCGAAACTCTGGGCCCTCTTGGTGGTGCATTGTTAGGGGCAATTCTTTGTGAGGTGGACTTGCCAAAGGCAATAGAATCTCACTTTTTCCTACAATAAAATCTGGGTCCAGGGGTGGTTCCCTCCTCTTGTGGATGTCAGCCTTTCTAATATATCCCTGCACCTCATCATGCTTCCAAGAGTATGTTGGGCTACAGTAACGCATAGAAAGCAGCTGGGCACAGCGACAGCCTCCACTGAAACCCTTGAAACCTGCAGGCACAACCCTCCGCAACAGGCCTCCGGACCCCACTTACCCCCCTTACCTCGGAGTGCAGAATGTTGGGCTGCCTCTGCATTGTCAATGCTGGGCCTTTGGCCAGGCAGCCCCTCTCGTGCTCTCCAAGGTGGATTGCGTGAGAGAAGCCAACCCCCTGCTGACAGAGCAAGAGGCTCCTGCTCTGCAGCCTCAGGTTTGCCCCCTGGTTGCTCGGCTGTGGCCGTCTGCAATGCTGGCATCGCCCCTTGGCAAGGACATGCTGTACACCATCGTCTGGTGCATGGGAGAGGGGTTCTGCCTGCTCCGACCTCGGGACATCCCGGGCACCACTTGTCAACGCCGTCTGGGGTGCACGATGGGCTTCAGGGCAATGTCCTCCGCCGCGGTCCTGCATTGCTCCTGCAGCGCTCGGTACACCATAGCCCCAACGGACAGGTTCCCTCTGGAAGCCTGCACAAACTTAGCCTCTGGCAACTTGAGCAGCTCCAAGCCACTGGTGTTGTAGAGTATTGTGCGGCCACCGGACACCTCCTGCAGCCACTCCTGCACCTCCTCCTGCGACCACTTGGCAGGTCCATGGTCTACACCGCGCTGCACTGGGGCTGGCTGGATGTTCCCCTTGAGGGCCACGCCTCCCAAGCACAATGATGAACGAGCCCCCATCGGCAAGGCCCCTTTTGAGTCCAGGGCCGATGGCACTGCGGCGACTTGCTGCATCCCCCCAGCGTCCCATCGCACAGGCAGGGACTTCAGCGCGGGGCCCTGGATCTGCATCGCCAGACCATGCGGGACATCCTGCTCGTAGACCATCACATGCGCGGCGGTCCCCGCAAGCTGCACAGTCCAGCCCAGCATCCCCAGCGTTGCCACAGTTGTGGATGGTGTGGGGGCCACACAAGTCAACAACACCCCCGTGGCTCGGGGATCCGTGAACAGTGCGAGGGACGGAAGGTGGGCAGTGCATGCGACGCCAGCGTTCGGGGGGCGGGCCCAAAGGGCCAATGCAGCCACAGGACCATCGTCCTCAAGGTGGGGGCCACCGGGGCCTTGGGCATTAAAGTTCATTCCAAGCTCGACGAATGTCAGACAGCCACCAGTCGTGCAGTCATATTTCTGCGCAGCGCCTCCAGCACTGTGCCCGGGGACTGTCACTCGTAAAACGAAGTGTGACGTCATGGGTGACGCTGTCCGAGATTTCTGCCCCACCTCCACCAGCTTCAGCACCTCCAAAGGGCTGCGCAAAGAGCACTCCACAACACCCATCAGTGCAGGTATCACGTCCCCATACCCCAGTGCATGCTCCGCCATCTCCAGTTGCTGCCGGTTGTTGAGCAGGTCATAGCACTGCCCTGTCAGGACCTCCCAACATGACACTTTCAGCTTCGTTCCTGTGGGCAGCGCTTCAAACATCGCCTCTGTAGCAGACCTCACTGCTGCATTCCAGGTATGGCTCTTGCCAGACTTTGGCTCCCCACTCACGAACAGGGTGGCAGGCTCCCCAGCGACGGCGGCGCTGACCAGGGGAGCAGCGGCGGTTGTGTAAACGTTGCTGTTGCTGCAACTTGCATCGAACACATGATCGCAGTAAAACTCGTGGTGGCTGATGGTATTGCACTTGCTGGCGTGGGTGTTGCACTTGTGGACCACAATGCACTTCGGGTTTGCTGCCGTGAGCATGTCGTACTCCGCATCCTGCACTTCTGCAGTCAACAGCGGACGCTTACGGACGCAGACCCGCAGCCGCTTCGGGGCTGTTTGCTGCAGAGGGGCTGGCTTCCGGTGCAGCGGCCGCCATTGCCCGCTGTTGTACTGGTGAATCCCAGCTGCAAAATCTTGAGTGGGCCCTGGGCTTCGTCCCCACATTCTGCAGGGCCCATCACATGATCACATGGCATTGAGTGTCATCCCGAACACTAGGTAAACAAAAGTACTCAGTTGACCACCTGCTTGAATCTACCTACCCTTTGCATATGCACTTTTGAAGTGCTACGCCCGATGATGTTTTGTTGAAACTCACATGTACAAGAAAATGTTGTTGCCTTTATGTTTTTTCTAATCCTTCTCAGGCACGCATTACTAAAACATCGTTGCTGTAGCCTTGTGTCATCTTTGTGCCCTCTGTCCTGATCTTTGTATGGGTGGTGTCTCCTCCGACTGTGTCACTGCATTCCCATTCAACATTGCACAGCCCATCCATGCGAGTTCAACAGTCTATAAACATACTTGTGTGCCTCCCCTCGCACCTGGTGGTAACTATGGCACAGCATGGTGGCCTTGGCCTTCACACACTGTACTTGGACCACCTTGTCCCATGCCTCCAAGGGGGCATGTTTGCCGAGCGCATGCCCGGCGCGCCCCCTTTGTATTAAGTATCTTATCTCTAGCCCCAAGTTTATCCTCACCTCGGGAAGTCCCCCAAGTAGACTGCACTAGACCGCAAACCTTCCCTGCAAGGCACGTTGCATAAGCCGAAATATGAGAATTCAACAACATAAAATGCCACACCCACCACTTCCATCCCCACTCGTTGAGGCCGCATGGGGTTATAGATATTGTATTGCCTCGTATGCTCTTTCCCGCTTTGTCACCACCATAAAGTCTGAAGCTTACCATCCTCTTATCATCAGTTTGATACACCTGTATTGTTGCGTGTGCGTAGCACTCCCACCATTATTTAGCAAAATGTAGCCACCGTGACACATTCATCATTATTTTCGCCGTCCGAAACCATCGACAACTGTTCCAGAATGTAAGGCACTTCAGACACATGGTCTGAGACAATACTCTACCGTCCCCTAGTACATACCTGCCATCCCCACAGAGAGGGGGCACAAGGTTGTGGGTTAGGCGATGCAGCATGTGCTCACCCCACGGGCCAGTCCTGCCTCATGGCTGGATTGGGGGCTCGTATGTCGTAAACCGAAGCCATGTGGGAAGGGAAAGGCCACCGCGACACATTCATCATCACCGCACTTGTCTTGTAACACATCCCTATGGCTTGCCTTGCATCTGCCAGCATTAACTCCAAGGTGTCCTTCATTGCTTTCTATGCCCCTACCGGAGTGTGTGTGGTGCAAATAGGAGACTCCATCTGGGTTCAACCATGAAAGATATTTGGGGTTAATTGGGCAGATTTAGGTGGCGTTGAACCTTCGGCAAACACCATGTATTCTCAAGATGATACCTCGCTCCGTGACGCCACCACAAGAGGGCGAATCAAATTAGGTACCAAATTAAGGGGGAATCTTTGCACTGCGCGCTACTTTTAGACTATGTTCCCCCCGAAGAGCCCCCAAGCAAACCCCTTGGAAACGCCCTTAGAATTAGGCGACCCAAACTGCCCTAGCTCAAGAAAGTTACCTACCAAACTACCTTCCCTTCACATGACACACATCATGCACAACTGGAAAAGCCATGAATAGCGCATTGGTCGCCACCCTCAAGAACACAAAACTGTCTTTCTGTTCCATTTTCTACTAAATACACATGAACTCCATCTTGCATTGGCGATTCACCACCCATGGTGCATCTTGGTAGTACTCCAAGTGGATGAGCCCATCTCCCGCCATCCCAACCGAACTCGCACGCCGTTGGAGCGGGTGTAGAACACCCGATCGCCAAGACTCAAATCCATGAAGAAAGTGTGTCTAAGAAAGGAGGAGGGGGGTATGAAGTCCTGTAGCATATGTGCAAGCACGATAGATCAATGTGTGCACACAAGCATTGCGCCTTGCCATGCCTTGACACAACCATGCTACGCCATGCCATGCCTTGACCCAAACGCAGGGGGCCCCCAGAAAAAAAATTCCTGATACCACCGTGGCATTTTTTTTTCGGGGGGTACCCCCGGGGGGGGAGGGGGGTACGAAAAAAAAAATTCGCGCGAAAATTTTTTCCGGGCCCCAAAAACTGAAATTTTTTTACTTTTATCGTACTTTTTTGAATGTGGAAGGTGCAAGGAGGATACCTTTCAAGGTATTCATTCATATTTTAGCCGATATGGGTGGTATTTGTGTTTAAGGGCACGAAGACCCCCGGTCTGTTCCGGCTGCACTGCAGCGCCCCACCCTGGCCTCTTATCGGCAGGAAAGAGTCCCCAAATGAGCCAATGCAACTCATTTGGGGCGAGAAACCGAACCAGCAGCATTGAAGGACAAGGGTGACGAATGTCCATTCTGGCCGTTCTATAGGTTGCCCAAGCCTATAGTGGACCCCACAATGTCATGTCCCCGTTGCCTCATAGCATGCTGGTTGATGACCGCTGTGCCACATTTGCTTGCCAAAGAAGGTTGGTTCTCAGTGGGACTACGGTTTGTGTGTTAGTGTGATGGTATGTATGTGTGTATGTGGATGGTGCACATTGTCGTAATACGCAGCGCTTGCACGCACAACGCGGAAAAAAAAACACGGTCTAATTTCTTGCAAATCACGCATCACGAACCGCGACATTATCGCTGCACCGCGCGCACATTGCCGTCCGGATCCCCCCTCACCGTAGCCACACGTCCTACCAACCTTGAGAGGCTTGCCATCGTTTCGCCCGCCCAACGGGGTGCCCAATCCCGTGAGGCCGTTTCGAGTCGTTTCGCGTTTCGAGTGGCACTATGCGGTCACCCCATCACCGCAGGTGCTTACCGCTTTTTGGGCCTCCCACCTTGGGAAGCTGCGGGTCGCTTTTGCCTTGTGTTGCCTTTGGCTACTGCGGGTTTGCTTTTCGACTTCTTCTTCTTGTTCTTCTTCTTCTTCTTCTTCTTCTCGTCCGTGCTACTACTACTAGTACTGGTTGTGCTGCTGCCGCCGCCGCTGCTGCTGCTGCTGCTGCTGCTGCTGCCGCTGCTACTACTGTTGTTGTTGCCGGTGCTGCTCTGACTAGTGTTATCCTCGTTCTCCTCGTTCGGGTCATAGTCATCATCATGCCGCTCCTGTTCCTTCATAACTGCCGCTGCTGCTTTGTCTCCTGCCCTCAGGGCCTTTGCCGTTGCTCCTTCCTCCTCCACCTTATCCGCATTGGCGAGGATTTCCTTTTGTAGTTGGGTTTCGCCTTTCAATCTCTGGACTTTCCCCTTTACGCGTGTCTTCTCGCGTTCCTTCTTCTGTGCGGCTAAGTCCTTCTGCCAGGCAGTCATTCCTTGATCCAAGATGGCCTTCTCCTCCTCGGAGACCTCCCAAAGCGCCCGATGCTCCTCTGTGAAGGGGAAATCCTTATGCGTGTCATCCACGAGAAGGTGACCAGGCATATTGTACCTGGATTCCCAACGGCCGCACCCGGGAACAACACATTGGATGGGCTCATTGTGCACAACCTGCTTTGCCAAGGCTGCCATACTAGCTTTTCGGAAGCAATGATGGGCACATGATCCTGGGGCAGGTTGCCAGCGTGCGTCGGCCGTTTTAGCCTTTTGCATGTGGAGGCGGCATGCACCATCCGTGTGTCCACAAAAGAGGCATGGCGGACATGGCCCCTTCGCCTCACCTCGGCCAATATGAAATGCCATATGTTGGATCAAGTCCTTGCCTTTCACGGACATATGGCAATACTGGCACTCATGTTGGCGGATTGCCTGATTCATCAACCCGAGCCTCATGGGTACACGGAGGGTCACGCGAGAAACAACCAACCCCATCAACATAGAACCAGTGGACCTTCTCGTGGGCGTGGCGCATCAAGGGATAGCACCCGCGAAGAACGAGAGCACTTGATACCCCCAATGGTAGAACACCCATACACTTGGTCGGAACAGGACACGAGACCGGGAGTTCAACCAGCGGTTCAATGGGGGCACCACTGCGTGGGCTACTGGGGTCATTAGATGGTTGCGATGCGGCTGACGATTCGTGCTGCGATGGCTGTGACCCTTGGGAGGATTGACTAAAAAACCTCATCATTGAAGTTTGATGTCCCTTTGCAGCGGGGGCAATGCCTGCGCGGTGCTTCTTGCCCTTGCAATGTAACTCATAGGGCTGGGTGTCTGGGGCGGCCATAATTGACAACCGCTCTCCGCAGGGACATGTCCACCCATGGGCGTCCCGCTTGCCCCATGCAATGTTGATCGCTGACGACATGCAAAAAAACTTGTGAGAATTGGGAGCAACAAAAATGTATAAATGGAGATTAAGGGACTCTTGAATTGACTGTGCTACATAAAAATTGTCGCGTTGACCTTCAGCCTCTCACCCTTTCCGTTGGGTCGCACTCCTTGCACTACCTCGCTAATTGCCCTCTTCCTCTTGCCCCTAGAACCCCAAACGTGCAAATGCACAAGTGACTACTCTTAATTGAAGTGGAGTTCAAGTGCAAATTTTGTACAATGCAACATTGTAATGTTCACATGCAAATTCAGGTCACTTACACAGCAAGGGTCGTGCTTGCGAAAAAAAAAACCCCAACAAGTGTGTTTGCTTTTTTTTCGGGGGCTACCCCCGGAGGGGGAGGGGGGTACGAAAAAAAAAATTCGCGCGAATTTTTTTTCCAGTGGCCCCCTGCCCAAACGTGCTACGCCTTGCAAAACCTCCGCTAGGGGTCACCATGATGCCCCTAGGGGCCCCTAGTATCTCAAAGTATGGGTCTCTAGTACGGCCAGACGCCCAAATAGTTGCACTGCGCGCGCAGTGCGCGCGCACTGCACTTAAGGCTCCCCCTAAGCCCCCCCCCCCCCCCTGTATAAGCTACGCCAATATACAGAATCATCACGGTCCCTACGCCTATTGTAGCTTGGACAAGGGCGTGGCTTGCGCGCAACACATACAACTGCCGACACAAACGTGCACAGGCCACATGTGCTGAAATTGGCAAATGTGACAACAAACCCATGTCTTATGTGGCCACACTACATTTCGTACGTAATTAAATTACGTACAAAATTATTACGGTCCCTACGCCTACTGCAGCTTGGACAAGGGCGTAGCTTATAGAAAAGGGGGGGGGGGGGTACACGGGGTTAGACATCCAATATCATGCCTAGGGGGAATCCTTGCACTGCGCGCGCAGTGCGCTACTTTTAGACTATGTTCCCCCCGAAGAGCCCCTAGGCACGCCCCTTTGGAAACACCCTTAGAATTAGGCGACCCAAACTGGACTGGAGGGGACCTTGAAGGGGGACCTTGCCGGTTCTTGTGGCATGGTGAAGGACCATGGGCCTTTGGGGGGAAACTTGACTGTGTGTTGGGCAGCGGAGATGGAGGGCAGTCAGGTGGCGAGTCTGAACTTGGGCCTCAAAATGTATCACCATATCAATCAACCGAGAAAAAGAATAGATGTGGTGGAAATGGGCAAAAAATGTGTGGAAAAAAAGTGAAATGGGTGAAACAGGGTGAACATCCAAAAATGCCAGATCCCCAATGCATCAAAACCTACTACCAAACAACAATGATGCCCAAAGTACCACAAAGTATGGGCTTCTACTACGGCCAAACGCCCAAATAGTTGCACTGCGCGCGCACTGCACGCGCACGGCGCTTAAGGCGCCCCCCTAGGGGTATGCTATGCAAACGACCCCGCAAAAGGGGGGGTGCATGGCGTCCGCGCCTACGCTTGATCTGGAAACCTAACCACCTCTCTTCGAGGTGATTTTACCATCCCCAGCCAAATCACAGAAAAAATTTGATCTCCATGGACCATGGGTCAGCACTTGTACCACGTGCATGCCGTGCGCTACTTTGCGAGTACGCCTGAATGCCTTAGTTCTCCCCTTCACAAAATGGTCCCTATGGACAGCAAATGCTTTGGCCACAAAGATTGTACAACATTGCACAATCAAGAGCACAATGCAATTGGCACCCACGCCATAATCTTTAAAATGGCGGGGGCGATTGTAGCCCTTCGTAGCCCGAAAGAAATACATCTGTAGAGGTGTCCGGTGCAAGAATACGTCCAAGTCGTTGCATTGTGTGCGCACCGTGTGCATACTGCGCACGCAGAGGCTAGGATACTCACCCAAGAATACCTGTCACCTAACTGGTTGCACAGTGAAGCAGCAAAACCCACATGAGAACAACGAAACTGCCTTCAACTTGGTACTCCACTGTGGCTATGAACAAACGATGAGGTATCCCTTGACTTGGAGCACGGGGAACGCGTTGTCCGTTGTCCGTCTCTTGGGTGATGGGGAGGGCGGTGGTGAATCACGAGCGTGGACGCGACACACTTGTTGATGGCAAGCGAGGACAGTGATGTGGTGGGGATGAAGGCCGTACCACAAACTCCACAAGGTCCGCGGGCATTGACATGTGTATTCTACGAACAAGGGGGAATGTTTGCCCGGCGCGCGCCCGGCGCGCTACTTTTAGACTATGTTCCCCCCGAAGAGCCCCCAAGCACACCCCTTGGAAACGCCCTTAGAATTAGGTGTCCCAAACTGCCCCAGCTCAAGAAAGTTGCAAATTGGGGTACACAGTACCACTCTCGCTCCTTTAAGGGCGATCTGGGTCAACACCTTAGCAAGTTGGGAGAATGGGGGGTTAGGATAGCACAACCGCATCGATCTCCAGTAGAAGCGACAGGCGTTATTGAGGTATCGCGAACAGTAGAGCTGCATCATAACATTGGTCCCACAAGTGTGGGTGTCAAAACATTCAGTACAATAGTGCTCCTTACACTCATCACAAACTGCGATGGTGGAGCGTTCTGGCAACACAACACACACACTTCTGCCTCATCCTCTGCCTCATCTTGCGTGCCACAACCGAGCAAACAGCTGCTCAATGCGTGCCCTATACCACCCGTGCACGTCATTGCAACATTGTTGGTGGGCTGTCAAAGTGCCATTCTTTCTTCCAATGAATGGCACAATGACATGAATCCGGCCCTTATAAGCACCATCATGGCCCCCAACTTCGAAATCAAAGAAATCACCTCGGGTACGAGAAGGTCCATACCCATCCCAAATCAAAACATCTGCTGATGTCCCGGGGGCCAAGGGGCAAATCCATATAATGTTGCCCAACATATCAACGGCAACAGTCCACCGGTAGGGCACGGGTCAAAAAAGATGCCCGGCGCGCGCCCGGCGCGCTAACGTTCCCCCCAAAGCGCAAAATAGAGTAAGTTTGCAGTAGACACCCTAAAATTGTATCACCACATACTAGGAGTTCAATATGGGGGATGGAAAATTGGTAAAAATGGTTGAAAATGGGCAACAAAGGGTGACAATTCAAATGTGCCACATCCCAAATGCATAGGAAGCTAAAAAACCCGCAGTATGGAACCAAAGACTTGTCAAAAGGGGCCAAAAGTAGGGTCCGAGTATTTGCCGACATCCAAAACTTCGCACTCCGTGCGCATTGCGTGCACGGCATTCCCTACAATTCCATATGACAACACAACACCCACTGCATGTGTGCCGCGTCAGATGCTCCCCCCACAAAAAGAAGGAACCACCAAATCCCATGGTTCCAAGGGGGCGTATTTGCACTACATGCACACCACACGCTACTTTTGCGGCGAGTACACCCAGACCAGCCTGATTTTTAAAACCCCCAAGATAGTCACTAAGGAGAGCAAACCCATTGGACACAGGAATTGCATAAACACACCTCCTTGCTACAATTATTGCACAACCAAAGGCATGTTGACATGTCTGAATACATTTGCAAACTGAGACAAACTAATAGCACCGGAAGGTTCAATGCAATCAGAAGTGGCTACAGGGACGCCAGATGGCCAAATCTCCACACAGTGTGCCAGGTGCTCCCCACAAAAGTTGTGGAAACAACAACGCTAGTTTTTTTTTGTTCTTTGGTCCAAACCAAGATGAGCTGACGTACCCTGCTCACCGTATGGTATTCGAGACAACCTCTCGGAATCAAGGTTCAGAGCTGCGGGCATGTCTGTTGTACATGGCAGAGGCCAGTACGTCTCAATCCACACATGCTGCATCTGCAAACACTGCCGTGTTTGGGTTGAGGCACTTCTCCATCATTATCTGAACACACGGAAACACACACACACACACCCTTCATGCCCGGGGCCATGCCATCTGTGATGAATTCGGTGCAGATAATTCAACCATTGAACTGACTGCAGCATTGAAATCAGTGGAATTGTGAATAAGTGTTATCCAATATGAGAATCTGCAAGCCATGTCTGTTCATGAAGGCAAAGCAAAACAACCGGATGTGCCAAGAGACTATCATGCCCGCCTGCATTCAGGAACAAACGAACCCAATGGCCACTTTTCTGGCAAAAATGTAGAAATGGAATGCGGTGAGGTTGACAACCTGGATAGGTAGAAATGGCTCCAAAACAATGACTGCAATGCCGAGTTCAAAAGACCCTACCAGTCGTCCATCAACAGAAACTTGGTGGCACAAAGGAGCATGTGCACCTACAATTACCACCTGCATCTTGCTCCAAACAAAAGACAATCAACCACAGCAGGCCCCTGTGCAGAGCCATTCCCCATTGACACAACATTCAAAATTTTCTGAACGCAACGGCGCAGATTTCAGAAAAATCCTCACAATAAATCCGTGGGACTTCTGTTTTTTTTTGGGGGGGGGGTTCAGACTAAGATGAGCTGGCGTAGCCCGCTCACTTCACATTACTCGAGATAACCTCTCGGAATCAAGGTTCAGAGCTGTCCAGTGCTACCATGATCCCACAATAAATCCGTGGGACTTCACAACACACGTGGTGCTGCCAGGCCCCTCACGAGCACTGTCAGAAATACTGTGGTGCTTGAATCAAGGAGAAATGCATTTTCCATGGCGGGATGGGGTGAATGATGGTAAGCCCCCCCCCCTCCCTCTTGCGCAGCATGGCCAACGTGTGGTAGAAGGTGGTCAGACAGGGACCCCACGCTTGGACAAGGCTGTGGTTGTGTGCAATGCAAAGCGCAACAAGAAAGGTGTGCACCCTAAATCTGCCCAAATCTCAGCCAGATCAGGCGTTTCACTCCGAAGCCCACGAAAAACCAAAAAGCAATGTTAGAATGTTCGGGTTGTCCTGAGTTGGCATCAGAGGCATCAGAGGTGCCCTTTGCAATCATGTGCCCCATCTTAATTGCACATGCTTGCCTTGAGGGCAGGCTTCTGAGCAGTTTTGGCGGGTTTAGGGCTGAAAACCTCATCAAAACAATTGGAAGTGGGTAGGAAGTAGGTGAAAAGACCCTCGCCTCCCCGTGTCCTTCCCCACCTCATGGAAGACGGTCCCCTGCCAGCCCCCGGGGGACGGTTGCCAAGTGACAGTCCCCCACCCCCCCCCCCCCGGGAACCGTACCACCACCATACACGCACACTGTGGGGCACAGAATTTGCCCATGTAGCTGCGGGAAAGAGAAGGCTTCAGGCTCTATTCACAATTAAAGCACTACCAAACGCAAAGATCAAAATCATTCCAAAAACATCTGTCTGTCCTGCAAGCGCCAGGTCAAGATACAGGGGGGTCAAGTCAAAATAGAGCAACATAGGAGCTACAATCTTGACAGTGATATACTATGCTGCATCCAACAGCCCTACCCCAAAATCAGAATTCTGTTCACCCGAGAGCCACTGGCATCACCTCAATTATGATGCCTCACCACACTATCATGCGTCGCAAGGATCGGAGCATGAAAGCAAACAAAAATATAAAAAGCGCATCGGGCCTGAAAGAGTAGTACTAGGCTGGTGCAGCATGGACCTCTGCAAAGCAGGCCAAAATTATCTTGCATTGTTTGTGTGTTGAAAAACTTTGTTGTGCAGCAAACATGTACATTACTCATTTGGGTAAACACATTAGAGTGAAAAAGGCACCAACCAAACGACATTGCTCATACCCGAAGCAACCTTGAACCACGACATGCCCAATCATGATTCGAGTGGGGCAAAAGAAGAGAGGGGCGTCCAATTGCATCGCAGATGTGCCATGCTTCAAATGACATCAACATCAGCCTGTGTCTCTGACCACTCCCCTATGGGGAAAGGAGGGAAGACCTCGCGCCTGATGATGGATCAGAAAACAATGCACACACCAACTTCACACCATGAACAACCTGTGTTGATTGTTGCTGACAGCTTTTCAAAATGATGAGGTGCAGCCAAATACACGGGCCACTGCATCATTTATGTGCACTGTAGCTCCACAAAGAATGGGCTTCTGATGTGCGCCACACCTGCAAAATTTCAAAAACACAACTACCTGTAACAAAATGCACGGGGATGCACGTACCCACCCACAGACCCACACATCCACAGACACACAAACATACAGTTGCACATACACAACGCAGCGGATTTGCAAAAGTTGCCCCACCACAGCAATTTGTTTTGGTATCACACAGTTTCCCTGGCAAAAGCTGCTGCAGTACCGAAAATTTGCACTGTGTACACAATGCGCCATTGCATGGATTATAGTCCCAAAAGATAAGCAGTATGTACAAAGCAAATGGTTCCTGAAACGGCGTGCATCCTTGCTTGCTCCACCCATGCTTACTGACGTCTGTGGGTACACACACAAGCCGGGGCATGCTGCAAGCCCATTTGTAGTAACCAGTCCCACTGAGGCGTGGCAGTTTCGTGCTGTTTTCAGCCTCTGTCGTCGAGTATGCCAATCACCAGGAACCGGAGGCACCATGGAACCATGCGCCCCACCCACCCACCGTGTCCATCGCCTCTGTGACCTGGCGTCCCACAAGGTCATGGCATTACATTTCTTCCTTGCCTCGGAGCATACTCTCAAAACTGTAGCATCGGATCAGCTGATATGTCACTTCAGCGCTCGTATTCTGTCATCCCACTTACAAGTACCAAGCCCCGCTCCCAGTTGCTTGGTCTCAAGGCATTGATTCATGGGGTGCACATACATGGCCACGTATACACACACAGACACGCGCTTGCTTACTTCATTCCTGAATGCCCGTAGTTCCATAAATAATGCAATGGCTGTCCACGACGGTAGAAACTCTGAGTGCTCCACGAACAAAGGTGAATAGAGGGGGGACCACCCCACTTCCCCCTTTGGATGTTACCACGGGATTTACACCTGTGCCTCAAACTAAGGTGGTGAAGGTAACATGGGCACAAAATGCACTGCGTGCAAGACTAGCAACATTTTTGGCCAGTCCAGACAGCAAAATGTACAGCCAAAAAAAAAGTGACAAAATATTCGTCTCTCTGTTCTACAACTGCGGACATGATGGACATGATGTGAGGCGATGTGATACGATCTGATATGATACAAAGCGATGATATGATATGATATTGGAGAGGGAATCCAGTCGGCAACGTATGATTCATCGTGGAGAGGAGCATCAATGCTCCGCTCTCTCCACATGAAATGTGTAAAGTGTGTCAGTGTAAAGGCACACAGACTGTGAATCATGCATCAGCTTCGCACATGACGGATGCACTGTACAACTTTTCGGAGATACAGGAGAACACACAAGCACAGACATGGGAAGGTTGAATAAATCCATGGCTGTGCAGATGAAGTGCACAGTTCTGTATTCCAGGCAGAAGGCAGGTATACCCATAGCATCTACCTAGTCACTTTCAACAGGAGCAGTGCAGGTCCGTTTTCAGACCAAAGGACACTTTGGCCCACCCAAGATGCCATTGGTATCACAGGACGGCATACACATCCTCAAAGGGAGTGCATCTGCATGCACAGCACAGCGTGGGATTGTGTTGCTAACAGGCAATCAAACGCTAAGGATATGGCCTGAGGTATCCAAAAAAATGGACCCTATGCCGCAAAATTGAGAGGAGAACGATACAAAGGGGATTGGTCGAGGGCATGCTACTTCTTGGGGTGTAGCTGCCGCAGTTGCAGATCTTGCAGCGCCGCAAAGGAGTCAAGGCCGGTCATTCTGTCGCATCGGCCACAATTTTCACACGTGCTTGCGCATTCGCGGATACATGCCAACTAGTGTAACAAAAGGAAGGAATGGTCCAATCAGTTAAATCGCGTTTCCACGCTGTGCAAATCTCAGATGGCATCAGCATGCCCCATGGCATTGACATGTACACTGTCGTGTTGTGCAAAATAGGACGTCAAATCATGTCTACACGCGGCCAATGGACCCATGACTGCGACCAGACGCAGCAAATCTGTGTCCGTTGCACGGCTGGCTGATTTGTGCCGCTCTGTTGGTAACTTTTTGCTGATCATCCTCTGGGTTGGTCAGTGCCAAATCTGACTTGGCCATTATGTGCGTGTACTCATGCTCCAAAGCACCCCCCCCCCCCCCAGGGACGACGGTTCCCCCCCACCCCGCAGGACTGTCACCAAATGACGGTTCCCCCCACCCCGCAGGACTGTCACCAAATGACGGTTCCCCCCACCCCCGGGGGGACGGACACCACACAACAGTAACCTGAATTCTAGGAAACCCAACGAAGAAATTTTCTTCGGCGCCTGTGATTTCCGATTGATTTCTTATTGTTCATGGGCCCAGTGACGGTCCCCCCCCCCCATAGGGGGGGATGGACAAGGGGGGGGGGGGGTGCCAGCGGGTGTGCAAGCAATGTCCAGAATGCATCAATTGGGCCTGCTTTCGCAAACAAATCTCACTTGGGTGCGTTTCGGTCCCTAAAAGGGCAACCCAACTGATCATCAGTGGGCCTCCTCGCCCCAACAACTGGATTTCCTGCAATGCCGCAGCATGTGATTTCAACATGGATAGTGAGATACAGTGCCAGACAAGCAGGTTGGGGTGAACACAGCTGACAGGGGAAGGTGGGGAACTTTGGCTTCGGCCTAAGCCTGACATCTGCCCTATGCTACAAGGTGCGGAAAGGTAACGAAATCGAAATTAGGATCGCAGGGGGCTTCATTTGGCTGAATCCGAACTCGAAAGCGAGAAGAAAAAGAGGAGGCAACAAATGATGACCTCCCAGTTGCCCAGGCATCACTTTTACACCTCCTGCAGCAATCACAGCAAAATTTAGATGCATACCAAAGAGCAGCTCCCTCCCCTGTGGTTGTACAAAAACAATCGCGATCCCCAAAGCACTAGATAGGCACTGGGGAAAAAGTCTTTCAGCGGCTTCTGCAATGTGATGCCCCCCCCCCCCTCCAAAAAAACCAGAACTGGTCTGTAACTTTGCAAACGTTGCTGGGGGTGCTGCCTCAGCGCGTAATCAATCAGACTCAGTACTGTGTCCTGGATTCTGACACACTGCGGTGCCAGTGACTTTAGCTGGTGCCGTGCAAACATCATTCTTACAACGACCAACCACCAATTTGCCACCTCTTCCCCATTGACAGCACCTCCCAATGGCGGGAATGGTGGCCGATCAATGCAATGACATGTTTTGGATGGTTGCCGAAAAGAGTTTTCGGGAATTCCATGGGATAAGAATCCCCATGTGCAATGAACAAGAATTGTCAACAGTGAGGTGAGCCAGGTGAAAGGGGAAGGGGATCGAAAATGAAACATTGAGGCAGGTCACTTCCTTGCAACACACAAGGAAGGAATGCTTTCCACTGCCATGCAGGAGCCGCTAGCCCCTCCCATGGGTGTACAATCTGCTCAATAACGCCTGGTACAGAAGGCCACACTGGCCAAGGCCTTGACTGCACATGAACGTCTGTGCACATACATTGACTGGAGCGGGGCGTCGCGACAAAGAATAATCTTCCTTTAATCTCCGACGTTCCGACACGGGGGGAGGGGGTGCATGTGAAAATGCCTAAAAGAACTTCGAGGTGATTCCCCTCCTTGAATAGCCCCCCAACAAGGGAAGGAATGCATATTTTAGAGCTTAACACATCAGGCGAATGTGTGTGTCCTCCAACCATGAGTACTCCCCCAACAACGTGGGACGGTGTCCCTCAGCCCCACGGGAACTGTCACCAAATGTACGATGGGGCGGGACTATGCGCTATTTCCTGCACCGTACTTCTAGTGACAGTGCCTTTTCAAAGAAGGGGGGGCTGGAGGCTATTACAGGGGGCGGCAGGGGCGGTGCGGGTGTATTTTGCCAATTCGACAGCTTCAGCCCTCAGGAACAGCAGGGCCAGATGGCAATGAAACCACTACATCACGTACAACCACAAGCACAAACATGGGCGCCTGGTGCACACACGGCAGCTGCCGTGTTCACTCACGCAGAGAGCAATGCGTACACGGGTATACGTGCAAAAAAGGGGGACAAGAACAGGAAAAATGGAGCGTTGCCCCGTTCCCCCTCAATGCCCCCATTCTCCCCTGTTTCCGTGCGTAGGCCCCGTTGCTTTTATACCGTTACCCACCTTCGGTGTGCAACCCCCCCCCAAAGAAATCGGGGGAATTTACAACGAATTGGGGCAATAAATCGGGCACTTTCAGCAGGTTTTCAGCATGGTTTTTGGTAAAACAGCTTCCCAGTGACCTGGATCTTGGTCTCAGGCCCCAAACACACCTTTTTTTTGGTTGTTGCACAGTTAGAGTCACATGGAAACCTAAAATCTCTCTCAATTTTCGAGAAAAAAATTCACCCTTCGGTCTGCACATGGCCCTTGAGCCATGTATGTCATGTCAGGCACAGTCAATGTCCCAGTGGTCATAACTCCAGTCTTGCAGTCGAAAGACACTGTTTCAAATTCTGTGGACATTTTTACCACCTGCCTTGGGGTGGTCAACCTGATGGAAAAATTGTTTTTTCATGCACAAACAAAGCTGCCACAACAAGACGAATGCACACAGGAATATGACAGGCCCTGCGGGTAAAAGCAGCCTGTCTACACAAAAAGAAAGACGCGTGGACACTAAGTCAATTATTAGCAGGGCACCAAGAATCCAACAAAGCGGGGCCAAAATCGGGGCAAATCGGGGAAATCGGCCGATTTGGGCCGCATGCAGGTCAACAAAGCGCTCCACACATGCACGTCCTGGTATGCATATGCAGCAATGTTCGGCGTTTGGGGGGGGGGGGGTCAGATCTTGGACACCATGGACCCCTGCCTTTCGTTATGCACAGCTGCGCTTCCTTGCTTCCGCTCGGGAGAGCAATCAGGGACTGGATGGCCCCGCTGTTCCAGCCATTCGTCCATCACGTGCAGATGCTATTGCATCATAGGACCACGGTGCCATGACATTGCACAGGTACCTGGCAAAAAAAAAAAAAGCACACGCGTGTACACATGCGCGCATGTACATGTGCATGTACATGCGCAAACACACACACAGACACACAACTGGATGGAGTTTCCTTCTGGTTGCTGCTCTTCCCCACCCTGCCCCACAGGGTTCTCCTGGTTTTGAAGGAACAGCTGCAGGGTGCGCACCCAGTGCGCTCTGTAAGGGGGGCACCATCCAAAGCTCGCCGGCAGCAGCCGATATGCGCCCTCTTTCCCGCGCGCTCTGTGCGCGCACCAAGCAGCCACTCCCTCAGGTCAAGGTCACCTTCAGCACAGACCTACGTCTGCCATGTGTGGGCCCTCCCCTGTATTGATCTCGCCTGGCCGCAAGCCTGTGGTACCCCGAGGCACATCGTGGAGGAGTCCTCAGCCAATGGCTAAAAACCGTTGTTCTCCCAGATACCCCACAGTGAAGGGGCTTGCGATCAGGGGTACAGCAGCGGCAGACCGCAGGACGCGCCTCGCTACAACAAGAACCCACAGGCCTCCCACTGCAATACATTGCGGCACGCGCTCTGCCACTGTTTGTGATGTCAACATTGGGAAACCGATGTGCGACACAACGGGCACGGATCTGCCGCACTGCCGAAAGGTACCGCACGTAAATCGCGCGGGAGCATGGCCCGAAGCCCACCACCGGTGACACGAGGGTGGGAATGGGAGCCTGTCGATGAGACTGCAAATACAACAACATCTATGTACACCAGGCCAAATAGGACGCCCGGGGGATGCAGTAAAAGACGACGGGCACGGGCGCACACGCGTGAATGCCCACCACGCACGGATGCAGGGGGCTCCGAGCGATTCTTCTGGGAAAGTGCAAGGATTGTGAGCACAAGCTTGACAGAGGAGTTGAAAAAGGAAACGGAAATCCAACCCAATGCAAATCATGACGACAGGCAGGTGGCTGTGACATCCAGTTCATGTAAGTGTCAAACATTATTGTCGTTGTTGATATTGATGATAAAGATGATAATGATGATGATGATCCTTTTCCTTTTCCCTTGCCTTCTCATTTCCGCTACCTTTCCTTCCTTTCATTTCCTGCTGCTTGCAAGAGGCAGTAGGAATCAAGATGTCTGCCTGACATTATCAACCAGCTGGTGGCTGGAACTGGGTGTTACGGGGTCGGATTAAATTGGGTTCCAATATCTTGCAGGGGTTAGGGCAGCAAGTGATGGCACGGAGTTTCCGTGTGCACTGGAAAATACGCTTCCAAACCTGCGCACACGCGCACAAGAAGCAACACACAAGCAACGACACACATCCACACACACACACACACACGCAGGAACCAACAAACGACCACTGTTGCTTTGTGGGGACGCTCACGCCATGGGCACAGCGGGTCTGTCAGCACCAGGAACACCTCGTCAGGCCAAGAACAATCAAAACAAGACACACACACACACACGCACACGATACATGTGACAAACAGGCACAAGTAAGAGTGTACAATATCTCCGCAGGCAGCTGCCAGTCTCGGTCAGAGTAGAAAGAACATGGCGGATTCGTTTGGATGCGATTGGGCGGTTGCTGTGTAGTTCCAGGGGTGAGGGGTTTGCTGGATTCAATTACGACGGCCGCCGACCAGCAAACCCAGCGAGTGAATCTCCACACAGCAGCCTGGTCGCCAACCTCTGCACTCTTCCCCTGTTATCCTCTCTTCCCTCATGTGAAATCGTGCACAAAGGTATCTGAAAAGGAAACAGGGGAAGTGCTCAGGCAACTGTCAGACAACCGCCAAGCACCATCGTTTGACCATCGGCCAACGTCGGTTAGTGCACTTCTGCCACGGAAGACCATGAAATGCCCTTGGCCACAAGGCTGGGACAGCCCTGCACAAAAAAGCAATCTCATAACACACACTATGCAAGAAGATCCAACACAACAACCCTGGAGGCAACACACACACACACACACACACACACACACACACACACACACACACACACACACACACACACACACACACACACACGCATATGCACACGCATGCCAGGCCAAACACAATACACTCCACCACACGGAAAAAGCCGCGACAGTGCATCAGGCCACAAGAACACTAACAGGGCGCCCAGCCAGACAAAACACAAACAGGCAGAAACACACACCACAACAACAGCGGCACGTCGATCCAAAACCAACAACGCACGAAAGACATGCACATACCCAAAAACACGCACCCCCCCCGTGCGCCTTGCGAGGGCATCAGTAAAACCACTGAATTTGACGGAAACAACATTTACTGTTGCGCTCACATGGGCTTTGTTTGCGCGCGCCATGACAAGACACAAGCAGTGACCATTGCGTCGTGAACATACCAGTCGTCAGGTGATTCCCTAATCTACTCCTCCAAAGGACAAGAAAGGGTGAAAATGATCTCCATGAGTCACCAGAAAAAGGAACCGCCAATTTCCATGGTCCCAAAGGTTGCGGAAAAAATACCGAGTGTTGCTCTGACAACATGGTTGTCTCGCAACGGGGGGCACAAATCGCACATACAGCTGCAAGAATCCAGCATCCGCAGTGTCACCATAATGCACATGCTTCGGGGGTCGGTGGGGCACAACCACCAATCAAGTTTGGTGCCGCGCAAATTTGGGTGTCACTTTCCGCGGTCGCAAGACAATATTGGAAGCGAGAGAAGTGAAAAGCTGCTCTGGTTGCTACTTGGAGTGGCCTGTTCTGTGCGTGTTCGTTGTTCACACTGTCCAAGCCCCCCAACATCCAGAGGCCTTCCCACTCATATTGATCAACGACTGCAGAAGTGGCCGCCAGGGTCAGACTGCGCCATCCAGAGGCGTGGCCGTGCGGTTCAGATGGGAAGAAAGAGTCTTGTTTTAAAACATCGAAAACAGACAGCAGCAGCTATATAACTCAGTGTGAATCTACTGCTATCCTGCGCAGGTGGCACCCAGACGTGCATTTCGTGCGACGTCCTGCGCGGTTTGCTTAACGGTTTTTCCATGTGAGTTCATGAGTGGTCACATCGAAAAGAGGAACAGACGCACATTGACATGGTGCATGTGCGGTGGGGTTGGAACACAGGCACAACCACAGCCACACACATGCACAGACACACTGCACGAAGATGCACATGCGCGCGCGCGCACACACACACACACACAATTGGCGTGGCAAACAAGCACTGGTCGAAGAGTCAGACACAGACTGAATGCCCAGATGTCGTCAGAAGGAAGATCATACACAAAGCACGTCAACCTATTAAGCGCCTTTCCGCAGGGAAAAGGCGCAGCAGCACCATAGAACCGTTTGTGACGTACGACACCTGCTGCCAGGCTAGCAGCACAGTGGCTGGGTTTGAGCAAAATCACACACACACATACACACACACATACACCCTCCGCCCCCTATCGTCCCCTTCCCACTGCACACACATGAAAGCACGCACGTGTTATCACACGTGCTGACATTATTCCTTTCGTGGGAGCCCATGCTCCGTGTTCACAAGATGCAGCGACATCAGATCTGGGGATGCAATGACTGCCAGACAAGCACCCAACAGCAAGAATCCCAAAACAGGGCAGAGGACGACTCTGCTCAGTGTTGGCAATGTTACCATTCGACCTTGAAATTGTGGCACGTTTTGACCCGTGTGCCACCTTTTAGCCCGAGATCAAAGAAAGCTCTGCCCAAGAATGAGCACCGCACAAGATGTGTCGGCGCGTGTCATCAAAAAAAGGGGACAGTAAGCTGAGTTGCCTCACGGGCACAGTCGCCTGCATTTCTAGCACAAGAAGTCTCCGCAACCCCAGGAAAAATACTTCTGTGGACCCGAGTAGAGCGACGATACGGTGGGCCAGCGTTCCCAACATCAAAACATGTACAGGCACGTTCCGACAGATCACGAGGGACACTGCCACTGGGCTGCACCGATGTTGATGGGAGCAGGAAGAAAGGAAGGGGGAGAAGCAACACCCAGCAGCCGCACATCGCGCGCAAAATTGCTGCTCCATGCATCAGCCATGCGTGGATGCGGTCAACTGACCTTGTGAGGTGGGGTGTGGGGGGGTTGGAGGGGGTTGAAATTGCTGTTGCTCAATCCGTTGCAACCAAAATGTGTCTTGACACTCAACCTGGCCTAAAAAAGAGAACCACTGTGCACCAATGGGTCTGGCCATCCAACTGTTAACATGCATCTGCCTGTAATGGCTCGTACTGGGTCATATCCCACCTCGCGGCGTGAGCACCACGGCGGGGACGCCGCTGCATAACCAGCTGGAGAAGAGGCAGAGCAGATTTGCAAATCAAATGCTGCGGTGGCGCTTGGACCAGGCCATTGCTTAAGAACCCCGTGGGGAGTGGTCCGGTTGGGCCCTGGCCAACCCACATCCGACCCCCCCCCCGCCCCCACACACATATCAGAAAAGGTTTTCCTCAGGAAAAATATGAAAAACATTACAGGGGCCCGAAATTGGAGGCCGATTCCAGGTGCACAAACTCTTGGTTTTGGCCTCGGAGCCCATCAGAGACGCCCCGAGAGAAAGGCTCACAGACTGTAACACAAGAAAGGCCTCATCAATGGTACAGTAGGCGCATTTTGGCTCTGCAGCAGTGAACAGCGGTGACGTCCTGAAGTCCTACAGAGAACACAGTGTCAGTTGACACCGCGTCTCGAATCAATGGATGCCCCCACACACTGCAAGCACTACATCGAAGACCCTCAACCCTGCACAGTCTGCAGCGATAATATCTCAGCCTCCGAGGAAAACCATACAATCAACAACAATTCTGAACATCAGCCCACCCTGCCACCGTTTTGCACTACCCTATTTGCCACTAAGCAATGGCCTGGCTTGGATATCACATCGGGAACGGTCAGCGATGTGCGTACCGGTGGCCGACAGCCTCATCGGTTGAGTTGCCTGTCCCTGGCCCGAGAATGCAACAGCACTTGCTCACCAGTCTCAATCAGCGTTCAACAGCTCCAGAAGGGGGCTGCCTTCGAGTGCTGCACAGCACCGCTTGCCCTTGCTCTTGTGGTGCACAAAGACCATCTCATCTTCAATCACCCCCTCAAAAGTTTTCCGAAACGACTCTGCCTCTGCGGATAGGATCACTTCGGCCCTCACTCCTCCGTATGGGGACGATGCATGGACCCGTCGCACGCACCTGCACAAAAATTGCAGCAGAATCAGGCCTGAATGGACCCCATGGCCCACAGGGGAGGGGGAGATTCGGAGGCGTTACGCAATTTCTGTGGGGGGTACAAGGGCTGCTTCCTTGCAATGAGGTGTCTGTCACCATGACAGTGTGTGTAGTGAAGCACGGTCACCTGGTCTCAGACTCCAGTATTCATGATACCGTCAAACCCAAACAGACCATTGCCCAAATGTTGGGGGCTCTCTGGGGTACTGGCGAATGGCGTCATGGCACTGCCTGGTTGCCGCCGCTGGGGGACGTGGATGAGCGCCACTGTTCGGTCAGCGTCGGGATTGCTGCGCAGTGGACAGGCGGCGTCACAGGAATCGTGGCTCCATAGGTCTTTAACTCCCCCGTTCCGCATTATCTTTGGGCTTGGAGGGCCAGAGGGCGGGGGGACGGGGGGGAGGCGATTGTAAGTGCACAAACCTTCTTTTGGCCTCTGATCCCCCCCCTGCCCCCCTGTGTGACATTCCGTCTGGTTGTTGCTCCTTTACGGGGCCCTGGACGGTCACCCGTTCTTCCCTTCGCATGTTGCGTCGGGTCGCTACTTTCTGTCGGCCGCTGCGGCCGGTGCTCTTGCTGGTGTCGTTTCCGCGTTCGCGGAGCCCAGTAGTTGGTGTGTTGGGGCTGTGCTGAATGTGCCCCCCCCCCCCCCCCGAGTAGGGTGCCCTGATGCTCTGCAACGCTCCTGTCATCTTTGCAGTCGTCGTTGGGAGATCTTTGTAGTGTGCTGTTCAAGGTTTGCCAACTATAGTGCGGCGAGGTCGAGGCCTTGAGGCGGCGTCTTCAGTGTGGGGACGGCACCGCACGGGTGATGTAGCCGTATTCCTTCCTCTCCGCTCTGGAGACCCCAAGGCTGCTGCCATTGTTGGGTGGAGGAGCTGTGGAGTGATGCTACACCACCTCCCCCCCCTCCAGGCCCTCCCTGAGGCCCGGAAGGGGGGGCCTGGGTGCATGGGTTCGGTTGACGGAGGCCAGATTCCCGTGGCAGTGGCCCTGAAGGGTCGTCGACTCTTTAGCCCTCAACAAGGTTCAACGGGCTGCAACCCCCCCCCCCCCTAAAAGCGTCACGCCTCCGCTCTCAATCCGCCCTCCCCATCGACCTTCCACAACCCTCCGATGCTCTCTTCTCTGGCCCATCTCTCCAACCCTGTCTCGCCCTCAGGTACGGTCCCTGATGCAGCGTTGTACTGAGTACCCCCATGGGGGAGGGGGGAGGCGTTGGAGCTCTGGCCAACCCCCAGCCGACCGACCGACCCACCTCAGAAAATTTTTCCTGGAAAACAAAAAAATTTATCAAATGGGCCCGAAATTGGAGCCATATCATGGAGCTGCTTTGTCTATTTTTCTCCTGGTGATCATTTAGAGGTTTCCGGGGGCATCCAAGTGGTCAGATTCAAAATTTCATCAAGGTCAACATTTTCAGTAAAAAAATTGCAAATTTCCCAGACAACAGGGGCAACTGCTGTAACTGGTGCCGTTGGCGCAGCAGCCCCAAAGCCAGGCAACGTACCTTGTCCCTTGAATTTCGTTGTACTGCTTCATACACCCAAACTTCACCCACACTCGCTTGCCCCAGACGTCCGTCAGCTCGCACACCCCAAGGGGGCTCAGAGCATAACGGGTCTCCAGCAGCCAACAATTGTGCTTGCTGTAGGGCAGCCAATGGTCCGTCTGGGGGTCCTGGCTTTCCCATATCATTGGGTATCGGCTGCAGGTCACATGGTTCTTCCCGCGCACCGGGGCAGATTCTGACATCTGGAACGTGCAAACAATGGCGTCGACAGGTCAGCTGCCGCAATCCCACGTTTGGCACAGCGGACCCATGCCCCCCTTGATCAGTGCGCCGCCTGTCCGTCATGAACGACCCTCCATTGTTGGCATACGGGAGGCAGGTTGCGCATGGGGTAGGTACCGGGCTTGTGCTTACTGCGCTTGTGCGTAGTAAGACACCCCCCGTGTGACATTCCGTCTGGTTGTTGCTCCTTTACGGGGCCCTGGACGGTCACCCGTTCTTC
The DNA here is from genome assembly GCA_964036045.1 of Eutreptiella sp. 'Long Island Sound 2002'. Classification (NCBI taxonomy): domain Eukaryota; phylum Euglenozoa; class Euglenophyceae; order Eutreptiales; family Eutreptiaceae; genus Eutreptiella; species Eutreptiella sp. 'Long Island Sound 2002'. The sequence continues at coordinate 3,357,064 of OZ038385.1, forward strand.
CCCTCGCATGTTGCGTCGGGTCGCTACTTTCTGTCGGCCGCTGCGGCCGGTGCTCTTGCTGGTGTCGTTTCCGCGTTCGCGGAGCCCATAGTTGGCGTGTTGGGACTGTGCTGAATGTCCCCCCCCCGCCGGGAGTGACACCAAGGCATTGTGCCAAAACCCCCCCGGGAGTGAATTTACACCCAATTGATGTATTAACTAACAAACCTAATTGGCATAAGCTAAGCGAATGTGTCGGTGGAACCATCGGTAAAATATCCTGTTTTTTCCCAGACACCTCCCAAGAGCTACTGCATTGCAACCACGCAAAGGCATATAACTTCAAAAAGCATTGGGAAGAAGGGACGATGCAATTTGGTGTGTGAAATACGCACTGCAAAAACGCGCTGCCAGAGCTGTGCATCGGCTGTTTGGCCTGTTGTCTGCATGCACACAGCACGGCATCAAGCCCAGCCACCCATGCACATCAGACCAGAGACTGGAGGCCAATTTCAGGCAAAAACTTCTTTTTGGCCTCTGACCGCCCCCCTCTTTCAGTTTTTCTGGCATGGGGGGGGGGAGGTTTTGGCTGGACCCCCCTCCTCCTAGGGTCCCTGTATGGTCCCCGTCAAAGGCGGGCCGAAAACTTTTAAGCTTAAATCCTCACGGCGCCGAAGCAAAATTTTGGCTGTCAGCCTCAAACATTGGAAAGGAATAAGGTGGGGGGGGGTTACGAGGGGGTGCCCCCCTCCTCCTACGGCCGTTCTAATACATCCCTGGGTAGGGCGTCAGCTACGCGAAACACAAGCCTGTGGGGTCCTGAAACGGGGAGGGAACAAGACATCCCCAACCCCTTCCATGAATTTCGATGCGTTTGCCAAGTGCCAAGAACAATTCCCCTCCGCCACCGACCACAGCACAATTGCCGGTGGCCGCGCGTGGGGCGCCCGCCTGCAGACACCCCCACCTGCACTTGCACAGTTTTTCCAGATACATCGTTTCCTTGCGTGTTGTTTAAATGCCCGGTAGAGTGAGACACGGTGAAGACATGGCACCGTCACAGGCCATTGCTTAAGGACCTGGGTGAGAGAGGTCCTTGGGGGTCCTGCCAAACCCCAGCCGACCCACCCACCCGCCCAAATCAGAAACATTTCCTCAGGAAAAAAGGAAATTTAGTAGTTGGTGTGTTGGGGCTGTGCTGAACCCCTCCCCCCTTGGCTGGGGATTTTTGGCCAATGAGCAATGGCCTGCACTGGCACATCAGACATATGGTCCGAGGTCATAAAAGCACTGAGCCCCATCCCCGAAAGTCGGACCGGAAGTCTGATTGTTGTTGTTGGGTCAGCCGGTCCTGCGTTCCAAGGGGGGTCCTACTTCTTAGGGGGAGGGGGGGGGGTCGTACATGTAGGTCGGTCCATTTTGCTTCCACACTGCGTTTCCACCGAAAATGCCTGGGCGCATACTTTTAGATGCCCTGGAATTGCGCGAAAAAATACCATCATCGATGGTGTGGAGTCTGATGACTTAGACCTCGAAATTGTTGAGGCCCCTGTCGGTCTGTATACCATGAAGGAAAGGGCTTTTACTTTGGGGTCCCTTGGTTCTAAGGCTGGGAGGCGGGGGGCTGACTTTCAACGGGGAAATTGCTTTTTGGGGGGTCTTACTTTCTGGGAGTGGGTTTACGCGTTACCCATTGCCCAACAAAGTGGGGTTTTTCAGTTAGAATGCAACCACGCTTCAAAGCAAATATTCTTAAGAGTAGGTTCATGGAAACCAGCATCGCCAATGGTGTCCGTCGACAGGTCACAACCCACGTTGCAGCTCTACTGTGGAAGAAAACAATTGGTTTTTGGCCTCTACCTCCCCTCCATCCTCACAGAGAGCAAAAAAAAATGTTGCCAGGTTTAGCATGGGCTTTGGGTTGTGGCCTGCCCAAGACTAACCCCCGAGACGGGTGCCACAAATGGGCTGTGAGGGACAGGTCTTCCCCTGCACTGATTCGACTGTCGGGAAGCCTCTGGCCATCCCGATGTTGGCGTCATGTGTCTGAGCATTGTGCAACGCCCTTGTTCCTTGGCTCCCTCGTTTGCCTCCTTATTTCTGCGTGGTCCCCATGTTCTTCTTTGATGTGGGACCGTGGCTCGGCACCGGTTATGCAGACACATATATCACGCACCTGCAGACTGCTCAGCGCCTCTGCCCAGCTGTTGGCCTGCGGATCGCGACCAGCTGCAAGCATTTGCTCCTCAAAGCTGGACTGCGCACGGTCTGCACCACGGGAAGAACTTGAAGAGGAACCAACCAGCCCTTGAGCCAAGCGCAGCATGGCCGGCCATCGGGCGAACAGTTTCGATGTACCGCTGCTGCTGGTGCTGGCAGGCGGTGCTGCGTCACTCGTACTGCTGCATGCGCTGAGCCTCAAATTATTGATCTTTGGGTTGAGCGAGACGTTCAACGAGATCAGGCTGGAAGAGAGCTTTTGATTGGCGCCACAAGTCTGTGAGCTGCTCACAGCAGGACTCAACTGCACCACATTAAAAAAACAGCGGTATTGATTGGAAGCACAACAAGGTGGGAGGGATGGATGTAACGAGGGGGTGTGCCATCCCCCCCCCCCCCGCGATGCCACTATTCGTGTTCATGGCAGCGTGGCGGCAGTCCTCAGGGTTCGCAGACCGGGTTGCAGGATGCGTTTATTTTGGTGGGGGTGGGGGCTGGGAGCTCCCGAGATGAGGAAATGACGATTACAAACATTCCAATTTTCACCGCCAGAGGGATGAGCTGCACGTCGTATGTGGTGCTGCTGAATGAACTGTTTGAGTCCAAGTCTTACAGTGATGAGGCTCAAATTCGTCGAGATTCCAATGTGTCATCACATCTCAGTAACAGTGAATTTTCCATTTTTTTTGGATCCATGCCCAAATCTTATGCCGTGTTTCTCTCTCACAGGGGGCACTGACGTGTACCGGGTAGACTGAATTTCGAAGTTGGCACAACTAATTGGCACAACAGTCGCAGCAAGCATCAGCTGTCGTGACAACAGACATGGTACATTAGGGAGCGACCGCAGGGACTTGGAGCAACCCTGAAACTATGCAATGCCCGCAGGGGCCAGGAGGTCACAGACCTGTCGTGATACCTCAAACAGCGTTGGGTGCTTGGTGCTCGTTGTTGTTGGGGAGCTCTGCAACACTTGATCTGCATCGCTTGGATCATTCTGATCAAAATTCACCATGCCGGGGTCTTGGCCTTCACAGGGACTTGCTCTGTCACTGCCTGACAATGGATCCAGCAGACAGTGCGGACCCGAAGGCTCCCAAAGAGCTCTGACATACCCCCCCAATGGGGAGCTCCATGCCATACCCATTCCACCCCCGAGGTTGCGCGCGGCAGGTTCGGCAATAGAGGCATGTGTATGATCTAATGCATGACTGTGGTGTGTGCAACCCCATCTGGAAAGCATCAAGTTTTTTGGGTTAGTACTATTCTTCACGCACATATTCTTTGGAGTAGGCTCATTGAAACCGGCATCACCAATTTTGTACGCAGATAGGTTACAACCCACGTTGCGAGTCTGTTGTCGAAGAAAACAATTGGTTTTGGTCCAAATGGGCATCTCAAATGGCCGCGACCATCAGCACCCCCTCTGAATGCATAGCGCAATTAATTGGGCTGCCGTTCACAACGTAATTGATTGCGCTTGTATTTAATTGCGCCACTGCCGTTGTGCATTGCTCTTGCTGTTTGCAGCTTGGCGAGGTCAGCACGCTCCTCGCCCAGGTGTGCACGCGTGCACAACCTGAGTGCGCACGCGTGAAGCAAGACCATGTTACGGTGTATGAAAAAAACTTGGTGGGGCAGGGAGTCGCAAAAATGAAACTGAAAATAACCATTTTGTTGGGCGACTAGGGATGGATAAAGAAGGATCACCATAGGGGCCTTTGCGTCATGATACCAAGGTGAATCCCGGGAACATGTCACAACCTGGCGTGCTCCTGTCAGCTAGTGGATAGCGATAACACTGATATGTAATGCTAGCAAATGCGTGGCGTGTGCAACGCGCAACATGGCATGGTTCGGCCTATCAAGCTTCTTGTCCACGAAGGCAATCCGCCATTGCAAGTGCAATTGTTTGAATTGAACTGCAGTGTGGTGCACGATCTAGCATACCATGTGAGCATATGTCACATGTTTTTAGGAGGAGAGGGAAGGGGGGAATTGGGTATGGGCCGCCACTGTGCACGCAAGCGCGCGTGTGGGTGGTCTTCGAGTTAAAAACCTGCTCCTTCTTCACATGACGGACAGATTCAAAGAACGCTAGCACCTCAATAGGCCAAAAGGAAATCATCGACAAAGATCGCCTCCTAGCCAGACGTTGGGATGTCAATTCCCGACGAAAATGTGCTCATAGCGCTCGGAGGGGTGGGGCTTGCCTCCGCTCAACCCCCACCTCAGGGTCCGGCAAAGCCTTCCCCCGGTGCTCCATCCGGTGGTGCTCAAGCATAAAGGGGGCCGGGTCCAACAGGATGGCCGGTCCCGGAGTGGTGTCAAACTGCAAATACTCCAAAGAGTACAAATAAGAAGAAGAAACCACTACGGTGTTACTGCATGTGAGCATGCACCACACCTACTTTGCTTTGCTTGTGCCTTGCAACACCACCGATAGGTGATTTGTTGCATCCAACCGAGAAAAATAGAGGCAGGTTCGCTTGGTGCGGGCACTAAATGGGGAGAACACTTGAGCAATCCAAATCTTAGAAACGTTCCATCGAGCCTAATTTAAGATGGAAACGTAGATTTGCGTGCTTCATAAGCCGCTGCGTTGAAGTGCATGGATTTGATGCCTAAAATGGAATGTTTCGGCGTGCACCAGCACTCTCGGGCCGTTTGCCAAAGTACGCGCAACGAGGAGGATGTGAAGTATCAACTTCATAACGCACAAGATACCAATATGATTACCTACATGGTATAATACAACCGGCACACACCTGCATCGCTCAACGCTTGATCAGAACCGCTTTGGTTCATGGAAGTCCCATCACAACAAATGGGTTCAGGTTGATTGAGTTGATTGGCGTTTTTCCCTTGCCCAAAAGCAAATCTTACATGTCTCCTCTCGTCTTCGTTTACCTAATGTTGGCACACACATGAAGGCAAATAACTACTCAAAGAAGTACGGTGAACAACGACATCAAGCAAGAGTTGCATGTTTGTCATTTGTTTTTTGTGTTTCACGCGTGCTTTTTTTGTGCTTCATGGAGTCGCAAATGCATGGAAACGGTATAATGTGCAAGGCCACACAACCATCACAAAAGCCTAATTCTCGGAGAAGCCAACGTGCGTGGCTTGCAAACCACCACAGGGACTCCGAGTGGTTCCTTCCCGTGGTTTTGGGAAGGCCACCGGAGCAACAAATTGTGGAATTGAGGTTATAGAGCGAAACGAGGCTCTAGGTGACCGCATGCCAGCACGTAAGGCACATTAGCCGTGTGCAATCAGGCGATGCAACATAGTGAGAACCCCAGTTCGATGTGATTCGACGAGCGTAGCGCACACCTCTAAAGACAACAAAATGACGCCTTCCCCTGCTACTATTAGTAGTCCGAGTGCTTGGAGGTGAAGGGAACAACCATGCGGGACCTTTCCTTTGGATGGAACATTGTTCGCCCGTTGCAACCTTGTGTGTTGGGAGGGGGGTTAGAGAACTGGAACGGCACGCATAACACCCGAGAACAATCGCGATACCAACAAAACAACAACATGTGGCCCGCGTGTACCCACCCGCGACATATGTTCCCATGTTTGTGAAACAAGTCAAAACAAGGTCAAAATGTGAAAATAGTAGAAGCTACATAATTGCAAGTACAAGAGCAACGTCCTCAATTGACCATGTTCAGGAGACTGTGCGTTAATACGCATTTGTGTGTCCGGCGAAACCGTATCGGTGTTTTACTCGGGCAACCTTATGCGAAACACGGAATATCTACAGCTTCCAATACGAAATTCATAAATGACTTGTCAAACAAACGGAAAAAGTGGATTCGCACAAGCGATACACTCGCATGTGGTCGAAGGGACAAAAACTCATGATAAAATAAGTTCTTCGGTCTTAGTGCTACTTCCGGATACGTACGTGATTTTAGCCCCATTTATCCGCCAAGTAAAATGCAAGGCTAAGAGCAACGATGCAGAAAAAAAGGGCTTTTTGACACAACCCTCGTGAAATATTGTTCATGCAAAAAGTAGGGACGATGCGCAAGCGTCCGCTCAATGGACACCCTCTCCCCCCGTTCCCCGTGTGCCACAATTGGATTTAGCTTTAAAAGTGTGACGTCAAAGGGATAAAGCGCCACATGAGAACAACCATAGTCAAGTCACGGAGCACGCGAAAGGACGACAAACAAGTATCACTAGGCACGTTTTCAAACACCACGTCCGCACAAATACGATCTGGGGCGTTTCGTCCGAGTGAAGATCACAAAGCTCCATGATCAAAACATTCAACAAAGATAGGAAAAGGACTCCGGGAAGTCCGTGCCATGTTTTTGGGTCACGTTGGCGCAAGTTTTTGTTTTTGTGGATTGCCTTTGCGTTGCAAATCTCGCGTACATTGGGTTTCAACGCACGCAATGGTTGTGGAGTGTTGCTACTCTTGTGTGCAAAACATCAACAACGCTGCCATTGTGTTCGCCGTCCGCACGTTGTGGTAGCACGCAATCGCCGTCCGCACGTTGTGGTAGTTGGTGACGTTTGGCGAGGTTTAAGATGCACGTGTGCGCCGAGCCTTGCCATATGTCGCAAAGTTATTTGCAATTCTCTGGATCTTTTGGTTCTTCCTTATGATCCACGTTTTGAGTAGTGGAACAAAACCTCCTAGGCAAGTGATGCCCGAGGGTCGTGCACCACACCTACCTTTGAACATCACTAGTTTGAAGGAGCGGTAGAAAACCAAGTGACATCAACGAGTAGTTGTGTTTGCTCGACAGCGACGTTCGTGACCTTGTAAAGAGGCCACTTGGCACTCGAAAATGTGAATCTTTTTCAAAAGCACGTTGTGAAAGTGATTCCTTTTGTCCCATAAGGCTCTTTGCCCCCATGGAAGAGTTGGCAAGTTAGGAAAGCAGGGCGTGTGCATGTTGAACGACACCACACCTTGAGGGCTATTGAAGCAGCGTCTTCCAATCGTTCCAATTGAGTCGGATGATGCGGCACAACGGGGCAACTACAACTCGTTGGGTGGCAACAACCCATTATGAAATGGTGAGCTCACCACGAGGGCGCACCAAAACAAAACTACAACGAAGAAATGTGACTCCCAGTGGAAAAAGTCGGAATTCAATGACTACTTTCGCACGATGGGCACCGTCGTGAACAACCCGCAGATTGCATAAGGCAGACCTAGAAAACCGACCGAAGCACTCCCAACTCTCAATTTGAGCGGAACATCGATAAAGGCACACCCAAGTAGAGGTGCTAGAGGTTCATAACGAAAATGGAAACCGTGACATCACCAACAAAGGGAGGGTGGGAGCACTTTCCTTTGATGTAGAGAGGCCCGCTACACCTTTTTTTTGCTTGGCCCGTCCACCAAAGTGCCAAAGTGCCAAATCATGCTCATTTTGGGGGCAAAAAGTCCCTCCGGAACGCATCTTCAAGCCTAAAACAAGTGTAAAATGGTGCCTCATGCGCTACATATGTATACAATGTGGAAGGGAAAGATACTTTTGTGGTGCGAATTGCATTGGGGACCGTCATGCGACCTCGGTGAGGCAAAAAAGCAAAAAAAGCAAAAAAAAGCACTTGTTAGGAAATACCCATACTCCCTCCAACAAGACGAAACAAGAAAACACGCTTTATCAAAAGGTAGTAACAACTTTTGGGGGGATGTCAACATTAAGAAATGGTGTAGAATTGATTCTAACATTCTAACACACTGCGCCATGACGTGCTACGCACTTTCTTCTCGCAAAGGTGGCATCGCTTCTGTATGCCCACAGTGGCCATAAATCTGAATACATGAGCGTAATTGTCATTGTAATAAAATGTCGTTCATAAAAAAAAATTCTTGGCATCTGTGCTCAATTTGGGAATTTCACTTAATTAGACCGAAAACCGGGGAAAATCGGTCCCAGAATCTCGTTCAAAAGTCCATCCAGATTAAAACTCGATTAAGAATGAGGCTCAGGCCAGTACTATCGGTTCAAACAGCACCGATTGGCCCATTTCCTGGTTTTCCTCCACCGGACCCCCTCCGACAGCCGCACCTAAAAGCCGCGCGGCCCTGTAGCACCTCTAACCCAAGGCACAGACCCCAAACTCACGCGACTGTTGAAATGGTGCTGGCGCGGTGACGGTATGCAGACTGCGCCCCTAGCAGACTGCGAAAGACTGCGCACGAACAGGCGACACGCGCATTTACGACAACCGAGAAAACGACTGCAACTGATCTACTGCAACTGATCTTCTGCTAAAAGGCGACAAGGATGTTTTGAACCGTTCTGCAGCCCAAATTTATAAAATAATTGCATTATTTTATCGCCAGATAAGGGAACGATACCTTACTGGTAAATCCACTCCCTCCTACTCATTTTCAACTCCCTCCTACTCATTTTCAACTCCCCCCTGCTCATTTTCAGCTCCCTCCAAGTCAAAATCCACTCCCTCCTACTCATTTTCAACTCCCCCCTGCTCATTTTCAACTCCCTCCAAGTGAAAATCCACTCCCTCCTACTCATTTTCAACTCCCCCCTGCTCATTTTCAACTCCCTCCAAGTCAAAATCCACTCCCTCCTACTCATTTTCAACTCCCTCCTACTCATTTTCAACTCCCCCCTGCTCATTTTCAACTCCCTCCAAGTGAAAATCCACTCCCTCCTACTCATTTTCAACTCCCTCCTACTCATTTTCAACTCCCCCCTGCTCATTTTCAACTCCCTCCAAGTCAAAATCCACTCCCTCCTACTCATTTTCAACTCCCCCCTGCTCATTTTCAACTCCCTCCAAGTGAAAATCCACTCCCTCCTACTCATTTTCAACTCCCTGCTGCTCATTTTCAACTCCCCCCTGCTCATTTTCAACTCCCTCCAAGTCAAAATCGACTCCCTCCTACTCATTTTCAACCCCCCCCCCTGCTCATTTTCAACTCACTCCAAGTGAAAATCCACTCCCCCCTGCTCATTTTCAACTCCCTGCTGCTCATTTTCAACTCCCTCCAAGTGAAAATCCACTCCTCCCTGCTCATTTTCATCTCCCTGTTGCTCATTTTCAACTCCCCCCTGCTCATTTTCAAATCCCTCCAAGTGAAAATCCACTCCCCCCTGCTCATTTTCAACTCCCTCCTACTCACACACAAGTCTCCCCCCACCGATCCAACCATCGACTTGCACACTATTGTTGTCACTGGAAATTCCGTCCCTCACCTGCCCTTGCACACTTGGCACGAAGAAAGCATTGTTCCATCTTTTTTTGTGCAATGTGCAAAAGAATGTGTAAAACAATGTGCAAGAGATGTGCTTCCCGATGATGAAAGTAGTATACATTGTGGAGCCGTAGCTCAAAAGTGGGGGCCATGGAGGCATAACCCAACCTTACACAGGCGAACCTTGAAGGCATGGAACATAAACTCAGACTTGAAATTTGAAATGTCCTTAGTTCTTCGACACTTGAGCCCGCCACTGCCAAAGCTGCTTACACTGATGCAACTCAGCTGGCGAAAGTTGTTCCCCACATGCAGCCCGAGCATACAACTGAGCCAAGCGAGTATCAACCTGCTCAGCCGAGTCAACCATATTGTGAATGTGTGCATGCAATTGATCATTATACGCGGCCTGCTGCGCACTCAGGCCCCCAGGAGCCTGATTCACGGTGGTTAGCGCATCTGAAAGCTCAAGGGCAGCATTCAGCTCTTCCTTCAGCGGCGGACCGCTACCCCTACCCTGACCCCTACCTCTTCCCTTTGTAGCACCCTTTGGACCATCCCCTCGCTTAGCGGCCTTCCTGACAGTTGGCTGCACGGTTCGCTTGGCGGCCACCGGCGGGGGAACAGGTCGTGGTGCTTGTGCACCTGCCACATGGACCTGTGTGGAGGAGGCTCGCATGTCCACAAATTGGTTCAGTAGCCTCTCCTCTTCTTCGAGAAAGGCCCCTGCATCCTGTCCCTGGTCGGAAAGATGAGTTGCCACTCGATCCACATTATTTATATATTGACGCATCCGGGACTGCAGGTTCCCAAGGGAGCGGACAATCTGCTCGCGTTTCGTTCTGGCTGGCAAATCAGCCCACGAGGAGATGTCAGTCAATATAATGTCATCGTCTGTAGCATGGATTGCCACGGGTACCTGCACTGTGGGTAGGGGGAGGCGTTGGCTGCTGCATTTGGCACTGACAAGGACCTGAGTTGCGGTCTGAAATTGTTTTAAAATAAAAATTGGATTGAACAACCCAAGATGGAAGCCGACCGAAGATGACCGATGATGCAAAACAGCAAAATAGTGACGACATGGATGCCCGACTCGGACAGCAAGTCCACAACTACACCAAAACTTCGTATAGGCACCATCCTCAGCCAATGGCTCGAACAGACAAACATAATGTGGACAGTTCATGTAACGCGAAGTGCAGCTGGATTCACTTCGCTTTACCTCATAAACTATATTTTTGCCTTGGATTTGGTGCACACGATTGGAGATCGCACAGAATCTCGGTAAGTCTACCAACTCCGTCTCAAGTGAATCGTGACACTGTCGATCATAGTTCCATAAGGGTGCCGCCCTGTTAGCAACTATATATTGGGCCTCCCTGGGCATGTCATACTCATACACGAGGTACGCAGTTGAAGCATTCATCTGCTGGAGCATTCTATCAAACGCCCAGCTTGTCACCTTGCCTGAAACGAACTTGACATAGAATGGGAGGGTCTGGTTAGCTATTTGGTGATTGGCGTGCCGCTGATTCACCATTTCAGTATATTCAAGTTTATAGCCCTCCTTGGAGAGCAAGTGCAAAACAGATAAAAAAATGTGGTAGTGACGACGCGTTCCCGTGGGGGGCCGGCCACGGGACGCTGCGGTGACACGCACAAGTGAGCAGGCAGGCAAGGCACTACGCTCACAAGGGCATCAATACGCCTGTGTCATGTGACAAAGCGTTTCAGAATCCTTGCCACTCTGCAAAGAGGGAACGAAAGTATGTACAGCAACACATCAGGATATGTACACATGGGGTTAAGACTGGACTGGGGTAAGGGCATCAAGGGACAATAGACACTCAGTCCCGACTCATATCCCAATCCCAGGTCCGACCCTCTCAGTGGCTGATGGGGGCGGGGGCTCAAACACAACCCATGCCCTGCTCAGTCCGGACCCTGAAACCCTGCCAATGGGAGAGGTGTCCCGCACAGCCACAGGCGAGTTCCTGGGAACCAATGGGTTCCAAGGCCAACCGACAGTGGCTCCCTATGCTCCCTTAACGGCAGGTCCCAACTCCACTCTGAGCCAGAGATATGGCCCCGCCATTATCACCCAGGAGTTGGTAGCTGAAAATGGGCTGTTTCAGCCCAAACTGAAGTTAGCTTGAAAAACTCCAAAATTGACCCCTCGTCCGGACCCGCCAGAGGTAGGGACGAGGCAACTGACCCTATGCCCTTCGAGTACGAACTCCCTGGAGCCCTCACCCAACCTGGTTCCCTCTGAGGTCCCGGCATCAGGGCAACACGGATGAGTCAAGTGGGGTCATGATGCCAAAATCACCAAAATTGGCGTCATTCCCACGCGTGGCTCGCCCGGCCAAAGTAAGGCCAATGGCTCACAGGGTAGGAGGCAGGACCTAGGACTTATATCTGAGTGTACAACTTGGATTTAGGTCCGGGCTCCCTATGGGCTTAGAGAAATGGGGCCGCCAATTGACCACACGGAAGGGGGAAATTGGGGTCCCAAAATTGGGTCATTTTGGCTGCTTGAAATGAGCCAAAATTCAGTGTGCTCCCAATAGTATGTCTCCACGCCGGCTTGGAGATCGGATCCGCCATTCCATACGTGATCCACCGGGAGTCCAACGGAGACTCCCATGCCCTTGGCTCTCAAAGATCTCCATGCCACTCGGCGTGGTGACGATCCCAATTGGGTCCACAAATGCAATAATGGCAAAATTGCCCATACTCAATTTGGCCTAGCGCCTTGACGAAGGCGGCTCCGCTTCGCCCACGTGGTGTGTGGACCATGGGGACCATTACCCATAACACACATGTCATATATGGTCCATTGGTCCATGCGTCCGGCGTGCACGAGGGTTAGAACATGGGGCACGGCGGGCAGCAAAAGTGGAAAAATGCTCAAAATGGCCAAAATTGCGCACGCTCATGGTTAGGGCAAATGAGGCACGTGCCCGACTTGGACCGGAGTGTGCCATAGGATTGATGTCAAGTCATATGTGTCCAACATATCTTTGGGGCGTCGCCCAACTCCTCCGGTATTGGGAATGGCAGGGTCGCCAAGTGAGCCCATGATTTGGGATAGTCCCAAATCGCCAACATGGCGGCCACGGTATGCCAAGCCTAAGAGGAGCTATTCGCCGGGTCCAAGATATGTTGGGCACCGAAGTATGTACCCTCATATCATACTTGGGTCATGATGTCAATTGAGCGCAACGTTGAAATACACGATCGCCACTTGACATCATGACGGGCCAAAAATGGCAAAATTGGCACAAAAACAAACCAAAGTGCCTTGAAAGGCGCATAATTATATTATAATATCTTTGGCTTGGATCGTGCAATCACTTAATCCTTCTAAACACAATGACTTGACACCAATGACCTTCGATCCCACGTATGTGCTCCACTTGGGGCGCCTTGAAAGGTTACGAGCGCTGCTTCCCAAGTGGGCACATGAAAATATGGAAAAATGTAAAATACACACCTTGCTCCCAACGCATCGCTTCGGGATCACCACACAAGCTTCCCTTCACGAAGGTTAGGCTTGCAATTGACCGTAGGGAGTACGGAGAAGGGGCTTGCACAATATGAGGTCCATTGGCGGGCTTGTCTTGGAGCAATGGGCCCGCCAAATGGGCACGCAACACAACACATGGCACATACCAAATATTGCCCAAAAATGTAGCTCCCACCACGATATGTCATGCCCCTCCAAGGGCATAACTTTGTGTCAATCGCTCATAGGAACTCAAGGAGAGTTCCTATGCAACACCAACACTTGCGCGCTACACTCGAAAGTTATCTTAACGCACGCAATATCATGGTCATAGAGTTATAACGCAAACTCTACCCTCTTGACCATGATCCATTACACTAGCGCGCATGTGTAGAAACGCAAGGCATATGAAGCTTCCTAAATTACGTCGGGAGTATTGTGAATACATCCCACGTTTCCTTATCGTCAATACTCGCAAGCGGCACGAGATATGACCTTCACAAGTGGCCTCACGAATCAACTTTGTTTTGCCCATATCTTTAAGACAAATGGAGGGCAGGATAAAAGGGAAGTTGATTCGTGCATACGGAAGCACGTAGGTCCACTCGAAAGAGGTCAAATCAAGTGCGGGGATGTCGAAGTCGAAAATCCGATTTCGACATCCTGAAAAATTCGGATTAAGGTTGCGAGTATTAATTATGAAAATTGCGGAAGCATCCATGCAGTTCCTGGCGACTTTGGAGCCTTCGTGACGGATAACGTTAAAATTTCCATTATAAACAGTTAATCTGGCGGTTACGGTAAAGTCGCGAACCAACCGCCAGCAGTCAAAACAGTGAGTATCGGAACGGAAGCATAAAAATTGACGGAAACAATATGAAAATAAAACCCTGTTGATTCCTGATATTCTGATACACAAATCTCCGCTGGCGGTGCATCGGTTGCCGATGCGGGGCTTCACGGCACGGAACACGCCGTGCATGGGGTTAGTGGACCGGAGACCGGTTGTATGCCGTAACCCGGCCATGGGGTTCTGGGTACCGCTTCACCCCCCTCCTTAGAGCAAACCCTGGGGGGGCTCGATAACACCCACGCATGGCAGCGGGTACCCAGGACCACTTCCTGAAGGGGGGGGGGGGGTGTCACATCCTCACTCCAGTAAGTCACAGTAAGATAGGTATCCCACAGTGGGATAGGTATGCTGCTGTAACAGCTCGTAGCACATGTATAGTATCAAGTATCAAGTCCCGGGTCCTGGCGGCGATTGTTCGGCATCCAAAGGACCCGTTAACCCATACCAGGCGCACCGGGTGCCGGCTGCTACGGTCACCACCACAGTGGCAGTGGCATACACGGCCAACATAGGCGTCACACGACGGCCGAGGTGGCCCCACAAGTCGAGAGCGACCACAAAGATCCATCAGGCTACCCCAAGCTTCCCAAGGCCCGCCGACTGGGGAGAGTCCCCACGGGTCCTTCCTCGGGCGCACCATGTCCATATCCATACGACGCGAGTCCAGAGTGCCATAGTCGAACTCCTTACGAACCCCAAATCGTAAGGGAACTCCTCCTGAAGGGATCGGGCATCAAGGCCGTCTTTTCCCTCGCCCTACTACCACGAAGCGTGGCCATACATGAGGGAGTCCTCATGCAGTGTGGGCGGAGGCGTCGACTCCTCAAACCACCAGTTTCCCAGGCAGACTGACCGAGGTCAGGAGCACCGGAGGCCGCCATCCGAATGCAAGTGCGTCTGCAAATCGGTAGGCTCACACTGGGACTGACAGTGGCGGACCGCTGGGAGTGTAGTCAGGCAACTGGGCTTCCCGCCTGGCGCCATCAGGATCTCCACACATCACAGCGAATAGGGCAACACGGTGTCACGGGCACTCAAACAGTAGAATCTGTAATCCAGTACTGGTCCAGGCTGGACCAGGCTGTAAGGATATGTACACGGCGACTCAAGGCGCCTCTGTATCCCGATTCGTGGTGAAAAACAGTCCATCCCTCAGCGATGGGCTGATGACACTTAACATACAGATGCACATATCCTGGAGGGCAGAAAAGCAAGCAACAATTTGGGTAAATAGGCGTGTAAACACACTCAGAACAGAGTGCCAAACCACGCCACGGTCAGGATAAGGCAAATGCAGGAGGATGGACAGGATAACGCCTGAGTTCAGGCATATATAGTCTCGAGACACACGTCGACTGGTCTGGATTCCGCAAATGCCATGGAACCAGACCACACACCAAAAAAAATCGCAATGCCGATGACAGCGGCATCCGTTGCGCAACGTCGTATGGGCTTCAAGGCCCCAAGAGCTCAAAAATACGAAGGTCAGTCGCCCTACCTGGTTTCCCAAGGATTCAGCAGGGGGGGGAGTGACGAATAGAAGAAAAGAGGGGCCATCCTCCTCTGGATTCAGCAGGGGGGGGTATATGGCCACTCTGTCACCGAAAGATGGAAGAGAGCAAGCAAGTAAGGGACGGTCCGTCGGCCTCACAAGCGCCTCAAGGCACATCAGGGGAGAGCTCAGGGCGCTGATCAGGCACCCCTGGCTGCAATCGCCCGGGTGAGTGCTGCCAAGTCCGAAACGTGGATCTTGGTCTTGTTCTTGCGGATGTACTCCATGAAGGGAGTGTTCACCCGCGGCACAAACGAGGAGACGGGTTCCCAGGTGTCGTGGGACGGCCCATAGCCTCGCCAACGAACCTTGAACTCCAGACCTCCGGGTGCCGAGGCCTTCGGACGCTGAGCCAGGATCTTCTCGACAGTATAGTCGTCCTGCTCAGCATAGTCGTCGTCCGAATCGGCCTCATGTTTGGCGTAGTCCAGGGACACATGTCGGCCACGGAGGTCGGGTTCCCGCACACGGAGTTGACTCTCGTGGCGCTCCCGGAACTGTCCGTGACCCACCTTGATGCGGTAGGTGTCCTCACCAATCCTGCGGACCACCTCGCCGGGTGTGAACCAGGTCTTGGTGCGGTGGGTGCCCATGGGGCGGGGTCTGATCACCCACACCGGGTCTCCCACCCTGAACTTCTGCGCTGTCGAGCACGGGGCGGACTTCTGACGCTCAGCATGCTCCTTTTCAAGCTGCTGGCGGATGTCCCGCGCCGTTTGCTCTTGCCGCGCGAAGAACTCCTTGGCATCGATAGCCATGCCATCACCAGACAAGGGAAGTCCCCTACCCAGGGGGTCCCTGCCAAACAGAATCTGGTGAGGGGACAAACCGCCCGGAGTGGGGGTGTCATGATGGGCCTTCAGAGCAGGCCACATCTCCTCGAACCAGTTCCGCCGTGGATTGGTGATGTGGATCTTGCGCAGCTTCTCGAACAGCTGCCGTCCAGCCACTTCAGCACGGCCGTTCGACCGGCTGAGATAGGCAACGCTCTTGGCATGTCGTATTCCCATGAGGGAACACATAGCCTTGAACCAGCCACCAGTAAACTGGGGCCCTCGGTCACTGCAAATGGTGCGGGGGATGTCAAAGACGGTCAGCCAATGACGAATCATCATGACTGCCACTTCCTTGGCAAGCAACCCCTTTTTGCGTGCCGGAACGGCTACAACGTAGCCGCTGTGGCGGTCCACACAGAGAACCACACAGTCAAAGGTCTCTTTGCCAATGTGCACTTCGGGCATGGAGAAGACGTCCATGGCCACGCTCTCCATGGGCTGGTCAGGAACCGGGGTCCATTGGGGTTCCCCCTTGACGTTCCGGTTGTCGGGATTGCAGGCCTGACAGACCGAGCAACCCTTCCTGACCTTCTTGATGGCGGTGTAGAGAACGATATGGTCGATCTCGAACCGACGCTGCATGTCAAGAGCTTGCTTCTTGACCCCTGGGTGCAGCATGTGGTGGTGCCAAGCTTCACACAGCTCGAGCACCCGGGACTCTGGGACTAGCAGCTTACCATTCCGGTAGAGCTTGCCATCTTCCTCAGTCAGCCCCTTTGGCCACTTCTGCCCGTCATCAGGGTCGGTCACAGCCCTATACTCGGCCGCAAAGGCCTCAGACTTGGCGTAATCGTCGGTCCAGTCGTCCTGGAGGCAAGACTCTGGGAAGAGGTGCTTGTCGGACTCCACTCCCACAGGGGGTGCCGGACTGGGCCTTCCGCCCGCGGCACCCACAGGGGCGAGTACACTGACCGTTTTGCTCACCCTCGAAGCGAGGGGGGCATCTGCAGCCATGACGACGAAGCATTTTGCACCCTCCTCCTCCATCAGGCGCTCCATCTCAATGATCCTCTTGGCTTCAGCGGTCTCAGCCTCATCGCCGTGGGCAGAGATATCCTGCATGCCCTTGCTGGCGGGATAGGCCCACCTACTGAGACAGTCCGCCACGGTGTTATCCTTTCCAGGAATATAAACAACCGTAAGGTCGAACTTGGCCAAGGTCTCATGCCATCTTGCCCGTCGGGAGGCGGGACCTGAGGGGGTGTCCACGTGCTCCTTGTGCCACGACTGCAGACTCTGATGGTCGGTGCAGACGGTGACGGGATGGAGGGCTATGTACCCAGCCCATTTCCTGAGAGCCATGACGATGGCATACGCCTCCTTTTCACGGGGCGTCCACGTCCGTCTCTGGCCTTCCGCCAGGACTCGGCTCCAGAAGGCCACGGGCACGTGCCTCCCATCGTCAAGCACTTGCTCCAACACAGCCCCAATGGCGTAGTCGGAAGCGTCGGTGCGCAGGACGAACCCTCGGTCGGGATCCACGAGGTGCAGACCCACTGCGGATAGCAGCGCCTGCTTCATCCCCTCAAAGGCACGGTCAGACTCTTCAGTCCAGACCAAAGCCTTCTTGGACCCCTTCTTGGTCTCCTCTCGGTTGCCCTTGAGCATGGTCGTCATGGGGGCTGCATACTCGGCATACATTTTGATATACCCCGAGTAGTAATTGCAGAACCCCAAGTACGCCCGTAGCTCAGAGACCGTCTTGGGCTTTTCCCAGTGCTCAATCGCAGCCACCTTGCCAGGTATGGGCTTTCGCTGCCCGTTCCCGACTACGTGGCCAGCGAAGACCACCTCGCTTACCGCAATGGTGGCCTTGTCACTGCTGCCCGTGAGTTTGTGCCGAACCAGGAGGTCCAGCACTCGAGTGACATCCCTCTCGTGTGCCTCCAGGAGCTCCTCGTAGCTCATGCTGGGGTCCCCGGACGCGATGATCACGTCGTCCACGAAGGGGTCCGCACAGTCGCGCACCGGCTCAAGCAGGTTCTCCAGCATCCGCTGAAAAGCTGCATTGCCGTTGGTGACGCCCATAGGCATCACCTTCCACTGGAGAGGTCCAAGTGGGGTGCTCATGGCTGTGCAGGCACGGGACTCTTCGGCGAGAGGCATCTGATGATAACCATGTTTCAGGTCAATCACCGTGAAGATCCTCCGCCGGTGTTGCTTTTGCAGCATGTCCTCAATGAGGGGCAGCGTATAGCTGTCGTGCTGCGTTTGGGCGTTCAGGCCGCGGTAGTCGACCACGAGCCGCCACTCACCGGCAACCTTCTTGGGGACGACGAAGCAGGGAGAGGCCCACTCGGAGTGGCACGGCTCAAGCCAGCCTCTCTGGATGAAGTCACGGAGGATCTTCTCCATGGCCTCTTTCCTCTCGCCCCTCAGGGCAAACTCCCGGTGACGATACACACGGGGGTCCTGCTTCAGTCGTATCTTGGCCTCGCCATACGGTCCACGCACCGGTGGGGGAAACACAGGCTTACCGCTGAAGAAGGTATCACCATACTTCTGCTTCAGCCTGGCCCTCAACGCCTGGATCTTGGGGCAGTCATCGGACTCCGCCTTGGCTTTTCCGGGCACTTGAACCACGGAGCTTACTTGAGGGGTAGCGACCCCGCTCGCTTTCGGCTCAGGTGGTCTTCCCAGGTGGCCCAAAGGGCCATCTCTGGTCTTGCCTCGGAACAGATCGCCTCAGGTGGGTGGGTTACCGCCAGGCGGCTCGTCTTGGTTGGACATGTGATCCAGCACCCTCTGCACGAAGGTATTCCCGTCATAGGAACCGGAGACGATCGAGTCCACTTCCCACCAGGCTTTGTCCTGGCCTTTGCCCTCACGCTGGATTCCCCAGTCGTGGAAGGGCTGATCCATATACCCCTGAACCAGATCCCACTCCTCTTCAGTGAGGGGGTCTTCGGAGTCCGATTCTTCGATGTCAACAGGGGGAACCGCAAAGCATTGCCGCCAGGGCTCTGCTATGATGCGGTTGACACACACGAAGTCCGTGGTGTCGGCCTGATCAAGGCCCCCATCCACATAGTGGAATTCCGTTGGCCATCTCTGGGGTGGCATGGGCTGTCCCTTAGCGTCCTGATAGACACTCTCTCCAGCCGGTAGGACGACCTTATTCAAGGTCATGTTGGTCAATGAGGCTACCCAATGTCGGGTACTTTCCTCCTCGGTGCATCCCATAGGAACAACCAGCACTGCCTTGGAGCGGTCCTTGCGAATCTTCGCTATCGCTCTTGGAATGTCCCAACGGGGGCACTGGATCCACATCAATCCCTGATGCGGACCCCAGTGCTTCTTCCACGCGGAGTCCTGGGCGCTCCAGTACTTCTCACATACCCGCAGATGGGCGGAGGTTCCTGAAGAGAACGCATCCAGGGCCAGATCCGACGCTCCCAGGTCCGCGACCACTCGGTACGCCACTTCCGGCCTTACGCCGTACTCCTGGTTTGCTGGCCCAGTGGGCTCAGTGTCCAGCGCGGCCACTTCGAGCTGATTGCGTTCGGGGCGGATCCATTGGCATTCCACATGATGCTCAGGTGACGAGAGCCACGAGAGTTGGTCGTCCTGGTACAGGGTCATGGAGGCCTGGGCCGGGAGGACGCCGGAGTCCGTCTCCATCATGAAGTCGTACCCGACGATCATGTCCCAGTCCATCTCGGCCTCGTAGAAGCTACCGTGCAGGAGGATTTCCTTGCCGAGGTCTGGGCGGCTCAGCTCACGATGGTTCACGAACTGCAGCCCAATGGCCGCTTCCTTCGTGCCTCCCACCATGTACTGGCCGTTCGCCACCTTCAGCCTGACAGGCTTCCGACTGTCGGTCAGACACTCTGGTGGAAGTAGGCCAGCCTTGACCAAGCTGACTTGAGCTCCCGTGTCGACCAACACGTCGAAAACCTTTTCCACTTCCCCGCATAGGGCACGGACCTTAAGATGCAACTGCCGCTCGCGACCGACACGGCGCACGGCGTGCAAACTCAGGATCTCCGGCCGTTCCAGAAGCTCCACAAGCGACTGGTGCAGGTCGTGGACAATGGGCTCAGGCTGCCCATCTGCAGCATCCAGCTGCGGTCCGGGTGATCCTCCGATACTCTCGGATAGATCCTGTAGTACATCAAACACGTTCTTGGTCGCGAAGGACGGACGGGTGCAAGGGTTCGTGCCTTCACTTGCCCTCACCCCGCCTCCGCGACTGGGCGCCGGACCGGGCCTTCCGCCCGCGGCAGTCCCCTTGTGTTTACCGACTCCCGACAGGGATGGCTCGGCGCTTCCCACGTCACCATCCTGCGACCGCCCTAGCTGGGGCCCTTGGCTGCAGGGGCTCCGCTAGGGGGCGTCGGTTGTGGAAGAGGGGGTGTGCTCCTCGGCCTCAACGTCGTTGACGCCCTTCTTTCTTCCCCCTTTACCTCCTCCTTTACCCTTGTTCTTGTCCTTGTCCTTGTTCTGGTCATTCTGGTTGTTCTCCTTGTTCTTGTTGTCCGACCTGGGGACCCAGTTCCGCTTGATCTCCTGGATCTCCTTGGCCAACTCGTTTCCCACCGACGACATCAGCTTGGCCAGCTCGTCCTTGTCCACCTCCATCTTGGCTTCCCGGATACCCGCGGGCGCACGCTTCTTCGACCCGTGCGCCTTCTTGTAAGCCTCCGTGTCGGCCTTGTGGACGGGGCATGTTCGGTGGTCATGGTTGAAGCCTTTCTTCCTCCCATAACACACGAAACAGCCCTGCGGGTGAGCTCGTACGAACTCCCCAAAGGACAGCGGAGGGTCGCCAATACGGCGAGGGTCCCTCTTCTCCTGCTTCTTCCAACCTGGCTGCAGGGGCTTCCAGTTTGCTGGCTTGGTCCCCGCGCTCAGGTTCTTGGCCACGAAGGCACACACGGCCATTTCGGCGGGCTCATCGTCGTCGTCATCGTCGACGAGAGTCTCATCGCCGCCGGCTCCCGCTGGGTCCATGGCAGATTCCCCGCCAGGCCCCTCGCCAACGTAGTTGACGTCGCGGTCGCCGGGCCTCAACCCGCGGGTGTGGTGGAGGTTTCGGTACTCCTTGAGTACTTCCTCGCCAACCCACTCCAGGATCTCGTCGCAGCTCATCCGCGCCGGGATGGGCTGCAGACGGATGGTCTGGCCGCTCAACTCACAGTCGTCAAGGCGCCAAATCGCGGTCTTCTCGCGATCGCCCGAGACGGTGATGAGAAGAGCGTTCCGCAGGGAGTGCCGTTTGACATCCCGGGCCACGTTCTTCTTCGCCCAACTCACCACGTTCGTATGATACTCCTTGGGGAGCATCATCTTGACCGTGTGGTTGGACTTGGCCCTCTTGGATTCCTCCTTGGTGACCCTCTTGATCCATGCTTCCGGTAGCATGGAGAGCAGGCGAGCCTGCTCGTCACCCTCGTTCCAATCCTCCACGTTGCGGCGGAAGAGGGTGTATTTCCCTCGGAAGTCCCGCCACTCTCGTAGGCGGATCTCCCGTCCATCATGCTCAAGCTTGATGGACTTCCAGCGCTTGGCAGCCACCTGCGGAGCGTCCACCCGCTCCTGCTCGTTGAGCCACTTCTTGGCGTCCTTGAGGGTCTTGATTTTCCCCTCCTTGGTCGCCACGAAGTATAGCTCGCCGAGCACTTCCGGCAGGCGGTACCTGAACCGTTTGAAGACATATCTCTCCGCATCCGCGGGAGGTTGGTCTTCAGTGACGGCCAGCCCCCAATCGTCCAGCTTCTCCAAGAAGCGGTCGAGGTTGAGGGGGTTGCCATCGTACATGGGGGGCTTGATGTCCTTCAAGTCTTCCCACACGGCGGCGTCCGCGGCCTTAGAGACCATGAACGCGGGCCGCGAGGTCGACCGAGGTTCCCATCGGCCTCGCCCACGGACTCCCACGGCCGCCACGTCCATCTCCTCCATGGAATCCCTGTGGCTACGCCGCGGTTCCTCCACGTACGCTGAACCGAAATGTTCACGCCGTACTGCATCCATGTACGCATCCTCATCACGGCGCCGGCGGCTGCGTTCAGCGGCCTCCCGTCGTACACCACGCGGCGGGCTGATGTCGAACTCCTCCAGGTCCAGGTCCAGGTCCAGGTCCTCACCTTCGCCGACATCCCAATCCACGTCTCCTCTGGGGACCTCATCCCTGAGTCCACCATAACGTCCTCCAGCCCTGGGGATTGGCGCCGGGGCTGGTGGCGGGCGTCGGGGGCGTACAGGCGTCCGCGGTGGGGCACGGCGGTTGTGGTAGTCCGCGCTGAGCCACTCATCGCGCCATTCCTCACTGCCACTGCCGGGCGGCACGCGTTCGTTGCGGCGGCCCGCGCTGTGGTGAGAGGGGGCGGAGAGAGAGGGGGCACTGGCGCTGGGGCGACTCCTGGGGGCTCCGCCGGGGGCGTGGGGTCTGCCTGGACCTGGTCCGGGTCCCCAGTCGTCGTCCGACGAGCCTGACTCCAGGGGTGGGTGGTCGCTGCTGACTCTCCCACGGGCATCCAGCGCATCCAGCCTCTCCTGCAGGCCGCTGACGACGTTAGTCAGCGACTTGGTCTCGGCTCTGGCGATGTCCAGGTCCTTCTGCGCGCGCGCGGCGACCGTGGAGATGCGAGCCATCTCGCTCTTGCCCGTGTCTACCTCCAGCTCGAGCAACTGGACTCTCCTGCGGAGGTAGACAATCCACCACCAGGTGGCATCCGGGTCGCCATTCCCCGGTGGGTCGTCGGGGTCCCCAGGGGGTCCTCCAGGAGGGCCTCCGCCGGGTCCGCCCGGTCCAGGGGGTCCTCCCCCGCCCGGTGGTCCGCCTCCAGGGGGTCCACCTGGTGGGCGTCCTCCAGGGGGTCCTGAAGGTCCTCCGCCAGGGGGTCCCGGTGGGTCTCCGCCCGGTCGCCTCGGTGGGTCCGAGGATGGGCGCGTGATGCCGAACTCCATGTCGTCATCTTCGTCCATGTCGCCCCACCTGGGCGTCTCGGTCACGGAGGACTCGGAGCTCCGGTAGGGAGGAGGGGGATCCACATCCTCACCTTCCATGGGGACGTCTCCGCCACCTTCGCCCGTCCAAGCCACCACTTGGCGATGTCGACGGCCTCGTTCATCCCCGTCACTGGCGGTGAAGAAGGGGTCACTGTCGTGGGGGTGCCCACCCGCTGGCCTCCGCGGCCTCTCGGGGGTCTTCCCCTTGCCCCTCCTCCGTCGACGGGCGGTGGTGCTACCGCTCCCACTGCTGCCCGTGTCCGCCTCATCCAGCTTCATCCTGGAGGAGGCGTCCCCTTCGAAAAGCCTTCGAAGGGTCTCCACTCGCGATCCTCCCGGGGGAGTCTCGTGGCGGAGTTTGGCCTCTGCCTCCTCCATTGCGGCGGCGGTGGCTGCGGCAGCTCGCGCTTCGGCCTCTTCCCGAGCACGAGCCGCCTCGGCTTCCCGGGCCTGCAGCAGCTGCGCCTTCTGCGCCTCCAACGCCGCCAGCTCCGCCTCCGTCTTGGCCTTCTCCTCAGCGACCTTCCGTCGCGCGGCTTCGATGGCTTCCTTCTTGGCGGCGTCCTCCTGGGCCTTAGCCGTCGCTGCGGCATGGGCCCTTTCCTCCGCCTCCTTCTTTGCCCTCTCTTGGGCAAGCGCCTCCCCCAGCGCCTTCACCTCGGCCTCCTTGCAGGCAATGGCCTCCTGCGTCAGGCGGGCTTCCTCGTCGGCTGCCGCCAACTCACCGTTGACCTGGGCAGTTGCTGCGCTGTGGGCGGCTACGGCCGTGAGACCAGCCGCGATGGCCGCCACGGTCTGGGTGTGGATGGCCATGCCATGTGCCCACTGCGCAGCTTCCTCCTGGGCGATGCCGGCGGCGCCCTCCACAGCAGCGCTGTACTGCTTGGCCCGTTGCCGGGCAACCCGACGGTTGCAGGGCACCCCACAGGCGCGCTCACAGGCGCGCGCCACGTCCCTTTCGGGAGCGACGCTGCTGCTGGAGCTGGCCTGGTCGGCCGGCGTCCTCCCGCGGTGGGCCGACTCGATGTCGCTGCTGGGGCCTGCTGACGCCTGCCGGGCCTTCAGGAGCAGCGAACGGGGCTTGGCCTGGGTCTGCTTGGCGACTTGGATGTAGTCGCCAAGGGTGGTGGAGCCGGGGTGGCGTCCACCATTGGGCCGTTGGGGACTGGGGGCTGGGGTTCCGCCCTTGGCGCCTTGGGCGGCTTCGGCAGCCAGGGACTCCTGGTACTCCCGCCACCTCCGGTCCCTCTTCCTGTCCCCGGCGGACCGCTTCTCCGTCCCCGGAGACGCGCTGCTGCTGCCCTGCAGCCTGCGCTCGCTCCCCGGTTCCGGGAACTTCCTCTCGATCACGTCCCACAGGGAGACGTTGATCGAGGCGCCCGACGGGTAGGCGTTGGGCTCCTCGTCCTCCTCAATCCCGTCGGGACGCAGCCCTTCCCCGGGCCTGTCCGGCCGGGTCCACGCCCTCCAGCGCCTCTGCTGGTGGCGGTACTCGTACCCCTCCGCCCGCAGCCAGTCCTCCACGGCCTGCAGGCGGTCGGGGGCGATGTCCGTGCGGAGCTCGAAGCTCCTGGGCATGCCCCCTTCGCACTGGGGGTTGCTGTGGCGGTAATGCTGGTCCCAAACCAACCCACGCAGCAGGCGTGCTGCATGGGGGTGGGGCCGCGGCCACGTCCTGCCCGCTTCCTGCCAATTCACCATGGCAGCGGGGGCGTAGATGATCTTGAAGTCCTTGCTGTGCACTCGTTCACCTCAACGAACTGGTTGTGGTTGTTGGGGAGGGTGCTGCAGCACTGGATTGGAAGTGCGGCTGGTGCTGGTCAGCCGGTGGTTGTGGAGGTGGTTGACGCGGCCTTGCTGGTCGGCCGTTGGGACTCCGGGTCGGCCGATGGGGCTGATGCAGGAGTCCTGGTCTGTGCACCTCTTCCACGGGCGCTGCGCGATCAGGGCGATGCTCTTGACGGCGCTGCGGGCTCCGTGACGAACTCGGCGCTGTCGCTGAGTGGCGCTGCGAGCTGCTGCGCTGCGCTGCGAGACGCTGCGCTGCGCTGTGAGCTGCGAGCTGCGCCGCGCTGCTGCGACGCGCTGCTCGGGGTTGGTGGCCCCGAGTGGCACGCGAGGGCTGGGTAACCCCGCGGCGGTGAAACGCTTTTGACGCGTTCCCGTGGGGGGCCGGCCACGGGACGCTGCGGTGACACGCACAAGTGAGCAGGCAGGCAAGGCACTACGCTCACAAGGGCATCAATACGCCTGTGTCATGTGACAAAGCGTTTCAGAATCCTTGCCACTCTGCAAAGAGGGAACGAAAGTATGTACAGCAACACATCAGGATATGTACACATGGGGTTAAGACTGGACTGGGGTAAGGGCATCAAGGGACAATAGACACTCAGTCCCGACTCATATCCCAATCCCAGGTCCGACCCTCTCAGTGGCTGATGGGGGCGGGGGCTCAAACACAACCCATGCCCTGCTCAGTCCGGACCCTGAAACCCTGCCAATGGGAGAGGTGTCCCGCACAGCCACAGGCGAGTTCCTGGGAACCAATGGGTTCCAAGGCCAACCGACAGTGGCTCCCTATGCTCCCTTAACGGCAGGTCCCAACTCCACTCTGAGCCAGAGATATGGCCCCGCCATTATCACCCAGGAGTTGGTAGCTGAAAATGGGCTGTTTCAGCCCAAACTGAAGTTAGCTTGAAAAACTCCAAAATTGACCCCTCGTCCGGACCCGCCAGAGGTAGGGACGAGGCAACTGACCCTATGCCCTTCGAGTACGAACTCCCTGGAGCCCTCACCCAACCTGGTTCCCTCTGAGGTCCCGGCATCAGGGCAACACGGATGAGTCAAGTGGGGTCATGATGCCAAAATCACCAAAATTGGCGTCATTCCCACGCGTGGCTCGCCCGGCCAAAGTAAGGCCAATGGCTCACAGGGTAGGAGGCAGGACCTAGGACTTATATCTGAGTGTACAACTTGGATTTAGGTCCGGGCTCCCTATGGGCTTAGAGAAATGGGGCCGCCAATTGACCACACGGAAGGGGGAAATTGGGGTCCCAAAATTGGGTCATTTTGGCTGCTTGAAATGAGCCAAAATTCAGTGTGCTCCCAATAGTATGTCTCCACGCCGGCTTGGAGATCGGATCCGCCATTCCATACGTGATCCACCGGGAGTCCAACGGAGACTCCCATGCCCTTGGCTCTCAAAGATCTCCATGCCACTCGGCGTGGTGATGATCCCAATTGGGTCCACAAATGCAATAATGGCAAAATTGCCCATACTCAATTTGGCCTAGCGCCTTGACGAAGGCGGCTCCGCTTCGCCCACGTGGTGTGTGGACCATGGGGACCATTACCCATAACACACATGTCATATATGGTCCATTGGTCCATGCGTCCGGCGTGCACGAGGGTTAGAACATGGGGCACGGCGGGCAGCAAAAGTGGAAAAATGCTCAAAATGGCCAAAATTGCGCACGCTCATGGTTAGGGCAAATGAGGCACGTGCCCGACTTGGACCGGAGTGTGCCATAGGATTGATGTCAAGTCATATGTGTCCAACATATCTTTGGGGCGTCGCCCAACTCCTCCGGTATTGGGAACGGCAGGGTCGCCAAGTGAGCCCATGATTTGGGATAGTCCCAAATCGCCAACATGGCGGCCACGGTATGCCAAGCCTAAGAGGAGCTATTCGCCGGGTCCAAGATATGTTGGGCACCGAAGTATGTACCCTCATATCATACTTGGGTCATGATGTCAATTGAGCGCAACGTTGAAATACACGATCGCCACTTGACATCATGACGGGCCAAAAATGGCAAAATTGGCACAAAAACAAACCAAAGTGCCTTGAAAGGCGCATAATTATATTATAATATCTTTGGCTTGGATCGTGCAATCACTTAATCCTTCTAAACACAATGACTTGACACCAATGACCTTCGATCCCACGTATGTGCTCCACTTGGGGCGCCTTGAAAGGTTACGAGCGCTGCTTCCCAAGTGGGCACATGAAAATATGGAAAAATGTAAAATACACACCTTGCTCCCAACGCATCGCTTCGGGATCACCACACAAGCTTCCCTTCACGAAGGTTAGGCTTGCAATTGACCGTAGGGAGTACGGAGAAGGGGCTTGCACAATATGAGGTCCATTGGCGGGCTTGTCTTGGAGCAATGGGCCCGCCAAATGGGCACGCAACACAACACATGGCACATACCAAATATTGCCCAAAAATGTAGCTCCCACCACGATATGTCATGCCCCTCCAAGGGCATAACTTTGTGTCAATCGCTCATAGGAACTCAAGGAGAGTTCCTATGCAACACCAACACTTGCGCGCTACACTCGAAAGTTATCTTAACGCACGCAATATCATGGTCATAGAGTTATAACGCAAACTCTACCCTCTTGACCATGATCCATTACACTAGCGCGCATGTGTAGAAACGCAAGGCATATGAAGCTTCCTAAATTACGTCGGGAGTATTGTGAATACATCCCACGTTTCCTTATCGTCAATACTCGCAAGCGGCACGAGATATGACCTTCACAAGTGGCCTCACGAATCAACTTTGTTTTGCCCATATCTTTAAGACAAATGGAGGGCAGGATAAAAGGGAAGTTGATTCGTGCATACGGAAGCACGTAGGTCCACTCGAAAGAGGTCAAATCAAGTGCGGGGATGTCGAAGTCGAAAATCCGATTTCGACATCCTGAAAAATTCGGATTAAGGTTGCGAGTATTAATTATGAAAATTGCGGAAGCATCCATGCAGTTCCTGGCGACTTTGGAGCCTTCGTGACGGATAACGTTAAAATTTCCATTATAAACAGTTAATCTGGCGGTTACGGTAAAGTCGCGAACCAACCGCCAGCAGTCAAAACAGTGAGTATCGGAACGGAAGCATAAAAATTGACGGAAACAATATGAAAATAAAACCCTGTTGATTCCTGATATTCTGATACACAAATCTCCGCTGGCGGTGCATCGGTTGCCGATGCGGGGCTTCACGGCACGGAACACGCCGTGCATGGGGTTAGTGGACCGGAGACCGGTTGTATGCCGTAACCCGGCCATGGGGTTCTGGGTACCGCTTCAGTAGTAACCTTTTCTTGTGGTTAGGTGGCGCTTTATGCGGCAATTCAAAGACTCAGCACTCTGTGTGGACTTGCAGCCGAAGGTAAAAACTTCTACCTGCCATGCAACACACCAACGGTCAAGACGATGTAGGGGGGATCTGACTCCAAGGTAGTCCTTGACAGTTTTCCAGCGGGGGTCCTCCAGAATTTTGCGCCAGAGAATATCAGCAGCGTCCTTATCTGAGAAAAGTTTATAGTGTTTTCAGCACTGTGTTTTTGCTTCTCCTGCTGCTTGTTGTTGCTGTAGGGTGTCCTGCTGCTGGTTTTGGATGATGAAAAGCTTTTGTTTGTTGAAATACAGTAAAGCCAACTCAATCCAGGATAGCCCAAGCCAATAGTATGCAAGGAGAAGGTAATTCAGGATCAAAGCATGAAGGGCTGCAGTGTAAACAGTGAAAGATGATTAGATATTCACAGAAACTGCAACTCAGGATACAAATGAATGCATATCCACAGAGATAGCTGAAATGTTTTGGGAAAAGAGTTAGAAAACTGCCTCAGGATCACTCTCTCTCCATAGTGCCATCTTAGGAGATGTGCACTCTTTGTTTTGGGTCCCATATGTGCTGAGGTGGCATGGTATGTGGCGATGAGGTCACTGCCATGTCACATGGGATCTTCCTACTTAGTTAGGCTGACCAGGAATTGAACCCAGGACCTCTCAAAAAGAGGTGCCTAACCCCCTATGGTGCATACCACTAGGGCAGATAAGTATTCATGGAAAAACATAGATAAATTCATAGGCTCTACCTTAGGTATGTCAGTGCTCAGTCAACTCAGGAAAAGATGTTTTACTTCTGATTGAAAGGGGATTAAGGGGTCCACTCAATATCCTGATTGGGTGTTTGGTTCCATAGGTCAAAATGTGTTATCACCACTTTTGGCTGGACCAATACTAAGATAAAAATGCAGGTATGCTCAGTGCATCTCTAATACAACTAGAGTGTGTCCTTAAGCAATGGAAAAGCACTTTTTCTTACTCCCCCCTTGTGCTGTGGTGGCCACCACTGTCGCATTTTAGGAAAAAGGGAATTTTTCTTGGCCTTTCCTTGGTTTCCACATCTACTTTAAAATACCTACAGTCTCCCTCACACTGAAAAATGGGCGCTCACCATGGCTGGCGTCCGTTTGCTGCTCTGATTGTACAGTTTCCTACAGAAGACTCAGCGCTCTTGGCGCCGCCGGGGCTCCTGTGGCTTGGTTGGGTTAGATTGGGAGCATGCCAAACATGTGCATATGCATCCCTTCCTCCAAGACGCAGCGTCGACACAACCCAAACGCAAGACACATTATACACACTCGCATGGGTTCTCGTAAACCTGCTGGCGACCTGTGACCTGTCTTAGGGCGTAGGGAGTCGAAAAGAAATTAATTTGCCCCTTGGTGGGGTCTTGGTTCTGCTCAGTCTCTCCAGGCACCTGCGTTTCGGCCCGAACACGGCCTACTCAGCGAGGCTGCGCGTGGGTATCTGTAGAGGCAGGAATGGGAGAATTATGGACGAATCCACGCAAAAACGAAGCGACGACACCAAAATCCGTCAAATGACGGCGTAGAATTTTTCTGAAACGACACACCTGAGTAGAATCCAATTGTGCATCAAAGGCACATTTTTATAGAAATTATAGTCATCTCTGGATTTTTTAAGTCCAGAAATTCATACGCATAAAATGGCGGCGCGCAGGAGCGGCTCCTAGCGAACCGCCGGAAAATGGAAAAATAATGGAATTATAAACGTATGTATCACGTAGTCTTGAAAATGACGAGACACACATTAATGAACAAACATACAGATTCCACCCACACTAATAGAAGCTTCAAAAATTCAAGAATTCGAAAATCAATTGAAAAGACTTCAATGAATCAGGTATAAACTACAGGTATGCTCGTCTTGCATGCCGCATACACATTGCTCGTCTCGTGTCTCCGTGAACGAGTCGTGTAGCAGCGTTAACAACGATAACCACGATAGGGCGCGGTAGAGGGATTGATTACAAAGATTGCAGATGATTAGCGGTCAAATCAGGGTGATTAGTCATACACACAAGTGCATAGCAACGTTCTTCGCGTGCGCCCCTTTTGTTTTCTCTCCTTGCTTCACTTCCCAGCGGTAGGTAAGGTAGGTACGCCCAGGCGGGGCCACCCCCTGGTGGAGTCAAGATTGTTGTGGAGATGGGCAGGTTTGCCCAACGTGATTGTGCATAGTCGTGCATGCACACACGCATTAAAGGGTAGGCCACGCGAAGTGCGCACGGTAAACCTTGTTTAGGCTACCCAGGGGCTCCTCGGTACGTTCTTTAAGAGAACCTGAGGAGTCCCTTAACGCTTGCTTGCTTGATAAGGGTAGCTGCTCCATGCAGCGTGTTTGCGGACAGCGTATTATAGGGCACACTGAGAAGGGTATAATACCTGGAGTGTGCCTTGGTTCCTCCGCCGCAAACGCCCTTTCATGTGCCTTTGTTTTACAGGTGGGCAGGTAGGGTGAGTGGTGCAGCAGCATTTTTTATGCCCTGCTAAACAGGGGCGCAGATCACACAAACAAGTAACTCCGCTCCGCCTGTGGCAGAGCAGGGAGTCCGACTTCATCGACATCTGCGCCTTGCACACGAGAGCACTCCTTCCCTCCAAGCCCTTGCAGGGGAAACGCGTTGTGGCGTCCCCTGTGAGGCCACAGTTGCTTAGCAGCGCTGTGTTCTCTTGTCATTTCACAGGTGGGTCGCTAGGACCCCCGAGAACTTCCTCTTCGCAACGCCAAGTAGAGTGTGCGTGTAGGAGTGGTAGTCCTGCGTGGGGGCTAGAGCCAGTTGCCCAGTGCTCGCCCACCAGGATGGTGCCACTGTAGGGTGTGTAGGACCTGTAGGGGGCGTGTCACTGTCCCACCCTTTTCCTGCAATTTTAGCTGGGTTGGTGGGCTGTGACAGTGGGTTAGGTTAGTGTTTTGGCCACATAGCAAACAGGCGTTTTGCATGCCTTCATAGCTTTTGGCCACCCCTCCCTTTAGTAGACAGGTAGGTAGGGAAAACAATACCTGGATTAACACTCTGGGTATTCCCCCAAGGTTTTGCGCCAGCACAGAAATTGGGCGCATAGGGGAGGGGAGACCCGGGGCGTACCCCGTGGCATCAATAAGCCAACCCTCCAGGTTCAGCAAGGGCGCAGACTTGGGTATAATTAGGACACCACTTCTGCGGCTTGCTCTCAGGACCTTAGGACTAGCACACTCACACATACGCTTTGGCAGGTAAGGGTAAGGTTCAGTCCCTAGCTTTATTCTTGGAGGCAAGCGTCTCAGCGAGCCTCAACAACTCACCAAGGTTGTTCTGGGACAAGTAGTCAACCAGAACTGAGTTTAGGCGTCCCTCAGGTAGAACAAATGCAGAGAAGGGCTCCCAGGTGGCCTCTTCGACTCCAAACCCTTCCCAGAGGGTGAGGAAGCGCCAACCCTGGCGATAGCGGTGGCGTAGGACAGACTTCACCAGGTAGAAGCCCTCCTTAGCCATCTCCTCGGCGTTCATGTCGGGGAGTTCACCTTCAACTTCCATAGGGCTGGCAGCCCCTTGTAAGTCCAGAGCGGCGATTTCCTCGTCGTTCAGCTCCCACTCCTCCCCACAGAGGTCTTCAGGATCATGGTAGCGCTTCAGGTGTTGAGCGGCGCACACCAGGGTCCCCCCTAGACGGGGAGAACACCGCACGGTGATACGGTGTCCATCCACAGATAGGATCTTGTACGGCCCGAAGTATGGGTCATCGCTGGTAGAGCGTGGCCAGGCGGGTAGTCGACTGTGGTGCACCAGCACCCAGTCCCCTTCTTGGTAGGTGGCCGGTACACGGTGCTTGTTCTTCTTGTTCCACTGACGCTCCCTCACTCTCTGGAGCATAGCCTTGGCCTTGTCCACCTTCGCTTGTTGCTCTTGGACCCATTCACCCACAGAAGAATGGGTGTCCTCTGGATAGGGGGCATGTAGGAACCATGCCGGGCGCCCCATGAATAGCTCATGTGGCGAGTAGCCAGTAGCTGAACTCTCTTGGGAGTTCATCACCAAGGATATGACGGGGAGTAGTCTCACCCAGTCTCTGGTGCGTTCAGTTTTGCACCATATCCTGACGTTCTCCTTCAGGACACGAATCTGTCGCTCACATAGGGGGTTGCTCGTGTGAGAGTAGGGAATCCCCGTAGACACCTGGACATTGAGGGACCTCAGGACCCTCTTGTACCAGCCAGTATCTGAGCGTACTCGTACGTCCTCATCGGAGTTGATCTCCTTGGGCGCCCCATAGACACAAAACCACTCCTCCAGGAGTATCTTGATAGTCTCCTCTCCGGTAATGTGCTTGGTACATGGGAACACCCTGGTAAACCTGGTCAACCCACAGGTTACCACGAGGGCGAAGTCATAGCCCCCGAACTTCGGCATATCCGTGTAGTCCACGTATAGAACACTGTTAGCACAGTGAGGGATGGGCAGGGTCGAGTAGAGACCTCTGTCCCTGATATCCCCTGGTTTACAGGACCTGCACGGGCACTTGTCCACGATAGGCAGGAGCGTCTTCCGCAGCTGGTCGTCAGTCCACGTAGTGTGGAACCACTGCTTGAACAGCCTCAGGGTACGGTCAGCACCCACATGACCACTGGACTCATGGGTCCACTTCAGCAGCGCTGGGACTCGGTCACTAGGCACCACGATGCGGTCCTCGTGCCAGAGGTAGCTCTTGTCCCGCTTCCACTGGTCTTGGTTGACCAGGAGGGGTTCAAGGCGTTTCTCCAGGCGCCGGTAGATATCCCCAAACTCCTGTAGGTACTCCGATTGTTGGAGTCCATCCAGGGGGCGTATCATGGTCATGTTCAGGTCCAGGTGTACGTCCATACGGCTGAACGCTTCCTTAGCCAGCGCTTCAGACCGGGCACCAATCAGGGCGTCGAAGTTGTTGCGGCTGATGTAGTCGGCACACTCGTTCTTCACTCCCTGGATATGGTGTACCGTCAGCCGTAGTTGACTGAGGTAGGTCCACCAGCGACGTAGCTTGGCCTTCTCAGGTGGGGGGCCCTTCTGGAAACTGCGGACCGGTTCTTGGTCGCATAGCCAGACCACAGGGTTACTCCCCAACAGTCGTGCTTGTGAGGATAGCACCAGCATACCCGCGAGCAGTTCCTGCTCATAGGTGGAGTAGTTCCCCCTGGCCTGGTTCCACTTCCAGTTCCAGTGGCCCAGAGGTACTAGGACCCACTTGTCGTCAGGGTAGCTGTGCTTGAGGGTTCCATCTCGGTTGAGACCTTCCGTCCCCCATTGGGAAATGGCCGAGTCGAACTCCTCCTTCTCTAGTGCTTGCCATTGGAACAACGTTCCACCACCGCCCACATTGCTGGCGTCGGTCACCAGGATAATCTCCCCTTGTGCCCTAGGCACGCCCAAGCACTTAGCGTTGGCTACCTTGTCTTTGAGCTCGTCAAACGCTTGTTGCTCTTGTGGGCCCCAGCGCCAAGTAGTACTCTTCTTGATCAAGTCAGTCAGTACCGCGCTGGTGTAGGTGAAGTTTTTGATGTGGCGGCGATAGAAGTTGCACGCCCCAATGAAACTGCGTACATCATGAAGTCCTTTCTTGGGGTCTTCGTGTCGTACCTTGGCATCCATCAGGGGTTTGGCCTTAGAGGCCGCTGGGGTCCACCACCCATAGCCAACGTCAAACCCCAGGTACTGCATGGTCTCCTGCATGAACTCACACTTCTCCAGCTTGAGTCGTGTGTGGTTCTCCTGGCAGACCGCAAAGAACTCACCCAAGAGGATTAGGTGATCCTCCTGGGTATTGGTCCCGAGGCATACATCGTCGATGTGAGCCTCCATCTGGGCCCCACGGGATATGAGCTCCTGCACCTTAGGTCTCCTTCGTAGGATGGACAAGATCTTGTTCATCAGCTCTTGGAACAGAGCGGGGGCGTTAGCCACGCCGAATGGCATGACCTTCCACTTGAATACCCTCCCCTGAGGGGTGATGAAGGCCAGTAGTTCCTGCGCGTTGGGCGTCAGGTCCACTTGCCAGAATCCACTTCGCTTGTCCATCTTGGTCTTGTAGCGACAGGAGGCTATCTTCTCCAGGGTAGACTCCATATTGGGAATGGACCCTGAGTGGTTCAGGGTCTTCTTGTTCAGCTCTCCATAGTCCACTACCAGCCGTTTGGCTGTAGACCCAGGTTTAGCCACCAGGAAACAGGGGCTGCAGTGTAGGGGGTAGTCCCCATCCTTGTACTCCAGGACTAGGCCAGCGTCGATACATTCTTGTATCTGTCGCTCAATCTCGTCGGCCTGCTCTTTAGGAGCTGGATAGGGTCTCCTCCGGATCTTGTGACCCACGAACTCGGGTTTCAGCTTGAGGTCCATCTGTACCAGCTTGTCGCATGAGGCTGGAGGGGGTAGTTCTCCGAACACCTCCAGATAGGTCCTTATCAGCTTTTGTACCCGCGGGTCCAGTACCTTGATCTTGTCCTCCATGTCCTCGTCGGAGTGTAAGTTGCTTGCCCCTTGAATAGACGTCGGGAGGTGGTCCTCCACCGACTCTTCGCCCGCGGTAGCATCCTTCAGCCCTTGGTAGGCATACAGAAGGTCTTGCTCAACCATCTCCGGTGGACGATGGCAACATAGGCACGCTTTAGGGGGTTCACATACACATTCCTCCGAGAGGTCGTCCTCCTCTGGGGTCCTCACATGGGCACCCCATACGCTCTTCATGAGCTTGAGATCTACCTCCCTTTGCCAGGTGGTGATCTTCTGTTCGAGGTCCTCCTTCAGTTGGGATAGGTCTCCCATTCGTCCTTGCTTCAGTGGCCATGAGCTGCGGGTAGGCTTCGCGTAGCATAGCTTTTTCGCCACCAACTTCCTCTTGGAATCCACATACTCCCTGAGCCTGGATCGAGGGTCCAGCTCTTCATCCACGGGGTCTTCCACCCTCATGGAGAGTAGGGGTTTTAGTGGGGCGACGTACTCGGCGTTCTCCACTTCTTCCACCGCAGTCTGCACGAAGAAGGCGTCGTGCTCAGTTTCGTCGTCTGAGTGGATAGAGCTAGGTAGCTCAGATAGTCCACACTCAGAGACTCCATCAGGGACAGGTACATGACAGGGAGAGTTGCAGGCGTTGGTGTCAGTCACGACGTACTCATCTCCTCCGGGTGTAGTTTCAACAGCATCTTGAGGTCGTAGGCGATCCTTCAAGTCACCCAAGGCGAGTCCATCGTTTTCTCGTTGGATAGCCTGGACCAGAGTAGGGTCCAGGTCTTCCCAGGGGATGGTGGTAAGACTTCCGTCCACCACGCTGAGCATACTCCCCCATCCGGGCTTCCCAATGGGCGTCTTGCGTCCCAGAGGCACGTAGATGGCCTCATCAGGTAACCGCACAGAGCTGATAGTCAGCTTGTCAAGGAGGGTTCGCCAGTACTCGTTGCCCCCATGGGCTCCCCAATCGGGGGAACACAGGACCATACGGGAACGTTCCAAGGCCACCTTGGTAGCACCTTCCCCAGTTCACTGAATCTGGGGTTCCCGTAGGCCATCCCGAAAGAGGGCCAGTAAAATTTGTAGCTGCAGTTCTTCCCCTTGCTGCAGTATAGGTCCAGTACATGCTGCTTGTCGCTGGCGAACAGTTCCACACTTAGGTCTTCTCGAGAGTAACCCAACTCCTTCAGACCTTGGTCTAGGACTTCCCCCAATAGTTGATAGTCCTCAGTTTTGGAGGCCGCCATCATGTTCGAGGGCTCCTCCTTCGATAGTCTCAGGTAACTCGAGGTATGTTCCGACTGCTCCAGTGGCACAGACTCTCTGCCACTGCCGTGGTCCACGTACAGGAGGTAGGGCGCTTGCAGCGTCAGGGATTGTATCTGGGAGTGCTGCACGAAGAAGTCAGTACCCAGTACAAAGTCGAAGGCATCAGTGTCCATCACATAGAACCGATGGGCGATAGTCCTGGAGCCCATAGGTACCTCCACTTCGCAGTCCCCGCAGCTGTGCACCACATGTCCATCCCCCATCCGTATAGCGGCGGTGGTCATGGTGTTCTTCAGGCTCCCACAAGGTAAAATTTTCTTGGCCACTATCGATATTGTGGCTCCAGTATCCAGTACCCCCAGGTATTCACGTCCCCCTAGTCGGATACGTACCCAAAACACCAGGTCTTGGGTGCCACCAGAGCGTCCCGTCAGAACTCCGCGGGACAGGTCACCTCGAACCCCTTGTTCCGCAATTTGCGGGCCATCCTCATGAAACGGCTTCTCTTCTTGGCGTTGCCATCGTCACCACCTTCATGCTCACGCTTGGCTCCTTGTTCTTGCTGTCGTGCTGGCGATTAGCGCCTCCTCCTCGTCCGTCTTGACCCTTGTCTTGACCACCTTGACCACGTCCTTTCGACTTGCCCTTGCCGGAGTCGTTGCCTTTGGCCTTGCCTCCACCTTTGCCTGAGCTTTTGCCAGGATCTTCCCCCTTAAGCTTCGCCGATAGGCGTTGCTTATGGTAGCACTCGTCCTCATAGTGCTTCCGCTTACCGCAGAATGTACACGTGATGGTGCAGCGGTAATGATCCGGCATCTTCACCTTGGCGCCGGTGATCTTTTCCTGCTGCTTCCCCTGGACAACAAAGCAGTCTCGCTGCTCGCAGTCGGAGGCATGCTGCAGGTGGCCCTGTTCATCTCTGGCATCACACCAGAATAGCTCCTTCACGTTCTCCATTAGGCGGGCGTGGGCGTGTTTGGGGGTAGTCCCCTGCCCAGGTCGGGACCCTTGGTACCCTTTGCCTCCAGAACCTCCACCACCAGGACGGTAGTGGTTCAGGTGTTGGTCGCTCTCCTTCTCCAGCGCCATCTCCAGGAGCAGCACGCATAGATCCTCGTAGCGGAGGGATCTAGCCTTGCGCTCAGCCGTCAGACGGCACTCGTCCCATAGCTCACGGGGGAGCTTGGAGCACAACCAAAACAGCAGGTCGTCGCTGCTGTAGGAACCGGGCGTCAGTCGTCCAGCCCAGTGGTCCAGGTCCGCCAACAGCTCGGAGACCCTGCCAGGTTTGGGGTTGTTGGGCAGGACGGGCAGGTTCTGGATCTCGGCCCTGATGGAGAGGTCTGTCTCGTAGGTTGGGTACTGCCTCTCCAGGGCAACCAACACGTCGGCAAAGGTGGCGGAGTTGGTGACGATCTGCCTGACCTGCTTCTCCAGGTACTTCGTCTTGCAGCACTGCAGGAGCAGGTCGCACTTCACTCGCCCACTCGCGTGGGTTTGGCCGGTCAGTCGTAGGAACCGGCCAAAGTTCTCAGCGAACTCGCTGAGGTCCTTGCCTGTGAATTCAGGCAGGTTCACCACTATCTTGGAGGTGGCAATAGCCTTCGCCTCCTGAGCTCGGCGTCCTTCAGGGCGTCGGGTCTTCTTCTTCTTCTTCTTCTTCTTCTTACCCTTGGGGTCCTCGGGGTCCTCAGGGTCTTCGTCATCCGATGGCGAAGAAGAAGTCATCGAAGGCGGCCCATCATCGGAGGGGTCTCCGCCTAGATCACTGGAGCCATAAGGCTCCACGTCCACCATAGCCCTTAGGGCTGTCAGCCCCAGCTGGTCCAGCTCGGCCCTCGTCGAGTTCGTCACGTGACTGTAGGGCGGCTGGGCTGTCCTCGGGACGAATGGGCTTCTTGGTACTGCTGCAGGAGTCGGCATCGGTCGGCTCCTCAGGCTCCCCAGGGTATTCGTCAACCCTGCCGCCAGGTGGTTAGCCTGTACTCGGTGGGGTGACATTCCCACTGTCGTAGGTGACGCATGGGACGGGATCATCAGGGGCTGCAGTTTCTCCCTGATCTCTTGCGTGAGGTCGCTCACGATTTGCGAAGTGGCTCCTCGGAGCACCTCATTGATCTCCGACCGCGTCAGGGACCTGTTGGAGGATCTTCCCGATCCTCTACTCCTGCCTCCCAGAGACTCTGGTCCTCTCCTCAACCCACTCAGGGGTGCATACCCAGGTGCACACCCAGGAGCATACCCAGGAACTTCCATGTAGGTTCCAGTGGCGTGGAGTGGATGGGGATGGTCAGCCGCATACCAACGCGGTGCAGAGCTGGAAGCCACCGGCTCACTGGCAGTAGTTGCCTCAAGGAGCGCAGTGGTAGGTGGGCCCATGCCATAGGCGGGGTAGTGAGGCATGCCAGTAAAGCCTGTGCCCTCTGCCATAGGCTGGTTGGTTGTGGAAGTGGATGTAGCGGCGGCTGGGTGTGTGGTGGTTATGGGAGAGGGTGATGCTTGGAGGCCAGAAGCGCTTGGTGCGCCTTCGAAGGTAGGGACATCCGTCGGGTCTTGCCCTTGCTCCTCTCCTTCGTCTGCTCCTTCTCCAGCATCCTTCTCGCTCTCGTTTCCTCTCTTCCTCTTCACAGGCTGAGGCTGAGAGACCATTTCCTTCACCGACAGGGCCCCAAAGGCCGTCTGGAGGCCATCCAAGGAGTCCTCCGCCGTATCCATTGGCCCATGTAAGGGCTCCACCAAAGGTACAGCGTCAGGCGCCGGCCTTGCCGGTGTCTCTGGCGCTGGCGCTGTGTTCACCTCGGCGTCCACTCTTCCTGGATCCATCTTAATCCACCCTTCTGCTTATGTTTGCCTGCTCGGAGCACTGGTTGTACGGCGCGGGGTCGCTGCCGGTGCACAGAGACAGGCTGCCTCTTGCTACCAGAAAAGTTTATAGTGTTTTCAGCACTGTGTTTTTGCTTCTCCTGCTGCTTGTTGTTGCTGTAGGGTGTCCTGCTGCTGGTTTTGGATGATGAAAAGCTTTTGTTTGTTGAAATACAGTAAAGCCAACTCAATCCAGGATAGCCCAAGCCAATAGTATGCAAGGAGAAGGTAATTCAGGATCAAAGCATGAAGGGCTGCAGTGTAAACAGTGAAAGATGATTAGATATTCACAGAAACTGCAACTCAGGATACAAATGAATGCATATTCACAGAGATAGCTGAAATGTTTTGGGAAAAGAGTTAGAAAACTGCCTCAGGATCACTCTCTCTCCATAGTGCCATCTTAGGAGATGTGCACTCTTTGTTTTGGGTCCCATATGTGCTGAGGTGGCATGGTATGTGGCGATGAGGTCACTGCCATGTCACATGGGATCTTCCTACTTAGTTAGGCTGACCAGGAATTGAACCCAGGACCTCTCAAAAAGAGGTGCCTAACCCCCTATGGTGCATACCACTAGGGCAGATAAGTATTCATGGAAAAACATAGATAAATTCATAGGCTCTACCTTAGGTATGTCAGTGCTCAGTCAACTCAGGAAAAGATGTTTTACTTCTGATTGAAAGGGGATTAAGGGGTCCACTCAATATCCTGATTGGGTGTTTGGTTCCATAGGTCAAAATGTGTTATCACCACTTTTGGCTGGACCAATACTAAGATAAAAATGCAGGTATGCTCAGTGCATCTCTAATACAACTAGAGTATGTCCTTAAGCAATGGAAAAGCACTTTTTCTTACTATCTGGGCACTCCTGAACCTGTCGGATGGCGCTCTCAAGAGCAGTGAAATCGTGTTGCTCGAGGGAGTTTCGGCAGTTTTCGGTAAGATTTTTGTAAATGTGAAAAAGGCAGAGGAAGTGAGCAGTTCGGTCCGGGGGGAAAACCCTGGGAACGGACCCCAAGAGGGCGTATGCAGCATCACTGAACAAAACGCGGGGTGCACAACCGGTTGCCTTTATCCACTCCTGCCAAAGCCACTCATAATCCTCTGCATTTTCACTGCTTGGCATGCAGCCCTGAGCCAGGAGAAGGGTTTGGCCATGTTCGTTGATACCGCAAAACAGGGCCAATGCCTCGCTGTACCGATTCGATTTGTACGTGTTGTCTTCAAAAATGACTTGTGCATATTTTCTGGCGTTTTTTACTTGCTCTGGCGTCATAAAACACCATCTTCGTACAACACCAGTGACTGGGTCAGGGGCTTCATGATTGAAATACCAGGCAGGATCTGCCTGTTTGAGCATTTTCAGGTGGTTAATCAAACGTGCAAGATCATTTGGGCCCATCTTGCGTTCGATGGACTTGAAAAAATTTCTGATGTGCTGGGTTGAAAACCCTTTGATTGCTGGGTACGCGTCCTCGCTATATTTCTTCCTCAAATTTATAAGAATTTGCTCCGGCATTTCACGGTGCTCATACGCCCGCTCAATGTCGTGCCAGAGCTCATCAGGGAGGGCTGATTTGTCCAGTGGGGGGGCCTCCTCCTCGTCAGGCCACCAATGGTCAGAGTGGTCCCAATTACACTCGGTTAGCTTCCACAGGCCCGTGCCAGCATCATGGGTTAGCGTTGCACCATATGGACACAAATCAGACTTCGTGAGAGGCCGGGGATGCTTTTCTGGGCGTGCTCTACTGGTCTCCTTTAGGGGCCCGTGTTGTTTTAGGCGTCCCCAAATGCGACAACCAATACGTGCCCAATTACTCCCCCCTGCAGACTTGCTGGTAACGCTGTTATGTATTGCCAACTCCCCCCGAATCTTATTCAGGTATGCAACAGCTTCGGTGTGGGACCGGAAGGTGCAGCCAACCTCGTCTCCACGTCGGGGGGAGTGCTCGGAGGGACAATGGGCTTCGCGTTTCACGCGTTTGCGGGGGGGGATGTCGGGATGAGGTTTAGGATCAGAACGCGGTGACTTGGCGGCACTAAACTCATGCTTAATTAAGGGGGCCGGATCCGTAGATTCCGTGGGTCCCGAGTCAGATGCCGGGGTTGGAGATAGGATGGCGAGGGGGTTTCTTACGGGGGCAGGTCTGGATGAAACTGCCACTTCCGCGGGTTCCGTTTTGACGTTGTCCAACATTGATGAAGAAACAGATCTCAAGGTCGCACAAAATGGATCGTCATATACACCCTCAAAAAGCAAGGCCATCTGGGCGGGGGTAGGGTGGCCCATGGACGCGTGGAGGGACCAAAAGTTGGTTCGAAGGAAGTCTGCCGTTTGATCCTGCAGCGGGATGCAGTTCCATGCAACACCACCGCGGAGACGAAACAGGACAAGAACCCGTTCGTTACGGACCCAGTCACCGGTTCTGCGTGAAACTCTACAAATTCGCTGATCATGAACGGGCACACCAGTGATGATCCTCACCAAATCTGAGATGGCAGCCTCACTGATATCCTTAGGCACACACACAACGAGGGTTCTGTCGGGGAGTGCCACGAAAATGGGGATCTCCTTCCTCGCACATCGTCCCTTGTGGAGTAGTTGACACGGTGAGCGTCTTCGCCGCCGTTGGTGGTGTCTACGATGCCTCCGATGGAGAAGGGAGAGAACAACAGCGGCCGAAACGAGACCACGAAGGACTATGGTCAGCCCCACAAGGCTCCAGCCGACATCGCAGATTGCGCAGAGCAAAAGCATTAAGATGGACATGTCTGCAACGAGAGATGAACGTGAGAGGCTAACCCCCATTACTGATTCACAAAGGTCCTCTGATGCACGAACTTGATAGGCTACCCCCTGACTATTGGTTTACCAAGGGCCTCTGATGCACGAACCTGATAGGCTACCCCCTGACTGTGACGCAGAATCAGACCCTTGGTCTGTCCTGCCTCGATGGCTACTCGAAGAGCCGCCCCGACAGCGTCGAAGAACACGCGCGCACCGCAGAAAACAGGCGCACGCTCCAGCGCTTGCGTGTCGTGATCAGGACTCTGAATCAAGATTGTACGAAGCATTGCGTGAAATATAGCGTGCAGTATGCATTATTATTATTATTATTGTGCATTATTGTTTTGTGTGCACACAGCTCGGATTGTGTCATGGAGCAGCAGGACTTGGCAAAAGTCCTTGAACTTTTCGTAGCTGGCAATACGAGTTCAGCACGATGACAGTCTGATGGAGCAGTATGGTGCAACGTGTTCTGTCGCTACTGCCGTGTGCTCTGCTGAGTTGCTTTTCTGTTGATGCGTCCCCCAAGCAGGATTAAGCGAAACTCTGGCAGCGTGACTCGAGATCATCGGCTTCAAAAATCATGAACAGCAGGACTTTCAGGTTTTTGCAGTGGTGAAACTGAGGTTCTTGTGCGGCGGCGGTACTTTTAGGGTGTCTGGAAAACCCACAGATGGAAACCAAGGACCCAAGAGAAAAATATTTCCAAAAGTATCCGTAGACGCAAGCCCCGGTGCCCTGGACCTGCTTCAGAAAAGTTCAAATATATTGCCATTTCCGCGCTCAACAACTGACTGAAGATCGTCCGGGACAGCACCCTTGGACGCCAGAAGATCGCCGTTGGGTCCATCATGGTGCGCCGACAACTTCAACTGCGACGCCGGTTGGCGCTGAGAGGACTTTTGGCGGCACAGTGTGACCAGCGTGCAGGTTCGTGGATTTTCGCCTGGAGCACGGTTCAGCGCGTGAGGTAGGACCTGACCAAGGAAACGGCGCCCGCCGTGGCGCCAGCCGGGCCTGGTTGACCCCCGCGAACCGATGGGGCCTGGATGCAACCGAAGGCGGACATCGACCCTGAAGCCACCAGCAGCGCCTCGATCCACCAAGAGCTGTCACCGACGTTGCCGACGCATCCTCTTGGCTAAACCTATGTCTGGGATTTAAATTATCAACTTTGGTCTGCAGCGCGTGCGGACTAGAGTTCAGTCTGTTCCCTGATGCAAGTCTTTTTATTATATTATATATTGCGCTTTTGTTCATGTGTCGCAATATACAGTATGTGTGCAGCCTCCCGCGGCTGACATTCCGCAATGACCACACACCACTCCGCAAGGTAACCGACAGCCTTGAGGAGCGAGAGCGGCACCATGGTCGGTG
Source organism: Eutreptiella sp. 'Long Island Sound 2002' (assembly GCA_964036045.1). Lineage (NCBI taxonomy): Eukaryota > Euglenozoa > Euglenophyceae > Eutreptiales > Eutreptiaceae > Eutreptiella > Eutreptiella sp. 'Long Island Sound 2002'. Next base: position 3,400,076 of record OZ038385.1, read on the forward strand.
CTGTGAGGTGTATATTATGGCATGTGGGTGTCAGGTCGGCCGGTAGGGAGTTCGGAGCGACCTGCGGACCCTGCAGTTCGTTCCTGAGAGGGGGGTGACGCAGAATCAGACCCTTGGTCTGTCCTGCCTCGATGCCTACTCGAAGAGCCGCCCCGACAGCGTCGAAGAACACGCGCGCACCGCAGAAAACAGGCGCACGCTCCAGCGCTTGCGTGTCGTGATCAGGACTCTGAATCAAGATTGTACGAAGCATTGCGTGAAATATAGCGTGCAGTATGCATTATTATTATTATTATTGTGCATTATTGTTTTGTGTGCACACAGCTCGGATTGTGTCATGGAGCAGCAGGACTTGGCAAAAGTCCTTGAACTTTTCGTAGCTGGCAATACGAGTTCAGCACGATGACAGTCTGATGGAGCAGTATGGTGCAACGTGTTCTGCCGCTACTGCCGTGTGCTCTGCTGAGTTGCTTTTCTGTTGATGCGTCCCCCAAGCAGGATTAAGCGAAACTCTGGCAGCGTGACTCGAGATCATCGGCTTCAAAAATCATGAACAGCAGGACTTTCAGGTTTTTGCAGTGGTGAAACTGAGGTTCTTGTGCGGCGGCGGTACTTTTAGGGTGTCTGGAAAACCCACAGATGGAAACCAAGGACCCAAGAGAAAAATATTTCCAAAAGTATCCGTAGACGCAAGCCCCGGTGCCCTGGACCTGCTTCAACTGTTCATTTACTGGGGGCCTCTGATGCACGAACTTGATAGGCTACCCCCTGACTATTGACTTACCAGGGGCCTCTGATGCACGAACTTGATAGGCTACCCCCTGACTGTTCATTTACTGGGGGCCTCTGATGCACGAACTTGATAGGCTACCCCCTGACTATTGATTTACCAGGGCCTCTGATGCACGAACTTGATAGGCTACCCCCTGACTATTGATTTACCACGGGCCTCTGATGCACGAACTTGATAGGCTACCCCCTGATTATTGATTTACCGGGGGCCTCTGATGCACGAACTTGATAGGCTACCCCCTGATTATGGAGTCAACAAGGGCCTCTGATAAACGAACTTGATAGGCCACCCCCTGACTATTGATCTACATGGGGCCTCTGATGCACGAACTTGATAGGCTACCCCCTGATTATTGATTTACCAGGGGCCTCTGATGCACGAACTTGATAGGCTACCCCCTGACTGTTCATTTACTGGGGGCCTCTGATGCACGAACTTGATAGGCCACCCCCTGACTATTGACTTACCAGGGGCCTCTGATGCACGAACTTGATAGGCTACCCCCTGACTGTTCATTTACTGGGGGCCTCTGATGCACGAACTTGATAGGCCACCCCCTGACTATTGACTTACCAGGGGCCTCTGATGCACGAACTTGATAGGCTACCCCCTGACTGTTCATTTACTGGGGGCCTCTGATGCACGAACTTGATAGGCTACCCCCTGACTATTGACTTACCAGGGGCCTCTGATGCACGAACTTGATAGGCTACCCCCTGACTGTTCATTTACTGGGGGCCTCTGATGCACGAACTTGATAGGCCACCCCCTGACTATTGATTTACCAGGGCCTGTGATGCACGAACCTGATAGGCTACCCTCTGACTATTGATTTACCACGGGCCTCTGATGCACGAACTTGATAGGCTACCCCCTGATTATTGATTTACCGGGGGCCTCTGATGCACGAACTTGATAGGCTACCCCCTGATTATTGAGTCAACAAGGGCCTCTGATGCACGAACTTGATAGGCTACCCCCTGATTATTGATTTACCAGGGGCCTCTGATGCACGAACTTGATAGGCTACCCCCTGATTATTGATTTACCAGGGGCCTCTGATGCACGAACTTGATAGGCCACCCCCTGACTATTGACTTACCAGGGGCCTCTGATGCACGAACTTGATAGGCTACCCCCTGACTGTTCATTTACTGGGGGCCTCTGATGCACGAACTTGATAGGCCACCCCCTGACTATTGATTTACCAGGGCCTCTGATGCACGAACCTGATAGGCTACCCTCTGACTATTGATTTACCGGGGGCCTCTGATGCACGAACTTGATAGGCTACCCCCTGATTATTGATTTACCGGGGGCCTCTGATGCACGAACTTGATAGGCTACCCCCTGACTATTGATTCACCCGGGGCCTCTGATGCACGAACTTGATAGGCTACCCCCTGATTATTGATTTACCAGGGGCCTCTGATGCACGAACTTGATAGGCCACCCCCTGACTATTGACTTACCAGGGGCCTCTGATGCACGAACTTGATAGGCTACCCCCTGACTGTTCATTTACTGGGGGCCTCTGATGCACGAACTTGATAGGCCACCCCCTGACTATTGACTTACCAGGGGCCTCTGATGCACGAACTTGATAGGCTACCCCCTGACTGTTCATTTACTGGGGGCCTCTGATGCACGAACTTGATAGGCCGACCCCTGACTATTGATTTACCAGGGCCTCTGATGCACGAACCTGATAGGCTACCCTCTGACTATTGATTTACCACGGGCCTCTGATGCACGAACTTGATAGGCTACCCCCTGATTATTGATTTACCGGGGGCCTCTGATGCACGAACTTGATAGGCTACCCCCTGATTATTGAGTCAACAAGGGCCTCTGATGCACGAACTTGATAGGCTACCCCCTGACTATTGATCTACCTGGGGCCTCTGATGCACGAACTTGATAGGCTACCCCCTGATTATTGATTTACTAGGGGCCTCTGATGCACGAACTTGATAGGCCACCCCCTGACTATTGACTTACCGGGGGCCTCTGATGCACGAACTTGATAGGCTACCCCCTGACTGTTCATTTACCGGGGGCCTCTGATGCACGAACTTGATAGGCCACCCCCTGACTATTGATTTACCAGGGCCTCTGATGCACGAACCTGATAGGCTACCGCCTGACTATTGATTTACCGGGGGCCTCTGATGCACGAACTTGATAGGCTACCCCCTGATTTTTGATTTACCGGGGGCCTCTGATGCACGAACTTGATAGGCTACCCCCTGATTATTGAGTCAACAAGGGCCTCTGATGCACGAACTTGATAGGCTACCCCCTGACTATTGATTCACCCGGGGCCTCTGATGCACGAACTTGATAGGTTACCGTCTGACTCATGTATGGCAAGACATTGCCCTCCCCAGCCTTGAAGGATGCGGGGGGATGAGGGGGGTGGAGGGGGAGGTGAGGGCTGAGCTGGGGGGGAGGGGAGGGAGGGGAGGGGGGAGGGTTCGGGGGCTTGGGGGGCTGGAGGGGGAATTGGGGGGGCCTTGGGATGGGAGGAGGGTGTGGCGGAGGGGGGCCGGGGGAGGAGGATGTTGGAAAAGCTGGAGGGGCGTAGGGGGGAGAGGGGTGGGGGGGCTTGGGGGGGTTGGAGGGGAGGTTTGGGAGGGCCCGGGGGGGGGGAGCGTAGGGGGGAGTAAAGGGGTAAAAGGGGGGAACACTGGGGCGTCTGATGTACGACGGGCATCAACTCAATTGGTGATTGAATCATGAATCATTCATCAGCCCACGCACGACAGGCAAGGGAACGAAACAAATCAATAGCAGAAGGATTGAGCAAGTAAAATGTGCGAATCCAGTACATCATTTTCAAGGATCCACTAGCATTTGTTCACACTTGGGTTAAACGGGAGAAACATATGGGGAGTCAGAATCAGGCTGATGACGACAACGCTAACTGACACTTATAAGCACGTGGGGGTAAACCATAAAAACTGGCCGGTAACCTGGAAACAAAACTCGCTGGCTGGGATTCGGCCCAGAGGGTGCCGTAGCTTGGTTATCGCCCCCCTGTAGGGGGACCCTCTGGCACTCGAGGTTCCAGGGGTGTGACCACACAGGATCCGCACATCTGTGGCGTCACGTACCTTCCCCTAGCCTCGGTAGCTGCCTTACCTGCACTAATTGGCCAGCGCCGTTTCCCAGGTCCCTTCTGACCTGTTTTTAAGGTCAGGAACAAGGTTCACGCCCACTTACAACGTGGGTTGGGTCTGTATAATTCTCTTGAACCCATTTGGGTTCAAAATTCGAGTTCCCTTAACCGCACCCACGCAACTAAGAAGCAAACGACGCAAACGCACTGTAGCTGTGGTGTCTTTGTAGCCTGTATCAGCCATTACTCTCAAGGTTGGACAAAGGAAAAGGGTTCGGTCCGGTCAAACCAGTCAAATCAGACGAAATGGGGTAGATCTGAATAATACTCTTGAGGCTAAAAAATAGCGTGTTGTAACAACACCTGCGGTAACAGAAACCAGTACCTCCCTACGTGCTCATTTGGATCAGGTACCCTTGAATTACCCAAGTGAAACCGTGGTTCAACCGAGTTCAACCGCGCACTTTCATTACGGCTTCCCCACGGTTGAACCCCTATCGAGGTACAGCAACAAATTGCTAAGTAGCAACCTGAAAACCGCTATTTTTCAGCCCTGCAAGAGATGCCACACCCCCTAAAAAGAATGTTTTTGAAAACCTTCTTACCTCATTGCTGCAAAACACTGGAGACATATTTCTCTTGGATCATATTTCACGGCGGTGGTGTTGTAGGTGCCAGTGGCGGCGGCTGTATTGGTGAAACCGCACGGCTTCACCATCAACTTTTCGTTAGGCGTGGTGACATACACCCCTGCGCCTTGTTTGGATTCCCCTTAGGACTTTGGACCCTTTTTAGTGAACAACAATTACATGCAAGCCTACACTTGATTGTCAGAAGCTTGTTTCCTCATAGATTGCACTAAAATGTAACCGGCTTTCGAGGTGGTTCAACCGCTGGACAGGCGCGCGGTTGAACCGGCTTCACCGGTTCAACCGCTGTTGCACGAAGCGCTACACAAAAAACACATCTTCACCTTGGGAAGCCAAACGTGACCAGTTCGTTCTGCATCGCCACAGGCAGACGTCCCCATGCAATGCCTGTGTACGGTACGAGCACAATGCGCTGTCCAGACCACGCCAGAGGCACGTGGGGCCTAAGAGCGTTAAACATGACCCCATATCGAGGATCCACAATGTGTCCCCATAATAAATCACGCCCCCAACGTATCCATGCAGGACGAGAAGGCCCATTTGCACAAAGTAGGGCACTGGTAAACAGTTCCCCCCCCACAAAATCACCCAGGGCTATTTCCCCCGTAAGGGGACTGTCATCCTTTGGATGCGTATGTACAAGCATGGGATGGTCGCCCACCCCATGGACCACTGCGAGCGCAGTGTAGGTTAGTTGGGGAAGTACACTTCGGATGTGTGCGTTCACGCGCCGGACCAGTTCCGGATCTCTCCTCGTTTGCACTGCAACTTGCACACGGTGATGCCCCTGCACCATTACGGCCCCCCACAACTGCCTACGGTACCGTGCTCCATGTCCTTCCCGCCACTGCCACCCCCTCATTCCCTTGAGGCACGTAAAAAGTCAGTCGTTTGGGAGTGGCTCTTCCTTCACGTGAGGCACTGGTGCACCAACCTCTGGGGCTGCCTCTTCGTTATCTTCCTGCTTACATGCAGGCATTTCCTCGTCCTTCGGCGCTTCACCAACCTCCACAATCTCCTCTTGCCCAACCGGGGCTGCAGGCGAGTCCTCCCCACTGTGCTGGTGCTCCTGCACCCCTGGACCAGCAGACTCCACCTTTTCCTCTTTGACCACCTGTTCTTCACTCTCCTTTGGCTCTGGAATCACGGGCGGCGTCGGCACAGGAACCCCATTGTCACTGTCCTTTTCCGCTTCAGCTTCCGGCACGGGAGTGACCTCCTTCTCCTCGAGTGGACTGTACGAGGGGGAGTCCTCCATTGTCTTCTTGCCCTCCTCATCGATCGCTTCAGCTTCTGGCGCGGGAGTGACCTCCTTCTCCTCGAGTGGACTGTACGAGGGGGAGTCCTCCATTGTCTTCTTGCCCTCCTCATCGATCGCTTCCTGTTTCTGGGCGTGGCGCTCTTTCAACGCCTCCTCGGCAGCGTGGGGGTTACTGAAGCTTGTGCTGTCCTTGACTGCAATAACTGGCCACGTTGTCCCAGCTGCATCGCCCTCCTCCTCCCACTGTGGGGGAACGAAGACCAATTCTTCCCCCTTTTTGGGCCGGGGGGTCCCCTTCGTGGCTTTTCCCGGGGTACCCACGGCCAGACGTGGCTGGCCATCAGGACCGTCCACAATGACCCATCGAATCGGCGTGTTGGCCGCCCATCCGAACCGCTGTCGCAGCTGTTTGCGCGTGTCCTCAACCGCCAGTCGTCGTTGTTGGGCTTGATCCAGGCTCTGCAAAAAGGAAAAAATAGTGAAACCGTGGTTCAGGCGGTTCAAGCGTGCGGTTGAACTACACTTCACCGGTTCAACCGCGCACACCTCCAGAGCTGACGCATGCGCCCATTCTGCCCTGATCGCTTTCTCCTCGTCGCCATCCTTCGATCCCGCAGCCAACTCTGTTGCCAGGGCCTTTACAGCCCGCGCCGTGTCGCTGGGGAGCTTGCCGGAGTCACTGTCGGAACTGGGGGCCGGAACTACCTTCTTCTTCTTCTTCTTTGGGATATGCTTTGCGGCTGGGACCCATTCGTGCTCTTCAAAAAGGGGGTCTGACTCGTCCGTCTCACTGCTGTCCTGGGCGATTTTCCGCTTTTTCGAGGAAGCACCGCTGCCAGTTTTGGCTTTCTTTTTCGGCTTCTTGTCGCCAGAGACTTGGGCCTTCGCGGGCGGTGCTTCAGCCTTTGCACTTGGCCGCTTCTCCTTCCGGAGCTCCTTCCGGGCGGACTGAAACAGGGACTTCGGAACCACTTTGCTGCCAGGGGTGCTCGTCTCTTCGGGTGGCGGTGGTGCTGGAAGACGTGGAGGCTTGGGGGCCTTTCCACTGCTCTCGGATGCTGCACCTGCTCCAAGTGGGCGGTCCCACACACTCTTGTAGAACTCCTCAAAGCTCTCTCCCACAGGACTTGGTTGGGGCGCGGTGGTGACGGCTGGACCGGACTCCAGAGGCGTTGACCTCTGCCGTTCTGGCGCAGGACTGCCTTGCCCGGCATTGCCCAATTCCCGCAAGCCCCGCTGCACGCCACGACTCATGCGGTCGACCACTTGAGCGGCGCCAGGGATCTGCCGATACCACACGTCCCACCACTCCACGATGGGCATGGGTGGCCATCGCCCGCGGACGACAATGCCAGGGCCACGCCGATCCACCACGAACATGTGCTCAGGCACATCACTGGCGGTCAACTGCAGAGAAAGCAAGGAGGCCGGTGAACCGCAGAAGTGGGGGAACGCGATTCAGTGTGTAGGAAGGTTACGCTCAAAAGTGCACGGTTGAAGACGGTGAAGGCGGTTCAGCCGCACGGTTGAACCCGCTGAAACGACGGTTGAACTACTGCACACCTGTTGCACCCCTTGGATCGCTTGAACCACACTTGGCTGCACGAATGGCGATGGTGCCATTGCCGGTGGCGCCGCTGCTGCCGTCGCGGCGCTTGCCTTGGCCTTCTTGTGCTTTCCCCCACCTGAGATGGTGGCGCCCATGGCCAGCATGCTGCTCGGAGTCGCCGTGTACCGCTGGACCTCCGATTCGTCGAACCAGCCTGGTGGCAACTCCACCGGGGCCTTGAAGAAGAAGCGCGGACCGTGTCCTGCGCTGTGACCACGGCCGCGGCCCACGGAGTCCGCGCCCAACCAGGACGCGCTCCTGGCAACACCGCAGCCCGCGGTGGCCCATATCCTGAACAGGGTATCCAGCCCTGGTTCGTCCAGGGACATGTGGCCCTGGGGGTCGCTCGACAGACCCACACGGAGCACCTACAATCAGAAAAACGCACATCAGAACATTCATAAACAGAAAAACACACAGCAACGAAACGCAGCATGCGGCATATCAAAACATCTACCAAAAGACCGAAAAACAGCAGCACAATCAACTAGCAAACAACAAGACAACAGCAGACCTTCCACTCCGAAAACTCCCCGGCGCTCAGGCACTTCGTCTCCCAGGGGTACGACTGTACCCCATCCTTGTCTTCTTGGCGGTGCTTCTTCATCCACAGCGTCATGGCACGGCGGAACACGTACTTCGGCGTCACGTCGGCCAGCCACCGCCACTCAGGCGTCTCGGGCGCCAGGGTGGTGTCGGGGTTGCAGGTGTTGTGGACCACCACTTCTTCCTTCAGCGGGAACTTGTCGGCCAGGTGGGGGGCTGGATGCGCTGCCGCTGCTTGTGGCGCTGGCGCGGCAGGGGGATCGGCGCCTTGGCCCGTACCCAGTGCCCGCAGGCAGTCCTGCAAGGCCTTCCCCAAAGACTCGGGGTCCATGGTGCAAAGGCACCTGAGAGAAGCAGGGGTGAAACCGTGGGGAAGCCGGTTCAACCGCGCGGATGAACCTCCTGAACCACGGTTGAACCACACACACACCTCCTAGTTGCCAACTTCCAATGGAGCGTGCACTACGTGCTCATCTTCCTGTCGCCGCCGCCCGTCCCATCGAGGCATCTCCTTGTAGAGGAAGGTGCGCTCGTGCGCATGGCGGAGCATTGCCTCATCCTTTTCCTCCTTGGTAGCCTTACGACCACCTCCCCGGGAACTTGTGGTTAGAAAGTTGTCTTTAAAGACATAGTTAAGCGACTCAACAATGTCGCCACAAAACATGGCCCCCCCCCAAGGTTGCAAATTACCCAATACGATGGCCCCCTCGTTGCGGAGCCAAAGCAAGTAGGGGGATCGTTTATGGGGACATATAGTGTTTTGAAACCTCTTTGCAATTCGTGCACACCCTTGGACGAATGGATCATATGTCCACCGATAGATAGCGGTTAGCAATTTCCCCATGTCCTCAACGGTAGTGGTGACATGTGGTGTTAGACGCAAACTCTTTGCAATGGGCAAGCAATTGGCAAACAAGTGCCATGTCTCTTCCCCATCGGGGAAGGACCGGCCTTTCAAAGAAACATTGGTCTTAGCGTCCTTTAGGAGGCTTTGAACCTTGGATCGTTGTGGTACCGTCAACATTGTGGCTCGTGTGCGCACAAACGTTGTTAAGTATTCACCACATCGTATCACAAGATGAAGAACACACATGATGACACACCCTATACGGTCATCCACTTTCAATAATGGACTTTCGATGCACCCTTTTGCACCAACACAACTAACTCCTTGTTTCCTATACTTTAGGAATTTTGCTTCAAGTCTTGTACTTCGTCGCCATTCACACCCTACCCATCTTTCTTTCTCCCTAGACCATGTCGCAAAAGAATAAATTGAACCAATTTCATAAAATGTTGATAGACCAAGTATATGACGAAGCCAAGGGCTATCGCCTCCAATAATGACAACCGTTCGCACCCAAAACCCTCGGAGCAACATGTAGCCACGGTCAATAATTTGTTGTATTTTTTTTAGTGTCTCTCCAAAGAGGACACGCACAAGATCCGTTTCATGCTCACTTACGAGAGCAAGGTCAAGGGTCCAATTGTAGAGCAAAGTTCGTGCTTTTTGCATGTGGTTTGCAAAACCACATGCAATTTGGCACCATGACCTTGCTCCACATGGAAACCCATCACCACGCACTATAAGTACATAGGGGTGATCATCCCTAAATCTTGGGAAGTGCATTTCTTCTAGCACATCCCTTTGATCACCTATATATTGTATCCAATCATCCACATCCCAACGAACCCCAACTCTTCCATCCTTTATGGTCGTTTTTAGTACTTGTCTCTTACTTAACGTGGACCAAGCTTTATCCATCGTTGCATACGACGGAAAGCAATGTGTCCATGGGACGGTGCTTGCACGGGTTTTCTTCTCTTTGGCATCGGCCCACGAAATAAGCTTCTTGTACCTAGGGACGGTTGAACCGAGAAATTGGGATAAAGTGCGCGGTTGAACCGGCGGTTGAATGGGTTGCGTGCGAAAAAAAAAAAGCGTGCAATGGTACAAACCACAAAGTATGCACATTTGTGACGCGGGCAACACGTTGCAACTCATATGTTCATGCTTTCGGCAACATTAAGCGATTATTTTGGCGTGCAAACGTTGTCACGAAGCGCAATCACAATTGTTCATTTTTGATAAGGGTTCAACCGCACCGTTGAACCCCGTTGAACCCCGTTGAACCACTTGTAGGCATGTGCGCATTGTGCCACATACCTTCGCTTCGGCATCCCAAAGTCCAAAATGAGGCGCACGGCGTCGGATCCTGTGAAAGCTTTTTTTGTAGCCCTTTTTGTCTGTTTGGAAGCCCTCTGTGTGTTACCCACCCGGTCAGCAAGCTGTGTCCATAGGCGTTTTGTCGTGCCGTTTGTGCAAAAAAAGGTGAACAAGTCGTCCACCAGCTGTTGGTCCCCCCACCCGCTGTAGTGGTCGTTCACCACTTGCAGCCAGTGGTGGGACATTTTTTAATTTTTTTTAAAAAAGCTTTGTCACGCGTCAGTTTCAGGCGGTTATGCAAATATTTTGTTCAGAAACGCGCGCGCCGCTGGCGCAGCCGCCACCGCCAGCGCTGGCGGTGGTTCAACCGCGGTTCAACCGCGGTTCAGCGGTTCAACCGCGCCCCTTCCGAGTTCAACCGGGTTAAACCGGGTAAAACCACTGTGTGAAGTACCTGATCCAAATGAGCACGTAGGGCTGTACCTGCAATCTGTCTCACCTGGTGAAACCAGATGGAAAGTAAGCAATGGGATCCGGTCAAGATCAGGTCAAATGAGACGAAATAGGGTGCCCTTTGGCTCCAAAAAATGAACAAACACCCCAATAGCGCCAAAGAGAAAGTCACAGGGCTAGACAAGCGCGTATCAGGTAGGAGGTCAGTAGGAGGTCAAACAGAATTCACCGCGCAGAGAAAGGAACAGAATGAGAAAGATGTCCTTGAATTATGCCCTAGGTCTTTTGATGTATTCCTGCAGGTTTTGTAGTTGAAAACCCCAAACCAAAGCAGCAAGTAGAGCAAGGACTGAATGTGGATCGAATCAATGATTGGTTTTGGAATCCAGTGTAACACAGAAGGGCTGCAGATAGACAAAGCAGGTTTATGCACATAGATTCAATCACAAATGGATAATACAAAAGGTTTTATATGAAAATTGGTCAGACTCTAGCCTCAGAGGTTGCATTAGGCACTTCATGTGCACTCTTTTGGGTGAAATGGTGCTGGTTAGGACTGAGGGGCATAGATGTCAGGACAACACAGAATATGACTTGGCCAATCAACTGAATTCAGAAACAGTTACAAAGTAGGACCACAATAAGTGGTAGAAACAATTGAGTATAGGGGTCTTGGGGTGGGAGACCACTTAGGCTTAACCTCCAAGGCCAACAAGCATGAAATGCCTGATTTATTTTGGTATGTCCTCCATGAAGGAAGGTACCTCCGCTCAGTTGAGTGGTAGGGGTGAACTTCATGGGGGGGCTAGGGTCACAACCCTAGTTACTTTGAGAAAGTGTACTTTAGGCAACAAAAGAGAGATAAAAACACTTAAGTTAGTCTTAGCATCAACAAAGGGTTTTAAGGGGGGCTTTGCCTGGATCAAGCCCTCCAAGAAAGACATGGCAGTGACTTTTTCTTACTCCCCCCTGGAGTACTAGTTCATGAAGCTAGTAGGCCCAAGGAAAAAGGCTCAAATATCCCCAAAATTACCTCAAAAAATGCATTAAACTTACCAAAAACATCCTCATCACTTCATAGAAGCCTATCACACTGTAGGGACCCTTGAAAAACAGTGTAATGTACCGTGAATGATGTCCCTTCGAAGGGGCATTCCTCAAAAGTCGCCGGCGTGCGGCGAAAACGTTTGGAAAAAGTTTGGGGGCAGTGAGAATTGAACCCAGGACTCCCTCCCTAGAGCACATATGCTGGCCCACTAGGGTACAGTCGAACGCTCTAATGCGGACGGCTATCGCCGTATAAACAGCGTTTTAGTATACGTCCTGACCAAGGGCCAGGGCGGAGCAATACTCCCAATGGAGGACACAAACCCCCAGGAGCTGGAAAAAATAGAAAATGTAACCAGCAGGGAGTGATTCCTGCGGTTTAGCAGAAGGGGTTGCGATTTAGCAAGTGAAATCGTTAAAAATCGACGAAACCACGCGGGAAATCGTCATTTTTATACATAACTTAAAGTCGCAGACAAGCGCAAAGGAAGCGGACTCCAAGAAAAGGGTTGCGCAAGCGTAAACGGCTTTTGGAACAGAAGGTATGAGCCGTAGTTTTTAAAGTTTTAAAGGAAATTTGTGCACAGTTGCATCAAAACTTTTGTAAACTTCAGAGTCAAGCATTCAAATTCAGCGCACACCACAGAGCAGTTCAACAACCCGTCTCTCAGGTATGTCTGTGTCACCTCACACTCACGCATTGCGTTCGTGTTGGTTGTTCCGTCAAAACGTTAGGGTTGTCAACGCTGTGCTCGTTGGGGGGTCGGGTGCTCTTCTCTCGTGCTCTGCACAGGTAAAAGCAGGAATGAAAGGTATGTGATGCGAATGGAGCGCGCAGCGCGCACGTAGGGTTAGAATATGCGCTGTGCTCGCGATGCATGTGCTTAATCGAGGCATCCACACGCTGTGACGCTTTACCTGTATCCGCAATGCACCCTTGTTTTCTTCTTCACAGGTAAGTACAGAAAGCGTTTGTTCGTGTGCGGCCGTGGCGTTAAAGTTGAGTTGCTTAAAACGCTTAGGTTTGTTTTGTGTTCGTTCCAATTCGGCATTCACACGATGCATGGTGAGTAAGGTAGGTTAGCCCAGGAGGAGCTCACCTCCTGGTTGAGTCAGTGGTTCAGCCTCCCTTCCCTGTGTGCACATGATGCATTAAAGGGTAGGCCACGCGAATTGCGCACGGTAAACCTTGTTTAGGTTACCCAGAGGCTCCTCGGTACGTTCTTTAAGAGAGCCCGAGGAGTTTCTTAAAGCTTGCTTGCTTGACAGGGGTAGCTGATCCGTCAGCGTGTTTGCGAACAGTGTATTATAGGTCACACTGAGAAGGGTATAATACCTGGAGTGTGGCTTGGTTCCTCCGTCGCAAACACCCTTTCATTTGCCTCTGTTGTACAGGTGGGAGAGGTTAAGGGTGATTGGTGCATGCAGCAGCTGCCTTCGGCGGCTACCATTTTTCTGCCCCAGCAAAACAGGGGCGCTGATCACAAATCAAATCACTGTGCCTCAGCCAGTACTGGCGAGGGCAGTTCGTCCTCAACGACATCTGCGCTGTGCACGCAACGAGAGCACCCCTTCCCTCCAAGCCCTAGCAGGGGAAACGCGTTGTGGCGTCCCCTGTTAGGCCACAGCTGCTTAGGAGCGCTGTGTTCTCTTGTCTCCTTCACAGGAGGGCCATTAGGGCCTGCGTGAACTCTGACAGCAGCACCCAGTAGCGTGTGTAGGGGTTAGGGTCAGCAGGCCTGGCAGGAGGTGAGTGCAAGTGATGAGTGCTCACCCTGCCTTCGAAGGCCGGTGCTGGCGTTAGTGAGTGTAGTGTAGTGGTGTCTCCTGTCCCGCGTGCTTTTCCTCGTGGGCAGGGGAGTGCGTTAGCTTTTCGCCTGTAGCAAAAATGGGCGTTTTGTATGCCCTCAGCACACTTGGCCACCCCTCCCCTCTTAGTAGGTAGGGCTTTTGCCGTCTTACCCCAAGGATAGGCGCCAGCACAGAAATTGGGCGCCATAGGAGTGGTAATAGTACCTGATTAGGACCTTCGGTCGGACGTCAGCGAAGCCCGGTCTCCGGGAGCCACGCTGGGGAGAGAAGTGAGACACATACAGACATACGTAGCACACTTAGGGGTATGGTAAACCCTGTAAGGAAGGGTAGAACCCCATGGGTCTGGACCAGTCAGGGGTCCTAACTGTGGGCTCGCTTGTCCCCAAGGAGGGAAGACACACCTTGCCTCATAACACCTTGCTTGTCATTCCCCCCTGGTGTAGTAAGCCACCGTTCTTCGTTGGCTCTCCAAGGTCATTACATTAGGGCAGTACCCATGCAGCACATGGTCAACAGGGCACACACTCGCTGGGTGGCTGCAATCATGATAAGCGGCCACCTGGTCCACGCTGGAAACCATAGGCATGGGTCTGCAGGGCACAGACAGGGTCAGTGCAGTGCTCAGTAAGCAGTAGTCTGTGAGAAACCAATGGCCTTCGGCCAGGGAGTTGTTGTCACGGGGGGCTAACGGTCCTGTCCTGCGATGCAATGCGGGGCAACTGTGACAACTGCTCTTACACCCATACACAGGCACGTCTGCAGAAGAGTGCTCACTGCACCTGTCAGTAGACTGACACAGGGCAATTAGTTTCGCTTCTTACGCTGGGACATAGTCTCAGCACGGGTTAGGAGCTGCCCCTCGTTGTTCTCAACGAGGTAAGTGCGGAAGATGGGGTTGATACTCCCATCTGGTTGTATGAAGGCTGACATAGGTTCCCAGGTCGCCTCAGACAACCCATAGCCATCCCACAGGGTAAGGAATTTCCAGCCCTGTTTATACTCGTGGCGAGCAATACCTGCAACCACGTAGTAACCATCGACTGCCATCTCATCGGCAGTCATCTCTTCGAGTTCGTCTGCCTCCTCTTGACTGGCAGCGTTCTCTAGGTCTATACGTTCAATCTCACTGTCGCTGAGGCGCCACTCATCCCAAGACAAGTCGTCAGGGGAGTGATAGTGCCTCAACTGCTTAGGTGCACACAGCAGTTCACCACCTAGACGTGGACTGCACCTGACATGGATCCTGGATCCATCTATCCTGATGATACGATAGGGTCCAAAGTACGGGTCCTGTAGGCAGTTACGTGGCCAGGAGGGTAGGCGTGAATGGTGTACCAAAACAAGGTCACCAACCTTGAAGCTGGCAGGTCGCCGTAGGCGGTTCCGTCGGCTCTGTTCACGGTCACGAATGTGCCTCAGGTTAGTACCAGCCTGGTTAGCCAGAGACTGCTTGTGTTCCAGCCAATCTCCCACAGGGCTCTTGAAGTCCTCAGGGAAAGGGATTTTGAAGAACAATGCAGGTCGTCCTCCATGGAACAGTTCGTGGGGGGTGAAACCCGTAGAAGAGCTCCGCTGTGAGTTCATGGACAGAACTGCCCAGGGCACTAGGCGTACCCAGTCCTTGGTGCGCTCCTGTTTCATCAGGATTCTTAAGTTTTGCTCCACCACACGGTTCTGTCTCTCACAGAGAGGGTTAGACGTGTGAGTATAAGGCACACCTGTGGTTACCTCCACGTTGAGGGCGTTTAGCACTTGTTTGTACCACCCAGTGTCACTGCGGATGCGTACATCTTCATCAGAGTGCACCTGTTTAGGTGCTCCATAGGGTTCGAACCATTGTTCGACCAACATTTTTACAGTCTGCTCACCTGTGATTTTCTTATTGCAAGGGAACACACGGGTGAAGCGAGATAGACCACAGGTGACCACGAGGCAACTATCATAGCCGCCAAAGCGTGGTAGGCCGTGGATGTAATCCACGTAGAGTAGAGAGTTAGCACAATAGGGTATGGGTAAGCTGGAGATCAGACCCCTATCCCTACTGTCGCTCTGCTTGCTGGCATGACAGCCACAAGCATCCACAATGGTCTGCATACGCGACCTCAGTTCAGTCAGGGTTAGACTAGAGTAGAAACACTCACGGAAGAAGTCCACTGAGCGATTAGCGCCAGTGTTACCAGAACTGAGATGGGACCACTGTAGGCACCCATCCAGTCGTGCCTCAGGCACCACAATTCGGTCCTCGTAGAAGAGGTACTGATTGTTTTTATACCACTGGTGCCCGTCAATGACACGGGGTTCGAGACCAGTGCTGAGGGTTTGGAGAATTTCTTCATACTCTGACTGATAGTCGGTTAGACTCCAACCCTCCAGGATCCCAGCAGTGCGCATGGACAGGTCAAGCTGGACATCCATACGCTGGAAAGCCTCTTTGGCGAGCGCCTCAGAGCTCTCACCAATAAGCGCATCGAAGTTGTTGCGCGATATATAGTCAGACAGTTCATTCTTAATCCCGGGGATATGATGCACTGTCAGCCTGAACTGGCTCAGGTAAGTCCACCACCGTTTTAGCTTTGCTTTTTCCGGTGGTGGGCCCTTCTGAAAAGACTTCACAGGCTCCTGGTCACACAGCCAGACAATAGGGTTAGATCCCAGGAGTCGGGATTGTGACGATAGCACCAACATACCGGCCAGGAGTTCCTGGTCATAGGTGCTGTAGTTGGAACGCACTTGGTTCCATTTCCAATTCCAGTGTCCCAGTGGCACCAGTCGCCACTCACTGGTAGGATAGTCATGTTTCAACGAACCATCACGGTTCAGTCCAGTAGTACGATAATGGCAGTGGGTTAGTTCAGCGGGGTTAAGCTCCTGCCATTGGTAGATCGTACCTCCCCCCCCTACATCACTGGCATCAGTGATCAGGACTATCTCGCCCTCAGGGCGGGGCACTCCCAGGCAGTTGGAGGAGGCGATCTTCTTCTTCAACTCCTGGAAACATTCTTCCTCTCTGGAGGTCCACCTCCAGGGAGTAGTTTTCTTGATCAGGTCAGTGAGGGCTGCAGAGGAGTAAGTAAAATTGTGGATGTGACGCCGATAGAAATTACAGGCGCCCACAAAACTCCTCACATCGTGTAGACCCTTCTTAGGGTCATCGCGAATCTGCATGTCCTGTAGGGGCCGCATCTTAGACGCGGCTGGTTTCCACCAGCCATACCCCACGTCGAAACCCAAATACTCCATCTCCTCTTTCATAAACTCGCATTTTTCGAGTTTGATTCGGAGATGGTTTTCTTGACAGACAATGAAAAATTCACGGAGGAGAAGGACGTGGTCCTCTTTGGTATTGGTACCCAAACTCACGTCGTCGATGTGAGCCTCCATTTCTGCACCCCGAGAAATGGACTCTTGTACTAGAGGCCTGCGCCTCAGTATGTACAAAATTTTGTTCATAAGCTCCTGGAAGAGCGCTGGGGCATTAGCCACCCCGAAAGGCATAACCTTCCACTTGAAGACACGACCTTTAGGGGTTATAAAGGCCAGCAGCTCCTGGGCTGCGGCGGTTAGGTCAACCTGCCAGAAACCAGAGCGTTTGTCCATTTTGGTCTTATACCTACATTTGGCAATACGCTCCAGGGTGTTTTCCATGTTAGGAATACTCCCTGAGTGGTTCTGAGTTTTCTTGTTGACCTCACCATAGTCTACAGCAAGACGTAGGGCAGTCGACCCTGGTTTAGCAACAAGGAAACAGGGACTGCAGTGATGGGGATAGTCCCAATGTTTATACTCTTCAACGAGGACAGCATCAATGCATTCTTGGATCTGGCGCTGGATTTCTTCAACCTGTTCCTGTGGAGCGGGGTAGTGACGCGTTCCCGTGGGGGGCCGGCCACGGGACGCTGCGGTGACACGCACAGGTGAGCAGGCAGGCAAAGCACTACGCTCACAAGGGCATCAATACGCTCGTGTCATGTGACAAAGCGTTTCAGGATCCTTGCCACTCTGTAACAGGCGAACGAAAGTATGTACAGCAACACATCAGGATATGTACACATGGGGTTAAGACTGGACTGGGGTAAGGGCATCATAGGACAATAGACACTCAGTCCCAACTCATATCCCAATCCCAGGTCCGACCCTCTCAGTGGCTGGTGGGGGCGGGGGCTCAAACAAAACCCATGCCCTGCTCAGTCCGGACCCTGAAACCCTGCCAATAGGGGGGGTGTCCCGCCCAGCCACAGGCGAGTTCCTGGCAACCAATGGGTTCCAAGGCCAATTGGCAGTGGCTCCTTATGCTCCCTTAACGGCAGGTCCCAACTCCTCTCTGAGCCAGAGATATGGCCCCGCCATTATTCCCTAGGAGTTGGTAGCTGAAAATGGGCTGCTTCAGCCCAAACTGAAATTAGCTCAAAAATCTCCAAAATTGACCCCTCATCCGGACCCGCCAGAGGTAGGGACGAGGCAACTGATCCTATGCCCTTTGAGTACGAACTCCCTGGAGCCCTCACCCAACCTGGTTCCCTCTGAGGTCCCGGCATCAGGGCAACACGGATTCGTCAAGTGGGGTCATGATGCCAAAATCACCAAAATTGGCGCCATTCCCACGCGTGGCTCGCCCGGCCAGGGCAAGGCCAATGGCTCACAGGTTAGGAGGCAGGACCTAGGACTTATATCTGAGTGTACAACTTGGATTTGGGTCCGGGCTCCCTGTGGGCATAGAGAAATGGGGCCGCCAATTGACCACACGGAAGGGGGAAATTGGGGTCCCAAAATGGGGTCATTTTGGCTGCTTGAAATGAGCCAAAATTCGGTGTGCTCCCAATAGTATATCTCCACGCCGGCTTGGAGATCGGATCCGCCCTTCCACACGCAATCCACCGGGAGTCCAACGAAGACTCCCATGCCCTTGGCTCTCAAAGATCTCCATGCCACTCGGCGTGGTGACGATCCCAATTGGGTCCACAAATGCCAAAATGGTAAAATTGCCCACACTCATTTTGGGCTAGCACCTTAACGAAGGTTGCTCCGCTTCGCCCACGTGGTGTATGGAGCATGGGGACCAATATGCATAACACCCATGTCATATACGGTCCATTGGTCCATGCGTCCGGCGTGCACGGGTGGGCTCAACATAGTGCACGGCGGGCAGCAAAAGTGGAAAATTGCTCAAAATGGCCAAAAATGCGCACACTCATGGTTAGGGCAAATGAGGCACATGCCCGACTTGGACCGGAGTGTGCCATAGGATTGGTATCAAGTCCTATGTGTCCAACATATCTTTTGGGCGTCGCCCAACTCCTCCGGTTTTGGGAATGGCAGGGTCGCCAAGTGAGCCCATGATTTGGGATGGTCCCAAATCGCCAACATGGCGGCCACGGTATGCCAAGTCCACGAGGAGTTATTCGCCGGGTCCACGATATGTTGGGCACCGAAGTATGTACCCTCATAACATACTTGGGTCATGATGTCAATTGAGCGCAACGTTGAGATACACGGTCGCCACTTGACATCATAACGGGCCAAAAACGGCAAAATTGGCACAAAGACACACAAAAGTGCCTTGAAAGGCGCACAATTATATTATAATATCTTCGGCATGGATCGTGCAATCAACTAATCCATCTAAACATAATGACTTGACACCAATGACCTTCGATCCCACATATGTGCTCCACTTGGGGCGCTTTGAAAGGTTACGAGCGCTGCCTTCCAAGTGGGCACATGAAAATATGGAAAATTGCAAAACACACACCTTGCTCCCAACGCATCGCTTTGGGATCGCCACACAAGCTTCCCTTCACGAAGGTTAGGCTTGCAGTTGATCGTGGGGAGTATGGAGAAGGGGCTTGCACAATATGAGGTCCATTGGCGGGCTTGGCTTGGAGCGATGGACCCGCCAAATGGGCACGCAACACAACACAAGGCACATACTCCATATTGCCCAAAAAGGTAGCTCCCCCCACGATATGTCATGCCCCTCCAAGGGCATAACCTTGTGTCAATCGCTCATAGGAACTCAAGGAGAGTTCCTATGCAACACCAACACTCGCGCGCTACACTCGAAAGTTATCTTAACGCACGCAATATCATGGCCAAAGAGTTATAACGCAAACTCTACCCTCTTGACCATGATCCATTACACTAGCGCGCACGTGTGGAAACGCAAGGCGTATAATGCTTCCTAAATTACGTCGGGAGTATTGTGAATACATCCCACGTTTCCTTATTGTCATTCCTCGCAAGCAACACGAGATATGACCCTCACAAGTGGCCTCACGAATCAACTTTGTTTTGCCCATATCTTTAAGACAAATGGAGGGCAGGATAAAAGGAAAGTTGATTCGTGCATAGGGAAGCACGTAGGTCCACTCGAAAGAGGTCAAATCAAGTGCGGGGATGTCGAAGTCGAAAATCCGATTTCGACATCCTGAAAAATTCGGATTAAGGGTGCGAGTGTAGAATGTGAAAATTGCGGATGCATCAACGCAATTCCTGAAGACTTTAGAGCCTTCGTCACGGATAGCGTTAAAATTTCCATTATTAACAGTTAAACTGGCGGTTACGGTAAAGTCGCGATCCAACCGCCAGCAGTCAAAACAGTGAATATCAGAACGGAAGCGTAAAAGTTGACGGAAACAATATGAAAATAAAACCCTGTTGATTCCTGATGTTCTGATATATAAATCTCCGCTGGCGGTGCATCGGTTGCCGATGCGGGGCTTTACGGCACGGAACACGCTCCCGCCGGGCTCGCACCGGGCGTCAACGGGCGCCTTCCGTAAATGGGGTTAGTGGACCGGAGACCGGTCTTCCCTTCCGTACATGGGGTTAGTGGACCGGAGACCGGTTGTATGCCCTGTCCTGGCCATGGGGTTCTGGGTACCGCTTCACCCCCCTCCTTAGAGCAAACCCTGGGGGGGGCTCGATAACACCCACGCATGGCAGCGGGTACCCAGGACCATTTCCTGAAGGGGGGGGGGCGTCACATCCTCACTTCAGGCTGGCTCCGGTTAGGCTGCCCAAATCCCACAGTAAGATAGGTATGATGCTGTATAAGCTCGTAGCACATGTATAGTATCAAGTATCAAGTCCCGGGTCCTGGCGGCGATTGTTCGGCATCCAAAGGACCCGTTAACCCATACCAGGCGCACCGGGTGCCGGCTGCTACGGTCACCACCACAGTGGCAGTGGCATACACAGCCAACATAGGCGTCACGCGACGACCGAGGTGGTCCCACAGGTCGAGAGCGACCACAAAGATCCATCAGGCTACCCCAAGCTTCCCAAGGCCCGCCGACTGGGGAGAGTCCCCACGGGTCCTTCCTCGGGCGCACCATGTCCATATCCATACGACGCGAGTCCAGAGTGGTACAGCCGAACTCCTTAAGGGATCTTAAGGGAGCTCCTCCTTAAGGGATCTGGCATCAAGGCCGTCTTTTCCCTCGCCCTATCACCACGAAGGCCATACATGAGGGAGTCCTCATGCAGTGTGGACGGAGGCGTCGACTCCTCAAACCACCAGTTTCCCAGGCAGACTGACCGAGGTCAGGAGCACCGCAGGCCGCCATCCGACTGCAAGTGCGTCTGCGAGTCGGTAGGCTCACACTGGGACTGACAGTGGCGGACCGCTGGGAGTGTAGTCAGGCAACTGGGCTTCCCGCCTGGCGCCATTAGGATCTCCACATCACAGCGAATAGGGCAACACGGTATCACAGGCACTCAAACAGAAGAATATGTACTTGGGTATTGGTCCAGGCTGGACCTTAAGTAAAAGCATGTATACGGCGACTCAGGGCGCCCTCGTATCCGTTTCGCATCCCCTCGGGGGGGAAAAGCAGTCAACTGACTGACAACACTGAACATACAAATGCACATATCCTGGGGAACAGAGAAAGTAAGCAATAATCAGGTTAACAGGCGTGTAAACACACTCTGGACAGAGTGCCAAACCACGCCACGGTCAGGATAAGGCAAATGCAGGAGGGTGGGCAAGAAAACGCCTGAGTTCAGGCCATATATAGTCTCGAGACACACGTCGACTGGTCTGGATTCCGCAAGTGCCATGGAACCAGACCACACACTCAAAAATCGCAATGCCGATGACAGCGGCATCCGTTGCGCAACGTCGTATGGGCTTCAAGGCCCCAAGAGCTCAGAAATATGAAGGTCAGTCGCCCTACCTGGTTTCCCAAGGATTCAGCAGGGGGGGGTGTGACGAATAGAAGAAGAGAGGGGCCATCCTCCTCTGGATTCAGCAGGGGGGGGTATATGGCCACTCTGATGGCAGGTCACCGGAAGATGTAAGAGAGCAAGCAAGTAAGGGACGATCCGTCGACCTCACAAGCGCTGAAAGCACATCAGGGGAGAGCTCAGGGCGCTGATCAGGCACCCCTGGCTGCAATCGCCCGGGTGAGTGCAGCCAGGTCCGAAACGTGGATCTTGGTCTTGTGCTTGCGGATGTACTCCATGAAGGGAGTATTGACCCGCGGCACGAACGAGGAGACGGGTTCCCAGGTGTCGTGGGACGGCCCATAGCCTCGCCAACGAACCTTGAACTCCAGACCTCCGGGTGCCGAGTTTTTCGGACGCTGAGCCAGGATCTTCTCGACAGTATAGTCGTCCTGCTCAGCATAGTCATCATCCGAATCAGCCTCATGTGCGGCATAGCTCAGGGACACATGTTGGCCACGGAGGTCGGGTTCCCGCACACGGAGTTGACTCTCGTGGCGCTCCCGGAACTTTCCGTGACCCACCTTGATGCGGTAGGTGTCCTCACCAATCCTGCGGACCACCTCGCCGGGTGTGAACCAGGTCTTGGTGCGGTGGGTGCCCATGGGGCGGGGTCTGATCACCAACACCGGGTCTCCCACCCTGAACTTCTGCGCTGTCGAGCTCGGGGCGGACTTCTGACGCTCAGCATGCTCCTTCTCAAGCTGCTGGCGGATGTCCCGCGCCGTTTGCTCTTGCCGTCGCGAAGAACTCCTTGGCATCCATAGCCATGCCATCACCAGACAAGGGAAGTCCCCTACCCAGGGGGTCCCTGCCGAACAGAATCTGGTGAGGGGACAAACCGCCCGGAGTGGGGGTGTCATGATGGGCCTTCAGAGCAGGCCACATCTCCTCAAACCAGTTCCGACGTGGATTGGTGATGTGAATCTTGCGCAGCTTCTCGAACAGCTGCCGTCCAGCCACTTCAGCACGGCCGTTGGACCGGCTGAGATAGGCGACGCTCTTGGCGTGACGTATTCCCATGAGGGAACACATAGCCTTGAACCAGCCACCAGTAAACTGGGGCCCTCGGTCACTGCAAATGGTGCGGGGGATGTCAAAGACGGTCAGCCAATGACGAATCATCATGACTGCCACTTCCTTGGCAAGCAACCCCTTTTTGCGTGCCGGAACGGCTACAACGTAGCCGCTGTGGCGGTCCACACAGAGAACCACACAGTCAAAGGTCTCCTTGCCTATGTGCACTTCGGGCATGGAGAAGACGTCCATGGCCACGCTCTCCATGGGCTGGTCAGGAACCGGGGTCCATTGGGGTTCCCCCTTGACGTTCCGGTTGTCGGGATTGCAGGCCTGACAGACCGAGCAACCCTTCCTGACCTTCTTGATGGCGGTGTAGAGAACGATATGGTCGATCTCGAACGGACGCTGCATGTCAAGATCTTGCTTCTTGACCCCTGGGTGCAGCATGTGGTGGTGCCAAGCTTCACAAAGCTCGAGCACCCGGGACTCCGGTACTAGCAGCTTACCATTCCGGTAGAGTTTGCCATCTTCCTCGGTCAGCCCCTTTGGCCACTTCTGCCCGTCGTCAGGGTCGGTCACAGCCCTATACTCGGCCGCAAAGGCCTCAGACTTGGCGTAATCGTCGGTCCAGTCGTCCTGGAGGCAAGACTCCGGGAAGAGGTGCTTGTCGGACTCAGCTCCTTCAGGGGCGAGTACACTGACCGCGCTGCTCACCCTCGACGCGAGGGGGGCATCTGCAGCCATGACGACGAAGCATTTAGCACCCTCCTCCTCCATCAGGCGCTCCATTTCGATGATCCTCTTGGCTTCAGCGGTCTCAGCCTCATCGCCATGGGCAGAGATATCCGTCATGCCCTTGCTGGCGGGATAGGCCCACCTACTGAGACAGTCCGCCACGGTGTTATCCTTTCCAGGAATATACACAACCGTGAGATCAAACTTGGCCAAGGTCTCATGCCATCTTGCCCGTCGGGAGGCGGGACCTGAGGGAGTGTCCACGTGCTCCTTGTGCCACGACTGCAGACTCTGATGGTCGGTGCAGACGGTGACGGGATGGAGGGCTATGTACCCAGCCCATTTCCTGAGAGCCATGACGATGGCATACGCCTCCTTTTCACGGGGCGTCCACGTCCGTCTCTGGCCTTCCGCCAGGACTCGGCTCCAGAAGGCCACGGGCACGTGCCTCCCGTCGTCAAGCACTTGCTCCAACACAGCGCCAATGGCGTAGTCGGAAGCGTCGGTGCGCAGGACGAACCCTCGGTCGGGATCCAGGAGGCGCAGACCCACTGCGGATAGCAGCGCCTGCTTCATCCCCTCAAAGGCACGGTCGGACTCAGCTGTCCAGACCAGAGCCTTCTTGGACCCCTTCTTGGTCTCCTCTCGGTTGCCCTTGAGCATGGTCGTCATGGGGGCTGCATACTCGGCATACATTTTGATATACCCCGAGTAGTAGTTGCAGAACCCCAGATACGCCCGTAGCCCAGAGACCGTCTTGGGCTTTTCCCAGTGCTCATTTGCAGCCACCTTGCCAGGTATGGGCTTTCGCTGCCCGTTCCCGACTACGTGGCCAGCGAAGACCACCTCGCTTACCGCAATGGTGGCCTTGTCACTGCTGCCCGTGAGTTTGTGCCGAACCAGAAGGTCGAGCACTCGAGTGACGTCCCTCTCATGTGCCTCCAGGAGCTCCTCGTAGCTCATACTGGGGTCCCCGGACGCGATGATCACGTCGTCCACGAAGGGGTCCGCACAGTCACGCACCGGCTCAAGCAGGTTCTCCAGCATCCGCTGAAAAGCCGCATTGCCGTTGGTAACGCCCATGGGCATCACCTTCCACTGGAGAGGTCCAAGTGGGGTGCTCATGGCTGTGCAGGCACGGGACTCTTCGGCGAGAGGCATCTGATGATAACCATGTTTCAGGTCAATCACCGTGAAGATCCTCCGCCGGTGTTGCTTTTGCAGCATGTCCTCAATGAGGGGCAGCGTATAGCTGTCGTGCTGCGTTTGGGCGTTCAGGCCGCGGTAGTCGACCACGAGCCGCCACTCACCGGCAACCTTCTTGGGGACGACGAAGCAGGGAGAGGCCCACTCGGAGTGGCACGGCTCAAGCCAGCCTCTCTGGATGAAGTCACGGAGGATCTTCTCCATGGCCTCTTTCCTCTCGCCCCTCAGGGCAAACTCCCGGTGACGATACACACGGGGGTCCTGCTTCAGTCGTATCTTGGCCTCGCCATACGGTCCACGCACCGGTGGGGGAAACACAGGCTTACCGCTGAAGAAGGTATCACCATACTTCTGCTTCAGCCTGGCCCTCAATGCCTGAATCTTGGGGCAATCGTCGGACTCCGCCTTGGCTTTTCCGGGCACTTGAACCACGGAGCTTACTTGAGGGGTAGCTACTCCGCTCGTCTTCGGCTCAGGCGGTCTTCCCAGGTGGCCCAAAGGGCCATCTCTGGTCTTGCCTCGGAATAGATCGCCGTAGGTGGGTGGGTTACCCCGGACTGGCTCGTCCTGGCTGGATAGGTGGTCCAGCACCCTCTGCACGAAGGTGTTCCCGTCATAGGAACCAGAGACGATCGAGTCCACTTCCCACCAGGCTCTGTCCTGGCCCTTGCCCTCACGCTGGTTTCCCCAGTCGTGAAAGGGCTGATCCATATACCCCTGAACCAGATCCCACTCCTCTTCAGTGAGGGGGTCTTCCGAATCCGATTCTTCGATGTCAACAGGGGGAACCGCAAAGCATTGCCGCCATGGCTCCGCTAGGATGCGGTTGACACACACGAAGTCCGTGGCGTCGGCCTGATCAAGGCCCCCATCCACATAGTGGAATTCCGTTGGCCATCTCTGGGATGGCATGGGATGTCCCTTAGCGTCCTGATAGACACTCTCTCCAGCCGGTAGGACGACCTTGTTTAAGGTCATGTTGGTCAATGAGGCTACCCAATGTCGGGTACTTTCCTCCTCGGTGCATCCCATAGGAACAACCAGCACTGCCTTGGAGCGGTCTTTGCGACTCTTCGCTATCGCTCTTGGAATATCCCAACGGGGGCAATGGATCCACATCAAGCCCTGATGCGGACCCCAGTGCTTCTTCCACGCGGAGTCCTGGGCGCTCCAGTACTTCTCACACACCCGAAGATGGGCGGAGGTTCCTGAAGAGAACGCATCCAGGGCCAGATCCGACGCTCCCAGGTCCGCGACCACTCGGTTCGCCACTTCCGGCCTTACGCCGTACTCCTGGTTTGCAGGACCAGTTGGCTCAGTGTCCAGCGCGGCGACTTCGAGCTGATTGCGTTCGGGGTGGATCCATTGGCATTCCACATGGTGCTCGGGTGACGAAAGCCACGAGAGCTGGTCGTCCTGGTACAGGGTCATGGAGGCCTGGGCCGGGAGGACGCCGGAGT
This sequence comes from Eutreptiella sp. 'Long Island Sound 2002', assembly GCA_964036045.1. Taxonomy (NCBI): domain Eukaryota; phylum Euglenozoa; class Euglenophyceae; order Eutreptiales; family Eutreptiaceae; genus Eutreptiella; species Eutreptiella sp. 'Long Island Sound 2002'. The sequence goes on from OZ038385.1 coordinate 3,426,185, forward strand.
CCGTCTCCATCATGAAGTCGTACCCGACGATCATGTCCCAGTCCATCTCGGCCTCGTAGAAGCGACCGTGCAGGAGGATTTCCTTGCCGAGGTCTGGGCGGCTCAGCTCACGATGGTTCACGAACTGCAGCCCAATGGCCGCTTCCTTCGTGTCTCCCACCATGTATTGGCCGTTCGCCACCTTCAGCCTGACAGGTTTCCGACTGTCGGTCAGACACTCTGGTGGAATTAGGCCAGCCTTGACCAAGCTGACTTGAGCTCCCGTGTCGACCAACACGTCGAAAACCTTTTCCACTTCCCCGCATAAGGCACGGACCTTAAGATGCAACTGCCGCTCGCGACCGACACGGCGCACGGCGTGCAAACTCAGGATCTCCGGCCGTTCCAGAAGCTCAACAAGCGACTGGTGCAGGTCGTGGACAATGGGCTCAGGCTGCCCATCTGCAGCATCCAGCTGCGGTCCGGGTGATCCTCCGATACTCTCGGATAGATCCTGTAGTACATCAAACACATTCTTGGTTGCGAAGGACGGACGGGTGCAAGGGTTCGTGCCTTCACTTGCCCTCACCCCGCCTCCGCGACTGGGCGCCGGACCGGGCCTTCCGCCCGCGGCAGTCCCCTTGTGCTTATCGACTCCCGACTGGGATGGTTCGGCGCTTCCCACGTCACCATCCTGCGACCGCCCTAGCTGGGGCCCTTGGCTGCAGGGGCTCCGCTAGGGGGCGTCGGTTGTGGAAGAAGGGGTGTTCTCCTCCGCATCAACCTCGTTGACGCCCTTCTTCCTTCTTTCGCTGCGAGTAGGCTTCTTGTCCTTGTCCTTGTTCTGGTTGTTCTGGTTGTTCTCCTTGTTCTTGTTGTCCGACCTGGGGACCCAGTTCCTCTTGATCTCCTGGATCTCCTTGGCCAACTCGGTCCCCTGCGACACCAGCTTGGAGAGCTCGTCCCTGTCCACCCCCACCTTGGCTTCCCGGATACCCGCGGGCGCACGCTTCTTCGACCCGTGCGCCTTCTTGTAAGCCTCCGTGTCGGCCTTGTGGACGGGGCATGTTCGGTGGTCATGGTTGAAGCCTCGCTTCCTCCCATAACACACGAAACAGCCCTGAGGGTGAGCTCGTATTAACTCCCCAAAGGACAGCGGAGGGTCGCCAATGCGGCGAGGGTCCCTCTTCTCCTGCTTCCTCCAACCCTGCTGCAGGGGCTTCCAGTTTCCCGGTTTGCTCCCCGCGCTCAGGTTCTTGGCCACGAAGGCACAAACGGCCACCTCGGCGGGCTCATCGTCGTCGTCATCGTCGACGAGAGTCTCATCGCCGCCGGCTCCCGCTGGGTCCATGGCAGCTTCCCCGCCAGGTCCCTCGCCAACGTAGTTGACGTCGCGGTCGCCGGGCCTCAACCCGCGGGTGTGGTGGAGGTTTCGGTACTCCTTGAGTACTTCCTCGCCAACCCACTCCAGGATCTCGTCGCAGCTCATCCGCGCCGGGATGGGCTGCAGACGGATGGTCTGGCCGCTCAACTCACACTCGTCAAGGCGCCACATCGCGGTCTTCTCGCGATCGCCCGAGACGGTGATGAGGAGAGCGTTCCGCAGGGAGTGCCGTTTGACATCCCGGGCCACGTTCTTCCTCGTCCAAGCCACCACGTTCGTATGATACTCTTTGGGGAGCATCATCTTGACCGTGTGGTTGGACTTGGCCCTCTTGGATTCCTCCTTGGTGACCCTCTTGATCCATGCTTCCGGCAGCATGGAGAGCAGGCGAGCCTGCTCGTCACCCTCGTTCCAATCCTCCACGTTGCGGCGGAAGAGGGTGTATTTCCCTCGGAAGTCACGCCAGTCCCGTAGGCGGATCTCCCGTCCATCATGCTCAAGCTTGATGGACTTCCACCGCTTGGCAGCCACCTGCGGAGCGTCCACCCGCTCCTGCTCGTTGAGCCACTTCTTGGCTTCCTTGAGGGTCTTGATTCTCCCCTCTTGGTCGCCACGAAGTATAGCTCTCCGAGCACTTCCGGCAGGCGGTACCTGAACCGTCTGAAGACATATCTCTCCGCATCCGCGGGAGGCAGGTCCTCAGTGACGGTCAGCCCCCAATCGTCCAGCTTCTCCAAGAAGCGGTCGAGGTTGAGGGGGTTGCCATCGTACATGGGGGGCTTGATTTCCTTCAAGTCTTCTCACACGGCGGCATCCGCGGCCTTAGAGACCATGAATGCCGGCCGCGAGGTCGACCGAGGTTCCCATCGGCCTCGCCCACGGACTCCCACGGCCGCCACGTCCATCTCCTCGATGGAATCCGTGTGGCTACGCCGTGGTTCCTCCATGTACGCTGAACCTAGATGTTCACGCCGTACTCCTTCCATGTACGCATCCTCATCACGGCGCCGGCGGCTGCGTTCAGCGGCCTCCCGTCGTACACCACGCGGCAGGATGATGTCGAACTCCTCCAGGTCCAGGTCCAGATCCTCACCTTCGCCGACATCCCACTCCACGACTCCTCTGGGGACCTCATCCCTGAGTCCACCATAACGTCCACCAGCCATTGGGATTGGCTCCGGGGCTGGTGCGGGGCGCCGGGGGCGTACCGGTGTCCGCGGTGGGGCACGGCGGCTGCGGTACTCCGCGCTGAGCCACTCATCACGCCAATCCTCACTGCCACTGCCGGGCGGCACGCGCTCGTTGCGGCGGCCCGCGCTGTGGTGAGAGGGGGCGGTGAGAGAGGGGGCACTGGCGCTGGGGCAACTGCTGGGGGCTCCGCCGGGGGCGTGGGGTCTGCCTGGACCTGGTCCGGGTCCCCAGCCGTCGTCCGACGACCCAGACTCCAGGGGTGGGTGGTCGCTGCCGACGCTCCCACGGGCTTCCAGCGCGTCCAGCCTCTGCTGCAGGCCGCTGATGACCGTGTGCAGCTGCCTGGTCTCGGCCCTGGCGATGTGCAGCTCTTTTTGCGCGCGCGCGGCGACCTTGGAGATTCGAGCCATCTCGCCCTTGCCCGTGTCTACCTCGCACTCGAGGGAAAAGACCCTCCTGCGGAGATAGACAATCCACCGCCAGGTGGTATACGGGTCGCCGTTCCCTGGTGGGTCGTCGGGGTCCCCAGGGGGTCCTCCAGGAGGGCCTCCGCCGGGTCCGCCCGGTCCAGGGGGTCCTCCCCCGCCCGGTGGTCCGCCTCCAGGGGGTCCACTTGGTGGGCGTCCTCCAGGGGGTCCTGATGGTCCTCCGCCAGGGGGTCCCGGTGGGTCTCCGCCGGGTCGCCTCGGTGGGTCCGAGGATGGGCGCTTCTTCGTGATGCCGAAGTCCATGTCGTCATCCTCGTCCATGTCGCCCCACCTGGGCGTCTCGGTCTCGGAAGACTCCGAGCTCCGGTAGGGAGGAGGGAGATCCTCACCCTCACCTTCCGGTTCCATGGGGACGTCTCTGCCGCCTCCGCCCGTCCAAGCCACCACTTGGCGATGTCGGCGGCCTCGTTCATCCCCGTCACTGGCGGTGAAGAAGGGGTCACTGTCGTGGGGGTGTCCACCCGCTGGCCTCTGCGGCCTCTCGGGGGTCTTCCCCTTGCCCTTCCTCCCCCGATGGGCGGTGGGGCCACTGCTCCCACTGCTGCCCGTGTCCGCCTCATCCAGCGTCATCTTGGAGGAGGCGTCCCCTTCGAAAAGCTTTCGAAGGGTCTCCACTCGTGATCCTCCCGGGGGAGTCTCGCGGCGGAGTTTGGCCTCTGCCTCCTCCATTGCGGCGGCGGTGGCTGCGGCAGCCCGCACTTCGGCTTCCTCCCGAGCACGAGCCGCCTCGGCTTCCCGGGCCTGCTGCAGCCGCGCGTTCTGCGCTTCCAACGCCGCCAGCTCCGCCTCCGTCTTGGCCTTCTCCTCAGCGACCTTCCGTCGCGCGGCCTCGATGGCGTCCTTCTTGGCGGCGTCCGCCTGGGCCTTAGCCGTCACTTCGGCGTGGGCCCTTTCCTCCGCCTCCTTCTTTGCCCTCCCTTGGGCAAGCGCCTCTTCCAGCGCCCTCACCTCGGCCTCCTTGCAGGCAATGGCCTCCTGCGTCAGGCGGGCTTCCTCGTCGGCTGCCGCCAACTCACCGTTGACCTGGGCAGTCGCTGCCCCATGGGCGGCTACGGCCGTGAGTCCGGCCGCAATGGCCGCCACGGTCTGGGCGTGGATGGCCATGCCATGCGCCCACTCTGCAGCCTCCTCCTGGGCGATGCCGACGGCGCCCTCCACGGCAGCGCTGTGCTGCCTGGCCCGTTGCCGGGCAACCCGAAGGTTGCAGGGCACCCCACAGGCGCGCTCACAGGCGCGCGCCACGTCCCTGTCGGGAGCGACGCTGCTGCTGGAGCTGGCCTGGTCGGCCAGCATCCTCCCGCGGTGGGCCGACTCCACGTCGCTGCTGGGGCCTGCTGGGGCCTGCTGGGGCCTCAGGAGCAGCGAACGGGGCTTGGCCTTGGTCTGCCTGGCGACTTGGATGAAGTCGCCGAGGGTGGCGTGGCCGGGGTGATGACCACCATTGGCCCGTTGGGGACTGGGGGCTGGGGTTCCGCCCTTGGCGCCTTGGGCGGCTTCGGCGGCCAGGGACTCCTGGTACTCCCGCCACTTCCGGTCCCGCTTCCTGTCCCCGGCGGACCGCTTCTCCTTCCCCGGAGAGGCGCTGCTGCTGCCCTGCAGCCTGCGCTCGCTCCCCGGTTCCGGGAAGTTCTTTTCGATCATGTCCCACATGGAGACATTGATCGAGGCGCCCGACGGGTACTCGTTGGAGTCCTCGTCCTCCTCAATCCCGTCGGGGCGCAGCCCTTCGCCGGGCCTGTCCGGCCGGGTCCAGGTCCTCCAGCGCTTGCGGCGGAAGCGGTACTCGTACCCTTCCGCCCGCAGCCACTCCTCCACTGCCCGCAGGCGGTCCTCCCCCATGTCCTCGCGGAGCTCGAAGCTCCCGGGCATGCCGCCTTTGCACTGGGGGTGGCTGTGGCGGTAGTGCTGGTCCCAAACCAACCCACGCAGCAGGCGTGCCGCATGGGGGTGGGGCCGCGGCCACGTCCTACCCGCTTCTTGCCAGTTTACCATGGCAGCGGGGGGCGTACTTGGTCTTGAGGTCCTTGGTGTGCACCCGTTCCACTCAACGAACTGGTGGTGGTTGTTGAGGCGGGTGCTGCAGCACTGGATTGGGAGTGCGGCTGGTGCTGGACAGCCGGTGGTTGTGGAGGTGGTTGACGCGGCCTTGCTGGTCGGCCGATGGGACTCGCTGATGCAGGAGTCCTGGTCAGTCCACTTCCTTCACGGTCGCGGCGCGGTCAGGGCGATGCTCTAGACGGCGCTGCTGGCTCCGTGACGAACTCGGCGCTGTCGCTGGGTGGCGCTGCGAGCCGCTGCGCTGCGCTGCGAGCCGCTGCGCTGCGCTGCGAGCTGCGAGCTGCGCCGCGCTGCTCGGGGTTGGTGGCCCCGAGTGGCACGCGAGGGCTGGGTAACCCCACGGCGGTGAAACGCTTTTGACGCGTTTCCGTGGGGGGCCGGCCACGGGACGCTGCGGTGACACGCACAGGTGAGCAGGCAGGCAAAGCACTACGCTCACAAGGGCATCAATACGCTCGTGTCATGTGACAAAGCGTTTCAGGATCCTTGCCACTCTGCAACAGGGGAACGAAAGTATGTACAGCAACACATCAGGATATGTACACATGGGGTTAAGACTGGACTCGGGTAAGGGCATCACAGGACAAAGAAAAGTTTATAGTGTTTTCAGCACTGTGTTTTTGCTTCTCCTGCTGCTTGTTGTTGCTGTAGGGTGTCCTGCTGCTGGTTTTGGATGATGAAAAGCTTTTGTTTGTAGAAATACAGTAAAGCCAACTCAATCCAGGATAGCCCAAGCCAACAGTATGCAAAGAGAAGGTAATTCAGGATCAAAGCATGAAGGGCTGCAGTGTAAACAGTGAAAGATGATTAGGTATTCACAGAAACTGCAACTCAGGATACAAATGAATGCATATTCACAGAGATAGCTGAAATGTTTTGGGAAAAGAGTGAGAAAACTGCCTCAGGATCACTCTCTCTCCATAGTGCCATCTTAGGAGATGTGCACTCTTTGTTTTGGCTCCCATATGTGCTGAGGTGGCATGGTATGTGGCGATGAGGTCACTGCCATGTCACTTGGGATCTTCCTACTCAGTAGGGATCTTCCTACTTAGTTAGGCTGACCAGGAATTGAACCCAGGACCTCTCAAAAAGAGGTGCCTAACCCCCTATGGTGCATACCACTAGGGCAGATAAGTATTCATGGAAAAACATAGATAAATTCATAGGCTCTACCTTAGGTATGTCAGTGCTCAGTCAACTCAGGAAAAGATGTTTTACTTCTGATTGAAAGGGGATTAAGGAGTCCACTCCATATCCTGATTGGGTGTTTGGTTCCATAGGTCAAAATGTGTTCTCACCACTTTTGGCTGGACCAATACTAAGATAAAAATGCATGGATGCTCAGTGCATCTCTAATACAACTAGAGTATGTCCCAAAGCAATGGAAAAGCACTTTTTCTTACTCCCCCCTTGTGCTGTGGTGGCCACCACTGTCGCATTTTAGGAAAAAGGGAATTTTTCTTGGCCTTTCCTTGGTTTCCACATCTACTTTAAAATACCTACAGTCTCCCTCACACTGAAAAATGGGCGCCACCATGGCTGGCGTCCTTTTGCTGCTCTGATTGTACAGTTTCCTACAGAAGACTCAGCGCTCTTGGCGCTGCCGGGGCTCCTGTGGCTTGGTTGGGTTAGATTGGGAGCATGCCAAACATGTGCATATGCATCCCTTCCTCCAAGACGCAGCGTCGACACAACCCAAACGCAAGACACATTATACACACTCGCATGGGTTCTCGTAAACCTGCTGGCGACCTGTGACCTGTCTTAGGGCGTAGGGAGTCGAAAAGAAATTAATTTGCCCCTTGGTGGGGTCTTGGTTCTGCTCAGTCTCTCCAGGCACCTGCGTTTCGGCCCGAACACGGCCTACTCAGCGAGGCTGCGCGTGGGTATCTGCAGAGGCAGGAATGGGAGAATTATGGACGAATCCACGCAAAAACGAAGCGACGACACCAAAATCCGTCAAATGACGGCGCAGAATTTTTCTGAAACGACACACCTGAGCAGAATCCAATTGTGCATCTTCAGCACATTTTTATAGAAATTATAGTCATCTCTGGATTTTTTAAGTCCAGAAATTCATACGCATAAAATGGCGGCGCGCAGGAGCGGCTCCTAGCGAAGCGCCGGAAAATGGAAAAATAATGGAATTATAAACGTATGTATCACGTAGTCTTGAAAATGACGAGACACATATTGATAAACAAACATACAAATTCCACCCACACTAATAGAAGCTTCAAAAATTCAAGAATTCGAAAATCAATTGAAAAGACTTCAATGAATCAGGTATAAACTACAGGTATGCTCGTGTTGCATGCCGCATACACATTGCTCGTCTCGAGTCTCCGTGACTGAGTCGTGTAGCAGTGTTAACAACGATAACCACGATAGAACGCGGTAGAGGGATTGATTAGAAAGATTGCAGATGATTAGCGGTCAGATCAGGGTGATTAGTCATACACACGAGTGCATAGCAACGTTCTTCGCGTGCGCCCCTTTTGTTTTCTTCTCCTTGCTTCACTTCCCAGCGGTAGGTAAGGTAGGTACGCCCAGGCGGGGCCACCCCCTGGTGGAGTCACGATTGTTGTGGAGATGGGCAGGTTTGCCCACGTGATTGTGCATACTCGTGCATGCACACACGCATTAAAGGGTAGGCCACGCGAAGTGCGCACGGTAAACCTTGTTTAGGCTACCCAGGGGCTCCTCGGTACGTTCTTTAAGAGAACCTGAGGAGTCCCTTAACGCTTGCTTGCTTGATACGGGTAGCTGCTCCATGCAGCGTGTTTGCGGACAGCGTATTATAGGGCACACTGAGAAGGGTATAATACCTGGAGTGTGCCTTGGTTCCTCCGCCGCAAACGCCCTTTCATTTGCCTTTGTTTTACAGGTGGGCAGGTAGGGTGAGTGGTGCAGTAGCATTTTTTTTTATGCCCTGCTAAACAGGGGCGCAGATCACACAAACAAGTAACTCCGCTCCGCCTGTGGCAGAGCAGGGAGTCCGACTTCATCGACATCTGCGCCTTGCACACGAGAGCACTCCTTCCCTCCAAGCCCTTGCAGGGGAAACGCGTTGTGGCGTCCCCTGTGAGGCCACAGTTGCTTAGCAGCGCTGTGTTCCCTTGTCATTTCACAGGTGGGTCGCTAGGACCCTCGAGAACTTCCTCTTCGCAACGCCAAGTAGAGTGTGCGTGTAGGAGTGGTAGTCCTGCGTGGGGGCTAGAGCCAGTTGCCCAGCGCTCGCCCACCAGGATGGTGCCACTGTAGGGTGTGTAGGACCTGTAGGGGGCGTGTCACTGTCCCACCCTTTTCCTGCAATTTTAGCTGGGTTGGTGGGCTGTGACAGTGGGTTAGGCTAGTGTTTTTGGCCACATAGCAAACAGGCGTTTTGCATGCCTTCATAGCTTTTGGCCACCCCTCCCTTTAGTAGACAGGTAGGTAGGGAAAACAATACCTGGATTAACACTCTGGGTATTCCCCCAAGGTTTTGCGCCAGCACAGAAATTGGGCGCATAGGGGAGGGGAGACCCGGGGCGTACCCCGTGGCATCAATAAGCCAACCCTCCAGGTTTAGCAAGGGCGCAGACTTGGGTATAATTAGGACACCACTTCTGCGGCTTGCTCTCAGGACCTTAGGACTAGCACACTCACACATACGCTTTGGCAGGTAAGGGTAAGGTTCAGTCCCTAGCTTTATTCTTGGAGGCAAGCATCTCAGCGAGCCTCAACAACTCACCAAGGTTGTTCTGGGACAAGTAGTCAACCAGAACTGAGTTTAGGCGTCCCTCAGGTAGAACAAATGCAGAGAAGGGCTCCCAGGTGGCCTCTTCGACTCCAAACCCTTCCCAGAGGGTGAGGAAGCGCCAACCCTGGCGATAGCGGTGGCGTAGGACAGACTTCACCAGGTAGAAGCCCTCCTTAGCCATCTCCTCGGCGTTCATGTCGGGGAGTTCACCTTCAACTTCCATAGGGCTGGCAGCCCCTTGTAGGTCCAGAGCGGCGATTTCCTCGTCGTTCAGCTCCCACTCCTCCCCACAGAGGTCTTCAGGATCATGGTAGCGCTTCAGGTGCTGAGCGGCGCACACCAGGGTCCCCCCTAGACGGGGAGAACACCGCACGGTGATACGGTGTCCATCCACAGATAGGATCTTGTACGGCCCGAAGTATGGGTCATCGCTGGTAGAGCGTGGCCAGGCGGGTAGTCGACTGTGGTGCACCAGCACCCAGTCCCCTTCTTGGTAGGTGGCCGGTACACGGTGCTTGTTCTTCTTGTTCCACTGACGCTCCCTCACTCTCTGGAGCATAGCCTTGGCCTTGTCCACCTTCGCTTGTTGCTCTTGGACCCATTCACCCACAGAAGAATGGGTGTCCTCTGGATAGGGGGCATGTAGGAACCATGCCGGGCGCCCCATGAATAGCTCATGTGGCGAGTAGCCAGTAGCTGAACTCTCTTGGGAGTTCATCATCAAGGATATGACGGGGAGTAGTCTCACCCAGTCTCTGGTGCGTTCAGTTTTGCACCATATCCTGACGTTCTCCTTTAGGACACGAATCTGTCGCTCACATAGGGGGTTGCTCGTGTGAGAGTAGGGAATCCCCGTAGACACCTGGACATTGAGGGACCTCAGGACCCTCTTGTACCAGCCAGTATCTGAGCGTACTCGTACGTCCTCATCGGAGTTGATCTCCTTGGGCGCCCCATAGACACAAAACCACTCCTCCAGGAGTATCTTGATAGTCTCCTCTCCGGTAATGTGCTTGGTACATGGGAACACCCTGGTAAACCTGGTCAACCCACAGGTTACCACGAGGGCGAAGTCATAGCCCCCGAATTTCGGCATCTCCGTGTAGTCCACGTATAGAACACTGTTAGCACAGTGAGGGATGGGCAGGGTCGAGTAGAGACCTCTGTCCCTGATATCCCCTGGTTTACAGGACCTGCACGGGCACTTGTCCACGATAGGCAGGAGCGTCTTCCGCAGCTGGTCGTCAGTCCACGTAGTGTGGAACCACTGCTTGAACAGCCTCAGGGTACGGTCAGCACCCACATGACCACTGGACTCATGGGTCCACTTCAGCAGCGCTGGGACTCGGTCACTAGGCACCACGATGCGGTCCTCGTGCCAGAGGTAGCTCTTGTCCCGCTTCCACTGGTCTTGGTTGACCAGGAGGGGTTCAAGGCGTTTCTCCAGGCGCCGGTAGATATCCCCAAACTCCTGTAGGTACTCCGATTGTTGGAGTCCATCCAGGGGGCGTATCATGGTCATGTTCAGGTCCAGGTGTACGTCCATACGGCTGAACGCTTCCTTAGCCAGCGCTTCAGACCGGGCACCAATCAGGGCGTCGAAGTTGTTGCGGCTGATGTAGTCGGCACACTCGTTCTTCACTCCCTGGATATGGTGTACCGTCAGCCGTAGTTGACTGAGGTAGGTCCACCAGCGACGTAGCTTGGCCTTCTCAGGTGGGGGGCCCTTCTGGAAACTGCGGACCGGTTCTTGGTCGCATAGCCAGACCACAGGGTTACTCCCCAACAGTCGTGCTTGTGAGGATAGCACCAGCATACCCGCGAGCAGTTCCTGCTCATAGGTGGAGTGGTTCCCCCTGGCCTGGTTCCACTTCCAGTTCCAGTGGCCCAGAGGTACTAGGACCCACTTGTCGTCAGGGTAGCTGTGCTTGAGGGTTCCATCTCGGTTGAGACCTTCCGTCCCCCATTGGGAAATGGCCGAGTCGAACTCCTCCTTCTCTAGTAATTGCCACTGGAACAACGTTCCACCACCGCCCACATTGCTGGCGTCGGTCACCAGGATAATCTCCCCTTGTGCCCTAGGCACGCCCAAGCACTTAGCGTTGGCTACCTTGTCTTTGAGCTCGTCAAACGCTTGTTGCTCTTGTGGGCCCCAGCGCCAAGTAGTACTCTTCTTGATCAAGTCAGTCAGTACCGCGCTGGTGTAGGTGAAGTTTTTGATGTGGCGGCGATAGAAGTTGCACGCCCCAATGAAACTGCGTACATCATGAAGTCCTTTCTTGGGGTCTTCGTGTCGTACCTTGGCATCCATCAGGGGTTTGGCCTTAGAGGCCGCTGGGGTCCACCACCCATAGCCAACGTCAAACCCCAGGTACTGCATGGTCTCCTGCATGAACTCACACTTCTCCAGCTTGAGTCGTGTGTGGTTCTCCTGGCAGACCGCAAAGAACTCACCCAAGAGGATTAGGTGATCCTCCTGGGTATTGGTCCCGAGGCATACATCGTCGATGTGAGCCTCCATCTGGGCCCCGCGGGATATGAGCTCCTGCACCTTAGGTCTCCTTCGTAGGATGGACAAGATCTTGTTCATCAGCTCTTGGAACAGAGCGGGGGCGTTAGCCACGCCGAATGGCATGACCTTCCACTTGAATACCCTCCCCTGAGGGGTGATGAAGGCCAGTAGTTCCTGCGCGTTGGGCGTCAGGTCCACTTGCCAGAATCCACTTCGCTTGTCCATCTTGGTCTTGTAGCGACAGGAGGCTATCTTCTCCAGGGTAGACTCCATATTGGGAATGGACCCTGAGTGGTTCAGCGTCTTCTTGTTCAGCTCTCCATAGTCCACTACCAGCTGTTTGGCTGTAGACCCAGGTTTAGCCACCAGGAAACAGGGGCTGCAGTGTAGGGGGTAGTCCCCATCCTTGTACTCCAGGACTAGGCCAGCGTCGATACATTCTTGTATCTGTCGCTCAATCTCGTCGGCCTGCTCTTTAGGAGCGGGATAGGGTCTCCTCCGGATCTTGTGACCCACGAACTCGGGTTTCAGCTTGAGGTCCATCTGTACCAGCTTGTCGCATGAGGCTGGAGGGGGTAGTTCTCCGAACACCTCCAGATAGGTCCTTATCAGCTTTTGTACCCGCGGGTCCAGTACCTTGATCTTGTCCTCCATATCCTCGTCGGAGTGTAAGTTGCTTGCCCCTTGTATAGAAGTCGGGAGGTGGTCCTCCACCGACTCTTCGCCCGCGGTAGCATCCTTCAGCCCTTGGTAGGCATACAGAAGGTCTTGCTCAACCATCTCCGGTGGACGATGGCAACATAGGCACGCTTTAGGGGGTTCACATACACATTCCTCCGAGAGGTCGTCCTCATCTGGGGTCCTCACATGGGCACCCCATACGCTCTTCATGAGCTTGAGATCTACCTCCCTTTGCCAGGTGGTGATCTTCTGTTCGAGGTCCTCCTTCAGTTGGGATAGGTCTCCCATACGTCCTTGCTTCAGTGGCCACGAGCTGCGGGTAGGCTTCGCGTAGCATAGCTTTTTCGCCACCAACTTCCTCTTGGAATCCACATACTCCCTGAGCCTGGATCTAGGGTCCAGCTCTTCATCCACGGGGTCTTCCACCCTCATGGAGAGTAGGGGTTTTAGTGGGGCGACGTACTCGGCGTTCTCCACTTCTTCCACCGCAGTCTGCACGAAGAAGGCGTCGTGCTCAGTTTCGTCGTCTGAGTGGATAGAGCTAGGTAGCTCAGATAGTCCACACTCAGAGACTCCATCAGGAACAGGTACATGACAGGGAGAGTTGGGGGCGTTAGTGTCAGTCACGACGTACTCATCTCCTCCGGGTGTAGTTTCAACAGCATCTTGAGGCCGTAGGCGATCCTTCAAGTCACCCAAGGCGAGTCCATCGCTTTCTCGTTGTATAGCCTGGACCAGAGTAGGGTCCAGGTCTTCCCAGGGGATGGTGGTAAGACTTCCGTCCACCACGCTGAGCATACTCCCCCATCCGGGCTTCCCAATGGGCGTCTTGCGTCCCAGAGGCACGTAGATGGCCTCATCAGGTAACCGCACAGAGCTGATAGTCAGCTTGTCAAGGAGGGTTCGCCAGTACTCGTTGCCCCCATGGGCTCCCCAATCGGGGGAACACAGGACCATACGGGAACGTTCCAAGGCCACCTTGGTCAGCACCTTCCCCAGTTCACTGAATCTGGGGTTCCCGTAGGCCATCCCGAAAGAGGGCCAGTAAAATTTGTAGCTGCAGTTCTTCCCCTTGCTGCAGTATAGGTCCAGTACATGCTGCTTGTCGCTGGCGAACAGTTCCACACTTAGGTCTTCTCGAGAGTAACCCAACTCCTTCAGACCTTGGTCTAGGACTTCCCCCAATAGTTGATAGTCCTCAGTTTTGGAGGCCGCCATCATGTTCGAGGGCTCCTCCTTCGATAGTCTCAGGTAACTCGAGGTATGTTCCGACTGCTCCAGTGGCACAGACTCTCTGCCACTGCCGTGGTCCACGTACAGGAGGTAGGGCGCTTGCAGCGTCAGGGATTGTATCTGGGAGTGCTGCACGAAGAAGTCAGTACCCAGTACAAAGTCGAAGGCATCAGTGTCCATCACATAGAACCGATGGGCGATAGTCTTGGAGCCCATAGGTACCTCCACTTCGCAGTCCCCGCAGCTGTGCACCACATGTCCATCCCCCATCCGTATAGCGGCGGTGGTCATGGTGTTCTTCAGGCTCCCACAAGGTAAAATTTTCTTGGCCACTATCGATATTGTGGCTCCAGTATCCAGTACCCCCAGGTATTCACGTCCCCCTAGTCAGATACGTACCCAAAACACCAGGTCTTGGGTGCCACCAGAGCGTCCCCGTCAGAACTCCGCGGGACAGGTCACCTCGAACCCCTTGTTCCGCAATTTGCGGGCCATCCTCATGAAACGGCTTCTCTTCTTGGCGTTGCCGTCGTCACCACCTTCATGCTCACGCTTGGCTCCTTGTTCTTGCTGGGCCTGCGTCTGTGAGCGTGTGGTAGGTCCAGACTGTTCTCCAGAGGGCTCGGAGTTCCCCCCTGGATTAGGGTTGGGGTTACCTCCGTTCTTGTCCTTGTTCTTGTTGTCGTTCTGGCGATTAGCGCCTCCTCCTCGTCCGCCTTGACCCTTGTCTTGACCACCTTGACCACGTCCTTTCGACTTGCCCTTGCCGGAGTCGTTGCCTTTGGCCTTGCCACCACCTTTGCCTGAGCTTTTGCCAGGATCTTCCCCCTTAAGCTTCGCCGATAGGCGTTGCTTATGGTAGCACTCGTCCTCTTAGTGCTTCCGCTTACCGCAGAATGCACACGTGATGGTGCAGCGGTAATGATCCGGCATCTTCACCTTGGCGCCGGTGATCTTTTCCTGCTGCTTCCCCTGGACAACAAAGCAGTCTCGCTGCTCGCAGTCGGAGGCATGCTGCAGGTGGCCCTGTTCATCTCTGGCATCACACCAGAATAGCTCCTTCACGTTCTCCATTAGGCGGGCGTGGGCGTGTTTGGGGGTAGTCCCCTGCCCAGGTCGGGACCCTTGGTACCCTTTGCCTCCAGAACCTCCACCACCAGGACGGTAGTGGTTCAGGTGTTGGTCGCTCTCCTTCTCCAGCGCCATCTCCAGGAGCAACACGCATAGATCCTCGTAGCGGAGGGATCTAGCCTTGCGCTCAGCCGTCAGACGGCACTCGTCCCATAGCTCACGGGGGAGCTTGGAGCACAACCAAAACAGCAGGTCGTCGCTGCTGTAGGAACCGGGCGTCAGTCGCCCAGCCCAGTGGTCCAGGTCCGCCAACAGCTCGGAGACCCTGCCGGGTTTGGGGTTGTTCGGCAGCACGGGCAGGTTCTGGATCTCGGCCCTGATGGAGAGGTCGGTCTCGTAGGTTGGGTACTGCCTCTCCAGGGCAACCAACACGTCGGCAAAGGTGGCGGAGTTGGTGACGATCTGCCTGACCTGCTTCTCTAGGTACTTCGTCTTGCAGCACTGCAGGAGCAGGTCGCACTTCACTCGCCCACTCGCGTGGGTTTGGCCGGTCAGTCGTAGAAACCGGCCAAAGTTCTCAGCGAACTCGCTGAGGTCCTTGCCTGTGAATTCAGGCAGGTTCACCACTATCTTGGAGGTGGCAATAGCCTTCGCCTCCTGAGCTCGGCGTCCTTCAGGGCGTCGGGTCTTCTTCTTCTTCTTCTTCTTCTTCTTACCCTTGGAGTCCTCGGGGTCCTCAGGGTCTTCGTCATCCGATGGCGAAGAAGAAGTCATCGAAGGCGGCTCATCATCGGAGGGATCTCCGCCTAGATCACTGGAGCCATAAGGCTCCACGTCCACCATAGCCCTTAGGGCTGTCAGCCCCAGCTGGTCCAGCTCGGCCCTCGTCGAGTTCGTCACGTGACTGTAGGGCGGCTGGGCTGTCCTCGGGACGAATGGGCTTCTTGGTACTGCTGCAGGAGTCGGCATCGGTCGGCTCCTCAGGCTCCCCAGGGTATTCGTCAACCCTGCCGCCAGGTGGTTAGCCTGTACTCGGTGGGGTGACATCCCCACTGTCGTAGGTGACGCATGGGACGGGATCATCAGGGGCTGCAGTTTCTCCCTGATCTCTTGCGTGAGGTCGCTCACGATTTTCGAAGTGGCTCCTTGGAGCACCTCGTTGATCTCCGACCGCGTCAGGGACCTGTTGGAGGATCTTCCCGATCCTCTACTCCTGCCTCCCAGTGACTCTGGTCCTCTCCTCAACCCACTCAGGGGTGCATACCCAGGTGTACACCCAGGAGCATACCCAGGAACTTCCATGTAGGTTCCCGTGGCGTGGAGTGGATGGGGATGGTCAGCCGCATACCAACGCGGCGCAGAGCTGGAAGCCACCGGCTCACTGGCAGTAGTTGCCTCAAGGAGCGCAGTGGTAGGTGGGCCCATGCCATAGGCGGGCTAGTGAGGCATGCCAGTAAAGCCTGTGCCCTCTGCCATAGGCTGGTTGGTTGTGGAAGTGGATGTAGCGGCGGCTGGGTGTGTGGTGGTTATGGGAGAGGGTGATGCTTGGAGACCAGAAGCGCTTGGTGCGCCTTCGAAGGTAGGGATATCCGTCGGGTCTTGCCCTTGCTCCTCTCCTTCGTCTGCTCCTTCTCCAGCATCCTTCTCGCTCTCGTTTCCTCTCTTCCTCTTCACAGGCTGAGGCTGAGAGACCATTTCCTTCACCGACAGGGCCCCAAAGGCCGTCTGGAGGCCATCCAAGGAGTCCTCCGCCGTATCCATTGGCCCATGTAAGGGCTCCACCGAAGGTACAGCGTCAGGCGCCGGCCTTGCCGGTGTCTCTGGCGCTGGCGCTGTGTTCACCTCGGCGTCCACTCTTCCTGGATCCATCTTAATCCACCCTTCTGCTTTTGTTTGCCTGCTCGGAGCACTGGTTGTACGGCGCGGGGTCGCTGCCGGTGCACAGAGACAGGCTGCCTCTTGCTACCAGAAAAGTTTATAGTGTTTTCAGCACTGTGTTTTTGCTTCTCCTGCTGCTTGTTGTTGCTGTAGGGTGTCCTGCTGCTGGTTTTGGATGATGAAAAGCTTTTGTTTGTAGAAATACAGTAAAGCCAACTCAATCCAGGATAGCCCAAGCCAACAGTATGCAAAGAGAAGGTAATTCAGGATCAAAGCATGAAGGGCTGCAGTGTAAACAGTGAAAGATGATTAGGTATTCACAGAAACTGCAACTCAGGATACAAATGAATGCATATTCACAGAGATAGCTGAAATGTTTTGGGAAAAGAGTGAGAAAACTGCCTCAGGATCACTCTCTCTCCATAGTGCCATCTTAGGAGATGTGCACTCTTTGTTTTGGCTCCCATATGTGCTGAGGTGGCATGGTATGTGGCGATGAGGTCACTGCCATGTCACTTGGGATCTTCCTACTCAGTAGGGATCTTCCTACTTAGTTAGGCTGACCAGGAATTGAACCCAGGACCTCTCAAAAAGAGGTGCCTAACCCCCTATGGTGCATACCACTAGGGCAGATAAGTATTCATGGAAAAACATAGATAAATTCATAGGCTCTACCTTAGGTATGTCAGTGCTCAGTCAACTCAGGAAAAGATGTTTTACTTCTGATTGAAAGGGGATTAAGGAGTCCACTCCATATCCTGATTGGGTGTTTGGTTCCATAGGTCAAAATGTGTTCTCACCACTTTTGGCTGGACCAATACTAAGATAAAAATGCATGGATGCTCAGTGCATCTCTAATACAACTAGAGTATGTCCCAAAGCAATGGAAAAGCACTTTTTCTTACTGACAATAGACACTCAGTCCCAACTCATATCCCAATCCCAGGTCCGACCCTCTCAGTGGCTGGTGGGGGCGGGGGCTCAAACACAACCCATGCCCTGCTCAGTCCGGACCCTGAAACCCTGCCAATAGGGGGGGTGTCCCGCCCAGCCACAGGCGAGTTCCTGGCAACCAAGGGGCTCCATGGCCAATTGGCGGCGGCTCCTTATGCTCCCTTAACGGCAGGTCCCAACTCCTCTCTGAGCCAGAGATATGGCCCCGCCATTTTTCCCTAGGAGTTGGTAGCTGAAAATGGGCTGCTTCAGCCCAAACTGAAATTAGCTCAAAAATCTCCAAAATTGACCCCTCATCTGGACCCGCCAGAGGTAGGGACGAGGCAACTGATCCTATGCTCTTCGAGTACGAACTCCCTGGAGCCCTCACCCAACCTGGTTCCCTCTGAGGTCCCGGCATGAGGGCAACACGGATTCGTCAAGTGGGGTCATGATGCCAAAATCACCAAAATTGGCGCCATTCCCACGCGTGGCTCGCCCGGCCAGGGCAAGGCCAATGGCTCACAGGTTAGGAGGCAGGACCTAGGACTTATATCTGAGTGTACAACTTGGATTTGGGTCCGGGCTCCCTGTGGGCATAGAGAAATGGGGCCGCCAATTGACCACACGGAAGGGGGAAATTGGGGTCCCAAAATGGGGTCATTTTGGCTGCTTGAAATGAGCCAAAATTCGGTGTGCTCCCAATAGTATATCTCCACGCCGGCTTGGAGATCCGATCCGCCCCTCCACACGCGATCCACCGGGAGTCCAACGAAGACTCCCATGCTCTTGGCTCTCAAAGGTCTCCATGCCACTCGGCGTGGTGACGATCCCAATTGGGTCCACAAATGCCAAAATGGTAAAATTGCCCACACTCATTTTGGGCTAGCACCTTAACGAAGGTTGCTCCGCTTCGCCCACGTGGTGTATGGACCATGGGGACCAATATGCATAACACCCATGTCATATACGGTCCATTGGTCCATGCGTCCGGCGTGCACGGGTGGGCTCAACATAGTGCACGGCGGGCAGCAAAAGTGGAAAATTGCTCAAAATGGCCAAAAATGCGCACACTCATGGTTAGGGCAAATGAGGCACATGCCCGACTTGGACCGGAGTGTGCCATAGGATTGGTATCAAGTCCTATGTGTCCAACATATCTTTTGGGCGTCGGCCAACTCCTCCGGTTTTGGGAATGGCAGGGTCGCCAAGTGAGCCCATGATTTGGGATGGTCCCAAATCGCCAACATGGCGGCCACGGTATGCCAAGTCCACGAGGAGTTATTCGCCGGGTCCACGATATGTTGGGCACCGAAGTATGTACCCTCATAACATACTTGGGTCATGATGTCAATTGAGCGCAACGTTGAGATACACGGTCGCCACTTGACATCATGACGGGCCAAAGACGGCAAAATTGGCACAAAGACACACAAAAGTTCCTTGAAAGGCGCACAATTATATTATAATATCTTCGGCATGGATCGTGCAATCAACTAATCCTTCTAAACATAATGACTTGACACCAATGACCTTCGATCCCACATATGTGCTCCACTTGGGGCGCTTTGAAAGGTTACGAGCGCTGCCTTCCAAGTGGGCACATGAAAATATGGAAAATTGCAAAACACACACCTTGCTCCCAACGCATCGCTTTGGGATCGCCACACAAGCTTCCCTTCACGAAGGTTAGGCTTGCAGTTGATCGTGGGGAGTATGGAGAAGGGGCTTGCACAATATGAGGTCCATTGGCGGGCTTGGCTTGGAGCGATGGACCCGCCAAATGGGCACGCAACACAACACAAGGCACATACTCCATACTGCCCAAAAAGGTAGCTCCCCCCACGATACGTCATGCCCCTCCAAGGGCATAACCTTGTGTCAATCGCTCATAGGAACTCAAGGAGAGTTCCTATGCAACACCAACACTCGCGCGCTACACTCGAAAGTTATCTTAACGCACGCAATATCATGGCCAAAGAGTTATAACGCAAACTCTACCCTCTTGACCATGATCCATTACACTAGCGCGCACGTGTGGAAACGCAAGGCGTATAATGCTTCCTAAATTACGTCGGGAGTATTGTGAATACATCCCACGTTTCCTTATTGTCATTCCTCGCAAGCAACACGAGATATGACCCTCACAAGTGGCCTCACGAATCAACTTTGTTTTGCCCATATCTTTAAGACAAATGGAGGGCAGGATAAAAGGAAAGTTGATTCGTGCATAGGGAAGCACGTAGGTCCACTCGAAAGAGGTCAAATCAAGTGCGGGGATGTCGAAGTCGAAAATCCGATTTCGACATCCTGAAAAATTCGGATTAAGGGTGCGAGTGTAGAATGTGAAAATTGCGGATGCATCAACGCAATTCCTGAAGACTTTAGAGCCTTCGTCACGGATAGCGTTAAAATTTCCATTATTAACAGTTAAACTGGCGGTTACGGTAAAGTCGCGATCCAACCGCCAGCAGTCAAAACAGTGAATATCAGAACGGAAGCGTAAAAGTTGACGGAAACAATATGAAAATAAAACCCTGTTGATTCCTGATGTTCTGATATATAAATCTCCGCTGGCGGTGCATCGGTTGCCGATGCGGGGCTTTACGGCACGGAACACGCTCCCGCCGGGCTCGCACCGGGCGTCAACGGGCGCCTTCCGTACATGGGGTTAGTGGACCGGAGACCGGTCTTCCCTTCCGTACATGGGGTTACTGGACCGGAGACCGGTTGTATGCCCTGTCCTGGCCATGGGGTTCTGGGTACCGCTTCAGTAGGGACGACGCCTCACTCGCGTCTTTTCAAATTCTGGTTTCAATTTCAGGTCCATCTGGACCAGTTTTTTACAAGAAAGGGGAGGCGGCAAGGCGCCGAACACCTCCTCATAGGTTACCAGCAGTTTCTTCAGGCGGGGGTCAAGGTTAAGACTCTCGAGTTTCTGAAGGAAATCCTCCTCAGCATGGAGGTTGCTTTTTCCATGTTCTTTCTTTTTATGCCGATCAGCAGTTTCGGCAGGTACAGTACCATCGTCCCACTCAGGGGAACATTGCTGCCCATAGTGTAAAGAATACACTAGAGGTATCTCAGGATCAGGCAGCGTATAGGACTCATCGTCCTCCTCAGACCAGATGGAGTATTTCCAGGTCTGTCTGAGGTATTGCAGCCGCTCTTGGCGCTCAATACCTTCGGCCTTCAGGTACAACAGCCGTCGGAGTTCTTGAGTGTCATGCTCAGACAATGGCATGTTATTAGCAGCAGGCCGTGCCAGAGCATCAGCACTCCGGGCCACGGGTTCACCTGTGTGCACAGGCTGCATGTGTAGCACTGGTTTCCCAACAGAGGAAGCGGGTTCAGAGGTTGATTCTAGATCTACCTTCTCTAGCAACAGCTGGGCCAGGAAAGCACTATGTTTTAGGTCAACACAGCTGGGATCAACAGAGGGAATAGTGCTGGCGATCTCAGACAGTTGGTCGTCAGCATCCTCTTTTACAGCTGCAGGTTCCAGATAGTCATCAGGAGACTCACACCCTGTAAGTGTGGCAGATAGGTGCTCAGGAGATCGATTTTTGAGATCATAAAGGGTCAGGCCACGATTTTCGGCCATGACCTCTTTTAGTAGCACCTGGTCCAGGTCACACATGGGTACAGGATTGAGAGATCCATCGATGATGGACAGGAAACTGGCCCACTCAGAGGCCTGCATAGCTGTGTCTGAGTCCTCAGGCACATAGATGGGGCTGTCGGGGAGTTGCACTCTTCCCACGGTCATTCGGTCAAGCATACGGCGCCAGTAAGCATGTTCACCAGAGCAACCCCAGTCAGGGGTGCACATAACAACCCTTCCTCCCTCATAAGCGATCTTGGTTAGAACCTTCGCGAGCAGGGAGAAGGGAGGGTTAGCATACGCTAGGCCCATTGCTTTCCAGAAGAAACGGAAAGCATTGTTCATTTGTTTCGAGCAGTACAACTGCATGATGTGCTGTTGTTGGCTCGCAAACAATTCCACCTGGATCTCATCCAGGTTTACCTGAAGGGCCGCCAGTCCATTTTCGAGAACATGACGGGCCAGTTGGTAATTTTCAGTACGATAGTTCGTCTTGGCTGCGTAGCGCAGTCCAGACTCTTTTCGTCCTGACAGCTCCAAAGGAACGGAGAATAGCCCACTGCCAAAGTCGCAGTGCAAAGAGTAAGGACGCTGTAGGGACAGCATTTTCACCTGGGGGTTTCTTCTTAGAAAGTCGGTGCCGATGACGATGTCAAAGGCGTCAGTGTCCAACACTCTGCAGTGTTGGGTCACGGTTTCGTCGCCCAGACATATGGTCACATCGACCCCCCCCAAGGAATGGATGGTACGCCCATCCCCTATTCTTATGGCCACGGTCTTAGTTTTCCTGAAAGCTTTAAGCAGGCGCCGGGCCACTATGGAAAGTGTTGCACCGGTATCAAGCACTGCTCGAAAAACCTGATCCCCGATTTTCACGAGGATCCAGAAAACCAAGTCCTCCTCTTCGGAGCCGCCCCCTATTCCTCATCAGGGAATTTCACATCCACCCCTGCAGCCATGAGGGACTTGGCCATCCAGGCCAAGCGCCTCTTCTTAGAATTATTCCCCTCAGGGGTGGCGTTATCCCCTTGGGGGCGCTTCTGGGGGACACCTGCGGCAGGAGCGGGTGTAACAGCAGGAGTAGGTGTAGCAACGGGCGCTGATGAGCGCCTCTGGGGGTTAGGGGGTCCAGTTTTGCCACCCCCCTTGCCACCTCCTTTACCTTTATCCCCATTCGGGGGATTTCTGGCGGGCGTCTGGGTCTTCTGGCGCTCCGCCTCCTGACGCTTGAGTTTGTCACTCTCGCGTTTCTTGATGTGGCATTCGTCCTCATAGTGACGACGTTTGCCACAGTAACCACAGGTGATGGTACACCTGAAGTGGTCCTGATGGGTCACAGTTTTCCCATCTTTAGTATGCTGCTGACGTTTCATCTGCAGCATACAGCCACTGCGGAGATCGCAGTCAGAGGCATGACAAGGTCCCCCCTTGTCATTGACAGGTCGGCAGTAAAACAGGGGGGGTGTGCCTGCATCAGTTGGAACCTCGTTCATGGCACGTAGGTTGCCCCTCCCTTTACCACCTCCCTGGTTGGTGTTTGTGGGATTTTTGTGCCCCTTCCCTTCGCCACGTTCGGGGGTAGGGGTACCACCTCGTCCCAAATGCTTCTTGAGGAACTTCTCCATGTGGGAGTCGTTCTCTCTCTCAAGAGCTAGCTCAATCAAGAGATCCACCAGTGTATCGTACGAGTGGTTCCTGCTCTTCCTCTCAGAGGTGGAGCGGCAATCATCCCACGTACGCTGGGGGATCTTGATCATGAGCCACAGGTGGGGCTCAGTGGCTCCGTAGGAGCCCACATTCATCCTCGAAAATAAGTACTCCAAGTCGCACACATACTCAGAAATTCGCACAGCGGATGGAAACTCCGGGAGCATAGGTAGCTCCTCGATCTGTGTGCGTACGCTGAGGTCAGTCTCATACACTGGAAATGTTTTCTCTAACCTCAGGAGTACCTCTGCCCAGGTAGAACAGGTTTTCACAATCTGTTTGACCTGTTTTTGCAAAAATTTCTTTTTGCATGAGCGTTTTAGCAGTGAACATTTGGTGGCCACATCCACATGGGATTGGCCAGTCAACAAAAGGAACTCCGCAAATTCTTCTGCCCATTCAGGCAGATTTTTGGGGTCGAACTCCGGCAGTTCCAGCTGGATGTTCGCCTGGGCAATTGGTCTGCCCGTCTTCCCACCCCCCGGAGTTAGGCCTGATGGCAACACGCCGGCAAGAGGGGCCAGGGCTGACAGCCCTCTCCTCTCACTCTCTGTGACAGGCACGTCCTGTAGATCAGCCATAGGCACAGTCCTGGCACGGGGGTGAAAGGGGCTGGGGCAGGTAACCTTAGGCAACAGCCTTGAGACCCTTGATCTCTTGAGATCTTCGGCCAGGGTACTCAGCCCTGGAGAGAGAGAGGGCAACTCAGGCTTGGGTAAGGGTTCAGAAATACCCAGCTTTGCCTTAATGGCCTCTGATAGGGCCGTCACATCTGGATCTTCTGATCCAGACAGGAGTTTGGCCAACAGCTCGGCCGTGTGATCCAGGGCTCCGTAGGTTGGCCTTGGATGATGTTGTTCTTCGACTCGTGTTGGGCCCACTTCGGGAGCCCTTGGGGTTGGATACTCAGGTCTTAGCCGTCTTGGCAGGGATGCAGTGGACGGAGGACCAGAGTGTGCGTAGGACCCTAGATCTGTACGTGGTCTGGATCCATGTACAGCCAATGGCTCCTCTCCATCTTCCCCACAGATGGATTTATAGTACTCCTCATGCATGATGTACTCATCCATCGTCATTTTCAGCTTCTCATACTCCTCAGGTCCTTCAATGGCAGTTGAGGATGAAGCTGGACAATTGGATCTTGATACTGAAGCAGCCACACGTCTGTGGAGGTGACTGAAGCTGTCTCCACCGTGTGCTGCTAAGGCCTCGGTGGTAAGGCCTTTATTCTCTTCCGCCCTTCTGCGTTCTGGATCTCCTTGGGACCCAGATGCGCCACTGAGATGATGTGGAGCTCGGTGAGGTGGTTCACTCATTGGGTGGGCCATGCTGCCCATTTGTACTTGGACAGTTCGGATAGGCCAGGTCCTGACGCTTGGCGTGGACATGATGAACTTGTTGTTGAGCTTTTGTTCTGCACTTCTTCTCAGGGTCGGTTCAAAAGGTCACAAGGGACTGTCTCTGCTACCGGAAAGATGTCCTTGAATTATGCCCTAGGTCTTTTGATGTATTCCTGCAGGTTTTGTAGTTGAAAACCCCAAACCCAAGCAGCAAGTAGAGCAAGGACTGAATGTGGATCGAATCAACGATTGGTTTTGGAATCCAGTGTAACACAGAAGGGCTGCAGATAGACAAAGCAGGTTTATGCACATAGATTCAATCACAAATGGATAATACAAAAGGTTTTATATGAAAATTGGTCAGACTCTAGCCTCAGAGGTTGCATTAGGCACTTCATGTGCACTCGTTTGGGTGAAATGGTGCTGGTTAGGACTGAGGGGCATAGATGTCAGGACCACACAGAATATGACTTGGCCAAGCAACTGAATTCAGAAACAGTTACAAAGTAGGACCACAATAAGTGGTAGAAACAATTGCGTATAGGGGTCTTGGGGTGGGAGACCACTTAGGCTTAACCTCCAAGGCCAACAAGCATGAAATGCCTGATTTATTTTGGTATGTCCTCCATGAAGGAAGGTACCTCCGCTCAGTTGAGTGGTAGGGGTGAACTTCATGGGGGGGCTAGGGTCACAACCCTAGTTACTTTGAGAAAGTGTACTTTAGGCAACAAAAGAGAGATAAAAACACTTAAGTTAGTCTTAGCATCAACAAAGGGTTTTAAGGGGGGCTTTGCCTGGATCAAGCCCTCCAAGAAAGACATGGCAGTGACTTTTTCTTACTGAATGCAATGGAGCCTGGCCTTTCAATATTATATCTGGGTCCGGGAACCGGTATCAAGGGTAAAATTTGCCAAGCAAACAGCAGTCTGCTGACCCCCCCGCCGTAGAAGAAAATCGCGGAGCCTGCAATGCGTGGGTTCAGATCTCAGTCTTGGTCCGGCGATGCGCTCTGCCACTACACACGCCATCATCTCACTGCCCAAACCACTTCACAATGCAAGCACTAGAAAAACTTCTAGCGCTTCCAATTAGGGTTACCGGAACCCTCGCGCGAGCCCCCCCACTGATCCTCCAACCCAATGGCGGTCTCATCGGGGAGATAGACCACCCATGCAACTTGGGTGGTTCCCCCCTTTTCGGTTTCCCGCTCCACCTGCCAAAAGTTCCTACCCCTTGCAAGCCGCTTCTGATTGACGTTCGGGACCCAGAAGGCTTCAAAACTGCTGAGTCGGCCCTTGGAGCCGGGCCGACAGAAGGTGAAAGGGGGGGTGCACTGATCGGAGTCGACCAGAGCGAGGAGGAGATAGGGGACGGCCTTTTCTGGTGGCAGGAGCCACTGCGTCGGATTGCCCTTGCTGAGCATCTCCTCCACCTCAGCCTTCGCCTTCTGAACGGGGACAGACCTCTTCATCTGCCATTTCCCCCCCCAAACAACAAACTTGGACAGAGTTGTCCAACAAAAACTTGGATCCCGAACGTCAAACTGCTGCCTCAAACCTGCTCCCTGCACCGGCAACGACCCCCTACGAATGAACTCTTTAAAAAAATTTGCCGTTGCAAACGTGCAACGGTACGGACCCCCATCGACACGAGCCCTCTTTGCCTTGGGCTCGTCAGGCTCAACGCCGCAGGGGGGGCTGACGGTCGAGCTCTTTCCCCAATGCTCGATCCGCGACTGCAGATCAGGCATCTTAGCCAGCGCCCTGTCCACCACCACCTGACAGATCCGCCTGATCCTCGGCGAATCCAAGCCTCCAGCTTCCCAGACCAGCAGAAACCAGCTGGACTTGCCCCTCGAATCCTTGCTGCACTCGGCAATGACCGAGATGCAGTGGCCGATCCCTCCCCCAGTCCCTCCACCGCCGTCGACGAGCTTAATGGCATGACCATTAACCCTGCAAATGACATGCCCATACACCCTGTCCTTCACCCTCTCGTACACGGACTTCTCCTGGGTCTTGATGTTTTTTTTGCCAGGCGGAGCTACCAGGTGCTCCGCCCGCCACTCAGCCCAATCCAGCGTCGCACCCCACCGGCTGTCGACACCCATAGCCCTCTCTGCCCGGACAAAAAATGTCTTCTGGCGGATACCATGCGCTGCAGCTTGGTATTCCGCATCATACCCCCTGAGGTCGATTCCGACCTGCAGCCACTGACCCGTCTGGCCGTACACGTCCTTCCTATTCTGCACCGAAATCACCTCCCACTTACCACCCACAAACACCATTTCTACGACACCCCCAGGAGCAGCCCCCTCGAACTCGTAACAAAACCAGGGAGGGTAAACGCCTGCAAGTCGCGACCCAGCCGTGATGAAGTCGCCCCCCAAAGAATTCTGGTCACCCCAGACCGTGGTCAACGGCCTGACGGACCTCCCCTTCCGCCAGTCCATCTTGAAATAACAGGTCCGGCTTTCAACCTGTGTCAAGTGCCCCCCGATCTCGGACCACAGCAGATGCACCCTGTCCCCCTTCCTGACAATAGACTGCCCCCCATCAACATGGGTCACGGTGGCCTGGCTGGGGTAGGTCACCTTCGAAGAAAAATACTGGCGACCCACCAGGGACCCGTCATCAGCATACAGTTGCCCTGCAGGCAGGGCAGAGGCGCTGGGAAGAATGTTCTGGGTGGTTAGAACTGGCTGGTTGAAACCTTCTGCAGCAGGTTCATCAGGGTCAGCAGCATCAGCAGGTGGAGGCGAAGGGGGCAACGGGTAATTTACGCCATAGAACATGGCCAGCTCGGTACCCGCCTTCACCTCCCGCCGGGTCCAAACCCTGGGGGTACCGTCATCCAGGTGGATGATCACGTCGCAATCCTCGGCGCGAGGGCGAGCGTTGATACGGCTAAAAATATTCCCCCTTTTACCCCCGTCCACCCAAACCCCCCTCCCAGTCTTTGAATCTGCCCCCCCCGCCCTTGATGCACAAAACCTTATCCCCCCTACCCGTCAGGCAATCCGGTGCCGTCCCTTCAATCCTTTCCCCCTTGTACTCCCCCAGGCAGGTGTCCGCCGCAATATCCACATTCGTTTTCACCCCCCGGCCTTCCCCAATCGTGGACTCCACGATCTGGAGGTGCTTCCCCATAACAAAATGCGGCCGCTCCACAACCGCCCGTTGCCCCTCCTCCTCCCCCGCCCCCGTGTCCGTGGCTCGGCGTTTTTGACCCCTCGTTGTTACCCCCTCCGGTTGCTTGGCCTCCGCCGCCCCCATGTCCCTCAGTCGGCGTTTCGTTGTGCTTCGGCTCCTCGTTGTGACCCCCTCCGGTTGCTTGGCAACCCCCCCGCCCCCCGCTTCTGCCCCCTTCCGCCCACCCTCCGCCTCCGCAGTCTCGGTGTCCTTCTCCTTCCCCTTCTCCTCCTCCCTTTTCTTTGCCTCCTCCTCCTCCTCCTCCTCCTCCATCAACACGTCGGTCGGGGTTGGGCTGACCACCGGCGACTGGGGCCCGGGGCTGGGCGAGCCTTCTCCAAGAAGCTGGCGTTCAGGACTTGGGCTTGGGCTTCGCTCCTTCTCATAAGCCCACTTCTCCGCGGGCTCCTCTCCCCTTTCCCTCTTGCCGAGAACTGAATACAAACAGCAAGGATCAGAGTTAAATTCTCAAGAAGCACAGCAGCAGAAGAAAACACTTACGCATGCAATTACATACCAAGGGCTCTCACATCCCCTCGGTGCAGGTCCCAGGACGCCTTCCTCTTCTTCTCCCGCTGCGGCTTCTCCCTGTGCACCGCCGTCCTCAACCAATCCTCCCCCTCGTCCGACTCGAACCCGGCCAGCAGCTCGGCCGCCACCTCCTTCGTCGTCTCCGACACTGGACTCGCAGGACCTATAGGTGCAGGCATATGGTTTCGTTTATGAGGGTCTTTGTGAATCAGTAATTAGGGGGTAGCCTATCAAGGTTGATCATCAGTGGTGTTGTGCAATCAGTGGCAGACCTGCTTTTGCCCCTTCACCCTCCGCTTCTGCTCCTTCTTCGCCCTCCTCCGCTGCTTCCTCCACTTCGGCTTCAGCTGCACCTGGATCAGAGGATGTGCGTTCTATTGCAAGGACCAGCCTAGCAATGTCGTGCATCAGGGGCGGTAAATCAATAGTCAGGGGGTAGCCTATCAAGTTCGTGCATCAGAGGCCCCCGGTAAATCAATAATCAGGGGGTAGCCTATCAAGTTCGTGCATCAGAGGCTGCTGGCAAATCAATAGTCAGGGGGTAGCCTATCAAGTTCGTGCATCGGAGGCCCCCGGTAAATCAATAATCAGGGGGTAGCCTATCAAGTTCGTGCATCAGAGGCCGCTGGCAAATCAATAGTCAGGGGGTAGCCTATCAAGTTCGTGCATCAGAGGCCCCCGGTAAGTCAATAGTCAGGGGGTAGCCTATCAAGTTCGTGCATCAAAAGTGCTCTTGGAACTGTTGATGTGTTGACCAGGATCGCGGTGGTGGTAATGGGTGGTGACTGTGGGACTCGTCAGATGGCGGGTGCGAGAGGGGCTAAGATGGGTCGGGGTGTGTTGATTGGGCAATGGCCTGTGCCGCCCGAGGGGTGAAGCACCTGCAGCGGCTTTCTTCTCCGCCCCCAGCTTGGCTGCCTCGTCTGCAGCGGCTTTCTTCTCGGCCTCCAGCTTGGCTGCCTCGTCTGCAGCGGCTTTGTTCTCGGCCTCCAGCTTGGCTGCCTTGTCTGCAGCGGCTTTCTCTTCGGCCTCCAGCTTGGCTGCCTTGTCTGCAGCACGAGGAACAGATGGATGGGGCAGGGGGTTGCACGGGTGATGGCACAGCAAGTGGAGGACGAGGGCGGACGGGGGTCGGGGAGTATACGACGCAGAGGGTAAACCAGTAGTCAGGGGGTAGCCTATCAAGTTCGTGCATCAGAGGCCCTTGGTAAATCAATAGTCAGGGGGTAGCCTATCAAGTTCGTGCATCAGAGGCCCTGGGTAAACCAATAGTCAGGGGGTGGCCTATCAAGCTCGTGCATCAGAGGCCCCCGGTAAATCAATAGTTACGGGCGGGCCTATCAAGTTCGTGCATCAGACGCTCTGGGTAAACCAATAGTCAGGGGGTAGCCTATCAAGTTCGTGCATCAGAGGCCCTTGGTAAATCAATAGCCAGGGGGTAGCCTATCAAGTTCGTGCATCAGAGGCCCCCGGTAAATCAATAGTCAGAGGGTAGCCTATCAAGTTCGTGCATCAGAGGCCCTGGGTAAACCAATAGTCAGGGGGTGGCCTATCAAGCTCGTGCATCAGAGGCCCCCGGTAAATCAAAAGTTACGGGCAGGCCTATCAAGTTCGTGCATCAGAGGCCCTGGGTAAACCAATAGTCAGGGGGTAGCCTATCAAGTTCGTGCATCAGAGGCCCCTGGCAAATCAATAGTCAGGGGGTAGCCTATCAAGCTCGTGCATCAGAGGCCCCTGGCAAATCAATAGTCAGAGGGTAGCCTATCAAGTTCGTGCATCAGAGGCCGCTGGCAAATCAATGGTCAGGGGGTAGCCTATCAAGTTCGTGCATCAGAGGCCCCCGGTAAGTCAATAGTCAGGGGGTAGCCTATCAAGTTCGTGCATCAAAAGTGCTCTTGGAACTGTTGATGTGTTGACCAGGATCGCGGTGGTGGTAATGGGTGGTGACTGTGGGACTCGTCAGATGGCGGGTGCGAGAGGGGCTAAGATGGGTCGGGGTGTGTTGATTGGGCAATGGCCTGTGCCGCCCGAGGGGTGAAGCACCTGCAGCGGCTTTCTTCTCCGCCTCGCCTCGTCTGCAGCGGCTTTCTTCTCCGCCTCCAGCTTGGCTGCCTCGTCTGCAGCCTTTGTTCTCGGCCTCCAGCTTGGCTGCCTCGTCTGCAGCGGCTTTCTTCTCGGCCTCCAGCTTGGCTGCCTTGTCTGCAGCGGCTTTCTTCTCGGCCTCCAGCTTGGCTGCCTTGTCTGCAGCACGAGGAACAGATGGATGGGACAGGGGGTTGCATGGGTGATGGCACAGCAAGCGGAGGAGGAGGGCGGACGGGGGTCGGGGAGTATACGACGCAGAGGGTAAACCAATAGTCAGGGGGTAGCCTATCAAGTTCGTGCATCAGAGGCCCCCGGTAAATCAATAGTCAGGGGGTAGCCTATCAAGTTCGTGCATCAGAGGCCCTGGGTAAACCAATAGTCAGGGGGTAGCCTATCAAGTTCGTGCATCAGAGGCCCCTGGAAAATCAATAGTCAGGGGGTAGCCTATCAAGTTCGTGCATCAGAGGCCCCTGGCAAATCAACAGTCAGGGGGTAGCCTATCAAGTTCGTGCATCAGAGGCCGCTGGCAAATCAATAGTCAGGGGGTAGCCTATCAGGTTCGTGCATCAGAGGCCCCCGGTAAATCAATAGTCAGGGGGTAGCCTATCAAGTTCGTGCATCAGAGGCCCTGGGTAAACCAATAATCAGGGCCTCTGATGCACGAACTTGATAGGCTACCACCTGACTAGTGATTTGCCAGCGGCCTCTGATGCACGAACTTGATAGGCTACCCCCTGACTATTGATTTACCGGGGGCCTCTGATGCACGAACTTGATAGGCTACCCCTTGACTATCGATTTGCCAGGGGCCTCTGATGCACGAACTTGATAGGCCACCCCCTGACTATTGACTTACCAAGGGCCTCTGATGCACGAACTTGATAGGCTACCCCCTGACTATTGACTTACCAAGGGCCTCTGATGCACGAACTTGATAGGCTACCCCCTGACTATTGATTTACCGGGGGCCTCTTGTGCACGAACTTGATAGGCTCCCATGGTGAGGCGTAGTAATGTAGTGTCACAATGTAGTGTCGTGCAATTCCTGGCAAACCTGCAGGGAGTTCTTGTGGCAATTCCTGCTCCGTCTCTTCTCCTCTTGCTTCCTCTCCGGCTGGTGCTGGTGCTCCTTCTGCCGCTTCTCCTCCCGCTTCTTCCGCAGCGGCGACTTCCTCCGCTGCTCCTCCTTCCGCTGCCCCCTCACCTTCCACGTTGCCTGCTTCTGGCTCTCTGGCTCCTCCGTCTTTGGCACTGTAGGCGACGATGGGAGGACTGCTGCTGGCATGCATCGGCGAGACGCTCGCCCAACAGTGATATATCATACCTTCCTCTTCTGCCATCTTCACTTGTTACTCACGACGGGCAGGCATTGTGGATACTGAAGAAGGGGTTCTAGAATCCGGGAAGAGCGCATGATCGGGAACTACATCCGTATGCAGCAGACGTACTGTTCTGTGCCAATTACGTAAAATATTCCTAAGGTCTAAGTCGCTTAGTTCTAGCGATAGAGGTGACAAATCAACCTCGCTACCGCGTAAAACAAGGGAAACGACCCACTCTGCACCACAGCACGCAAACACTGCACACGACCAACCATCTGGCTGATGTACACAGTGAAATTTCTTAAGGTTCGGGTCGGTAGAGAATGGCCATGGCTGGTGCTGGTTATGCACCTGCCAATGCCACTTAAGGAGGTCCCACAGAACGGTTCCACGCTGTTGCCGTTGGGCAGAATCCGGACACAGAGAATCCAGAATCCACACTTCAGGGGACGAGAGCAGATGAAGAAAAATTGCCACCCACCAGTGCCCCTGCTCGCCACAGACCAAAATAAACCAATCGAGGGCAAAGAGGTTTTCCTTCTGTGGCAAGCACTTTTTGCGCCAAAGGGTAACAGTCCAGACCCTTCGCTGGAGGCCGAGTTTCCGATGGAGGAGCAAATTCATGAGTTGCACTCGAATTTCAATCAAATTATCTCCGATCCAACGATCACCCCCCAATTGTTCCGTTATTTCACGGTTTGTCAACAAAATGCCTAGGACTCTGATGCCATCTACCCCAGATGCAGGGCCCTCGGCAGGAGATGGGGTGTCGTCGGCATCAATATATTCCGGGTGAGGAGGTGAGGAGGTTGAAGTTGGCTCAGGGCTAATGGGTCCGTGCAGCGCAGTGGTGCCGGGGTTAGCAGCTTGCATGGGCTCCGGAGATTCCACGTCGGCCATTGATGGCCACCAAACGTGTTCAGGCGGCCAAAGAGCAGGGTCATCCCCTAAATCTTCCCCCCGTGGTGCAACGAGGCCGTTCAATTGAGCCTCGTACAGCCGTCGGCTATCCCCACAAAGGATGTCTTTCGCCCCATTGATTCTCTGAATGACACTGATGTCAAACCTCTGAGCCCACAGCACCAGTTTCCGATACCGTTTTTTAACGACGGCCTCATCGGCCCCACGCGGCAGACCTAGCAGTTCATGAGCCCACGGCCGGCTCATGTCAAGCTGCTCCAAAACGGGCTGGCGGGCATCGTGGGTATCCTCCCACCCTACTTGTGCCTGCACTCGGGCCCAAAGATCGTCCTTGTTTCGCAGGGAGAGGAAAGAGATTGCTGTCTGGGTGAGCTCGCCCCGCTCTTCGGCCTCCTGGAGGAAAAAATCCTGCACCTTTTTTCGAAAAGGAGAGTCCCCTAAGGATGCGACCCACGTTTCCAATTTTTGGATACAGGCACGGAGTTCTATTTTCTCCGTGCACTTGTGGATCTGTCTCTTTACCTCATCCCAATCTTGGGACAGATCTATATCACCAATACTAGACGGCCCCGATGAAGCCGTCGAAGATTGAGAAGGTTGCGAGGTTTGTTGGCTTGACGTAGGTGTCAAAGTAAGAGGGGTAGAAGGGGTGGGGAGCTCTGGTGAAGAGGACGTTTGGGAGGTGAACTCGCCTAGATCCGGCATGTCCAGATTTGGGGGTGTTTGCGAAATCCCTTCGTCTTCCGCGTCGTCCACCATCACCTCTGCTTCTGGGTCAGGTATGGCCTCGGCTGCAACCGGTTGGTCTGACGGCTGGGATGGGTTAGGCTTCGGGTCAGGCTTTGGGTCAGGCTTCGCGCTTTGGGACTCAGGTTTGGGTGTGGAGATGGGCACAGAGGTTAGTACTTGGTGCCCACCCTGGGGCGTGAGTGTTTGTACCTCGGCTTGCGAGGCAAAGGAAACGCTCCGCTTCTTATGCTTTTGTGGGCCAGGCACGCTCCCCATTAAATCCATCAGCGATGGCCCTTCCGCTGCCATGGCTGCAGCATATGCCGTTGCCTTGGCCTTCTTTTCATCGGAGATTCGTGTCTTCGGTGGCATTCTAGAAGTGCACGTCATGATCCAGGCGATTGGGGTTGAAAGCCGGTGCGTGCATCACAACTGAGGGCTTGGGTTGTCACACACGGAACGCAAAACGTGTCAACCTGTACCAACTCCCTTCAAGCGGAAGTCCACACCCTCCTTCTCAATATGTACACACACACACACACACACATATATATATATGTATGTATGTATGTATACAGATATATATATATGTGTGTGTGTGTGTGTGTGTCTGTATATATCTATATACATATATACATATATATATATATATATATACATATATATATATATATGTATATATATATACATATATATATATATATACATATATATATATAGATGTACATACATGTATTTGTATATATATGTATATATTTCACTTGGAGGGAGTAAATATTCAGTAGGAGGGGGTGGATTTTCACTCGGAGGGAGTATACATACATACATATACATACATACATACATACATATATATATATATATATATATATATATATACATAGATGTACATACATGTATTTGTATATAGGGAGTAGAAATTGAGTAGGAGAGAGTGGATATTCGCTTGGAGGGAGTGGATTTTCACTCGGAGGGAGTGGAAACTGAGCAGGAGGGAGGTGAAATTGAGTAGGAAGGAGTGGACATTCACTTGGAGGGAGTTGAAATTGAGGGGAAGGGAGTGTATTTTCACTTGGAGGGAGTATACAGCAATATATATATATATATATATATATGTATTTTTTTGAGGCATGGTGGTCCCCCGCCCAAAGCATTGCACCAAAGCGGCCTAACCATGGGCAAAATAAGCGTTCATGGTGAGCCGAAGTTCTCCGAAGGACAGCCGCGGGTATTTACAAACCAAGTCAGGGTGAAAACACTGCATGAACTGCACCATGGGCCTGAAAAGGTTAAAATACTAGTGGAGGCCATTTCGGTGAAAGATGCAAAGGGATATATAGCCTATACCAAGGCAAATTAACAAAAAGATGATATAATGGAAAAATGGACCAGTGGATTGAGCGAAGAGAAGCGAGCAAGTGCAGGGGCAAAAAGTAAAACAGACTGGAACATTCTGGCTTGCCTGAAATCAGTCTGGGGCCCTGTAGCTGATCTGAGAATTACTAAAGTACAAAGCCCTTTCATTCTGCTCAAGTCTTGCGCTCTTGCCGTAGTGGTCCTGAAAAAAAATAGAAAAGAAAAATTCCAATGGATGGCTCAAACAAAAAAGACTCAATGGATCGGTAAGGTTTCCTGGTGCGCAGAGCTGTGCATACAGTGGTGCAGTGTAGTGCAGTGTGGTGATGGTGTTGTGTCCTGCTGTGTAGGTGGGTGACGGGTGAAGGCTGATGTGTCAGATGGCTGTTGGTTGCTGGCTGCGTGTTGGTGGGTGTTGGCGGCTGCTGTTTAATGGCTGATTGCTCATGGCTGCAGGGTGCTGGATGTTGACTGCTGCTGCTGTTTGTCGTTGGCTGAGGATTGCTGGCTGCTGGTCGCTGGCTGCTGGTTGCTGGACGTTTGCTGCTGGATGGTAGCTGGGTGCTACTTGCTTGCTGATACAGGTCGAAGGAGTGTCGGAAGAGGGGAGCAGGAAGCCGGGGGGGGGGGGGGGGATTAATGTCTGGGGTGTCTGGGGAGAGTGTTTGGGGGGGGGGGTGTTTGCTGGCTGTTGTCGCTGGAAGTGTCCTACTGTGGAAGGGAGGCGGTGGGTGGTTGATGTGCTGGTTGTTGGCTGATGGCCGCTGGTTACTGGTTGTTGGTCGCTGGCTGCTGGTTGCTGACTGTTGCTGCTGCTGGTTGTTTGCTGTTTGTTGCTGGCTGTTGGCTGCTGGCTGTTGGTTGCTGTTTGTTTGCTGTTTGCTGACAAGACGAGAGTGCCGCTGGTGAAGCGAGTGTATGCGTTGGGGTTATGCGTTATGTATATATATATATATATATATATATATATATCTATATATGTATACATATATACATACATATATATATATATATATATATATATATATATATATATATATATGTATATATGTATACATATATAGATATATATATATATATATATATATATATATATCCTCCAATCTACACCCTTCTCCCAACTCTAGGTGGCTCCACCACACGGCTCTAAGGTACGTGCGAAGGGCACAAAGTGGTGCATACATGTGGTTGAAGGGGCTAAACTCGGTCAAAACGGGCTCAAAACGGGCTAAAAACACTTGTTTGAGTATCCCGAATGGTCCGCGATCACTTTTGGAAAAAGGTGTTTTTGACCCATTTTTGACCCACTTTTGGTCCCAAAATGGCCCACTTTCAAGGCATTTTGGGAGTTTCCAGGAGCCAAAACCCGTCCCCACGGGCTGAAAATGGGCTAAAACCACTTGTTTGAGCATCATAAATGGTCGAGGATCATTTTTGGAAAAACGCGTTTTTGACCCATTTTTGACCCATTTTTGACCCATTGTTGGTCCCAAAACGGCCCATTTTCAAGGCATTTTGGGATTTTCCATGGCCCAAAACGCGCCACCACGGGCTCAAAACGGGCCAAAAACACTTGTTTGAGCATCCCAAGTGGTCCATGAACAACTTTGGAAAAAATCATTTTTTTCGCCCCGGGGACCCTGGTGGACCCACCTTTGGCCCCCACTGTGCGTGGGCTGGCCGGCCCTCCGGCTGCACCAAGTGACCACTGGTACGGGGGTCTACGTGGATCGTTGGGCGATTCTGAGGCTTGGAAACCACAAAAAGTGGGGGGTTGCGGGTGGACTAGGTGCCCTCGGAATTCTTTTTTGAGCCACGTAGCCCAAGATACGGCCCGTTCTTGGTTTCGGGGTGCTGGTGCACATTGCGCAGTTTTTGGGGCTTTTTGGCGCCTTTTTGGGCCGTTTCTCGGACATATCGTGGAGTTAGAGGGCACCAAAGGTCCCTTAGTCACCAGAAAGTCAAGCCGCACGTGTAGTGTAGCAGCCGTTTGCCTTCGTTTGGCTGTTTTGAACCCTTACTGGGGCTGTTTTGGGCGAAAAATGGCTGTTTTTGGCCCAAAACTGCGCAGATTTGGGAGGGCACCTCCCGACTTGGCGCCACCGCCCCGGGCCGCCACCGGTGAGTTTTTGGCTCAAAACTTGGATTTGGCAAGGCCACCACCTAGGCTCTAGGATGGCTAAAGTAGAGTCAGGCCCGAGGCGTTGGGAAGGTGCAATGGCCAAAACGGCACGGAGACGTGTCGTTGTTGTTGCTTGCTTGTTAGCTAAATTTAAGGGGAGAGGGGTGTAGTAATATATATATATACATATATATATATATATATATATATATATATGTATGTATGTATGTGTGTGTGTGGATGTGTGTGTATGTATGCGTATATATATATATATATATATATATATATATATATATATATATATCTACATATCTATATATATATATATATATATATATATATATATATATATATATATATATATATATATATATATATATATATATATATATATATATATATATATATATAGATGTACATACATGTATTTGTATATATATATGTATATATTTCACTTGGAGGGAGTAGAAATTGAGTAGAAGGGAGCGGATATTCACTTGGAGGGAGTTGAAATTGAGGGGGAGGGAGTCGATTTGCGCACAGCGCTAAACGCGTTCAAAACAGCGAAGTAAAGGGCAACGCTCGCCAATCACACATCTGTCAGTAATTAATAATAAGTGACAGAGTGATCAGAAGGTGAAATTCGAACTAATTAGAACAACAACATAAAATTCATACCTTTCTGTCAGTTGCGGTGGTTTTTTCAGTTACCCGTGTCGCCTGTTCGTGCGCAGTCTTTCGCAGTCTGCTAGGGCCGCAGTCTGCATACCGTCACCGGTGCTGGCGGCCCGAGTGCTCTGGGTTGGCACTGAGGGGGGCAGTCAGTTCACTGTGGTAGGAAAGTACTTCGAAGTACTTTATAGGCAGTAAAGTACTTTACATGCACTAAAGTAGTTGCGCATGAGTCCCCAGAACGAACTTCTGCGATGCATGAAATCATGCAAAAAAGGCAGTTTTCTGGAAAAAAAGAGTTGCAGGCGATGCAGAATGATGTTGTGCATACCACCGACACATTGCGACACCGTTGACACGATTTTTCACAATCCACGGGATCTGTGTTGCAATGGTATTGGACCAAGAAAAGCAGGTTGTCACGAATGCAAGCAGGGAATGTGGGTTGGAAAGAGGTCTCGTCGCGAAAGGAGGTGCCAAGTCAAAAGGAATATGGCCATCCAAGTAAATTATTGGTGCATTGGGACCAATTTCTGTT
This sequence comes from Eutreptiella sp. 'Long Island Sound 2002', assembly GCA_964036045.1. Classification (NCBI taxonomy): domain Eukaryota; phylum Euglenozoa; class Euglenophyceae; order Eutreptiales; family Eutreptiaceae; genus Eutreptiella; species Eutreptiella sp. 'Long Island Sound 2002'. The sequence goes on from OZ038385.1 coordinate 3,463,453, forward strand.
CGCACTTGATTTCCTCTGGCAAGGTAGATACCCGTGTGGGTTGGACAGTTGGTTTCGTCACCACAAGGGAGGTACGAATGTGCTTTCGCAGGTGATTTCCTCTTGCAAGGTAGATTACGAAGGTGGGTTTCGCAGTTGGATTCGTCGCGAAAGGAGGTGCCAAGTCAAAAGGAATATGCCTGTGCAAGTGAACTGTTGGTTGCTTTTATTTTGCCCTTGCAAGGTAGACACGAATGCTGGTATGGCACTTTGATTCATCACAAAAGGGAGGTATGAATGTACTTTCGCTCTTGATTTCCTGTTGCAAGGTTGATACAAATGTTGATGTTGCAGTTGGATTCGTCACAAAAGGGAGGAACGAATGTGGTTTCGCACTTGATTTCCTCTTGCAAGGTAGACACGAATGTTGATTTGCATTTGGGTTCCCAACTATTTTTGTCACAAAAGGCATCCCATTTCTTCTTCTTTGAATTTCTATATCAGCATACATGGTGTTTGTACGCTGGTGTGTGTGTGTGGGTGTGTGTGTCTCTTGGGATCCTTGAGGTCATGGATGATGGCAAAGCGGAAGTTATTGGGGATGCGACTGCCACACTTCGTGTATCCCACTTTGGAGTTGGACCCGGATCCCCATGTTGAGAACTTCCTGCGACTCACGCTCTTTTTCTGGAATCCCGCGGAGCAGTTGAGAGCGGACGTTCTATGCCCAAAGTGCAATTCCAAGATGAGGCCTGACACGGAAAGAAGTTGGGAGCAACATGCCTTCCGTGTTTACGGGAATGATGAATTGGTCCCGGTGTGGTCGTATAACTATGTGTGTGGACGCGGGCACACTTCAAATTCCCTAATGTGCAATTTGGATGAGTATACCAAGGCTTTCCTTCCCATGATGTGCTTCAAGGAGGTGGGCCTCACAAATTCCTTGTCGTACGACATCGTGGAACAGGCGTCACGTGGCTGCTCATTCAAGATGATAGAAAAATGCATCAGGGCACGCTTTTACTATTAATAATAGGGTAAACACGCCGCAAAGCTCACACAAGCAAAGATGTTTCAACAATTCAATAAGCAACCAAGATACAAGCCATGGCAAGAGTCCCCAAGGTCGTGAAACGGTTGAACTGGCCTTGGCCATATTCTCCACGTTCCTGCATGCGCGTAATTTTCAATTACAGCAGGATAAGGCATTGGACAGTACCCTGGACCAGTGGGCCCACCTAGTTGCTGCCGCAGGTGTGAAGTTGCCTGCAACCGAGGAGGTGTTTGGTGTGCTACCAAACGCAGCCGCTGAACATGTGCAAAAGGGTGCAGTGGACCGCGATGCACAAAAGGCACGGAAACACTGGGAATCAGCGTTGGCGAATGCACTGAACGATTTATTCCTGGAGATGCAGCGCGCGCACACAAACACTTTAGACCAGGCGGAAGGCTTGCGGTTACTACGCATGCCTGGGGACGGGGATTGCTTCTATCACACCATGCAGACTCTGCTGGCAAGGGAGGGTATTTGTGAGGCTACGGTGGCGGAGATTCGTACAGCGATCATCTAGGAGTTGCAAGACCATCGCTATCGGTATGAGGCATTCTGCCACGGTCGTGATTATGGTGCCACAGTGCGGCGCTTGTTGCAAACGTGGGATACGACAATGGGTGACTTTGTGGTTCAAGCTGCAGCTAATGCCTGGGGCTTAGTCATTGTGGTTCATCAACCACACACTGATCCCATTATGGTGAGCATAACCTGGTAGTACGGGTAAAAAAGGGGGTTTTGGGAGAAAGGGGTATGTGGCATGTACAGGTGGCTACTAATGTACAATGCACAATGCATGCATAGGTGAGTTGGGGAATACCTCTAGTTTGCCAATTATGATGATCAAAGTTGTGTTTGAAACTACCCCATTTTGGGCTCTTGGGGTACGTATACAATACCTCAGTATACGGCCGTATACTTAGAGTATACGGCCGTATACTGGGAGTATTTGTTTGCACCATGTGGTTGTTTCAACTTGAAAATTTCCATTGTTGTGCCTTTTGTGCCCATCTTCTTGCATGCTTTGCCTTTGCCAAACAATTGCACACCACTTGAAACCAATGTAGGCTCATACTTTACTCATGATTGCAATGTATGTCTCCATATGTGTCCATTTCAATCCATATTATGTTGCTTCTTGCTCTCCTAGGCCCCCTTTTTTTGGCACCATGACTGATGTGGGCACTCATGCCTTGCTGAAGAAGTGGGCCGATGCCGTAGCTCTCCGCACAGTGCACAGAGGCGTGTATAGCCCCGACAGCACACGCACCGTGTCTTGGGCTTCTCTTGAGAATTGTGCTTGGTCCACTTTGGACACCCCTGTGGCCCTGGTGAAGGTAACGCAACCCGGCGTTGCCCAACCCCACAGCCTCACTGACCCTTTGTTGTCGTTGTTTGACAACAACCCTAACCTGTAAGCTATTGTGCTGCAGCTCCATGACACGGAGCACGTCAAAAAAAAGCTGTGGGGGACCAAATAGGGGGATGAGTTTGTATTTGAGGGAATGGGAGATGCCGGATGGCTCTCCGGGGATCCGGGTCTCGGGGGACCTGGCTGCTGGCTGGCGCAAATGGGAGTGCAAGGCCCAGCAAGTGCAGCGGGGGCAAACACAAAGGCCTTGTACATTTGATCCCACTGTCCAAAGTCAAGGAATGGTACACACACGGGCGCACGTGGGCAGGATAGAGGAGGGATACACACCACAGTGTAAAAACCAACGAATGTGCATTTCAAAACTCTGAGCCTGAGGCGAAAATCAAGTGAACATATCCCATGCTGTGATTTCTCATAGCCTGCTTGTCACACAGATTCTGATGTCCTATTGACACTGTTGAGCCCTTGCTCTTTTGCTTTGCATTGTGTACACATTGGGAGGACACCGGCCCCCTCTACTCCCTCCACTCCCAATCGCCATGGTGCTGGCATGCCGATTTGGAGGGCCACACCCTCCCCACCTGGTACAAGGGTACTGGGATGCACCCCTCCCTTTTCTTCCCCCTCACCACCACCCCCCTTTTTGGTGTTGAACACCATCGTGCCTCCATCCCCGTTGAGGTCCTCGATCATCGTCATGTCGACGACCTCAAGGATTTGCCCCAATGGGGGCATGCTTTCCAAACCGGCTTCATTTCCGTCGATTGGATGGAGAAGCTTGAGGATGAGTATGGGGAACTTAGGGGGGATGCGGGGGTCAATATTTTTAATGAGGATTGGCCCGCCGAGACTCGTGCAGGGGATCTTGGACCTCTTGGACCTCTCCGCCCGACTCCACAAAGCCCGTTGTTGCACCCGCTCCTTGGCAGACTTTGCCTTGGCACCCTTTTGAATGACCCAACTCCCTGCCACCGTTTCAGCCTCAAACACCACATCACCCTTGTTTTGTTGCCGTTTCACATTTCCGTTTTTGTCCTCAGTGTACTCCTTTGTGTTTGTGAGGGTCACCTTCCCTTTGTCCACCTTTGACACCAACCCATTAAAACGTGCCCCATGGGAACCTTTCTTCAAGAAAACAACCCATTAACATTTTTCAATGTTCTTGAAAGACTGGGGGACCACCTTATCATCCTTGGTGGCATGGGGGAGGGCTTGGGAGGGGCCTTCCACAGGTGATACACCTTTACACATGCCTCTGCATTGAGTGCTTTGCCATAGGCCAGGCTTGTGGTTCAGGCTGTCTAGGATGAGCAGATTGGGAGGGAGCAAGGGGGGGGGGGGGGCAAAAACGAACCGTGGATTTCCGTGGTCCCATTTATACTAAATGATTTTATGCCCATGAGGAGCCCTCCCCTTGAACAACGTCAAGGAAAGAAACACATAGCCCTCATTATGAGCCGTCGGATCATCCACCTTCCCCCAAGGCATGTTGGGGAAGCTGAAACGTAGCCCGGATTACTAGGAGAGTCGGCAGCTCCGCAACAAGTCCAACCCGGCACCTCCTCTCCCCTTCCTCCCTCTGCATGCTCATTAGAGGGAGTACTAAGGCTACGGTACTGCTGCCGCCGAAGAAAGTACAACCATTCAGCAGTGCGATATCTCCGGAGAGGTAGAAGGTGGGGCTGTTGGTCCTGCTAACCTTGTGATCTGAACATGGAGGTCCTCATTGCTACCAGTCTAAGCGCCATATATGCCCGCACTAGAAGTGAGTGCATTTGGGGGATGTCGTTCGCCCAAATGGCGTGCCTCCATTGATGATCTTTCACCAGCTTTCTATTGCACCGCACCCACTCCTTGCGTGTCAAAACCGGAAATCCATGCATGCTCATCATATGTGGTAGTATGATAAATGGGAGGTAGACGGTGTGTTGTAGGAGAGGGAGAGAAGGTTGGAACAGGGTATTTGGAAGGGGGATGATGCTAATGGTGCATTCTGTGCAATAATGTAGCAGCACCAATTTAAGAGTACATTGCATTAGGTGCAAGCTGCGTTGAATGGTAAGGATGTGCAAGCTTGCACTCTACTTTTGGTAATCTCACAACTCCATTTTTCCTCTGCTATGTTCCTTTGGTTCGGTTGCTCCTACGGCAGACCACTGGCGACATGCCACACGGCCAGTGGCAGGGGCAGGCACCAGTGTGCGTATACCCGCGGCCAGGTACAAGTGGAGCATCTTTTGTGAGATAAGCCCATGTTGCTCAGACCCTATTGCATGTGACTGAAGAGTTGGTGCTTTGCTGTGCCCTGTGACTTCGTTCTCTGTGTTCCCAAGTAGGGAGCAAACTCCCACGCGACGAGGAATTTGTGTCGTGCATAGGACAAAGGGAGGGAGGGAGGCCGTTCCTTTATCTTTCTTGCAGCCCACTTTGTACTCTAGCTTGCATTCAGAATAGTCTTGTAAAATTTCCATTTCTCATGTGGATTCCTGCCATTGTACGCCCAATTGATGGCAGTGTTGTCGTATGAGGTTTTGAACCTGCAAGGATTAGGGCAGCAATCAAGGCGCAACGTTGGCAAAGGAGTAGAACGTATGTTCACAACAAATTCTGCAACTGTGTTTGTTCAGAGTGTTGTAACCTAGCTGTACTAGGCGAAACAAAAACCCGGCCAATCGGAGGTAAACTCGTTCGGGAGATTCAACCGTGAGACAATCAACCTTTGGCGCATGCAGAGAACACAGGCGGTAGGTAACATGCATGATAGAGAATGCTTTACTGGAGAAGACTGGTTGGCAAAAGTAGCTCATCAGTGAGCAGAGAGGTGCTTCAAGACGAACACCCAATCGATCACTGAGCCCCTTTAAGAATTTTTTTGCGTGAAGAAAGCCCGTACATATGAAATCTTTGTCGGGTGACGAGAGCGAGAGCGGCAAGCGATGATTCATGAGAAAATAATGGCGCTCGAAAGCATACACCTTTGCTCCTTTGAGGTATTCTTTCCCTTCTCATGCTTGGAAATACACTGAAGAGTTTGTGCTTTGCTGTGCCCTGTGACTTAGTTCTTTGTTCTATGTTGACCATGTTGTTTGTATTCAGCGAGTGCTCCCAAATGTGAAGCAGATGAGTTACCTTTGGCCCCCACAATACTACGATGGAGATCGCCATTTGCAAGTCAAATCAAGGAATCAGACAGGCGCATTGCACAGAGTAAACGATGGAGGATTGCGGTACCCGTAGGGGGAGCTCACGGTCGCAGGCGGTCACAGGCGACGGGCTCCCCTTTATTGTTTGGAACATGGTTGTACAGCTAAGCTTGGCAGTCTAGGGCAAGCACGTTGCATGACTACGGCAGTCGCACAGTCATGAGGCATCATAGTGTCCCCAGACCTGCATGCATGTGCTTGCTTTTGCACCAAGTGAACCGAAACAACACTGCGTTGTGTATATAACATTGACGAACACGCCAATGTTGTGTTGACACAGATTGAACCCATGGGGACAAGTGTTTGCTGCTTGCTTTCCTTTTGCATTGCGTTGCAAATCAAATCAAAGAAAAACATATCTTCATGCAATCATCCTTTGGATGCCGTGTGGTGTGAGTAGTAGATTCAAGATGCTTTTTCCGACCATCGATGCCAATGGTTTCACGGCCATCGATCGATTGTAGTGCATATTGTTGCTTCTTAATGTCATGGGGATTGGCAGATCGTGTCCGTGGTTTATTCATAAATGCCTCTCCCTCGGAACCATCTGGTGCCTTCCTAATTGTCGGGTTGGGAAACCCTGGATGGTGGTTTAGGGGCACCCGTCACAATGTGGGGTTTGCGTTCCTTGACCATGCATCATTCAATTTGGGTGCAACGCCTTGGACGTGGTTTTGGTTTGGATATCTTGCGGAGGCTCACATACCAAGGTATTCTTGCCGCTGGGCGTGCGCATCAAGGCAAGTGTGACACACATGTGCCAGCTATCACTAAACATGTGCACTCATGCATGTCATGTGTGAATGCACCGAACAATGAAGTGTTACAAAACACGCACCCGCCCCACATACCGTGTTGCAGCAGCCTCATAGCCATTTTGGCCAATTTGTTTGTCTTTTACCCCGTCTCCCGGCTACTCGAAATGTCTTCAGTCTCGTGATATCATCCATCCATCCCACTATGCCATTCCACAAAGATGCTCCCGCTACGTTGGGTCCTCGTGTGTCCTGGGGTGGGGGGAATGGGCCTTCAATTTGAATGCCATCCACCACCACACCTAACAGTGCCGGTCACATGGACATGCACGAAGGCAGTCATCATGATCCGTTTGTCCCTTCCAAACAACGAGCGAAAACAAAATGTGACCAGCGGACGTCTGGAGATGCTAGGAACGATTGGATACGCTTTGGGTAACCATTCGAACATGGCATACACCTGTTATGGTGTTATATCGGGCTACGTTTGTGTGACACTCTTGAGGTGGCATGCCAAAACTTGCGTAAAATTTCGCACCCCCCCTGTGAAATTTCCCCTTCCAGCCCCCCCCCCCCCCTTCTACATGCCTGACTGTGGAGTGCATTACCTCTGGTTTGCATTTGTCTGTTTTTTAATTGCCTCAACCTTGAATGCTCAGCGCAAGCCGTTTGATTCTCGAGGATCTAGTTCCAGATTTGGGCCATAGACGTCGTCCTTTCTCTCCATTTATTTGGCAGTCCATGCTCCCCATCTTCTTTGTGACCTTAAGCTGTACGAAATTTGCCGTTCTCTCCCACCACCCTTTCCGCCCAAGTACCTCGAAGAGATTGCAGTGCCCACGGAGTCCGGTGATTGGGGGTGGTGGGTGGTGAGAAGACCCCACTTAGCAAAAACTGCAAAGGCCAATAATGGGTCTCCACAAGAGGTTGCAGCAGCATTGTGAATATGAGGGGCAGATGCCCACTTAGAAACTGCTCCTTCTACCAACTTTCATGTGCCCAGACAAAAGAACTCATCTAAATGGGGTCTGTAGTCTTTTGCATCATATTCTTGGCTGGTTGGCCTAGCTTGCAAACTGTCCGTGTTGGACCTAACAACTGCAGGAAGCATCAACGACCTGCAGCAGTTCTGGTGTGAAGGCATCAGCGCAGAGGCCAATCAATTCCCACTGTCCGGCTGTGACTTAGGGTGGCCTTCCGAGGGAACGAGGTGGTGCGTGCGACTTCATCACCGCGCATCGCTTTCGGCGGGGAGAAAGGCAGTGAGGGAGTCAAAGGTAGGGTCAGGAGTGTTGCCACGACACTGAGGTTGGGTGTCTGAGTATCATGCATAATGTTGGTGTCAAATCAATCGTTGCATTCTTTTTGCCATCACGGGCACAGCAGGACGAGCCTCTCCCATCCCTTGTGTTGTAGGGCTGTGTGCAGCACTGTGGCGTCTAGCCCTGGCAATGCAAACGATCCCGTAAAGGTTTACATGCTATGGCCCATGTTGTCAATGAACAACAGTGGAATTGCAACAAAAGCCGCCTGCAATATATTGGGGATTTCCGGTTCCAACGTTTTGGTGGTCTACGATGACATGGATTTGAAGGTGGGAACCTGGAAGCGCAGCTTGGCCAGGGAGAATGGCACGTGTGGTGGGCAAAGGTGTATGCCAACCCTTGTTGAGGCCGTCCTGTTGGACATGCTTTTACTCTGAGTGTGAGCCGTTTGGAATCTCTGCATCTAAGCTTTTCATGCGTAGAGGCCATTGCATTTAAAGTGCAGACAGCGAGGCCTGTTGCTGTTGCTTCTTGCGTGAAAGAGAAGCGTGAATTTTGGGCTTGAGATCTGCAAATATCATCATTCGATTGTGTGGTATCTCCGTAGGCCGAGCCTGCGACGACAACAATTTGCTGTGCTGGGTCGCGTAAACGTTCGGAGCAACCCCTGGTTGCCTCTCTTCGTTTGGCAGGGGTGCCCAGAGCGTCGCGGACCACATTGGTACCGGATTTCTGCGCCTACGGCTTGGCGTTGGAAGGCCTCCGCAAGACCGGTCCGTGATCCGGCACGTGCTCAGTACGTTTACAGAAGAGGAACAGTCTGCTGTCGAAGCGACAATAAGGGAATCGGCTACCGACCTGCCTGCGGTGTTGGGACTGTGACATCGCTCCTGGAGCACGCTGCAGCCACCAAACCACGTCGGTCAGCATTCAGGAGGTCATGGAAAATAGGGGGGACTTTCGAGACCAGCATTGGACTAAACAAGAGACAGGGATGCGGCTCGAGGTCATGGTTCACGAGAATGCAGCCCAAACCAGCGGGTGGCGCTTCCAGACGTTTGGCACCAACGTGCCTGAGACTTGTCTGGCTTGGGTGCTGAAACGAAGGCGAGAATGGGCTTGGGGCACCTGCTACCTCACACCGGCTTTCAGGGCGCAGGGCTGGACGTGGGTGTAGGTCGCCGCCATGGGCCGATGTTGTGGCGCTGCCTCACACACCTGGACCCTCTGCCACGCCCCACTGTCCCTCTCTGATCCTCTGCAACTGTTCAGCCTGTCAGACAGTCCTTTCCTTACCACTGCAACTACCTCCAATGCGCTCATCCCTTTGCCTCCCATTATCACAGTCCTATCTGACCTCTCCAACCCTCCCCAGCCCTGCGCATACATGGCATTAGCGTCCGTTTTGATGTGGGTACCCGTTCGTTTGCGTCTGTTTTGACTTTTGGGTGCGTCCGTTTGCGTTTGTTTTGATTTTTGGGTGCGTCCGTTTGCGTCCGTTTTTCGTTTCCCAGGTGTATCCATGCAGAAACAATTGCCGGGGATGTCTGGGATAGTCAGTGACCGCGCCAGTGACAATGACAGGGATAGCCCAAGGGTGCTGAATTTTTATGCAGTGCATGAGCAGAACTATCTCAGAGAGGGAATGTGCCCTAGTGGTATCATGCAGAGCTAATGCAAAGATGGTCATTGGTTCAAACTCTGCCCATTGCAATTTTTCTGCACTGCCTGTTTTTCACCACTGTTGCAGGCATGTACATTGGAGGCCAAGGCCCCAGAGCATATTGCAGAAGTTGTGAGGGCACGTGGTGTGTTGTGAGCAATGACGTGTGTTTCGTGACTGTGTGCATCCGTTTGCGCCTGTTTCAGTTTTGGGGTGCGTCCGTTTGCGTCTGTTTGATTGTCGGGTGCGTCCGTAAGTATGCCATGTATGGCCCTGCGCAACTCTTCTCAACTTGAGACCTTTGTATTTCAACACAAGCAATGCCAAAATCCCCAAGTCCTTGCCCCAAAATTTAGAGAAACCACAAAAAATCCTCAATGACACCGGAGCACCTGCACTTGGGCACGACAGACGCAACAATCCCAATGTCATATGCGTTGCAGTGTAAACTGACGAATTACACCCTCATCAGCTGTTCAACAACAAATTTGCACAATTCAGCATTCTATGTATACCAATTGTTGCATGATGAAAATGCAAATGCACCAGACTGGCCAAAAACCCATGAAAAATCAAAGCGCTTTCACTGTGCTGGCTCCTGCGAATTTTGAAGTGTGCGGCGTGCGCTCATACGAAGGAGCGACCGCAAAATTTTCAGTGGTCTCAAAATTGCAGATAATTCATTTGCTGCATGAAACCCAAGCGTCCTTTCAGCACTTGCGTGACGCGGACCCATGCAAGAGGCACGCTGCCATGATGTTCTACACATGCTTCCCGCCCCCCAGCCCTTGACATTACGTTTTGGGCCGCCAAAAATGGCAATTCATTGCTCAACAAAGCCTCTGCATCAGGATCAATTGATGTAAACACAAATTGCATACAGTCCTTCTCAAATGATGACAGCACACTCAACGTCTAATCGCAAAGAACCAGTCACACCACCACACGAACGTGCTGAGAAGGTGGCTCCAGGTGATACGTGTGTGGAGTGCATTGAAATCATAATTGGAAAGCACCAGGTCCCCATGCGGGCCCCATGGACCGCAATTATCGCTGTTGTGGCTTATCCCCTCCAGATTTGGGGGCTGGCTGACTGCCAAGTGCATCCGAAAGGCGGGCCAAAGGATCAATGGGCCCCTGAGTAAGGAAACCGTTGGACAAAAAATGCAAGCACACTGAAGATCCTTAGGCGAACAGTTGCCCAGCGCGCCGGGCGCTGCATGGCAGGGTATCAAATGGTACTGGGCAGGGTATCAAATGGGGCCAAAAGTTTTTCCGGCGGCGCGCTCCCGGCACGGCACCATCCCCCATCCGGAGACAGACAAACAGATGCGGTGCATCCCCTGTCCAGGTGCATTTAACCCTTCAGGTATGGGGGGGTTTCACTCTGTTCCACTGGCGGTGCAATTGTAGCCCCCTTTGAACCTTCGTCCGGAATTCGCCCCTTGCACAGTTCAAGGAACATTCTGTCACCTGTATGCACAGTGCCCGCTTTCGCCCAACAGCTTCTCCCACCTCCCCTTGGCGTTGATGCTGCTGGCCCCTCTGGATGCACCCCACCCGCAGCCCTGGTGGACTTGGTGTATCCTCAGCGTTCCTGAATTCCATGTGCACCCCAAACTGCTTTGTGTCCCTGAAACCCCACCTTCACCTGACGCAACTGAGACACAAGAGTTGAGCTTTGCACAATGTATGGCAGAGTATGAGGGGTTGTGGAGGGCTGGGAAGGTTGTGGAGGCTTGTGGACCAAGGCATGTGCCCCTTGGATCACACAGAGTTGAGCGGGGTTGCTGAAGGTAGTGGAGGCAGGTGGGGATGCCAGCTCGGCATGGGCATAGCCAGAATGATGATACAGCAGGAGGCGTAGGGGAGAAGCGGAGCCACCCTTGACAGCATCAGCCGTGCTCATTAATTGTAGGTGCAGATCGTGCGTTTCTTTTTCCTTCTGCCTCTGACCCATGTGGTGGGGTTGGTGTGCCTGGTGGATACGTGGGATGTGTTCGCTGTGTCGGTGTGAGGCACAGATGTATGCTCTGTGTGCCCCAGTGTCCAGCACGTCTTGTGCCTTACTCTGTGCACTGGGGCAGATGGTGAAAGACATGCTGTGCCTGCCTCCGGGCATTGGGCAGGGGGTGCCATAAAGACACTCACCCCCCCCCCCCTTTTTTTACTATGGCATCCACCCTCTGATGTTTGGTGGCTACCCACCAACCGCCATCGGTTACCCACCAACCGCCATCGGTTACACACCAACCGCCATCGGTTACACACCAACAGCCATCGGTTACCCACCAACCGCCATCGTAGGGCGTATTGGACACTCCGAGTTTTTTTTTCCTTTTCATTACGGCACCCCATTGGGAGTATATTCACGTGGCTGTGCTGAGGAGCATCCTTCCTAGTCCTTCCTTTGTGTGATGGCTCAGGCCACCCTTGCGTTCCTTATGAATTGTAGAGTCACGCAACAGGGCTTGTTTCAGGTGTCTTTTGGTTTTTACTGCGTTATTGCCAGTGTACGATCCTGCAGGCCTGATGACCCTGTAAATTGGGAAGCAAAAACGGAGTCCCGCCAGGAATTTTTGCAAGTTTAGGGGTGCAAAAGACACAGTCAGGAATCAAAATGGCTCATTATGGCTGGTGTGGTTACCAGCACAGAGTGAAAGTTTGTCTTGTCCTCTTCAGAGGCTGTCATTATGGCCATGAATGCATCAATAGACGACCTAAAAGGGTCGATTATCCGGTCCATCACAATCGAATATATCACCCGCATGGCGACAAGCTTCTACAAAGACAAGACTATGCTGGAGGTGTGGTCATTGATTCAGGGGCTTTGCTGCGGTTTGTGCGGAGTGAGGGGGCTTCAAGAGAACATTGCATGTCATGAGCCCAAAACCAGCCTTTCCCTAGATTTAGCAGATGTTGAGGTTGTTGGAGTTGTAGAGGGGCTTTGGAGGTTTTGGAAGGTTGTCGACGACTGGAGGGCCATAGAGGGGTGGAATTTGTGGCAGGTTCATGAGGGGGGCTCTTGGTATTAACGATTTATCCAGCGACACCCAACAATTTGGGTATCTGTGGGGGAGCGGTAGCGCGCCGGGCATCTTTTTGGGCCACCTTTGACACAGAGCCGTGATCTAGGCTTCTTGTGTGGCCCCTTTCCGGTTGAAGATATGGGCAATGCACCTTTTCACAAGTTTTTTGTTCAATACCCGGATTTTTTTTAGGCTTCTTATGCATTTTGGATGTGGCATATTTGAATTGTCACCCATTTTTACCCGTTTTCAACCATATTTATCCATTTTCGATCCCTCTTATCTCCCCACTATGGGGAACCCGAGAAGGTAGGGGCGATGTAGCCATATTGATCTATCCCCACCATGGGGACCCCGAGAAGGTAGGTGTGATGTAGCCATATTGATCTATCCCCACTATGGGGACCCAAGAAGGTAGGGGTGATGTAGCCATTCCGCCCACAAGTGGGCCCAGGGGTGATGTAGCCATGCTGGGTGACAAAGGAAGCCGGAGCATCTATGTTGATCACTTCCGGGGTCAAGTGCGAAGGAAGTACCTTTGGGGAACCCAAGGCCGTCCCGAGCTTTGCTTCGCTGGTTTGAGTACCTACGGGGAGCCTAACTGTCCTTTGTCGGCCTTCCGGTGCTATTGAGGAAACCGGGCCAATCTTCCTTTGTGTGTCTTGTTGTGCATGTCACTGAAAAAGGTAACCCAGCCCCTTTGTATTCATGCATGCCTCTCCCATGTTTGTTGTGAAATGTATGGATTTGCCCTTTGGCCCCCGGGACGTCTGCCGATGTTCTGATTTGGGATGGGTATGGACCGTCTCATACCCGTGGTGATTTGTTTGATTTTGAGGTTGGGGGCCATGACGGCGCTTATAAAGGCCGGATTCATGTCATTGCGCCATTCGTTGGAAGAAAGAATGGAACTTTGATGGCCCGCCAACAGCGATGTGCATGGGTGGTATAGGGCACGCATTGAGCATTTGTTTGGACAGTTGTGGCATTGGGGTTTGGTTAGGAACATCTGGCGTAGCGGCCCCAATGAGTTGCACTAGTCCGTGCGTGTTTTGTTGCATTTCACTTACATTTCATTTTGTTGCAATTTTGCATTCGGAGGCAGGTCCGTCACCCACTTTATGGGCCATGGGACCATGTCCCGCCTCATGTTTGGACTGATAAAAGCAACTCAGCCGCCACGTAAGATGAGGGAGAGGATGAGGCAGATGTGTGTGTGTGTTATGCTGTCAGAAGCGCACCACCGTCACAGTTTGTGGTGAGTGCCAGGAGCATTATTTTGAAGAATGTATTGATGCCCACATTTGTGGGGAACAAGTTGTTTATTAGGCAATACATAATGGACACACATTGATGTTAAATTCAACTATTTGTACTTGTGCAACGTGCTTTGTAGGGAAGGTTTGCGGTCCACTCTGGTCGACTTCTGGGGCTCCTATGGGGGAGAGTAAATCTGGGGTTAAAGCCGGGATAGTTAATACAAAAGTAGCGCGCCGGGCAAACACCCCCCCTGTGTTGCAGGGTACTGACGGGTGATGAGAGATGAAAGCTGAGGGATTGTGGTGTGGGTTGCTGATCACCCTGTAGCAAACCCTGCACATCCCTGGACTACCTGTGTCCGACCCCACTAAGAAGATACCCCACATGAGTCTTTACCAGCTTTAAATGGCATCCACCGTGCCACAAATGAACGAAGATTTGCTTCACAAGGACTTCTTGCAATCCTCACACGTGTGCAATGATGAGCTCGCATCAAGCCGGGTGACATGGGTCAAAATGGATTAACCCCCCCCCCCCCCAGAAAAAAAAACAACAGTCCATGGCGCCAAAGGCACCGACGAACAAATTTCCCCTAGATATAATGAAGCTGTGGTGGAAAGGTCAGGTTTTGGTTCCAGTGCATGGTCCCCGCCCCGGGGGGGGGGCATCATTTATTTGGTGACCGTTCCTCCCCGGGGTTTGGGGACTGTCATGCATTCTGGATGGACTATGCAAGGGGGCGGGGGGTTGTCATGACGCTTGGATGTATTGCTGTCTGCAGCTAGCGGCGTCTATTGGCCTCTGGCCATTTACCCTTGCCCTCACCTTGAATCCTTTCCCTCTGTAGGCATGTGACCTCAATTGTTCATCTCGCCGGCGCTCCACCTGGGATAATAATGGTTGGTCATTTTCTGGGCCCATTTTTTTTTCTTGACACACAAGTGCTTTTCTCTCTCATCCCGAGGAATCAGTAGCCCTTCCACAGCCCTCTTTGGGTATCCCAGCCAGGCCAGGGCCCCCAGCAATTGGCACAACCTACCAAGGCAAAGAAAAGGTGAGTGGGAGGTGATGATAGGCCAGGCAGAGGGTGTGTGGATGCTGAATTTCATATACCACCATTCCATTTTTCTGGACCCAGGCACAGCCATTTTTGGGATGCTATGGCTTCAGCATGGGCACCAATGCAGCGCCACCTTCCAAACCTTTGAGAGACTGCGAGTTTTGCCTCCCAACGCGCTCCTTTTGAGATTTTTGGATGATGGTCTGCTTTTACATAAAAAACAGTGACACCAGGAAAATTGAGAAAGCACTCCATAATATGTCTATCTACAATTCTACCATTCTCTTTCAATACGCTGGGCGGATGGCTTTTTGTCTGTACAACCGCTTCGAACAGCGATGTTTGGGCAGGTTGAAGGTTGTTGTGTGCCCCCATCAGGGAAGTAACCCCACAAGTAGACATCCTAGGCCCAAAAGCCACCGTTGGGGAGGGTTCCCCAGCACATGGTATGGGATGCCCGCTTGGATGCACATGGCCAATGGCGAGGGCAACTGCTCTCCTCTGTGTGGACCCAAATGGGCCACAGCATACCCCGTAATAGGATGGGTGTGAACAGATGCACAGATATCTCACAAACTCAGCATGAAGCCATGAGATGCGAATGTCCCGTGCAGTCCCAGCAACTCTCAGCACAATCCTCAACTGCCCTGATTCCTATCCCTAAGACGTGGTGTGGGACTCTGGGCAAGGCAGGACTGGTCAGAAGGGCTTGGGAATCATCGACCTTCTGGGACGGCACACTGCCCTGGTGGGCCCTTCAGAGGGCGACGGATCACAGGGGCGGTCGATATTGTCGCAACGTGGGAGACAGGGAAGGGGCAGCCTGCACAGAGGCCTGGATACGCCGCCTGCCAACGAGGCTTCTGTGCCAGGTTCATGTCGCAAGACAAAGGGTGGAAGAGATGTCCATGTCGTGGTCAGCTCTCGGACAGTGGTAGCCAGGCTTGCGCTTTGTGTGGACACCCTACCTTTTATGAGATTCTATTTTTTCCGACGTTTGCCAAGGTGACGAGGGTCGTGTTTCGGCCCTTCTTTCTTTCTTGTGGCCTGCATGTGCTGCTTGTTGTGCTGACAGTGTCACCAATACCACACACGTGACAGTTCACACGTCACCGACCGCGGGGGCATGGGTCACAGCCCCTCAAAAGGTTTGTGTACCTGCAATCGGTCTCCTGTTTTGGACCCATTTGTAATTTTAAAACTTTTATTCTGAGCAAAAATTTTCTGATGTCGGGCGGTGGGTGGGTCGGCTGGGACCCCAAAAGCCCAGCACGGGCCTGGGGTGGCAGCAATTGCACCAATGATACAGTCCCTTCCTGTGTATGCTCTGATCCCACAAGTGTCTGCTACTGTGGACAGGCCTCGTCCGCACGTAACTTGTGGTCAGGGAACATGGGCTGTGCTTAGGCATGTGCCTATGCGCACCAGACGGTGACGATGGGTCCCTTGATCCCATCTGGCGCCAGAGCCAACCGGAGAACAAGAAGAAACAAAGGACCGAAAACAGATGACCGTTGACCATGGCAGCCTGGTGTGACGGCGATTGCACTGCCCTGAACCTTGGGGAGAGCTTGTGCACAGCGTGTGGCTGATGAGCACACCCGAGACAGCTCACCCTCCCCCCTTACTTAGCCTCACTGACTCACTGAGCCTTTATGGCACTCCCCCACCCCACCCCACCGCACCCACTTATGCCTGTGGCTTTTGCTTGCTTGAGGTCCCGTGCATCTGTGTGCCCTTCCCGGATTGCCATCACATTACTTCTTTGCCCCACTGCATGCAGGAGCCGGAGCTCAAGTTCACGGTCCAGAGAGCAGCTGATGGAGAGAACAGCGCGATGAATGGGACTGCAATGAATGGGACTGCATACCACCAGGTATACCCTAGCGGCTGTGAAACGCTGCTGGTGGCATTTTATGGGACCGTCCTGCCAATCTGGGTCAGTGAGACAAGCATTCCGCTATCATCAATGAAAATGCACCCGCACCCACCCACCCACACACACAATACCCAAAACTGAAATGAACAAAGAACTGCCGATGGCGAGAACTGAAGGCGTTGACATCACGCTCGAGGTGGGACAATTGGCACGCGCGCGCGCACACACACACACACACACACACACACACACACACACACACACGCACACGCACACGCACACGCACACGCACACGCACACGCACACGCACACGCACACGCACACGCACACGCACACGCACACGCACACGCACACGCACACGCACACACACACACAATGCGGTGAGCGGCCGAAACACTGCACCGCCACAAGCATCCATCGTCCATAGCCCGAAGGCACGCCTCCACAACACACAGCCAAGTGCGTTAAACTGGGACGAGCAACTGGAAGACCTACTCCACCTTTGAACGCCCACCCCTCAGACGCCCTCGGGCCGCAGGGACACCCTCGCGGCCCAACAACGGCAAGGCTGAACACAGCGACACCTTTGCCCCCATCCAAGTGTCCTTTTCCTGGGCCCGCCTCGTCAGGGGCGCCAAAGAGAGGGTCCACGGGGCCGGGGGGGGGGGAGGAGCTCAGACAAGGTGTGTGGAGGCATCCGCGACCACATACGAGTATTAGGATTGTCTGTGCACCTGCGAGCAACCGCGTTACCTTATAGCACGCCTTCCTCCCTGTCTGCAGATTTGTCTTTGAAATAGGGATCCGGTCTTCAAAGTATCAAGAGTACCAACTTTTTCTTGAAACATGGCGCCCTCCCCCCCTGTGCGATGCAGATGTTGATGCAGACCCCAACCCCTCCAGGCACAAGGTTGCGAAGCAACAAAAGTCACAACATAAACCTCTTCAGGCCTGGTTTTTCGCCAAGCATGTGGTCATGGATGCACGTGGCTGCACTCTGCAATCACCCATCAACAGCCTTCTTGAAAGCAATGGACTGGGCCGTACTGCGCGGGCGCCACCATAACATGGGCAGTCCATGACATGCGCTCCCTCCCCACGTCCGTCCGCTGCATGGATACTGCAGCGGTGGTTGGTGAGAAAAGCATTTGGGAAGGCCGCAAACGTTCCTCATGGCATGCTCCACGCGAAGGACCATGCAAGTAGGAGTTAGGGAACCAGGGGTGGGCGGGAGGAGGGAAGGGGTGTGGGAAGGGCTTTGGTTCAGGCTGTGTTGATGGCACATTTGCGCTGGTGGTTGAGATATTAACGCTGCAAAATGTGTGGGGCTGAGGGACGGGGAGTACCTGCGGGTGGATGGTGCAAGGGGACTGGCCAATTAGTAGCAGTGTCCAGCGGAAACCTGCGCCCCCCCCCCCCCCAATGGTGCAGACGAAGCTAGTTGTCCAAGTCGTCAGACCACTAAAGTTGCAAAGCAATGGTCGTGGGATCAAACTCGACGACAGCCGCTGAGTACCCAATGACTGCAGGACACTGTGGTAGGGAACAGCAACACACTCCCACAGCAGCAAACAAGACCAGGCCGAATTAATTTTTGCATCCCCTATCACCACACACGCTAATACGCAGCTGGGGGATGGTGCGCTCGCTCCGCGAATAAGAACGCTGCTCAGCTCGTTAGGACCTGAGGAGTGCATCTGACGACAGGAAATGGGCGTACCCATGGCCTAGAAACCGCTCCGTCAGAGGTGGAGACGAGAGGGGTGGCTGAGGGCCAAGTCAGGGACTTGCACCTGAGGCCTGCATGGGTGAGAGACCTGTGGCTCCTCCTCCTCCTCCTCCTCCTCCTTGTGCACCAACCTCCTCACGCAACGACCAGCCCCTGGTCTGACGGTGGTTTTCCTGAAACTCCTTTTTTGTCTTTCATGGCTGTGGAACGAGATGTGGTGGATGTAGGACAAACGTTCAGGCATGGAGGACCGATTTTGATGCCTGTGACATGACGAGACATGAATGTGGGACAAAAATTAGGGCAGGTGCAATGACCGATGTGCCTGTCTACCACCACTTCTATCCTGCACATTCTACTCCTCTTTGTTTAGGGTCTGCCATTGGTATAGCGTTCCCCGGCTGCCTACATGGCTGCCATTGGTAACTAGAATTTGTCAATGTGGTTGCCAGTGAGAAAGGAAAGGACATACATCTTTTCTGGGATGCACAACTGCTCACGATCTTGTCCAAGGACAACCCCCTGGTTGTGCCCTCCTCTTGTACCCCCCCCCCCCTGTCCATCCCCCCCCCCCAGGGACGACGGTTCCCACCCACCCCCCGGGGGGGGGGGGGGGCTGTCACCAAATGACGGTTCCCCCCACCCCAACTACAATATTTCTTCGGCGCCTGTGATTTCCTATTGATTTCTTATTGTTCATGGGCCAAGTGACGGTTCCCATGGACAAGGGTACCCCCCCCTCCCGTGCGTCAGGCGGCGAAACATTGCTGGTCTGTGCGCAACGGGGGCCGGTTAGGACTCAAGACGAAGCCGAAGGGGTGCTCATCCACCCAAAGACCGAAAGGCTCCGACGGTACCAGCCATGAGGATCTCTTTGTTGTGCTGGGCCTCCTTCATGCTCCCCCTCCCAGTGGCCTGAACACCTGAGAACCTGGGCCAGCGGTGACGGGCAGAAACAGAAACAGAAACAGAAACAGAACGGGATGGACGAAGCCTCCGGCAGGATGACACCCCCACCCACACGCCCCAGATGAATGGTCAGTACCCAAAGGGTGGGGGGGGGGGTCGTTTTGGGCCTGGCCACCCCCCCCTGAGGGTGCCGCCCGCGCACCGCGCGCACTGCATCATTGAAGTATCCCGGGTCTTGCGCCACGCTGTAGAGCACAGCCCCCAAGACTTCTTCAACATGGTGCAATGTGGTGACTCGCGGCGCAAATGCGCATCAGGGCGTGTGGTGCTGTGCTGTGTCCCTGTTGCCCCCCTACCCCCACTCCCAATCCGGAAACCTGTTGAGAAACCGAGCGAAAAGAGGCACGCAGCCCAGTCCGAAACCATCGAACAGAAGGTTAACGAGGCAAGCTCGTGTGCCTACTCGCAGGCCCCTGGTCATGAGATGCGAACTGATATACAGCACCAGCAGACCACCAGACGCTCGGATGTGTGTCCGCAAGTCCGTTCGGCAGGGGAACAAACCCAGACCCGATGAAAGGTGAAAACTGGAAACGCTGTACCAGCAAAGCATATGCCGCGTACAGCCCTGGAGGCGCGCCTCCACAAAACACAACCGGAAGCACCAATCGGCAAACCTACCCCATTTGTATGGTCAATACCCCCCTCCCCCCCGCCCCAAAGTAACAACTACCCTCACCTACACGGCCCTAGCCATTGCCATTGTTGTATTGCAGATGCAAAACGGCACGGGTGATGCCGTTGAGTGGCACATTTCTGGTTCGCGAGGAGACATCAGGCTACTGGACCATGACCCTCCCAGAGGACCTGGCGCCAACCAATTGTTGCATTGCGACAATGTTTTGAGAGATCGGCTGAAACACTGTGAGAGCGAAGAGCGCTGGTCTGGTGTGTCGATTGCATCAG
This sequence comes from Eutreptiella sp. 'Long Island Sound 2002', assembly GCA_964036045.1. NCBI lineage: Eukaryota > Euglenozoa > Euglenophyceae > Eutreptiales > Eutreptiaceae > Eutreptiella > Eutreptiella sp. 'Long Island Sound 2002'. The sequence continues at coordinate 3,483,576 of OZ038385.1, forward strand.
TGGCCTCCGAAGAGTCCAGATCCCCAGCCCGGAATTGGCGTGTGTGGCTTTGTACCCCATCCCTCCATCACAGATTTGGTGAAGTGATGCACTTTTAGTCGTATGGCGAATGATCGCAAGACCTATGAACAGAACTGTACTGTCATCTGGTGTACCTTTGATGGCATCGACTGCCTTCGGTGGAAAAGACTTAAGCCCCTGCTCCGGAACTGTACAAATCCAGGTCTTTAAGACCAGCGACGGTTTTGCATGAAGAGAGAGTGTGTGTGGATATTACCCAGGGTGGGTGGGGATCTACGGGGAGGCACGTCATGAGGGTTTTGCATGCCCGCCTTTTTTTTGTTTTTTGGGAACCCTGTTTTTGCGCTGTTGTAACCGTGGATGTTTGCCACATGGCTGTACATAGCGGGTCAAATTCATACCGAGATGGTCCAAATCCCTACCAATATGGCCCAGGATAGGAGGACAAGAATTCGTGTTGGCATGACCGTGAAATGAGGAAAGACTTCCATTTGTATCTTTGGGAAGGCCATCGGGACCCACAAAACCACGAACATTTACGCCGCATCGGGCTACGCTCCCCCCCCCCCCCCCTCCGCTCCCCGCCTTTTTGACCTCTACCCATCTTCTCATGGCGTTACGCGTTGCAGATCCTCACCTCCGCTGACGTGACCCATGGTAATGTATGACGCAATGCCCCAAAGTGTCCCACATTGCCCCGCAGTGCCGCAGTGCCGCAACAATAGTGAACAGCAACACAAGGAACAGGAGAGGAACAGAACAGGGACGGCGTCACTGCGTCCGAAAGCCCTCGGTTGGGTTGAGAACAGCAGACACCGCATCTGTGGCTCCAGTTTCTCTTACTTTGCCTCGTCTGCGCAGTGCGCTTTGCTGTCTTCGTGATGAGGCGCGTCTGCATCAGGGGTTGCCATAAGGACGCTCAGCCTTTTTTTTTTTTTTTTTACTAAGGCAGCCACTCTCTGATGTTTGGTGGCTACCCACCAACCGCCATCGGTTACCCACCAACCGCCATCGGTTACCCACCAACCGCCATCGGTTACCCACCAACCGCCATCAATTACCCACCAACCGCCATTGGTTACCCACCAACCGCCATCGGTTACCCACCAACCGCCATCGGTTACCCACCAACCGCCATCGGTTACCCACCAACCGCCATCGGTTACTCACCAACCGCCATCGGTTACACACCAACCGCCATCGGTTACACACCAACCACCATCGGTTACCCACCAACCGCCATCAGTTACCCACCGGCCGCCATCATAGGGCGTATTGGACACTCCGAGTTTTTTTTTATTTTTTATTATGGCAACCCCTGGTCTGCATACCTCGTGGCCTGCGATCTCGACTTTCCAGTTCTCCCAAGGGCTTTGGTTCAGAATGCGGTCGGGCATGGCATCAGGTCGGGAGGTCCCAGTGACCTGTGGTTTCGTTTCTCGAACAGGCCCAGTGTGTCCGCCTCTCAGACCCGCCTGAGTCAAAGCGTCTTTGCCGCGATACTGAACTGGATCTTTTGTATATGGTCCTCCTGACCCCTCTTTCCGCTCTGTCTCTCTAGGGAGCACACACCCGTTGTATGAAGACGGCATCTATGAAGAGAATCTGGAAGTATGCACGAGTGCCCCCCCCCCCCTTTCCCCCTGTGCTGCCTTTACAGTACTATTCCCTTGGCCCTGTGTCGCTGCATTGGAACTCCCGCGAGCCTCAACACATCTGCGCGTCACCACACGGAGGTCGTAAACAGGGGAAGACCACCAGGCGTCCCGTCCCCATTTGCCGTCAACATAAGTGCACAGCAGCTTCGAAGTTTGTTGGTTGGACTCTTGTCGAGAAACAGAGAGAGCGGGCGCCCGGGCTCGCGTCTGTATGCGTACGTGTATTTGCATCTATGTGCGCACGCACGTGCGCGGTGCCGATCTTTGTGATACGCTGCTTTGCTATATGTCGTCTGCAGGTGCAAAAAGGTGACCTGGAGTGGCTGGTGCTGGATGTCGTCCACGGTCCAGCGGAGCATGAGCACATCATTACAATCAAAGATTTGCAGCACGCCAGTCCAGAACCTACCCCTGAGGATCCTGCTTCGGTACGCTCTCTGAGTGCCTGCTGCGTGTCACTGAGCTGGTGCACAGGCTCTGGCCCTTGAGGCGTAAGGCTGGGAACCATGGGCCGAAAAGTGCGCAAACCGGCCAGCCTACGGAAACGTTGTGGCACACCAGGAACGAGTTTGATGCCGCTTGGTGCAATGTCCCGCATTGGCACGGAGATGGCCTGCGGTAGTGGAGGCTTGGAGGTGACAACATGGGTGCAGATGCAGCCCTTGTAATACGCTTGTCCGTCATAATTCTGGCTGTCAAGAATGCTCTCCTTGGAGCCCGTGTGAACATCCTTCAGCGTCCTCTTTGCAGAAGCCTCAACGCGTTCGTCGGTCCCTTCCATGGAGGCATAATGAGGTTTGGCATTTGGTAGTGTTCGGTTGCTCCGAGCGGGCTGCTTCCAGTCCCCAGGGAGTGCGCGGTAGCCCTCCGGAAATCGCCATGATTGGGCAAAAATGGCCCGAAAGTGGCCCCAAACGGCCAACCGATGAAACCACGAGGAAAATTTAGACACATAATAGCTGCGACAGAAAGCGTTGGCTAGTGCGGTGCGATACAGAACGTCTCCACGGCGTGCACTGAGCACACAGCACACCCCCATGCTCACCACTGCTGCCGTACTCACTCACAGCCCCTCGCACTTCTGTGTCCGTTCTCAGACCGGCCCACGACATGCGGCAAAGAAGGGGTGCCCCAGGCCTCGAGGCTTCTTTTGGTGTCTTGGTGAAGCATTTCTCACACGTCTGTCCTATGATCCGGCTCAGTGCCTCAACAAACTGATTGTCCCGGGCCTTGGGGCCTCCTTATGCCTCACCCCCTGTGCAGAGTGATACGTCGGATGTCAGTTGACAACGTGCCAATGGGGGCATGCCGTAGCATACCCGCGTTGCGACAAACGTGTGCCTTGGATCGCTCACCCCTAATGAACCATGGAGAGCCTTTGGAGCCCCCCACCCTCACAAGCCAGTCACCGACCTTCGCCAATCCTTTGCAATCCTCACCGGCCCACCTCCAAACTCCTTGAGCCCGCACAAAAATCCAACGAACCTTCCACCCAAGCCCTATTAGATTCTTGGCAAAGTGGAGGTTATTTGTGAGCCATAACAGGGGCGAATGGTGAAGAGATGCCAAAGGTTGTCAAGGGTTGTCAAGGATTCTGTGGAGGGAGAAGAATGTGCACAACAACCCTGGATTTCACCAAATTCCCCTGATTTTGCCCCAGAAAGTGTGTGGTATGTGCACTGGCGCACCGCCCGCGTATCAGTGCGTCTCCAGACAACCGCCAAGTAAGATGGGTGCAGAGGAATACTGAAATTATGAAGAGTAGCAACAATCGAAGGGAGACTTTTGACGTCATGGGGTCGGACGGATCCGAAAAGTGGGTTTTGCTGGCCGGGTCATTGGCAATATTCCTTCGTGTGGAGGCGTTCCAGGGATGGCAGGGGGATAACTTCAGGGTAGATCAGAATGATTGCCACACGAAAGTGGTTGTTGAAAACTACTGCTTGTAGTATCGCTGAGTGCGACCCACCTGCTTGGACCGGGGGAAACAGAAATAAGCGCTCCTTTGACTATACCCATTTTTATTTATAGCCCTGGAGACCCTTTCAGAAGGGGTTGCAGTCTGGAAAAGGGGCCCTAAGCCCCCTCCCTGTACCCGGCCTGGGTGCACTTTCTGCAATGAATCTGTGTGTCCTGAGTGTCCACAGTTTGGGCAGGTCTGAGGAGTGGGTGTATCGGTGCGAAGGGGGTCCTTTCAAACGTTTCGTCCGATTGCTGTGGGTTGCTCTTGACTCCTATTCCGACCTTGAACGGATCTTATCCCTCCCCTGCTCACTGCCCTGTTCCGGTCAGCAAGTGCTTTTCACTCCAGCCCGCCGTATTCGCCCCCAGGACCCATCATTGCACCATATTGCAATGAAGTATGCGAACCTTGTGGCCAAGGCCCAAGCGCCGTGTCCAGACACATGATTGCACATCTGCATTGTGAGCGCCTTCCAAACGCCTGACTGACGAGGACTCAAGGCTGGCCTCTCCGGCGTTGAGTCGGCACGCGTGACGTTGCACAAGGATTCGTTCATGCCTTCTGCGGGCCCCAGTTTTGGCCGTCTGTTGTGAGGCGGTGCCCGGGCCATGCAAACACCCATGCCAAAGCCTCCGTATGGGCGCCTGGTGAATGGTACTGTGTGGCGACAATCTTTGCTCCTACTGCGACCAGCGCAATACAGGGATCTAGTCACACCCAAACCACAGTCAACATGTCCGCCCATGTACGTTTTTTGGGCACTCGTTCTGGTGGTTTTTAAAGGCGATGGATGACTGGTACCTCCAGCTGCACCATCAGCATGGCCCTGGCTATCCCCAACTGGCACTCTCACTGCTGCCAGCATGCTGAGCAGGACACTGTGTAGTCCCGCGAGCATCGACCTCACCACAACCCCAACGCTTTCTCTATCTCCAGCCAGTCCCATGCGTAGTACTCCAACCATCACCCCACCCAGCGCGCCTACCGTTTGTACGTCTGGAAGTCGTGTTTGGTTGCGGTGGAATGTGCAATGGTCTGTGTTGTATTGCAGAGTGCCACTGGGTCCGGCCTACGTGGGGGCGCATGAGGCCTAATTGTAAGACAGGGCTAGCTTGCCTGCACCGAAGTACCCTCTCAGAAATCATCGTTTTGCCCCCCACCCCCCCTTTCGTCGGGCCACTGGGTGCCAGGCAGGGCAGATACAGGGAACGCACACAGCAAAGACCCCCACCCCCGCCTCCGCCCCCGCTCCCTGCCACCCATGGCCCCGCACGTGGGCTCTGGGCTGCACCGACTCTCAGCCTAAGCACAAAACCACCAGGAACCCTGTGGCCTGTGGCACATGGGGTACACTCCACGAGCAACACCACGGGCAAAATGCTTGGCACTGCAGCGCGCTTGCCCCTGTGTTACCCACATCAGATGTGGTGAACTCGCCGGAGGCTTTTGCGTGTGTCCAGAACCCGTTGGTTTTACCCTCGGCAATGGATCAGGAGTCCTTCCAGGCCGCAGGGTTCAACCTGTGTTGTCTGTGCTCCATTCATTCAACCCAATGGAATTCCGATCCCCCTGTCACCCAACAAGCATGGGCAATGCAATGTAAGCGTGCACAGTCACACTGGCCCACAGTGACCGTGCTATCATCAGCAGTTGGAGCGGCGAGGTGGTGCCATCGTGAAGTACGCCCTCCAAAGTTCACGGTCTTGGGGGTGATCGAGTGTGAAGCCTGACAGCGCTGGCCGGGGAGTGGACGCCATGGGGGCAGGAACTGCCAGCGTGAGCATTGGGCTAAGTACTCCACTATCATCTGCAACACAAATTCCGCCCCCGCCTCCAGAACTAACCTCAACCAACAAGCGGTTCATACAAACACATGGCACTGGACAGCGGTTGTACTGCACGGTAACCTACTTACCTTTCGTCCCCAGGCAAAGATTTTCTGATGTGATTCGGTTGGCTGCGGTGGGCCAGGGCTGCAGAACCCCCCCCCCCCCCCTCCAAATGGGATATTTGGATGAAACCTGCAACCATTGCAACCTGAGATGAAACATCCAAAAACGAAGGGTGGTCTGCTAATCTCGCGTTTCCTCTTAGGCAACCCCACACTCCCGAGGACTGCTTTCATTTCGTCAGATTGAGACTTGAGCCTGATGTAGTTAAGGCAACACTACCATTGCCGATGTAATGATAGCTGCACAGGTCCGTTTTCCATAAAATCTACACCAACCGACCTTCCAGAGCCAGGATCTATTGAGGTGGGAGTGTCACGGTGCTTCCCGCACATTCCAATGCACCAGATGCAGACTTGAATGTTGCCATCACTGTTCAGCAGCTGGAGCATGACGTTCTTCACTCTGCATGCGTTTTACGACAGGTGGGATCAGCCTCATTGCCACTTTACAGGCATCCCATTCTCATGCACAATGTGTAAGGCAGACATGCAAAAGGCAGGCCCTGGTATGTCACGCGTTTATGCACACATTTAGACCAGGTCTGTGTTCCAGCATTGCATGCCTCTGCATATCTGTTAGGGATATTCATAATGTGCCAAGTATGTGCGTTTCGGCCCTTCGGGAGTTTTTTTACAAGTTTTGCTTCGATGTGCAAACATGTCATCACAGGGGGGGAGGGGGGTATGTATGTGTTTTTTGAAATCTGCGAGAAATGGCCATTTCAGAAATGTATGGGTTCGGGCGGGTAAGTGGTCACATTTTTCAGCACAGAGCTACACATTGGACGTTGCACACAAACATTGCACTGCACTGTTGAATCAGGTTCATTCTGAATCATCGTCATCATATGCATTGCCTTTTTCAGGCAGGGCTGGGACCCCATTGCGGCAGACATCCCCCTGTTTGTGCACATCACCGTCAATGCATGTGGTCAAAACTCCTGCTGTGAAGCCTTGGTGGGGTGCGTCCTTTGATCCCAGAAGTGGGCATGGACTGTTGTATTTCTGTGGCACGGAAAATCACGGAAATCACAGAAATAGGCCAGAATTGAAAATCACGCCAATCATGGAAAATCACGGAAAATCACGGAACTGGAAATGAGTGTTCCCATTGTTTTTTTATTGCTGTTGCTAGTCGCTAAGTGTCGGAGTGTTTATTTCTTTGTGTCTTTTCAGTTGTGACATGTCTTCCTTTGAGAATTCCGGTCCCGCTGCCAAGAAACAAAAGGTTTGGGAGTGGGGGTCAAAGATGATAGCACGTGCAAGGGCACAGCCATTTCCTGGTGTTATGGAAGCCCGGGGTGAAGAGATGTGGTGTATCCCGTGTGGGCTACGTATTGACTACAAAGAGAAGTCAACAGCTACCAAACATGTGAAGTACAACTCAGAGCACAAGAGACAAGTGGGACAAATGAAAAAATGTATTACAAAACCGGAGACATTAGCGGACGTAGTGAGTTCTCTAGGAGTGAAGGATCACTGCGGTTTTGCGAGAGGCCGTGCCCCCATATTTGTGGTACCCAGTTACAGCCGCTGCAATAGAACGTTCATTTAGTCTCGCTGGACTGGTTGATGTTAAAAATAGGTAGAACATGGGCAGGGACCTGCAGGAGGCCTGTGTGACCATGTTCTGCAAGGGAGATGTTGAAGAACGGGTCACCCAATGGCAGTAGACCACCCCCGGATGTTTTGTGCATTGTTTCGTGTCTTGTAGGTGTCCATGAGAGGCAAAGGCCATGCATAAGGAAAAATTTTGAGCCACGGAAATACGACGGAAAATCACAGAAAGGTTTTGTCATCCAAATCACGGAAATACCAGAAACCGTGAAGTGGGCTGCAAAAGCAGTGGCCTCTACAGTGGACAGAATCTTGTGCTCCTTGTGGGTGCATGCAAGTTGCTGTGAACTGGCTATACTAGGCTTCTTGGCGTGCTTAGCAGGCTCCCGGGTCACCTTCATCCAAGTTTCACCCCTAGAGCATGCTCTTTTGCGCACCAAAGGCTTCTGTGGTGCATCAGGGGGAGCAACAGCACGTGGTGTGAATTTGTATGCATGCATGGTAGCTGCCTGTTGACAAAAAGAGGCAGCAGGCAGCACACACACCGTCGTAAATGGACGAAAATCGCAAACATACCGTCAGTACAGCAAGCAGACCTGGGGTGTTCCAAATAGCCCTCTTCAAGGGCTTTCCAAATATACCCCATAAACCCCCCCCCTCCACTGGGACACTCGTGGGGTGCGAATGAGGCAACAAGGGCAACGACCCCCTAAAATGCACAAAGGAGGCAAAAACCTGCTGTCCCCAAGAGATATGTGATACCATGATGTTGTCTGGGTGATTGCACTTCTCCAATTAGATGCCCATCTGTTGCAAATACTGAACATGACCTTATGTGCTTCTTAATGATATTACCAAAAAATATGCCACTGATGGTACCCACACCAGATAGCACCAGATGAGGCACGGATGTCAGTCCTAGGAAACAATCACCATTGTGCCTCTCAGCGAATAGTTTACTCTGTTCATGTCCAATTTTTTTTTTGCCACATTTCATTTACCATTGTGTTTCCATTTGGGAATCTTCATTACTACAATTATTACAATTATTACAAATACAGCAGCACCATGCCAAGATATAGTGGTGGGGAGCAGAACTAGCTCAGAGCTTAGTGAAGCTCCGTTGAGAGCATGCCTGTAGTGGGTGTGCATGAGAGGACATTGTGCGTTGTTGTACTGCATCAAGCAAACCCGCTTGTGTGCTTTTTTGAGGATGCAGTGGTTATGAACTGCTGTGACCACATCCTTGTGATAGAACAACAACAACAACAAGCCCTACCTAGCATTGGCATCCTCACCATGATTGATGAGGCGCGGTGCTCTGCAGTGTGTGGGGAGAGCTTTTGCATGTAGTGCAAAGTTTTTGTGCAGCTGGAAACCTATTTTTCAGCCTTTTTCTATGTAGTATGAAACTACTACTAGAGCAAGGGGCCCCAGATGTAGTGTTGTAGGCTTCTCCCCTACGAGAATGCTTTATAGACACATCACTTCACTCTGCTTTGGTGACACTGTGACGGCAGGGGATATGTAGCCACTTTGCTCCTCTTTTTTTTTTTGGAGGCCCTGGCCATGGACAGGTTTAGGAATATAGTTTGGATTTGTGATTTGATACCATAGCACTACGGCAATTGTTCTGATTTGGGATGCAAGAGGATCCTCTTGCACCCACGGGCAACTTTTTGGGTTTGAAGAATTGCGGTGCTTAGAAGGATCGCTTGCACACCATTACCCCTTCTTCTGGCTGGTGTTGCATGGATTTCGCTCTTGAGATGAATTGTGTTTTGGTGCATTTGGTGCTCTGGGAAGGTCGGTTGTCATGGGTATGTGGTGGGGGTTTTTGTGAGAACGCACACAGTGCAAAGGCAGGCCATGGAACACGGGAGATAAACGTTGCATTTTCCCAACTCATATCTTCCACAAGGTGGGGGTCGGTCGTGCAGAGGGTATCAAGGTGGTCCGGAGGGACGACAACAACGGCAACCTCTTAAGCTCCCAACAAAGCCTGTGTGTGTTGCTAGTTTGACCCCATTGTGCCGTGGTGTCGCGGCTGGACCGTGCATGGCTGCCGCTTTCGTTTCCGTCGCATAGACCATGCAGTTTGAAATGTGGGGTTTATAGCAGGAGTTTCCGCGTCAACAGATTTGTATCAAGAAGTTGCGGCCCAAAAACTCTTTCATTCACTCATTCACTTCCGCATCCTCCCCCCCTCTTTCTCCGGCTCCTTTCGGCATCCTCTTTTCAGCAGAATTGTAGTTCCGCAAGGCAAAGGAAGTTTTGAGTGTAGCCCTGTTCTACCCAGTCCACCTGCACATAGCCTAAAAAAATTGTTTTGTTTGCCCTCTCGCTGCCATAATGAGCGTGAATAAGGCCGCGGCCACGTAGCCGGTGCATAAGTTTTCTTGGGAGCAATTGTTGGCTTAAGGTCTGGAGTTGTTGGATCAGGCCTATGCCTGGCACATTTGGTTAAAGCTGGTGAGGTACTAATGGAACATAGGGCTGCTATATTGCTTTCAAGATCAGCGGGATGGATGACATCCACGTGAGTGAACACCACATCTTTGTCCCTTGTTAGCGGCTAGGAGTCACCATGGTCAACAATGGGTTCTAGTACTATGCGTTTTTATTCGATCTCATGGTGGCCGAGGGGTTGGAGGTGCAGCCGTTTGATCTAAGCCTAGAACAATCCGCTGCATCCTTTGTGCTCGCAATAAAGATCAACGCGCACAAGCAAGCTACTAGTCCTGTGCCGGTTGCGCACGATTCGATGGGTCAGGCTGCCATGGAGGCTGGCGAGGTCAAAGCGCACTGAGTCCGCTATGATGTGATGTTCATGAAGAACAGGCTCCATGACCATGATGATGCTCCTCCTCCTAAACGGGAATTTTGGCGGTCGTCCGTGGAGCTATCTGGCGAAGTAGAATTGGAACCGAACTCAGAACTCCCTTCGCTAGACGAATCGGATTGGCGTCATCGGGATTGTTGTCCTTTTTTCTGCTTGGCTTTGTCCATGTGCTCCTTTCGTTTCTTGTCTTTTGTCTTTTTCTCATTTGCCTCCGATTTTAGCGCCTTCCGTCCGGCATCATCACATCTTAGGATCACCAACCAAATTGTGTCAACAAAGTGTGTCGCTAGTACTGCAAGAGCTTCGATGAATATATAAGCAGGCAAATGATGTTGGCACAAATGCTTGAATCTCTACACACAGATACATGTGGATTGAGACACCCACATGAATGAGTCACATCCTCCGCTTTTCAGTGATACAAAAATACCCAAAAATGTAGGATGCTTCTTAATGCATTGCGCATAAAGAACTCAGACCGCCTCCATCAAAAAAGATAATTCTGCTTGCACTCTCCCAGCTCATCAGCCCCATCAAGTGTTCTTGTAGAGGGCGCTAGATGTGTAAAATAAATGTCCCAAATTGTTACTAGTATTTGTTTGCCCCGTGAATGGCTTCCTTCAGACTATCTTCACTGTGGTTGCTGATAAGACCCAATTCAAGTACACCCGTCTCCCATTTGGGTGAAAATCTTGACCAACAATTTGCCAAATTTTCATCCACAAACTAGTCACATCTGCTCTCCGCTCGATGACAGGTGCCGAAGTGGGAGCCAAAGTTTACCTGGATAATGTGCTATTTGATGCAGCCAAATGTAGTGTGCTGATTCGTGGGCATCGGGCTCTCATACGAAAGGTTCGTCGGGCACAATTTATTATCATTGAAAAAAGTGAATTGCGTACCACCAAGATGCTGATTTTTGTAGGTAAAGGCATTGACTCACGTGCACACAGCATGCAAAACCAAACACCCATCATTGCTGGAGCTTTCAAGATGTGGGTGAAAGGCATTGGGACCGGGAAAATGGCCAATGTGGAGCTGTTGCGACTCCTTGGTGTGTGACGGGTTCATGCCTAGTTGGGGCTGCCCGCGGCCAGGGTGAGCGCACGTGTGATCACGACATCAATTACAGAGTTTTATAGTACAGAAATACAAGAGATTTTACTATCAAATCTGAATGTTTTGTACATTTTTGCTTTGGGTATTGTTATGGATTTTAGACCCGTACAAAGATTTTGACAATGTGTGCAATTGTATGGTATTTACTGTTTTGCCCTTTGCCCCGCCTTAAGGGTCGTTCGAGATCGTGGGCTTATGAGTATTGGGTTTAACAAAGTAATTATCATATACACTTAGGCAGCTGCAGTGGCTCTCGAGGCCGACTTTGCTGGCCCTGTTCATGGCGCGGGTTTATCAGGCCTCCCATTATGGAACCGGCCCGTTTGGCAGGGCACTCATCCGTTCATTGGCCACAGTTCTCGTTTTTTCCCTGGCTCCTCGGTGATTTCCATGTTTATCAGGACTCAAGTCCCCTACATTCTTTGTTGATGCAAGCCCACCGACACATGGTGTCATTCCATTCTCTGTGGGTACATTTGAGCCGCACGGGTGCTACAGGGCGCACTCTTGCCCAAAGTGGATAACTACGCTCCCAGAAGCCGAACTGTTCAGGCCGTACAATGTGGCCAAAGTTGCTGCATATGAGGGGCATCGGTCCATTTACTTAGGTGTAGATAGTCAAATGGCAAAACAGCAGGTCACAACGTTCAGGGGGGCCACGTCATGCCCCAGTGGCCTAAGGCTGGTCCTATTTTGGGTCGATTCTTCACGGACCCAATGAGTAGGGCAAACAGCTATACCACCCTATCGGCGGCCCGGTAGGCTGCTGCAGAACGAATGAACAGGTGGGAGATCAGCAACCAGCCATACAAACATGTCGAGGTGTCAGAACCGCCTCTATGGGCTGTTCTGAATGGGTGTTGCAGGAAGGGAATGTGCAAAGGCCTTTAACTTGCTTCACAATTTGGGCAAGGCTTGCATTCACTCGCTCCATATCGTGTCACAGAGCATTGGCCACGTGTATTTGCCAGGACAGGGAGCATGGGGCGTTCAAAACTATAGTTCCGCAAGGGAAAGGAAGTTCTGAGTATAGCCTTGTTCTACCGAGTCCACCTGTGCCTAATTGTTTTCTTTACCCTCTCGCCCCTCCCAGCCCATCCTCGGTGTCATTGTTCCCTGAACTATCTGATACAGGGAGATGAGACAAGCTGCACTGACGGGTGTGTGGGTATTGTCACATGAAATGAAATCTCCAGCTCCTTTCGGCATCCTCTTTTCAGCAGAACTTCTTCTTGTCCAATGTCCAGTCTGAAGTTGTTATCTGTGTCGGCTGGCTGCGCAGTGATTGTGTTTGCCACTCTGCAGTCCATGACTGGCGCTTCGAGTGCGTCTGCAACATCCCGAGCGTGGGTTGCCCCGACAGCAGCCAGCACAACCCGACCTCTGAGAGCCGTGCACATGACGACAGCCTCTCCGAAGCACGCACCGCCTCGTCAGACCCCAGGGGGGCCTTACCAGTTTGGGCGCAGCATCCCGCCGCGCAAATTGGTGGCAATGCCACCTTTGGGCAGGCGCACGTCGCCGGTGAGCGTCGCGATGCTGGGGGGCCTGTTGGCCGCGGCAGGAGGCCTGCTGATGGCGTTGGTCGGCGGCACCCGGCGCCGTGGCACCTCGGCCATTGCCATGTTGTCGATGACCGGTGAGCAGAAGACTCTACCGGCGCCAACCGATGTCTCCGCCTCGACGCAGACCGCTGCAGGAGAGACACAGGTGTGACTTCCAATATACATCCCGATAACCCCCCCCCCCCGTCCCCCGGGTGACGTCACACATCATCTCTGGCCCATCATTGTGTATCTCCCGAGGCTCCCAAAGCAAGGCACAAGGCTTGTGCAGTGTATCACCCACACCCTCGACCACACCATGCGTTTGTCTATCTGCCGAGAGAAGCTTGAAAATCAAGTGCCGGGAACTGCCGAGCCTGTCCCCTTGGGTGTGCGGGGGGGTTTGCTCGTTTCCACTCGTAGCTGGAGAACCCTGCAGGTCCATGTGGACAGCACGGCGCCCGTGACATCGCAGACACCGCACGGTAGGTAGGTCTGTCGGTGAACCACCGGGCATGGCATCCTCACTCACCCCTTCTTCCAACCAAAAGGCGCCCATGGCCTTTGTTTGGCCACTGACGAGCCATCCTTTCTGCTTCACGTGCAGACGCGCGCTTGCACTCTGTCATGACCAGTCTTCTCATTTTGGGGGAAGGGGGCGACAGCCGCTGGCGGTTGACCGCCTGCCGTGGCGCAGAACCGACCGCGGTGGGCGACGCAACAACGGCGGTCGACGGGTGATTGAAGGCCGTTGGGCAGCTGTCCCAACCCGACCCAAGCCCCGAACGGCCGATCACGGAAAGTCCACAGGGGCAAAGAAACGAACAAGTGCAACGCTGTCTCCAAAGCAATTGGAATGCCCAAATGTGACCTCTTCGCCCGTTTGGAGCCCGTGGGGATCCATTGTGACTCCCCGAAAGTCCCAAACAGCCTTGAAAACGGGCCTTTTTGGGACGAAAGCCGGGTCAAAAATGGGTGAACAACACAAATTTCCAACAGATAGCAAACATAGTTCAAAGGTGCCTGGAAACGACCCGAAATCACTTGCTTTACAATCCCCAATGATCCACAATCACTCTTGGAAGAATGTGGTTTTGACTCCTTTTTGACCCCTTTTCGGTCCCAACATGGCCCTTTTCAAAGCTTTGGGGGAACTTGCAAGGGCTAATATGGGTCAAAAGCAGCTCAAAACGGCCTAAAACCACTTGGCATGCGACTCATGTGGTCACGGAACAAGCTCAAACGAGCGAACGTCCCGCACACGGGGGGGCCGTCTCCTCGGTCCCGGTACGCGACTCCCCCCCCCCCCCCCCCTTTCGGGCCCTCCGGGCCCACTTAGTTACCAAGGGTCAATGGCTACTGACCATACATATGGTGGCGCCGAAGGCGCCCAAAATTTTTTTTTTCATTCCCCTTGCCCACGTAGCATCCCTCCCCGCCCAGGCGGTGGAGCACCCCAACGCTATACTTGAACCCAACCTTGACTCTAACGCCCACCCCAACCCTCAGCCTGCTCCTAACCCTACACCTAACCCTACCCATGACCCTAATCAAGACTGAATATTGGGACCGAGCTGGTGGGGCAGGAAACATCACCTATGACTGGTGAGGGACATCAACAATGATTCACACATTGATGGCCATTGAGAAAGTGAAATCAGCTTGCAAGTGAACCCCATCACCACAAGGCCCACTTTCAAGGCTTTTTGGACATCTGAGGGGCCAAAATGCCCCAAAATGGGCTCAAAATGGGCTCATAATGGGCTCATTTCACCCTTTTGTGCACCCCAAATGGTCTAGGATGATTTTTGGAAAAATGCGTTTTTGACCCACTTTTTACCCATTTTTGGTCCCAAAACAGCCCATTTTCAAGGCATTTTGGGATTTTCGGAGGACCAAAATGGGCCACCACAAGCTCAAAACGGTCCAAAAACACTCGTTTTACCTTGGCACATGGTATAGGATCATTTTTGAGAAAAGTCATCTTTTTGCCCCTACTGGACCCTGTTGACCCATTTGGGCACCCACCTGTTTGGGCTTGAGCTTGTAGCTTGCCGCAGCCTAGTGGGCCTAGGTATGGGGGTCTAGGCGTCCGTTTGGGCAATTTTGAGGGGTGGAAACCACAAAAAGTGGGGGGTTGCGGGTGGAGTAGGTGCCCTCGGAATCGCATTTTGAGCCATGTAGCCAAAGATATGGTCTATTCTTGGTTTGTGGCTGTCGGCATTTGGAGGTTCTGGGGGCCTTTTTGGGCCGTTTCCGGGATGTATCATGGAGTTAGAGGGCCGCAAAGAGCTCGTTGACACGGGGAAGTCAAGCCGCACGTGAAGTGTACCCACCGTTTCCCTTTGTTTGGCCGTTTTGAATGTGTTCCAGGGCTTTTTAAGCCCAAAAATGGCTGTTTTTGGCCCTAAACTGCAGTTTTTGAAACTGAGGTCCGCCACTTGCGAATCCCGTTCCCGGCCGCCACCGTTGAGTTTCTTGCTCAAACTTTGTGTGATTGTACTTCACACCCATAGGTATCATCCATCAAAATTTCAGCCGAATCCGAAGCACCACGACGGAGTTCTGATTTTGGCCCATTTCGCGCGTGCTGCTTGCTTGCTGCTTGCTGCTTGCTTGCTGCTTGCTTGCTAAACCTGGTAGGTCCACCCTAGACACTAAAAAGGGTTATAAAACCAAGACTGGTTCCACCAGCTCGGTGACCCTAATCAAGACGGAATATTGGGACCGAGCTGGTGGGGGAGGGAACATCAGCTATGAGTGGTGAGGGACATCAAGAATGATTCACACATTGATGGCTCTTGACAAAGTGAAATCAGCTTGCATGTGAGGCCCATCACCACGAGGCCCACTTTCAAGGCTTTTTGGACTTCTGAGGGGCCAACATGCTCCAAAATGGGCTCAAAATGGGCTCATTTCACCCGTTTGTGCACCCCAAATGGTGTGGGATGAGGTTTGGAAAAATGCGTTTTTGACCCATTTTTGACCCATTTTCAGGGCATTTTGGGATTTTCGGAGGACCAAAATGCGCCACCACAAGCTCAAAACGGTCCAAAAACACTTGTTTTAGCGTCGGACATGGTCTAGGATCATTTTTGAGAAAAGTCATCTTTTTGCCCCTACTGGACCCTGTTGACCCATTTGGGCACCCACCTGGTTGGGCTTGAGCTTGCAGCTTGCCGCAGCCTAGTGGGCCTAGGTATGGGGGTCTAGGCGTCCGTTTGGGCAATTCTGAGGGGTGGAAACCACAAAAAGTGGGGGGTTGCGGGTGGACTAGGTGCCCTCGGAATCGCATTTTGAGCCATGTAGCCAAAGATATGGCCTATTCTTGGTTTGTGGCTGTCGGCATTTGGAGCTTCTGGGGGCCTTTTTGGGCCGTTTCCGGGATGTATCATGGAGTTAGAGGGCCGCAAAGAGCTCGTTGACACGGGGAAGTCAAGCTGCATGTGGAGTGTACCCACCGTTTCCCTTTGTTTGGCCGTTTTGAATGTGTTCCAGGGCTTTTTTGGCCCAAAAATGGCTGTTTTTGGCCGTAAAATGCAGTTTTTGAAACTGAGGTCCGCCACTTGCGAATCCCGTTCCCGGCCGCCACCGTTGAGTTTCTTGCTCAAACTTTGTGTGATTGTACTTCACACCCATAGGTATCATCCACCAAAATTTCACCCGAATCTGAAGCACCACGACGGAGTTCTGATTTTTAGCCATTTCGCGCGTGCTGCTTGCTGCTTGCTTGCTTGCTTGCTTGCTTGCTTGCTGCTGCTAAACCTGTTAGGTCCACCCTAGACCCTAAAGAGGGTTATAAAACCAAGACTGGTTCCACTAGCTCGGTGACCCTACTCCTAACCCTAATCAAGACTGAATATTGGGACCGAGCTGGTGGGGTAGTGCCTATGCTTCTTTGCGTACTAGGGTGGAGGAAAGTCAATTGGTCCGGGGATGGCGATTGAAGGTTGCATGCATGTTGTTGTGTGTTTCGTATTCCTCTCCCCTCATTTTGCATTGGCAACTGGTTTTCGCTTCATCGTGATGCCATTATTGCATGAATGTCACTGCATGTTTTGTTTTCCCCTCCCTCCTTTTGAGTTTGCAAATGGCTTTCGCTTCACCGCGATCCCATTATTGCACGAATTGCACTGTCTGTTTTGTATTCCCCTCCCGTTTTATGTGTTTGCAAATGGCTTTCGCTTCACCGCGATCCCATTCATTTTCGACTGCATGAGTTCCAACATTTGCTCTTGTGCGTGATAGGTAGATAGAGAAGTTAAAAAGTCCGCCTTGTGTCATTGTGTGTTCAGTGTTCCCCTAACCACCAGATATCCGCTCTCGTGCGTCAGGTAGGTTAATGATGTTGCATGTATGTCATTGATTGACTGTAGGTTAATGATGGCGATTGAGGGTTGCATGCATGTGGTTGTGTGTTCCGTAATCCCTCCCCTCTTTTTGCCTTGGCAATTGGATTTTGCTTCACCGCGATCCCATTATTGCATGAATGTCACTGAATGTTTTGTCTTCCCCTCTCTCCTTTTGAGTTTGCAAATGGCTTTCGCTTCACCGCGATCCCATTCTTGCACGAATTGCACTGTTTGGTTTGTATCCCCCTCCCCTTTTATGTGTTTGCAAATGGCTTTCGCTTCACCGCGATCCCATTCATTTTCGACTGCATGAGTTCCACAAGGCCCACGTTCAAGGCTTTTTGGACTTCTGAGGGGCCAAAATGCCCCCAAAATGGGCTCAAAATGGGCCTATTTCACCCGTTTGTGCACCCCAAATGGTCTAGGATGAGGTCTGGAAAAATGCGTTTTTGACCCATTTTTGACCCATTTTTGGTCCCAAAACAGCCCAGTTTCAAGGCATTTTGGGATTTTCGGAGTACCAAAATGGGCCACCACAAGCTCAAAACGGTCCAAAAACACTTGTTTTAGCGTCGCACATGGTCTAGGATCATTTTTGAGAAAAGTCATCTTTTTGCCCCTACTGGACCCTGTTGACCCATTTGGGCACCCACCTGGTTGGGCTTGAGCTTGCAGCTTGCCGCAGCCTAGTGGGCCTAGGTATGGGGGTCTAGGCGTCCGTTTGGGCAATTCTAAGGGGTGGAAACCACAAAAAGTGGCGGGTTGCGGGTGGTGTAGGTGCCCTCGGAATCGCGTTTTGAGCCATGTAGCCCAAGATATGGCCTATTCTTGGTTTGTGGCTGTCGGCATTTGGAGCTTCTGGGGGCCTTTTTGGGCCGTTTCCGCGACATATCATGGAGTTAGAGGGCTGCAAAGAGCTCATTGACACGGGGAAGTCAAGCCGCACGTGTAGTGTACCCACCGTTTCCCTTTGTTTGGCCGTTTTGAATGCGTTCCGGGGCTTTTTCGGCCCAAAAATGGCTGTTTTGGGCCCTGAACTGCAGTTTTTGAAACTGAGGTCTGCCACTTGCGAATCCCGTTCCCGGCCGCCACCGTTGAGTTTCTTGCTCAAACTTTGTGTGATTGTACTTCACACCCATAGGTATCATCCACCAAAATTTCACCCGAATCTGAAGTACCACGACGGAGTTCTGATTTTGGCCCATTTCGCGCGTGCTGCTTGCTGCTTGCTTGCTGCTTGCTGCTTGCTTGCTAAACCTGGTAGGTCCACCCTAGACCCTAAAAAGGGTTATAAAACCAAGACTGGTTCCACCAGCTCGGTGACCCTAACACTAATCAAGACTGAATATTGGGACCGAGCTGGTGGGGGAGGGAACATCAGCTATGACTGGTGAGGGACATCAAGAATGATTCACACATTGATGGCTCTTGACAAAGTGAAATCAGCTTGCATGTGAGGCCCATCACCACGAGGCCCACTTTCAAGGCTTTTTGGACTTCTGAGGGGCCAAAATGCCCCAAAATGGGCTCAAAATGGGCTCATTTCACCCGTTTGTGCACCCCAAATGGTCTAGGATGATTTTTGGAAAAATGGGTTTTTGACCCATTTTTTACCCATTTTTGGTCCCAAAACAGCCCATTTCCAAGGCATTTTGGGATTTTCGGAGTACCAAAATGGGCCACCACAAGCTCAAAACGGTCCAAAAACACTTGTTTTAGCGTCGGACATGGTCTAGGATCATTTTTGAGAAAAGTCATCTTTTTGCCCCTACTGGACCCTGTTGACCCATTTGGGCACCCACCTGTTTGGGCTTGAGCTCGCAGCTTGCCGCAGCCTAGTGGGCCTAGGTATGGGGGTCTAGACGTCCATTTGGGCAATTTTGAGGGGTGGAAACCACAAAAAGTGGGGGGTTGCGGGTGGAGTAGGTGCCCTCGGAATCGCATTTTGAGCCATGTAGCCAAAGATATGGCCTATTCTTGGTTTGTGGCTGTCGGCATTTGGAGGTTCTGGGGGCCTTTTTGGGCCGTTTCCGGGATGTATCATGGAGTTAGAGGGCCGCAAAGAGCTCGTTGACACGGGGAAGTCAAGCCGCACGTGAAGTGTACCCACCGTTTCCCTTTGTTTGGCCGTTTTGAATGTGTTCCAGGGCTTTTTAAGCCCAAAAATGGCTGTTTTTGGCCCTAAACTGCAGTTTTTGAAACTGAGGTCCGCCACTTGCGAATCCCGTTCCCGGCCGCCACCGTTGAGTTTCTTGCTCAAACTTTGTGTGATTGTACTTCACACCCATAGGTATCATCCATCAAAATTTCAGCCGAATCCGAAGCACCACGACGGAGTTCTGATTTTGGCCCATTTCGCGCGTGCTGCTTGCTTGCTGCTTGCTGCTTGCTTGCTGCTTGCTTGCTAAACCTGGTAGGTCCACCCTAGACACTAAAAAGGGTTATAAAACCAAGACTGGTTCCACCAGCTCGGTGACCCTAATCAAGACTGAATATTGGGACCGAGCTGGTGGGGGAAGGAACATTAGATATGAATGGTGAGGGACACCAATGAGTCACACATTGAAGGCCGTTGACAAAGTGGAATCAGCTTGCAAGTGATCCCCTTCACCACAAGGCCCACTTTCAAGGCTTTTGCGGACTTGTGAGGGGCCAAAATGCCCCAAAATGGCCTCAAAATGGGCTCATTTCACCCGCTTGTGCACCCCAAATGGTGTGGGATGAGTTTTGGAAAAATGCGTTTTTGACCCATTTTCAACCCATTTTTGGTCCCAAAACAGCGCATCTTCAAGGCATTTTGGGATTTTCGGAGGACCAAAATGGGCCACCACAAGCTCAAAACAGTCCAAAAACACTTGCTTTAGCATCACACATGGTCTAGGATCATTTTTGAGAAAAGTCATATTTCTGCCCCATTGGACCATATTGACCCATTTGGGCACCCACCTGTTTGGGCTTGAGCTTGCAGCTTGCCGCAGCCTAGTGGGCCTGGGTACCGGGGTTCTAGGCGTCCATTTGGGCAATTTTGAGGGGTGGAAACCACAAAAAGTGGGGGGTTGCGGGTGGACTAGGTGCCCTCGGAATCGTATTTTCAGCCATGTAGCCAAAGATATGGCCTCCTCTTGGTTTGTGGCTGTCGCCCGCCAATCTGCACAAAATTTGGGGCTTTTGGGGGCCTTTTTGGGCAGTTTCCGGGACATATGGTGGAGTTAGAGGGCCGCAAAGGGCTCGTTGACATGGGAAAGTCAAGCCGCACATGGAGTGTACCCACACTTTCCCTTTGTTTGGCCGTTTTGAATGGGTTCTAGGGCTGTTTTGGCCCAAAAATGGCTGTTTTTGGCCCTAAACTGCAGTTTTTGAAACTGAGGTCCGCCACTTGCGACACCCGTTCCCGGCCGCCACCGTTGAGTTTCTGGCTCATACTTTGTGTGGTTGTCCCTCACACCCATAGGTATCATCCACCAAAATTTCAGCCGAATCCGAAGCACCACGACGGAGTTCTGATTTTTCCCCATTTCGCGCGTGCTGCTTGCTGCTTGCTGCTGCTTGCTACTGCTGCTGCTAAACCTGGTAGGTCCACCCTAGACCCTAAAAAGGGTTATAAAACCAAGACTGGTTCCACCAGCTCGGTGACCCTAACCCTAACCCTGGCCCTAACCCTAGCCCCAGCTCTCACCCCAGAGGGAGGCCAAGGGGAGGTAACGGGAGCTTGTGCCCCCCCCCCCCCACCACCCCAAATCGCACCACCTGGACCCCCCCCCCCCCAACTGACCCTCCCGACCGCCCCCCCCCCCATCGCCCCTCCCTGAACCCCCCCCCCCCCCCCCTAGGGGCCTTCGGCCCACTTCTACTGGGGGGGGGAGTCGCGTCTAAAAGCGAGGGAACGGCCCCCCCGTGGTCCCGCATTTCTCGGGGTGAGTGCCGACATGTGGGACTACCCACCGCCCCTGCCAGCCCCACGCCCCTCTGCTACTGCCCACCAGAAGAGTCTCCCGACGTCCACGAGTACCTCGGCCTCGACCCAGACCGCCGGCGGGGGTTCGGCCGCGACGCAGTTCATGACCACCCAACAAATGAAGCGCACGCTCGTCGAGGACTTGGGGTATGCGGCGGAGGAGGCGGACCAGATGCTCCCGCAGTTGGCCGCGGCCGTCATCCGGAAGGGCACGCGGCGGCCGTGGGGCGATCGTCCGATGCCGGACGAATGGAAGAAGCCGGTGTACGAGGAGGCGGAGGAGGAGGGCCCGTGGGGCCGGTATGCGCCGGCCGTGGCGGTGCTGGTGATCGTGGCCCTTGGGGGGGCGTGGGCCCTGTCGTCGGGGCTGATCGTGTTGTAGACCGCGGGGGAGTCTC
This sequence comes from Eutreptiella sp. 'Long Island Sound 2002', assembly GCA_964036045.1. NCBI lineage: Eukaryota > Euglenozoa > Euglenophyceae > Eutreptiales > Eutreptiaceae > Eutreptiella > Eutreptiella sp. 'Long Island Sound 2002'. Next base: position 3,504,936 of record OZ038385.1, read on the forward strand.
TCGGGTGACTTCGGGGTGGGCGTAAAGCAATGCATGAGAGGCATTCTGGGGAGTCTATCAGTCCTCAACCTATTCTCAAACTGTGAATGGGCAAGCATCGGAGGCACACTTCTCTGCATCCGGCGTCTGTGTGTGGTGCGTCAAAGGCCATCCCTGGCCGACGGTTTGTGTGTGTGGGCTCGGGGCGGTACGAGGGAGGGAGGGGGGGCACCCAAACGGATCCCTCGCGCCCTTTGTTGGCGGGGGGTTTGCTGGTGCGAAGCCTGGCCACGGGGGGGGGGGCGGACTCACGCACACTCCGCGCGCACTTCTTTCGCTTTGTGCGCACCTTCGGGGGCATGGGAGCCCCGGCTTAGTCAACCCAAGGGCCCCCTGCCCCCAATTGCATCCCCCCGTGCACCTCCCCCACCCCCTCTGGGCCCCAGATAGTGCGGCGAGGTCGAGGCCTTGAGGCGGCGTCTTCAGTGTGGGGACGGCACCGCACGGGTGATGTAGCCGTATTCCCTCCTCTCCGCTCTGGAGACCCCAAGGCTGCTGCCATTGTTGGGTGGAGGAGCTGTGGAGTGATGCTACACCCCCTCCTCCCTCCCCCACTGCCCTTCCCTGAGGCCACCGCCCCACCTCCGGGTCCAAAGATGCGGAACAGTTGGGTATAGACGTACGGAGATGGGGTTCCGCCCACGGAGCCCGGCTGTGTTCACCCCCCGGAATCACATGCCGTCAAACGCCACGCACTCAACGCGGGCTCCCACTCTGGTCTTTGGTGGGGGACGATCAATGTTTGATGCGATGTCCGCGTTCTTTGCGGGGGGCAGGAGAACGGGGCTGGCGAGGTCAAAGCGCACTGAGTCCGAGAACAACAGGCTCCACAACCATGATGATGCTCCTCCTCCTAAACGGGAATTCTTCCGGTCGTCCGTGGAGCTATCTGGCGAAGTAGAACTGGAACCGGACTCAGATCTCCCTTTGCTGTTCAAGCGTAACAAATTTGTTGTTACGCGCCATTACGCGTCTTTAACTCGGTCATGTCCCTGGCGCTGTGGCGGTTGCCTTCCCCCTTGATCACTGATGACCTCCCGTCCTGGGCCCACACATGTGGGGCGGGCGCTGGATTTGTGTTGGTGCCAAAGCCGTCCAGATTTCGTTTGTTGGCTGTTGAGCGTGGCGGCCCCTTCGTCCGCCGGCGGACCTGCGGTCCCGCTCGCGTTCTCTCCTCCGCGCCCACGCCACCCCCTCTCGCCGCTGGCCATTGCCTTCACATGAGTGGCACTGTGGTCGGGCAGAGTCAACCGCCACCGCCCCACGAGACGTGTGTGTGTGTGGGGGGGGGGGGGGTCCACCATCCAGTGACCGGGTGAATGGGGAAAACAGATCAGACCCTTCAGCGGATGGGACGGCGCAGGGATGCAATAGAACGGCTGACAACCATTGGAGCCACCCCCCCAGCCCCCCCGGGACCCAGACTTTGCAGTGGGAACAAAGGAAATTGTACCAAATGAAAAATTGAATTGGGCCGTTTTTGGTGCACAACCGTTTGGGTTCCGCCCCCCCCCCAACCCCACCCCCACCTCTCCTTTCTTCCAAAATATGCTTGGGGGGCAGCTGGATGCCCCATGCTGTTCAGTCATTCAAGGGGGTGCCCGTTCCGTCATTCGAGGGGGTGTGCGTCCACACAAACTGGAGTCCAAAGAGTGTGGCAGGTCGAGGGCTGTATGTATAGGCGTATACACATACGCATGTATACACATGCATATGCGTACACGCGTATGCATGTGTGTATGCCGTGCATTTTTCGCTTATACGTCACGTATGCAGGCATATGCGTGTACACGTATACGCACGTATGCGTATATATGCGCAAACAGGCGTATACATGTACGTGTATACATGCGTATAGGTGCGTATACATATACGCGTATACACCTCCCCTATGTGCCTTCCTCGCTCGTTCAAGACCTGCCCCTATGTGCCTTCCTCGGTCGCTTCGCTTGCTCAAGAGACATGCCCATGTGCATGGGTAAACGACGTTTGCGAGCCATGTTTTAGGGAAGAACACAGTCCTGTAGACACTGTGCACATGCACGTTTACCCGGGTGTAGTCTGCAGACACTTGTAGACACTGTGCACCACAAGTTGACACGTCTTGCTAATTGTAGACACTCAGCATGTTGTAGATGCAAAAAGACAGTATTTGGGAAGGGGGGCTTGTTCATGTCCACAGTGTCTACAAACCATGCACAATGTCGATAAACTATGCACAGTGTCTACATGCATGTACAGTGTCTACAGACTCTACTCTGCTAAATGTGTATGTGCACAGTGTCTACAAACTATGCACAGTGTCTACAAACTATGCACAGTGTCTACAAACTATGCACAGTGTCTACATACTATGCACAGTGTCTGCAGATTGGCTTCAATATACGCAATATATACAAGCATACACAAGCTCCTTGTATATACATGGTGTCTGTATATGCGTATTCGTATATGTGCGCATACGCGTATACGTGTACGCGTATCCACGCATATACGTATACATGTATACATGTGTATACGTCGCGTATACGTTGCGTATGCGTACACGCGTATACATATACGGATATACATGTATACACATATAAATACATATCTGAGCACAGGGTTGAAAGGTAAAACAGCGCCGTTTGACCAAGGGGTGGTTGTCACGCAAGGGGGGGGGGGGGGGATGGGCGGTGGACAGCTCTGGATTAGCCGCTGGGGAGTACCACCTGTGTCTAGCGACCACCCTGTTATCAGAGGGTGGAATATTTACCGGTGGTTGTGCACGGGGGAGGTGGGGGTATGGCAAAATCCCGAATCAATCCGGTTCGTACACCCACTGCGCCTTGCACCAGCCGCACTGAGTGTGGACAGCCCGAGTCGAAGTCTGTTGCTTGTTTGGCGGTGATGTTAAGGAGCAACCAACATCGTGGACGCACCAAACAGCACACTTCGCAAACCCATGAGGCACGAGAAAACTCACCAAGGGCACTTCTACTCCAAAAAGCCGTTTCTTGACCTGAGCGACCTCACCTGAACAGCAGCAACTGGGGCTGACCAGTCGCTAGATCGCAGTCGATCCGAAGGGCCCGAGGGAATATTCTGAGGAGGGAGCTGGTGGGTTAGGCAAACAGTGGGTTGGTCAGGCAAGAAGTGGCCGGGCGTTATTCTCAAATCCACAGTTTGAGCCCCCAATGCGGCGGTGGCGCCCCGGGATGTGGGCACCAGGTCGGGAGGTGCCCTCCCAAGTCTGCGCAGTTTTGGCCAAAAGCGGCCGCTTTTTGGCCCCGAATCGATCCCGAAACCACCATGAGACCGCCACACAAAGGAAGGCCGCCACATGCTGTCCTCTGACGCCTAGTTGCAGGCGCCAGCTTGTTCAAACAGATTCCATTAGAGGGGTTTGCTTTGCATTCCAGATGTGCATTCGAGCATACCGACACCTTGCTACTTTGAGCGGACTTGTCATTAGCACCAGTCAGCTCAAAAATGATCATCAAGCGCTTGGGTCCAACTGCATAGTGCGCTTGATGCAGCTATCTCTTACTGAGTCCTGGGTGTGACAGGAGCAGGTACTACTGAGTGGCACATAGCACGGGGTGGATCTCCAGCGAAACTCAGTGGTGCTGCCGGGCACCGGTGACAAGCACTTAAGTGATCAGGCAAAAGCGTTTTTCCGAGCCAAAACGTTCTCCCCCGCCTTCTGCGTCACTTTGCCTATGGGCCCTGACTGTGGGTCGTGTGGAGCAGGTGTTGGCAGTTTTTGGGTGGGGGTCTGAGTCGCCCCCAGTTCTTGACCCTTCCAACATTCTGCAATTTTTGTAGCCGCGGTCATGGCTACAGGAGTCATTCTTGCAGTTGTGTGATGTTTGGCACATTGCATGTGGCTCCCCGCATTCCTGTGTTTGTCTTGGACAAGCAAGTGTTGCGATTGGCTGAGCTGAAAATACAATGACATCTTGCCACACCCTCTCACTCTCGGGACAGCGATCCGCTGTGGAATGTTTTTGGAGACCAAGAAATTGTCCGGCGGCCCGCCTCCAACAGAATGGCAGTGTGAAGAGCCCGATGTGGGATTCGGGGCTGCAGTCTGTCGAAGGTAGGCAAAGAGGGGGTCCAGCTTGGTCCCTCTCGCTCCATTGTCCCGAATCCCATGATCAGTCCCGAGGGAGGGGGGAAGAGGGAGGTTACAGGCGAAGATACCACTGTCAATTGATGACCAGACTCCGTGAGGAATTGGTGACTACCAGCAGCGATGGGCACATGCCATTGCTTTGTGTACGTGTGCTAATTGCACCTGTCTTGTTGTGGTGGGGATGAGGCATGGGGGGAGGTGCCAAGGGGGGGGCACCGTGCGCTGTGCGGAAAAGTAGTGTGTTCCCATACACAGGACTACTCAGATTCTCACGCAGTCCAAAAATTCAGATCATGAGTGAAAACAAACGATATTTCCCAGCATCCTCCAATTCCCATGCTGCAGCCATTGAGGCCTTGTTGCAAGGTGGAGCATACCTACAAGCTGTCACCTGACGGCTGTTCACCTTTGATGTATGCATCCGTCAATGGCTATGCAGCAGCCATTGAGGCCTTATTGCAAGGTGGAGCAGATGTACAGGGGCGCCTTAAGCGCCGTGCGCGCGCAGTGCAACTATTTGGGCGTCTGGCCGTAGTAGAAACCCATACTTTGTGGTACTTTGGGCATCATCGTTGTTTGGTAGTAGGTTTTGATGCATTGGGGATCTGGCATTTTTGGATGTTCACCCTGTTTCACCCATTTCTACTTTTTTGCACACATTTTTTGCCCATTTCCATCACATCTACTCTTTTTCTCGGTTGATTGATATGGTGATACACTTTGAGGGTGCCTGCTACAGGACATCATACTTCCCTCCTCATTTTCCAGGCCCATTTTCTCCATGGATCTCATTATTGGGGATAGGGTGTTCTACACCCGCTCCAATGGCCTGCGACCTCCTACCACGGTGGTTGGGACGGCTGAAGACGGACTCCTCCACTTGGAATACTACTAAGATGGGTTGAGAGTGGTGAATCGGCAATGCAAGATGGAGTCCATCTCCTTTGCCATCCTAAGTTCAGACTCGCCACCTGATTGCCCGACATCTCCGCAGCCCAACACACAGTCAAGTTCTCCCCCAAAGGCCTCTGGTCCTTCACCATGCCACAAGAACCAGGAAGGTCCCCCTCAAGGTCCCCTCCAGTCCAGTTTGGGTCGCCTAATTCTAAGGGTGTTTCCAAGGGGGGCGTGCCTAGGGGCTCTTCAGGGGGAACATAGTCTAAAAGTAGCGCACAGTGCGCGTGCAGTGCAAGGGTTCCCCCACAGACTGCCCAATCTAATGGCTTTACAGCTTTGATGTGTGCATCCTCCAATGGCCATGTAGCAGCCATTGAGGCCTTGTTGTGGGGCGGAGCAGATGTACAGGCTGCCACATCTGACAGCCTTGCAGTTTTGATGTATACATGCTCCAATGGTCATGCAGCAATTGAGGCGTTGTTGCAGGGCAGAGCAAATGTGCAGGCTGCCCGATCTGATGGTTGGCCATTGTTACCCTCAGGCTAGCCAGGTGGTATGCCTTGGACATAGGACCCCCCCAACAGTCACAGTGTTTTGGGATGCCACCAAACGCAGCTTGACCATTGGGTATGTTTCTGCCTACACTGTAGGGGCCACTAGGCCGGAAGGGTGGGCACTGGGACAATGTTGGTGACCACACAGCAGGCCACTGAGCTGTCAGGCACCTTGGGCACCTTCGTTGGCATTGACATGGCACACAGGAGAGGCAAAGCACCTGGTGTTTGTCCGGGGCTACTGTCCATGTGTTGTGGGGTAGGGCAGGGATCAGTAAGCAGCAGCAACAACGGCTCCCACGGAGGGTTGCACAGGTTGAGGTGATGATGAGGATGTGACCATCAGCCTCCAATGGCTGAGGACTGAACTTCCCCTGGTCGATCCCATCAGCCGTGCTCGGGATCAGTAGTTATAGAGGCGATTCGCCAGCGCCTATTTACGATCAGCGCCCAATGGGCGCCCAAGGGCACTGTGGCTGACTGCAACACATCAGCAACCATTAGGAGAGGGCTAGTGGCTCAAGGCAAGGGTACACAACACCAAAGTTTTCCCAAGGGACTAAGCAAAAGGTTGACAGTCATTGAGGGTTTGATCTGCAGATTGCTGGTTTCTGTTCCCTGCGGGGTGGGGAGTCGGTGTCGGAGTGGGGTCGGGGCATGCCAACACAACCGAACTGTCCCACAGTAAGCGAGGCTTGTGGGGAGGATGGGGGGCATACCTGAGGCTGATTCTGAGGCCAAGTCTGTGGCTTGGACCCCACCCAGCCCCATTGCAGTGTGTGCAGTGTATGCAGGATGGCTGCAAAAGTCCACCACCCAGGACCTGAATGACCTGGAGCAAGCCATCAGCGCCTCCCCCCCGGGCCGCCAAGAGCCGACAAACATACCAGCACGCACCCTACATGCACCAAGAAGCATGATAGGTACCCCAGGAACCCCCCCTCCCCCCTATGCTGGATATTGAGGTGCGCACTGCCCCCGCGGGCCAAGGTGTGCAAGCTGCATACCCCATCAAGGGCCCTCCCACGTCATACACCTCGAATCAAGCCCCCTCAGCAGCTGGCCATCACAACCCCAATGCACATCACACTCCCACAGACCACACCCTACCATGTGGCACCACAGCGGATTACCTTTCGGACGCCAGCCCCCCTCTCCCCAATGACTCCAAGGCAAGGGACTCAGCGGCTGCAGTCACTGTAGCTAGAGCTGCTTGATGAACCGCGGTCGCTGTTTGTGACAGACTCAGACAAGGATGCCACCACCACGTCCACCTGCAGCATAGAGGGGGATAGCAGCATAGATCGGGATGCCTTACTTCTTACACCCATTGCAAGATTATCTCTGCTGGCAATGGCAACAAGAGGGGCGCACCGTGTCCGACACCGCATGAATTTGAGACTAGTGGCAGCAGTGATCCCAGCTCGAGGGGCCAAGGAGGGACATGAAAACCTTGTGATTTGGCCGACGCCGTGAATCAACCCCCGCCCCAATTTTAAGAACGGGTTCTTAACTTTAGCCCGGTTGCTAGCGGTGGCAGTGGGGGTTCTTAAATTTGGGGGGGGGGTTCTTATTTCGTTTCTTGCCCACAAAACCTCCTCCTGTCACCAAAAAAAAATGGATATCTTCGATGGCTTGCGCCCACAGTGTGTGGACTCAACTGATTTGGATGACTCGGATACATCTAAGGACTCCGATATGGAGGTGATTGAACAATTGGTTGACCCTTCGGATGAAGACACTTTGAGCAGGCTCATTGTTGACATTGGTGAGAGTGAGGAGCTAGGTGAGACCAATGTGGTTCTTAACTTTGGCACGCTCCGTGGAAACTCCTCGGGGGTTCTTAAATTTGGGGTAGTTGTTAATTTGGGCCCGGTTCCTAAATTTGGGGCGGGGGTTTAAAGTGGAGAATGGGACGGCTCTATGCCTTTCGTATTGCGATGTGATTTTCAATTGAAATTGACTCGCTGATTTTGGTATTAGGTGGTTTTGTGGTTGGTTCCGGTGAAATGACCCTGCTGCAGTGTTGTTTTGCTCGCCGATGGCTATGTGTATGATGATATGGTCTGATGAAGTGTAGATGCCGGAGAACCGTAGCGAGGGGAAGGAGAGAAAGCTTTAATTGAATTGTAGGAATCGGTCACGGAATACTCGCCAAACGACAAAGGTGAGCCACAATGTGCTGTTGCATTGTGTTGCCACTGGGAAGGGTGAAGGGGCGGCCGCACATGATCGCCTGCACAGTTCTGTGCCCGCTCTGGGCACTTGGTCAATGGGCAACTGTACTCCATCTGGCTTGCCGCCAAAAACTGCGCAGAATCACTGCTGATGCCTACACCGGCGGAGGGACTACTAGATCTTGGCCCAGCTACTGCGGAAGGGGACAAAGCAGTGCCGTCAGACTCCTTGCGCATCCCCTTGCTACCCTTGTTCCGCACGACAGCGACGTTTAGAACGTTCCTAACGTTGGAGACACCGGGTATAATACGCGGGTACAGGTGTAACCCCTTTCGTGCACACACAACAAGTAGGACCTACCTGTGCTTTCTCTTTGCTTTCCGGATCTGTCTGTGCTTCCCCCTTCTCTACTTCATCCCGTTCTGCCTCCGTGCCTGCCTCCGCCGCAGCTCCGTCTGCCGCGTGCCCCTAAAAACACAGCAAAGCCACATCTCCGCACGACCCGTCTTTGCTAGTTTACCCGTTTGCGGAGGGGGTTTGGGGGCACTTGGGGTGCGCGGGCGCTTCCCCCTGGAAGTGCGGGATGCGGACGACCCGACGCTTGCATTGGAGGGCACGTCCATGTCTGCATCGAACGCATCTCCATCGTCCCCCTCCCCTCCCCCGCAGCGGCGCTGTCGAACGTCGCCACTTGTGCCCGCATGGACTACCATACGCCCAAAAAATATTCAGGGGCTTTGTCACCCCGACTCGTCAGCTCAATGCACCAGTGCTTGCTGGCGAGGCGGTATGCAAACCGCTCGATGAAATGCTCCCCGGCCACTGCATCAATCGGCCGGGGGGGACGCAATTATGTGCCACCTGAATGCGGCACGGGAAGTGGATCTGTGTCATCACTTTTGTGCGAGGGGCTGTGTGTCCCTTGACGGACACAATCCAATACCACCTCTTCGTGGATTCACGCTGCTGGCCCTTGACCGTTGTCCAACGCGTCCGCGAATACACCGGGGCGGCCTGCTTGTTCACCTGAACAATGTCGAGTGCACCCGCGCACCCCGGCATTATGTAGCATATGTACCTAGGGACCTGTGGCTTATACCCCAGCCCTTGAAAACAAATTTGGAGTGTCGGGTGCCCAGTCCAAACCGATTTCCTCCCCCCCCCCCTAGAAAAGTCAAGTGTGGCATGTCCCGACAACATCCCACCTGAGCAGCCCACCCCTCACATGCATGCTCCCCCTGAACACACCCTACAGTGCATACCTTGCCGTCACAGCGGCAACGCATGAACAAGGGCTTGTCGGCGCGCGCGTCGGTGCGCCGCTTCTTTGGACCGACGTGCCACGAGAAGCCAACTTGCAAGCCTTGTGCAGCTAAAATGGGGCAGCAGGGCGGTGCCCAATGCTGTTGAAGCAGCATGGCGGGTTTACCCTTTGGGTTGTCGAGGTTGATCCAAAACGGCAGAGAGAGCCACACAATGTCCCCGGATTCCACAGCCATGGTGGCCATGGGATCCCGCGCATCTGCGGGTGGTCAACTCAACAACAGAGGATGGTATGGGCACCTTGCCCCATCAGAACCAACTGGGGTCACCTAGGTCTGCAATTGATCCTAACAGGGCAGGCCCACACAGCTCTGCCATCCCTCGCCAAGGGCCAACGTGTGACCCTAGTGAGGGATGCCGCAAGGTTTGGACAGTGGGTCCGTGCTGGCAGCTGGATGATGAGTAAGTTCAGCCTTGGTCCGTGGCAGCGGATCAAGGATGAACCGCTCGACATCCACTCAGCGGTGCCTTTCGTCGGGGGTAAGGAAGCGGAAGAGGTCTACCTGCTTCCCTACCCTGGGAAGGGCGGGCAGACCTCTTTGCCTCATCGTGGAGGCAAACAAAAGCATGTCTCCATGATCACACACAATGGTCCGCCGGACCAAACCATTGTACTCCCCAAAGTGGCTTCCCACATATATGTCAACAGGATACTTATCCGAAGGGATAAGCATCATGGTGGGGAAGTGTACTTGGCAACCGATCTACATCGGTGTGCCAAGTGTGCTTCCCCGCGATCTCCCAGGTCCCGAACGTCTCCTCCAACTCCCCGGCCGCCAAGGCCAACCATGCAGTAGGGTGCAAGTTGCGCATCGTGGGCCACTGAGCTGAGGAGAGCTCAGCAGCCCTATTGCACGTCTCGCGTCCCAACAACGTGGCCAACTTCCCTGGGCGGGTCCCCCAACGGCGAGGCAGTTTGGGGTTGGCCCAACAAGACTCTCGCGAGTGCTCGTTGCTCGCAAGTGCTCGTTGGAAACCAGATCCTAGACTGCATCACATTGGGCTGGGACGTGCTCCAAGGAGGCCGTCTCAATGATATACCATTGTGAGGCCTCCTCAGGAAACAGGACGCCCTTGCAAACCCTGAAGCCCGGCTCCCTCAGCGAGTCATCCGACTCCAGAGGTGGAGTCGGCAACTAGTGTGAGGAAACCGGAGGCAACAGAGAAATGTAGGGCGGGGGAGTGCTACATCCCCGGAGAAAGTGCTTCTCCGAGGAGGTAAACAAGGCCGGGCAAGTGTAGTGGGGGACGTGCAAACACCACTCTGGTGTGATGGTGCACATTCCCAATGCCTCCCACCAGTCACCATCTACCACTCCTGCTGCATAGGACACGGGTTGCAGTACACCCTTCTTGCTGTGCACCTCATCGACACCAAGATCAGCAGTATAGCCATATTGCAAATCACTGGTGTCGATGAGGTCCAGAGCAAGCTGGCGGGCCTCCCGGTCCAGCTTTCCGGAGGCTTGTTGGAGGAGATTGTCCACCACATCCTCCGGAAAGCGGAACCGGATTGCCCGGAGGATCCAGTGGACGAGGCGCAAGAGCCAGTTGGCTTCTTGCATCCAGTTTTTCCCCATTAAGGTCTTGTTGGAGACCCTAATGTTGATAACGTGGGGGGGTTCAGATCCTTTGCCCAACGTTTCAAAGGATTGAGGTCCGATGAAATCCTCCCTGTGTACCATGCGTTGTTAAGAGGACATGGCGCACGGGGACGATTCACAAACGCCTCAAACGCCTTTGAAACGTTGGGGTTGATGACACCCGCGGGCAACATGATAGAGGGTCTAATGAGAAGAAGGAGGATGTGAATGTGGGGTAAGAGGGTGAATATGTGGGAAGGGAGAGGGAGAGGGATAGGGGTCAAACCAAGTGTGTTATGTATGCAATTCGCCTTCAGTGAACGTCAATGAGCTTTTAGTGAGCTTGCAGTGAGCTTTCAGTGAGCCTTCGTTGGTGAAGGTGAAGTGAAGGCGAGGTGAAGGTAAAGTGACCAATTCGCCTTTTCTGAAAAAGTACCCTAGTGATACAACCTTGACCAAACATCAATGTCAACCACCTTTAGACACTAAAAAAACATTATCAAGCATGCAACACGCACAAGAGACATGCACAAAGACAACGCAATGCATGACTTTGCCTTTGATGAGCTTGCAGTGCAAACTTACTTCACACGTCCAGACATCCATTAGTGAACCATAGGTACATATGGTCCTGTGTACAGCCTTCTCTTGTGCTTTGTGTGTTTGCAAATTGCACAACACCCCTCCCTTGTATGTTGTTTAGAAAAACCTCAAGTTTTCAAGTTCTCTTGGGTATCGTCAGTCTCTGGGGATAGAATCAACACTAACCATCCAGAAAACACTAGGAATTAACAGCAATCATCCACAAGGCATTAGGAATTATCAGCAACCATCCACAAGTCACCAAAAAAATGTGCATGATCAGGATGTTTAGAGGGGGTCTCAATCAAACTGAAGGGGCTTTAGTCAAGTCAAAGGGCCCCAAGAAAGACATGGTAGCTCCTTTTTCTTACTAAACTCCTGCAACCCATGTAAAAGGACTGTAGAACGATTTGGAGGAAGTTGCATACCTGCATAGTGCATACATGCCGTGAGCGGCTTGGTTTTCTCATGTCAAAGAGCACTTTGCTGGCTTGGAACTCCACAATATGTTTGAGAAGAAAAATGCCCCCAAAAGGTCCAAAATGGCCTGAATCTGCGCAGTTTGGTCACGCAGCTCCAAAACCAAGAATGGAGAGTTATCACCAGTGCCATACAGTGAGCAAGCCACGCTAGCTCATCTTGGTCTGCCCCAGCCCCCCCCTCGCCCCTCCTTCTAAAAAAGGAAACGACAGGGATGACTGCAGCATATGCATACACATTTTGGAAGAGGTGCAATATGGCTGGAGGAAGATAGCCTGCACCAAGACAGCAAAGACCCGTAGGTGTTTTGTCTTCGCCATCCGCAACCGCAATTTGCCGCGCATGGATTGACTTGTGCTCTCAGTCCAGTAAATCAGGCTTTCGCATCACCGAACCTAGGGCAAAGGTGCTGGGGGCCGGTGTTATGCATTTCTGAGTGTCCTTCGAGAATGTGCTTAGCAGACGCCAAGCCATAAAACGAACGAGTCCACTGCAGGTGCTCTGGGAATTGTGCCTTGTCGGTTTGTTGAGGATCTCTTCTTTTTCCACAGTTGCAAGGCGGTGTGGACCATGGCACAAACAATCTCTGTTACTCATTGCCGCAGAATGACTGCTGAAGAACATTCAGCACAGGGCCAACCGCTTGAATGTCAGTTCCCACGAGCGCTGACAGTGTCAACGATGAATCAGGGGGTATGTTCGCCTAAATGGTCACTGTGCTTCGTCAATGCATCTGTGTATGTTCACCTGGTTACTGTCACGCTCGGGAGACAAATCAGCAGGCTTTGGCTGCTCCCTGATAAAGCGTAGCAGGGTGAACAGCGCCCCAACTTCGACCTAACTACTGCAGGGCGGGCTATCAGGATGTTGCACGCAGTGTGCGCACACTGTGCAAAGCTTTTGTTGTCGGTTTGCATGTACACTGCTTGTTGGCCCATTTGGGGTCAAGTGGTGAAGTGAGAGAACGCAACATAAAATCCTTGGTGAACCGGCCCAATTCCACCTCCGTGGCACACACAACCTGCCCCGCTATGCACTCGTGCCCCGGTGGTTCTGAGAGGGCCTCTTCACTGTGTCAAATCTCCGGAAACATAAAAAGGTGCTGGGGCACCGTGCGTGCGGCCCCGCAATGACACCCCATGTGGGGCGCAGGCATGGGCATGGCCCACCAAGAAGTGACTTAGCACAACAATGAGGCAACTGCCCTCACCACTGCTCAGTCAGTTTGAGATTCAATTCAATTTTCAGTTCCGAAATTGGTATTCCAAAACCACCCTACATCTCGGCCATGTTGCCCAAGAGCCAGAACTGGCGTTCGAGGAAGGCGGTTGCCACCACAGGTCACATGCAACCGGAGCATTCTGCCGACGCCCTGTCGTGACCTCTGCCATTGTTTGCTCACTGCATGTCCGGGAGGAGGGACACGACACAGGGGAGGGGACTATAGGGGGGGATTTCGTGGGCAGGAAATTTCATGTGGGAAAAGTCGGGTTTCAAATTGCGAAACTTAACACACAACATCCAGGGGATTCCGCAAAATTTCCCACACACTAGCGGCAGATACTGTGGACTCTGGTGAGGTGTGGTGCAAGATTTGTGCAGGTTCCCCCGTGAGGGGGGACCCTATCTGGCAGATACAGATAAATGAACCCCCAAATCCTTCCCCCGCCCCTTCCCTGAACCCACGTTAAACAACCACCCAGAGAACCGAACCAAACAAAAGTCAGTTAAAGGCAGGGGGCCACTGACAGTGCTGCTGGGAAAATTTCATTTTTTACCTTTTCCTTCCGTTATTAGACAAGCGCTGTTTGATGGCTGGGTGCCTGGGTTGGCAAGGTTTCACTCTCACAACTCTCACATCTGCCCACCAGTGGACGGGGGGGGGGCTCAGGCATCCAAGGAGTCCAAGAGAGCAGGGCGGGACTTAAAATAAAAACCTTGAAGTCCCCAGGATGTTAATGTGCCCACCGACAGTAGCAGCGGTTGCAGCAGTGACAGTGACAGTTCTACTGATGTGACAGTTCTACTGATACTTCTAGTGATACTGGAAGGAACCAAAAAAGGCAGAACACAAAGTTCTCATCTGCAATTTGCAACCCAGGTGCAGATGTTGTGTAGTTTCTGCCTTCACTGCGCCACCAGCAGTATGCTGAGCCCCGAGCTGCCAGTGGTTTTCCCTCAATGCCTGAATTGTCTGTGGCGACACAAACGGCTCTAAAGTCATGTGGGCTATTTGAGGGACATGCTCTGCGTGTGCTGGCAGACTTGAAAAAGCGCCGACCTCTTGGGGTTGTCCCCAAAAAGCAAATGGCAATCCCGCCAGATTTTGCTGCATTACGCAAGAAGCAATTCTCAAACAAGTAGATTCTCAATCTTCTGCAACGTCCTATTTTGCGTTATCTGTATTGCAAGCCATTATCTGCATTTTTCAGTGCAGAGCCCCAGCCTGCCAACTTTTTGGGCATTTGTTTTGATGTCCAATGCTATGCATTATTTATGAAGGTGGTCTGAAAAGAGGTGGGCCACTGCAAACAATTAATGCCCATAAAGGGAAAAGAGCAAGGCCCAGGAGCTCCTTTGCAGGGAGTTAGGGTTGCCCTTGCCTGGGGTGTAGGTCGAATCCCACTGTCAAAGTTTGAACACATGTCAGAACCTGAGACCAATTTGACCCTCATCACTAGCAGAGTGTGGCAGATGGGTCTCCCCTGCATTGTGAGTGGCACCTGTGGCTAAGCTCTGCCGACCCTGCAAAGCCCTGGGAGTGTCCACGAAATTTACCGCACAAAATCCCACAGTGAAATTTACCACTGCCAACTTACCTAGGCACGAAATTTCTCACCCCCCCCCTCCTGGTACCACGAAACTGCCCTTTACGTTTGCGGAAAAGGGCTGTTTCCTTTTTGACTGTAGGGGCAATCGTTGTACTGTCTGTGTGATATCGTTTTCTTTTGAGCTCTGAGCGAGGCTGAGGAGGCAGGTTGGGTGTTTTGCTGTGCAGTGTTCAGTGTTTTGAGCCCTGCACGTCACGTCGAAACCGCTGCCCATCAGGTGCATGATTCCGAGTACGCCGTCCGAGGTGCAGTATTGGTCAAAGCCACTGAGGTCGCTGCCAAGTTGGCGGATCCAGCACAAGCCGCAAACTTGTCCTTTCAGAGACTGATCAGATGCAACATTGGCAACCCGCACGCGGTGCAGCAAGCGCCAATCACATTCTTCAGACAGGTGATGCTTGACACTCCTGACACTCTCCATGGCTTGTGCCCTCGTTGCGTGCTGTTGCCCGGGGTAATGGGCGATCTGTCATGTCTGCACAGGTGGCTGCGGCAGTTCAGTATCCACCCCTTGTGGATATGGACCCTCCGGTGCTGCCACAGGACGCCTGCAGGAGGGCCCGGGAGTACATTCAGGCCATGCCAGGTGTGCGCGTGCACGTATGCATGTGTGCGTACCCCCCCCCCCCCCCGCACTTTGCGTGAACAACGCCCTTATCAGGACAACAGCAGGCAACCCCCCCATATTGGGGGCTGATTTCCCCAATTTGCCCTGATTTTGTGCCCCGATTTGTTGGATTCTTGGCCCTGTTAATAATTGACAATACTTAGTGTCCACGTGTCTTACTTCTTGTGTGGACAGGCTGCTTTTGCCTCCATGGCCTGTCATGTTTGTGGTTGTCATGTTTGTGGTTGCAAGCGCTCCTCCTTGCAGGCAGTGACAGATCTTGCATGTTCTGTCCGAGCCCAAGTAGCACAACACCATTCTCAACTGTCAACAGATGCTGAATTGTGTTTACTCTGTATACATTACTGTCAACCCTGTCCATTTTTTGCTGCCAAACCTGCTGCTACAACTGTGACGAACATGGGCATGGTGACGTCTGCCATCAGTTCCACCAGTTCCATGACCGCTGCTATGAGTTCTTGCACCGTATCAGCTACTGCCACCAGTGCAACTGCTACGACCAGTGCAATTGCAATGACCACTGCAACTGCTACAACTTGTGTAACGGCTACACCTTCTGGGGCTGTGAAGAAGTCCAAACCACATGTACCACAGCAAAGAGGAGGACGCAAAAACGTGTCAAAACGTATTACTGTTGATCAATGCGTTTGTTGGCAATGGTCAACGGTGATGTCAATAACCGCATTCCTGAATGGGCAAAATAATTTCGCAGATGGGATTGCTGTGTGTATTCGTCTTGTTTGTTGTTGTGGCAGGCTTTGTTTGTGCACGAAAAACAACTTTTTCAGCAGGCTGACCACTTTAAGGCGGGTGATAAATATGCCCCCACCAGGATTTGACCTGGCATGTTTCATTTGTGAGGCCGGTGTTATAACCACTATGTCACTGAGCTTCGTTCCCTGACACAGGTCAAGGATCATGTACAAATCGGAGGGTGGACATTGTTTTTTGAAAATCAGGGAATGTGGGTTTCCATGTGATTCTGACTGTGCAATAGCCAAAAGAAAGGCGTGTTTGGGGATGGGGACAGAGATCTGGGACAGTGGGAAGCTGTGTTACCAACCACCGTGCTGAAAACCTGCTGAGAGTGGTCCCCTGATTTGTTGCCCCGATTTGTTCAAAAATTTCCCCCGAATTATGGGGGGGTTTGAGCAGGTGTTGTTTCTGCAACTTTTGGAGGGGGCTCACCGCTCCCGTCCATCGCAGGCGGTTGCACTGCTGCGGCTCGACAGATCAGGGGCCCCAGACCGTCGCCGCAATCCCGCAACTCATGGAATTTTCGCCATGGGCATCACCAGACTGACGCCGCCAGTGGCATCCTCACAAGAGGAGGGGAAGGGGAAAGCATTGACGCCCCCGAGAGGATTGGGGGCCCCAGAGGCTGGGCACGGAAGGGCCAATAGCAAAGACACCTGAGCCCTTGGTACGAGTCCTTCTCTCGCGCCACGTACAATAAGGGGAAGCTGTAGGGATGGCTTGGTGGCCCAGCCACGTCCTGTCCAACCCGTGTACGCACAGCGTGCAGGACCTAAATAGGCTGACCTGTTTCCGCAACTTTTGGAGCAGGAGCAGGAGCAGTGGTCTTGTGGCAGGCGGTCCGGGCACTCCAGCCGCACCTGCTGGTGGGCCGCCTCCTGCTAGCGGAGGAGTCCCCCAGGTAACTCCCTGATTGCACTGGGCGGCCGCACATGCCTTGGGCTGAAGGGACGGCCATACTTTGCCGCCCGCGACGGGATGGTGAGGATGCTTGATGGCTTGGCGGCGCATTGTGTCACACAGTGGCAGCGACGGCTCAGCAGACCCCTACATGCAGCGCCCATGGCTGATTTCCTAGGGGGATTCTTCCCCCCGGCACCAGTGGGCAAGGCGCCCTTGCGGCCATACCAGCGGGCGCAACGACGGCCGCGATGCCCACCGGCGCGACTGGTAGAGCAGTCCACCAACTCGAGTGCGGCACGGCTAGCGGCCACACAGGGGGTTACCTCTTCTCGGCGCGGGCTAGGCAAGGGACATGGGTCCACGGGAGGGCTCCCCACGCATGGGGCGCCGTCATGCGAGCGCTGCCGGGCGACGGGCCAAGGAGTCGCCAACTGGTGCCGATACGGGCACACCGGCCACCCCAGGGTAGCAGGAGCACCAACGGGCCGGGGATCGTATGTCACGCGACTGGGCATGCGGAGGCTGTCGCAGGCAGAGCAGGTCTCCGCGGCCAAAGGCATGGATGGCTGGCTGCAGCAGCCGCGTGAGCCGGGGGACTAGGACGCGCCGTTGGCTCCATCACAGGTGGCCCAGGAGCACAACAACCGGTCAGGGCCGGGCAGGGGAAGGAAGCGAGCATCGGAGGAGGGCCCCGCGGACGGAGCCCGGCGATAGCAAAGGTGCCACAAGGCAGCCAAGGATGCGGAGGGGGTGTCACAGCCACAGACTCTCCCCCCCCCCACCAGACACCCCGCGCCCCAAGCGGGAGCCGAGGAGCGGCACCTCCGCTCCCCCTTCCGCCTTTCTCCCCCCAGCTCAGGAGGGCATGGCAGCAACCCACACACCCCACCCCCCCGCCGCTGGCGGGGGCTAGATGAGGGTGGGTCGCCACGACGGTGTCACCGGTGGCGCCAGAAATGGAATCCCCACTTCAGGGGGGGGGGGGGGGGGGGGGGCAGCACATGGGGGCAGCCGGCCGGTAGCCCCTCAAAGGGGGGGGGGAGGGCTGGGGGATCCCAGCCGGCCCTCGGCGAACCGCCATCCCATGGCCGCGGGCAAGCGACCGGTGCAAGCCGGGTCGCCAGGGCTTTCCACCCCCAACAAGCCCAAGCAGGGTCACGGGGTCACAGAGGCCAACATGGCAAGTAGGGCGCCAGCCCAAGGACGTCACCACCCAGCAGTAGCACGCGGCCTCTTTGCTCTGGGCTTCACCAGGGCGGCTACCATGACGTCGCCAAGGGATGAGGGGCAGGGGAGAGCGTCGGCGCCCCCGAGAGGATCAGAGACCCCAGGTAAGGGGCACGGGAGGGCCCACAGTGAAGACACTTGAGCCCTTGGCGCGGGTCCTCCTCTCGCGCCGACAGTAAGGGTGAGGCTTGGGGGGCGGCACGGTGGCTCTGCCACGTCCTGCTTCTGCGCTGACCCCTGTACGCACAGCGTGCAGGACCTAAATAGGCTGACCTGTTTCCGCAACTTTTGGAACCCTGGAATTTGGCGGTTCCTTTTTGCTAGTTTTCTGTGAAGATCAAGTTTTTCCTGTGTCGGAGCTGGGGATGGTATTTCAGGGATCCTGATAACTGTCCTGCCACTTTTTGCCCCATCCTTCAGCACATGACTTTGATGATTCACCTCCATAGACGTGTGTTTCTGGGCGTCAATGATGCTTTGCTGCCTCGCCATTTATCATCCCCCCATTTCGCCCCAGTTTTCTCCTTTTCCCTCTTTGTACTCTTTGGCGGCCTTTTACCAGGCTTCTGCCCTCCGCCTTATTGTTGGCAGAAAGGCACCTAAGGTGTTTTATTGGCCACCGACGAGCATCTGTCTTATGTGCTGGTTGCCTCTGCCCTCACACTGCGATAACACAGCTGTCCACTCGGGGGAGACCCCTGGACCCCCTCCCCCCCCTTTCCCTAGACCCACCCTCCCTCCTCTCCTCTGATACACCCCCGGAGCCCTGCATGCTGCCCTCACCAAGTCCTACCCTTTGTGCTGCATCTGACACTTGGCATTTCCGAGTCTCTTTCAAGTTAAGCCAGTACAAGAAGCTGAACTCTCCAGCGCTAATCAGTGGTGTTGTTGATGCAGCGAAGAAGTGAGGGTTCTGTCAGAACTTTCACAGACTGGGCAGTGTCGACAGTTTCGGCAGTGTTGATTGTGTGGGTGTGTGTGTGTGTGTGTGTGTGTGTGTGTGTGTGTGTGTGTGTGTGCGTGTGTGTGTATTGCGTTGCAGATGGTTTGGGCCATTTGTGTTTGTGCGTGGGACCAGTTGCACAAATGGACGATCTGGTTGTTTTGGCAGGGAAGTCCGTGGGGTCGTACACTGAATCTGACGGATTGCAGTTGGTGAGAAAGCAGGTGGCTTCATTCATTGAGCGTCGGGACGGGTTTCCAGCGGACCCCAAGTCCATTGAACTCACCACTGGAGCCAGTGAGGCGGTCAAGAGGTGCATCCAAGTATGCTTCCCTGGCTTGTCGGTCGTACGCGCCTCAATGCGATGCACTCCTGGACGTAGCAGGTGTAAGGGGTGTTGGGTGTAGCTCGCTGCATATC
This sequence comes from Eutreptiella sp. 'Long Island Sound 2002', assembly GCA_964036045.1. Lineage (NCBI taxonomy): Eukaryota > Euglenozoa > Euglenophyceae > Eutreptiales > Eutreptiaceae > Eutreptiella > Eutreptiella sp. 'Long Island Sound 2002'. Next base: position 3,524,397 of record OZ038385.1, read on the forward strand.
CTGTCGACGGGTCTGCTCCGATGTCTTTCGGGGTTTCCTCTCGTGTTGTACTGCTATGTGGCGTGGCTCAACAAGCCGGGGCCTGTCGCCAAAACGATTCTCTCCGTCGATGTGTGCCACCTGCGTCAACGTGATCTGCTCCATAGAGTAGCCGCTGGACCGGGCGCCAATACGGACATGCTGGAAGAGATTCCCGCTGTTACCGCGTGCATTATGGACCAATGAGTTGTTTGCAATTTGTTGTTTGTGGTTTGCAAAGGCATGTGCTATAGGCATCAGCCTCTGTCCTGCTGGGGGCATACATGGCACAGTGTGATCGTGGGAGGGTGAAGTGGGCGTCTGTGTCTCTGTGCCTGTGTGTTGTCCATTTCTGTTCAGGTCATTCTGACCGATGTCAACGACGGAGTGATGGTTCCCTGTCCACAGTATCCACTCTACAGTTGTGCCATTACTATGTTCGGGGGCCACGTGGCATATTACTATTTGGATGAGGATCGAGGCTGGGCTGTGGATGCCAAAGAGGTCCACCCATAACACTATTTGCTCGCCCTTGTTGCTGGACGTGCAGTTTCTTCTCAATTATGTGGCTGTTTTTTTCTGGTGCACATGTACACATCCACATTTACATGCAATGCACATGCACACATGCGCGCCACACCTGCACGTGGCATATCCATATCCACATGCACATGCGCATGCACATGTGTGCCGTGGAGATGTGTTATAGAGTTTCACGAGGATTTCGCTCTGCAGCTGCGTGCGAGTTACGATGAGGCTACGAGCAGCGGCGTGAAGGTCCGAAGCATTGCAGTTATCAATCCAGGGAATCCTTGTGGATCGGTTTTGGACGTGGACACCATGAAGGATATCCTGAATTTCGCTGCCGAAGAGAACCTGGTGCTGCTCGCAGATGAAGTCTATCAGGTGGGCTATGCCGGTAGCTACCAGCTGCAACCCAGACGTGCACATGTCAGGACATCAGGGGTCGCATGGTGAGAGCCCTCGGGGCCCCGGCTGCCAACGCTGTAAGGGATACCGCCCCTGTGCAGGACAAAACTCTGTGGGTCATTCAGACCAAGGCTGAGCTGGCATGCGCTGCATGAGACGCCATCAGGAGGTGGAGTGAGGAGGTGGGGTCAACAGGAGAGGGTATGGCCACTGTGCGTTAGGACTGAGGGATGCCTGTGCCCACCGGTGCGTCGAGGGTTCTTAGAACCGACGCCGCCTCACAGCTCAAGGGTCCCACAGCGCCAGTGGAGGCTGATTACAGGCCCTGGCCCCCCACAGCCTCCAAACCCCCAGACCCAGGCCAATGGGGAGGAGCAGTGCGTTCAGTAGGTCGATGTGATGCAGTCGCCCCTGCGACAGAGTGGCTGGCGGTGCACTCCCACAACAGCGCCCGCAACCGCCGCGTCGGGACTGGGGCGTGCTCACCAGGCGCTCCAACTGCAGCGCCTGGTGGTGCCTGTTGGTTCCCACTGAATACGCACTCTGTCACGTGGGTCGCTGCGTGAGCGGGGGGACGGCGGGTGGTCCCGGACGGGGGGAGGGGAAGGTCAAACAAATTTTTGTCATATGATTGTTCTTTTGCATTTTTTAGGTCCCCGTGCAACTCTGAGCGTCTTGAACACACACAAGTGGGAGGGTGTCGAAAGCCGTTCCCCATTCGCCACGAGTGCACACAAGCCAGGGCCACTCGGGAGACACACACCAATGCCCCGTCCAAAGCACCCAACGGGCACTGCGGCCTGAGGCTTTGCATTGCCCCGGGGGGGGTCTGTGTGGCGCGCGGGCGTCCGTCCCGGCGCTGGACTGTGACGAAGGGCACGTGCGGATCGCGTCCGTCCCATGGGGCCCGAGGGGCGGGGGGATGCTGTGCCTTCCCTCTCCCGCCGCCCCATGCCACTGGGGTCTGTGTCGTTTCGGAGGCGTTGCCTCGTGACCAAGGCACTGCACGTGCCCCGCAGATGTTGCACCCCCGTGCCCTGCGACCGACCCGACTGAAGGCGTTGGGGGGCCCCCGGAGGGCGGCGGTGACAGCGAGGCGGCCCCTTCCGGGCGCAGGTACCGTGAGGTCCCGACTGGTGGGCCTACTCTGCCCCCGTCATCACTGCCCCCCAGGGCTTTGCTTGAAGGGGAGGGCGCTCTGGGGGCAAACTCAGAGCGGTAACAAAGCGGTTGGGGCGCACTGTAAAATCGGTTGGGGGGTAGTAACTGGCGGTTGGAAACGCGGGTGGGGGTGGTATTGGGGTTGCGGACGTGCCTTCGGGTAGTGTTGTAGGAGGGGCGTTGGGGGGGGGGGGCGCCCCCCCTCCCTTCAAGCAAAGCCCCCCAGCCCCCAGCCCCGCTGGATACTCACTGATGTGGCACCCGGAGCTCCCTGGCCCTGTTTGGCACCTCCTCACAATCAAATGTGGTGGCGGGCGCCCTCCACACTCCGCGGTCCGGGGGATGACTGTATGTCCCACCGGGGCAGTGGGGCCTGCAATTGTGAGCAGTACAACAAGCACTGCTCTCTCAGCCACGAGACTGAACCCCCCCTCCCCAACAGATGACCCTCCCTATCCCCAAAAGGTCACACAGCGGGCCCACCACTGCACCGCGGCGCCCGTACGGAGCCTCAACACGCACTCTGGGACCACCCACACACGTTCCGATGCGCGGCCACGTTCTGGGTGCAGGAGAACGTGTACGCTGAGGACCGTCCATTCCAGAGCTTCAAGAAGGTGCTTCGCATGATGCAGCAGGAGAAAGGGGGGACCTCCGACCCCATCCATTCCGCACAGCTCATATCATTTCACTCCACATCCAAAGGTACCGGTTTGCCTTCCCTCCCTCCTCCAAAGGGTCGTTGGGGACGCAGGCAGGGGCCCATGCAAACAAGCCTCGGATCTCAACCCCGTCAATATCAACAGCGGAGTGTGGCCCCCCAAAATGGTGTATCGGATTGTTCTGTCTGCCGCATTGGGCGCTGGGGCTGAGCAAGGGTCGGAGGCACACCCCGGGACGGATGGCAGCAGCATGCCTCACGCCAACAGTGTCCGCTCCCCCCGGAGGACTGCACAAGCGGACAGCCCACGGGGACCCTTGGGTATGCCGCCTTCTGAGTAGTGGGGGTGGCGCTTGTGTCCCCCCGGAAGGAACACTGCGCCACAGCGCCGGCCGGGGGTATTCGGGCCACCTCCTCAAATGACCTGCGAGCAGAATGGCAGCGGAACTGCAGGGCAGTAGATGGACCGCAGGGCACTTGGTGTGCGACGTCAACCGCAAAACGAAACAAAGGAATGCAACAGCGGCGTGAGTGACAGGATTCGATGGAATTGAGGGAATATGGCTGTTCAGGTCCAGCAGCGGGATGGGCAGAACAACTGTGTTACAGGGGCCATCCATTCCAAACCCCATCAGTGGCGACAGTAGCACGGGGGGGTTTCCTCGACCATCATATTGAAAGTGCTGTCCCACATTTTCGGGGGGGGGTAAATGCGGCTCCACCGCCATCAAGTTGAAGGCGAAGGCCTCGTCAGTCGTCCATTCCTCAAAATGTGCTTCGCCTGCAGGTGTATTGGGGGAGTGTGGACAGCGCGGGGGCTACATGGAGCTCGTTGGCTTCAGCACCCGAATGTTGGCTCAGTTCGCCAAAGTGGCCGCATCGAGCCTTTCATCCAACACGCTTGGGCAGGTGCTGCGTGTTGCAGACTTGTGCTTTTGCTTGGCGGCCTCCGGCATGGCCCCTCGATTCTTTCTTACCCCAACCCACACTACCCTCAGTGCCCAGCCCCTCCGGCCCTCGGTCCATCAGTTGCCCACTTTGATCAAGTTGACTGGGGACGAGGCGGAATGCGGGAGCAGGGGCTGGGGGATTGGAATGGGGTGACTTGGTGGACTGATGCAAAGTGGATGCATTGCGCCTCTCTGGGGTTGTCTGGATGGTCTATCCATGTCTAATCTATCAGCCTTGTTGGACGTGCCCCAGTGACATCTGCAGTGGCGGTCATGCCTCCGCTGAGTGTTATGGACACCCTATTTCCCGGAGGTGTGGGTGGGTGACTTGCTGCCTAACGAATGGGTTGAGTCTGTAATATCTGCCTCAAATGTGTCTGTGATATCTGCCTCAGCTGTGTATGCAGTCCGCCTCAATTTTCAGGCTCCTTTTCTAAATCAGTTTCCGGTGTGGGTGGATGGATAGGTCGGCCGGGGGCGGCCAGCGCCCAAATAACCCCCCCCGCCGGCGGAGGTATCGACGCAGGGGCGATCCCGGGCCCCCAAGAGCGGTCCCCACGCGGGGTCCTGGTATCCCGTTTTTTTTTGTGGTGCTGATTGGAATCGAGGTATTGGCCACACAATTGTTTTCGGGGCCCCGAGCAGTCCCCCAGTCGCTCGTGTCGCTCTCGCCTTTGTTTTGTGCCGGACCCCACACCCGTATTGCAGAGGTGGTCTGGAGCCGCCCAGTGTGACATGATGATCGACTGCTTTGCCCGGGACAAAGGGCGTGCTCACCCTTGCCCCCGAAGCAGGAGACAAACCGTTCGTGACCAGTTTTTGTCTTGCATCACGTTCTCATGTCGGGGTATACGACAGGTCGTCAACATGGGCCGTCGCCGGGGTGGCAGCCCCCCTTTCGGGTACCATCAAGTCCTGGGGAAAGGGGCACGGGGTCAAAAAATCGTGAAAATGGGCCATGGGACATTTCCAACCAGCGCGTCGAGGGCAATTCCAATGCGGAGCGTGCGATCTGCGGATGCCTGTCGCTTGGAGGCAGGTCATTCCCGCCGGCTGGGGTCCCACTTTTCGCCGGCCGGGGTCCCACTTCCCACCTGACGGCGTCCCGCTTACTGCCGGCCGGGGTCCCACTTGTCGCCGGCCGCGGTCCCGCTTCCCGCTTGCTGGGGTCCCACTTTTCGCCGGCTGGGGTCCCACTTACCGCCAGCCGGGGTCCCACTTCCCACCGGCCGGGGTCCCACTTCCCACCAGCCGGGGTCCCACTTTTCGCCGGCCGCCGTCCCACTTGCCGCCGGCCGGGGTCCTCTTACAGGGATGGGGATGGGGAAAATTGCAGCAGGGGAAAATTTCGTGGGGAAACTTTCGGCTTTCAAATTGGTGCCGATATTTTCCCCACGCCATTTTTTGCGCGACCAGGACCAAACCTTTGCTGAATTGCTGGATTGCTGATTTGGCATGCGCTGTTCCCCAAACTTTGGGGGTGCCGAAATTTTCCCCTGCCGAAATTTTGGCCGCCGACAATTCCCCCACCCCTGTACAAAGTGGGGCCAAGTCTGCCTGCCCCCAGACCCTCGGGCTGCCGCCCTTGCCCAAGCGTGACCGGCGCATTGCATCTCCCGTCTTGTGTCTGTCTGTTCTCCAGGTGTTTGTTGGGCTAATGGTGTGTCCCCCTGTCGAGGGCGAGGAGAGCCATGAACTGTACCACAAGGAGTACTCCCGCATATTCGAAGGCCTGCAGAGGCGGGCCCAAACGCTCTGTGCAGCACTCAATGACATTCCAGGTCTGTCTGACGCGCGCGGTCCTGTTCCTTGCCAGCCCCCCCCCCCTCCCCCATTTTTGTGGGCAGGCTCGCGTTTGGATAAGGTGGCGCGTCTAGTGACGACACGGCGAGCCTCAAGGTGGTGGCTGAGCACAGGGGCACGTAACCTCCATCAGCACGAGGTCGTGCCTTGGTTCCGGTCCTGTCGGACCCTTCGGGGGGCGGGTCGTGTTCTCGGTCTTCATGATGCCCCCCCACCCGCTCTTCTGTCCGTGACGGCATTCGTCGGAACTCAAGTAAAAGCAACGCAACTCATGCCGGACGCAGCAATTAGCCCGTGCTCCGAGCGGCGCTCGGCGGCCACCGCCACCACTTTGGAATTTTTCCTCTACACAACACGAATACGTACGTAAGTTTTGCGGACCTTCATGCCCCGCATCCTGTACTTGCTGCAGGTGTCTCTTGTCAGCCCATTGCGGGTGCCATGTATGCCTTCCCCAACATCACGATCCCGACAGCGGCCGTCAGTGCGGCGGCATTGCAGAACATGAAGGCGGATGAGTATTATTGCATTGACCTTGTGGAGAAGACCGGGATAGTGTGTGTACCAGGCAGTGGATTTGGACAGAAAAACGGTACGTCTGTCGGTCATGCATTCTCTGCGACTTGTACCAGCATGTCCTCCACATGTCTGCCTGCGGCAGTCCAGGTCGGGAACGGGTTTGAAATCCTTTTGCAGATGAAGTTTCAAGCCCAGAACACCACCAGCTGTGCACAGCCTTACTGATGGGAGAAATTCTGCGATCTGCATACTTCTGCATATGCTCGCATTCTTGTTGGGCATTTTTTTCGGGCTGCATTGTTGAGAACAGTAGGCATGGGGACAGAGCTGTTGTTGGTCTTGATTACAGCCCCGAGTGGTGACGTAGCCCCAATTGTATTTGCCAAGGCAACGACAAACTGCAGTAAGTCATTGTTTACAGGGTTCCATATGTTTCATCGCAGTGTGTGTTATCAAAAATTGGCCACCGCATGCATGTACCCGCAGTCACCGAATTGCTTCAGCTACACGCTGATGACTGCATTCACAAGTCATGCTGCCCTGGCAAACACAAACGCAATGTATTGCGATGCCTCAAAAGATGGCCAAAGGTGGTCAACAACTGGTTGAGATGGTGGCGCTTGAATCTCTTGCTTTGCGGCATGCAGTGTGCACCTCCTGTGCATGCCTCTGGGCACTGGGAGGATGTGGGCGTGGCGGTGCTGGGGGAGCATTCTTCGTCCTCCTTCCTTTGTGGCTCAGGCCTGCCTTGGGGTTGTTTACAATCTTGGGGGTGTGCCACAGGGTCAAACCTATCCATCGTTCGACCGAGACCGCGTGCCTTGTTTCACGAGGTGTGTGGGAGGCGGGGTGGGGTTGGCACTGACGAGGCGCACAGGGGGGTTGGCGCTAACGAGGCGCACGAGGGGGGAGGGGGGTGGTGCTAACGAGGCACGCAGTGGGGAGGGGGGGGTTGGCGGTGCACACACAAGGCGGTGCATACACAAGGCGGTGCACACACAAGGCGGTTTGTAGCCACCGTAGGAGTCTTGTTATTTAGGGGGGGGGGGGTGGCCCCCGCGTCCAGCGAAGCGAGCCGAGGTGCCCAATGTGTGTGGGAAGGGTTGGCGGTGCACACACAAGGCGGTGCACACACAAGGCGGTGTGTAGCCACCGCAAGAGTATTATGAAAGAAGCGGGGTGCGGGGGCTGGCCCCTGCGTCGAGCGAAGCAAGCTGTCTGTCGAGCGAAGCAAGCCGCGGTGCGCAATGTGTGTGGGAAGGGTTGGCGGTGCACACACAAGGCAGCCTGTAGCCACCGCAGGAGTCGTGTTATTTAAGGGGGGTGCAGGGGCTGGCCCCCGCGTCGAGCGAAGCGAGCCGTTTGTCCCGGTGCACGGTGGGGGGGTTGGCGCTGCCGAGGCGCACGGGGGGGGGGGGGGGGGGGGCTAACGAGGCGCATGGGGGGGGGGGGTTGGTGCGTGGGAGGGGTTTGGCGCTAACGAGGCACATGGGGGGGATGGGGTTTGGCGCTAACGAGGCGCACGGGGGGGGGGGGGGATGGCACTAACGAGGCGCGCGCCGAGCCCAATTTGCGCCTCGTGTAACGAGGCGCGCAGTTTCAGCCAAACACTCAACCTATCCCGCCTTGCTGCCCATGATGCATTATTGCATGGGCGATCCTTGGCACAAGCAGTGCACAAGGTCCTTGCACAATCCTCCCTTGGTTTTCCCCTTGCTTTCACTCAGCCTCAGTGGGGCTCTAGCACTGCGGAATCTGTTTTTCGTGACAGACAAGCACTGGTTTGTTGTCACCAGTGCTCGAATGGAGGATGCAGGGTTTGGCTTTGAAGCGGGGCGTGCAGTCTGCTGTGAGACAGAGCAGTGTGTCTTCAACGGTTTGCTGTCGACCATTGTTGAGTAAGAAATGTTTGTCCGTAGTTTGTTTTGGTGCACTGTTGATGCATCGCTGGTCAAAAACTAGCTGTGAGTGAGTGGCATTGGCCGGGCTGAGGCAAAAGCTCAACTATTGGCAGACGCAGACGAAACCCATTCCACTTGTCCTGAAGGGGCCGCAACGTGATCCTACATCGCTCCTGCCCACGGCTCCATTTGTCCAGGAACGTGGCATTTACGGATGACCATTCTGCCCCCAGACGACATGATGGAGGAAGTCATCAGCCGGTTCCGGCAGTTTCATGAGGACTTCTGCCGGAGATACGCTTCTGAAGAATAAGCGAATCGGTGCATCGTCTTCCCTGCGGTCCAGTCTGCGCTGCTGATCTTGTACGCCGCGGCTGGTCCCCCATGCGATTCGGCGTCACACGCGACTTTCAGTCCGGTGTTGAGGTCCAGCGTCTCTCGACGTACCTCCCATCGACCTCTGGTTTACCTTTTCGTTCAGGGCACTCATAGGGTCCCTCATTCCTTGGCACATGTCGGTATGGGCGCACGCAGGTTGCCGCACCACGGCATCCGGCAGCAGCCCCCAGCCACTTGCCTTGAGCTGTTGAGTTCGTTGCGTTCTATATTTGTGGTCCTTTCTTAATTGCGGCAGGACATCAGTATCGCAGCCAAGAGCGTTTGCCTTGCGATTGCATATAAATCCCAAGCCTGCCTGCGTGCGTGCGTGTGCTCACGCGGTGGGCTCTTGGTGTGTCCTATGCACGTGTGCATGTGTGACTAGCTGCTCATTTTTCGACGCTGAGTCTTTCCCAAGACAACTATTTCTAGCAGAATGGAGGCACTCCACCGTTGTCTTTTCTACCGCCTTGGCGTCTCAATGTGTTCCGGGAAGCGCTGAATGTGATGTTCTGCGGATCTTCGGAAATCTATTGAATTCTTTTTGCCACTACTTCCTGGCTCATTTTGCCACAATTGCCCCATTTGCACCATCTCTCAGCACGTTTGAGTTTGTGGCTCCAGGAGCAGAGCACGGTGCATGATGTACACAACGAGCATCTTGTAGCTGGCGCATCCGGCCACTAATGGCTGATGTATTGTTCCTGATTGTGTATTCCTTACTTCGCATCTCAGTAACGGAACAGCCAAATGCATGCAATGCCCGGAAGTATGAGGCTCGTGTGGGTGCTGTGCGAGCCACAGCGCCGTCGTCGTCGAATTCATTTCCGATGTTCTTGTTGCACGTTGCGTGCTCGGATCGGGGTTGTGTTGATGGCTTTCACTTGGTTTACGTCCTTGGTGCGTGTCCAAGACCCGCTCTACTTCTTGTAGAGGGCTGCACTTCTCCTGGGGCTCCTGCGCACGAGGCAATGTTTCAAGACTAGGTCATTGCTTGGTGCGAAAAACCCCCACCCCCGAGGGGGGTGGGTGCATCAGGAGGCCAAAACCAAGTTTGTACATGAAACGGGCCTCTAATGTCGGGCCCCGATAATAAAATGTCATTTTTGGCCTGAGGAACATTTTTCTGACGTGTGTGGGTGGTTGGGTCGTCTGGGGTTGGCCAGGGCCCCAAGTGCCCCCCTCCCCCTGGGTCTTTCAGCAATGGCCTGTTCAAGACTTGGAAGCCGTTGCAGTCTCAACGTGATATTTTGAGACGGATCTCCCTGTTCAACAGTGCCATCGTGATAACAGGCCAAATGCCATCATGGCTTTGACAGTGTGCGTGCCGTACACTGCACCGCCGGAGCTCATGGGGCTTCTTTAGGGCATATGTATAGCTCTCTATGGGTGCACATGCAGCACAATTTCATCAACCTCCTGGTGGCAAGGGATACACCCACCTGTGACGATGGCACTGTGTGCGCATGCACCGCATGCAGCACAAAACAGTTGCCTTCCCAAAACTACACATGCCTCAACAAATACTGCATCACGCCAACTCTGGCAACGGCGTTCATCTGCGGGCAACTTATAGCAACCACACTCCTAAATCAACGACAGACCAAGAGTCTGTAGCTTGCTGCACAGCCCAAGGAATTGGAGTTCTTTGGCAAGAGTGACAAAGGGAGCAGATCTGTATGTTCTTGCGCAGTGTGTAGAGCATAGCATGCTTCATGGACAGCGCCCCGCACGGAACAACGCTGCCCCCCTCCACAGGAGGGTAGAATAGGATCTCTGGCTAACTCAACCGGGCTGAGCATAGGTCTCGCAACTGCAAGGTTGGGGATCGAGGGTTCAATTCCTGGTTGGAGAACGTCTAGGGGTGGGTGGCAGCATCCGTGCATCAAGGGCATCTGTTTGGGAAATCGCCCAATCAATTAGGCCATGGAGGCTGCCTTGCTGGCAAATACCACCAGCCACGGTTGCCCCATCGCACAAACAACACATGGGGCAACAGGGCGAATGACAGACTCGCTGAACTGATACCGTGGAGCTAGCACGGTGGAAGCCACATATCTGCCACCCCACTTGGGCGAGTCAGGTTCTCGGTTTGATACATAGCACTGGTGGAGGATCACAAGCAGACAGCCCTTGTGGCCTCATGGGCTGGTACCAATCAGAGGCTAAGCTTCCCAAGCCAAGGATGCAGTGCGAGACGGGTCATCTGTGTAGACCTGGTAAACATTGTAATGCACCCCCCCCTCACCTTCACAATAACACGTGTCACTACCCCTTGTGATGAAAGCGGCATGTCGCACCGCTTTAATCGCCAACAGGCTGCGAAGTTTCACAGATAGTCTGAGAAAGTCATATGCAAGGTTTGAAGGATTTTGTGTGCATGTGGTGATGATGATGGTGATGATGATGATGATGATGATGATGATGATGATGATGATGATGATGATGATGATGATGATGATGATGATGATGACAATGATGACAATGATGACAATGATGACAATGATGATGATTGGTCTGACTTTGTTGGCAAAGGTGGCCATCTGAGGGGAAATAGAGCGCCGTGCGCATGCCGAGTGCAGCTTCATACTATGCTGCACTACTACCTACTAGGCCCATGTTTTGTGGTATTCGGGACATTATGCTCGTTTGGTACTAGGTATTCAGGAGTTTCTTCTTGATTGGGGATATGGCACAGCGTAATTTTCACCCCTTTTCTCCCTTCACCCAACACAACAAAAGCTTGCGTCTTTATTGCCTGAAAGTGAGAAGCTAGGAATAGGCTAGGAATAGGAGCTAGGACTAGGCTAGGCAAGGAAAGGAAGAAGCTAGGAATCATTGGATAAAAGCGCAATGTCATGAGCCTGAGTAGACCACACTTGGACACCATGGATGGGGACTGCTGTCCATATTGGCCATCTCCATCTCGCCACTCACAAGAAGGATTGCTTCTACTGCATACCCACCTCAGCCCGTGCGTGCTAGGTCCAACATGGGGTGCACTGCTTCATGGATGCACAAGAATGTTCACAAAATTGTTAGATTTTCGTACAGTCCTCAGATTTTACCCTAGAAAGTGCTGTGTGCGTGCTATGCAGATTTGCCCTCCATGGATTGTGCAATTTTTGTCTCCCATATACATGCTGCTCGCAATGGGTCGATTCGGTATCGTCTGCATCTATAGCTTTGTGTCTTCCTAACATTTGGAATCTCCAAAGGATGGTGAAGATGAATGACATGATGAGCACACTGCCCTATGCTGGGGGAGCTAAAGGCATGAATCATGGTTTCGGTGGTGTAACCATGGAAATGGGGACATTGAGCCAAAACGCCCAAGAATAATGGGCTGGTCAATATTTCCGTACAATTACGTTCCACTTTTGTGGAGGAACCTTCAAGATGTTGGCGCACATCATCCAAAGCCCCTTCACATGCCTGTGCCACCCAAGGGGCCTGCTGCTCTCTTCTGTTGTGTGTGCATGACAACACCGTACTCCAGATCGCAAACGGGCACGGCTGTGCACGAAAACACTGTGCATGACAACACTGTACTTCAGACTGTGAAGAGGTGTTATGCATGACAACACTGTGCATGGCATTTGGCTGTTTGGCCAAACGAAGGCTTGTAGGCGATACCACTAGTACGACAAAGTAGCAATAGGTCCACGGGGGGCGCCCAGCTGCAGCCCTTGACAGCCCCCCCTCCCCCCCCTCAAGATGGCCAAAATGTTTAGAAGGTTCCAACCACATTTGGCGCCGAAGGTGCCAAACCTGAGAAGGGGAGTACAAGTACCGGCTGTAACCCCCTACATCACTCAGCCCTGTGTTGACCATCTCACCTTGGGTGCCCTCCTGGCACTCTACGCCCTTCTACAGTCCTCTTGCGCCCTCCACGGCCATTTACACCCCTGGCGGCGTTTCTAGACCATGTCCTTGTCTTCTGCTCGCAGAGTCTTGTGCCTGGGAGTGGCCTGGGGATTACCATGCCATGCCCCAGGCCATGAGGGTGTCGCCCTATTTTCTGGTGCTGCTGGTTTGTGCTGTTGGCCCTTTCCTGACTTGGAGATTGACGCGTGTCAATGTGCCCCCATGTGACTGCCCCCGGACTTCAACATCATTGCCCCGACCAACTGCTGCCCCTCTTGCCACCGTGCCATCTCCTGCTGTCATTGCCCCCTCCACGCCCAACCCACGGGCTGCCGCCGATGTGGCCAGCAGAGGCAATACAACTGCCAGCTCCGTTGTCCCAAGGTTTGTGTTTGGGGACTTCCAGACCATGGCAGAGGCTGTGCATGCCTATTCACAGTTCCACTCTGCTGTGTTGAGGCATGCAGACGCGGATCCGACGTGCCGGCAAATCCATTACGTTGTGATGGTGGCAGATGAAGGCTTAGGAAATAGGATCAGGTGCTCCCCCTGCATGGTGCAGTCGTGTGCAGTTTGGTGAAGTCTGTGTTATAGTGCGGTGCAGTGTTGTGCAGTGTTGTGCAGTGTTGTGCAGTACAGTGCAGAGCAGTGTGGTGTAGTAGCCCCGGCAAACATATTTTTGCCCGTCATTCTGTGCCCGGGTTGCTGAAAGTGGTCCCAGCTCTCGGCGAACACATTGTTCACGGCTTTTTTTGTGCCAGCAGTGCAGTGCAGTGCAGTGCAGTGCAGTGTGGTGTAGTGTGGTGTGGTGTGGTAGTGTAGTGTAGTGTGGTGTAGTGTGGTGTGGTGTGGTGTGGTGTGGTGCGTGGTGTGGTGTGGTGTGGTGTGGTGTGGTGTGGTGTGGTGTGGTGTGGTGTGGTGTGGTGTGGTGTGGTGTGGTGTGGTGTGGTGTGGTGTGGTGTGGTGTGGTGTGGTGTGGTGTGGTGTGGTGTGGTGTGGTGTGGTGTGGTGTGGTGTGGTGTGGTGTGGTGTGGTGTGGTGTGGTGTGGTGTGGTGTGGTGTGGTGTGGTGTGGTGTGGTGTGGTGTGGTGTGGTGTGGTGTTGTGTGGTGTGGTGTGGTGTGCCGAAGGCGCTGTTACCAAAAGGCAATGGCCGGGATGGTCTTGCATACGGGTGATGCAAGCCGGGAGGGCTGTGTGTCTAAAACCGTGCTGTGTGTAGTGTGTTGCGCACCTATGACGAGGCCGGGCTCGTCCCCACGCTCGGTGGGCTTAGTTCAGGGTTGCCCTGGGGATTCCTTGCCGCTCCACACGCTGGTGCACTTGTAGTTCCCGTACAGCCCACACCATGGTACCTCCGGCCCCGCACGGGCGGGCCTTTCTGAGACCTTCCCGGGCCTTGGCGTGGGCGAGCCAGACCTTCTGTGACTCCAACAGTAGTTGCCGGATGAACTCCGTCCCGCTATCGTGCAGCCCCGCCAATCCCATATGAGCCGCTCGCAAGGGACGGCGTGGCAATTGCTGCCGACTGCTGTTCTAGGACGGTGGAGTCCCACAGCTGTATCTGTGAAGCCCGTGGCCCGACATAGGTGGTTAGCCACGTGTGTAGGCGCTACCATGCCGGGCGCCACTCATGGGACTGCACTGAGCACTCCCACAGGTGGCGGGCCGTTTCCGTGCTGCCGTCACATAGCAAGCACTGCGTGCTCACTCCGTGCAGTGCGCTAAGCGTTCCACCAGCACCGTCACGGTGGGCAGGTTACGCATGCAGTGGGCCACGAGATGCCGCTGCTGGTCATTGGTGAACCAGTCCAAGGGCAGGCCGAGGCCCAGCCGGTAGTTCGGCCCCCACCATGCTCCTAATGTACCCAAGCGGGGATTGCAGCTTGCTCCTACAACCACTCTTGCAGGTCGGCCCTCCGTGCCTGCGGCTTGCAGTTGCGGGAGCGTGGTTACCCACAGGTGCTCCTATGTCCTCCTACAGGCACACATGCAGGGGGGGGGGGGGTTCGATCTGCTCCTAGATTTCAGGAGGCTCACCAACAGCCGGTGCAGGCGGGTGTCGTTGGGGAGGTCCCGGCTTGGCTGTTTGCAAACTGGGAGCACTACTGACCACCCCATGACGGCCATGACGTCCTCATGGCCCTGGTTATCTGGATTGCCCGGCCGCGCTGGTAGACCACCCGCTCTCGGGTGGGTTTTGCCTCCCGGCCTCCAATAACGGCCGTGGTTGGGATGGGTCGTATCGGGCCCAGCGCCCAATCCCTGGGGGCTTGTTGCTAGCAGGGGGGGCGAGAGCCGCTATTAGGGGCTGCAAGGTCGCGTGGTGTTGGCGGAGCCAAGTCTCGTACCATTTGCACCGTGCGGCCCCGGGGCGCTTGTGCCCGTAGATCTTGGGCACTTGTGGTGGTGGTACCCCAGCGCCAGGGCTGCCGAGTAGACTGCCCAGGGCAGCTGGACATGGGCCACGTCCCCATACGCGGTATCGTTCGTGGTCACCACCAGGGGGATGTGCGGCCGGACTTACCCGCGCTTCCGGGGGTTGGGGGGCGAGCACGAGGATGGGGGTCGTGCCCGAACAGTGCCCCGGGAGCCACATTGGCAGGCCCACCTGGTCCACCACCTGCTTCAGGCTGCGCAGCAAGTGGGGACAGTGGGGTGTGGTGTGGTATGGTGTGGTGTGATGTGGTGCAGTGCGGTGCAGTGTAGTGTAGTGTAGTGTAGTGTAGTGTTGTGTTGTGTCGTATCGTGTAGTCTAGTCTAGTCTAGTCTAGTCTAGTCTAGTCTAGTCTAGTCTAGTGTAGTGCAGTGATGTATAGTGCAATGTAATGTAGCGCAGTGCAGTGCAGTGCAGTGCAGTGCAGTCTAGTGCAGTTGTTGTAGTGCACTTTAGTGCAGTGTAGTGTTGTGCAGTGTTATGTAGTCTTGTGTAGTGTAGTGTAGTGCAGTGCAGTGCAGTGTAGTACAGTATAGTGCAGTACAATGTAGTGCAGTGTAGTGTAGTGCAGTGTAGTGTCCACATCCGTCGGCCACACAGATACGCATCCTTGCCAGGGGTTAGGAGGGAGTTGCGGCACTGCGCGGACCTTTTTGAGAAGGGAGAGGTAGGTGTGGAGGTGGGGATCTGGAGTCGTTAGGTGAAGTTGAGATTGATGCGCCTTGTCGACCAATAGGTAGATAGCAATCTGACTGCGTAGGGTGCTGCAACTGGACTCTTATGTTGCCTTCGAGCGGACAGAAGGGGTAGGATAGAAATGTGCACGATTTTCCGCTGTGGATGTGCCATGACGGTATGGCAGGCGACGTGGTCCAGTCTGATCTTACCCTTCGTCCTTGTCCTACTCCTCGCCTGCTGCATCGTCTGGCTGATACGCCCCATTCATAGGGTGCTGCTTTCCCTCTACCTTTTCGCGATGATGACGCAAAGAGTCTTGTTGTTGGATTGGGCAAAGCCCTTCCCGGTCGACAACATCTTTCAGTCTCCTTCGGGCCTAAATTGGGACGCGAAGCCTCCCAAAGGTGCGTTCCTTCCTTTGCTCAGCATAATGCAGTGGGTGCGCTGTTCCTGCAGCCCCCGAGGTCTGAGACGTTCGCAGCCCTCAAGGGCATCGCCCACCCCCCATCCGTTTCTTGGACTGCCTGACCAGCAGCGGCCTATTCATTGGGCCATTGGGAACGCTGTCTCCGCGTTTCTGGACTTATCATTGCTGATGTCCTTTTCAGTGGTGCGCAGACTGCAACGAGATCGGGAAGTAGGGCGTTTGTGCAGGAAACGGATGCATCGGGCGTTGCTGTGCGTGGGCCCTTCTGTTTGCCAGGGCGGCTGTATGCTGTTTCGCAGGTCTTGTCTCCTGGAAACGGCACTACGCAGGAATCCGGTGATGTTTGCCCCCACCCCCCACCCCTTTTTTTCTGCCTTTGCATGCCCCCAACAGGGTGACCCTTCATTTTGTGCAGCAAGTGCTTCGTCCGGTCACCCCCGACGTGGTGGCCTGCACGCGGGCAGCTGGACGGGGCATGGGCCAGCAACATCTCTTCATGATGTATTTGCACGCACACAAGTTGTTCGTCGTGTTGTAACGGTGTCTGTACTGTCTGTCCCTTTGATTGCTGAGGTTCAACCAGGTCTGAATTGGAGAATAAAGATGCACTCTTTTCAGAATGTGGAGTGCATTACCTCTTTGGTCCTGATTCTTCACATTTTTATTTCAATCAATTTCAATTGTCATTCTAATTTCAATCTCTCAATTAGATTTGGGCCTCAACCCCCCCCCCCCCCCGGCTGCCTCGCTTTTTTCTGCAGCAGGGTTTATGCCAGGGCTGTACGTACTTGTGAGTCCGGCTGCCGACCACAAAATCCCTTTGCTTTCGAAGTTGGAGGCTCACAAAGAGGAACGTAACTCCAAATTTCTTGCAACATTTGGATTGGAAGTCCGTCCACAGCGGTAGTCATGAATCTTTTGGTTGGGGTGGGGTGGGCGCTTTGAGGGTTCCTGATGGCTGCATCTCCTGTCTGCAGGTTGCGCGAGTGCGCTCTACGACTTCTCCGGCAACAAGCTCAATCACAAAGTTGACAAGATGCGGGAGGACGATTTTGAACGTGCATATCCAGAGCCTGTGGTCTACATGCGGACAACCATCCCCTTTTATGGATACTTCTCCCACCATGTGATTTGGGGGGCTGTGTTCAGGCGTCTGGTGGGCCACCATGGCATCCCACAAGTGCTGCAGTATCTTGTGAAGCCCGCACCCGCTGTGCAGGACATCATAGGCCCTCTGCTCAACCAAGTGGGCAACGGGGAGCTGATTACAGTGCATCTTCGGTGTGTGGATTCGACACTCCGAATCCAATGTACAAAGGGAGGGGAAAATTCGCCAGAGGACAATTTTGTGGGGAAGGTCTCGCCGTCAAGAACGGTGGCGAACTTGTCCCAGCGAAATTCACGGCATTAGGCCCAGGGCTCCGGGGGTACCTGTGCAGAGGGCTGCCACACGCAGGTACCTGTGCAGAAGGCTGCCACACGCAGTGCCAGTGCCAGTGATGGTGACAGGGACGGTGTGACAGTCTCAGTGGCGGTGATAGTGTGCAAATGTGGAGTCACTGTCCTCTGCACGTCTTTTGTGTTTCATAGCAGGCATTCGGGTGTATGGCACTTCAGCATTGGGGAGCCAAAGTGGGGCGAAACATTCCCGAGCGAAATTTCCCACCCCTTGTCTCCCTCGTGCAGCGTAACACACGTGTGTGATGCTTTACACGGAATGCATTGCACGCCAAGCCATACTTGACCAAGCAATGGTGGGTCCCGAGGGCCGGTAGTCAATTGACAACCCGTCTGATGGCCACTGCCGATTCCCTGAAGGCTCATGGTACAGCCACAACAAGGGCCACCTGCAAAGAAGAGCCTGCGGGGGAGCACCGTGCGCTGTGCGAAAAGTCGGCTATTTTCCACCAGCGGTAGCCAGTTTTGGGGGTGTATGATTGGCATGGGCACCCACACAGCATTGTCATAGTGTGCCGTTGGCATTGTACATAATTGTAGCATCATTTCCCCTCCCCTACTTGTGTGTACCTTTGCAAACGGGCACCGTGAGCCGGGTTTGTGGTGATACATTCTCGAGGTGACTGCTGCGGGACATCATATTTTGCCCCTCATGTCCTCAGACCCTCTATTGCACTCACCATGGACTTCAATGTGTTCTACACCCGCTCCAATGGGGTGCACATTCCTGCCTCGGGTCACATCAAGACTTGCATACCAATACTCGCATCCTTCTTCATTTTTCACAATTCATGTTGCGGAGACAAAAACGGTATCAGCCCTATGGCCCATGGGAACACATTCCTTCTTCCATTTAGGTAGAGGAAGTGGCCCCTGAGGTTGATGAGGATGACGATGATACCTATCTCTGCCACGTTTGCGGCAAAACCTCTGAATGCTCTACATGTGACCTTTACTTGTGTTTAGGTTGCATGCGTGAACATTTTTGTGAGATTGAGGTTCCCGAGTAGCCCCTAATATATTTTCATGTGTTCTTTAACAATTTTTGTGAGATTGAGGTTCCCGAGTAGCCCTTAATGTATTTTCATGTGTTCTTCAACACATGGAACCCAAATACATTGGTTCCAATACATGTTTTTGGACAAATGTGATGATGAGAACACGACACGTTTCGATTGCACAGTTTTGGAATTGAGCATGCATGCTTCTGTAGGTGGGTGGTTTTCAGGGGTATTACTGGGATAAACAGTGTAATAATTGGCGCTGTGCGCGCGCTGTGCAAAAATGCCCCCTGCGAAAGACTGCCTTCATGAAGGTGACGTCGGGGCTCACTTTTGGGCCCAGCAGGAGCAATATGGGCCCAGTGAAGAAGTGGAGTGTCTCGGGCTGATGGAGCCCAACGCGTAGATGAGGCCTCCAGTGGCGTCCTGGGCAGCAGCATTGTCGGTCACTCACAAATGTCAGTCCACAATACAAAAGTGAGGACGGCCACCTGCCGCCCATACCAGTTTTGCAGCAGCTGTTGAGGCAGCCGACTGGTCCTCCTTCCCCAGCAGCCGGCACAAGGGACTTGATTGCGGACCCGCCAGCAGATGTCCTCGACCTTGTGGAGCAGGAGACGGGTCTGAGGGGGCAGGGGCTGGGTCAGTCTACGGACTACCCAACGGGCACCGCAACCTCCCACTCGCTGTTCAACCGCCCGACTGCGTTTTGTGGCCATGCTATCCCACACCACCACATTTCCCCTCTTTCTTGGGTTGACTTAGGACGGGGGCAGCCGACCAACGCGCTAATCTCTGGATCAACACCAAAACACTGCAGTTTCTCAAGACTTGTGTGCTCACCACGTTTTACCTCAAACTGAGGCAGAAGAAGAACCCGTTCTTGTTTATTGCTTCCGACAGTCCTTCAGAGGTATGTCAGACTGTTTTGCCTTCGCATGACGGTGCGCCAGGCGGGAGGGCTCTGGTTCCGTGGACCTGGGGACTCACAACTGCTCGTTTCCAGGAGATCCTCCTCATTGTACACCAGAGACCTCGTTCGGTGTCATTTTCACACCAAGTGAGCCGCCAACCAGTGGCTCCGTCTAGCACCGGGGGAAGGCCTTGCTGAAGCCCAAGGTGGGGCTTGAACGCAGAGCCAAGCCCCCCCCCCCCCTCTTCCGGTCTCAATGGCGGTATCGTGAGAACTGGGGGGTGGAGATACGAGCCAATCTTTCTGGACCCTGAAATGGGCTGGTTGGCATTGTGGATTTGGTCATCTACGCTCACACAATCCTGTACAATCTTGCATGAAGGCCACATTGTCCAGCATTCATGCCCCCCTATAAGACCCCCGTGTACACTCCCATGTTTGCCCTGATGCAACACACATTTTGTTTTCCCCCACATGACACTGGCATATGTTTTGTCGATAGGGCACGGGGGCTGCTGCCGGCCAGGACCCGACCCCCTCTCTACGGACCCCAAAATGGTTGTATGGGTCAATGGATTATGTGGGCGCCGGAGATTGTGTTTTGGGCATACGGCAGTGGGTGAACTTTTGTTTTCACTGCATGTGTTTATGCTCAAAATGCTTGGATTTTTGTGGAGGCTTCAAAAATGGGTGAAAAACATAAAAAAAATTTGTGACCCCCGACCCAACCTGCGGGTCGGATCTTGGCTGATGGGAGCCTGAGCTGATGGGCAAATTTTTTTGAAAAAATTTTTTACCCCACTTGTGTATGTTCCAAATGATCAGCGCGTCATGGGGCCCACTGACCCCCCCCCCCCCGCCCCGGGACCCCGGCGGCTGACAGGCCGACCCACCTACCCCTTGGGTTTGGGTCGGAGGGGGGGGGGGGGCTACAACCCCTGAAATGGTTCAACACCCCTCGGGGTCACCGCCCGTTACGCACCCCCCCCCCCCCGTGCGATAGGGCGTCCCGTCCTCGTCCACGTGCACCGCCTCCCGGCAGTTGTTGCTGCCGTGCCATGTGTCCGTGGCTGTGGCTCAGTACATTGACACGGGCCCAGCGACGGAGGCATAGTCAAGAGGCTGAGAGGCCAATGACCAGTGCAGGAGGACGTCGTGTGAGCCAGGGTTGCCGGCCGCGGTGCATTATGGGTCTCCCGGGCCCCGTATCCCCCCGACGAATGCGAGATGAACACTGGGAATGGGCCAGTGTTGGCCCATTCTGCCCACACACGCCGTGGGGATTGTCACACGGCACGAGCAAGCGTACCGGTTGGCGAAGAGCCAGGTCCGGTTCTCGGCTGCCCAGTGCTCGAGCGCAGAAGGAGCGTGCCCGGCGACATGTGGTTGTGCGTGCCCCGTGAGCACCCTGCCGGAAAAAGGACAGCCCCATGGAACCCCCAACGCCAGGGGATTTGGTACTACTCCTGAGAAACGAAGGGAAATTTTGGTATAAGGTCCCTTGCTGTCCTGGTGGTTGGTTGCTGACATTTCTTGGTGGGTTCTGGACGGTTCCTGTTGCCATTTGTCACCGGTGCGCACATTTTGGCACATAGCACATCCTTAAAGTCGAAGGAAATATTTGGTACGAGGGAGGGCTTCCATACGTCTCCACATTAATTTTGTCCTCCCCTAAAATTTTCCCCCGGTTTTGGCCCTTCCAGAAAAACCCCTCAAATCATTCCCCGGGTGGTAGAACCCCCAACGCCAGTTCCATTTCATGCGCACGTACCGCCGAGGCCCGCATTCCGGATGGCCAATGCGGTGTGGCTTGTACAGAGTTCGGTGCCCTCTTGTGTGTCGGCAGTGGTCTGGTCTTACCCTCAGGTCGAGTACCTGGCCAAGCGCGTCCCCAAAGACCGGGTGCTGCTGGTGGCCGGCCGTGCCGCACACCTGCAGGAGAAGCAGGCCCTTCCGGACTATCAGAAGTCGGCGGCCGACTGGTTCATGTTGGGTGTGTTGCCGCGCTGCCCCCCGGCCCCTCCACTCGTCGTTCCTCGTACTCGAGGGCAGTGCGGCAAAGAGGCGGGTGTGGCAGTGGGGGATGCGGCAGGGCCGTGCGGTGTGCGCGCGGACCGTCGGGGCCCTCCCCAGCCTGACCCGGCATTGGTTTTGCACATGGGCGTTGCTTTCGGAGAGGGATGCAGGGAGTCTCCGGCAGGGCTTCTTTAGAATAATTAAAAACCAAAGGGGGGGGGACCCCTCCCCCAAAACCCCCCTCCCCCCCTCCCCAGACCAAAGTGACCATAGTGGGAAAAAACGAAATTTACAATAGGGAAAATCTGGTCAGGCCATTTTTGGTACACCAAGTTTTGGGTCCAAAACCCCCTCCCCCCCTCCCCCCCCCCTGCTCAAAAGAAGCCCTGGTCTCCGGCGTTGGCCAGTGCTCAGGGACCGCCCCCCCCCCCTCCTCCGGGGGCGGCCGGGGGTTCCCCCCCCCCCCCCCCCACACACACAAAGTTTTGGTTCCTAAAATCACCCTCAAAATTTCCAGCCCTTTTAATTGATTTCACTGTTCTCCCGGAGGACCGTTTGTCTAATGTGTGTGCGTGGGGGGTCCGATGGATCGGCCTGGCACCCCCCCCCCCCTTCCCCCTCCGGAAGGATGGTACGCCATCCCCTGGGCACAGCCTGGGCCGGGCACCGCAAATCGGAACAGTGACCGAGGGGCCCACAGATGGGGCAGGCCCAGGTCTAGAGGGACCGTTGTGGAGCAGCAGGCACTGCTTGTGTCGCCGCTTGCTGCGGGTGGCAGCTCCGAGGGCGCTGGGATGAGCTGGTGGACGGGCTCTGTGCACACCCTTGTGCCTCTTCCAAGAGCGCTTGCCTGGCCATTGTAGCGTATGACCAACAGGCCCTCAGATCGGGTCCCATGGAGCAGCAGTGATATACCTTGCCACAGCGCCCTGACGGCGGGGGGGGGGGGGGGGATATTTCCACCTTCAAATGGTCGCCAGGGGGTGGGGGGGTGGAGGAGGGCATGATACCTGACATACGGCATCACTCTACAGCTCTGCCACCAACACGGGCCAGGGCTGCTTGGGCCCTGTGACCCCAAGGGGCGTTTTCCAAGCAGCGGGATCCATGATATCCATGTTTCTGTTCCGTCACATCCAGACCCCATACCACCTCAAATGACGCGCAAAAAAAAGAAATGTGAAAAATTTTGCCCAGAGCCTTCAGCGCCACCATTACTGTGGGCCAAACCCGGCCACCCTTTGGAACTAATCGGGCCCACAGGGCAGGGGCGGGGGGGGGGGGGTCGCATGTGGAACCTGAGGGCCCGCCCCCCACCCCTCACCCCTGCCCTGGGCTCGCTGGATTCAGCAAAGTGCTGAGGATAGCCAAGTGTCAGTACTGATGCCCAGCCAAGGTAACAGCACCAGTTCAGTCATGAATCTCCTTCTGTCCTCCTGGCGCACGCTGGGATATGTGGGCCAGCAGAAGCAGCCATTGGGTGCTGAGAGGCTGATGAGCACCGCCACCTTCGGAGGGAAAGGGTTCAAGGAAAGCACCGGGGTAAGTGGCGAGAGGCCAATGGGCGCCGCCAGCTTCAGACAGCAATGCACACAGGCATCATCCCCCGGGGGGCGCTGGCTAGACCTCCCACCCCGGCCTTTGGCCCGCTTCTACTGGGGGGGGGGGGGCTTCAATATCAAGGACGGCGTCAGTCTCAAACTCTTCCCAATGTGGACAAAGCAATTGTCCGCTTTGTAGTCCTCCATCCAGTCTGACCAGAACCGCACACAGCACATGCGGGCGGAATTTTCACCCCCTTGATATCCCGGACATCATAGGCATACCGGTATGCCCCTGGCACATGCCATGACATCCTGTCAAACACGTCATACATCTCAGTGAGCTGTGGCAGTCACGTATCAAACCCGAGAAGTCGTCCCTCCGCCCCCTGTGGCCCAGGGACCAACTCGCATGCAAAGCGGTGCCTCTAGGCCGTGATCCCCGATTTCTGTTCCCTTTGTGCCCATGCAAAGTGCCACAAAACCCCATGAAAAAGACCCATTGTTGTTTCAAACTGCTGCAAAAAAAAACAGGCAAAATTCTAGCCGCCACAATGGGTACTCTTGTCCCCAAGTTGTGCCCCGGTTCGACCAAGTCCCAGAACACATCAATCGGACAGGGGCCACCGTGTACTCTGTTTGTACTGGTGCAATGCTGGAATCACAACGGAGGCCTACCCCAGCACAGAACCCTGCACACCCCCTTCGCAGTCACATACCCCTCGGTGGCACCTGGCGGGAGCCCTACCCAAGCCTACATCTTTACGTGGGTTCTGCTTTACGTAGGAAGTGCGAACCATGGTCCTCTGGTATGTAGCCATTGCCGAGGTGTTTTGCCTCCACCCTCTCGTGCCTCCCTCCAAGCATTTGACGAACACACGGCATTTGTCCACCAGGGGAAGGGGACTTGCGATTTGGTACCGGTGGCTCGTCGTTCTCTGCAATGGCCATGAAGCGCCGCCCGGGGCTGACGTACTTGTTCCCTCGGGAGCACCAGTCCCCAACACATGTCATGCTGACCCTCAAGGCCAATGATCTGACGCCCACAGTCCCGGAATGGTGTTGGCTGCAGCAACAACACCCGCCTGAAAAACTGCCGGAGGCATTGCAGAGCACCGAGTTCAATGTGCTTGGCAGTTAGGGGAGTGGAGTGTGGGTATGGGCGGACGGGCCTAACTTCGTTGGGGAGGGGGGCGCCGGGGGGTCAGACTCAAGTTGCAATGTAAATGAGGTGGATTTCCATATTTATCGTGGAATTCGATGCTGTGCAAATGTGTGTGAAGTCAGTGTGCCTGAGGCAAGTTGAATGTGTTGCTTGCTCTTCATGGCTGATGTAGATGTTGGGGTCCACTCACTGCTTACCTTTTGTTGTGAATGACCGTTGTGGTCCACTACGGACCACCTCCTCCCCCACCT
Source organism: Eutreptiella sp. 'Long Island Sound 2002' (assembly GCA_964036045.1). Taxonomy (NCBI): domain Eukaryota; phylum Euglenozoa; class Euglenophyceae; order Eutreptiales; family Eutreptiaceae; genus Eutreptiella; species Eutreptiella sp. 'Long Island Sound 2002'. Next base: position 3,548,471 of record OZ038385.1, read on the forward strand.
CTTACCATCGTCCCGCCTAACCTGAGGCCATGCTTGATGCCACCACCGACCACATCCGCACGCAGCACCGCTTCAGAAAGGACGGCCTGTGACCTTTGCGTTTCCTTTTGTGGGGGTGGTGTTAAGTCTTGTGGAGTTGGAGCGTTCAGATGGCCCGAGAGGAAGTGAATGGATTTGTTTCCGTCATAGGATGCGCAACCAGCCGGCATATGTTGGCACCAGTATTTGAGTATTTGGCAAGCGGGCATTGGTGACCACAGAACTGTGGGCGCATATGGCATGCTGCAGGCACTTTTCGTCAAGCACCCCACCCACCCACACCGTATGGCAGTTGGGGCCTTGTTGTCTTGGGCGGTATAGAAGACTTCAATTTTCACCCATTTTCACGTCTTCTTGTTTACAGGAGGGGGCTTTAATTAGGCGGTGGGAAAATTTGTTTGGACAAATTTCGAAGCCCTCCCTCGTACCAAATATTTCCTTCAATTTTAAGGATTCTTTGTGCCATATTGTGTCAGGGGGTGCCATAACGACACTCACCTTTTTTTTTTCACTATGACATCCACACTCTGATGATACAGGTCTGCCAGATCCTGATGTAGCTTAGTTGGTAGTTGCGCTAGGTTCTGGTTCTAAGGGTGCTGGGTTCAAACCCAGCTTAGGGTATCTTTTTTGCTTCGCTTTTTTTGGCCTTTTTTATGTCTGCACGTCTGCATGTCATCTGAACGTCATCTGAACGTCGTATTTATGCCCACCAGGAAATAGCAGCAACCATCCAGAGCCCACCAGGAAATAACAGCAACCATCTAGAGCCCACCAGGAAATATCAGTAACCATGCAGAGCCCACCAGGAAATAACAGTATCCATCCAGAGCCCACCAGGAAATATCAGTGACCATCCAGAGCCCACCAGGAAATAACAGCAACCATCCAGAGCCCACCCGGAATCCACAATGAATATCCACTAGGAAGCAGCAGCAAGGGGCCGCATACCAAAATTTTCCTTCATTTCTGAGGAGCAATACCAATTTTTTACCCCCTTAATTTTGGTCATCCGAAAAAAATACCTCTTAAATTAAAGCCCCCCCTGTATTGGTTGAATTTGTGGTGATACAGTCAATCGTTACAGCAAGATGCTTGCCACAAGAAGAAATAGAGCGAACAAGACATCGAAAAAAACCAAAACTCAGACTTAGTGGAACGTTTAATTATGGCAAATGCTATAATCAGTGCATCGCATGAACAGGCAATGTTAATGCAGAATGCAAGAAGCCCTGCAAATGCCTGAAATTGAAACTGACAGAAGGGGCTGCAATTGGCGGCCCTTCTGAAGCAACATCACATCCACAGACCCTGAATTTTGTCATATGTGCTAAGACAATATAAATCAATAATCTTTGACCCCTTGAAAACCATAAATTTGTGCAACAAAAGATGGTCAGGGTGGTGGCTGTGGTACCAAAACGTTGCGCTCAATGTGTACTGCGTGAACAGCATTCTTTCTACCTACACTGACAGTAACCACAAGGCCAGCAAAGAAGATACAATGCAACCAAAGTTCCAAAATTTGTCATGGTGTCGTTGCATGTTATCACAGGGCTGGGTTGGCTTGTTACACAGGCAACTAGCAAAGTGGTCATTCGACGGTCTCCATCTCCATGGTGCTTGTTGGGCATGGCAAAAAGCATTGTGCCATTTACTGGTGAGAAGTGGCAAGGGTGATGGAGGGCAGCCTTTGATTTGACAAAAGCATGCGGTCGAATTAGATATTTTCCATTTGGACATGTGCAGCAGGGGGGGAAAAAGTGCATGACCTGAGGGATTGCACAAGCAATGAACCCCAATTAAAGAGCCTATAATGTTGAGCGGGCCTGAACCCAGGAGCCTCCATCATGTTGAGATGGTAATGGAAAGCTGCCCAACACATTCCCATACAAAACTGATGTAGCAGGACTACAAAGAGCTTCAATTCCCGGGGTACGGCAAAAATCAATGTGCTATTTTTTGGTGAGAAGAGAAAAAGGATGATGGAGGGCAGCTGCTAATGAAAAAAATACATGGTTGATTTTTTCGATTTGAACACGCGCGACACCAAAAACAATTAGCATGACCTGAGCAACTGAACAAACAATGCGCCCCAATCAAAGAGCCTCTGTAATGGTGAATGTTTCATTCATTCATTCATTCTGTGGTGGCTTGTGCCCCCGCATGGGCAAGTCCACGTATGCCCATGAGCTATTCCTAGGGCGCCCGGCGTGGTTCCTACATGCTCCCTATCCAGAAGACACCCATTCTTCTTTGGGTGAGTGGGTCCAGGAGCAACAAGCGAAGGTTGACAAGGCCAAGGCTAGGCTCCAGAGAGTGAGGGAGCGCCAGTGGAACAAGAAGAACAAGCACCGAGTGCCTGCCACCTACCAAGAAGGGGACTGGGTGCTGGTGCACCACAGCCGACTACCCGCCTGGCCACGCTCTACGAGCGATGACCCCTACTTCGGGCCCTAAAAGATTCTACTTGTGGATGGACACCGTATAAAAGTGCGGTGCTCTCCCCGTCTAGGGGGGACCCTGGTGTGCGCTGCTGAACACCTGAAGCGCTACTATGATCCTGAAGACCTATGCGGGGAGGAGTGGGAGCTGAACGACGAGGAGATCGCCGCCCTAGACCTACAGGGGGCTGCCAGCCCTATGGAAGTTGAAGGGGACGTCCCCGACATGAACGCCGAGGAGATGGCTAAGGAGGGCTTCTACCTGGTGAAGTCTGTCCAACGCCACCGCTATCGCTAGGGTTGGCGCTTCCTTACCCTCTTGGAAGGGTTTGGAGTCGAAGAGGCCACCTGGGAGCCCTTCTCAGCGTTTGTACTACCTGAGGGACGCCTAAACTCAGTTCTGGTAGACTACTTGTCCCAGAACAACCTTGGTGAGTTGCTGAGGCTCGCTGAGACGCTTGCCTCCAAGACTAAAGCTAGGGACTGAACCTTACCCTTACCTGCCTAAGCGTATGTGTGAGTGTGCGATTCCTAAGGTCCTGAGAGCAAGCTGCAGAAATGGTGTCCTAATTATACCCAAGTCTGCACGCTTGCTAAACCTGGAGGATATCTTACCGGTGCCACAGGGTACGCCCCGGGTCTCTCCTCCCCTAAGCGCCCAGTTTCTGTGCTGGCGCAAAACCTTGGGGGAATACCCAGCATACTAATCCGGGTATTGTTTTCCCTACCTACCTGCCTACTACAGGGGAGGGGTGGCCAAAAGCTATGAAGGCTTGAAAAGGCCTACTTGCTACGATGGCCAAAATCTAGCCTAACCACTGCCACTGCCCACCAACCCCGCTAAAATTACAGGAAACGGGTGGGACAGTGATACACGCACTACGGGTCCTACACACTCTACAGTGGCACCATCCTGGTGGGCGAGCACTTGTTCAACTGGCTCAAGCCCCCACTCAGGACTACCACTCCTACACGCACGTTCTACTGGGTGGCGTTGAAGGAAAAGTCACGAGCCCTAGCGGCTCACCTGTGAGATTGCAAGAAAACACAGAGCTACTAAGCGTCTGTGGCCTAACACGGACGCCACAATGCGTTTCCCTGCTAGGGCTTGGAGGGAAGGAGTGCTCTTTGGCGTGCACAGTGCATATGTTGATGGAGTTGGACTCCTTGCTCTGCCACAAGCAGAGGCGGAGTTGTTTGTTTGTGTGATCAGCGCCCTTGTTTAGCAGGGCATGAAAAAAATCCATGGCTGCTGCACCAATCAACCTTACCTTCCCACCTGTAAAGCAAAGGCAGATGACTGAGGTTTGCGGCTGAGGAACCAAGACTACCTCCACGTATTATACGCTTCTCAGGTAGCCCTATATTACACTATCCTCAAACCTCAGTGCAAGCAAGCAAGCTTAAGGTACTCCACCCGTTCTCTTATAGAACGTGGGGTGGAGCCCTTGGGTAACCCAAACAAGGGTTGTACCGAGCGCACCACGCGTGGCCTACCCTTTAATGCGTGTGTGAATGCACCGCACGAGTTTACTAGCAACCTGTGTCAATCTCCGTTTTTCCTACAAATCTTACCCACAATCACGAACTCCACCAGGGGGTGGCCCCACCTGGGCTTACCCACCTTACTCACCGCTGGAGAGTGAAGCAAGGTGGGGGAAAAAGCGAAACACAAGCGAGACACGACGCTATGCATATGTGTGTATGTCTAATCAGCCTGAACTGACCTCTAATCATCTGCAATCTTTCTAAGCTATCCGTCTATCGTTTGTTAGCGCTACTACAAGGCACGTTCACGGAGACACGAGACGAGCAATGTGCATGCTGCATACGAGACGAGCACACCTGTGGTTTATACCTGATTCATTGAAGTCCTTCTGTTGATTTTCGAATTCTTGAATCTTGAAATCTTTCTGTCCGTTTGGGTGGAATCTTTATGTTTATTTATTTATGTGTGTTTCGTCATTTTTGTCATTATGCGTAACATACGTTTATAATCTTATTAATTCTTTATTTTCCGGCGCTTCGCTAAGACCCGCTCCTGCGCACCGCCTTTTTCTGCGTGGGAATTTCTTGATTTAAAAAACCAAGAGATGACCACAAATTTTATAAAAATGTGCAGCTGATGCACGATTGGATTCTGTTCAGGTATGTGCTTTCAGAAAAATTCTAGGCCGTCATTTGACGGATTTAGGTGTTGTCGCTTCGCGTTTGCGTGGATTCGTCCCTCATCCTTCCATTTCTGTGTTGTACGGATATCCTCGCAAAGCGTCGCAGAGTAGGCCGCTGTTCGGGCCGAAAAGCAGCAGCAGGAGACTGAACAAGAACCAAAACCCCTCAAAGGGGCCATTCTAATTTAATCGTCGATCCCTCGCCCCAGTACCAGGACAGGTGTCTCCATCAGGTTCCATGAGACTTAGGTGTTGGGTTGTGTTACGCTGCAGGTTGGAGAGAGGGATGCATATGCATATGGTCTTTGCATGTCCTATTCTAACCCCACCAAGCCACAGGAACCCCTGCAGCGCCAAGAGCGCTGAGTTTTCTGTTGGAAATTGTCATGAACAATGCAGCAAGAGTCGCTGGCCATGGTAAAGCGCTCTTTTCCAGTGTTAGGGAAGCTATAGGTATTTTAAAGTAGGTGTGGAAACCAAGGAAAGGCCAAGAAAAAATCCCTTTTTCCTGAAAATGCGACAGTGGTGGCCACCACATCACAAGGGGGGAGTAAGAAAAAGTGCTTTTCCAATGCTTTAGGGTATACTTTAGTTGTAATAGAGGTGCTCTAAGCACTCTTGCATTTTTATCTTAGTATTGGCCTAGCCAAAATGGGTGATAACACATTTTGACCTATGGAACCAAACACTCAATCAGGATGTTGTGTGGACCCCTTGGTCCCCAAGCTATATGCACTAAAACATCTTTTCGTGGGTGACTGAGGCACTGATATACTGAAGGCAGAGCCTATGAATTTATCTATGTTTTCTCATGAATTCTTAGCTATCCTAGTGGTATGCACCCTAGGGGGCTGGGACACCTCTTTTTGAGAGGTCCTGGGTTCAATACCCAGTCAGCCTAGCTAAGTAGGAATATCCCATGTGACATGGCAGTGACCTCAGCGCCACAAGCCATGCCACCTCAGCACCTATGGGACCCAAAAACAAAGAGTGCACATCTCAAGATGGCACTATGGAAGAGTGTGAGCCCTTGGGGCAGTTTTCCAATCAGTTTTTCTCAAACATGTAAAATATTTCATCCTGAGTTGCTTTGAATGTTTATTGCTGTGGTCTATTGTTGATAGCTCTCTTTATATAACTCTTTGTGACTGCAGCCCTTCATGCTTTGATCCTGTTTATCTTCTACTTGCTTATCTCTGGCTTGGGTAATCCTGGATTGGTTGTATTTCAAGAAATAAAACATTTTCCTCATCAAAAAAAAGCAGCAGGAACCCTACACCAGCAGCAAGCAGCAGGAGAGGCACATCAAGTACACAGTGCTGAAAACACTATCAAACCTTGTGGTTTTTGTCGTACTGTAGCTCGTTGCAGCTTGTTTTGGGAGGACACATGACACAAACTGATTTAACTCTATTGAGAACAAACACCATGGAGAAAAAAAGAAAAAACAAAACACAAAGCTTTTGAGTCGCAACCTTTCACGTAAACCACCAGCCAATTTCTGCGCTCCAGCACACAATTGAACCGCAAACAGCAGCCTAGCTGAGCGTGTATGTATGTAGCACCCATTGAGGGTCCACTGACCCACTCAACACTTTTCGCTGAATATACCGCAAAACTCTCAACAATGGTATCACTCGCTGTAGGAGATGGCACCACCCAACACCACCCGCAAATTAGCGAAAAATTAATGAGTTGACAACAACTAGGCAAAACTAGTAAAGAGTGTTTGTTGTACACGTGTAAATTTTGTGCTTGGCCCTAATGACACAACACATTGCAAACTGAAACTCTACACAAAACACTAGAACCACAAAGCAGCGCTTCGTTTCTGTCAAATGTGACACACTTACCCTGCCCTCCTGTGAGCGTAAAGCTTCCACCTCAAAGATCACCAACTTGGGGGGGGGGGGGGGGGTTAACCCCCTTTGTTGCCAAGGGTCCGCATTTTTCAGCAAAGTGTGGGGATACCATTCGTTTTCCGGCCATAGACAATGGTTGCAATGCAAATTTTTTCGAATGCTCATTTTCATGAGCTGGTTTGTTGTGTTGCGCAAAGAAACACAGCAGTCCGTGCACTCTTGTGTAGGAGTTGTGCATGCTCATATGAGCATGATGCATGGTGCTTGTGTGCTGGTTAGGGTACATTCACCATTCAGAACAGACCCATTTAGGCATATAGAAACAACCTTACAGAACTTTTTTAAGAATGCAGGAATCATGAATGGGCCAGCCGCTAGTCATTACCCTGTAAAAGTGCCCATCAGGTCTTGGTTCGACATAGTCGAGACTAAGAATGAAGCCCTGGAGCACATGACACATATAGCCAAAGTCATTGTGTCATCTGCACATGATTTTCAACCGTCAAGCATGCTTCTTACTCTTGCTTCAGCCTTTCAGCCAGGAATAGACACCTTCGTCCACGAAATGTGTATCAGTGAAGAAATATCCAGAACACTGTTGTATCACCGGCCTCAAAGAGCGCGCCCGACTCACAGGATTGTCGTATGCCATTCACTGCACCTCTCACCTCCTGTGTCTTCAAAGCGAAACAAGATGGTTAGAGTTTGCGCCCCACTTGGCCCACATGCATTAATCCTTTCATTTCGCTGAACGTGTAACCTATATATTCGCCATATACTCTTTTTTGACAAAGTCAGCACTCAGCACAGTGCGGACAACTCACAACAGAGAGCCCCAAGCAATGTCCACTGTTCTAGTGTGTTATGCGTAGTGACAAGGTGAAACCCGAGTCCACTGTCCTTCGCAGAGGCAATGAGTGAAACACTTGTCTTTTGTTTTACAAAACAAGAACCAAAACACACATATGAAAGACAAATCACAGTCCTTGGGCCACTGCAACTTTTTCTTAGACCAATCTCATTCATGTTAAAAAACTCGGCCTGCCACGGAAATTGGGAACAAAAGCCCCAGCAGGACCCGTTTTTCTTAGCGGGTGTTTTGTTCAGTGAGTAAAGCACCATCACCGGGGGGGCCTTTCACCCCGTTGGAGTCTTGCAACACCTTCGCAAAATTCTGCCAGAAGGGTTCACGCATTATCGGAGGCATCACCCAAGAAAATGCCAGAGATCAATGGATGTTGATTCTCAGCTTCGCGAGGAAGGGCCAGAACTTCAGCTCCGCGAAGAAGGGCCAGAACTTGGTGACGGACATTTTCAAGGAGCAAGAAAAGAAGCGGGCGGATTTCAACTATGTACAAATCTTCATGTTCCACACCCCATCTATCTTTGCCTCATGGAAGTCCAAGATCAGGATGGACTAAGTAAGAACAAGTCACTGCCATGTCTTTCTTGGAGGGCTTGATCCAGGCCAAGCCCCCCTTAAAACCCTTTTGTTGATGCTAAGACTAACTTAAGTATTTTTATCTCTCTTTTGAAGCCTAAAGTACACTTTCTCAAAGTAACTAGGGTTGTAAACCTAGCCCCCCATGAAGTTCACCCCTACCACTCAACTGAGCGGAGGTACCTTCCTTCACGGAGGATATACCGAAATAAAATAGGCATTTCCTGCTTTAGGCCTTGGAGGTTAAGCCTAGTGGTCTCCCACCCCAAGACCCCTATACTCAATTGTTTCTACCACTTATTGTGGTTCTACTTTTTAACTGTTTCTGAATGCAGTTGCTTGGCGGAGTCATTTTCTGTGTTGGCCTGACACCTATGCCCCACATTCCTAACCAGCACCATTTCACCCAAAAGAGTGCACATGAAGTGCTTGATGCTATCTTGGAGGCTAGAGTCAGTCCAGTTTTCATATAAAATCTTTTGTATTATCCATTTGTGATTGAATCTTTGTGTTTATACCTGCTTTGTCTATCTGCAGCCCTTCTGTGATACTCTGGATTTCACAAACTAATCATTGACACGATCCTATTGTTCTCTTGCTCTACTACTTGTTGAGAACCTGTTTCTCTCCGAGGAAAACCTTGTAGGACTTTCAATCAAATCTATAGGGCATCATTGGAGGACATCTTTCCGGTAGCAGAGACAGTCCCTTGTGACCTTTGGAACCGATCCTGAGAAGAAGTGCACACAAAGCTCAACAACAAGTTCATCATGTCCACTCCAAGTGTACAACTGTCCGCCAGGACCTGGCCCATAAGAACTGTCCAAGTACAAATGGGCAGCATGGCCCACCCTATCCCTACGTGCTCATTTGGATCAGGTACTTCACACAGTGGTTTTACCCGGTTTAACCCGGTTGAACTCGGAAGGGGCGCGGTTGAACCGCTGAACCGCGGTTGAACCGCGGTTGAACCACCGCCAGCGCTGGCGGTGGCGGCTGCGCCAGCGGCGCGCGCGTTTCTGAACAAAATATTTGCACAACCGCCTGAAACTGACGCGTGACAAACCTTTTTTAAAAAATGTCCCACCACTGGTTGCAAGTGGTGAACGACCACTACAGCGGGTGGGGGGACCAACAGCTGGTGGACGACTTGTTCACCTTTTTTTGCACAAACGGCACGACGAAACGCCTATGGAAACAACTTGCTGACCGAATTGGTAACACACAGAGGGCTTCCAAACAGACAAAAAGGGCTACAAAAAAAGCTTTCACAGGATCCGACGCTGTGCGCCTCATTTTGGACCTTTCGATGCCGAAGCGAAGGTATGTGGCATAATGCACACATGCCTACAAGCGGTTCAACGGGGTTCAACCATGCGGTTGAACCCTTATCACAAATGAACAATTGTGATTGTGCTTCATGACAACGTTTGCACGGCAAAATAATATGAGTGAACCACCTTACCGAGCTCCACATCTCAGTGTCGCATCTGGGTCTCAAGGAGATCCAGATCGCAGAAGGGCAGAAGAAAATACAATCCTTACCACCGAGGCCTTAGCGGCCCACGGTGGAGACAGCCTGCATCATCTCCGCAAGCGCGTAGCAGCCTCAGTCTCTCGATCCGCTGTCCGGCATCATCCTCAACAGCGATTGGAGGCCCTGAGGAATACGACGAACTGAGGAAGAAAATGGATGAATACATCCTCCATGAGGAGTACTACAAATCCATTCGTGGAGAAGACGGGGTGGAGCCATTGGCAGTACACGGATCCAGACCACGTACAAACCTAGGGTCCTACACGCACTCTGGCCCGTCGTCCGACAGAGCCGAGACAGCATCCCTGCCAACACGACCGAGACTCGAGTATCCAAGAGCATGTTGTCCAACCCCAAGGGCTCCCAAAGTAGGCCCGACTCGAGTTGAGGGACAACATCATCCAAGGCCAACCTACAGTGCCCTGGATCATACGGCCCAACTGCTGGCCAAACTTCTGTCTGGATCAGAAGATCCAGATGTGACAACCCTATCGGAGGCCGTTAAGGCGAAACTGGGTATTGCAGAACCCTTACCCAAGCCAGAGTTGTCCTCCCCCTCCCCCGGACTGAGTACTCTGGCCGATGATCTTAAGAGATCAAGGGTCTCAAGGCTGTTGCCTAAGGTCACCTGCCCCAGCCCCTTTCACCCCCGTGCCAGGACAGTGCCCATGGCAGAACTACTCGACGTTCCAGTCACAGAAACTGAGAAAAGAGGGCTGTCAGCCCTGGCACCACTTGCCGGCGTATCACCGTCTGACCTAACTCCGCGGGCGGGGAAGACGGGCAGACCTATTGCCCAGGCGAACATCCAGCTGGAACTGCCGGAGTTCGACCCCAAAAAAACCGGCCCGAATGGGCAGAAGAATTTGCTGAGTTTCTTTTGCTGACTGGCCAATCCCATGTGGATGTGGCCACCAAATGCTCACTTCTGAAACGCTCATGCAAAAAGAAAATTTTGCAAAAACAGGTGGAACAGATTGTGAAACCCTGTTCCACCTGGGCAGAGGTACTCCAGAGGTTGGAGAAAACGTTCCCAGTGTATGAGACTGACCTCAGTGTGCGCACACAGATAGAGGAGCTACCTATGCTCCCTGAGTTTCCTTCCGCTGCGCGAATCTCTGAATACGTGTGCGACCTGGAGTATCTGTTTTCGAGGATGAACGTGGGCTCCTACGGAGCCACTGAGCCCCACCTGTGGTTCATGAGTGAGATCCCACAACGTACGTGGGATGATTGCCGCTCTACCTCTGAGAGGAAGAGTCGGACCCACTCGTACGATGAACTGGTGGACCTTTTGATTGAGCTAGCTCTTGAGAGGGAGAATGATTCCCACATGGAGAAATTCCTCAAGAAGCACTTGGGTCGAGGGGGTAACCCTACCCCCGAACGTGGCGAAGGGAAAGGGCCTAAAAATGCCACTAACGCCAACCAGGGAGGTGGTAAAGGAAGGGGTAACCTACGTGCCATGGATGAGGTTAAACCTGATGCAGGTACACCCCCTTTGTTCTACCGCAAACCTGCCAATGACAAGGGGGGGCCTTGTCATGCCCCTGACTGCGATCAACGCAGTAGCTGTATGCTGCAGATGAAGCGACACCAGCATACCAAGGATGGGAAACCTGTGACCCATCAGGATCATTTCAGGTGTAACATCACCTGTGGCTATTGTGGTAAACGTCGTCACTACGAAGACGAATGTCACATAAAGAAACGCGAGAGTGATAAACTCAAGCGGCAGGAGGCTGAACGCCAGAAGACCCAAACACCCAACGAAAATCCACAGAATGGGGACAAAGGTGGTAAAGGAGGTGGCAAGGGGGGTGGCAAAGGTGGACCCCCTAACCCCCAGAGGCGCTCATCAGCGCCCGTTGCTACACCCCCTCCTGCTGCTACACCCCCTCCTGCCGCAGGTGATCCCAAGAAGCGCCCCCAGGGGGATAATGCTACCCCTGAGGGGAATAACTCCAAGAAGAGGCGATTGGCCTGGATGGCCAGGTCCCTCATAGCTGCAGGGGTGGCTGTCAAGTTCCCTGATGAAGAGTAGGGGGGCGGCTCCGAAGAGGAGGACTTGGTTTTCTGGATCCTCGTGAAAATCGGGGATCAAGCTTTTCGAGCAGTGCTTGACACCGGTGCAACACTTTCCATAGCACATATGATTTTACGATGTCGCCAGATCCCAAAATTCAGTTGCCGGACTACCGCTGAAACCGCCGCGGTCGCGATTTTCCCGCCGCCGCAAGCATTTTTGGCTCATTTTGCGAGATTTGTGCCAATTCTGTGCGCAGTTAAGCAGATTTAAGAAGCGCAATCTGCCAATCGCAATCATATCCTGCTCCTGTGATCAAATGACGGTCATCCCATCAACCTTTAGGGAGATATTTCCAAAATACCGCCTTTTCGGGCCTTTTTTGGCACTTTTTCACGAAGCAAGTGGCATAAGTGGATTTCGGGGAGGTCTCATGAGATTTCAAATGGGTCAAGGTTCTCCCTAAGGTTAGTTTGGCCTTAGCAAACCACAATATTTGACCCTAAGTGGTGGTGCATCAAGATAATTGAGTGGCGGGTGCCAAAATTGCCCCAAAACAGCCATATTTGCCCTTTTTAACTTGTAAATCTCGCATAAGTAGATTTAGGGGAGGTATCATGAGATTTCAAATTGCTCACCCTTGTTGCTAAGGTTAGTTTGGCCTTGGCAAAACACCATATGTGACCCTACATGCTCTTGAATCAAGATGTATCAACGGCGGGTGCCAAAATTGCCTCAAAACAGCCATATTTGCCTTGTTTGACTTCTAATTCTAGTATAAGTAGATTTAGGGGAGGTATCATGAGATTTCAAATTGCTCCACCTTGTTCCTGTACCGGCGCCTGCTAAAGACTTTCAAGAAAACTAAGACCGTGGCCATAAGAGTAGGGGATGGGCGTACCATCCCTTCCTTGGGGGGGGTCCATGTGACTGAAGCGGTACCCAGAACCCCATGACCATGGTGGGGTATACAACCGGTCTGCGTGTGCCCACTAACCCCATGTACGGAGGGGAAGACGCCCGGTGAAGCCCGGTGAGAGCCCGGCAGGAGCGTGTCCCTTGCCGTAAAGCCCCCGTGACGGCATTCTGGCCACTTGGGGCATGTTACCATGTACCGGCAAACTGCCATTTGCCGGTATCTTACTATTTCACGCCAATCTGCCCCGCACCGCCTTCGGCCGTCGATTCGGCAACCTAACCCTAACAACAGATGTAGGTAAGAAGTGTTTGTGTGAGAGATCTGGGCATTTCAGCTATTAGCGGCCGCATCGGCAACCGATGCGTCGCCTGCTGAGACTTACACATCAGAATATCAGGAATCAACAGGGTTTTATTTTCATATTGTTTCCGTAAATTTTCACGCTTCCGTTCTGATAATCAATGTTTTGACTGCTGGCGGATGGCTCGCGACTTTAGCGTAACCGCCAGTTTAACTGTTATTTACAAACATTTTAGCGCAATCCGTGACGAAGACTCTAAAGTCTTCAGGAATTGCATTGATGCATCTGCAATTTTCACATTGTACACTCGCAACCTTAATCCGAATTTTTCAGGATGTCGAAATCGGATTTTCGACTTCGACATCCCCGCACTTGATTTGACCTCTTTCGAGTGGACCTACGTGCTTCCCTATGCACGAATCAACTTTCCTTTTGTCTTGCCTTCCATTTGTCTTAGAGATATGGGCAAAACAAAGTTGATTCGTGAGGCCACTTGTGAGGGTCATATCTCGTGCCGCATGCGAGGAATGACAATAAGGAAACATGGGATGTATTCACAATACTCCCGACGTAATTTAGGAAGCTTTATACGCCTTGCGTCTCCACACGTGCGCGCTAGGGTAATGGATCATGGTCAAGAGGGTAGAGTTTGCGTTATAACTCTTTGGCCATGATATTGCCTGCGTTAAGATAACTTTCAAGTGTAGCGCACGAGTGTTGGTGTTGCATAGGAACTTTCCTTGACTTCCTATGAGCGATTGACACAAAGTTATGCCCTTGGAGGGGCATGACATATCGTGGGGGGAGGTACCTTTTTGGGCAGTATGTGGTATGTGCCATGTGTTGTATTGCGTGCCCATTTGGCGGGTTTGGCTAAGAGCGATACACCCACCAATGGACCTCATATTGCACGAGGCCCTTCCTTATACTCCCCACGATCAATTACAAGCCTAACCTTCGTGGAGGGAAGCTCGTGTGGCGATCCCAAAGCGATGCGTTGGGAGCAAGGTGTGTGTTTTGCAATTTTCCATATTTTCATGTGCCCACTTGGGAAATAGCGCTCGTGACCTTCCAAAGCGCCCCAAGTGGAGCACGTATGTGGAATCGAAGGTCATTGGTGTGAAGTCATTGTGTTTAGAAGGATTGGTCGATTACTCAATCCAAGCCGAAGATATTATAATATATTTGTGCGCCTTTCAAGGCACTTTTGGGTGTTTTTTCGCCAATATTGCTGTTTTTTGCCCGTCATGATGTCAAGTGGCGACCGTGTATCTCAACGTTGCACCCAATTGACCTCATGACCCAAGTATGTTATGAGGGTACATACTTCAGTGCCCAACATATCTTGGATCCGGCGAATAACTCCTCTTGGGCTTGGCATACCGTGGCCGCCATGTTGGCGATTTGGGACTATCCCAAATCATTGGCTCACTTGGCGACCCTGCCATTCCCAAAACCGGAGGGGTTGGGCGACGGCCAAAAGATATGTTGGACACATATGACTTGATACCAATCCTATGGCACACTCCGGTCCAAGTCGGGCATGTGCCTCATTTGCCCCAACCATGAGTGTGCGCATTTTCGGCCATTTTGAGCAATTTTCCACATTTTCTGCCCGCCGTGCACCATGTTCTGCCTCCCCGTGCACGCCAGACTCATGGACCAATGGACCATATATGACATGGGTGTTATGGACATTGGTCCCCATGGTTCACACACCACGTGGGCGAAGCGGAGCAACCTTCGTTAGGGTGCTAGCCCAAGGTGAGTGTGGACAATTTTGCCATTTTGGCATTTGTGGACCCAATTGGGATTGTCACCACGCCGAGTGGCATGGAGATCTTACAGAGCCAAGTGCATGGGAGTCTTTGTTGGACTCCCGGTGGATCGCGTATGGAATGGCGGATCCGATCTCCAAGATGGCGTGGAGATATACTATTGGGAGCACCCCCAAATTTTGGCTCATTTCGAGCAGCCAAAATGACCCCCTTTTGGGACCCCAATTTCACCCCCCCGTGTGGTCAATTGGCGGCCCCATATCTCTATGCCCACAGGGAGCCCGGACCTAAATTCAAGTTGTACACTCAGATGTAAGCCCTAGGTCCTGCCTCCTATCCTGTTAGCCATTGGCCTTGCCCTGGCCGGGCGAGCCACGCGTGGGAATGACGCCAATTGTGGTGATTCTGGCATCATGACCCCACTTGACGAACCCGTGGTGCCCTGAGGCCGGGACCTCAGAGGGAACCAGGTTGGGTGAGGGCTCCAGGGAGTTTGTACTCTAAGGGCATAGGGTCAGTTGCCTCGTCCCTACCTCTGGCGGGTCCGGACGAGGGGTCAATTTTGGAGATTTCTGAGCTAATATCAGTTTGGGCTGAAACAGCCCATTTTCAGCTACCAACTCCTAGGGGATAATGGCGGGGCCATATCTCTGGCTCAGAGAGGAGTTAGGACCTGCTGTTGAGGGAGCATCAGGAGCGACTGTCGGCTGGCCTTGAAGCCCCTTGGTCCCGAGGAACTCGCCTGTGGCTGGGCGGGACACCCCTCCTATTGGCAGGGTTTCAGGGTCCAGACTGAGCAGGGCATGGGTTGTGTTTGAGCCCCCGCCCCCACCAGCCACTGATAGGGTCGGACCTGGGATTGGGATACGAGTTGGGACTGAGTGTCTATTGTCCTGTGATGCCCTTACCCCAGTCCAGTCTCAACCCCATGTGTACATATCCTGATGTGTTGCTGTACATACTTTTGTTCCCTTGTTTCAGAGTGGCAAGGATCCTGAAACGCTTTGTCACATGACACGAGCGTAATGATGCCCTTGTGAGCGTAGTGCTTTGCCTGCCTGCTCACCTGTGCGTGTCCACCGCAGCGTCCCGTGGCCAGGCCACCCACGGGAACGCGTCAAAAGCGTTTCACCGCCGCGGGGTTACCCATCCATCGCGTGCCACTCGGGGCCACCAACCCCGAGCAGCGCGGCGCAGCAGCTCGCAGCTCGCAGCTCGCAGCGCAGCGCAGCGGTCCGCAGCGCCGCCCAGAGCACCGCCCTGAGCGACCACGGAAGCGCCGCGACCGTGAAGGAGGTGGACAGACCAGGACTCCCTCATCAGCGAGTCCTATCGGCCGACCAGCAAGGCCGCACACCCAGTCGCGTCAACCACCTCCACAACCACCGGCCGACCAGCACCGGCCGCACTCCCAGTCCAGTGCTACATCACCCACCTCAACAACCACCCCAGGACCACTCCATCGAGAGCACCGATGGTGAACTGGGACGAGGCGGGCAAGACGTGGCCGCAGCCCCACCCCCATGCGGCGCGCCTACTGCGTGGGTTGCTGTGGGGGCAGCAGTACCGCCACAGCAATCCCCAGTGCGAAGGCGGCATGCCCGGGAGCTTCGAGCTCCGCGAGGACATGGGCGAGGACCGCCTGCGGGCAGTGGAGGAATGGCTGCGGGCGGAAGGGTATGAGTACCGCCTCCGCCGCAAGCGCTGGAGGACCTGGACCCGCCCGGACAGGCCCGGCGAAGGGCTGCGCCCCGACAGGATTGAGGAGGATGAGAAGCCCAACGAGTACCCGTCGGGCGCCTCGATCAATGTCTCCATGTGGGACATGATCGAGAAGGAGTTCCCGGCGCTGGGGAACGAGCGCAGGCTGCAAGGCAGCAGCAGCAGCGCGTCTCCTGGGAAGGAGAAGCGTTCCGCCGGGGACAGGAGGCGGGACAGGAAGTCGCGGGAGTACCAGGAATCCCTGGCCGCCGAAGCCGCCCAAAGCGCCAGGGGCGGAACCCCAGCCCACAGCCCCCAACGGGCCAATGGTGGTCACCACCCCGGCCACACCACCCTTGGCAACTTCCTGGAAGTCGCCAAGCAGGCCAAGGCCAAGCCCCGTCCGCTGCTCCTGAGGAAGTCAGGCCCCAGCAGCGACGTGGAGTCGGCCCACCGCGGGAGGATGCCGGCCAACCAGGCCAGGTCCAGCGGCAGCGTCGCTCCCCACCAAAGGGATGTGGCGCGCGCCTGCGAGCGCACCTGTGGGGTGCCCTGGAACCTTCAGGTTGCCCGGCAACGGGCAACGCAGCAGAACGCTGCCGTGAAGGGCGCCGGTCGGCATCGCCCATGAGGAGGTCACCGAGTGGGGCAGAGGCATGGACTACCACGCCTCGACCGTGGCAGCCATCGCGGCCGGTCTTACGGCTGCGGCCGCCCATGAGGCAGTGGCTGCCCGGATCAGGGGTGAGGTGGCGGCAACCGCGGAGGAAGCCCGCCTGACCCAGGAGGCCATTGCCTGCAAAGAGGCCGAGGTGAAGGCGCTGGAAGAGGCGCTTGCCCAAGAGAGGGCAAAGAAGGAGGCGGAAGAAAGGGCCCATGCTGAGGCAACGGCTAAGGCCCAGGCGGACGCCGCCAAGAAGGAAGCGATCGAGGCCGCGCGACGGAAGGTCGCTGAGGAGAGGGCCAAGACGGAGGCGGAGTTGGCGGCGTTGGAAGCGGAGAAGGCTCGGCTGCAGCAGGCCCGGGAAGCCGAAGCAGCTCGTGCCCGGGAGGAAGCCGAAGGGCGAGCTGCCGCAGCCACAGCCGCCGCGATGGAGGAGGCCGAGGCCAAGCTCCGCCGCGAGACTCCCCCGGGAGGATCCCGAGTGGAGACCCTCCAAAAAACGCCCTCCAAGATGACGCTGGACGAGGTCGACACAGGCAGCAGTGGGAGCAGTGGCCCCACGCCTATCGACGGAGAAAGGGTAAGGGGAAGACCCCCGAGAGGCCACGGAGGCCAGCGGGCGGACACCCCCACGACAGTGACCCCTCCTTCACCGCCAGCGACGGGGATGAACGAGGCCGCCGACATCGCCGAGGAGTCGCTGGTGGAGGAGGCGGAGACGTCCCCATGGAGCCGGAAGGTGAGGATGAGGATCCCCCTCCTCCCTACCGGAGCTCGGAGTCTTCCGAGACCGAGAGGTCCAGGTGGGGCGACATGGACGAGGATGACGACATGGACTTCGACTACACGAAGAAGCCCCCATCCTCGGACCCACCGAGGCGACCTGGCGGAGACCCAGCGGGACCCCCTGGCGGAGGACCATCAGGACCCCCCCGAGGACGCCCACCAAGTGGACCCACTGGAGGCGGACCACCGGGCGGGGGAGGACCCCCTGGACCGGGCGGACCCGGCAGAGGCCCTCCCGGAGGACCCCCTGGGGACCCTGACGACCCACCAGGGGACGGCGACCCGGATGCCACCCGGCGGTGGATTGTCTACCTCCGCAGGAGGGTCCAGTCCCTCGAACGCGAGGTAGACACGGGCAAGGGCGAGATGACTCGCATCGCCAGGGTCGCCGCACAGAGAGAGCTGGACATCGCCAAGATCGAGATGGTCAAGAGCGCCAGCGTCGCCACCGCCACCCAGAAGCTGCTGGACATCGCCAGGGGCGAGACCAGGTCGCTGAACAAGGTCATCAGCGGCCTGCAGCAGAGGCTGGACGCGCTGGAAGCCCGTGGGAGCGTCGGCAGCGACCACCCACCCCTGGAGTCTGGCTCGTCGGACGACGGCTGGGGATCCGGACCAGGTCCAGGCAGACCCCACGCCCCCGGCGGAGCCCCCAGGAGTCGCCCCAGCGCCAGTGCCCCCTCTCTCAACGCCCCCTCTCGCCACAGCGCGGGCCGCCGCAACAAGCGCGTGCCGCCCGGCAGTGGCAGTGAGGATTGGCGTGATGAGTGGCTCAGCGCGGAGTACCACAACCGCCGTGCTCCACCGCGGACACCGGTACGCCCCCGACGCCCCGCACCAGCCCCGGAGCCAATCCCAATGGCTGGTGGACGTTATGGTGGACTCAGGAATGAGGTCCCCAGAGGAGACGTGGAGTGGGATGTCGGCGGAGGTGAGGACCTGGACCTGGACCCCGAGGAGTTCGACATCAGCCCGCCGCGTGGTGTACAACGGGAGGCCGCTGAACGCAGCCGCCGGCGCCGTGATGAGGAGGCGTACATGGAAGGAGTACGGCGTGAACATTTAGGTTCAGCGTACATGGAGGAACCACGGCGTAGCCACGCGGATACCGGGGAGGAGATGGAAGTGGCGGCGGTGGGAGTCCGTGGGAGAGGCCGATGGGAACCTCGGTCGACCTCGCGGCCGGCGTTCATGGTCTCTAAGGCCGCGGATGCCGCCGTGTGGGAAGACTTGAAGGACATCAAGCCCCCCATGTACGATGGCAACCCCCTCAACCTCGACCGCTTCTTGGAGAAGCTGGACGATTGGGGGGTGACCGTTACTGAAGACATGGATCCCGCAGATGCGGAGAAATATGTCTTCAGACGGTTCAGGTACCGCCTGCCGGAAGTGCTCCAAGAGCTATACTTCGTGGCGACCAAGGAGGGGAAAATCAAGACCCTCAAGGAAGCCAAGAAGTGGCTCAACGAGCAGGAGCGGGTGGACGCTCCGCAGTCGGCTGCCAAGCGGTGGAAGTCCATCAAGCTTCAGCATGATGGACGGGAGATCCGCCTACGGGACTGGCGAGACTTCCGAGGGCAATACACCCTCTTCCGCCGCAACGTGGAGGACTGGAAAGAGGGTGACCAGCAGGCTCGCCTGCTCTCCATGCTGCCGGAAGCATGGATCAAGAGAGTCACCAAGGAGGAAGCCAAAAGGGCCAAGTCCAACCACACGGTCAAGATGATGCTCCCCAAAGAGTATCATACGAACGTGGTGGCTTGGACGAGGAAGAACGTGGCCCGGGATGTCAAACGGCACTCCCTGCGGAACGCTCTCCTCATCACCGTCTCGGGCGATCGCGAGAAGACCGCGATGTGGCGCCTTGACGAGTGTGACGTGTACGGCCAGACCATCCGTCTGCAGGCCATCCCGGCGCGGATGAGTTGCGACGAGATTCTGGAGTGGGTTGGAGAGGAGGTACTCAAGGAGTACCGGAACCTCCACCACACCCGTGGGTTGAGGCCCGGCGACCGTGACGTCAACTACGTTGGCGAGGGACCTGGCGGGGAAGCTGCCATGGACCCAGCGGGAGCCGATGGCGATGAGGCTCTCGTCGACGATGACGACGACGATGAGTCCGCCGAGATGGCCGTTTGTGCCTTCGTGGCTCACAACGGCGCGGGGAGCAACCGGGGAAGCTGGAAGCCCCTGCAGCCGGGTTGGAAGAGGAAGGAGAAGAGGGACCCTCGCCGCATTGGCGACCCTCCGCTGTCCTTTGGGGAGTTCATCCGAGCTCACCCTCAGGGCTGTTTCGTGTGTTATGGGAGGAAGAAAGGCTTCAACCATGACCACCGAACATGCCCCACCCACCAGGCCGACACGGAGGCCTACAAGAAGGCGCACGGGTCGAAGAAGCGTGCACCTGCAGGTATCCGGGAAGCCAAAGTGGAGGTCGACAGGGACGAGCTCTCCAAGCTGATGTCGGTGGGGACCGAGTTAGCCAAGGAGATCCAGGAGATCAAGAGGAACTGGGTCCCCAGGTCGGACAACAAGAACAAGCAGAACAACCAGAACGACCAGAACAAGGACAAGGACAAGAAGCCTAGGAATACGGGAAGGAAGAAGGGTGTCAACGAGGTTGACGCGGAGGAAACTACCACTACTTCCACAACCGACGCCCCCTAGCGGAGCCCCTGCAGCCAAGGGCCCCAGCTAGGGCGGTCGCAGGATGGTGTCGTGGGAATCGCCACACCATTCCTGTCGGGAGACGATAAGCACAAAGGGACTGCCGCGGGCGGAAGGCCCGGTCCGGCACCCAGTCGCGGTGGCGGGGTGAGGGCAGGTGAAGGCACGAACCCTTGCACCCTTCCATCCTTCGCGACTAAGAATGTGTTTGATGTACTTCAAGATCTATCCGAGAGTATCGGAGGATCACCCGGACCGCAGCTGGATGCTGCAGATGGGCAGTCTGAGCCCATTGTCCACGACCTGCACCAGTCGCTTGTTGAGCTTCTGGAACGGCCGGAGATCCTGAGCTTGCACGCCGTGCGCCGAGTGGGGCGTGAGCGGCAGTTGCACCTTAAGGTCCGTGCCTTATGCGGGGAAGTGGAAAAGGTCTTCGACGTGTTGGTCGACACGGGAGCACAGGTCAGCTTGGTCAAGGCTGGCCTACTTCCGCCAGAGTGTCTGACCGACAGTCGGAAACCTGTCAGGCTGAAGGTGGCGAACGGCCAGTACATGGTGGGAGGCACGAAGGAAGCGGCCATTGGGCTGCAGTTCGTGAACCACCGTGAGCTGAGCCGCCCGGACCTCGGCAAGGAAATCCTCCTGCAAGGTCGCTTCCATGAGGCCGAGATGGACTGGGACATGATCGTTGGGTACGACTTCATGATGGAGACGGACTCCGGCGTCCTCCCGGCCCAGGCCTCCATGACCCTGTACCAGGACGACCAGCTCTCGTGGCTTTCGTCACCTGAGCACCATGTGGAATGCCAATGGATCCACCCGGAACGCAATCAGCTCGAAGTGGCCGCGCTGGACAGTGAGCCTACTGGGCCAGCAAACCAGGAGTACGGCGTAATGCCGGAAGTGGCGAGCCGAGTGGTCGCGGACCTGGGAGCTTCGGATCTGGCCCTGGATGTGTTCTCTTCAGGAACCTCCGCCCATCTGCGGGTTTGTGAGAAGTACTGGAGCACACAGGACTCCGCGTGGAAGAAGCACTTGGGTCCGCATCAGGGCTTGATGTGGATCCCTTGCCCCCGTTGGGACATTCCAAGAGCGATAGCGAAGATTCGCAAGGACCGCTCCAAGGCAGTGCTGGTTGTTCCTATGGGATGCACCGAGGAGGAAAGTACCCGACATGGGGTAGTCTCATTGACCAACATGACCTTAAACAAGGTCGTCCTACCGGCTGGAGAGAGTGTCTATCAGGACGCTAAGGGACAGCCCATGCCACCCCAGAGATGGCCAACGGAATTCCACTATGTGGATGGGGGCCTTGATCAGGCCGACACCACGGATTTCGTGTGTGTCAACCGCATCATAGCGGAGCCATGGCGGCAATGCTTAGCGGTTCCCCCTGTTGACATCGGAGAATCGGAAGACCCCCTCACAGAAGAGGAGTTGGATCTGGTTCAGCGGTATATGGATCAGCCCTTTCACGACTGGGGAAGCCAGCGTGAGGGCCAGGACAAAGCCTGGTGGGAAGTGGACTCGATCGTCTCTGGTTCCTATGATGGAGATACCTTCGTAAGGAGGGTACTGGACCACTTGTCCAGCCAGGAGGAGCCAATCGGGGGTAACCCACCCACCTATGGCGACCTATTCCGAGGCAAGACCAGAGATGGCCCTTTGGGCCACCTGGGAAGACCACCTGAGCCGAAGCCGAGCGGGGTCGCTACCCCTCAAGTAAGCTCAGTGGTCCAGGTGCCCGGAAAAGCCAAGGCGGAGTCCGATGATTGCCCCAAGATCCAGGCATTGAGGGCCAGGCTGAAGCAGAAGTATGGGGATACCTTCTTCAGCGGAAAGCCTGTGTTTCCCCCACCGGTGCGTGGACCGTATGGCGAGGCCAAGATACGACTGAAGCAGGACCCCCGTGTGTATCGGCACCGGGAGTTTGCCCTGAGGGGCGAGAGGAAGGAGGCCATGGAGAAGATCCTCCGTGACTTCATCGAGAGAGGCTGGCTTGAGCCGTGCCACTCCGATTGGGCCTCTCTGTGTTTCGTCGTCCCCAAGAAGGTGGCCGGAGAGTGGCGGCTCGTGGTCGACTACCGCGGCCTAAACGCCCAAACGCAGCACGACAGCTATACGCTGCCCCTCATTGAGGACATGCTGCAAAAACAACACCGGCGGAGGATCTTCACGGTGATTGACCTGAAACATGGTTATCATCAGATGCCTCTCGCCGAGGAGTCCCGTGCCTGCACAGCCATGAGCTCCGCACTTGGACCTCTGCAGTGGAAGGTGATGCCCATGGGCGTTACCAACGGCAATGCGGCTTTTCAGCAGATGCTGGAGAACCTGCTTGAGCCGGTGCGTGACTGTGCGGACCCCTTCGTGGACGACGTGATCATCGCGTCCGGGGACCCCAGTATGAGCTACGAGGAGCTCCTGGAGGCACATGAGAGGGACGTCACTCGAGTGCTGCACCTTCTGGTTCGGCACAAACTCACGGGCAGCAGTGACAAGGCCACCATTGCGGTAAGCGAGGTGGTCTTCGCTGGCCACATAGTCAGGAACGGGCAGCGAAAGCCCATACCTGGCAAGGTGGCTGCGATCGAGCACTGGGAAAAGCCCAAAACGGTCTCTGAGCTACGGGCGTACTTGGGGTTCTGCAATTACTACTCGGGGTATATCAAGATGTATGCCGAGTATGCAGCCCCCATGACGACCATGCTCAAGGGCAACCGAGAGGAGACCAAGAAGGGGTCCAAGAAGGCTCTGGTCTGGACTGCTGAGTCCGACCGTGCCTTTGAGGGGATGAAGCAGGCGTTGCTATCCGCAGTGGGTCTGCACCTCGTGGATCCCGACCGAGGGTTCGTCCTGCGCACCGACGCTTCCGACTACGCCGTTGGCGCTGTGTTGGAGCAAGTGCTTGACGATGGGAGGCACGTGCCCGTGGCCTTCTGGAGCCGAGTCCTGGTGGAAGGCCAGAGACGGACGTGGACGCCCCGAGAAATGGCTCTCAGGAAATGGTCTGGGTACATAGCCCTCCATCCCGTCACCGTCTGCACCGACCATCAGAGTCTGCAGTCGTGGCACAAGGAGCACGTGGACACCCCCTCTGGTCCCGCCTCCCGACGGGCAAGATGGCATGAGACCTTGGCCAAGTTCGACCTCACGGTTGTGTATATTCCTCGAAAGGATAACACCGTGGCGGACTGTCTCAGCAGGTGGGCCTATCCCGCCAGCAAGGGCATGACGGATATCTCTGCCCATGGCCATGAGGCTGAAACCGCTGAAGCCAAGAAGATCATTGAAATGGAGCGCCTGATGGAGGAGGAGGGTGTTAAATGCTTCGTCGTCATGGCTGCGGATGCCCCCCTCGGAACGAGGATGGGCAGAGCGGTCAGAGTACTCGCCCCTGATGGAGCTGAGTCCGACAAGCACCTCTTCCCTGAGTCTTGCCTCCAGGACGACTGGACCGACGACTATGCTAAGTCTGAGGCCTTTGCGGCCGAGTATAGGGCTGTGACGGACCCTGATGACGGGCAGAAGTGGCCAAAGGGGCTGACTGAGGAAGATGGCAAGCTCTACCGGAACGGTAAGCTGCTAGTACCAGAGTCCCGAGTGCTCGAGCTATGTGAAGCTTGGCACCACCACATGCTGCACTCAGGGGTCAAGAAGCAAGCCCTTGACATGCAGCGCCGGTTCGAGATCGACCAGATCGGTCTCTACACCGCCATCAAGAAGATCAGGAAGGGTTGCTCGGTCTATCAGGCCTGCAATCCCGATAACCGGAACGTCAAGGGGGAAGCCCAATGGACTCCGGTACCTGACCAGCCCATGGAGAGCGTGGCCATGGACGTCTTCTCCATGCCCGAAGTGCACATTGGCAAGGAGACCTTTGACTGTGTGGTTCTTTGTGTGGATCGCCACAGTGGCTACGCAGTAGCCGTTCCGGCACGCAAAAAGGGGTTGCTTGCCAAGGAAGTGGCAGTCATGATGATTCGTCATTGGCTGACCGTCTTTGACATCCCCCGCACCATTTGCAGTGACCGAGGGCCCCAGCTTACTGGTGGCTGGTTCAAGGCTATGTGTTCCCTCATGGGAATACGTCATGCCAAGAGCGTCGCCTATCTCAGCCGGTCTAACGGCCGTGCTGAAGTGGCTGGACGGCAGCTGTTCGAGAAGCTGCGCAAGATTCACATCACCAATCCACGTCGGAACTGGTTTGAGGAGATGTGGCCTGCTCTGAAGGCCCATCATGACACCCCCACTCCGGGTGGTTTGTCCCCTCACCAGATTCTGTTCGGCAGGGACCCCCTGGGTCGGGGACTTCCCTTGTCTGGTGATGGTATGGCTATGGACGCCAAGGAATTCTTCGTGCGGCAAGAGGCGACGGCGCGGGACATCCGCCAGCAGCTCGAGAAGGAGCATGCTGAGCGTCAGAAGTCCGCCCCGAGCTCGACAGCGCAGAAGTTCAGGGTGGCAGACCCGGTGTGGGTGATCAGACCCCGCCCTATGGGCACCTGCCGCACCAAAACCTGGTTCACACCCGGAGAGGTGGTCCGCAGGATTGGTGAGGACACCTACCGCATCAAGGTGGGTCACGGACAGTTCTGGGAGCGCCACGAGAGTCAACTCCGTGTGCGGGAACCCGACCTCCGTGGCCAACATGTGTCCCTGAGCTATGCCGCACATGAGGCCGATTCGGACGAGGACTATGCTGAGCAGGACGACTATACTGTCGAGAAAATCCTGGCCCAGCGTCCGAACGCCTCGGCACCCGGAGGCCTGGAGTTCAAGGTTCGTTGGCGAGGCTATGGGCCGTCCCACGACACCTGGGAACCCGTCTCCTCGTTCGTGCCGCGGGTCAATACTCCCTTCATGGAGTACATCCGCAACCACAAGACCAAGATCCATGTCTCGGACTTGGCAGCACTCACCCGGGCGATTGCAGCCAGGGGTGCCTGATCAGCGCCCTGAGCTCTCCCCTGATGCGTTTTGAGCGCTTGTGAGGTCGACGGATCGTCCCTTACTTGCTTGCTCTCTTCCATCTTCCGGTGACCTGCCATCAGAGTGGCCATATACCCCCCCCTGCTGAATCCAGAGGAGGATGGCCCCTCTCTTCAACTTCTATTCGTCACTCCCCCCCCTGCTGAATCCTTGGGAAACCAGGTAGGGCGACTGACCTTCACATTTTCTGAGCTCTTAGGGCCTTGAAGCCCATACGACGTTGCGCAACGGATGCCGCTGTCATCGGCATTGCGATTTTTGGTGTGTGGTCTGGTCCCATGGCACTTGCGGGATCCAGACCAGTCGACGTGTGTCTGCAGACTATATATGGCCTGAAGTCAGGTGTTTTCCTGTCCACCCTCCTGCATATGCCTTATCCTAACCGGGGTGTGGTTTGGCACTCTGTTCTGAGTGTGTTTACACGCCTATTACCCCGCTTTCTGCTTATTTTTCTGTCCCCCAGGATATGTGCATCTGTATGTTAAGTCTCGTCAGCCCATCACAGAAGAATGGGCTGTTTTTCACCCCGAGGGGATGCGAATCGCAAAACAAGGGCGCCCTGAGTCGCCGTATACAGGTTCTTACATGAGGTCCAGCCTGCACAAGTACCTAAGTACAGATTCATCTGTTTGAGTGCCTGTGATACCGTGTGCCCTAGTGGCTGTGATGTGCTGAGATCCTGATGGCGCCAGGCGGAAGACCGAGTTGCCTGAATGCACTCCCAGCGGTCCGCCACTGTCAGTCCCAGTGTGAGCCTACCGACTCGCAGACGCACTTGCAGTCGGGTGGCGGCCTCCGGTGCTCCTGACCTCGGTCAGTCTGCCTGGGAAACTGGTGGTTTGAGGAGTCGACGCCTCCGCCCACACTGCATGGGGACTCCCCCATGTATGGCCTTCGTGGTAATAGGGCGAGGGAAAAGACGGCCTTGATGCCCGATCCCTTAAGGAGGAGCTCGTTCGGCTGTACCACTCTGGACTCGCGTCGTGGATATGGACGTGGTGCGCCCGAGGAAGGACCCGTGGGGACTCTCCCCCAGCCGGCGGGCCTTGGGAAGCTTGGGGTAGCCTGATGGATCTTTGTGGTCGCTTTCAACCTGTGGGACCACCTCGGTCGTCGTGTGACGCCTATGTTGGCCGTGTATGCCACTGCCACTGTGGTAGTGACCGTCGCAGCCGGCACCCGGTGCGCCTTGTATGGGTTAACGGTTCCTTTGGATGCCGAACAATCGCCGCCAGGACCCGGGACTTGATACTTGATACTATACTTGAAGTTACAAGACCCTACAGCACTATACATGTCTTACCGTGGGTTGACGTGGGCGACCTGGCCCAAGACCAGCCTGAGGTGTGTGGTACGACTACCCCCCCCCAGGGGATAGTCCAGGGATACCCCCCCCCCCTCAGGGGATGGTCCTGGGTATTCGCTGCCATGCGTGGTGTTATCGAGCCCCCCCCAGGGTTTGCTCTAAGGAGGGGGGTGAAGCGGTACCCAGAACCCCATGACCATGGTGGGGTATACAACCGGTCTGCGTGTGCCCACTAACCCCATGTACGGAGGGGAAGACGCCCGGTGAAGCCCGGTGAGAGCCTGGCAGGAGCGTGTCCCTTGCCGTAAAGCCCCCGTGACGGCATTCTGGCCACTTGGGGCATGTTACCATGTACCGGCAAACTGCCATTTGCCGGTATCTTACTATTTCACGCCAATCTGCCCCGCACCGCCTTCGGCCGTCGATTCGGCAACCTAACCCTAACAACAGATGTAGGTAAGACGTGTTTGTGTGAGAGATCTGGGCATTTCAGCTATTAGCGGCCGCATCGGCAACCGATGCGTCGCCTGCTGAGACTTACACATCAGAATATCAGGAATCAACAGGGTTTTATTTTCATATTGTTTCCGTAAATTTTCACGCTTCCGTTCTGATAATCAATGTTTTGACTGCTGGCGGTTGGCTCGCGACTTTAGCGTAACCGCTAGTTTAACTGTTATTTACAAACATTTTAGCGCAATCCGTGACGAAGACTCTAAAGTCCTCAGGAATTGCATTGATGCATCTGCAATTTTCACATTGTACACTCGCAACCTTAATCCGAATTTTTCAGGATGTCGAAATTGGATTTTCGACTTCGACATCCCCGCACTTGATTTGACCTCTTTCGAGTGGACATACGTGCTTCCCTATGCACGAATCAACTTTTCTTTTGTCTTGCCTTCCATTTGTCTTAGAGATATGGGCAAAACAAAGTTGATTCGTGAGGCCACTTGTGAGGGTCATATCTCGTGCCGCATGCGAGGAATGACAATAAGGAAACATGGGATGTATTCACAATACTCCCGACGTAATTTAGGAAGCTTTATACACCTTGCGTCTCCACACGTGCGCGCTAGCGTAATGGATCATGGTCAAGAGGGTAGAGTTTGCGTTATAACTCTTTGGCCATGATATTGCGTGCGTTAAGATAACTTTCGAGTGTAGCGCGCGAGTGTTGGTGTTGCATAGGAACTTTCATTGAGTTCCTATGAGCAATTGACACAAAGTTATGCCCTTGGAGGGGCATGACATATCGTGGGGGGGGCTACCTTTTTGGGCAGTATGTGGTATGTGCCATGTGTTGTATTGCGTGCCCATTTGGCGGGTTTGGCTAAGAGCGATACACCCACCAATGGACGTCATATTGCACGAGGCCCTTCCTTATACTCCCCACGATCAATTACAAGCCCAACCTTCGTGGAGGGAAGCTTGTGTGGCGATCCCAAAGCGATGCGTTGGGAGCAAGGTGTGTGTTTTGCAATTTTCCATATTTTCATGTGCCCACTTGGGAAGTAGCGCTCGTGACCTTTCAAAGCGCCCCAAGTGGAGCACGTATGTGGAATCAGAGGTCATTGGTGTCAAGTCATTGTCTTTAGAAGGATTGGTCGATTACTCAATCCAAGCCGAAGATATTATAATATATTTGTGCGCCTTTCAAGGCACTTTTGGGTGTTTTTTGGCCAATATTGCTGTTTTTTGCCCGTCATGATGTCAAGTGGCGACCGTGTATCTCAACGTTGCGCCCAATTGACATCATGACCCAAGTATGTTATGAGGGTACATACTTCGGTGCCCAACATATCTTGGACCCGGCAAATAACTCCTCTTGGGCTTGGCATACCGTGGACGCCATGTTGGCGATTTGGGACTATCCCAAATCATGGGCTCACTTGGCGACCCTGCCATTCCCAAAACCGGAGGAGTTTGGGACGCCCAAAAAATATGTTGGACACATATGACTTGATACCAATCCTATGGCACACTCCGGTCCAAGTCGGGCATGTGCCTCATTTGCCCCAACCATGAGTGTGCGCATTTTCGGCCATTTTGAGCAATTTTCCACATTTTCTGCCCGCCGTGCACCATGTTCTGCCACCCCATGCAAGCCGGACTCATGGACCAATGGACCATATATGACATGGGTGTTATGGACATTGGTCCCCATGGTTCACACACCACGTGGGCGGAGCGGAGCAACCTTCGTTAGGGTGCTAGCCCAAGGTGAGTGTGGACAATTTTGCCATTTTGGCATTTGTGGACCCTATTGGGATTGTCACCACGCCAGATGGCATAGAGATCTTCGAGAGCCAAAGTCATGGGAGTCTCTGTTGGACTCCCGGTGGATCGCGTATGGAATGGCGGATCCGATCTCCAAGATGGCGTGGAGATATACTATTGGGAGCACCCCCAAATTTTGGCTCATTTCGAGCAGCCAAAATGACCCCCTTTTGGGACCCCAATTTCACCCCCCCGTGTGGTCAATTGGCGGCCCCATATCTCTATGCCCACAGGGAGCCCGGACCTAAATTCAAGTTGTACACTCAGATGTAAGCCCTAGGTCCTGCCTCTTATCCTGTTAGCCATTGGCCTTGCCCTGGCCGGGCGAGCCACGCGTGGGAATGACGCCAATTGTGGTGATTTTGGCATCATGACCCCACTTGACGAACCCGTGGTGCCCTGAGGCCGGGACCTCAGAGGAAACCAGGTTGGGTGAGGGCTCCAGGGAGTTTGTACTCGAAGAGCATAGGGTCAGTTGCCTGATCCCTACCTCTGGCAGGTCCGGACGAGGGGTCGATTTTGGAGATTTTTGAGCTAATATCACTTTGGGCTGAAACAGCCCATTTTCAGCTACCAACTCCTAGGGGATAATGGCGGGGCCATATCTCTGGCTCAGAGAGGAGTTGGGACCTGCCGTCAGGGAGGCTTAGGAGCCACTGTCGGTTGGCCTGGGAGCCCCTTGGTTCCAAGGAACTCGCCTGTGGCTCGGCAGGACACCCCCCTATTGGCAGGGTTTCAGGGTCCAGACTGAGCAGGGCATGGGTTGTGTTTGAGCCCCCGCCCCCACCAGCCACTGATAGGGTCGGACCTGGGATTGGGATACGAGTTGGGACTGAGTGTCTTTTGTCCTGTGATGCCCTTACCCCATGTGTACATATCCTGATGTGTTGCTGTACATACTTTTGTTCCCTTGTTTCAGAGTGGAAAGGATCCTGAAACGCTTTGTCACATGACACGAGCGTAATGATGCCCTTGTGAGCGTAGTGCTTTGCCTGCCTGCTCACCTGTGCGTGTCCACCGCAGCGTTCCGTGGCCAGGCCACCCACGGGAACGCGTCATGACTAGATGCCCGGGCGACGAGACCGTGACCCAACACTGCAGAGTGCTGGACACCGACGCCTTTGACATCGTCATTGGTACAGACCTCCTGCGAAGAAACCCCCAGGGAAAAATGCTGTCTCTTCAGCGCCCCTATTCTTTGCACTGCGACTTTGGCAGTGGGCTCTTCTCCGTACCTTTGGAGCTGTCAGGACGAAAAGAGTCTGGACTGCGCTACGCATCCAAGACTAACTATCGTACTGAAAACTACCAATTCGCCCGTCACGTTCTTGAAAATGGACTGGCGGCCCTTCAGGTAAACCTGGATGCGATCCAGGTGGAATTGTTTGCGAGCCAACAACAGCACATCATGCAGTTGTACTGCTCGAAACAATTGAACAATGCTTTCCGTTTCTTCTGGAAAGCAATGGGCCTAGCGTATGCTAACCCTCCCTCCTCCCTGCTCGCAAGGGTTCTAACCAAAATCGCTTATGAGGGAGGAAGGTTTGTCATGTGCACCCCTGACTAGGGCTGCTCTGGTGAACATGCTTACTGGCGCCGTATGCTAGATCGAATGACCGTGGGAAGAGTGCAACTCCCCGACGGCCCCATCTATGTGCCTGAGGACTCAGACACAGCTATGCAGGCCACTGAGTGGGCCAGTTTCCTGTCCATCATCGATTGATCTCTCAATCCTGTACCCCTGTTTGACCTAGACCAGGTGCTACTGAGAGAGGTCATGGCCGAAAATCGTGGCCTGACCATTTCTGATCTCAAAAATCGATGTCCTGAGCACCTATCTGCCACACTTACAGGGTGTGAGTCTCCCGATGGTTATCTGGAACCTGCAGCTGTAAAGGAGGATGCTGACGACCAGCTGTCTGAGATCGCCAGCACTATCCCTCCTGTTGATCCAAGCTGTGTTGACCTAAAACACAGTGCCTTCCTAGCCCAGCTGTTGCTAGAGGAGGTAGATCTAGAGTCAACCCCTGAGCCCGCTTCCCCTGCTGGGAAGCCAGTGCTACACATGCAGCCTATGCACACAGGTGAACCCGTGGCCCGGAGTGCTGGTGCTCTGGCGCGACCTGCTTCTAATAACATGCCATTGTCTGAACATGACACTCAGGAACTCCGGCAGCTGTTGTACCTGAAGGCCGAAGGTATTGAGCGCCAAGAGCGGCTGCAATACCTCAGATAGACCTGGAAATCCTCCATCTGGTCTGAGGAGGACGATGATTCCTATACGCTGCCTGAACCTGAAATACCGCTAGTGTATTCTTTGCACTATGGGCAGCAATGTTCCCCTGAGTGGGACGATGGTTCTGTGCCCGCCGAAACTGCTGATCGGCAGAAAAAGAAAGAACATGGAAGGAGCAACCTCCATGCTGAGGAGGATTTCCTGCAGAAACCTGAGAGTCTTAACCTTGACCCCCGACTGGAGAAACTGCTGATAACCTATGAGGAGGTGTTCGGCGACTTGCTGCCCCCCCTCTCTTGTAAAAAACTGGTCCAGATGGACCTGAAACTGAAACCTGAATTTGAAAAGACGCGAGTGAGGCGTCGTCCCTATCCCGCTCCACAGGAACAGGTTGAAGAAATCGAGCGCCAGATCCAGGAATGTATTGATGCTGGCCTCGCTGAAGAATATAAGAAGGGGGACTACCCCCATCACTGCAGTCCCTGTTTCCTGGTTGCCAAACCAGGGTCGACTGCCCTACGACTGGTTGTTGACTATGTTGAGGTCAACAAGAAAACCCAGAACCACTCAGGGAGTATTCCTAACATGGAAAATACCCTGGAGCGTATTGCCAAATGCAGGTACAAGACCAAAATGGACAAACGCTCTGGTTTCTGGCAGGTGGACCTAACCGCCGCAGCTCAGGAGCTGCTGGCTTTTATAACCCCTAAGGGCCGTGTCTTTAAGTGGAAGGTTATGCGTTTTGGGGTGGCTAATGCCGCAGCGCTCTTCCAAGAGCTAATGAACAAAATTTTGTACATACAGAGGCGCAGGCCTCTAGTACAGGAGTTGATTTCTCGGGGTGCAGAAATGGAGGCCCACATCGACGACGTGAGTTTGGGTACTAATACCCAAGAGGACCATGTCCTTGTCCTCCGTGAATTTTTCATTGTTTGTCAAAAAAACCATCTCCGAATCAAACTGGAAAAATGTGAGTTCATGAAAGAGGAGATGGAAGATTTGGGTTTCGACGTGGGGTATGGTTGGTGGAAACCAGCCGCGTCTAAGATGCAGCCCCTACAGGACATGCAGATTCGCGATAACCCTAAGATAACCCTTGTGGGCGCCTGTAATTTCTATCGGCGTCACATCCACAATTTTACTTACTCCTCTGCCCCCCTCACTGACCTAATCAAGAAAACTACTCCCTGGAGGTGGACCGCCAGTGAGGAAGAGTGTTTCCAGGAGTCGAAGAAGAAAATTGCCTCCTCCAACTGCCTGGGAGTACCCCGCCCTAAGGGCGAAATAGTCCTGATCACTGATGCCAGTGATGTAGGGGGGGGGTGGTACGATCTACCAATGGCAGGAGCTTAACCCCGCTGAACTAACCCACTGCCATTATCGTACTAGTGGACTGAACCGTGATGGTTCGTTGAAACATGACTATCCTACCAGTGAGTGGCGGCTGGTGCCACTGGGACACTGGAATTGGAAATGGAACCAAGCGCGTTCCAATTACAGCACCTATGACCAGGAACTCCTGGCCGGTATGTTGGTGCTTTCCTCACAATCCCGACTCCTGGGATCTAACCCTATTGTCTGGCTGTGTGACCAGGAACCTGTGAACTCTTTTCAGAAGGGCCCACCACCCGAGAAAGCAAAGCTAAAACGGTGGTGGACTTACCTGAGCCAGTTCAGGCTGACAGTTCATCATATCCCCGGAATAAAGAATGAACTGTCTGACTATATATTGCGCAACAACTTCGATGCGCTCATAGGTGAGAGCTCTGAGGCGCTCGCCAGAGAGGCTTTCCAGCGTATGGATGTCCAGCTTGACCTGTCCATGCGCACTGCTGTATCCTGGAGGGTTGGAGTCTAACCGACTATCAGTCAGAGTATAAAGAAATACTCCAAACCCTCAGCACTGGTCTCGAACCCCGTGTCTTTGACGGGCACCAGTGGTATAAAAACAATCAGTACCTCTTCTACGAGGACCGAATTGTGGTGCCTGAGGCACGACTGGATGGGTGCCTACAGTGGTCCCATCTCAGTTCTGGTCACACTGGCGCTAGTCGCTCAGTGGACTTCTTCCGTGAGTGTTTCTACTCTAGTCTAACCCTGACTGAACTGAGGTCGCGTATGCAGACCATTCTGGATGCTTGTGGCTGTCATGCCAGCAAGCAGAGCGTCAGTATGGATAGGGGCCTGATCTCCAGCTTACGCATACCCTATTGTGCTAACTCTCTTCTCTACGTGGATTTCATCCACGGCCTACCACGCTTCGCCGGCTATGATAGTTGCCTAGTGGTCACCTGTGGCCTATCTCGCTTCACCCGTGTGTTCCCTTGCAATAAGCAAATCACAGGTGAGCAGACTGTGAAAATGTTGGTCGAACAATGGTTCAAACCCTATGGAGCACCTAACCAGGTGCACTCTGATGAGGATATACGCATCCGCAGTGACACTGGGTGGTACAAACAAGTGCTAAATGCCCTCAACGTGGAGGTAACCACAGGTGTGCCCTATACCCACACATCTAACCCTCTCTGTGAGAGACAGAACCGTGTGGTGGAGCAAAACTTAAGAATCCTGATGAAACAGGAGCGTACCAAGGACTGGGTACGCCTAGTGCCCTGGGCAGTGCTGACCATGAACTCACAGCGGAGCTCCTCTACGGGTTTCACCCCCCACAAACTGTTCCATGGAGGACCGCCTGCTTGGTTCTTCAAAACCCCCTTTTCTGAGGACTTCAAGAGCCCTGTGGGAGATTGGCTGGAATACAAGCAGTCTCTGGCTAACCAGGCTGGGACTAACCTGAGACACATTCGTGACCGTGAACTGAGCCGACGGAACCGCCTACGGCAACCTGCCAGCTTCAAGGTTGGTGACCTTGTTTTGGTTCACCATTCACGCCTACCCTCCTGGCCACGTAACTGCCTACAGGACCCTTATTTTGGACCCTATCGTATCATCAGGATAGATGGATCCAGGATCCATGTCAGGTGCAGTCCACGTCTAGGTGGTGAACTGCTGTGTGCACCTAAACAGTTGAGGCACTATCACTCCCCTGACGATCTGTTTTGGGATGAGTGGCGCCTCAGCGACAGTGAGGTCGAGCGTATAGACCTAGAGAACGCTGCCAGTCCTGAGGAGGCAGACGAACTCGAAGAGATGACTGCCAAAGAGATGGCAGTCGATGGTTACTACGTGGTTGCAGGTATTGCTCGCCACGAGTATAAACAGGGCTGGAAATTCCTAACCCTGTGGGATGGCTATGGGTTATCTGAGGCGACCTGGGAACCTATGTCAGCCTTCATACAACCAGATGGGAGTATCAACCCTATCTTTGGCTCCTACCTCGTTGAGAACAACGAGGGGCAGCTACTGACCCGTGCTGAGACTATGTCCCAGCGTAAAAAGCGAAACTAATTCCCCTGTGTCGGTCTACTGACTGTGTTCTAACCTCACAGGTGCAGTGAGCACTCTTGTGCAGACGTGCCTGTGTATGGGTGTAAGAGCAGTTGTCACAGTTGCCCCGCATTGCATCGCAGGACAGAACCGTTAGCCCCCCGTGACAACCACTCCCTGGCCGAAGGCCATTGGTTTTTCACAGACTACTGCTTACTGAGCACTGCACTGACCCTGTCTGTGCCCTGCAGACCCATGCCTATGGTTTCCAGCGTGGGCCAGGTGGCCGCTTATCAGGATTGCAGCCACCCAGCGAGTGTTTGCCTTGTTGACCATGTGTTGCATGGGGACTGCCCTGATGTAATGACCTTGGGGAGCCAACGAAGAACGGTGGCTTGCTACACCAGGGGGGAATGACAAGCAAGGTGTTATGAGACAAGGTGTGTCTTCCCTCCTTGGGGACAAGCGAGCCCACAGTTAGGACCCCTGACTGGTCCAGACCCATGGGGTTCTACCCTTCCTTACAGGGTTTACCATACCCCTATGTGTGCTACGTATGTCTGTGTGTGTCTCACTTCTCTCCCCGGCGTGGCTCCCAACTCAATGGGCCTCGCTGATGTCGGACCGAAGGTCCTAGTCAGTTCAGTACCACTCCTATGGCGCCCAATTTCTGTGCTGGCGCCTATCCTTGGGGGAAGACGGCAAAAGCCCTACCTACTAGAGGGGAGGGGTGGCCAAGTGTGCTAAGGGCATACAAAACGCCCATTTTTGCTAAGGGCCAAAAGCTAACGCACTCCCCTGCCCACGAGGAAAAGCACGCGGGACAGGAGACACCACTACACTACACTCACTAACGCCAGCACCGGCCTTCGAAGGCAGGGTGACCACTCATCACCTGCACTCAACTCCTGCCAGGCCTGCTGACCCTAACACCTACACACGCTACTTGGTGTTGCTGTCAATGAGGTCTCGGGTCCTATTGACCCTCCTGTGAAGAAGACAAGAGAACACAGCGCTGCTAAGGTTTGAGGTTTGAGGTTTGATTTTGCGGGTACTAGACGCCTTTCGGTCCCGGGGGGCCACCTGGTCGGGCCAGGTGATATCCTCCCCACCGGGTCCTAGTGGGGGGCCCTCCAAGACGCACCTCCTGCCTGGTGGCGGAGTCCCCCGGGTTCACAGAGCTCGGAGCCCCGTCCTTCCCCGGCGTCCCCGTTTCGCCACTCCCCGGTCAGTGCATCAATTCGCAGCCGTGGCCGCGGGCGCTTACCCACTGCGTCGCCCCCCTAATGCGTGGTCGCCCGGGGCACCGGCGCCGCCGGGCCCGTGCTACTGGCTTGTCGCCAGTGGGACCCCCTTGGGCTGGCGCGGAGGCTGCCTAGCCTAGGGGTTGGGGCGTGGCGCTGTGCGCCACTACTGCCTTGGCGGGTGCAGTGTCCCGTCTGTGTGTGCGCGGCGCTCGCGGCCGGTTCGGGGGGGTTCGGGCCGGTTCCTGGTGTTGTGTGTCCCCTTCTTCCCCCTTCCCGCCCCGCGTATCCCGCGTTGCGTGTGGCGGGCCGTCCCGTCCGGGTGTCCCTTACCCTCGCTCGCTGGTACGCCATTCCAGGTGGTCTGTGCGTTCCGCGCGCTCGGTCCGGTTGCCCTTCTGGTGGTCCCCGCGTGTCCTTTTCGTGTGTGTGCGCTCGCGCTCTCGCGGTGTCCGCTCCCCGCTGGGTGGTGTGGCGCGCGCATCTCGCGTGGTCCCGGCACTGGGCGCTGGTAGGGCCGTTCCATGTGGTCCGTGCCCCTCCGCGTGTCCTGCCCCGGTCCCGTGCTCCGTCTGGCGTGCTTGGGGGGGGGCGGTCCGGTCCCGGTTCCCCCCTACTTGGCTTGGGGTTGCGGGGGCGGCGGCTGGGCGTCCCCGGGGGGGTGCCCTCGTCCGCGGGTGTCTCTTACGCCACTGAGGGGTGTCGTCGGCTATGAATCCTGCCCTGAGGGTGGGGCCACGCGCAGTCCACGCGCACGGGGTCGGGACTGGGGAGGGGGCTGGGTGGGGTGCGTTGGATCGCCGAC
The DNA here is from genome assembly GCA_964036045.1 of Eutreptiella sp. 'Long Island Sound 2002'. NCBI lineage: Eukaryota > Euglenozoa > Euglenophyceae > Eutreptiales > Eutreptiaceae > Eutreptiella > Eutreptiella sp. 'Long Island Sound 2002'. The sequence goes on from OZ038385.1 coordinate 3,585,057, forward strand.
TGACGTGCACTGGGGTAAGAGGCGGGCAGTAGCACCACCGGGTCGCCGACTGACTGTAGGGCGGGGGGTCGCTCTGCCTCTTTCCGTCCCTCTGCCTTCCCTGGGCAGGCAACAAAGCGGGCGTCACTGGCGTTGCGCTGTCCATGGGGGGCGTGGCCCCCCATACCACTCCGGTTCGTGTTCACCCAGCCTCTCCGGGTACGATCTGTGCGGCGTCCCGGTGCGCAGGCGTGGGCCCGTTTGTTCTTCGCGGCCCCCTTGTGGGCCGGCGGCCGGAGCGGGGGGGCGGGTCACACTCCGGCCCCCCTCTCGGGTGGGGGGGGTCCATTCCCCTGGCCTCGGGGGGGGCGTCGCGCTGCGGCCTCCCCGCTCTCGTTCCGGGCGGCGGCCCGCGGTACCCCTTTCCGGCCCTCCCCTCCGGCGCGCGCGTGCGGTCGGGGCTGACGTGCCGCCCCGGGGCGGGGGGGGGTGAGGGGCGGCCCGCGGACCGCTCCCCTGGGGGCCCCGGCTGACCTGCAAACCCCCCCTCTTTCCCCTCGGTGTGGGCTGTGGTCACGGGAGGGTTATGTGGGGCGCGGCCTCCTTCGTGTTCCGTTGTGCGCGTTGCTCCGGCACGCCGGTGTGGGCTCGTGGGGGCAGGTCCAGCCGCCGCTGCCCTTACCGTGTCGCCGTTCCTCCTGTGGGTGGGGGCGCCCCCCCGGCCCTGGGGGGGCGGAGGGCCGCGCCTGTTGCTCCCCAGCTGGGGTGGGTGCGGGGGGGGGGGGGGGGGGCCACCCCGCCCGCTCTCGGGCTTGTGTGGGAGGGGGGGGGGGGGGGGGAGTGGGGGGGGTCCTTCGGTTCCCTGGCGATGCCCCCTGTCGGCCAAAAAGGGGGGGGGGGAGGGCGGCTTGGCGGTCCCAGCCCCGGGGGCCAGCCATCGGCCAGGGGGGTCGCGCCCTTCCCCCGCCCCCCTCTGCCGAGTGCCGGATCCTCACGCAGTCCCTCCCTGGGGCCCCTCATCTCCCGGCCGTTGCCGCGCGGCGCTGGCCGGCCAGGGGTGGCCGTGAGGGTCAGCGGTCAGTGGTTAGCGGGTTGCGGGGCCGCTTTCCCTGGGTAGGCAACAAAGCGGGCGTCCCCTGGCGTCGTGCTGTCCATGGGGGGCGTGGCCACCCATACCATTCCGGTACGCGCCCACCCGGCTTCTCTGGGCACGATCTGCGCGGCGTTCCGGTGCGCAGGCGCGGGCCCACTTGCTCTTCGCGGCCCCCATTGGAGCCGGCGGCTGGGGCGTCGGGGCGGGTCACACTCCGGCTCCCCTCTCGGGCGGGGGGGTCCGTCCCTTCAGCCTCGGGGGGTGGGGGCCGGGGCCCCTGCGGCCGGCGGGCCGGCGGGGGGGCGGGGGGGGGGGGGGGGGTGTCGCGCCGCGGCCTCCCTGCTCTCGTTCCAGGCGGCGGCCTGTGGTACTCCTTCCCGGCTCTCTCCGCGTCGCCGGTGCTCTCCCTTCCGGCGCGCGCTTGCGGTCGGGGCTGAAGTGCCGCCCCGTGGTGGGGGGGGTGAGGGGCGGCCCGTGGACCGCCCCCCTGGGGGCCTCATCTGACTTGACACCCTCCCTCCGTCACCTCGGAGCGGGCTGTGGTTACGGGAGGGTCGTGTGGGGCGCGGCCTCCTTCCTGCTCCGTCGTGCGCGTTGGGGGGGGGGCGGGGGCGGCATGGCGGCCCTGGTCCCGGGGGCCAGCCATCGGCCAGGGGGTCGCGCCCGTCACCCGCCCCCCCTACCGAGAGCTGGATGCCCGCGCAGGCCCTCGCCGGGGCCCTCACCTCCCCGGCCGTTGCCGCGCGGCGCCGGCCGGCCGGGGGTGGCTGATGGTTAGCGGTCAGTGGTTAGCAGGTTGCGGGGCAGCCGGTTCCTCCCCGCGCTTGGCGCCCCCGCACTCCCTCCCGCGGGTGGCGGCGCGTCCCCGCACGTCGTGCCGTACCGTGGGGGGGGCGTGGGTCAGGGGGCCCATCCCACCCTCCCGTGCCCGCCGTCTGGGCCTTCACTTGCGCCGCCGCTTGTGTGGGGGCTGGGGCTGCGGCGGCGGCGGGTTGTGCCGGCGGTAGCGCCAGTGGGCGAGGGCGCTACGCAAAGCCCGGGGGAGCCAGTTGTTGGCGTCCGCATCCGTGATACGGAGCACCGCTCCCCCCTCCAGGAAGGCCGGCCACGTCGGCTCCCTGTCGGGCCATGCCGCCCGGATCACTGACCTGAGGACCCTCTCGTGGTCCTCTGGTGCCGCCCACCCCCCCGGGGGTGCCTCTCGGTGTCCTCCGTCCCTCCGGAGGAGCACGGCATCGAAGGGCCGGTTCCGCGACCTCCTGGAGGTCCCCTGGTTGGCCCAGCACAACCACCCGTACACTTCCCCCACCAGGGGGAGGGTCTCCCCCCCCAGCGGGTCCGGGACTGCGCCCCAGTCCACGTTCCACGGCCGGCTCTCCTCCGCCCCCTGTGCCGGCCCCCCTCGCTGCTCCTGCACCCGCGGCGCCGATGCCACGCCCCGTCCCCCCTCCGCCGAGGCCACCCGCGCCGGCTCCGCCCTCGGCGCGGGGGGGGCTTGCTGGTGCTGGTGCCGTGGGGGTTGGGGGGGGATGAGCTCGCCGGCGTCAGGGTCGATGTTGTAGAGGTGGTGGTGGTGGTGGTGGTGGTGGTGGTAGGTGTGGTGTGCCGGCATCTGTTGGATGCCGGGGGGGATGCACCTCACCGGCTGCACTTCCGGCTGCGGGGGTGCCCCGCCCTCTGCCCCCCTCCCCTCGCCCCGCCCTCCCCCCTGGGCTCCCGTGCCCCGTCCCTCCTGTCCCTTGGGGCCCTTGCCCTTGCCCTTGCCCTTGCCCTTGGGCCCCTTTCCGGTCCCGTGCCCATGTCGCGGGTCCCGCCTCTTGTCCCCCACACCCCGGCCCGCTCGCTCTCCCATCCCCCCTTGTCCAGCCCCCTGCGCCTGGGTACCCTGCCCGCGCCCCTGAACACCCTTCCCGTGCCCTGGCCCCTCCCCGACCCCCTGCCCGAGTCGCGGGTCCCGCCTCTCGTCCACCACGCTCCGGCCCGCCCGCTCTCCCACCACCCCTCGCTCCCTCCCCTGCACCTGGGCCTCCTGCCCGCGCTCCCGCGCGCCCTTCCCGTGCCCCGACCCCTCCCCTGCCCCCTGCCTGTCACGCCGTCCGCCGCTCCCCTCCCCCTCGCCGCTGCGCCCTTCCTGGACCACTCGCCGGGCGTCCCGCTGCCTTTGCAGTTGCGGCAGCGTGACGCCCGGCGGTGAGCGCTCGCGCTTCGGGGGGCGGTCGTGCCGCTCCCGCCCCGGGGGGAAGGGCTTGGGGGGGTACGGCTTGGGGGGGCTGGTGTGGGTGTGGGCGGGGTTGGCGTGGGCGCGGTACTTCGCGCTCTCCCTGCCCACTGCTGCTGCTGCGGCGGCCGCCGGCGAGGCGTCCGCGGCCCGTGCGGGGTTCTTCCCCCGCTTGCGCGGCGTGCCAGGGGCCGCAGCCGGTCTCGCGCCCTCCGCACTCTCCTTCGCTGCCGCGGCGGCCGCCGACGAGGCGCCCGTGGCCGCGGTCGCAGACTCTCGCACATCCTTCTCGGTCTTCGCTGCTGCCGCGGCGGCCGTCGGCGAGGCGCCCACGGCCCGTGCAGGGCCCGTCGCAACCCCTCTTGCGCCCTGCTTGCTCTCCTGCGCGGCCGCGGCAGCCCCCGGCGACGCGTCCGGCTCCTGCGCCGGGGCTGCCCCCCTTGCCGGCGGTGTGCCGGGGGCCGCGGCCGGGGCCGCGGCGTGGCTCGCCGCGGCCTCCGCCTCCTGCGCGTCAGGGCGGGGCGGGGCGGCGGGGCTGGCCGCTTGGGCGGCGGGGGCGGCCGTCTCGGCTGGCCCAGGTTCCCGGGCCGGCGGCGGCGGTCCGACCACCGCCGCCTCCGCCAGCCTCCGCTCCTCGCGCTCCGCGAGGGTCTCCCCCGTCCACTCTGGGGAGGAGACGGGGGAGCGGGAGCGGGACCGGCGGTGGTGGCGGTCGTCCCGCCCGAGGGACCCATCGGAGTCTGCCATTACTGTCACTCTGGTAGGCATGCGTGGTGGCAGGCGCGCCCTTCCCACTACCTCCTGGTGCATCAGTGCCGTGCCGTGGGCAGTGCCGTGTGGTGCTCTGCGGGGGGGGGGGGGAGGGGGTGGGGGGCCGGCTGTGGCGTCAGCCCCGCACGGCCGGGGGTCCGCGGCCATCCACCGGCATTGGGAGGGGAGGCGGGGGAGCCACGCGGCCCACGCGTCGCGCCACAGCTCCCAGTCTGGGACGGGGCTCAGGGCCCTGGGCCCCCGGGGGTCGTCGAGCGGTGCCGGGGGCAGCCGCACCAGATGGACCCCCGTAACGGCGGTGACCTCCTGTGTGCGCAGGAAGGTGTGTACTCCGTCCCGCGCCGCGGGCGCCGGGAGGGGGGGGCGGGGTATAGGTGTGGCCCCATAGAGGTGGGTGGGGGTGATCCCCAGGATCCGCCCCGAGCCCCCGCGGGACGCGATGACGAGGAGGAGGAGGGGGGTGCCAGGGCACTCTTGCCAGAGGACCTGCCCCCTGTGGTGGGCACCCCTGGTCCTGGAGAGGGGGGGGGACAGGTCTGGGTTAGCCCAGCCGCGGGGCGCGTGCGTCGCCGGTGGGAGGGCGGGGCACCAAGTGGGCTCCCTGGGGAACGCCTCGTAGACGACGGCGTACGGGGGGGTAGGCCCGGTGCCGTCATACACCGGGTTGGTCGGCCGGGGGCGGGCGGACGCCTCGTCCGCGCCTTCCACGAACACCGTGACCTCGCCCACCTCCAGGTCCTCGTCCGGCGGGTGTAGAAGGTGGAGCGCCGCATCCAGCTCGGACACTCCCCCCGGGTACGTGGCCCGCGCCTGGTTCAGGTACGGGGCCGCGTCCCCGGGGTAGCGCGTCCTGAGGGCGTGCAGCAGGGCTGGGGCGCTACTGCGGAGGGACATGGCAGACCCCGCTCCCGTCAGCCGGAGGGCGTCCCCCATGGACAGGGGCCGGCCCGACCGATTGGACTCGCGCCACTCCATCCAGTGCCCGTAGAGGGCCGCTTCCGGGCTGATGAGCCCCGGCCGGACGGCGTTCACGATCCGGTGCATTGCCGGGAGCAACGTAGGGGCTCCCGCTCCGTTCAGGGCGCGGACGGCCGGGAGGGCGGTCTCGTTGAGGAAGGCCCTCGCACTGCCCTCCAGGTCGCACCGTGCGGCAGCGTGCGCTCCTTTTGCCTCCGCCACCGCGTCCGCCACCAGGCCCCGGACGGCCGCCTCCTGCGCTCTGCGGCGGGCCCTGGCGTGCCCCGGCCCATCCCCCCGTCGGCGTGGCATGGTGCTGCGGGCTCTGCAAAGGGCGGCGGCGGGTGGGGGTTAGGGGGCGAACACGTGCGACAGGTGCGCAATGGATGTGGGGTCCCGCAGGTGCACGTGGATCCATAGAAGGGCGGCGCCCGCGGGGCCCGCCTGTTCGTGTGAGGGGGTGTGTGCCCCCTCGATGCGCCGGCGCAAGGCCTCCTCCTCTGTGCGCCTGCGCGGACCTGCGGGAGGTTCGGGCCAGGGGCACGCGGCTACCTGGGTGCACCGCTCGCACCTGTTGGCGCCTGTCGCTGCTGCGGAGGACACCGTGTCACACTCTCCGCAGAGTCGGCAGGTGTGCGGGAGGTGGGAGGGCGGCGACCAAGGGTCGAGATGGCGGAGCCAGAGGTCGTCCCACCTCTGTCGGAGGGGGTCCCGGATCTCCAGCAAGCGGGCGCGGACGCGGCGCCGGTAGTCCTTGCCAAGCGTCTTCCGCTGGACCTCCTGCCACGTGTCGCCGGGGAGGATCCCGTGGTCGTGGAAGGCGGCGATGAGGTCGTCCCACGACGGGCGGGGGTGCCCCTGGGGGGGGCTCGCCATGTACACGTGGCGCCCGGTGAGGTGGGGCGTCAGCGCGTCCCATTGGCACCCGTTCGCGGTGTCCCTGTGGAGGAGGGCCAGTAGGGTGCCGTCCGCGACCGCTTGCCACCCCACTTGCAGCCCTTCGCAGCCGTCCAGTTCCTGGCGCAGCGCGGCTGCGATACCGGTGGGGAGCATGAGGAGTAAGGGCCCCTGGGTGTCGCCCAGCCGGGACAGGGCGTCGTCGTATACCGGCCCCCCCGCCTTGAAGTGCGCCACGGTGAGTTGGGTGGCCCCGTCCTCTGGGGGTTGCCACCGGACGGTGGCCGCAGCGTGTCCCCACGTGCGTATCTCCGTGGCCCGGAGCACGTTGGCGGTGTGAAGGACGATGCGGGGCGGGACGGGCGTCCTGACGAGTGAGGATACGTCCCCAGTCCATCCCGTTTGCGGCCCCGGGGCCGCCTGCAGCCATTCCCCTGTCGCCGCGTCCCACGGGTGGTCAGGTCCCGCCCCTCGGACCATGGTGGGTCTCGGCCGGGTGTCCGGCCCCCACCCCCGGAGCGGGATGGCGGCGTATCGTTGCGCAGGGGTCTCCGGGGCGCGCGTGGCGGCGCACCACCGGTCCCACTCCCGCGCCCACTCCTCTCCCACGATGCGCGCCTCCCATGCGGTCATGGAGCCGCGCCCGATGATCCACGGTGGGAAAAGGGCGTCTTGCAGGTGCCTCGAGAACCCCCCCGGCAGGTCCTGATACGGGTGGGGGCCCTCTTGGAGTGGGCACTCCAGGGTGCCATTCACAACACGGAGGGAGGCTACGAAGTCCTTGTCAGGGCGCGGGGGAGGGGGAGGGTGGTCGCCCTCCGCCGCAGTGAGCCACCGGTGCGCCCGGGCCGCCGCGCTTAGGGGGTCGTGGAGGAGTTGCTCCAGCCGGTGGTTGCGAAGCTCCCACGCGAAGTCCCCCAGCCGGAGCATGTGGTGGAGGAAGTCGTCCACCGAGGTCCCTCCCGGCGGGTCGTATCGGGTTATGGCGCGGAGCTGCGCCTCCGCGTCCTCGGGCACCAGTCCGGAGCCGAACACCTCCGTCCACGTGGCGCCTGCGGAGCGCCACGAGGCCACCCACAGGGCCTTGTCCCCAGGTGGGAGGTGGCGGGCCGCCTCGTGCACCGCCTGGCGGTAGTGGGGCCAGAGGAGCCGCGAGTGGGTGCAGCCCACGTGCATGTGCACCGGGGTCTCTTCCGGGCCGCCGCAGAAAAGGCACGGCTGCGGGACGATGGCGACGCCGGAGAGCCGCTCCTTCCGGACGCGGAGCCTGCGCTGCACCGGCGTGTGGCCGTCTCGGGCCCGCAGCGCCCGGCGGTTGGTGGCCGCCGCGGTGAGGTCCCGGGCGTGGACGTAGGCCGTGGCGTGGGCCGCGCCCAGAGGTGTGTGTCCCCGGTGCGTCAGCGCATGGTCCGTCTGCGCCCGTTGTGCGACCTCGCCGAGCACCCGCATCGTGGGGGGCCGTAGATCGAGATGGCCGTCACGGCCGGCGACGATGAGTTGGGCGTGGCCAGGGTCCGGGGGCGTGTTCTGCAAGACGGTGTCCTGGGACGCCTCCCAGTCCGCCTTGTGCAGTAGGGCGTCACTGTGGTGCGAGGTGGCCCGGACGTACCAGAACGGGTGCCCGGCGTGTTGCCCCCGCGCGCACAGGCCGTCCCGGAGCCACCTCAGGGGCATCTGGTTGACCACCTTCGCTGCGCCCGCGGGGACCCCCGTGGTTCGCTCGCGATCTGCGTGCCGTAGGAGGTGGAGGATGACCTCGGCGTCCACCGTGTGGACCCATGGTCTGTGTGCACCGTAATGTAGGGGGAGGGAGGCGGCCACCCCCTCTCCGTCAGGCACCGTGCCCGAGATGGCCACCGCCCACGTGCGGGTGAGGTCGGCGGCGAGAGCGACGCTGGTGGCGTGTTTGCAGGGTCCGCCTCCGGATGCGTCAGAGGAGGTGTGTCCCCAGGCCTCCGGGATCCAGTAGTATCCGGTGGGGCTGAGCCACCCCGCGTTGAGGTCGGTGGAGTGCCACCGGACGTCGGGGTGGCTGTGGGTCAGTTGGTCCATGCTCAGCGCCCTGGTGTCGCCTGGGCTGATCGCCGGGTGGTCGTGCAGCCGGATCTCCGCTCCGGCGACCGTGCTTGCCCAGGACCGTAGCGCCGTCACATGTTCCTTGAGCCACGCCGGGCCTCCGCGCTGGTGTACCACCAAGTGTCCTGTGTCCTCCGGACGGTCCTCCAGCGCGTGCACCGCCATGTGTGGGTCGTGCGGCACCCCCGTAGCCACCAGTAGGGCGGTGCCACGGGGGAGTCCACGGGGTTCGGGCTGGCCTGCCCCCACTTGCACTATCACCCACTCGGCCCGGAGCTGCGCTTGTCCCGCCGCTTGGGTGCACTGGTCGTCTGTGGTCACCAGCCACAACGGCATCGGCGCGTGGGGCCGGGGGCGTAAGGGCTCTGGCCACGCCACGTCCGCGTTGGGCTCTTGGTGCTCGCTTTCCGCGAGTACGTCGCGGAGGATGTACATGAGGGCCGCCGGCGGGTGGTACGCCGCCCCCCGCGTGGGGGGGGACAGGCCGTTCCGGCGGCGGTAGCCCCCGACGTGGAGGTGCAGGCCGTCTGGGGTCACCCGTGGGCCGGTGTGGGCGTCCTGCTTAGCCCTCGTGGGGTGGACCAGTCTCAGGCGGGGGTCCCGCGTGCCGGTGGTGTGGAAGAGGTGGGCCAGGGCATCGCGCCACCCGGGGTGGTTGGTGGGCCCTTGCTCATGGCGGCAATAATGGAGGTGTTCATCGGCGCATTGGTCGAGGCACTCCCGCACCGCCGTCCGCCACGGATCGTCGTTGTCGGGGAAGGGGTGGCGTGGCCCGTGGTGCCCATGCCACGGCGTTGCGTGTGGCACCGTCAGGCGGCACGTGTCGCGGTGTCGCAGCTTGGCGGTGCGCAGCGTGACGATTTTGCCCGGCGGGGACTGTAGTTGGACATGAGCCGCCCTGGGGCACTCGATGGGGTTGTACATCCCCACTCCCAGGGCGGCCAGGGCCCGGGGTATGCGCTGGACCCAGTCGCCTCCCGCCAGAGTTGCGAACTCCGGGACGGGGTAGTGCACCTCGGGGCATATTCCGTGCGCGCCGGCTATCTCCCAGAACATCTTGGTGACCTCCGCGCGCACGGAGGTTGCGCGGTGGTGGACGAGTGTACCCACGAGGGCCACCGCTGCCTGCTGGCACCGCGTGGGCACCCGTGTAAGCCCCAGGGTCCGGTCATCCTGCAGGCTGTCCCGCGAGGCGTCGAAGGCGTATCGTGCCCTGTCCTTCGCGACCTGGACCGTGATGTGGTCCAGGTGGCGTGCAGTGTCGGAGTCGTCGGCGATGAAAGGGGCGACGTACTGCGTCACCCCTCCGAGGATCGCCAGGATGACGTCCTGCACCACTTTCGGTGGCGCGAGGGTGTTAAGGCACCAGTGGTGCACTGCCGCCAGGCGTAGCCGGTGCTTGCGCTGCAGGGAGAACTCCCCGTCCGGCTGCAGCTGGAGTCCCAGGTAGGGGACGGAGTCCGCCGCTGGTACCCAGTACCACGGGTTTTCCAGGTGGGGGCAGAGGCGTAGCTGCAGGCCCGGGACCCCCTCCGTGGTGGCCATGGCGCACTTGCGGGGGTTGAGCTCCATGCCCATCATCCCCAGGTACGCGGCCACCGCCTCCACGCCCTCGACGAAGTGCTGCAGCGTGTGGGCCACCACCAGCAAATCGTCGATATAGGCCTGGATGAGGCCGTGCTCGGCTCCTCCCGGCGGGCGCAGGCGGTGCCCCTGTGCCCTGAGTAGAGGCTCCAGGAGGAGCGCGTACAGCAGGGGGCTCTCGGGGTTGCCCTGCCGGACGCCGCGTAGCATGTAGACGGGCTGCGTTAGCCCGTGTGCTGTGACGATGCGCAGCCTGGCGCACGTGTGGAGGAAGAGCAGGAGGTCAATGACGTCCGGCGGCACGGAGAGGTGGCGCAGGATGAGGTGGAGGGCGCCGTGTGGGGCGGTGTCGAAGGCCTTGCGGGCGTGGAAGGAGAAGACGTAGTTGGGCCTTCCCCGCTGGAGCTGCCGCTGCGCCATGAACAGCGGGGGGCCTGTGTTGGAGCCAGGGAGGGCCCCTTGCTGCCAGTCGCTGACCACCCCGTGCCGTGTGAGCACCTCCGTGATGCGCTGGGTGAGGGGGCCCGTGAGCAGCTTCATGTCCAGCTGGCCCAGGGCTATGGGCCTGTAGTCGTCCAGTCTGGCAGAGCCCGGTACCTTGGGGCTGAGCCAGATGTGCGCGTCCCTCCAGTGCATCGGTGGCGGGGCGCCGCGGAGGATGGCCCGGTAGGAGTGGATCAGGAGCCACTGGACGGGTGCCGGGAGGGCCTTGATGAAGCGGGCCTCCACGTGGTTGGGGCCTGGGGCCTTGCCATCGGCCTTGTCCAGGGCGGACTTCAGGTCCTGCATGGAGTACTGCTGGACCTGTGTCCAGGCTCCCTCAGGGACCCGGGGGACGTGGCGGCCGAGGACCGCCTGGAAACCCGGGAGGTCCACCGGGCGTTTGTCATACAGTTCTCGCCAGAAGGCGCGAGCTGCGAACATCACGTCGTGGGCCTCCGTGAGGAGCGGTTGGGTGTTGGGAACCCGCACGTTCGAGAGGCCTGACGGGCCTGGGGCCTCTACCTCTATGGCTCCCCGCACGGCTTTCCACCGCTGGGCGATGTCGGGGGCGTGGCGGCGCCAGAACTCCTTGATGGCGCGCTTGCGGTCTGCCGCCAGGAGGGCGCGGAGCTGGCGAATGTCCTCCTCGAGGGCGGCTGCTTGCCTCTCCAGCTCCTCCTGCAGCTGGCCCTGCGTGGTCGGGCGGAACCCGGGCGACACACTCTGCAGTTCCTCCGTGAGCCGGAGCGCCGCCTCGGACCGGATGCCATGCCTGGCCGCGTCCGCCTGGTACGCTGCCGGGGCGCGCGCTGCCAGGGTGTCATAGCGGAGGACCGCTGCCTGGAGCTGCTTTCCGCTCTCCGGGGGGTCCCCCTCCGCCGGGTCCGTTCCCGCCGGAGACGGCTGCCGGCGTCCCACCACGCGCGCCAGGGCGTCATGCGTCGCGTGGAGGTGTTCGAACACCTTGTCCACCGCAGCCGCGGGCATGGACCCGTAGTCGTGCTGCTCTGCGGGACCCAGCCAGGGCGCCAGTGAGGGTTCATCCTGCGCGGCGGTGACCGCCGCCCACAGGCAGTGTTGGACGGGCGCGGCCTCGGCGTCGTACGGGAGGAGGCGGCCTTCCGTGTGGCTGTAGGGGGTGGGCATCGCCGCGTGCCCCGCTGCGCTGAGGAGGCCCGGCAGGGCCAGGCGGACCGGGAGGTGGTCCGAGCCGACCACCTGGGGGTGTGCCATGCCGCGAGCCCAGACGCTCTCCCGCAGGGACCACGGCAGGAGGGGCTCGTTGACCAGGAAAGTGTCCACCCTGTGCTGGGACGGGTGGAGCGTGGGGGTCATGTCCTCCTCTCCGCCCGCCGCGGCTCTTCGGAAGCCGCAGGCTTCCCAGCCCGCTCGGAAATGCTCCGTGGCCGGGTTGGCGGGGACATCCATGTAGATGTTGGTGTCACCGGCGATGATCACCGGGTGTCTCCCGCCGAGGCTGCGTGCCGTGGCATACATTTGTATGTCGGCCCAGAACGCCGCCCGTCCCGCCCACGGGGAGCAACCTGCTTGCGGTCCGTGGACGTTGATGAGGGTGAGGCCTCCCCCGTCCGTGCGGATCTCCAGGGCCGCGGCTTTCCCGGGGACAATTTCCGTGAAGCTGAGCACCTCGTGCTCCGCCACGTACTTGCTGCTGACCGCGGTGAGGAGGCCCCCCCCTCTCGAGGTGGAGGTGGCCCCCGTCTCCGCCAGCCGGCTGCTGAAGTAGGCGGTGTACCCCTTGTCCCGGAGCGCCGCGGCCACGTGCATCTCCTGCGCCCTGGTGGCGATCCCCGTTTCCTGGAGCATGATGGCAAAGCCCCCCTCCTGGGGCAGCATGCCGGTGATGAGGTGCTCCTTGTCGGTGCAGGCCGCCGGCCCCCTGCGCCGCCGGAGTGTGTCCCGGAGGGACCGGTCTGGCGGCACGAGGCCGTTGCGCAGGTTCCACGAGAGGAGCCACAGGGCGTCGCCCGTCGTGTCCTCCTGGAGTCAGCTCTCCCGCGTCGGCATCGCCGCCGGGTTCGCTGGTGCCGCCAGGGCATCTGGGTGCGCCGCATCCGCTGAGCCCGTTCCCAGCGGGGCCCACAAGGGGGCCCGGGGGACCGGGGGAGTCAGGGGGGCCAGGGGGGCCAGCCCCGCGGGGATGGACATGGGCCCTGGTGGGGCCGCACCGCCGGCCCCCGGGGCCGCCCCGGGTGCCTCCTCACCTCCATCTGCGTGGTCGGCTGCCTGGGGCGGGGGGCGCCGGGTGTACGGGGCGTGCCACGGGGACCTCCGTGCTCTCCCCTGCAGGATGTTGGCGGCCGCCTCCTTGCCGTCCGCCGGGGCCGCAGCGTGCACCGCGTGCCACGCCAGGTGTTCCAGCATCGCCCCGCTGGTGTAGTACTTGTCCGCACACAGGGGGCATTTCGTCGGCTCCGTGGCCCCTCGCGCCGGGGGGAGCTGCACCGACTTCCGAATGGCGCCCTCCGCCGCTGGTTCGAAGGGCAGGTTGGCCAGCGGCACCGTGTGTGGTGCCAGCGTGCGGCCCGGGGCCGCCGCATCGAGGGCTCGCGTCGCGGGCGCGGGCCCGAGGCCTCGGATGGCATCGCGCTGCACGTCTGCTTGCAGCCACGTTTGCCAGTGCGTGGAGCCGATTTGGCGGTCGGGTTTGCTCCTCCACCGCAGGTCGTGGAAGGCTTGTAGCCAGTGGTACACCGTGGTCGGGACCGCCAGCTGGAGCTCCAGGTCGGCGGGGTGCGCCGCTGCCGGCCACACTCCCGGCCTCGCCGCCCGGGCGTTGTCCTTCAGCCTGACCTGGAGCAGGAGGGCGTGGTGTTCGCCCTCCCGCAGCGCCTTGATGATCATGCGTGTGCAGTCTGCCACGCGGATCACCGCTTCGGGCCCCGGCAGGCGTTCAGGGTCGCAGACGACGACGTGCGCGTCCGCCGGGCTGAACATGCAGACCACCCACTGTGGGTTCTGCTGCCCCCGTTGGGCCACCGCCAGGGTAGCCGCTGGGCGGGCGTGCGTGATGGGCCCCGCGTGGAGGTCCGGGACGTCCGTGGCCCTGATGGCGTCTCCCTGCCACGCGGCCCGTAGATGCTCCTCCTGGTCGGGGCTCCACACCAGTGCGGGGGGGTTGACCCACCCCGGTTCCTGCCTCTTGTTGGGGGCGCTGACCGTGTGCAGCAGGACCGCCAGCGGCCAGGGGTCCGCCGACATGTAGTAGGCCTGGGTGGGCCCCTGTCGCCAGTCGACGTGGGACAGGGGCGGGAATGCCCCTTGCCTGGCGGTGCTGTGCCAGACCGCCCATCGGCCTCCGGCCAGGACGTGTGACCGGTACCCTCCGGCGTGGCCGTGTACGATGGCTTGGTATCCTGCCGTCTGCAGTACCAGCGCCTCCCCCTGCTTAGGCCCGGGCGGGGGTGCGCCATCGCCCGCACCCCAGACGCGGGTGCGCCCGCGGAGTGTGGCATGCCACGGGTCTGGTGCATCGCGCTGGGGCCCTTGTATGCATCCCGCAATTTGCGCCGGGCCGTGGTGGTGGACGAAGCTCTCCCCGCCGTCTGCTAGCAAAGCCGCCGCGACGACGTATAGTTGCTCCGCCGTGAGGGGCGCCGTCGGCTCGTGTGTCGCGGCCGGCCGTCGGGGCCGCGTGTCGCGGCAGGGGACGTGGGGCAGCAGCTGCGCCGGCCACGCCGCCACCGGACCCATGGTGACGGCCGCGACCGCGGACGCCAGCGCCGTGCGGTCCGTGGGTCTGTACTGCCGGAGTCCCGTGGTATCTCGGGTGAGGTGCCTGCAGGCTGCCATCCAGGCCACCGCTCCGCAGTTCGTGCAGTCCGGTTCGGCACCGCTCGCATCGTCGCCTCCCCACTGCTGTACCGTGGTGGCGGTGTCGAGCGGGGGGCCCCGCTGTAGCGCCTCCGGGCCCTGCCCCGGCGGGAGGGCGGGCGGGATTGGCTGCGGGTAGTTTTGCGCGCCCCGGCGCTCCGGGTGCGTGTGGTACGGGTCCTGCCGGCGGTGTTCCGGGGCTGCCCGTGGCTGGAAGAGGAGCTGGTGCAGGTACCAGTGGCCCTCCGCAGCGGACGGATTGCGGAGCGTTAGCCACTGTTCCACCACGCCTCCTGGGTGCGCGGCCTCGACGCGGCGCTGCAACCCCAGGCGGCCTAGGCGGTTGGACGTGCCCGCGGGTGGGATGTGTGCCTGCAGGTAGAGCACCCGCAGCGGCTCCAGCGCCAGGTCCAGCACTTCGTCGTTGAGCTGCTTCGTGAGGGCCGACGCCCTGTGTAGGGCGTGGAGGACCCCGGGTGTGGGGGCCGTGAGCTGTTCGAGCACCGGTCCCGGCGGGTACCGCGTACCCGGGTTCGTCAGCCACTCCCTGGTGTGGCTCAGTACGGCTTTCCACACGTCCCTTGTAAAGGCGTGCCGGGGGGCCAATGAGGGGACCATCCGTAGGAGGCGGTGGCACGCCGGCGGCGACCGCATGGGCTGTGGGGCGGCCGCCGTGATCCACCTGCACGCCGTGCCGGGCACGATCGCCCCCCATTCCACGGTCCCCATGCCCTCGGCATGAATCAGCGCCTGGCCTTGGACCATGGGGAAATAGGGGCTCGAGCGCCCCTTCCCTTCCCTCCACCGTACCCAGGCGGCCCCCGCCTGCAGGCTGCGGAGCAGGGCCACGCCGGGGAGGGGCGGCTGCGGGAAAGCCCCCTTGACGGCCTGGGTGGCGTGGGCCAAGGTGCCCATTGGTAAGTACCACAACGGGAGGGTCCAGGGGCCCGGCAGTGGTTGCGCCACCCCTGCGTCCCATCGCCACTCGGAGTCTGGCGGGGCGGCCGGGACCGTGCCCGTCTGCAGGAAGTGGCGTGCATACTTGTCGGGGTGTCGTTGGAGGGTTGCCGCGAGGCTGAGCCCCTCCGCCGCTGGTGCCACCGGGAGGCCGCCCCGGGGCCTGCGCCAGGGGTATTCCTGGTCGGCCGGCCAGGTGTGGAGGTCCCGGGCGATGTCCTCCGCGGTCCCTGTGGGGGCGTCCTCTGGTGCCAGGTGCCACATGACGGCGAGCACCGCCCATGTGGAAAAGGGCCACGCCCGCGGGGGGGTGTACACCTGGATTGTCCACTGTGGGCACGCCCGCCGCACGCGGGACACGTGGAGCACCCCTCGGGCCATGTCCGCCGCCAGGACCAGCACCATTCCCGAGGGATCCACAATGATCCCCTCTGCGGGTCCACCGTGGCGGCCCCGGGTGTGCAGGGCCACCGCCGCCTGTCCCGCGTGGGTGACGCGGTCGACGGCCTCCTGGATGTTCACGCTGCCGCGCGCGGTCTCATCCAGGATCCAGCCCTGCGTCACCCCGTAGCGTAGGGCGGCGCGTGCGGCCGGGGGCTTCACCTCGGGCAACGCTCCGTCGTCGGCATCGGGCTCGGGGTGCTGTCTGGGGCACCAGCCTTCGCCGGTGCAATGGCCCCGTTTCCACGCGGGGCAGATCGCGGATACGCTGCCCGCCGGCGGCGCAGGTTCCGCGGGCGCGCCCCCCGCCGGGGGCTCCGGCAATGCCTCCAGGTCGGAGTCTGTGCCCGCGTCCTCTTGTGGGGGGTCTCCTTCGCCGTCTCTGAGTCCCAGCGCCCTGATGACCTCGTGTGCTTCGTCCAGCGTCGGAGATCGGGGGCGTGTCTTGCGTGGTGCCGCGGGTTCCGCCATTGCTATGTCGCTGTGTCTAAGAGCAGGGGGCGGGGTGCGGATGTCCCGTGGCTGGTGCGTTGGTGCGTTGGTGCGTTGCTCGCTGTGGGGGTGGCGGGAGGGCGTCCCCGGGGGGGGTGCCTTCCACCGTTGTGAGGGGCGCCTGGTGTCAGGCGCCGTCCCTCCCCGGCCGCTTGTGCTCCGGAGCGTGCAGCCAGGGTTCCGCGACCCGCGTGTCCCGGGTGCGGTCGATGCGGGCATGTGGACCCGGCACCGGCCCCACAGCGTGCGCCCTTGCGGGCCAGCGTTGCTCGCTGTGGGGGTGGCGGAAGGGCGTCCCCGGGGGGGTGCCTTCCACCGTTGTGAGGGGCGCCTGGTGTCAGGCGCTGTCCCTCCCCCGGCCGCGCTCGCCCTCCGTAGCGTGCAGCCAGGGTCCCGCGATCCGTGTGTCCCGGGCGCGGTCGATGCGGGCGTGTGGACCCAGCACCGGTCCCACAGCGTGCGCCCTCGCGGGCCGACGCTGCCCGCTGTGGGGCTGGCGGGATGGCGTCCCCGGGGGGGGTGCTTTCCACCGTTGTGAGGGGCGCCTGGTGTCAGGCGCTGTCCCTTCCCTGGCCGCTCGTCCTTCGGAGCGCGCAGCCAGGGTTCCGCGACCTGCGTCCCGGGCGCGGTCGATGTGGGCGTGTGGACCCAGTACCGGCCCCACGGCGTGCGCCCTTGCGGGCCGGCGTTGTTCGCCGTGGGGGTGGCGGAAGGGCGTCCCCGGGGGGGGCTGCCTTCCGCGGTTGTGAGGGGCGTCTGGTGTCAGGCACTGTCCCTTCCTCGGCCGCTCGTCCTCCGGAGCGTGCAGCCAGGTTCCGCGACCCGCGTGTCCCGGGCGCGGTCGATGCGGGCAGTGGACCCAGCACCGGCCCCACAGCGTGCGCCCTTGCGGGCCGACGCTGCTCGCTGTGGGGGTGGCGGAAGGGCGTCCCCGGGGGGGGTGCCTTCCACCGTCGTGAGGGGCGCCTGGTGTCAGGCGCTGTCCCTCCCCCGGCCACTCGTCTTCCGGAGCGTGCAGCCAGGGTTCCGCGACCCGCGTGTCCCGGGGGCGGTCGATGCGGGCGTGTGGACCCAGCACCGGCCCCACAGCGTGCGCCCTTGCGGGCCGGTGTTGCTCGCTGTGGGGGTGGCGGAGGGGCGTCCCCGGGGGGGGTGCCTTCCACCGTTGTGAGGGGCGCCTGGTGTCAGGCGCTGTCCCTCCCCCGGCCGCTCGTCCTCCGGAGCGTGTAGCCAGGGTTCCGTGACCCGCGTGTCCCGGGTGCGGTCGATGCGGGCGTGTGGACCCAGCACCGGCCTCACAGCGTGCGCCCTTGCGGGCCGGCGTTGCTCGCTGTGGGGGTGGCGGAAGGGCGTCCCCGGGGGGGGTGCCTACCACCGTTGTGAGGGGCGCCTGGTGTCAGGCGCTGTCCCTTCCCCGGCCGCTCGTCCTCCGGAGCGTGCAGCCAGGGTTCCGCGACCCGTGTGTCCCGGGTGCGGTCGGTGCGGGCGTGTGGACCCAGCACCGGCCCCACAGCGTGCGCCCTTGTGGGCTGGCGTTGCTCGCTGTGGGGGTGGCGGAAGGGCGTCCCCGGGGGGGGTGCCTTCCACCGTTGTGAGGGGCGCCTGGTGTCAGGCGCTGTCCCTTCTCCGGCCGCTCGTCCTCTGGAGCGTGCAGCCAGGGCTCCGCGACCCGCGTGTCCCGGGCGCGGTTGATGTGGGCGTGTGGACCCAGCACCAGCCCCACAGCGTGCGCCCTTGCGGGCCGGCGTTGCTCGCTGTGGGGGTGGCGGAAGGGCGTCCCCGGGGGGGCTGCCTTCCGCCGTTGTGAGGGGCGCCTGGTGTCAGGCGCTGTCCCTCCCCCGGCCGCTCGTCCTCCGGAGCGTGCAGCTAGGGTTCCGCGACCCGCGTGTCCCGGGTGCGGTCGATGCGGGCGTGTGGACCCAGCACCGGCCCCACAGCGTGCGCCCTTGCGGGCTGGCGTTGCTCGCTATGGGGGTGGCGGAAGGGCGTCCCCAGGGGGGGTGCCTTCCACCGTTGTGAGGGGCGCCTGGTGTCAGGCGCTGTCACTCCCCCGGCTGCCCGTCCTCCGGAGCGTGCAGCCAGGGTTCCGCGACCCGTGTGTCCCGGGTGCGGTCGATGCGGGCGTGTGGACCCAGCACCGGCCCCACAGCGTGCGCCCTTGCGGGCCGGCGTTGCTCGCTGTGGGGGTGGCGGAAGGGCGTCCCCGGGGGGGGTGCCTTCCACCGTTGTGAGGGGCGCCTGGTGTCAGGCGCTGCCCCTCCCCCGGCCGCTCGTCCTCCGGAGCGTGCAGCCAGGGTTCCGCGACCCGTGTGTCCCGGGTGCGGTCGATGCGGGCGTGTGGACCCAGCACCGGCCCCACAGCGTGCGCCCTTGCGGGCCGGCGTTGCTCGCTGTGGGGGTGGCGGAAGGGCGTCCCCGGGGGGGGCTGCCTTCCACCGTTGTGAGGGGCGCCTGGTGTCAGGCGCTGTCCCTCCCCCGGCTGCTCGTCCTCCGGAGCGCGCAGCCAGGGTTCCGCGACCCGTGTGTCCCGGGTGCGGTCGATGCGGGCGTGTGGACCCAGCACCGGGCCCACAGCGTGCGCCCTTGCGGGCCGGCGTTGCTCGCTGTGGGGGTGGCGGAAGGGCGTCCCCGGGGGGGGTGCCTTCCACCGTTGTGAGGGGCGCCTGGTGTCAGGCGCTGCCCCTCCCCCGGCCGCTCGTCCTCCGGAGCGTGCAGCCAGGGTTCCGCGACCCGTGTGTCCCGGGTGCGGTCGATGCGGGCGTGTGGACCCAGCACCGGCCCCACAGCGTGCGCCCTTGCGGGCCGGCGTTGCTCGCTGTGGGGGTGGCAGAAGGGCGTCCCCGGGGGGGGCTGCCTTCCGTCGTTGTGAGGGGCGCTTGGTGCCAGGCGCTGTCCCTCCCCCGGCTGCCCGTCCTCCGGAGCGTGCAGCCAGGGTTCCGCGACCCGCGTGTCCCGGGTGCGGTCGGTGTGGGCGTGGGGGCCCGGCACCGGCCCCACAGCGTGCGCCCTTGCGGGCCGGCGTTGCTCGCTGTGGGGGTGGCAGAAGGGCGTCCCCGGGGGGGGCTGCCTTCCGTCGTTGTGAGGGGCGCTTGGTGCCAGGCGCTGTCCCTCCCCCGGCTGCCCGTCCTCCGGAGCGTGCAGCCAGGGTTCCGCGACCCGCGTGTCCCGGGTGCGGTCGGTGTGGGCGTGGGGGCCCGGCACCGGCCCCACAGCGTGCGCCCTTGCGGGCCGGCGTTGCTCGCTGTGGGGGTGGCGGAAAGGCGTCCCCGGGGGGGGTGCCTTCCACCATGGTGAGGGGCGCTTGGGGTCAGGCGCTGTCCCTCTCCCGTCTGCCCGCCCACTGCTGGGTGGGTTGCCGGGGTTCGTTGGGTGTGTGCGGTGTGTGTGGTGCCTGTGCCGTGCGTGTCGTGGTGCGTGGTGCTGCTCTTTCCTTGGTCCTCCGGTGCTCCCCTCTCCGGTGTCTCGGTGCGGTGTTGTGCTCGCCGTCTGCCCGCCGTGTCCCCTCCTCTGTGTGCGCCCCTTGCTCGTTCGCTGGCTTCTCCTGGTTCCTTTCGCGGCTTCGTTGCTCTTTACCCTTTCCTCTACCCCTCTCCCTGGCATGCACTTTTTCCCTGCCTCCGCTTTGTTGCGTGTCTCTGTCTTTTTTCTTGTCGGCCCGGGCTTCCTCTTTTGTACCTGCGTAGGGAGAGAAGGGTGCGTAAGCAAGCGTGCGGCGGCGGCGGTTTTGTCGCGACACGGCACCTCGAGCTGGCTGGTACGTCATGCGACATTCGTGTGCGACCGGCTTGCGTGTAGGTTTTTCGCCCCATTTGCTCCCGGCTTGTGTCCACCCCCCTTTGGTCGCTACCTTTTCTCGTCGTCCGTTCCGCGTGCGCGGCGTGACATTCAACATACCTGCCTCTTTCCCCACTACCGTAACGTGTTCTAGTCCTCCCGCCTTGTCGGGCGTTCGCTTATGTGTGACGACGGCACGACGCAATATTTGCCTAAGCGTCTAAGACAACCCTACTTTAACGCCCGGACGCCCGGACGACACGAGCATACGCTTCTCTTCGGGACCTGTGAGGATAGAACATGGGTGCGTGCACGTGTGTTTGTTGGGACCCGGCACTCGCCGGCGCTATGCTATTTGTGTGTTTGCTCTCCCTGTCCCCCTCCCTGGCTATTTGCGTGTTCTAACCCACGCAACTCCGCGGTTGGCGACGTGGCACGACATGGTAACATACTTGCGTTCTTGGTGGCGGTGTGTGGCTTGTCTACTATTCGTTTGCATGCGGCGGCATACCTTTTGTTCCCTTTCGCTCCCCTTCGCCTCCTACATAAGCGGGCGTGCGGGTGGGCGGTGGGCACGTCTCGGTTAGGTAGCGTAGCGTGGCAACATACTTGGACCCCACTAGTCACGTGTGTATGCTTGGTTTTTTTTTTTTTTTTCTTTTTTTTTTTTTTTTTTTTTGTTGTGTTGTGCTTCACCTCGGTGGTCTTTTTGTTCCTCCCTGTTTGTCCCTTCATACCATGCTGCTCGTCCACGGCGGTGATGGCCTTGCGGCGTTCCGGGCATGCGCGTGCGGGCATACCTTTCTTTCCCTATGCGAGTGGGGGTGAGCATGGGCGTTCTTTCGGTGCCACCTCTTGTTGGTTTTCCTTGCCGGTGCGGTTTCCGTTGCGCTTTTCGTGGCGGCGCACTTTGGCGTTGCTTATCACGTTACTTGTTTTGCGCTTGTTACGGCGTTATGCACACAACATATGGCACATAACATAACATACTTGCTTTCCGGCGGCCGGTGGCGTTGTTGTTGCCTGTGTGTATTTTTCATGCACGACATTCAACATACTTGGGTACATGTGCGGCCTCTTGCTCTTTTTGTTGTGATCCCCTTCGCGCGTATTTCCTACATGAGCGGGCTTGCATTGCTTGGTCGTGTACTTGTTGCATATCTCCGCCGTGGTGCGGTTCGTTACCTATTTATTCTCCTTGTCTACCTCTTTCCGCGTTGTGTTTGTTTCGTTGGTTTTTCGCGGTGCGCGGCACATAACATACTTGCTTGTCGGCGGCCGGTGGCGTTGTTGTTGTCTATGTGTGGGTTGTTTTGGGGCGCGCACAAGTCCCTAGCGCCTAGGGCACGCACTTTGCTAGGTGGTTTGGGGCAAGCAACGCTCAGTTTCTTCGCCGTCGCGACTCTATTGTTCGTCTTTTTCGGTGAGTGTCCTATATTTTGCGACCTCGCCAAACAGCGGCGTAAAATTGTTGGGGGGGTTTCTGAGGTCGGAAAAGACGATTTTTCGCTTTATTTCTGCTGGCGGTGCGTCTTTTTCTCGTATTTTTATTTTACTTCTGCTGCGATCGCGCGTAACCTAAACAAGAGTGCTGCTAAGCAACTGTGGCCTAACAGGGACGTCACGACACGTTTCCCTGCTAGGGCTTGGAGGGGAAGGGCGCACAGGTGGCGTGCACAGCGCGTATGTCGATGGAGTCGAACTGCCCTCGCCACTCCTGGCTGAGGCGCAGTCAATTGATTGTGTGATCAGCGCCGTATGATTTAGCACGGCTCAAGGGACTGCACCGTTTCACCCTAATCCTCCCACCTGTACAACAGAGGCCAATGGACTGGGTTCAGGACGGAGGAACCAAGACACACTCCACGTATTATACGCTTCTTAGTGTGCCCTATAATACACTGTTCCTGAACCCAGTTGCAAGCAACCAAGCTTAAGGACTTCGCACGTTCCCTTATGGAACGTAGGGCGAAGCCCTGGGTAACCTCGCAAGGGTTCAAACCGCGTGCACAGCG
Source organism: Eutreptiella sp. 'Long Island Sound 2002' (assembly GCA_964036045.1). NCBI lineage: Eukaryota > Euglenozoa > Euglenophyceae > Eutreptiales > Eutreptiaceae > Eutreptiella > Eutreptiella sp. 'Long Island Sound 2002'. Next base: position 3,606,628 of record OZ038385.1, read on the forward strand.
CGTGGCCTACTGTCAAATCCCTTTAATGCATCGTGTGCACGCATGCAGGGAAGGGAGGCGAGAACATAACCACACTGACTCAACCAGGAGGTGAGCTCCTCCTGGGTTTACCTACCTTACTCACCATGCATCGTGTGAATGCCGAAGTGAAGCGAACGCAAAACAAGCCTAAGCGTTTTAAGCAACCCTACTTTAGCGCTACAGCTACACGCGAGCAAACAAACACAAGCAAGCACTTTCTTTACTTTCCTGTGAAGAGAAAACAAGGGTGAATTGGGGTACAGGGAAAGCGCCACAGCGTGTGAATGCCTCGATTAGGCACATGCATCGCGTGCACAGCGCATATTCTAACCCTACGTGCGCGCTGCGCGCTCCATTCGCATCGCATACCTTTCATTCCTGTTTTGAGCTGTGCAGAGCAAGGGAGAGGAGCACCCGAACCCCCAACGAACACAGCGTTGACAACCCTAACGTTTTAACGAAGCAACCAACACGAACGCAATGCATGCGTGTGAGATGGCACTGGCATACCTGAGAGGTGGGTTGTCCACCTGGTCTGTGGTGTGGGTTGAGTTTGAATACTTTTCCCTAAAGTTTATAAAAATCTTGATGCAACTGTGCAAAACTTTCCTTTAGAACTTTAAAAACTACGGCACATACCTTCTTTTTCAAAAGCCGTTTACGCTTGCGCAACCTTGTTTTTGAAGTCCACTTCCGTTGCGCTTGTCTGCGACTTTGAGTTTTGGTGTAAAAATGACGATTTCTCGCGTGCTTTCGTCAATTTTTAGCGATTTGACTTCTTCAATCGCTACACCTTTCGCTAAACCGCAGGAATCACTCCCTGTTGGTTACATTTTCTTTTTTTTTCAGCTCCTGGAGATTTGTGTCCTCCATTGGGAGTATTGCTCCGCCCTGGCCCTTGGTCAGGACGTTTACTAAAACGCTCTTTATGCAGCGATAGCCGTCCGCATCAGAGCGTTTGACTGTACCCTAGTGGGCAAGCATATGTGCTCTAGGGAGGGAGTCCTGGGTTCAAACCCCACTACCCCCAAATTTTTAACAAAGGTTTTCGTCGCACGCTGGCGACTTTTGAGGAATGCCCCATCGAAGGGACATCATTCACGGTACATTACACTGTTTTTCCAGGGTACCTACAGTGTGATAGGCTTCTGTGAACTGATGAGGATGTTTTTGGTAAGTTTAATGCATTTTCCGAGGTGATTTTGGGAATATTTGAGCCTTTTTCCTTGGTCCTACTAGCTTAGCTAACTAGTACTCCAGGGGGGAGTAAGAAAAAGCCACTGCCATGTCTTTCTTGGACGGCTTGATCCAGGCCAAGCCCCCCTTAAAACCCTTTTGTTGATGCTAAGACTAACTGAGGTATTTTTATCTCTCTTTTGAAGCCTAAAGTACACTTTCTCAAAGTAACTAGGCTTGTAACCCTAGCCCCCCATGAAGGTAGGTAGGTAGGTATCTTCGGGAGCTCGGGATGCCTCCTTTGACATTGCAGGAAGAAGGTCTTACCAAGGGGACGTCCTGTCCCTCCCACTGCCCTCTGTCAGGTGCCTCTTGAGCCGCTCCCGCATGTGCTTGGGAAGGCATTGTCGCGGCCACCCGGTCCATGTGTCCCAGGTAGGAGGGTGTCCCCACATGTGTCCATGGGTAGGGCCACATGCCCCCTCCTTTGGGCGGCAGCTCTGGGGGGCTGCCCAGCCGTGTGGAGTATCTCTCACCACAAGGGGTATTGCTCCCGCTTGTCTACGGTACGACCGCCTCACCCTTGTGGCTTGAGTTGCGGGGCCACTCTGCTTGGCAGGTGACCCCCTCCTGGACTGTGTACCGGCTCGCCTGTCACCGGTTGCTTCCATGGCTCCGGGTGACGTTTGCCATGGTACCCGATGCAGCCTGGCCGGGCTCGGACCAGTGGCCTTGGAGTACCGCTCCTGCCACTGGCCCGGTGGGTCGGCTGGGTCGCCCCAGTGCGTCCGACCCATGGGGTATTGGTTCTTTCCCGTCCCTCGGCCGCCCTCCTTGTGTGCAGTGTCCTGGGCCGCTGGGCTCCTGTTCACCGGTGTGCCCGCGCGGTTTGCTGTGGTGCGTCTGCGGTGTCCTGGGCCGGCTGGCTCCTCTTCACCGGTGTGCTCGCTCGGTGTGTTGTGTTGCATGTGCGGTGTCCTGGGCCACTGGGCTCCTGTTCACCGGTGTGCGTGCTGTGTGCGGTGCGCGTGTGCCATGGGTGGTTGTGTCCCTCTTCCTCCCCCCCTAATTTTCATTTTTTTTTCGGGAAAAAAAAAAAGAAAAAACAAAAAACTGAAAACAGGGGCGCGCGTACACTGCAGGCACAGGCATGCGCAGCTGGTGCGGCGGTGCAATAGCGTTGTGTCCTCTGGCGTGTGTCGTCGGTGCTGTGGCGGCGGTCGCGCCCCAGGGGTGCGGCTCGCGCGTCCTGATGTACACGGGCTTGGGTCAGGGTGGGTTTGGTGAGGTGTCTCTTTGCTTCTGGAGCTGGCTGGTTAGGCGGCTGTGTGGGCTGTGGGTGTGGGCTGTGGTTACGTTGTTCCCTCGGCGGGCTTGGTTAGGAGTCAAGGGTTAGCGGTTTCGGGGTGTGGCTCGGGTTTGATTTGTGCTTGAGTTCTGGCTCGGTTAGGCGGTTGCGACGGTAGCGGGCCTGGGTTCGGTGCCTTTGGGTGTAGTGGTGCTCGTTGTCGTGTGCGTTGGCTTCCTTCGGCGTCCGGTTCGTTTGGTGACTTCTGGGCGGGGCCTGGCGTGGCGCCCCGTGGTGGTGGTTTGCTGGGTAACGGGGTTAGATGGCGGCGCCGCTGGCCGGGGGGTCAGGCGCGTCGTGTTGTGTGGCGCGCAGGGCTCCTGGGGTGCTGTGGGTGTCGCCGGTGTCGGTGCGCCGACGCTTGTGGGGTGGTGAGGGGGTGTGTTTGTGCGGGGCTGGGCTTTGGGTGATGTCCCACAGGCGGATGCCATCTCGCTGCGTTTCCTGGAGGGTCTCCCGCAGGCGCCTGAGGACATACGGGTGGTCCTGGGGCGCGGGGAGGTTGCGGGGGTGGACTCCCAGGGGGTGGAGCGCATCGGCCAGCATGGCTTCCCAAGCAGCCTCCGGCATCCACCCCCCCGCCGGCCGGAGGCGGCAGTTCTCCACCGACCCCTTGCGGGGCCGATGGACCAGGCCCTCGAGGGAGGGCTCTCCCCGGGCCCACTTTCGCAGCTCCCAGAGCTGCGTGTGGGTCCAGCGCTGCCACCACTGTTCTTGGGCGGGCCTGCGGTCTTGGGCGGGGGAGTGGGCGTGGGTGGGTGTGACGGGGTCGTGGGGACCGGTGGCGGTGGCGGGCCTGGGGGATTCCTCGTAGTCCTGTTCCGTGGGGGTGCGTGGGGAGTGGGGGCGCACGCGGATGTGGACCCACGGGTGTGCGCGTACGGTCTCTGCCTCGGGGTTGGGCGGGGACTCGCGGCGGCGGCGGTAGTGGGGCATGTGTTGTATGTCGGCTGTCATCGAGGGTTGGTAGGGGGGCGGGGACGCTGCTGGCGGACCCTGGCGTCGATCTGGCTTGGTCGGGAGCGGTCCGTGGGCCTGGGGTGAGGGCTTTGAGAGGTGGCGGGACGAGGTGCGTCGTGCTTCGGCCGCGGCGCGCTCCGCCATGAAGGTGGTGGCGGTGGCGTCGGTGACGGTGGGGGGGCGCCGCGCTGGGCGCTGCTGCCTTCGGGCCTGGGACGGCTGGGGCCGGATGTCATAGAGGACGTCCTCGGGGGGCCGGGCTCGCGCTGCCATCGTGGCGCCGGGTTTGGACTTGGGTTTGGGCTTGGCTGCGGGTTGCGGTCGTGGCGTGCTGACGGGTTTGGGTGGCTGTTTGGCGGCGGTCTTGGGTTTTGGCTGGGTCGTGGGTGTGGGCTTCGTCGGGGCGTGGGCCTTGGCGGCGGCGGGGCTGCTCGCGGTGGGGGCGGGTTTGGGGGCCCGTTTGGGAGGTGTCCCCCGCGGCCTGGGGGGTGGAGTGCTGGATGAGGACGTGGTGGTGGTGGTGGATGAGGTGGTCGTGGTGGTGGAGGTTGTGGAGTCGGAGGCGGAGGAGAGGGCTGTGGCAGACAGCGGAGGGTCCTGGGCTTCGGGGGCGGGCGTATGATGCTGGGTCCTGAAAGTAGTGAGAACGAGGGTGCAGGTTCGGGCACCGGGCGTGTGCGCGCGTTTTCCCTGGTGATCCGTGCGTGCTGGTGCTGGCGTGGCGGCGTTGTCTCGGCTGCGCGGGCACGTGGGTTACCCGGGGGGTGGCCATATCTGCTCCAGGACGTGCGGGTTTGTTTACTGGAGGTAGTCGAGGGTCTGGAAGAAGCATCCCTGGATGCCGGGCATGTCCTCCTCTGTGAGGTGGGGGTAGTTTTGGGTGGGGGTGTCTGGGCCCGGCCACAGCAGCGTCATGAGGCGGGCTGCCACCATGTAGGGGCATAGTTGTAGGGTGGTGGGGCGTGGGGGGGTGGGTCCCCTGCGGTTTCGGGGGGCTTCCCTCTGCTGGGGGCGCAGCGTGACCACCCACACCCATCGGTCCGTGGGGATTCCCCAGGTCCGTTGGGTCCACTTGGCGAGGCAATACATCGCCCTACCAAGGCCCTGGTAGCCGCTGCGGATGGAGAGCAGCGTGTCCAGGGATTTGGGTTCCCACGTGCCCCAGATGTGGGAGTCGTCTGGGTCGTCCCCCCTGGCGTACGTGTCGGGGCCTGGGTTGTGTGGGGGGGGGGGTGTAGTCGGCGGGGAGGAGGGAGTCGGTGCCGTGTACCACCCAGTGGTCTGTGGGTGCGTGGTAGTTGGTGGTGGAGAGGGTGTAGTGCAGATTTTACATGAGGGTCATGTACGTGGAGGGGGCTGGCTGCCGGTCGTCGGGGGTGGGGATGTCCCCCGGGACGTGGTGCCGGAAGTTGCTCAGGGAGGCCATCCGGGCTACCCATGTTTCCCGCTCCCACTCTTTGGTGCTGTCGGGGGTGGCGCCCGGTGGGGCGTGGGCCATGTCGGGCTTGTGGTAGCGGGTGCGGCCCTTGGTGTCCACCCGCCCCGGCACGGGGTGTCCGGCCAGGTGTCGCCCCCAGTCGATGGGGGGTACCCAGATCCGGCTCCCCGTGGGGGGCGGGCTCTCGCCGTCTGGGGTGGCGCGTGGGGGGCGCTCGTGTCGGGCGACGTGGAGGAAGGCGTCGAAGAGGAAGTCTCTGACGCCTTCCCCCAGGGTGGCCGCCTGGACCAGGGTGGCCGCCCGGATGGGAGTGCTGGTGCCGGAGGTGCGGAGGTACAGCACGACGTCCTGTTCCCCGAGTCCCCGGAGGTGCTGCCGTACCGCTGCGGGGTTGTGTAGGGCGTAGGGTTAGGCCGGTGCGGCGGCTGGTGGTGCGGGGTGTGATGGGGGGGGTGGTGTGGGTTGGGGGGGGTGGTCATCGTTGTCGCGCGTGGGGTCCGGTGATGGGGTCTCTTGTGGCGGTCGCGGGAGGGGGGATTCGCGGTGGTGTGTGTCGGCGGGGGTATCGATGTCAATTGGCTGGTGCCGGCTGCCGCGTGTTGTGTCCGTGGCCTGGTCTCGGGGGGGGGGGGGGGTGGGTGGTGTGGGGGTGGCGCTGTTGGTGGTGGGGGGGGCGGGGGTGGGTGTTGTGCTGGCTGGGGGTCTGGGCGTCCCTGTGGGTCGTGTGGGTGTTGATTGTGTGCGCCGTGCGGCCCTTGCGGTTCTTGACTGGTTGTGGTGCCGGGGTGTGGGTGGGAGGCGGCTGCATGAGCGTCCGGTTGGGGCTGTGGTCCGTATGTAATGGGTGGCTGCTGGTGGATGGTGCTCGCTGGTAGGCAGTGTGGGTGGGGGGGCTGCTGGTGGTGGTGGGGTGGGGGGGGCGGGGGTGGGTGTTGTGCTGGCTGGGGGTCCGGGCGTCCCTGTGGGTCGTGTGGGTGTTGCGTGTGTGCGCCGTGCGGCCCTTGCGGTTCTTGACTGGTTGTGGTGCCGGGGTGCGGGTGGGAGGCAGCCGCATGAGCCCCCGGGTGGGGCTGTGGTCCGTATGTAATGGGTGGCTGCTGGTGGATGGTGCTCGCTGGTATGGGGTGTGGGTGGGGGGGCTTCTGGTGGTGGTGAGGCGCTCCTACTAGGCCCTGGTATTGCTGGTGTGCGCACGCGGCTCCTCGCGGGTCCATGGGGGTGTACCGTGGCTCGTATGTCGTGGGCCCGTGTCGCGGGGGCGGCGGGTGGTGCTGGACCGCGTGGTGGTGGTGTGGACGGTGTGCTGGTTGTGTGTGGTACCCCGGCGTTGGTGGGTGTGGTGGCAGGGGCTGCTGGTGGTGGAATACGTGATGGTGTGGTGCGGTGATGTGCGCTATGTGGGGTGGGTGGTTCGCGGGGCCTGGTTGTGCTGGGGCGTGGTGGGGATGTAGCTGGTGGGGGTCGCTGTAGCATGGGGGCATTAGGGGGTAGGGGTTGGGAGGGACGGGGGCGTGGTGGTGGTGTTGGTGGTGCCATGTCCCCTGGCTCTGCGCGTATGGTGGTCCTGGCATGGTGTCAACGTGTGTGGGCGGTGGTGGCTGACTGGGCTGCAGGGTTTGGGTGCTGCGGTACGGTGGTGGTGGTGGGCGCTGGCGGTGGCGGTGTTGTTGGTGTGCCCCGGGGGTCTGGGCGTGGGCTGGTGCGGTGTGGCTGGGGCCGGGCCTTGGTCGGGACGTCGCGCCCTGCTGGCGGGCGCGTTGGCGGGCCCCCTGACCTGTCTTGGTCTTCTTGGCCTGGTGGGTGTCGGGGGCGGGTGAACCCCCCTGTCCCCGTGGGGGCGACGGGGAGCGGGCGTGCCAGCGATGTGCCTCTTGGAGGCTCGTCTTGAGGCCTCTGACGTAGGTTTCCTGGTCTGTGAGGCCCATCCGCGTGGCGGTGGCCTCGTCGGGGGCGGCCAGGTGGGCGTCCCGAAAAGACGCCCAGCCCTCCGGGGGCTTCTGTCGTGCGGGGTGGGGGTGGTGTGCCGGGTAGAGGAGTGCGCTGAGTGGGTAAGGTGTTCCCTTCCGTCGGCCGAGGGCGTTGTTGAACCGGCGGCAAGTGATTCGGAGGTAGGCTGCTATCTCCTCTGGTGCTGTGTCGGCCCACGCTTCCGGCGTCAGGGCTGCTGCTTGGGGGGCCGGGAGTTGTGGGTCTGGGAGGTGTAGGTCTCGGTGGTGGAGGTATAGGGCGAGGAGGATGTGGCGGCCCGCCACGTTCAAGCCGCCTCCGCTGTGGCGTAGGGGTGGGCTGTGGGGGGGCAGGGGTGTGCTGCCCGTGGCCACAGCTATGGTCCATGCGTGGTCCGCCGCGTCCGCCACGTAGTACCCTCCCAGGTGGTCCCTACGTGCGCGCTGCGCGCTCCATTCGCATCGCATACCTTTCATTCCTGTTTTGACCTGTGCAGAGCAAGGGAGAGGAGCACCCGAACCCCCAACGAACACAGCGTTGACAACCCTAACGTTTTAACGAAGCAACCAACACGAACGCAATGCATGCGTGTGAGATGGCACTGGCATACCTGAGAGGTGGGTTGTCCACGTGGTCTGTGGTGTGGGTTGAGTTTGAATACTTTTCCCTAAAGTTTATAAAAATTTTGATGCAACTGTGCAAAACTTTTCTTTAGAACTTTAAAAACTACGGCTCATACCTTCTTTTTCAAAAGCCGTTTACGCTTGCGCAACCTTGTTTTTGACGTCCACTTCCGTTGCGCTTGTCTGCGACTTTGAATTTTGGTGTAAAAATGTCGATTTCTCGCGTGCTTTCGTCAATTTTTAGCGATTTGACTTCTTCAATTGCTACACCTTTCGCTAAACCGCAGGAATCACTCCCTGTTGGTTACATTTTCTATTTTTTTAAGCTCCTGGAGATTTGTGTCCTCCATTGGGAGTATTGCTCCGCCCTGGCCCTTGGTCGGGACGTTTACTAAAACGCTCTTTATGCAGCGATAGCCGTCCGCATCAGAGCGTTTGACTGTACCCTAGTGGGCAAGCATATGTGCTCTAGGGAGGGAGTCCTGGGTTCAAACCCCACTACCCCCAAATTTGTAACAAAGGTTTTCGTCGCACGCTGGCGACTTTTGAGGAATGCCCCATCGAAGGGACATCATTCACGGTACATTACACTGTTTTTACAGGGTACCTACAGTGTGATAGGCTTCTGTGAACTGATGAGGATGCTGTTGGTAAGTTTAATGCATTTTCCGAGGTGATTTTGGGAATATTTGAGCCTTTTTCTTTGGTCCTACTAGCTTAGCTAACTAGTACTCCAGGGGGGAGTAAGAAAAAGTCACTGCCATGTCTTTCTTGGACGGCTTGATCCAGGCCAAGCCCCCCTTAAAACCCTTTTGTTGATGCTAAGACTAACTGAGGTATTTTTATCTCTCTTTTGAAGCCTAAAGTACACTTTCTCAAAGTAACTAGGGTTGTAAACCTAGCCCCCCATGAAGTTCACCCCTACCACTCAACTGAGCGGAGGTACCTTCCTTCATGGAGGATATACCGAAACAAAATAGGCATTTCATGCTTTAGGCCTTGGAGGTTAAGCCTAGTGGTCTCCCACCCCAAGACCCCTATACTCAATTGTTTCTACCCCTTATTGTGGTTCTACGTTTTAACTGTTTCTGAATTCAGTTGCTTGGCCAAATCATTTTCTGTGTTGGCCTGACACCTATGCCCCACATTCCTAACCAGCACCATTTCACCCAAAAGAGTGCACATGAAGTGCTTGATACTATCTTGGAGGCTAGAGTCAGTCCGGTTTTCATATAAAATCTTTTGTATTATCCATTTGTGATCGAATCTTTGTGTTTATACCTGCTTTGTCCATCTGCAGCCCTTCTGTGATACTCTTGATTTCACAAACTAATCATTGACACGATCCTATTGTTCTCTTGCTCTACTACGTGTTGAGAACCTGTTTTTCTCCGAGGAAAACCTTGCAGGATTTTCAATCAAATCTATAGGGCATAATTGGAGGACATCTTTCTGACTAGCTCACCAGGAGAGCACGATGTACGCCAACATGCACAAGGGTGTGCAGCAACAGCACTCAGGAGCAGCCTTCCCCAAGTCAAAGCGACATTGCAGCGACCGTAGAGGCTGAGCTCGACGTTGTGAAGTGCCATGGGACTGTCGAACTGAAGGGCAAAGGCAAGATGAAGTGTACCAAGTCCGGCAGTGGCAAGCACAACGTCGACCAGTGCTGCAAAGCACACCCAAAGTTGGCACCTACCCATATCAAGGACGCCATCATCGGCGCCCAAAAGAAGAAGGACCAAAAAGGTCATGGACATGGAGGATATCAGAAAAAGAAGAAGGAGCCTTGTCCTGAATGCGGACGCATGGGACACACTGCTAATCACTATTACATCCTACATCCAGAGCTCAAAGACAAGAGGAACAAAAACTAGAGACGTCCCTAGGGCTACAAAAAGGCCCGGGACAAGACCCCGGTGGACTGACGCCAAGTTTTATAGGTAGAGTCAACCGTCAAGATGGAGACAATCTCGGTCGACTTCGTCTGGAGTGGCGATGAAACATACTTCCTAAGGGAGCCCGCCCCCTATGCTCATGAAAAACAAAAGAAAGCGATCATCCTACCATGTAAAGCCTTGTTGGGCTTGGACCTTGAGGCCCTGAAAATTGGTGTTCATGCCTCGATCCACACAGGATGTGAGATCTTGGCAGTGGTCGGACCACGCTGGCACACAGGACCCTAGTGAGTAGCTCAACGGTCTCATCGAGACCCAATTTTGGAGCTACATCGCGCGGGGGGGGGGGGCTAGGTTCATGAGCCACGCCGCGTGGAGGCAGCCCTCGCTCTACGCACACATGCATCTTTGAGGGTGTGGGTTCGCAGGATTCCCAGTCGGCGAATAACTCCAACGAGTGGGCCGAAGCAGTGTCTTCGCCGTAAGGTATTTCAAAATCTTCTCCCCACGTTGTGATCTTTCCACCACTTTCCTTTTCTCCATGCTCTCACTTTAGCCTTTGCCAATTTTGCATGTTTAGGATCGGGACAGGGTTTGGAAGAAGGAAGGGAAGGTTTGTGCGACCAGGCAACCACGGGAGCTAAGGCAGCCGTCAATGGGTCCTTGCCCTCCAGTCGTTCGAGGTTCTCCAGCATTAAGACGGGGGCCTCGACTTCTTGGCGGACTCCAGGTTCTATATATTCATCGTCTTCTTCCGCCCCTCTTGTTCCATGCTCTCCATGAGGCCCAGGACGACGAGGGATGATTCCATTTGTACTTAGTCCACTGAGAGACAATGCCCTGGACGGTCCAGCTTCAGGTTCCGCCATAGGTCGGACCCTGATGGGCACGGTTTTTGCACTGAGTGTAACGGACAGGGTGGAATCGGTGTTCTTCTTGCCTGCTTTGGCCTGCAGCCGGGTCAGCCTCTGCTAACTGGAAAAATGTTTTCTGGTTTGCCTTGTTGTGTTTGTATTCCTTCTTGCCCAGTGTTTTTGATGATGAAAATCTTGATACATTTTCTCCAAGTACAAATTGACAAAATAGTGATGCAAGGCAACCGGATCAAAATCAAAGTCAGGTAAGTATCCTTCCAATTCAAAGCATATGTAGCAAAGGAGGGGAAGCACAATGAACAATGCATGCTTAAATACAAAGCTTCAATCTTTTACAAACAAAGCAATGAGTTTTCATCAGAAAGCTGACATGGGTTTGGCTCCAGAGACATCCACAAGCACTTCATGTGCACAGTTTGAGATACAATAGAGTTGGTTAGGAACCAGGGGCATGTAGGTTGGGCTAGACACAAGTTTCGAAAACTTCGATTTTTGGGCTGCCTAGGGTGAAAAACTGCATAAGCATGTTGTGTACCAATCCCTTGGGAGACCCCCTCCGCTGGACCTAATACCCAAATAGGGTGAAAATCATGTAGATACGGCCTAAAACATGCTTTACATACGTTGGATGGGCATATTGTGTGGTCACAATATCATACCAATGAGTTTCGAAAACTTCGCTTTTTGAGCTCTCCACGGTGAAAAACTGCACAAGCAGGTTGTGTACCCATCCCTTGGGAGCCCGCCCCCGCCCCAAGACCTAATACCCAAATAGGGTAGAAAACACGTAAATACGGCCTAAAACATGCTTTACATAGCTTGGATGGTCATTTTAGGTGATCACAATATCATAGGAATAAATTCCGAAAGTTTCAATTTTTGAGCTGTCTAGGGTGAAAAACTGAACAGGCAGGTTGTGTACCAACCCATTCACTAGCCCATTATTGGTGGAATTAGTCATTTCGCGTCTTTGGTACCGGCATTGACTGGCTCTCAGCGAGGCTAGAAACTGCAAAAAACGTCCCTCTGTACCCTAGTAGGCATATGCTGTCACAACAACCCCACTCACACCCCTCAGAGTGGGTACCACGGGGTCACCGAGGTCGCCAAAACCGCCACCATAGCAAAAATGGCTGAAAACTGCATAAGCTGCATAAGCGCTCGTCCCACTCTGCCCCATACAAACCCCATGGAGTCGGGTCCCGGGAAAACTTTTTCTGCTCGAAATCTAAAAAAACCAAAAGATTCATGATTTCCGACCCAAAAAAAGGGGGGGGTCATTTTTTCGACATTTTTGACCCCCCCCCCCCCTCCCTCAAAACCTCAAAAAAGTGGGTTTCAAGTGGGGGGGCTCTAGGGGGGTCCGGACCACAATCTCATTGGGGGATGCGTTTATTGGACAAAATAATGATTTTACAAGGGGTTAAACTAACAATTCAACCCCTTGGGGTAGGGTACGCGTAGGGTAGAATAGCCCCCAAAAGCCCCAAAATGTGGCGTTTTCCCCATAGTCCAGGCTACAGGGAGCCATAGTCCAGGCTACAGTACAAAATCCCCCCAGTGGTCGCGTCCAACCCCTTTGTCGAACCACCTCTAGGCGTTGGTTAAATAAACTTGTGTCACAGCATTCATAACCATTCCTACTGCCTTCCAATCATCGGCAAAACCATGAGGTTACACTCCTTTCCACGGTGCAATGCATGCAAAACAAAACAGATGCTGGTCCACTCAGGGCTTATCCGCACAGCACCTACAAAGCAATGCATTGCATGCAACAATCTCAAAGCATGACATCATGGCAACAATCAATGATAGTCGATAGATTCCGCGTGTAGGTAACATCTACACACTTTGCATACCTAGCGGGTGTGAACGATATCAAATTGTGAACACATACCCCGTTTGATGGCCACTGATGCGTCACCTCTGGGTAGGGCGTCCCTGGGGCAGCGGGGCGATAGCCAAATAGGCAAAGCAATGGATTCAAAGATCACAACATCGCCATGAAAGACAAAGCGTCTGAGAATCCTTGCCACACTATAAACAGAGAAGGGGAGATATGTACATATGAGCGGTTGGGGTCATATGTACATGCATTGCAGCACGTTAAGGGTCAGAAGGAGAAGGCATGGGGATGGACTTCAGGGGGCTGTGCCCTCATAACACCCAAGACCCCAACCCATGAAGCCTTCTGAGATAGACGGGGGTGGGGTCATCCGACAACCAACAAACTGACCCCAAATTCACCCCCAGCCCTGGACACCACTTCCCCTCTAGCTTCCAGCCCATGAGGGCTCACGCTCTGCCAAGTTGGGTACATCTGGCCCAAATTCCATACTAGATTGTCCTAAGATGGCCCAGTTTAATTTCCCATAATCCCAGAGATATGGGGTCGCCAGCACCTCAGGGTTGGTGTATTTGGTCTGCGGGGCCATTTTGGTACACCAGATCCACTAGTCCGAAAAGTCGAAAAACAGCCCCTTGGCTGGACCAGCCGGTGCATGACCCAGACGAACTAAGTACATACCAGGGGTCTATGATCTACATCCAGACATGCCGTGGATCCACAATATCAAAACACATCTTTTTCGGCACAGCAATTCTGTGTGACTTGAAGTCATATTTGTAGATAATAACAAATTTTTTTCCGTTCTTCTTTCAAAATAATGAATGTTGCCCATTGGTTGGTGCCGAGGTTCGGAACAGGTTTTACAAATTAATCCAAAAAATCGGTTATTGGCAATAATTGGAAGTCATTTTTGAAAATAATCGGCAAAATCGTTGATTTTGAAAACCAATTTACACCATTTCATCCGTGTCATTGTAAATGGTCGGGGTTGTCTTCAATAATGCATTGCGACTGGTCATGTAATTTCTTTTCGGTAAGCGTGAGTACAAGACAAAGGTCACATTGTGTAATTTTTTCTTTGCGGCAAATGCTGAAGCAGGTCACAACCCTACCCTGGCATTTTACCCCTAAGGGAGCATTATTTGGCCCTATATATGGGATATATGTGGGATAGGGTATATCATATTCCATTTCCTTGTTAGGAACATAGGATGTGGGATAGATAAGGCAATCATGGATGTTTAGTAGATATATGAATTAGTGGATGATAGGGTGGATTTCTCATATGTGCATATCAGGTATTTCATTGGCTATGTGTACCATATCTGTTTGCAGGATACTATTCAGTCAACACTATCGTTATGTCTTCGGTGCCAAGCAATGTTGCTGCCCATGCCACTGCGACCTCTGCTCCTGACCACCCGGTCTGGTTTCATGGTAGCAGAGGCGAAAATTTTTCGTCTCTGTTGGGCGTTTGGCATCGCGGAAAGCGATCGGTCCAAAACATCGTGGACCAAATTCAAGATAAAATCTCTTCCCCGGGAGGGATAGCTGAGGGTGTCCAGGTCCCCACTCTCAGGACCTCCTCGGCCCTGACCCCATCGACCGGGCAGGGGCCGCAAAAACGGGCCAAGCCCCAAGTGGCTACGAATCCTAAGTTTCCGAAATCCCCGAATGTTCCCATCGGGGCCCCCCATCCTCGAAATCCAGCTGGTGTACCTGGGATGGTTGGGGGGGAAATAGACGGCCACCCTCAGAGAGCGATAAGAGGACCACAATCGCCTATTATGGGCTCGGGAACCGTTACTAGCGCCGAGAATCGGGCAGTAATCGACCAATCTACTGGGGTGATCGAGCGTACGAACGCTGCGCCCTCACGCGCTGCCGACTGGGGTACGATGGCTTCGCCAATGGGGCCTATCGTGGTCGACTCTGGCACTCCTCCGTCGCTAGGGGGGTTGCCAGAGCCTCAGGTCAGAAAAAACCTGTTTGCGGCAGGGCCCATCAGCCCCATTGTTGACCAACTCGACGCTGAAAACAGTCGAGTCCTTGCGCTCACGCCTGATCCCCATGGCCATCTGGGTCCGGCTCGAGAGGCCGTGGCCCTGATCCAGCAAGCCCTGTCGGGGACTAGGCAGAACCCCACTGTGGTGGAATCGTCGCCCACTCCAATGAGTGGATCGCGGCGGTTTCCCTCCCTGGTGGAGGAATCTCCTGCCTTGGGAGCGTATCCCAATCCCCCGAGCGGATCCAGGCTAAATCCTACGATCATCGAGGAATCCCCCACGCAAATCGAGGAGGATGAGTGTGACCAGTGGTTCCCCCTGGCGGTGGAGCAGTGGAACGACGATGAGGAGGAGGAGATTGGAGTGTTGGAACGTCATGAACTCCATCATTCCCCTATTTCCGTTGCCTCGTCGCCTGCACCTCCTGAACCTATGTCAGGGACCAGGGATCGCCCCATGCTGGTGGAAGAATCCCCGGCCCCCCACTACATCACGGTGGAGGACTCTCCGGCCCCTCAGTTCATTGCAGTGGAAGAGTCTCCGGTGTCTATGAGCGGCGTCAAAAACCGCCCGTGTCTTGTCGTGGAATCTCCGGAGCCTACGGAGGACCGGGCCGGTACTACATCTCCAGTGCCTATGAGTGGCACGAAAGATCGTCCATCCCTAGTGGATGATTCTCCGGCAATGCCGAAGGTCAACAATCTGTGCTGGGGGGGAGGGAATCAGGTGGAGGGAGGTTCAGCAACCCTCCCAATAAATTTGGTCTCTCCCCCCACAAATACATCTCCTACGGAGGACCCCCAACTGCCCAATTGGGGGGGGGATCCAGCGGTTGCAACGGGATCGGAGCCTGTTTTTGCTTCCCATCCGAGAACTCGATCACCTATGGTGGTTCATGAGTCACCACAGTATATTGTGGTGGACGATTCCCCACCCCCACCGCCGCGACCGAATACTGTTGGTCATGTTCCCCCTCCACCGTCACCCCGCCACCGCCAGGTGGCTTACATCGAGCACGTGCAAGGAATCCCGCACCTGGTTCGGCCATCTAGTGGTGGGGGTTCGGGGGGGGGACATCCCTCTAGTGGGGGGGCGCCAGCGCCTGTTGCTGCGCGCCCCACACCCCCGTCCCGCCCTGCGGGGGGGCCCTCTGGTCCCTCCGTGGCAGGGGGGGCTGCTGGGGGGGGCGGTGGTGGGTCATCTCCTCCTCGTGGAGGGGGGGGTCCATCTTTTCGACATTCTGGGGGCCCCACTCCTACACGGGGGGAGGAAGACCTACAGCACACCTGTGGCTGTCCCCGGTGTGTAGTGCACTACGAAACGTGCATCCAATCTCTGATGGCACAGGTGAGGGACCTGCGAAATCAGAATCTGGAGTTGCAGCGATCCCATCAGGAACTTTCTCAGGCAGTAGCCTCTACCGTGGGCATCAGTAAGTCCTACGGGGACCGGATGACCCAAATCTTGTCTACGTTGGCTAAGTTTGACGCGGTGGTTCAGGGGTACCAACGGGATTCTAAGGCGGTGGAGGCTAGTGTGTCGGATCATCTTAAGATGTCCAACGGCAACACGGCTAAGTGCTTTAGCGCAGTGGAGTCGCTCGCTACACGTTACGCCGCCGTTGCATCTAGGATCGATGCGTGGGACCACTGGTACTCCACGCCTGCGGAACCCGTTACGGTGGTCGTACCCCCGCCATCGGCGCCTCCGCCCGTTCCTGATCCTACACCGGCGGCGCCTACGGCGCCCATGGGCGCGCCATCCGGTTCATCCGGTGGTGGGTGTGTCCTTCCTTTCTCCGTCCACCCATCCCACGATTGCATCTACCATCCGAACGCTTGTCCGGATTCGGGGTGGCCGAGGGGGGGGGAAGAACACCACGAACACCCCCACCCCCAAGAACCTAAATCGTGGAGGGGAATCGCCGAAAAGCAGAAGGAACGTGCTGTTCCCGAGTGGAGGGCGACGCCTAAGGGCGAAGAACACCCCACGGAGCCTACGGCCCCGTGGGCCAATGAAGAGGAGAACACCTCTTCGTTGGGGAACATTAATCCCCTCACGAAAAATGTTTTCACTTCCCCTGGGAAACCTTCGTACACGCCCTCTCATCCTACGGATACGTGTACCGTCTCTCCAGTGAGGGTTGCACCAAATGCAAGTGGAGGTGCACCCCCAACCATGGCTCCCCCTGCTTACCACCCGTACCAAATGCCTATGGTGCAAAATAGTTACACCAAAGCGGTGGAGGATAGTGATATGCCTAAACCGCAATTTAATGGGCAGCTAGAGTGCTACGACGAGTGGGTGGAGAAGCTTCAACAATGGTTGGGGGGGTGTGATTCCATGTACCGAAAAGCCAACGAGGCAAAAATGATTTTGAGTACCTTGCCCCCATGGCTAAAGGCGATCATCAACGCCCGGGTTGCCAAGGCCACCCGCCACACACGCACGGCCCCCACCCTCAAAGAGTTGTGGCACTTTTTGGAACAACGTTTCCACGAGTATGACCCCTCAAGGGCTGATGAAAGGTGGCGAGCCCTCACCCCCAGGGTGGTTAAAGGGCAAGTGACCCTCATCGACCTTGAAGATTTCTATGCTCGTTGGCAACGTTTGTTGCCTCTGAGCAATGAGACTCGTCCCCACGTGATCCGGGAGCAGCTCCTAAGCAAGCTCCCGTGGATCAAGGAGAAGGTCGTCAAGCAAGAGGCTAAGAATAGCCCAGACAGCTATGTGGTGGATTTTAGTGGCCTTGACCCTTCGCCGGGTCGCGCCCCATTCGAAAAAGAACTCAGGAAATATAGCGCTCAAGCTTGCACTACGGTTCCTGAGATTGTTTCCTATTCGGGGCCGGGGGTGATAGTTGACTGCAAAGACCCGGCTCTCCAGGAGTGGATCTTGAAACTCAACAACACACCTCACACACGCGGCTACACTATGAAAGTGGAGCAACGTAGGCCTCGTTTGAAGCCTGCGGAAATCTACGCCCTTGCCCATAAAAGCGTGTCGGAGAGGGAAGCTCTCGAACGCCTCAATAAAGGAGACAAGACGACGGTGACGTACACTCATCGCCCTTCTCACAATAAAACCGCGGTGCATGCGGTTAATGCGGAAGCTACGGCGGACCCTGACACCTCCGAACCCGCTGACACTTCCGTCAACGCCGTGGGTCACGCTAAACCTCCGGCGAAGAAACCCGTCGACCCCGGGGCTAAACCGCCACCGACCTTTTGGGTTCCGTGTTCCAAACATTGGAAAACACGTAAACAAACGGATATGGACATGTCTTGGATTGATTGGGGTGCCACCAATACCACCCTTTGGACGTGTAAGCCTAATTCTCCGTGCAATGACACTCATTGGAACATTGCGGGTAAGTCTAAAGGTGGTAAGCCTAAGGCTGGCGATAAGGGTGGCGGTGGTGATAAGGGTGGTGGTGGTTATAAGGGTGGCGGCGGCAAGGGCGATAAAGGAGGCAAGGGAGCGCCGAACGCGCGCGGACGTTGGTAGGAGTGCCATGAGGCGCCCCCTTCGAAAGAAGAAAACCTCGGGCACCCCTGTGACACTACGGTGGCTCTCGTTCCATCGAGAGTCATGAAGGGGCATATAGTGACTAGTGAGATTCAAACCGAACTTTCCGTTCAGGTTGTTTTGCCCAATGGAGAACGCAAGGCCCTCCGTATTTTGGTGGATTTTGGGTGCCAAGCGGTCGCTTTGGCCAACCCCAATGTTTTTGGAGACCAACTCTCCGAAAAATATGAATCCCCCCAACGGAGGCGCCTACTCCAAGCAGATAATGAGACGCCTTTGCCGGGGGGGGGCGAGCAAATAGACGTCAAAATTCAATTTACGGGGGTTGTGGATGGTAGTGTTTCACTTCCTCGTGTTGCCCAGTATGGCGTGTCCCCGTACCTTGTCCCGAATTTACCTTGGGATATGGTTTTGGGGCACCCATGGGGTTACGAACATTGTGTGAGCCATTTTGCCCGTTTCAATTGTTTGTACTCTCACCATCCAGTGCACCCCCGTTTTTGGATTGAGGACTTCCGTGAGGCTCCACGAACCGGCAAACCATTTTTGGTGAAACCCATTCATGGTAAGGTGTCACGTCAGTCCGTGTGGGGCCTAACCGTTCCAGTCATTGGGGCGGTCGCTCCTACGCACCCTGCCCCGGCCATTGTGGTTACGCCCCCTGGTGGCGAACCGCCTAACCGTGTTGAGGCCGAGAAGCACATATCCTCTGCCTTGACCGCTTCCTCCGTGGCCCCCGTACAGGACCGGGCTTGTGCTTTGGAGCTCGTTGAATTTGCTCCCGAAGCCCTTGCCCGTGATGTTCTACCTACGCGGCGTGATGGGTCCATGTGGACCCAGTCTGACTATGGCCTCACGCCATATTGGGCCGCACGTGTCAAAAAACAATTTGGCAAAAACCCCGACGTGGACGCCTTCAATAGGGTCCCGGGTATGGCCCAGGCTACCCGTTGGGTTTCGCCGCTTGAAGATTTCTTTTCCGCTCCCGCAGACCCCTCCAAATTGTATTGGATGTGCCCTCCCTATCAACGGTTTTCCGATTGTGTTCGGAAAATTCGGCAAGAAAAACTACGAGCCATCGTCGTAGGGCCGAAGTGGACACATAGGGAGTGGTGGAAACCCCTTATGGAAATTACTTTGCAAGGGTACCACCTTCCTGGGCCAGAGACTAAAGCCTGTCTCTATCAGAATGACCACCTCACGCCCCTTCCTCAACAGGGTTGGTCCACGGTGGCGCTATACGTGGACGGTGGTATTGCGGAGGAAAATTTGGCGGCCACTAAATGTCATGTGGCCTCCGTTTTGGCACCGGCCGTCTCTAACCCCAACACGGATGGCGAGCCGGGCATGACCTCGGAGGAAGAGTCGGAGGATGAAAGGGTGCCTAACCATTTGGCTTCGGTGCGCACCCTCACGTATCAGGCGACCCATAAAAAACTCCTCGCACCCGTTACTCTTGATCCTACCCCCGAAGATTTGGAGGCACAAGAATGCGTGCGTTCACGCATTGCGAAAATTGAACGAGAGTTATTGGGTGGGAGGGCCACTACCGTTAAGCGTTACCGAAAACGTAAAGGCGCCACACGATTGTTGGCGGCTTCTCGTGTGGGTGGCGTTGTCACCACCCAAGAGCCTATTGTGTCTCCGGAGGTGGAGCTCATGAGGAAACGCATCCTCGCGGACTATGAGCGGGATGTTTTTAGTGGGGAGGTTCGTCTCCGTCCGGACCAGGAACACCCTAAGGTCCGTGGTACGGAGCGGTTGGGGTTTGCTAAACTTGACCTATACCCGAACGCCAAACCCAAGTCCGTGAAGCCTATACGGTTGGTGGGGGAGCGTGCTGCGGCGGAGCAAGAAATAGTGGAGGACTTTTTGGCTCGTGGCTGGATTGAGCCGTGCCCTGCCTCCGAATGGGCGTCCAACGGTTTCGTTGTGCCCAAGAAAGAGAAAGGGAAATGGCGCCTCGTGGTGGACTACCGCCAACTTAATGAGGCTACCTTGCCCGACGCACACCCCCTCCCCCTCATAGAAAACATGTTGGAAAATCAATCCAAACACAAGATTTTCACTATTGTGGACTTGAGTAAAGGGTTTCATCAAATTCCCCTTCACCCTGAATCCCGGGCTAAGACCTGTAAGTGCGGCTAGCCCCATCTGCTCAGATTTTCAGACATTCTGCCCAGATTGGCTACATTTTGGTCATTTTCTTTGCTTCGGCGGAATCGCCGCCTCGCAGCTCAGTCTCAGGATATTTCCTAAATATTTCTGATATGCCGGATTTGATTCCGCGGTCCATTTCCCGTAAATCCGCCGCGTTCCGCTATTTTAGCTGGAATCGCCATTTGCCGCTGACGCGCGCTCGCGGGCCAGATCGGCCAAACATTTTTACATAATTGGATTATTTAAATCTTTTCAGACAGTTTTGGACACTCAGATGTATCTAGAATAATCCGCATCAATTTTCTTCATAGACTGGGATTTTCTGCCGGATAACAATCAGCATGGACCTTGCTTCTGTTGTCGCTGCTCTCGCCTCCGTTGGTGTTCGAGTATCCGGTTCTACCCCCAATAACAACATCCAGGGAGACTCCTCGCGTGCCTGCCCCACTGGTCTTGCCGGCCCCGAGCCCTCCGGCACCCTCAACGACCCAGGGCAGCACTTTCATGGTAGCAGAGGCTACCTGAATGTTGTTCCTTTGGTGTCCCAACCACAGCTAGCTCCCCAGTACGGCCCCGTAGACCCCGCCGTTCCTGGAGACGTAACAATTACGCTGCCGTGGTGCTGTGCGAACGAGGCCTTGAGAGGAATGCCTTGCGCAAGCCCAAGCTGCCCAAGAAGGGCACAAATCAGCAGCTGTGGAGGCCCAGATTACCATCAAGATCCCAGTCGAAATTGGCCATCAAGCAGCTGGAATCTCCCAGCCTACGCCGATGGCAACGCTCCGGTGGAGCTTACGGACCTGGCAGGTACCAATACTCCCTACCAATGTCCACATTTTGAGACCATCGACGCCGACATTGACGACATTGAGATGGGTGGTCCAGGTGAGGTACCTACCTATAATCGACCAGCCTCTTGGGCACAATGGGACAACCATTTGTCTTCAGAAGTGACCCGTAACCTTGAGGCGCTTGAGGCCCTTTGTCTATTAGCCACGTCTAAGCTGATAGGACAAGAAAGAATCGCCTCTGATTTTTTAATGGAATATTTTTTCCTTCTTCAGGAAGAAATTAATACCAGGATGTGGTGGCGTTCTCAAGAAGATGACTCTTTTGCCATTTTTTTGCAGATTGTGGAGGCAAGTCCCTTCCCGAAGGAGAAGACCAAGGCACCTGTTGCCGGGCCCTCCGCCCCTCATCCCTCTGTTTCCATCCGCGACGATCTAGCCGCCGCGGTTGAGGAAGGAATTTTAGAGGCAGCCAGGCAGGCAAGCCTAGAAATTAGGGCTGAAGGAGCTCCCCAAGTGGACTCTTGGCTGCGAACCACTGAGATTAGCGGTCCGACAGCCTGCTCAGGCCCTTCAGGACACGGTATGTACTGTCCTGCCGACTGCTCTTGCAGATTACAGCGAGATACTGAGCTCCAATTGCTCAAAGATCAAATGCAACTCATCATTCAGACGCTGGGAATTAAAGATCTTTTCAAGACACACATGCGGTCTGAGGGCGCATCATCGGTGGAACAAACAACAGAACCGTCGGAGGAGGCGACAGAAATTTTTTCGATTGCTCCTTCGGTGGACTCTAAGACCACCGATGCAAGGATCAGCAGGACTAAGCTAAAGGAAAGGGTTACAATCTCTCGATCTCAGAGTAGGTCGGCGAAGGCTAGGACTGAGGCTCAGAATGCCAAGCGAACTGCCTCCCGTACTGCCCTTCCTGCTGCTGATTCCAATGCATTAGCCCAGATGTTGCTCGCCCAGACCCTCGCCGGAGCTGGTGTGGCTAATGATGCCACCATGGTGTCTGCCATTACGGCCGGTGTTGGGCTGGATTCACTCCTTAATCCTACATCATTGCGACTTCGCCAGGTTGCCAAGCAACCGAAGTATAATGGAAACCCCAGACGTTGGCCTCAGTTCCAACGGGAATTTGAATTGTGGGTTAAGACTCAAAAACTCCAGGATGATCAGTTCCTGATGGCGCTCTTGGACTGCCTTGAGGGAGCGCCGGCCAACACTTGGCTCAGGACCTGGAGTGATCGTGAGGATTCAAGTTCCCCCCTTACCTTTGATGAGGTGTGGGAACAGTTGGAGGTACGTGGATCCCGGCTGCCAGAGGACCATTACCACCAGATGTTGAAGAATTTTCCCTCATTCTCGCGATTAATCTTGCACGAAGTGCAAGACAAGAGACAGCGCTTCTGGAATCTCGTAGAAGAATCTGAACATTCAGGCGAAAAATTTTCTAGTGCCGAGCTGAAAAATTTGATTTTTGACAAGATCCCCTCCGAAACTGCCGCCACCCTTCGGAATAAACAGTCCGAAGAAAAGGTCAAGACCTGGTGGGCAGAGGTCGAAGGCTTTGATGCCTCGGCCAACAGGTTTACGGTCAGGGAGGCACTTCAAAAGTGCTCCCCCACGTCGTTTTCCAAGGTGAAATTCACTGAAAACACGTGGAAAATCAAATTTAATGAACACGAGGATCGGGACTTGTTTGTCCAAGTCCTCAACAAGGGAGTAAGTTTCCACGGTCATCGCCTGAAGGCCAGGAACTGGGTGTTTTCGTTCACCCCGCAGGAACTGTGGGAAGAGGTTGAGCGGCTCGCTGACGCCGCCAATCAAAATTTCCATGAGGGTCTTGGGGGAAACAAGAATACCCAGCAAAACACCCAAAATGGGGCCCAAAAGGGCAACAAAAAGGTGAATGACACCCGGAATGTTCAGGATCATTGTAGCATCTGCCTTCTTTTAGGTTCTACGAACCGAGCTAAGACGCATTCTACTGGTAATCACCGATGGTCTGCTTACGATCACAAGGTGATTGGTGAAAATGTCAGTAATTCGCAGAATTCAGACAGGAATGACAGACAGGTGCATGGTGCAAAGGGGGGAAAGGGTAATTCGACCCCCTCCGGTGGAAACAAAAATACCGGAGGCCCTGGCGGGTCCCAAGGCAAAGGAAATCGGACTCCATCCGGCTCCGGTGGGCAGCCAAACGGCCAGACAAGTCCCAATGGCAACGCCGGAGGCGGAAATCGAAATCCAGGCCAAACCCCTCAATCCGGTACAAACAAAGGAAATGCTCCAGGATCACAGGGTAAAGGTAAGGGAAATCCTTCGGGAACCCCTTTCTCTGGTAAGGGCAGAGGGCGTGGCGACGGTGGTGGTCCATCATCCGGCGGCCGTGGCCGTGGACGTGGAAAGGGCAACCATCGTGTGGATCAGGTCTCAGGTGCAGATCAGGTGTCCGATGCGGATCGAGATTATGTCGAAAATGCCCTGATTCCAGCAGATGATCCGTTCCAAGATGAGTGGATCGACGAATCAGGCTGTGTCCACAATGTTAACGCAGCCACTGGAGGTCAGAACGCCTAGGGGAGCCACGAAAATCGCCCCTCCCCAGGCGATTTCAGGCATGATCCCCAGATTCCAGATCGACCATTACTTGATGTAGGGTCGCTTGTCTCCTCTCCCCTGGATCCGGCAGCGGATCCTTCTGTTGTAGTGGACGAGGTTGGTGTACAGTCCAAGCACAGGGCCCGTCAGTTTGTCACAAAGCTGTGGGTCTCTGATTGCAAGGGAAATTTCCACCTCGCCACTTGTTTGTGTGACAATGGATCAGAGGTAAATCTCCAATCCAATTCATTCTTACCCGACGACTGCGTGTTTGAATCGCCTCATCCTGTTACCCTCGAGGGAGTTTCTGGACATTCTCTCGCAGGTGGGCAACGCGGTTGTTATATATCAACTCATTTGGTCGCTCAAGACCTTTGGGAAGAGCAAAACGTGGAAGAAGTTGTCCTTAAGGATGACTACTTCTATCGTGCCGACATAAAGTATGACCTTTATTTGGGCCATCCTTGGCTTCGCAAGAACAGGGTAGCGCCCGTAGGTCATCGTCGTTGTTTTTTGCTGGAGTCAGGTCCCTTGGAGCGTCCTGAATTTCGTTTTTTGCACGCAGGGTTTAAAAGTGCAGAAGAATTTTTGAAGCAAAAAGTTACATCAAAATTTGGCGAAGATGTCACCATTGCAGAGGTGAATGGGAGTGCCGATTACTCCCGAGAGTTAGAATGTCTTCGTAGGGACTCCCAGCCACGACGCCCTTCGCGCTGGCACTCTTCATCCTACAGAGTTGTCGACAAATGGCGCGATGCAATTTGTGAATACTTTCATGAACATCATTCCTTTTGGCCACAGTATGATGCCTTTGCTAACCGTGAGAACAAGCGCTTTGACAAGCACTTTAGCGACGCTTGGACCCATAAATGGGACAAGAAGTTGTGGATTAATCCTCCGTTTCACTTAATCCAGCAGGTCATCCACAAAATCAAGCAAGATAAAACCCAGGCAATTTTAGTTGTGCCCTTGTGGGACGACAAGCCTTGGTTTCGGGAATTACAAGACATTTGTGTAGATTACATCGAACTTCCCAGGAAGATTAAGCTGTATGCCAGGGACGACACAGGTCCCCTGCCACAGCGGTCCTGGAGTTCGCTTGCATTCCTGGTGGATGGAAAGCTTTCTGACTCTAATTCTGCTGATTCTGGTACTGATTCTTGTGTTGGGTCAGAATCTGAGGTTGAGCGTGGTACTGATGATGAATCTATTTTTTCTGATTTTTGTCCGTCAGATACCCAAGGTGATCCAACGTCCAATGGATCCGCCTCGTCTCCCTCTTCCCCAATACGATCGACATCGAAAAGAATCTTCAGTGCACGGGCGAAGAAAAATTTTAAATCGCGCCGCAAATTCAGAGTTTTTTATGAAAAACCCCCTGTGGAAGCTTTCATGGATCCTTTCGAGGAGCTGGATCACGAAGAGAATCTCTGGGATTTCGACACACGACCCACCTATCTTCAAGAGGCAGTTGATACGGACCTGTTTAGGGACATCCGTAAGAAGATTCTTCCTGCCAAGGCCGAAGAAGTTGCCAAAGTTTTTTCGACAGTAATTGCTGGTGATCAGGTGGACACTGAGTTGTGTTCCAAGTCAAGAGAAAAGATTTTTGAGGAACGGAAGGACACAACCCTTTCAGGAAAGTTGATCAAAGACCCCCCTGTCCGTGGGCAGTTCGGTGAAGCCTTCATCGAGCTTCGTGAGGGGTACAAGGCGAAGAAACAGCGTCCTTATGAGAATCATGGACATAAACATGAGATCCTCAGAAAAATCATCGAGAGAAATCTCAGGGAATTTGGTTGGCTTGAGGGTTGCATGACCAGCGAATGGTGCTGTGCACCCTTCACAGTCCCGAAGCCACCGCCTGCGGACCAGAACACTATTGATGGTTGGCGAATGGTGGTTGATTTTCGCAACCTCAACGCCGAAACCAAGGCGGATTCACACCCCCTGCCCCTCATTGAGGAGGAAATCGCCAAGAGGGCAAGAGGTCGTTTGTTTTCTGTGCTCGATCTCCGTCACGGCTTTCACCAAATGCCGTTGAGGAAGGACAGCCGACCTCTCACCTGTATGTGCACGCCATGTGGCCCAGTCCAGTGGACAGTCATGCCCATGGGCCTGAAGAATGCCCCTTCGTTTTTTCAAAGAATGATGGAAGATGTGCTTTTTTCAGCTCATCCTGAGCTTCGTGCCTTCGTGAGCGTGTACATAGATGACATAATCATCGCGACGGAAGGGGAGGGACTGACCGAAGCTGAGCTGGTGGCCCTACATGAGAAACAGCTGAACCAAGTTTTGGACATTCTTGACGCCAATCAGCTGATTTGTGGACCAAAGAAGGGAAAATTATTTTTAAAATCAGTCGAATTTAGTGGTTCTCTCCTAGAGAATGGCACCCGACGACCCAGTCCAGGGAAGCTCGTCGCTATTCAGAAGTGGAAGCGCCCTGAGACGATCACGGAGTTGAGAGGATTCCTGGGTTGTTGCAATTTTTACCACACTTTTGTGCCGAATTATGCCAAATTTGCTGCCCCCCTCACTGAATTATTGAAGGTAGGGAGAGATGCGGGCAAGGCAGGTTCAAAGGTTCGTGTCAAGTGGACTGACGAGTGCGAGGAGGCCTTCCATCACTTGAAGGCAGCCCTCTGTGAAGTCGCCACGTTGCATGTGCCCCAATTTGACCGACCCTTCTACATTAGAACCGACGCTTCTAGGTACGCGATCGGAGCTGTTCTTGAACAGGTTGGTGAAGCCACCGGCGATCATTACCCTCTTGCATTTTGGTCTCGGAAGCTAGCCCCACGCCAAATGCAATGGTCGCCGCGTGAGCAAGAAACCTACGCCATCATCTGTGCTTTAAAAAAGTACCAATCGTGGGTTGGCACCAATCGAGTCGAGGTCCTGACGGATCATCGATCGCTGGAGTATTGGGCCACCGAACACATTGATACTGTCGCGAGCCCAGCTGGTCGACGGGCCAGATGGCACGAATTTCTCAGTCTGTTTGACCTCCATGTGTCGTATTTGCCTGGAAAACACAACACGGTAGCGGATGCTCTGAGCCGATGGGCTTACCCCGCCTCAGAGGGGCTGCAAAGTACCAACATCCATGGTACGGAGCAGGACCGCCATGTAATAATCGAATGGGATCAGGAAGAAAAGAAACTCATTCGACGTGCATGCATGCAATGCGCTGTTAAACAGCACGCATTACCGTGCCATGACATCACGGCCTTCACAGATCCGGCGCATGCTCATGAGATCTGCACCAAAACACTGAAAGTCGTGGAAAAAGTCACCGATCCCTCCTCAGGGAGTGTGAAACGGTTTGACTATACCCGACGAGTAAGTCGATTTCGGTTGATCCAGGGCATTAAGCGTCGAGATCCGGCCAAAACTCCACCCCTGCCGAAGGATTCCCTGATCATCCGTGACTGGACGTCCGATTATCTGCAGGATCCCATGTTTAAAGAGGTCTTTGGAAATCTCCAATCCAAAGATGCTCACAAGGATGGGATTTTTGCTGAGTACTCGTTGGATGGGGGGAAGCTGTGGATGGAGGGTAAATTGTGTGTGCCAGACGCCCTAGCCCCCCGAGTGTTAAACTGGTGGCACAAATGGGAGTCCCCCCACCGCACATGGCCGTCGACTGTGGTCGATGATTAAACATAGGTTGTTTGGCTCACGGCTATATACTCACTGCATGAAAGTAGCCGCCGGATGTGCCCAATGTGCTGTCTCGACGCCCCCCAGCGCAAAGAAGCACGGCCATCTGAGGCCTCATCTTATTCCGGAGCGTCTCTTTAACAGAGTCACCAGTGATTTTTTCTATCTCGGTGAACTCGATGACGAAGAGTGCCATTGGACTAACAAAAAAGTCAATGGTGTGCTCCTCATTCAGTGCCGTCATTCCGGCTACATTCAAGTGTTGCCTTGCAACATTGAGTCGATGACTGGCAAGGCTGCCGCCAAATGGTGCGCGCAGACCTGGATGGGAGGTTGGGACGTCCCATCCGAGGTGGTTACGGACTCAGGCAAGGAGTACACCTCCGAATGGTGGAGAGAATTATGTGCTCGCCTTGGAATCCACCACCTCAGGTGTGAAATCCACTCGCATCGAGCGCTGCCTGGCGAAAGAGCCGGCCGCTCTGTTATAAATATGCTTCGTAAGGAGCTCGCGAGTGAAAAGGATTTCCACTGGCTTGAAGTTCTCCTCGCATTGCTTCGCCGTTACCACAACACGCCTTTGTATCATGGCCTTTCTCCAAATGAAATTGTCTTTGGACGAAAGAAGTGTTGGTGGAACATGCCGTTGAATAATCCTCGCCCCTGTAAGGATGCTTCGTTGTTTTTGGACGACGTCCAACGAGCAGATAAAACTGTTTCCAAATTAATCGAGAAGCATCAAGCTGACTGGCTTTGGGTCCAGAATCAAGGCCGAAAAAACCCCCACAATTTTGAAGTCGATGATCGAGTTTGGCTTCGAAAATCCGAAACCACCCTGGACGGAGATGACAAGCTTCTTCCCTTGTGGGAGGGGCCATGCGCTGTTACAGCGCGTCTTGGTGAGAACAGGTGGAGGATTCGTGTGGATGTCAGCAGGGAAATTGACGTTTCGGGCGATCGCCTCAAGAGAGAGATCCCCTCCCCCAAGGATCGGGTTAAACCCCTTTTTTGGACTGCGAAACATTTGTCTGATCGGGTCATCGAAGGGGGGAAGTACGAACTCAAGAGGATTGTTGAAGCAAGACGTGACGCCAAGGGCGAATGGGAATTTCTGTGTGAGTGGAGGGGCTTTGATTCCAGTCACAACAACTGGGAACCAGCCCAATCTTTTGTTCATGGATACACCAAGGGGTTCATCGACTTCCTGAAGAAGCACCCCGAAATTGGTGTACTCCTGACAGACTGTCTGTCGAAACCAGACAGACAAGTGGAGAGCGACGGAAAACGACCTGTGGTGAATCGAGATCCAGCCTTTTACGGCCCTCAGCAGCCACATTCCAGGGCTGATCCGTCGATCCCCCCTCCTGCGGTCAGGCCAGCCCAGGAGCCAAATGAGGACCAAGCTTCGAGTTCGGCCGCTGATTTGCAGCGCCCAAGCCGTACGAGGGCTGGGCCAGACAGGTTGGTGGTCACATGTATTCGTGCTTGGCCGAATTGAGGAAGCCATCCCACCACATTCTGCTCAATCCACTGTTCATTCTTTCTGTTTATGTCATGATGTGGAGAACTGCGAATGTTTGATAATTTGACGTCAATCAATCAATTTTTCTTTGGTCTCCGTTCGGTAGCGTATCGAAAGTCGAAAACCGAAAGCCACGGAGTGTGCTGCCGTGTTCAGAAAAAACCAAACTCAGGCTTAATTCAGGCAGATTCGGGGTAATCTTGTCTCTGTTGGTCTGTGCATCTTTGGAATTTGGCTACTCGTGCAGATGGAAGCAAATGTACATAATCAAAACGCTGGCCAGCGACATTCACCCCTACAGGCACCCCCTGTAGTACTGGCTGCACCAGATGCGACGCCAGGAGCTCAGATCTTACCTTCATTTGCTGTGATGCTGACGCCAAAGTCCAGATTCAGATCCAGGATCCTCAAATTTACCTTGAATTTCTCAGGTTTGTCCATCATTCTGCCACTGTTGTACGAAACCCAGACGTCAATTGTTCAGACAACCTTCACATAGGAGCTCTAGGGACTTCTATCAGCCACCTCTGAAGTCCGTAAGCTTCGTTGTATTTTTGGCACACGCCAATGTGAGCTCAATCCGACCTGAAACTGTCGAAAATGGTGAATCCAAGTGTCTTGTGGGACTCCATCGAAAGATTGGCCTTGTCCAAGTCGATTGACACCACCGCCACTGTAAATTCGGTGTCTCTCAGTTATATACTGTCAGTAAAGCGCCTTCAGCGAACCTTCGGCGCGTTACATGCCAAGGATCCAGGGCCAGCATGTCCCATCATGATGCATCATCACATGATCCAGATTTTCATGGAATCTGTTGGATGCTCGCGAACCAACGTGCCGGAAAGCACAATTGAGCTGAATCAACGACAATATATATTAACTTTAGTCTAAACGAAAGTGTTAGTAGTTTCAGTTCTAGACATTCCGCTACATTTCACTTTCATCTTAGGGAATTTCCTCATTTTAGGACAATTTAGTTTGATTTCTTTGTCATCTCCTCACAGTCCCCGAAGATCTGTTTAGATCTAAGTGAACAGAAAAGCAACCTTACCTTCTGTGGTTCACTTAGGGTCTGCAGACTACATTTGTATTTGTTTGCCCTCTCTGTGAGTGTTTAATCTCCTTCATCTCTGCTCCAAATGATTCTTAATCTTGCTCAATCTTGTGATCATCCACCAGATGCGCCAAATCTGAGCCACATGCTGCACTTTTCAGAACGAGAAAAGCGGGAATAACACAATGTAGAGTTCGGCGAGGACACCGTAGCGTGCCCGCGACAGCGAAACTGTGCCAGAGCGCTGAGATGTCACTTCATTTCTTGATCCCCCCACTCAATCCACCAATAATCTACCTCATTCTCAACCAATGCATGGTTTGGTATCGATTCTCGATACGTTTACATGCTTTTTAGCCCTTGACCTAATGTTTTACTGCACGGAGGACTGTTCGTCACTTCTCATTCTGTCTCATTTCAGGTTCATCCATCCTGATTCAGTGCCAATTCAGCCCAAATCAGGTCAGATCAAGCAGATTTAGCCCCATCGAGGCTACATTTCTATTTTTTTCTGGGACTTACCCGCACTACGTTCTTCGTTGACGTAGCGACACACCCCAGTGTGTTTTTGGAGGGGGAGTGTAAGTGCGGCTAGCCCCATCTGCTCAGATTTTCAGACATTCTGCCCAGATTGGCTACATTTTGGTCATTTTCTTTGCTTCGGCGGAATCGCCGCCTCGCAGCTCAGTCTCAGGATATTTCCTATATATTTCTGATATGCCGGATTTGATTCCGCGGTCCATTTCCCGTAAATCCGCCGCGTTCCGCTATTTTAGCTGGAATCGCCATTTGCCGCTGACGCGCGCTCGCGGGCCAGATCGGCCAAACATTTTTACATAATTGGATTATTTAAATCTTTTCAGACAGTTTTGGACACTCAGATGTATCTAGAATAATCCGCATCAATTTTCTTCATAGACTGGGATTTTCTGCCGGATAACAATCAGCATGGACCTTGCTTCTGTTGTCGCTGCTCTCGCCTCCGTTGGTGTTCGAGTATCCGGTTCTACCCCCAATAACAACATCCAGGGAGACTCCTCGCGTGCCTGCCCCACTGGTCTTGCCGGCCCCGAGCCCTCCGGCACCCTCAACGACCCAGGGCAGCACTTTCAAGACCGCCATGAATTTGGCGGGTAAGCGATACCAATGGCGTGTTATGCCTATGGGTATCAAGAATGGGCCCGCTATTTTTCAACGGGTCATGGACCATGTTTTGCAGGGTTTGGATTGTGCGGACGTATATATTGATGATATTATTATTGGTTCCTCCGGTGCGACGGAGGAGGAGCTATTGGCTAACCACGACCGCGACGTGCGTGCCGTGTTGGATAGGCTACGAAAAGAGGAGTTGGTTGCTTCGGTTAGCAAACCCGATTTCTTTGTTCGTTCGGTTGAGTTTTGTGGCCATGTGTTGGAAAATGGCACACGTCGGCCGGCGCCAGGGAAAATGTTGGCGCTTGAGCGTTGGGACAAACCGGATAATGTTCGGGAGCTCCGGGGGTTCTTGGGGCTTGCCAACTATTATTCGGGCTATGTCCAACACTACGCCTCCATAGCTACCCCTTTGATTAATATGTTGAAGGATTTGCCTAAGCATAAGAATGGCAAAAAGATAGGCCTAACATGGAATGCTTCGGCTAACGAGGCCTTTTTGAAGCTCAAGCGTGCTATTACGGATATTGTTCCCCTCCAACTAGCCGATTGGGATAAGGACTTTGTCCTCACCCCGGACGCTAGTAATTGGGCGGTGGGGGCGGCCCTACAGCAGGAAGGTCCCGATGGTGCCCTACGCCCCCTTGCCTTTTTCTCCCGCAAATTGTCAGGCAGCCAATTGAATTGGAGCCCTCGGGAGAAAGAATGCTACGCCATAGTGGCGGCGCTTTTAAAATGGCATGGTTGGGTGGGGAACAAGCGCGTGGAGGTCCGTACGGACCACCGTAGCCTTGAAAAATGGGCTACGGAGGACCTCAAAACCGTGGGGGGTCCCTCTCCACGCCAAGCACGTTGGCATGAATTGTTCTCTAAGTTCGACCTCCATGTGGTTTACACTCCGGGGCCAGTGAACCCCGTGGGTGATTTCTTGTCCCGTTGGGCTTACCCTGCTAACCCGGCGTTGGGTGATGTGTCCATACATGGGACGGCCCAAGCGGCCGGGGATGTGCGGGACATGATGGCGGCCGAGAAGGAGGAACTTCTCGCCCGCCCCCTTGTATTTAGGGCAGTTGTGGCGCCCGTTGTTACTAGGTCTAAAGCGGCGCCTCGGGCTCAAGGGGCACCCGCGTGTGATCCACCCCCTCTGGCTTCGCCTCCAGTGGGGGGGGGGGGCGAAGCAAAAGAGAAAGCTTCGGAGACTGGAGCGAATTGTCAAGATAAAAAAATCTTGGAAGTCCCACAAGAAAGCAACTCCTATACATGGGGAGGATGCTCCCAATGTTTTTGAGATAAATTGGGCTAAACACTACCCAAATTGTCAACGCTACAAACAAATGTGGCAAGATGCCTTGAATGGGAGCTTCCAAGATGGAGTGAGGTTGGTGGATAACAAGCTCGTCCGTAATGGACGGTGGTGTGTTCCTACGCCGCTAGTGCATCGTTTGGTAGCCGAATACCATGATGCATTTCACTTAACTACCTCCAGTGTGGAAAAACACTGGAAGGAAATTAACCATGGCGTGGAAGGTGAGGGGTTGTACAAAGCAGTGGAACTGCAATGTCAAACGTGTCCCTCATGTGCCATTCACACGCATGGCACCAAGCGCAAGCAAGGGTACATGACCCCTATGCCTATACCTATGGAGCCCATGGACTCCATAGCGCTTGATGTGTTTCACTACCCTTCCACCTCCCACGATGGAGAGGTGTATGACCGAATGCTCCTATGTGTATGCCGGCTTTCCCGCTACCTCATCGCGATCCCTATTCCTAAACCCCGTCATGGAGACAAGGATGAAGGGCTAACGGGGAGAAGAGCGGCCCATTTGGTAATGGAGCGCTGGGTGGATAGGTTCGGAGCCCCTCGTGAAATATGCTCCGACCGTGGGCCACAATTTGTGAGCCAATATTTCCAAACCCTTTGTTCTAAGATTGGTGCCCGCTCGACTATGTGTCTCGCGGGTAGGCACCAAGGTAATGGCAAGGCCGAAAATACTGGCAAGCAGCTAAGGCGTGCCGTTGCTAAAGCCATTACCTTGAAGAAAAAGAAAACTAATTGGGTAGAGGTTTTGCCCGCCGTTGTACGAGCGTGGCATGAGACTACAGGTCCTTCAGGTTATACACCTAACGAGATTGTGTTTGGTAAACACAACCGTACTAAGGGGCCTCCTCTTGCTGAGCCTAAGGGGGTGGCCCAAGACGCCGCTCACTACTTCCAACGGCGTGAGGAGCTTATCGCTCTTGCACGGAGGGCTATGATTCAAGTGCAAGAGACAATGGCTCGTAAGTATAATAAGAGTAGGAGGATGTCCCCCAATTTCTCAAAAGGGGACCGCGTATGGGTCCGCCGCCAACGCAAAAATCTTGGCGATAAGTCTTGTCCCTATTGGGATGGGCCCTATGAGGTTGTGGCCAAGAAGGCGCACGACCTCTATGTCATTCAAGTGGACCAACGGAGGTTAGTTGACGTCCACGTTGATTGTTTAATGAAAACGGTCAACTCCCCTCGCTCCCCCGTGCCTCTAAATTACACGGAGGAGGTTGCTAGAGTGCCCTCTCAGTTTGAGGAGGACACCTAAAATGTCAAGAAAATATTAAGTCACCGTACTTACCGCAAGAGACTTCTCTTCAAGGTGCGGTGGGAGGGTTATACCAAAGATTGGGATACCGAGGAACCCGTTGAAACCTTCTTACCATCCTACAACAAAGTTTGGAGAGATTACTTGCAGAAACAGAATCTCACCCAAACCGTTGACATCCTTGCCCACCTTGGTGGACCGCTCTCATGAGCGTGCCACGAAAAGAAAACCCTAACCAATATGGATATATTATTGTTTGGGGAAGGGAGGAGAGAGCGAGAAGCGGTGGGAGACAGGAAAGAAGATGTGCATGCACGGCGCGCTCCTCGGTTACAAAAATCCCCACCGGAGCAGGGCGGTGGGTACCGCAGGTTTACCCCACCGTCTACCTCTCTCACCGCTAAAGGCTTGAGAGTCCTTGGGGTCGGGTGGTGTGGCATATAGCCTGGGGCGGAAGTGGGACGTGTTCTTTCGGGGGTCTTAATGCCATTCAAACCCCTATCCTTGGGTCTTACTGGAGCACTCCTACCACCACCAGGACTACTGCCGTCAGTCCTGCCCACGATGACGCCCCCTGTCAAGGGTGCTAACAACGTGGCAAGCACTTCCCGAAGACTCTGCCGGGTTGTGCGCATGGTGGTGTTTGCAAGGTTTCGGAGTGCCGCCCCGTACCGAAACCACGACCCCACGACCGTCCCTGACCCGTGACCCAAGCCAACGAGCTAAATCATTTGCTCAAAATGGCGAAGGCTTGAAAACTTCGTTGGGTTGGCGGGTACAACCCATTTTCCCTTTTTGTGTTGGGCGTGATGGTTTTCCACCGATTTGCCCTTGTCCACACGAGGGTAGGTATACAAGGTACGAAGTACTCGTGTGGCTCACATTACGTGGAAAAAATTTCGTGGCGTGCAAAATTGCCACTACATACGGCGAGGACTTAAGCCTAGAGGGAGGGGTCGTCCTCTACAATACGAGTATTCTAATATGAATTGCAATGGGTGCCTTTGCCCCGTCACTCTATGAGTGGGTGGGGTCTTCAAAGGCAGAGAGTGGCGTTGCGGATTTGGGCCGTCTCCGCCGCCTGGGTATTCGTCCCCGGTCGCTATGCGTGCCCGGGTTGGGAGTGGGTACCCTCCATTGCCATTGCATGGGGCCGCATGCTGGCTGGGTGTGCTCTTCATGTCCTTGATGAATTTCGCGGGGGAATTCCTGCCTGCAACGAGAGGGAACAAGCAATATGATGAAAAGGGCGAGTGTGCACATGCATATGTTTATGAGAGAATATGTATATTAATGTTTTCTCTAGAGTTCCCCACGAGTGGACTTGGATTTCCACAACACCCGAGGGGTCCTCTATCCCAACACCCAAACAAACGGGTTGGGATATGGGCGTGGCATTTTTCTTTATAGAGACCCGTGCGTGGACTTGGATTTCCACAACACACACGAGTCTCTCTGTCCGAGACACACCAAAAACGGGTGTGCCCGTGGCCAATGGTAGCGTGTGTGTGCGCATGCTATTAATTTAGTTACGGGATTATATGGTTGCCTATTACGTTGGTTATCACCCGCCCCCCGAACAAGCAAGACCTAGGTTGACACCTACCTTTGGGGTTTTGTAGCCGTGTACACCGGCCCAAGCTTACACACGGAGGTGTAAACATGAATCCGTCATACACGGTGTAGAGGGGTTGGGGGAGTAAAACTCCTTCGGGGCGTGTCATCGTGCCCCCGGGGAGCAGGGTGGGCTGATACACCAGCGGGACCGTACGGGCGACCTCCCCAATTTGCAACCTGGAGGTGACCCCCTGCGCTACGGCCCGCCGGTGGCACACCCACCGACAAAATAACACGCAAGCTAACCTAAGTGTTTATACGCACGCCCCCAAGACACACACGAACACCAAGCAACAAGGTGGCGTATCTATACACGTGTTCTATTGTGGATATGCTTACTGTTTGTTGTGTGTACGTGAGTAGTTTGTGGAAGCTCTTGCACGTGCCGTATGTGTGGAGTGCCACCATCACGTGCCCCAAGGCCGCCACCGCGAGACCCACACTCTGTGATGCCCTCCGGGCGAGTGTGTGCCCCCGGGCCCTGCCAATGGGTGTGCGCGCACAAGTGTGTCTTGTGTTTGTCGGTGTGCATCGCTCTATTATGTGTATATATGATATATATACGTAGTATGGCTCCTAGGTGAGGGGTTAGCAGTGAGGTCAGGTTATTATTACATGATTATGAGGTTTGTCTATTTAAGTGTGTCTACTCACACCCTCATCCCATCTCCGTACCTCCTCCTTTACCCTCTACGTGGTGCATCACGTGTGACACACATGCTAAATTAAGCATCCACACGGACACGGCCCTTGGCTGAGCCGTGCCCGTAGCATTTAGCCACAGCCGTGGCTGTTTTCCGGCAATCCACACACAAGGCACACCGGCCTTCGTTTCATTTTTGTTGTGTGTCGGGTCAGTTTGACAAGTGGGCCTTTGGCTAGGCCTTGTCTGGACGTTTACAAGCAAGTGAGCAAGCAAGTTTACATCTTACAAGCAAGAGCTCACTCATTACTACAAGCGTTATGGGCAATCACATCAAGAACATCAAGCACATCAAGCCCTCATAAACGATCTAAAGCACGTGGGTGCAAGGTGTGGGCATCGTACCCGTGTTTTGGTTTGTGCCTAAATGATCGTCGATCATTTACCCTGAGGCCATCGTGACCTCTTTCCTCTAATTAGTGAGCTACCGCGCGCACGGTGGGCCATCGTGGCCGTGTTTGTTAAGTGGCCTAAGCATGCACAAGACAGTGGCGAGCACAAGTCAGTCATGCATCCCTGACCTCTACTTTTGTTTCCCCACGTGCTCCCTGCTGCAGGCACAGTCCTAAGTTGCTGTCAGTGTCTCCTGTCCCTGTTGCTGGCTTTTCTTTGTCAAAAGTAAAAATTTGGCACTTTCGCGTCGCGCCGCTTCGCATGTACCATTACCTTCAGTTTTGTTTAAAAGTGTGATTTCACTTTGCCTTTAGTTTTAATTCTTTGAAAAACTACCTGCCCTTACCTGGTGGATCCCACATGCCTCATGCGACACGCAGGGACCAGACTCTACGCGCAACAGCTCGCGATTTCGCCTACTACTTATTGCGGGACCTGCGGGATCCCGTTCGTCAATTTGGGTATTTCGGCGGTGGTTCGATTCCCACCGATCGGAGCTACTTCAGCGGCCGTGCGGCCGCCTCCGAGATTGCCTGGCGTAGGTTCGATTCCCCATGGGAGGCAATCTGCTAACCTGTGATTTGCTGCTGTTTGTGACTGCTACGTTCCTCTTGGGCACGTACTTCCTGCCCGTGGCAGTCGTTTTAAGTGGGGGGGTGAAGCAGGTCACAACCCTACCCTGGCATTTTACCCCTAAGGGAGCATTATTTGGCCCTATATATGGGATATATGTGGGATAGGGTATATCATATTCCATTTCCTTGTTAGGAACATAGGATGTGGGATAGATAAGGCAATCATGGATGTTTAGTAGATATATGAATTAGTGGATGATAGGGTGGATTTCTCATATGTGCATATCAGGTATTTCATTGGCTATGTGTACCATATCTGTTTGCAGGATACTATTCAGTCAACACTATCGTTATGTCTTCGGTGCCAAGCAATGTTGCTGCCCATGCCACTGCGACCTCTGCTCCTGACCACCCGGTCTGGTTTCAATGCGAATACGGGTTGATGCGTAATTACCGTAAAAAAGTTTGGATGGCATGAATATTTTCTGTTACAAACATTCAGCGAAAAAAAAAATACATGTATTACAACATACATGGGGTCCACACTTTAGTACCGGTACGAGATGTCGAGCTTCCATGCCCCCCCCGGATCCTGCAGAAACACAGTGAGCGCCCTGAAAGAGGGGAGCTTGAATGGGCCATTGTATGAAGCCCTTGTTGAACATCCGGGGTTCAAAACGAGAGCACATTTGCCCTTTGATTTCCATTGGACAAACACCATAAATTTTGCTAGAAACAATTTTGGGATCGTTCGTTTCGATGGCAGACCAACAGTTTTGCAATGTTCAAGAAAATGGATGGCAGGAATTTGGAAAAATTGCACTGTCAAAGTTTGTGGCAGACATGCTACACACTTCAAACCTTTCTTGGGGCTCCAGGGTTTGTTGGGAATTTGCAGAAAATTGGCTCGCATAGGTCCGTTCTGTACTTGCCGCTAGAACCCGACCTGCCGCCGATTGGCGTATTTCATTTTTTTGGTTCCTATCAATTGGCAACATTGATTGTTTTAATGGAAAGAAAACAACAACGAAAAAAGGGATTATGTAAAAAACCGGTTCGAAACCTTACTGCACGTGTGCGTGTGTAACGGTTCCAAAGAGGTTGGTTTTACCATTCAAAATTACCTCAAACCCTTTTGAAACTAAAAGAAATCTCCTTTTCAGAGAGATCGCGCTCTAAATTGTGAGGTGCTTTTCACAAAGGCAGGCAACCTCACCACCACAGACCATACAAAGACAAGCGCAGGCAACACCAGAGAGGACTGGTATCCAGCGACAAAAAATCCACATCAGTTCTGTGGGGTACCCTGAAAGCCTGGTATGCCTGTGTCTCCTCCTTTGCCTCTTGAGTTTATGTCAATGTGTATGTGCAGGTTTTTTCGTAAAGGTCCGTGTGCATGTGCATGTGCATGTGCGTGTGTATGTGCCGGGGGGGGACCACTTGAAGGGGGTGCACCAACAGGGGTCAGTGGAGTCAGCACAAGGCGTTGGGTCTGACAGCTGGGCTGCCAGCAGACCCAGTGGATCCAGCCCCCCAAACTTGGTGTAAGGGGATGTGCAGATCTGTCGGGGTGCACGTGTGCTTTGCCCTTGTGGAGTACAGGTGTGAGTAGAAACGGGCTGTGTTTGGTTCTTTCAAGCAGGGAAAAAGGCTGGTACAAATGATGACTCCATTTGCCAACAGGCAACAATCTGCAGCCGCAACTCGCAGCATGTGCCACACACCCGGACGACTACAAGATGTGCGCACCAGACGGCCAATTCCAGCCCCCCCCCACTATCCGAAGAAGCCGCATTGCAATACACAAGCTCGGCCGAAAGCCACGCCCCGGCAGGCCAAGGCAATGCGAAGCGGCCGCCAAACTGGGCCTGGAGGGTCTGCTGACACAGGCCTGCCGCATGCTGTCCCAGAGACCCTCTGTGACACGCTTCGGGCAGCCTGGGAAACAACGTTCCATGCGCTTTGCCAACCTCTCGGATGCCGGCCACGACGCAGACACCGCCGGCCGACCAACAAAACGTGTGTCCCATTTTTGATGCTTGTGATCTGGGAATATATACCATGCCCCTGCCCGCCGCAACAACACAACACGCCGAAGATCCGGCCCTGAAGCCCCAGAACGACCATGCAGCTGGCCCAGAGCAGGCCGTTCCTGCAGCTGTTTCACGGGCACAGCTATCGGAGCAGTCCTGGATGCTGCACCGAGCTCACATAGTGCAGAAAGTGGTGAAAGAGGTGGAAAGCATCCTTCGTGACAAGATGCACCCCGTTCCCGAATCCCTTTCGCGCCACCTTCATGTCTGAGCTCGACAGCAGGCCGTACTGTCCCCGTGGAGGGAAGATGATACATCAGCTGAAGGGTCCAGGCTGACCATTCCTGCACCGGTAGTGCACAGGACACATGCCCACCCGCATCCAACGTATGCGCACAGAAGGAGATGCACAGAGGAGGCAGTGGATTCCGGGCTGGTGCTGGTCTGCTAGATGTTGGTGCTGTTGTGAACATACGCATGCTCCCATCCACATCCACATCGGGGGCAAATGTGCTGCTGAGATTGAGGCTTGAGCGTAGTGCTCGTCATACAGCTGCACGAGGGGCCCTCTGTTTCGCGACACATGATTTCCTTGCGGTGTAAGTCTCACAGGAAAAAAATGGGACGCATTCAAGTTACCCAAGCCCGTCACTTGGGACCTTGTCCGCATATGTTGCCACCCCCCAGGCAATGCAGCAGCAAACCAGCCGGCGTTTAACAAGAGCACCAGGTTGAAGTTGTACGATGCCTTTTCAGGAGAGGAGTTGTGCAACAACCACAGTCGGCCCCGGCGGACCAGCGCACACCTTCCCACTGCAAATGGCAGCGACTCCGAACAGCGCGCGGGCACATCGGAGGCTCCCGGTCTCCCCTGTTGTCCCGGGGCCTGCGCTCCGTCGGGCTGGGGCAGTCCGGTGTTGATGGAGCGGGGTTGTTGGGTGCCCACGCTTCGGTGTTGCGTTGGCCAGGTCCGAGGAGGGCCTCCCCTCCAGGCACCCTCCCACCCCCTCCCCCTGGTAGAGCCTTTGGTAGGGGCCGTACACTCAGGGACGTGGTCTGCCCGTGCAATCCCCATCCAAATCCGCCCGAGGTACACTTCCAAGCACCAACGCCGACTCACAGGCCCTCGTCATAAGACCCCGTACCAGCCCCCCGACAGCTGAGACTAACCGCTGCAGCCGGAAGTCTTAGCCAAGCACGGTCCAGTGCGCCGGTATCATCTCCGTCGGTTGCTCAAGCACCCCACAGTTGCCTCAGGGCCCGGCTGCAGGGCAGCAACACAGCGAGGGGATGCAGGAGCACACAGCCCCAACCACGGCTCAGCACCAGACTTGCCACTAGCACCTGCCAGATACAAGCAGGTGGGGCTGGTCCCTACTGAGCCATGCACCGCAGCAGATTCCTACTGAGTTCTGGCTTTGAGTGAGGCGCGCATTACTCAGCGGTGCACAGTCCAGGGCTGCTGCTTGACGAGACCCGCGTCCCTTGCCAGACGCCGGTGAAATGTCTGCGCAGCACCTGTGCGCAGCCCCAATCCTGCAGTCCCATGCGGCCCTCCCCGACTTCCAATGCACTGGCCGGTGGTGTTGCACCGCAGAACATGAGCACAACTCCAGATCACACTCTGTCGCGTCGCAGAACTGGCCAGCTCTACCCCCCCCCCGACCCCAAATCAACAGAAAACCAATCCGGGATGCCACAGGCTGCGATGGTTCAGCTGAGGCTGGGGTGAAACCACCTTTGTTGAAGGCAAAGCACGGACGCCCCCCCCCTCCCCCCATCCCCCAGCCTCGACTTCCATTCCGCCCTTCTGGCGTTCTCTGAGTCCCTCCCCTGCCCTTCCCGTTGGATGTTGGGCATCACGGGCTCTCCGCACCCACTCTTGCGTGCCGTGCTTGCCCTTCCAGCCCCTGGGCGGCGTGCAGCATGGCAGATGCGACCCGACGGTTCTGCAAAGCATGGTGTGCAGCAAATAGGGCACACACACACACTGGCTGAGGACCTTCATCCCAAGCAACATTCAGATTATCTGCCAACTGCAATGCTCAGGCCCCAGCAACGAGAAGGACTTTGAGCGCCGCAAACATGGCCTCGGGAGCCATGGCCCAGCTATGGCCCAGCGATCCTGTCCAGCAAAGCACCGAGTGCCACAAGGCCAGAGCCCTTCGCGCTCCGCCTGCATCGGCCTTCGCAGCATGTGTGCGCACTCCCGCTGGGTATTCGTCATGCATTTTGCGTGAATGGTCCGACAAAACGTGTTGCTTCTTTACACCAAAATGCCTATGAGGCGGAAAACAAAAATAGACACCCAAACAAGTGGAACGCGGTACAATCGCATGGATATGACGCAACGCCACCATCACCGTGCGCCCTCTGCCCGCGTTTCCACCGGAGACAAGACACGCGAAGGTACTTGGGAACATGGGCACTGGCTGGGCTCCGCATGACGTGTGAAATTCAAGAAATCGAGAAGTGGGTAGCTCCAGCGGAGAAGCCCCCCCCCCCCCAAACATCCTCGGAGGCCACGTCCCCATGAGTGGAGCCCGAAACGGAGTTCGCGCCTCCGTGATGCACCGGCGTGTCGCATGCGCGGGTGCTGGGAATTGGGGGTCGTAGTGGAGAGGAGCGCCACCCAAAGACGGGACGATTTACCCAATATTTTGAAACCACGTCGCAATTCACGACACGATGTTGAGGAGCGCGATGAAGAAAGCAGCCGCAAACATCAGCAACAAAAGCATGTTCCTCACGCTTCTGGGCGTCCTGTGTTTGTGTATGCGCGAAGCAACGGCTGCAACCACCGGAATGAGTAAGGTCGTGTACCGCACGGGCGCTCTCTGGCCCTCGTACAGCTGCAAAGCGGGATTGACCACCAAGTGCAGCACGCCGTCAGGGCCTCGCTGCACAATCATGTGTGACACTGCGACGTCCACGGGGGACCGCAACGGGTAATGCTCCACAACGTGGGACTCGGGGGCGGACGAGTGGGCGACGACTTCGATGGCCCCCAAGTTGTCAGCCCCCAACATGTTCCACGCGGTGATGGAGATGTCGATGGCCACGAGCGACCCGTTGCAGAACTGATGAATCCTGTGGTCCCTCTGAATCGTGTGACCCACGACCATCCGCTGCACCGGCGCAGTGGATTGCTTCGTGAGCTCCTGCAAAGCCGCGCCCACGCCCTCGCACATCCCGGCACTGGCCTCCGTGATTAAGATCCGATTCCACAAGGGGCCATCGGCGAATGCGTTCAACGCTCGGTGGCCCCATGCCCCGTTGGCAATCGCCTCGCGCACGAGCGCATTCACACCTGCGGCCCCCATGCGAGCGAACCAGGGGGCCAGACCCGCATGCACGAACACTGTGGATCGCTGGAGCACCACTGCGGGATGCTTCCTCAGGTACCGGTACCTCCAACCCTCACTGAACGCCCGGAACCGCTCCTCGGCGCCACCAAAGGCTTCCATTTCTTGACTGTTGACGTATTTGGCCTCCGCTTCTAAAGCCATGAGTTCGTGGTTCCCCAACAATGTGATGATCGTCCCTCCCACGGCCTTTGCTTGCTTCTTCAATCTCGCAAACAGGTCTAGAATGTCTGTGGAGAAAGGGCCTCTATCCACGATGTCACCGGTCTGAATCAAGGTCGCGTCGGCGAGTAGCCAGTCGCCGAACTCTTTTGGGAGTTCATCAGCAAGGATATGACGGGGAGTAGTCTCACCCAGTCTCTGTTGCGTTCAGTTTTGCACCATATCCTTACATTCACCTTGAGGACAGGAATCTGTCGCTCACATAGGGGGTTGCTCGTGTGAGAGTAAGGAATCCCCGTAGACACCTGGACATTGAGGGATCTCAGGACCCTCTTGTACCAGCCGGTATTGAAGAGGTTTGGGGGAGGGCAACCTCCAAGCTTCCCTTGGCATGCACGACCCCAATCCCATGAAATCCAAAACTTCCTCTTGAAATTCTTACTGATCTTCCATCAGTCTCGGTTTCTCCAAAGAATTCTGTGATCCTTGCCTCGGCCATGACACAATCTGGCGTCCTAGGCAAGAGATGAGGGTATATGTAGACAAAAGAGACATGTGAACTAGTATTATGTACGAGTATCAT
The DNA here is from genome assembly GCA_964036045.1 of Eutreptiella sp. 'Long Island Sound 2002'. Classification (NCBI taxonomy): domain Eukaryota; phylum Euglenozoa; class Euglenophyceae; order Eutreptiales; family Eutreptiaceae; genus Eutreptiella; species Eutreptiella sp. 'Long Island Sound 2002'. Next base: position 3,649,259 of record OZ038385.1, read on the forward strand.
ATCTAAAGTATAAAATAGCTTAGAAAAGAAGACGAAATGAAGGCGGCGGCGTCGCCGCCATCGGAAAAACTGACGGCTACGCGTCGTCGCCATCAGGATCTCCACTGAGATCCTGCCCTAACTGGGCCAAACGGTGGTTTTTGGGCGAAAAACAGTGAAATATAGTGATTTTTGAGCCAAAAACACTCATTTCGCGTGTCTCCCCCCGACGCGTCGCGTAGCCGACACGACGCGTTTCTGTCCCAATTCAAACTATATATGAGGAGGGCCACTGTTGGGCCACACCATGGGCGCCTGGCTGATTCCTGGGATCGCCTCAGGATTTTTCAAAAAAATCGTGAACGTGACTGATTTCGCAAAAAATGACCTTCGCGGAACGCCGCGAAAAAGGTCACGTTATATACCTATATTTCTAAAAACGATAAGTCAATAATAAAATTGATTAAAATCTTCAGAAATCGAGAAATAAAACTTCGATCTGGGGCTGCGTCGCACAGGCGACGAACGTCGTCGCCAGCCCAAAAATGACAAAAGGTGACGATTTCTGGGGTATTTTACAGAAATTCCACAGAAGACGGGATGCCATAAGGCTGGGAATCAGCCCAGGAAAATTCCTGATGAGAAGAGCGCCACAGGCTGGGCAGCGGGTATGGGTGCGGCACCCCATACCGCTTCACCCCCCTCCTTAGAAGCCTTGCCTATATCCAAAGGAAGGCAAGGCCAAGGAGGCGCTCTGACCCCTGCACTGCCCTGGTTTCAAAACTGATTCAGCAGGACAGTGGGGGGGGGCTTCGTAAGTAATTTACATGCCACTCACATGTAGGTCTTTTTTTCTTTTTTTTTTTTTTTAATATATTCATAGGGCAATTGCCCCCCAGGCGACCACACTGGTCCCTGGCACTCCCTTTAGCCTCTGGTGACCAAACCAGGGGCGCTGCAGGTCCTTCCGACCTGACTGATGTCGCTGAGGCGCACATATTGGCCCTTTTTCTCCATGGGCATGGAAACATAATAATTCAATAAATTCAAATGCGGAAAAAAAAAATATTATTTAGGGTCAAACCCAAGGCCACGAATTCCTCGTGCCTGAATTTAGGGTCATTTCCTACCCAAGGCGACGAATTCCTCGTGCCTGTTTGGGGTCGATTACCAACCCAAGGCGACGAATTAACGCGCCTGATTTGGGGCATTCAGGGTCATTTCCTACCCAAGGCGCCCCGCATCTATTTAGGGTTGGTTGCCAACCCAAGGCGACGAATTAACGCGCCTGCTTGTGGCGGTTCGCAGATGGCGTCGTCGTCGCTGTGGTCGTGGCCTAGGACCCAGGATAGACTTGGGGGCTCCATAGGGTCTTCTACCCATCGGAGGAGTCAAGAAGTTCCTCCTTCATCATGTTGATGCCCTGGACCTTAGCTCCTGCAGATGTCGACGTCGTCGACAAATCTCCTGCAGTCTGGGCGTCGTCGCCGTCCGCAGGCCGTCACATCGCCTTGGTGGCCTTGGCGTCGGCAGAATTCTTTTGAAGAGGTTGGGGGGAGGGCAACCTCCAAGCTTCCCTTGGCATGCACGACCCCAATCCCATGAAATCCAAAACTTCCTCTTGAAATTCTTACTGATCTTCCATCAGTCTGGGTTTCTCCAAAGAATTCTGTGATCCTTGCCTCGGCCATGACACAATCTGGCGTCCTAGGCAAGAGATGAGGGTATATGTAGACAAAAGAGACATGTAGACTAGTATTATGTACAAGTATCATATCTAAACTATAAAAGAGCTTAGAAAAGAAGACGAAATGAAGGCGGCGGCGTCGCCGCCATCAAAAAAACTGACAGCTACGCGTCGTCGCCATCAGGATCTCCACTGAGATCCTGCCCAAACTGGGCCAAACAGTGGTTTTTGGGCGAAAAACAGTGAAATATAGTGATTTTTGAGCCAAAAACACTCATTTCGCGTGTCTCCCCCCGACGCGTCGCGTAGCCGACACGACGCGTTTCTGTCCCAATTCAAACTATATATGATAAGGGCCACTGTTGGGCCACACCATGGGCGCCTGGCTGATTCCTGGGATCGCCTCAGGATTTTTTAAAAAAATCGTGAACGTGACTGATTTCGCAAAAATTGACCTTCGCGGAACGCCGCGAAAAAGGTCACGTTATATACCTATACTTCTAAAAACGATAAATCAATAATAAAATTGATTACAATCTTCAGAAATCGAGAAATAAAACTTCGATCTGGGGCTGCGTCGCGCAGGCGACGAACGTCGTCGCCAGCCCAAAAATGACGAAAAATGACGATTTCTGGGGTATTTTACAGAACTTCCACAGAAATCGGAATGCCATAAGGCTGGGAATCAGCCCAGGAAAATTTCTGATGAGAAGAGCGCCACAGGCTGGGCAGGGGGTATGGGTGCGGCACCCCATACCGCCTCAGTATCTGAGCGTACTTGTACGTCCTCATCGGAGTTGATCTCTTTGGGCGCCCCATAGACACAAAACCACTCCTCCAGGAGTATCTTGATAGTCTCCTTCCCGGTAATGTGCTTGGTACATGGGAACACCCTGGTAAACCTGGTCAACCCACAGGTCACCAAGAGGGCAAAGTCATAGCCCCCAAGCTTCGGCATCTCCGTGTAGTCCACGTAGAGAACACTGTTAGCACGGTGAGGGATGGGCAGGGTCGAGTAGAGACCTCTGTCCCTGATATCCCCAGGTTTGCAGGACCTACACGGGCACTTGTCCACGATAGGCTGGAGGGTCTTCCGCAGTTGGTCATCAGTCCACGTAGTGTGGAACCACTGCTTGAATAGCCTCAGGGTACGGTCAGCACCCACATGACCACTGGACTCATGGGTCCACTTCAGCAGCGCTGGGATTCTGTCACTGGGTACCACGATGCGGTCCTCGTGCCAGAGGTAGCTCTTGTCCCTCTTCCACTGTTCTTGGTTGACCAGGAGGGGTTCAAGGCGTTTCTCCAGGCGCTTGTAGATATCCCCAAACTCCTTCCGGTACTCCGCTTGTTGGAGTCCATCTAGGGGGCGTATCATAGTCATGTTGAGGTCCAAGTGTACGTCCATACAGCTGAACGCCTCCTTAGCCAGCGCTTCCAACCGGGCACCAATCAGAGCGTCGAAGTTGTTGCGGCTGATGTACTCTGCACACTCGTTCTTCACTCCCTGGATATGGTGTACCGTCAGCCGTAGTTGGCTGAGGTAGGTCCACCAGCGCCGTAGCTTGGCCTTCTCAGGTGGGGGACCCTTCTGGAAAGTGCGGACCGGCTCTTGGTCGCACAGCCAGACCACAGGGTTACTCCCCAACCATCGTGCCTGAGAGGATAGCACCAGCATACCCGCGAGCAATTCCTGCTCATAGGTGGAGTAGTTCCCCCTGGCCTGGTTCCATTTCCAGTTCCAGTGGCCCAGGGGTACTAGGACCCACTTGTCGTCAGGGTAGCTGTGCTTGGGAGTACCATCTCGGTTGAGACCTTCAGTCCCCCATTGGGAAATAGCCGAGTCGAACTCCTCCTTCTCTAGTGCTTGCCATTGGAACAACGTTCCACCACCGCCCACATTGCTGGCGTCGGTCACCAGGATAATCTCACCTTGGGCTCTAGGCACGCCCAAGCACTTAGCGTTGGCCACCTTGTCTTTGAGCTCGTCAAACGCTTGTTGCTCTTGTGGGCCCCAGCGCCAAGTAGTACTCTTCTTGATCAGGTCCATCAGAATGGCGCTGGTGTAGGTGAAGTTTTTGATATGGCGGCGGTAGAAGTTGCACGCCCCAATGAAACTGCGTACATCGTGGAGTCCTTTTTTGGGGTCTTCACGTCGTACCTTAGCATCCATCAGGGGTTTGGCCTTACAGGCCGCTGGGGTCCACCACCCATAGCCAACGTGAAACCCCAGGTACTGCATGGTCTCCTGCATGAACTCACACTTCTCCAGCTTGAGTCGTGTGTGGTTCTCCTGGCAGACCGCAAAGAACTCACCGAAGAGGATTGGGTGATCCTCCTTGGTATTGGTACCGAGGCATACATCGTCGATGTGCGCCTCCATCTGGGCCCCACGGGATATGAGTTCTTGCACCTTGGGTCTTCGCCGTAGGATGGACAGGATCTTGTTCATCAGCTCTTGAAATAGAGCGGGTGCGTTGGCCACACCAAAGGGCATGACCTTCCACTTAAACACCCTCCCCTGAGGGGTGATGAAGGCTAGTAGCTCCTGAGCGTTGGACGCCAGGTCCACCTGCCAAAATCCACTTCTCTTGTCCATCTTGGTCTTGTAGCGATAGGAGGTTATCTTCTCAAGGGTGGACTCCATATTAGGAATGGACCCTTAGTGGTTCAGCGTTTTCTTGTTCAGCTCTCCGTAGTCCACTACCAGCCGTTTGGCTGTAGACCCAGGTTTAGCCACCAGGAAACAGGGGCTGCAGTGTTGGGGGTAATCCCCGTCCTTGTACTCCAGGACTAGGCCAGCGTCGATACATTCTTGTATCTGTCGCTCAATCTCGTCGGCCTGCTCTTTAGGAGCCGGATAGGGTCTCCTCCAGATCTTGTGACCCACGTACTCAGGTTTCAGCTTGAGGTCCATCTGTACCAGCTTGTCACATGAGGCTGGGGGTGGTAGTTCCCCGAACACCTCCAGATAGGTCCTTATGAGCTTCTGCACCCGCGGGTCCAATAGCTTGATATTCTTAGGCGGCTCAAGTTGCATGGTCAAAAACGAAGGAAAAGGTAGGAAAATGACAGGTTTCCAAAGGCAGCGAAAAATAGTTGTTTTGCTGGATATTATAAAAGCGTCGCAAATAAGTATGGCGCCCTAAATATTTCTATGAGAATGATGTGTCCCATGGGCGAGACAGGGAAAAGTATTGTTTGGTGACCATTCTTTGCGCGAGGCTTCGCGCAAAGACGTTCATTTGTGTCAGATTAATGTACTACAGCACGACACATTAGGCAGGTTGTCGAAAAATGGAACGCTGTCGTATTTGTACACGTAACTTAGTACCATTATCAGGATTGCGTGATAGAGGTAGATCTATTAACGAATAAACTGCAACAATGGTGTACCCAAGAATCTTGAAAAGTATAAATGTTCCGAAACAAACTGCAGTTTCAAGCGCGAGGCCTCGCGCATGGAACGGCGCATGAAAAACAGTAAAGTTTCGGTGATCATTGCGCGAGGCCTCGCGCAATGGAGGTCACAAGCGTTCATAAAAACCAAAATTGGACAGATCCACCAACTACACAGCATGTACGTTCCGTTGATGCGGCGCTGCTGCATGGGCGCCCATACAGGTCCCGCCGGCATCTCCGGTTTTCATACTGTGGTCACCGCTGACTTCACTGCCCAACAGCGATGGTAGCGCTCCGCAACTGGGTACCACAATCAGGATTAACTAGTGAAATGTGGGATCACCAGACAGTTACAGGTAACCGAAAATGGTGCATGCGACAAGCAAATCACAGAATAATCGGTCGCGCGAAAACTGAGTGACAGGTTGATGTTTGAAATCAAGAAAGTTTTTCAAACAGCCATTTTTACGCAGATACAGTTACGCAATTATTCTTTACAGCAACAATGCCCCTGCGAAAAGAGGTGGACCTTGAGAAGACAGTGGCCGCAGCATCCGGAGTTTTCCGCGATGTCTGCTCAGAGGAACCGCCGTACCACACGGCGGAAGAACTGTGGGAAGGGCTAAAACAGGGGGACGAGGGCGCGCGATTGTTGTTTGTGTTTTTTCTGCGTCTGCGCAAAAATGAACGGACGCGTTGCAGCGTTGAAAAGGCGATTGCGGCAGAAGGGAAGGGATGGGTTGGTGTTTTGATAGAGGAGGCCTGGCGCCTCTATTTGCTGATGCGCCACCGCGCAGTTCCATACCAGGGAAAACCAAAGTCAGTTGTTGCGGTAGAGGGAAGTAGGGCGCAGCGTCGCATTTTAGCAAGGTCAGGTCTGGCCCGATACAGCGCACCTTCGTTGAAGGAGAAGGCCGCAGTCAGGTTACAGACTACATGGGACAAAATTTACCAACAGTGGGTTGTGTTGTGGATGGACAACTGGTACAACAAACAGTTTACCACAAATCCCGACAAGAACGACAAAAGCCTGAACGCAACAGCGTTGGCTGTATTGCTACTCAAGGATGCACCGCGCTACTGGCATGGTCATCCTAGCCTGGAAGACCTTGAACGGCGTGTTCCTATTGTTGCACGCATGCTGGAAAACACCGAGGGAACGTTTGCACATATCCTGCACGATCTAGGATTTGCAAGCACGCGACCTGTTGTGCGAAACATTAGGGCACCGCTTGACATTATTCGCCCTGTACCTGCCAAGAGACCACATTGGCAACCCCTTTGTCTACGCAAAGAAAAGGTAAGCGGCAACCTATCGCTTCTTAACCTACTCCAATTTACTAGGGACTTGGCGCAGCACAGCCGACCAGTTGTCCCTGTCTTATGTGATGAGAACATCCATTACCGCATTTGTAAGATGATGTACGGTGAAAAAACAACGGGTTGGAACGTCCGGCTTTTTTTGCGTTCACACCCTATATTATATGGTTTCTGGCACGCGTACAAATTTTGCGTTACACAAACGTTTCGCTCATTTTGGCCGATTGTGACTTTTTTCCGTAAGGGTTTGTTGCGCAGCGGTGACACAGTCCCCTGTTTTCCCAAGCTGATCACAATTGAGATAACTGTTGGTGCACTGCTGTTGGGTATGGGCCCCCACATACGGCGCCTTAACCGAAAATGTCGTTCCCTTGAGCTGGCACGTCCTGCAAATCGGCGAAGCCGCCTTCGTTACGCTGTGTGTAAGGCCATGCAGGTTTTGTTAACACAATACTGTCCCATGTTACTGTACCTGGGACACCTCCTTAGGCAGTGCAATTGGGCAGGGGAGACGGCCAACATGGGTGTTTTTGCTTCTGAGGGATTGCAGATTGTTATGTGTCTGTTAGACCGTTTGAACATGGGGGACACACTTTTAAAATACGAACGCACTGTTGCAACTGCGCTATTGTGCCACACTGCGTGGCACACAGCCATGCCTGGACAGGCTTTTGCCGAGGAATTTTGCGAAAGTCTGCTTTCCAGCCTTGTGACAAAGAAGGGCCAGAACAGAGGTGCAGTAACCATTGAAGATGTTGACGATCTGTATCAGCTCATCACTATCCGCAAAGAAGGTCACAGGGTGAACGTCTGTAAAATCCCCAATTCCTTTGTCAATTTCGTGCGTCAGCGTTTAACTGCTTACTTGAACGCAGAGCGTGTATATGTGCCTTGGGTTAGGTGGTGTGCTGAGCCTACTTGTGCAATTCAGGCGCATTGGCCGCGCAGGGGTGTACCTAACTTTCCACCGTCTCTTCTAATTCCAAAGGGTTCTAACCACTACAAACAAGTCCTTGTGTCTGTGTTGTTGGTGCTAACGCAGCAGGGGCCACTTAAGGCTGGTTTCAAGCGAAAACTGTCGGGGCTGATCCCCCAACGCAGTGTGTTGGAGGAACAGAGAGAGGCCGACACGCTGCGAAACGTTCGAAGAAGATTGGAGAACATGCAGTGATGCGCAAGGCCTCACGCAAACAGCATGAAACAACAGGTTAGTACACCCCCTCTCTTGCGCGAGGCCTCGCGCAAGGTTGTCAGTCAAAAACAGTGGCGTGCCCCTTCAGTTTTGCATTCTCAACCATACTGTACTGGTATTCGCTAAAAGCACCCCACATATACATTATCGACGACGATTTTACCCATTTTTAATGTTATGTTTCCTTCAATACAGGCTTTCTTCTTATCGCAGAATGGCAAGCCACGCCCAAAAAACAGCCGAGGAACGAGAAGATACCGACTATGACCCTGGGACCTCAGGATCGGAGGCTGGAACACCAAAGAAGGGGCGTAAGAAGAAGGAAACACCAGATCCTGGCTTAACCTTGGGTACTGACATCGAGGACCACCTGAAGCCGGACGGGAGGCAGGTGGAGGTTGAGCTGGACAACGTGAGAATTCACCAGGAGAGGACAAAGGGGCAGATCAGACGGAGAGATGCGAAGTTACTGCAGAAGCGTATTGAGTCACTCGAAGCAGCACCGCCAACAGGCCCATTACACGTCGTTCTCTGGGAAGATAATAGTATGTTACTGTGAGGTAAATGAGGTAAACCTGATTTGGGATGATTCACATCCATCATTTACCTCCACCACTTTTCTTTTTCAATAATGGAGGTATTTGGGAGTTCAAATGGGGAGTTATGATTTTATTTCAATAGATGGGTGATTCCTCCTTGCCGGTAGACCTACCCATTCCCCAACCAATTAGTAACTCCCTAACAAGTCACTCGCGAATCTGACTTTATGATGGTCAGCCCAGATTTACGATGTTTTAGCACTTTGCTGCTCCTCCAAGTATGTTTTCACTGAAATTGTACATATTCTTCTTTGTTGCATAGGTCTTTGTGTATACTTTCAACATGAGCCCATTTGCGAATTGATTTCTTTGAATTGCGTGCCTGCAGACTTCAAACTGGTAAGCAGAGGGTGCGGATCGTGCCCCTCAATCTACAGTCGCTGGTGGTTCTGTTTCGCCGTTTCGCCGTTTCCTGCTGTGCGCGCGTGTCCGCTCTCTGTGATTTCCAATCTTCCAGGACAGTAACAGGCACAACGGAGCGCCCAAATCCTACAGAACTCTGGACAGTGTGTTTCTTCTTCCTCCTTTTTCTTGTTTCGTTGCGTCTTGCTTGCTGTCGTCGTCTTTGGTTGCTTCTAGGCACCTTCCCCAGCCTCGTCCAGATTCCGCGCACCCCAGGCAACTACCGAGGTATTTGCGCTTCCTTTCCTCCAGGCCCCGTAGGCCTGTTTTGAGGGGATTGTAAGGCTCTCCTTGAGCCTTCCCCTGAGCCTCCATTCGGTCATCTACGGCCGCATCAGGCTTGGTAAACTCTTAGCCGACAGTTTCCAACAGAGGTACCCCACCCCTACCACCCCTTCAACACTTTGGAAACCCAGTTTGGCTCTTTTTTGGGCCCAAACCCCCGGGATCCGCCGGATCCCCAAAATCTCGAAATCCGACGCATCTTGCCTTCCTAAAGCGCGCTTTCGCTTTTGCGAGCGTGCTTGGCACTCATACACTCGCCTGCCCTAAGGTCTGGGCCTTGGTTTCGCTCCAAAAGTCCCCAACACCCCAGAATCTTGCAAGATCCAACAATCTCGAGATCCGCCAGATTCAGCTCCAGAACTCGAGTTTTCGCCCTTTTTAAACTCAACGGGCTCCACCCAGGTGTTCAGGGACAAGGGCTAGCTATTGTTTGCACCCAGGTCGGCCCGAAAACTCTCCATCCTGACGGATCCTCAAAATCCTGAGATCCGCCCCATCTGTCTCAAAAAGGGGCCTTTTTCGCTTTTTTCTCTTTCAGGACACTTGTAACGTGTCCCAGGCCAACAGGTAGCTTTATTTTGCTCCAAGTTTGGCAAGAAAACTTAAAAGCCTGACGGATCCGTGAAATCCTGAGATCCGGCACATTGAAGCGCTGAAATCTACCTTTTGCGTTTTTGACTCTCAGAGGACGCTTTTAACGTGTCCTAAGCCAACTCGTAGCTTTAGTGCCCTCGAGTGTGGCGCCAAAAACTGACGGCTAAGCAAATCCCGCAGATCCGTCCCATCAAGTTTTCAAAGGAGACTTCCTGGGTCTTGACTTGCTGACTGCTTACAAGGCGTTCAGGAACCCCAGTCGGCTTTTGTTTGTACCATTTTAGGCCCGAACGTGATAAAATCTGACGGGTCTTCGTTTTCTCAGATCCTCTAGATCTAGCCTGAAAAACAGGCTCTCTTCATTAAGTTCTGGACTTCAGTTTTTCCCTTTTTCTTACTTGAGCCAAGTTGCCTAGAGGCTTCCGAAGGCTCTCGTATCTTCATACAAAGACCGAAAGAAAATGGATACTCAGAGCCAAAAGACTCCAACACCTCAGAGAACCCCACTCCCCCCCGAACACTCGCACGCCATTCCAACGGAGATAAGGGAAGAGGATCTTGGGGTGAATCCATCGCCTACACCACTCGCTTTAGAGACCCAAGAAGAAGAGTTGGGTTTCAGATCACCCCCTCGCCTCGCGGCAATTTCTGCTCTCTCTCCCATGCCAACTCCTGTTCTCCTGGAATCCATGGACTCGGGAAAGCACCCAACGGGTGTTAGAACAAGCGAGGAGTTGCCCTCTACTAGGGTGAAAAGGAGTCAGGAGGTGATGGATCCTCCACCTCAAGGTGAGTCAAGTTCTCTAGGCGAAGCTCAAGACATCTCCTTTATTAAGGAGTTTGTACATTCTTCTCAACGTGGTAAAGAGAGAAAAGTTTATAGTGTTTTCAGGACTGTGTTTTTGCTTCTACTGCTGCTTGTTGTTGCTGTAGGGTGTCCTGCTGCTGGTTTTGGATGATGAAAAGCTTTTGTTTGTTGAAATACAGTAAAGCCAACTCAATCCAGGATAGCCCAAGCCAACAGTATGCAAAGAGAAGGTAATTCAGGATCAAAGCATGAAGGGCTGCAGTGTAAACAGTGAAAGATGATTAGGTATTCACAGAAACTGCAACTCAGGATACAAATGAATGCATATTCACAGAGATAGCTGAAATGTTTTGGGAAAAGAGTTAGAAAACTGCCTCAGGATCACTCTCTCTCCATAGTGCCATCTTAGGAGATGTGCACTCTTTGTTTTGGCTCCCATATGTGCTGAGGTGGCATGGTATGTGGCGATGAGGTCACTGCCATGTCACATGGGATCTTCCTACTCAGTTGGGATCTTCCTACTTAGTTAGACTGACCGGGAATTGAACCCAGGACCTCTCAAAAAGAGGTGCCTAACCCCCTATGGTGCATACCACTAGGGCAGATAAGTATTCATGGAAAAACATAGATAAATTCATAGGCTCTACCTTAGGTATGTCAGTGCTCAGTCAACTCAGGAAAAGATGTTTTGCTTCTGATTGAAAGGGGATTAAGGGGTCCACTCAATATCCTGATTGGGTGTTTGGTTCCATAGGTCAAAATGTGTTATCACCACTTTTGGCTGGACCAATACTAAGATAAAAATGCATGGATGCTCAGTGCATCTCTAATACAACTAGAGTATGTCCCAAAGCAATGGAAAAGCACTTTTTCTTACTCCCCCCTTGTGCTGTGGTGGCCACCACTGTCGCATTTTAGGAAAAAGGGAATTTTTCTTGGCCTTTCCTTGGTTTCCACATCTACTTTAAAATACCTACAGTCTCCCTCACACTGAAAAATGGGCGCTCACCATGGCTGGCGTCCTTTTGCTGCTCTGATTGTACAGTTTCCTACAGAAGACTCAGCGCTCTTGGCGCTGCCGGGGCTCCTGTGGCTTGGTTGGGTTAGATTGGGAGCATGCCAAACATGTGCATATGCATCCCTTCATCCAAGACGCAGCGTCGACACAACCCAAACGCAAGACACATTATACACACTCGCATGGGTTCTCGTAAACCTGCTGGCGACCTGTGACCTGTCTTAGGGCGTAGGGAGTCGAAAAGAAATTAATTTGCCCCTTGGTGGGGTCTTGGTTCTGCTCAGTCCCTCCAGGCACCTGCGTTTCGGCCTGAACACGGCCTACTCAGCGAGGCTGCGCGTGGGTATCTGCAGAGGCAGGAATGGGAGAATTATGGACGAATCCACGCAAAAACGAAGCGACGACACCAAAATCCGTCAAATGACGGCGCAGAATGTTTCTGAAACGACACACCTGAGCAGAATCCAATTGTGCATCAAAGGCACATTTTTATAGAAATTATAGTCATCTCTGGATTTTTTAAGTCCAGAATTTCATACGCATAAAATGGCGGCGCGCAGGAGCGGCTCCTAGCGAAGCGCCGGAAAATGGAAAAATAATGGAATTATAAACGTATGTATCACGTAGTCTTGAAAATGACGAGACACACATTAATAAACAAACATACAGATTCCACCCACACTAATAGAAGCTTCAAAAATTCAAGAATTCGAAAATCAATTGAAAAGACTTCAATGAATCAGGTATAAACTACAGGTATGCTCGTCTTGCATGCCGCATACACATTGCTCGTCTCGAGTCTCCGTGACCGAGTCGTGTAGCAGCGTTAACAACGATAACCACGATAGAACGCGGTAGAGGGATTGATCAGAAAGATTGCAGATGATTAGCGGTCAGATCAGGGTGATTAGTCATACACACAAGTGCATAGCAACGTTCTTCGCGTGCGCCCCTTTTGTTTCCTCTCCTTGCTTCACTTCCCAGCGGTAGGTAAGGTAGGTACGCCCAGGCGGGGCCACCCCCTGGTGGAGTCAAGATTGTGGTGGAGATGGGCAGGTTTGCCCACGTGATCGTGCATAGTCGTGCATGCACACACGCATTAAAGGGTAGGCCACGCGAAGTGCGCACGGTAAACCTTGTTTAGGCTACCCAGGGGCTCCTCGGTACGTTCTTTAAGAGAACCTGAGGAGTCCCTTAACGCTTGCTTGCTTGATAAGGGTAGCTGCTCCATGCAGCGTGTTTGCGGACAGCGTATTATAGGGCATACTGAGAAGGGTATAATACCTGGAGTGTGCCTTGGTTCCTCCGCCGCAAACGCCCTTTCATTTGCCTTTGTTTTACAGGTGGGCAGGTAGGGTGAGTGGTGCAGCAGCATTTTTTTATGCCCTGCTAAACAGGGGCGCAGATCACACAAACAAGTAACTCCGCTCCGCCTGTGGCAGAGCAGGGAGTCCGACTTCATCGACATCTGCGCCTTGCACACGAGAGCACTCCTTCCCTCCAAGCCCTTGCAGGGGAAACGCGTTGTGGCGTCCCCTGTGAGGCCACAGTTGCTTAGCAGCGCTGTGTTCTCTTGTCATTTCACAGGTGGGTCGCTAGGACCCTCGAGAACTTCCTCTTCGCAACGCCAAGTAGAGTGTGCGTGTAGGAGTGGTAGTCCTGGTGGGGGCTAGAGCCAGTTGCCCAGCGCTCGCCCACCAGGATGGTGCCACTGTAGGGTGTGTAGGACCTGTAGGGGGCGTGTCACTGTCCCACCCTTTTCCTGCAATTTTAGCTGGGTTGGTGGGCTGTGACAGTGTGTTAGGTTAGTGTTTTTGGCCACATAGCAAACAGGCGTTTTGCATGCCTTCATAGCTTTTGGCCACCCCTCCCTGTAGTAGACAGGTAGGTAGGGAAAACAATACCTGGATTAACACTCTGGGTATTCCCCCAAGGTTTTGCGCCAGCACAGAAATTGGGCGCATAGGGGAGGGGAGACCCGGGGCGTACCCCGTGGCATCAATAAGCCAACCCTCCAGGTTCAGCAAGGGCGCAGACTTGGGTATAATTAGGACACCACTTCTGCGGCTTGCTCTCAGGACCTTAGGACTAGCACACTCACACATACGCTTTGGCAGGTAAGGGTAAGGTTCAGTCCCTAGCTTTATTCTTGGAGGCAAGCATCTCAGCGAGCCTCAACAACTCGCCAAGGTTGTTCTGGGACAAGTAGTCAACCAGAACTGAGTTTAGGCGTCCCTCAGGTAGAACAAATGCAGAGAAGGGCTCCCAGGTGGCCTCTTCGACTCCAAACCCTTCCCAGAGGGTGAGGAAGCGCCAACCCTGGCGATAGCGGTGGCGTAGGACAGACTTCACCAGGTAGAAGCCCTCCTTAGCCATCTCCTCGGCGTTCATGTCGGGGAGTTCACCTTCAACTTCCATAGGGCTGGCAGCCCCTTGTAGGTCCAGAGCGGCGATTTCCTCGTCGTTCAGCTCCCACTCCTCCCCACAGAGGTCTTCGGGATCATGGTAGCGCTTCAGGTGTTGAGCGGCGCACACCAGGGTCCCCCCTAGACGGGGAGAACACCGCACGGTGATACGGTGTCCATCCACAGATAGGATCTTGTACGGCCCGAAGTATGGGTCATCGCTGGTAGAGCGTGGCCAGGCGGGTAGTCGACTGTGGTGCACCAGCACCCAGTCCCCTTCTTGGTAGGTGGCCGGTACACGGTGCTTGTTCTTCTTGTTCCACTGACGCTCCCTCACTCTCTGGAGCATAGCCTTGGCCTTGTCCACCTTCGCTTGTTGCTCTTGGACCCATTCACCCACAGAAGAATGGGTGTCCTCTGGATAGGGGGCATGTAGGAACCATGCCGGGCGCCCCATGAATAGCTCATGTGGCGAGTAGCCAGTAGCTGAACTCTCTTGGGAGTTCATCATCAAGGATATGACGGGGAGTAGTCTCACCCAGTCTCTGGTGCGTTCAGTTTTGCACCATATCCTGACGTTCTCCTTCAGGACACGAATCTGTCGCTCACATAGGGGGTTGCTCGTGTGAGAGTAGGGAATCCCCGTAGACACCTGGACATTGAGGGACCTCAGGACCCTCTTGTACCAGCCAGTATCTGAGCGTACTCGTACGTCCTCATCGGAGTTGATCTCCTTGGGCGCCCCATAGACACAAAACCACTCCTCCAGGAGTATCTTGATAGTCTCCTCTCCGGTAATGTGCTTGGTACATGGGAACACCCTGGTAAACCTGGTCAACCCACAGGTTACCACGAGTGCGAAGTCATAGCCCCCGAACTTTGGCATCTCCGTGTAGTCCACGTATAGAACACTGTTAGCACAGTGAGGGATGGGCAGGGTCGAGTAGAGACCTCTGTCCCTGATATCCCCTGGTTTACAGGACCTGCACGGGCACTTGTCCACGATAGGCAGGAGCGTCTTCCGCAGCTGGTCGTCAGTCCACGTAGTGTGGAACCACTGCTTGAACAGCCTCAGGGTACGGTCAGCACCCACATGACCACTGGACTCATGGGTCCACTTCAGCAGCGCTGGGACTCGGTCACTAGGCACCACGATGCGGTCCTCGTGCCAGAGGTAGCTCTTGTCCCGCTTCCACTGGTCTTGGTTGACCAGGAGGGGTTCAAGGCGTTTCTCCAGGCGCCGGTAGATATCCCCAAACTCCTGTAGGTACTCCGATTGTTGGAGTCCATCCAGGGGGCGTATCATGGTCATGTTCAGGTCCAGGTGTACGTCCATACGGCTGAACGCTTCCTTAGCCAGCGCTTCAGACCGGGCACCAATCAGGGCGTCGAAGTTGTTGCGGCTGATGTAGTCGGCACACTCGTTCTTCACTCCCTGGATATGGTGTACCGTCAGCCGTAGTTGACTGAGGTAGGTCCACCAGCGACGTAGCTTGGCCTTCTCAGGTGGGGGGCCCTTCTGGAAAGTGCGGACCGGTTCTTGGTCGCATAGCCAGACCACAGGGTTACTCCCCAACAGTCGTGCTTGTGAGGATAGCACCAGCATACCCGCGAGCAGTTCCTGCTCATAGGTGGAGTAGTTCCCCCTGGCCTGGTTCCACTTCCAGTTCCAGTGGCCCAGAGGTACTAGGACCCACTTGTCGTCAGGGTAGCTGTGCTTGAGGGTTCCATCTCGGTTGAGACCTTCTGTCCCCCATTGGGAAATGGCCGAGTCGAACTCCTCCTTCTCTAGTGCTTGCCACTGGAACAACGTTCCACCACCGCCCACATTGCTGGCGTCGGTCACCAGGATAATCTCCCCTTGTGCCCTAGGCACGCCCAAGCACTTAGCGTTGGCTACCTTGTCTTTGAGCTCGTCAAACGCTTGTTGCTCTTGTGGGCCCCAGCGCCAAGTAGTACTCTTCTTGATCAAGTCAGTCAGTACCGCGCTGGTGTAGGTGAAGTTTTTGATGTGGCGGCGATAGAAGTTGCACGCCCCAATGAAACTGCGTACATCATGAAGTCCTTTCTTGGGGTCTTCACGTCGTACCTTGGCATCCATCAGGGGTTTGGCCTTAGAGGCCGCTGGGGTCCACCACCCATAGCCAACGTCAAACCCCAGGTACTGCATGGTCTCCTGCATGAACTCACACTTCTCCAGCTTGAGTCGTGTGTGGTTCTCCTGGCAGACCGCAAAGAACTCACCCAAGAGGATTAGGTGATCCTCCTGGGTATTGGTCCCGAGGCATACATCGTCGATGTGAGCCTCCATCTGGGCCCCACGGGATATTAGCTCCTGCACCTTAGGTCTCCTTCGTAGGATGGACAAGATCTTGTGCATCAGCTCTTGGAACAGAGCGGGGGCGTTAGCCACGCCGAATGGCATGACCTTCCACTTGAATACCCTCCCCTGAGGGGTGATGAAGGCCAGTAGTTCCTGCGCGTTGGGCGTCAGGTCCACTTGCGAGAATCCACTTTGCTTGTCCATCTTGGTCTTGTAGCGACAGGAGGCTATCTTCTCCAGGGTAGACTCCATATTGGGAATGGACCCTGAGTGGTTCAGCGTCTTCTTGTTCAGCTCTCCATAGTCCACTACCAGCCGTTTGGCTGTAGACCCAGGTTTAGCCACCAGGAAACAGGGGCTGCAGTGTAGGGGGTAGTCCCCATCCTTGTACTCCAGGACTAGGCCAGCGTCGATACATTCTTGTATCTGTCGCTCAATCTCGTCGGCCTGCTCTTTAGGAGCTGGATAGGGTCTCCTCCGGATCTTGTGACCCACGAACTCGGGTTTCAGCTTGAGGTCCATCTGTACCAGCTTGTCGCATGAGGCTGGAGGGGGTAGTTCTCCGAACACCTCCAGATAGGTCCTTATCAGCTTTTGTACCCGCGGGTCCAGTACCTTGATCTTGTCCTCCATATCCTCGTCGGAGTGTAAGTTGCTTGCCCCTTGAATAGAAGTCGGGAGGTGGTCCTCCACCGACTCTTCGCCCGCGGTAGCATCCTTCAGCCCTTGGTAGGCATACAGAAGGTCTTGCTCAACCATCTCCGGTGGACGATGGCAACATAGGCACGCTTTAGGGGGTTCACATACACATTCCTCCGAGAGGTCGTCCTCATCTGGGGTCCTCACATGGGCACCCCATACGCTCTTCATGAGCTTGAGATCTACCTCCCTTTGCCAGGTGGTGATCTTCTGTTCGAGGTCCTCCTTCAGTTGGGATAGGTCTCCCATACGTCCTTGCTTCAGTGGCCACGAGCTGCGGGTAGGCTTCGCGTAGCATAGCTTTTTCGCCACCAACTTCCTCTTGGAATCCACATACTCCCTGAGCCTGGATCGAGGGTCCAGCTCTTCATCCACGGGGTCTTCCACCCTCATGGAGAGTAGGGGTTTTAGTGGGGCGACGTACTCGGCGTTCTCCACTTCTTCCACCGCAGTCTGCACGAAGAAGGCGTCGTGCTCAGTTTCGTCGTCTGAGTGGATAGAGCTAGGTAGCTCAGATAGTCCACACTCAGAGACTCCATCAGGAACAGGTACATGACAGGGAGAGTTGGGGGCGTTAGTGTCAGTCACGACGTACTCATCTCCTCCGGGTGTAGTTTCAACAGCATCTTGAGGTCGTAGGCGATCCTTCAAGTCACCCAAGGCGAGTCCATCGCTTTCTCGTTGTATAGCCTGGACCAGAGTAGGGTCCAGGTCTTCCCAGGGGATGGTGGTAAGACCTCCGTCCACCACGCTGAGCATACTCCCCCATCCGGGCTTCCCAATGGGCGTCTTGCGTCCCAGAGGCACGTAGATGGCCTCATCAGGTAACCGCACAGAGCTGATAGTCAGCTTGTCAAGGAGGGTTCGCCAGTACTCGTTGCCCCCATGGGCTCCCCAATCGGGGGAACACAGGACCATACGGGAACGTTCCAAGGCCACCTTGGTCAGCACCTTCCCCAGTTCACTGAATCTGGGGTTCCCGTAGGCCATCCCGAAAGAGGGCCAGTAAAATTTGTAGCTGCAGTTCTTCCCCTTGCTGCAGTATAGGTCCAGTACATGCTGCTTGTCGCTGGCGAACAGTTCCACACTTAGGTCTTCTCGAGAGTAACCCAACTCCTTCAGACCTTTGTCTAGGACTTCCCCCAATAGTTGATAGTCCTCAGTTTTGGAGGCCGCCATCATGTTCGAGGGCTCCTCCTTCGATAGTCTCAGGTAACTCGAGGTATGTTCCGACTGCTCCAGTGGCACAGACTCTCTGCCACTGCCGTGGTCCACGTACAGGAGGTAGGGCGCTTGCAGCGTCAGGGATTGTATCTGGGAGTGCTGCACGAAGAAGTCAGTACCCAGTACAAAGTCGAAGGCATCAGTGTCCATCACATAGAACCGATGGGCGATAGTCTTGGAGCCCATAGGTACCTCCACTTCGCAGTCCCCGCAGCTGTGCACCACATGTCCATCCCCCATCCGTATAGCGGCGGTGGTCATGGTGTTCTTCAGGCTCCCACAAGGTAAAATTTTCTTGGCCACTATCGATATTGTGGCTCCAGTATCCAGTACCCCCAGGTATTCACGTCCCCCTAGTCGGATACGTACCCAAAACACCAGGTCTTGGGTGCCACCAGAGCGTCCCCGTCAGAACTCCGCGGGACAGGTCACCTCGAACCCCTTGTTCCGCAATTTGCGGGCCATCCTCATGAAACGGCTTCTCTTCTTGGCGTTGCCGTCGTCACCACCTTCATGCTCACGCTTGGCTCCTTGTTCTTGCTGGGCCTGCGTCTGTGAGCGTGTGGTAGGTCCAGACTGCCCTCCAGAGGGCTCGGAGTTCCCCCCTGGATTAGGGTTGGGGTTACCTCCGTTCTTGTCCTTGTTCTTGTTGTCGTTCTGGCGATTAGCGCCTCCTCCTCGTCCGCCTTGACCCTTGTCTTGACCACCTTGACCACGTCCTTTCGACTTGCCCTTGCCGGAGTCGTTGCCTTTGGCCTTGCCTCCACCTTTGCCTGAGCTTTTGCCAGGATCTTCCCCCTTAAGCTTCGCCGATAGGCGTTGCTTATGGTAGCACTCGTCCTCATAGTGCTTCCGCTTACCGCAGAATGCACACGTGATGGTGCAGCGGTAATGATCCGGCATCTTCACCTTGGCGCCGGTGATCTTTTCCTGCTGCTTCCCCTGGACAACAAAGCAGTCTCGCTGCTCGCAGTCGGAGGCATGCTGCAGGTGGCCCTGTTCATCTCTGGCATCACACCAGAATAGCTCCTTCACGTTCTCCATTAGGCGGGCGTGGGCGTGTTTGGGGGTAGTCCCCTGCCCAGGTCGGGACCCTTGGTACCCTTTGCCTCCAGAACCTCCACCACCAGTACGGTAGTGGTTCAGGTGTTGGTCGCTCTCCTTCTCCAGCGCCATCTCCAAGAGCAGCACGCATAGATCCTCGTAGCGGAGGGATCTAGCCTTGCGCTCAGCCGTCAGACGGCACTCGTCCCATAGCTCACGGGGGAGCTTGGAGCACAACCAAAACAGCAGGTCGTCGCTGCTGTAGGAACCGGGCGTCAGTCGTCCAGCCCAGTGGTCCAGGTCCGCCAACAGCTCGGAGACCCTGCCGGGTTTGGGGTTGTTGGGCAGGACGGGCAGGTTCTGGATCTCGGCCCTGATGGAGAGGTCGGTCTCGTAGGTTGGGTACTGCCTCTCCAGGGCAACCAACACGTCGGCAAAGGTGGCGGAGTTGGTGACGATCTGCCTGACCTGCTTCTCCAGGTACTTCGTCTTGCAGCACTGCAGGAGCAGGTCGCACTTCACTCGCCCACTCGCGTGGGTTTGGCCGGTCAGTCGTAGGAACCGGCCAAAGTTCTCAGCGAACTCGCTGAGGTCCTTGCCTGTGAATTCAGGCAGGTTCACCACTATCTTGGAGGTGGCAATAGCCTTCGCCTCCTGAGCTCGGCGTCCTTCAGGGCGTCGGGTCTTCTTCTTCTTCTTCTTCTTCTTCTTACCCTTGGAGTCCTCGGGGTCCTCAGGGTCTTCGTCATACGATGGCGAAGAAGAAGTCATCGAAGGCGGCCCATCATCGGAGGGGTCTCCGCCTAGATCACTGGAGCCATAAGGCTCCACGTCCACCATAGCCCTTAGGGCTGTCAGCCCCAGCTGGTCCAGCTCGGCCCTCGTCGAGTTCGTCACGTGACTGTAGGGCGGCTGGGCTGTCCTCGGGACGAATGGGCTTCTTGGTACTGCTGCAGGAGTCGGCATCGGTCGGCTCCTCAGGCTCCCCAGGTTATTCGTCAACCCTGCCGCCAGGTGGTTAGCCTGTACTCGGTGGGGTGACATCCCCACTGTCGTAGGTGCTGCATGGGACGGGATCATCAGGGGCTGCAGCTTCTCCCTGATCTCTTGCGTGAGGTCGCTCACGATTTTCGAAGTGGCTCCTTGGAGCACCTCGTTGATCTCCGACCGCGTCAGGGACCTGTTGGAGGATCTTCCCGATCCTCTACTCCTGCCTCCCAGAGACTCTGGTCCTCTCCTCAACCCACTCAGGGGTGCATACCCAGGTGCACACCCAGGAGCATACCCAGGAACTTCCATGTAGGTTCCAGTGGAGTGGAGTGGATGGGGATGGTCAGCCGCATACCAACGCGGCGCAGAGCTGGAAGCCACCGGCTCACTGGCAGTAGTTGCCTCAAGGAGCGCAGTGGTAGGTGGGCCCATGCCATAGGCGGGGTAGTGAGGCATGCCAGTAAAGCCTGTGCCCTCTGCCATAGGCTGGTTGGTTGTGGAAGTGGATGTAGCGGCGGCTGGGTGTGTGGTGGTTATGGGAGAGGGTGATGCTTGGAGGCCAGAAGCGCTTGGTGCGCCTTCGAAGGTAGGGATATCCGTCGGGTCTTGCCCTTGCTCCTCTCCTTCGTCTGTTCCTTCTCCAGCATCCTTCTCGCTCTCGTTTCCTCCCTTCCTCTTCACAGGCTGAGGCTGAGAGACCATTTCCTTCACCGACAGGGCCCCAAAGGCCTTCTGGAGGCCATCCAAGGAGTCCTCCGCCGTATCCATTGGCCCATGTAAGGGCTCCACCGAAGGTACAGCGTCAGGCGCCGGCCTTGCCGGTGTCTCTGGCGCTGGCGCTGTGTTCACCTCGGCGTCCACTCTTCCTGGATCCATCTTAATCCACCCTTCTGCTTATGTTTGCCTGCTCGGAGCACTGGTTGTACGGCGCGGGGTCGCTGCCGGTGCACAGAGACAGGCTGCCTCTGCTACCAGAAAAGTTTATAGTGTTTTCAGCACTGTGTTTTTGCTTCTACTGCTGCTTGTTGTTGCTGTAGGGTGTCCTGCTGCTGGTTTTGGATGATGAAAAGCTTTTGTTTGTTGAAATACAGTAAAGCCAACTCAATCCCGGATAGCCCAAGCCAACAGTATGCAAAGAGAAGGTAATTCAGGATCAAAGCATGAAGGGCTGCAGTGTAAACAGTGAAAGATGATTAGGTATTCACAGAAACTGCAACTCAGGATACAAATGAATGCATATTCACAGAGATAGCTGAAATGTTTTGGGAAAAGAGTTAGAAAACTGCCTCAGGATCACTCTCTCTCCATAGTGCCATCTTAGGAGATGTGCACTCTTTGTTTTGGCTCCCATATGTGCTGAGGTGGCATGGTATGTGGCGATGAGGTCACTGCCATGTCACATGGGATCTTCCTACTCAGTTGGGATCTTCCTACTTAGTTAGGCTGACCGGGAATTGAACCCAGGACCTCTCAAAAAGAGGTGCCTAACCCCCTATGGTGCATACCACTAGGGCAGATAAGTATTCATGGAAAAACATAGATAAATTCATAGGCTCTACCTTAGGTATGTCAGTGCTCAGTCAACTCAGGAAAAGATGTTTTGCTTCTGATTGAAAGGGGATTAAGGGGTCCACTCAATATCCTGATTGGGTGTTTGGTTCCATAGGTCAAAATGTGTTATCACCACTTTTGGCTGGACCAATACTAAGATAAAAATGCATTGATGCTCAGTGCATCTCTAATACAACTAGAGTATGTCCCAAAGCAATGGAAAAGCACTTTTTCTTACTAAGAGCCACTTACAGTGGAGAGAGTCTTAGAGACCTCCACTCGGGAGCAAGAAGAAAGAGTGGAACCTAGTGAAATTGGCGAACTGCAAGACCTTTCGCCACGACGTGTGCGGAAGTACGGGTTACCTTCTACTGCTACTATGGGATCCCATGCTACTCCTACCGTGGTTACTGCGAGTGTCCCTGCAAAGGGGCATGTTCCCGCTCTACTTATGGCCCCAGGATCGTACGGGGGAGAGGGTCAGCAGGAACTACCTGTGGGATCCTTGGACGTGAAGGATGTTAGTGACCACCTCACAGAAGACTCTGGAGGAGTGGACCACCACATCCTAGGGGGGACGTTGCCCGTCCCTCCGCCAGACAACATGCCTGACACTTGTGGGTACGCTAGAAAAAATAGCACTTCCCCTACATTAGTTAGCCAAGGCGGGCATCGGGAGAGCTTAGCACTTCCCGTAACACTTGACTCGTCAGCTACCGAAGAACTTAGGGGCACCTCTAATACGTCTGGTTTGCCCAAAGAGGAGCCCCAAGGGACTGGCTACGAAAGAAGCCATTCCCCTGGTGCTGACTTCTCCATGGCTGTAGAGGACAATGTTGACTCCCATGGTGATCCAAAGGAATTAGCACGACCCTTAGGCGGGAAGGTAAAGGTGAAGACTGTGGTAGACACTCTCAAGAAGCAGGCTGCCCAAATGAACCAATTGAGGCTTGAAATGCTCAACGAGAAGGAGGATGTACAAGCCACCCTCCAGAGATTGGCTTTGAGGCTAGAAGCCTTGGCCTCTCCAACCAAGACCGGAGCTCTTCAAGCTCAATTGCAGGGCCTCCTGGAACAGCAGCAAGAGCTAAGAAACAACCAGGAGACCACAAAGGCTCACCTAGAGTACCGCCTACAAGGGTTGTACAGTGACGTGCAGAGCATGGGGCACTTGCCAGAGGAATTGCCGGTGCTGTATGAGGATATGAAAAAGCTCATCAATACCAAGGCTGAGCAGTCCCTGTGTGCCCCTACTAAGGTTCAAGAACAGCTAGACTCCATGCAGCATGATCTGAAGACTCTGAAGGACCCCATGCGTGTCCTCAAGTTTACAGCTACGGGAATGGAGAACCCTGACAAGGGTACCCCGAGTCCCTATTTGTTACTAGAGCGTACCCCACCTGAGCTGGAAGAATTGAAGATGGTGGAAAAGGAGGCCATCATGTGTTACAAAGATGCCTCAGAAGCCTCTGGTGAAAGCGGTCCAAGGGGTCCCTCCGCAAGAGTTCCCCTGCTACAAGAGCCTTGCTTTGATGGTTCCAATTTCCTTTCCTTTTGCCGGGGCTACAAGAGGTGGTTGATCTTGACTGACCAAGCAACCGCCAATTCCCTCAAGAAAAGCCAATGGCTCATTCAGTTCTGTTCGGCTAAGGTCCAGACAGCAGTCGAAAAGACCTTCAACCGTTTAAGCTCGGGTCCTAAGTTGTTTGATAGGTTCTTGGACGCCCTCCATACCAACTACCCTAGTGTCGATACAGATGCTAGCTTAAGGGAGGAGCTACTGGCTTTACGACCTCTAGGGTCAACACCCACTACAGACCAAGTCCAGGAATTGATCACTGCTTGGGATGAGGTACGGTCTAAGATGTCCCCAGGATCCATGTCCCAACAAGAAGAGCTGATTTATTTCCAAAGCCGTGTGCCCAAAGAGCTTTGAAAGCGCCTACGGGATAATGACCAGAAGAAACATCTTACGGAAAGGCTGGATACCCTCCAAGCCTTGCTGCGTCACGAAGCCAAAGAGTTGACTAAAGAAGCCCATGCTGACCGACTTCGCGACAGCATGCTAGAAAGGTTATGCAATACGCCTTTAGGCAAGAGCCCTCGGAACCCCTCTCCTCCTATCAAAACACCAAAGGAGGCTACGGTGAATTCTTTGGTTGAATATGTGCCCTCCTATGGGACAGAGGGCTCCCATTGGGGAGAAGACTATAGTACCTTCAATTGGAGCCAGCAGCCGAACAGAGGAGAGGCCCTCTGGGTTCAAGAAACTCAGGCTATATTTACTGAAGAAGACATGATGGCCATAAACGCAAGCGTGAGTGGCAAAGGGAAGACGGGGACTCAGTGCGTGCGACGCAGTGCGTTTCATGTGGCACCGTTCCTCCTGTAGCTGAAGCAGTGAGTGTGAAGGGAGTTGCTGCTCTTCGTCTCCCGCAAGACAAGGGGGCTGAATTCACTTTGGAGGAGCGGAAGGCACACTGTGAAGACCAGCAAGTGGAACGCTGCTATGGTGCCTACAGCCAAATTCCGACCAATATCGAGAAAATACCAGTACCTCCGCCACCTTCAGGAGCGCAATGAGCACTTGTACTACGCTGGCGGAGGTGAGGCCGGTTATCTACACTCTGCAGGAAGTACAGCTGCATGTTCCAACTTCCCCCGTGGTCTTTCCTTCTCTGTGGACAACATCAGCAGGTGTTGGGCGGGATACTTCTGCCATTCTGGGGATTGGTGACCAGGGTTACTCCCATTGGCAAGCTCGCCTTATACACTGCTGTTGGAGGCGTGAGCCCCTTCCAGACGTGCCCCATTACACTCGATGCGGGTACCGGCCGTGAGGATTTGCTGAGTTCATTGTTCAATAAGTACGCGCTGATGGATGATGACGTGTCCAATCCTGTGATCTACTCTAAGGTCATGCTTGCTGAGTTCATTGGAGCGGGCACAGTCACAATGGCTGGTGTCAATGCGGCTTGCAAGAAGACTAACCAGAAGCTATCCGACCAAATGCTCCGGCGCTGGTGAGGGTGGTGCAGGTGTTGCCTGGGTGCTCCGTGAAGGTCCGACCCCCGAGCAGGCACGTGCACACGTCATGGCGCTGGACTCTACTGGTCTTTTGTGCGAAGGACGCCATAAGATGGAGGCTTACAAAAACGACAGTGTCCAGACCGCGGAACTGGCCCAGTCATTTGCTCCCGATGTTGGTGTTCCTGACCTGCTGCCGACAATTAAGGGCTCTAAAGCCACATGCCTCATCGGCTTGGGCGGTATTCCAGGGCAGTTCACTGAGGGAATTGTTATGGCACTTGCTACAAACTGCAAAATTCCTCTGTCCAACCCCAACACCAATATGGAGGCTTTCCCTAAAGACATCGTCAAGTGGATGGACAACAGGGCCCTGATTGCCTGTGGCAGCCCCTTTGACGGCGTTCCATTGCCAGATGACGGCGCAGCTGCCATTGGTCAGGGGGACAACGCATTCGTCTTCCCTGTTTTGGGTGCTGGGGCTGTCTGTGTGGGGGCTACAAAGATCACGGACAACATGGTCATGGAGGGTGGTTACACAGTGGCTGAGTAGTGCTGTGAGCACTGGCCTGAGTTGAAGCGCCTGTACCCACCTGTGAATGAGATGCGGATTGTTGGCAAGGAAGTCGCCAAGCGTGTGGCGCTCCAGGCTATCATCAAGGATGGAGTGGCCGCTATTTCTGACCAGAGTGTGGGTATGGGTCCGCAGGTGGTATAGCTCCTTGGGCCATTGGATCAACGCTCACCTTCTGTATCCTCGTGGATGGACCTCTGACTGGTGCTGCCCTGAATCCAGCCCGTACCCTGGGTCCCAATCTGTATGCCAACTCGTTTTGGAGCACTCCCAATACCATGAGCCACGGTTCCCACATCTCCGTCGATGAGGACGTTACCGGCAGCGGGACCAATGAGACGGTCGCTACCGCCACTACTTCTTTACCAGGGGTATCAGCCCCCTGATGACGGGGCCCTGAGCGATCGAGGGGCTGCACCTCTTCAGGTGCAGGGCATGCGCGTCGGCTGCCCCCTGTGTGTTCTTGCTGCAAAGCAGTGCTGCTCAAGTTGCTGGCACTGTTGCTGGTGTCCACAGGCAGTGCAACCAGTGTCCAAGTCCAGTGCTGCACCATTCCCCCTTTTCTTGTTTTTGTATATTAGGGTAGTCAGTCAGGCACAGCCATGGCCAGAGCCCTGGACAGTGCTCCCCGAGTATATTTGAGGGCTTTCTGCCATGCCCTGCTGGGGACCACTTTTTCCCTTGTGCCCTTCAGGCTCTCTCACACCTACCGACCCACTTTGTGATTTCAGGATTCCCAGTTGCAGGCAAAAAGGGGGGGGGGGGGTCACAGTGAGTGCAAGTGGCCCAATGCTGGGTTCACAGCGATAGGTCTGACAGTAACTGATGGCTTAGCAGTGGGGAAATTGGCTTGGAGAAACAGCCAACTTATAGCCTAAGTCTCGCTGCGCTCTGTCTATGCTGTCTCTCTTGGCCTTCAGTCTGGGTGCATCAAGAGCACGCTGGGATGCCGACGGATGTGGCAGTTTCCCACTGAATATCCTGGTTTCAGATTCATTTTATTCTCACTGCGTGTCTATCAGTGTTGAGCGGACTGCATGGCCGCTCCGCCACACACACATGTTCGTTTTTCAATTGGATGGGGGGGAGCCCCAGCACAATGCGCGGACAGTGCAACTAATTGTGTGTCAGTGCGGCGGAGCAGCCATTGTCTCAGTCAGTGGTGGGGCATAGCTCTAATGTGTTTGCCAACTGCCATTCAAGGGATGGCTGAGGTATGGAAACTCTAAACTGTTGCCCTTCTTGTGTTACAGGCAGTTGACCAATATCAAGACAAGCGTTCTGGTTGATCCTGCCATATGCTACTCTCAAGGACCAAGCTATGCAAGCGTCAGAATACCTGGGATTGAGAGTGAATCTGTGAATGGCTCATTACACCGGCGACAGTCTGATAACTGTGCACTGATTGCTTGGGGCTCTCATGGTCCCCTGAGGTATCGGTCCGGATACTCACCTCAATTGGGTGGCTAAGGCATGGAAGCTCTGAGCTGTGGCACGTTCCTGCGGCACTGGCAGTTGGCCGATTTCAAGACTAGGATCCGCCCAGGGCTGTGTGCGTAAGTGATTCTGACCATCGTCCTACGGTGATTGTATATAGGGTATTCAGCCATAACCAGACATGGCCAGAGCCCAATGAACGCTTTTGCTTGAGTGTGAATGCATCTGAGTACGGGGGGGGGGGCTGGTTGGTAAACACCTGGGTGCCAGGGATTCCCACCATTTCACCATACCCCCCCCCATGTCCGACCTCCCCTTGTTTCCTTTTCCCTGGTGAGGGGGGGGGGGGGTCACTGATTCGTCGTTGCCTCAGTGAGTCGTCGTTGCTTGTGCACCTCCTTTGTACATATCCCTTGCCCTCCTCAGACCTCTAACATTGTTTCCTCAAGGCAAGAGAAGTTTTTCGCAATTTCAGCCATGAATATCGATCTGATTGACTTGAGGGATCGTCCCCTCACGTCCCCATGGGCCCTCGAACGCCCCCCACTTGCTCCCACGTGTCTGAGGGTGTTCCCAAGTGTTCCCACATGTCCCCGCGGGTTCCCAAGCACCCACCATGCATCCGCGCCTGTCTCCAAGCGTCCCCATGTGTTCACAGGGTGTGGGCGAGTGTATTGGCATTGACAAATGATGAACAAGGTATGTAGGGGCCCCAAGGCGCCTTGTAGGATACTCTCAAGACTGTCTCAGGACAGCCTCAATTTGGCCTTTAAACATGCTGCCCAAGGGGCATGCTGCCCAGCCTGCAGCCGGAGAGCCCATTCCTATGCCACGCTTCCGAGTCAAGTGCTCCCATCAGGTAGAGCAGGGCTGAAGGCATTCCTCACTCAATTTCTTGATTCATATACCATTGTGTGTCCGGCGTGTCCTGTGCATACTCATGGGGGGGGGGGGGCTGCAGATATCTGGATTAGTCTGTGGGGGGGGGGGGCAGAGTTTCTCAGACTTTTTTGCCACTTCTGGGACCCCAGATGGGAAATCTGTCATTCTGGCGTCCCCCAGATGACAGTTTCTGGGTGGTTTCCCCCGCCCAATCGGAAATCTGTCATTCTGGCGTCCCCCAGATGACAGTTTCAGGGTGTTTTACCCCCCCCCAAGATGGGAAATCTGTCATTCTGGGATCCCCAGATGACAGTTTCTGGGTGTTTTACCCCCCCCCTGATGGGAAATCTGTCATTCTGGGATCCCCAGATGACAGTTTCTGGGTGTTTTACCCCCCCCCCAGATGGGATTTCTGTCATTCTGGGATCCCCAGATGACAGTTTCTGGGTGTTTACCCCCCCCAGATGGGATTTCTGTCATTCTGGGATCCCCAGATGACAGTTTCAGGGTGTTTTACCCCCCCCTGATGAGATTTCTGTCATTCTGACGTCCCCCAGATGACAGTTTCAGGGTGTTATACCCCCCCTGACGGGAATTTTGCCATTCTGGGATCCCCAGATGGCAGTTTCTGGGTGGTTTACCCCCCCCAATGGGAAATCTGTCATTCTGGCGTCCCCCAGATGACAGTTTCAGGGTGTTATACCCCCCCCTGATGGGAATTTTGTCATCCTGGCGTCCCCCAGATGACAGTTTCTGGGTGATATACCCCCCTTATGGGAAATCTGCCATTGCAGTCTTAAGATGATTGAATCCAGGGCAACTTCTTCCCTCCAGGGCCAGGCAAGGTTTCTCAGTGTTGCAGCACCGGTCGCCCTGAGGCCAATCCCAACATGGGCCACGTGCTTTGTAAAAATAGCCAGTCTGTATGATTGCTTTGAATTTTGATGTATGCTATATATATATATATATTCTCCTTTCCTCCTCTTACCTTTTGGCTTTAGTCCAAAGATTTTTGTTAGGTAAGCAACACTTCCCTCAACTCCCGGTTTTGATGAACACATCCATAAGTTTCCCGTAGGTAGTTTAGTTTGTGCCTCCCTGACAACATTTGTTCCTCCTTTTTGTTGTCTTGTTGTCTATATACATATGTCTATATATATGCCCATGTGTCCACATTTGTTTTTTTTTGTTGTTTTGTCTCTGATTTTAATTCGAGACTGATTCCATTGCTTTCAGTGTTTCTCAGAATTTGGTTTTTGCACTGCTGTTCCTAGGCTTTAGTCCAGGAGGTATGTGCAAGGGCAGGAAAAGGGGGTGGTATATGGGTGGCACAACTCCAAAGACCTAAGTTTAGTAGGAATTTAGATGAGTACGTAAGATTTTTCACCATGTGTTTCCATTCTTTTTCAGAGTAGCTGAAATTTTTTTTGTTGTTGTTCTTAGTGACCATAAAGGAAATGTTGGTTTTGTTTTGCTTCAGCACCGAGCCCAGGGGTGATATTAACCTGGCTAGTTTTGCGCTTTGGTTTTTTTTGTGGAGGAATTAGCCAGGATTTAAAGGCCTTGAATTTGCGGGAATCCCCCCTGGTTGGATGGTGATTGAATTTCGGTGTTCTAAGTTTTCAAAACCTTTTGGTTTTAAGTCGTTTAGTAGTTTGCAACAAGTAGCAATATGGCTTTCACTTACATACCACGTCACGTTCCCGTGGGTCTTTGAAATCAATTGTTTCGATGAGGTAGAGTTTAAGATCCACAGGGTCTTTAAATGAGTTGCCTTTTTCTTTTCAATTGATGTATAGTAAAAGATTCCTAGGGAATAAGGGACACTTTGTGCATCGTCCTGGTTCTTGAACATACCTTTCCTTGAGACCCTTTGGGCCTAAGGGGAAGACTCAGGAATACTGTGTTCCTTGTGACTTTGGTTTGCTTCTTAGTTCCTTCCCCCCCAATCAGTTTTATTTTGAACGCCACTTTTAGCCCTTTAGATGGCTACCGAAAAGTGGTGAGATTTAGACCCTTCATGCAGGGTCTACGGGGGGTGTGAGGTAAATGACGTAAACCTGATTTGGGATGATTCACATCCATCATTTACCTCCACCACTTTTCTATTTCAATAATGGAGGTATTTGGGAGTTCAAATGGGGAGTTATGATTTTATTTCAATAGATGGGTGATTCCTCCTTGCCGGTAGACCTACCCATTCCCCAACCAATTAGTAACTCCCTAACAAGTCACTCGCGAATCTGACGTTATGATGGTCAGCCCAGATTTACGATGTTTTAGCACTTTGCTGCTCCTCCAAGTATGTTTTGCACTGAAATTGTACATATTCTTCTTTGTTGCATAGGTCTTTGTGTATACTTTCAACATGAGCCCATTTGCGAATTGATTTCTTTGAATTGCGTGCCTGCAGACTTCAAAGTTACCAACCGACTTTTCGCTCTTCTCGTTGCGCGAGCCCTCGCGCAAAGACGTGTCTCATATTTGCAGATGGCGATTATTGGTGTGTATCTGGACAGCACAGCGTGGAAGCGGTTGCGAAGATTCAGGAGAAGCGACGCACCGCGTGTCTGGATCTACAGCAGTGGCATACTACATGCATCGCCGATATTCTAAAGCCTATGACACCGTGGGCCTTCCGTGCAAAGCTGGCGGGACAAGCACAAGGAAGCGCACAAGACGTTGAGCCAATTCCGCTGTATGAGGCAGCAGATAACCTCATTCGATGTGTTGAAGATCAGCGGCGGCGAGGCCTACCTGACACGTACAGCAATCTCAAGATCGCCATTGTGGATGCTGTGCAGATGAGTGCCCTGGTTCCAACCGCTGAACTGAAGCAACCTGGTCAATTCGTATGTTCATTAATCGCTGTTTCGGCGCTCTTCGCTGCGCGAGGCCTCGCGCATAACGTTGTCACTTTCAGGACAAAACGTATAAATTGTGGAAAGATTTTATGACGTTTGCCTACTATGCTGGTCCGGAAGCTGTGAAAGGTCTGCAGAAGTTCCACGACAAAGGGGAGAAAGTCACGAAGAATGCGCTGAAGAAACTGGACGGGATCCTGTTGCCGGAGTTCTACAACAAAGTGGCAGAAGTGATGCAGGAAGAAAAAACAACCCTTAAATCCTTGCAGAATTTGTTTGACGAAATCATCCTTGAGCAGTGGGTCTCAATGCATCTGGACCACCCGCACAACGGCCAGTCCGTTCGACCTGAGAAAGGTGTGTACCATCGACGCGACTTGGGTTCCATTTCTGCATCAGTGCGCCGCACTTTCTCCATTTCTGTTCTTTAGCCAAAGACATGCGGACCCGCAAAGAGGTTGCTGCACTTGGAAGGTCTGCCCTGAAGGTGACTCTTGATACATGGGGCTATTGGCGTGAGTCTGAAGGCAAAAGTCGCGGTCCATGGCCGGCATGGAAATCCATGATTCGCGCACCACTGTGGCAGGTGGCAGAGAAAGGCAAACCCGCCCCCCTGAAAATCCTCAACGTCCAAAAACTCCTGGGTCAAGAGCCTACCAAGAGCCGTGTGGTCCCCCCACCTGCTGGCGTTACTGGTGACTTCAAGACAGTGGAACAGCAGGATCCATCATTGTCGCAAACTATCACAGTTAAGGCGACCCGAATTGCAGCGTTGAACCACGAACCCCCGAAGCGGTTCATGGAGATTGACAGGAACCTGATTATCATCAACGGCGACATATTTGAACATCTTGCTCCTGAGACGATGTCCCCAGCCTGGCTGTATGAAGAGATGGCGCGTGCCGATACCCTTATCTGCGGCTCCAAAACTGTTGCTGAGAACATGTTCAACGTGCTGGAAACGGAAACAGAGAGGCGTCTCAACGATGATTTCAACGCGCTGCGCATTGGCCACATGTTGCTTATTCCCATCTTCAGTTGGCCAGTCAAACCGAAGCCTGCAGGGGATCTTACAACGTTTGACGTTCGCTGGTTGCTGGTTGCGTCACCGGATAGCTGGTCGAGAAAGGTATAATTCCCTCATTACGTCCGC
Organism: Eutreptiella sp. 'Long Island Sound 2002'; assembly: GCA_964036045.1. Taxonomy (NCBI): domain Eukaryota; phylum Euglenozoa; class Euglenophyceae; order Eutreptiales; family Eutreptiaceae; genus Eutreptiella; species Eutreptiella sp. 'Long Island Sound 2002'. The sequence goes on from OZ038385.1 coordinate 3,680,718, forward strand.
TCTTTGCGCGAGGCCTCGCGCAATAACTTCTCCCTCATTGCAGATTCCGAATTATCTGACGTTTGGACCTCCTCAAGTAGAGGAGATGGATCCTGTTGAATTTGGCGGTCACCTTCCGATAACGACGGTTATGTGGTATTTCGACACTCACCTCTTTCACCTGAAGCAGGATAAGACCTTCAAGCCTGCGTTTGTGTTCATTGATCATCAGCCGGATCTGGTGTGCAAGATCGCGTCCGTCGAGCTGGATTCTCGCATGTACTTTCTTGGTGTTACCTCCGACAATCTCTCCGATTGGGTCAACAGGGTGCAGACTCAGTTGAACCATGTATTGACACAAGAGTCGAAACTGCACGTGTCTGGTGATTGGGACCAGCAAGCCAACTGGGCAAACCGTGGTATTCCCCTATGGGTTTGCGATGACAAGGTGGGTTATGAGGCATTGTCGCTGAAGGAGGAAGAGACTGTTGAGAAAGGTCAAGCTGCAGAAGCACTGGCCCCTGCAAAGCGGAAGTCTACTGGTGGGGAACCAGCCCCCAAGAAGAAGAAGGCTGCCTCCAAGCCTCAGGCAGCGAAGTCAGTTACCGGTGCAGAATCCGACGAGAGCGATGGGGATGAAGAGGAGGAGAGCGAGGAAGAAGAGGAGGAGGAAGCGCAGGTCTCCCAGGGCAAGGCAGCGAAGAAAGTGGCAGCGAAGCCGAGGTCCGAGGAAACCAGGGCCCGAGCTCCATTCAAGCAGCCAGGCCGTCAGTCCCAACCAAGAAGCACGCCCGCAAAGCCACCTCCTAAGGGTAACACGTTCGTTGCTAAGGCTATGGGTTCTAAGATGCAAACTGTTCCGAAGAAAAAGTAATTTCTTCGCTTGTTCTGATATATTATGCGCGAGGGCTCGCGCTATGCATTCCCCTTTGACGACCTTTATGCTGTCACCTTGTGCGGCACATTTTTCTCTGTGATGCATTTTATTGCGCTGTTGTGTTGGTGTTTGCGCGAGGCCTCGCGCAAAGAAGTGGTACCAAAAAATGCTTCTTGTGGTGCTGCGTGCAACATGGTTTTCGAAAACTGGTTTTCCAAAATATTGAAAGCTCACGGGTGTTTTTATTGCAAAGCATAAATGGTAGAGGAAACAAAAAGTCGTGGTTTTCCCAAAAAAGAAGTTCATTTGGTGGAAATAAATCTTTTTCCTGGGCGGTCGGTTTTGTTGAAAATAAAGGAAAATGGACCAGTTGTTGCTTTTCACGGGATTTTTCGTTCTTGTGTTTTACGTCCCCCCCAAAAGGACTATTTTTTCGCAGTGCCGTGGAGAGGCAGTTTTGGGCGCATTTTGACCATGCAACTTGAGCCGCCTAAGATATTGTCCTCCATGTCCTCGTCAGAGTGTAAGTTGCTTGCCTCCTGAGTAATAGACGCCGGGAGGTGATCCTCCACCGACTCTTCGCCCTTGGTAGTATCCTTCAACCCTTGGTAGGCATAAAGTAGGTCTCGTTCAACCATCTCCAGGGGACGATGGCAACATAGGCACGCTCGAGGGGGCTCACATACACATTCCTCCGAGAGGTCGTCCTCCTCTGGGGTCCTCACATGGGCACCGCACACGCTCTTCATGAGCTTAAGATCTACCTCCCTTTGCCAGGTGGTGATCTTCTGTTCCAGGTCCTCCTTCAATTGGGATAGATCTCCCATATGTCCTTGCTTCAGTGGCCATGAGCTGCGGGTAGGCTTAGCGTAGCATAGCTTTTTCGCCACCAACCTCCTCATGGAGTCCACGTACTCCCTTACCCTGGATTGGGGGTCCAGCTCTTCGTCCACGCGGTCTTCCACCCTCATCGAGAGTAGGGGTTTCAGTGGGGCGACGTACTCGGCGTTCTCCACTTCCTCCACGCATGTCTGCACGAAGAAGGCGTCATGCTCAGTTTCGTCATCTGAGTGAATAGAGCTGGGGAGCTCAGATAGTTCACACTCAGAGACTCCATCAGGAACAGGTACATGGCAGGGCGAGTTGGGGGCGTTGGTGTTAGTCACGGCGTATTCATCTCCCCCTGGTATAGTCTCAATAGCATCTTGAGGCTGTAGTCGATCCTTCCAGTCACCCAAGGTGAGTCCATCGCTTTCTCGTTGTATAGCCTGGACCAGAGTTGAGTCCAGGTCCTCCCAGGGGATGGAGGTAAGACATCCGTCCACCACGCTGAGCATACTTTCCCATCCGGGTTTCCCGATGGGCGTCTTACGCCCCAGAGGCACGTAGATGGCCTCATCAGGTAACCGAACAGAGCTGATAGTCAGCCTGTCCAGGAGGGTTCGCCAGTACTTGTTGCCCCCATGGGCTCCCCAATCGGGGGGGCACAGGACCATACGGGAACGTTCCAGGGCCACCTTGGTCAAGACCTTCCCCAGTTCACTGAACCTGGGATTCCCGTAGGCCATCCCGAAAGAGGGCCAGTGAAATTTGTAGCTGCAGTTTTTCCCCTTGCTGCAGTAAAGGTCCAAGACATGTTGCTTATCCCTGGCGAACAACTCCACACTTAGGTCTTCTCTGGAGTAACCCAACTCCTTCAGACCTTGGTCTAGGACTTCCGCCAATAGTTGATAGTCCTCAGTTTTGCAGGACGCCATCATGTTCGAGGGCTCCTCCTTCGATACCCTCAGGTAGCTCGAGGTATACTCCGACTGCTCCAGTGGCACGGACTCTTTGCCATTGCCGTGGTCCACGTAGAGGAGGTAGGGTACTTGTAGAGTCAGGGATTGTATCTGGGAGTGCTGCACGAAGAAGTCAGTCCCCAAGACAAAGTCGAAGGCCTCAGTGTCCATCACATAGCAACGATGGGCGATAGTTCGGGAGCCCATTGGTGCCTCCACTTCACAGTCCCCGCAGCTGTGCACCAGATGTCCATCCCACATTCGTATAGCCGCGGTGGTCATGGTGTTCTTCAGGCTCCCACAAGGTAAAATTTTCTTGGCCACTATAGATATGGTGGCTCCAGTATCCAGTACCCCCAGGTATTCACGTCCCCCTAGTCGGATACGTACCCAGAACACCAGGTCCAGGGCCCCACCGGAGCGTCCCCGTCAGAACTCCGCAGGACAGGTCACCTCAAACCCCTTGTTCCGCAAATTGCGGGCCATCCTCATGAAACGGCTTCTCTTCTTGGCGTTGCCGTCATCACCACCTTCATGCTCACGCTTGGCCCCTTGTTCTCGCTGGGCCTGAGTTTGCGAGCCTGTGGTAGGACCAGACTGCCCTCCAGAGGGCTCGGAGTTCCCCCCTGGATTAGGGTTGGGGTTGCCTCCGTTCTTGTCCGCGTTCTTGTTGTCCTTGTCTGGCTGGCGGTTAGCGCCTCCTCCTCGTCCACCTTGGCTCTTGTCTTGTCCTTTTCCACGTCCTTTCGACTTGCCCTTGCCGGAGTCGTTGCCGTTGCCCTTGCCACTGCCCTTGCCAGAGCCTTTGCGAGGATCCTCGCCCTTCAGCCTCGGCGACAGACGCTGCTTGTGGTAGCACTCATCCTCATAGTGCTTCCTCTTCCCACAGAAGGAACAGGTGATAGTACAACTGTAGTGATCCGGCATCTTAGCCTTGGCGCCGGTGATGGTCTCCTGCTTCTTCCCTTGGAGTACGAAGCAGTCTCGCTGCTCGCAGTCAGGGGGATGCGAGGTGGCCATGCTCATCTCTGGCGTCACACCAGAAGAGCTCCTTGACATTGTCCATGATACGGGCGTGCTTGGGGGTAGTCCCTTGTCCAGATCTGGGTCCTTGGTACCCTTTGCCATGGCTTCCAGAGCCTCCTCCTCCAGGACGGTAGGCGTTCAGGTGCTGGTCGCTTTCTTTCTCCAGCGCCAGCTCTAAGAGTAGCACAGACAAATCAGCGTAGTTGAGGGCTCTAGCCTTGCGCTCTGCCGTTGACCGGCACTCGTCCCACAGCTCCCGAGGGAGCTTAGCCACCAACCAGAAAAGCAGGTCGTCGCTGCTGTAGGAACCGGGTGTCAATCGTCCAGCCCAGTGATCCAGGTCAGCCAGTAGCTCAGAGACCCTGGCAGGTTTGGGGTTGTTGGGCAGCACGGCCAGGTTCTGGATCTCGGCCCTGATGGAGAGGTCGGTTTCGTAGGTAGGGTACTGCCTCTCCAAGGCAACCACCACGTCGGCAAAGGTGGCGGACTTAGTCACGATCTGCTTGACCTGCTTCTCCAGGTACTTGGTCTTGCAGCACTGCAGGAGCAGATCACACTTGACTCGCCCACTAGCATGCGTTTGGCCGGTCATTCGGAGGAACCGGCCAAAATTCTCAGCGAACTCGCTGAGTTCCTTGCCTGTGAACTCTGGCAAGTTCACCACGATCTTCGAGGTGGCAATAGCCTTCGCCTCCTGAGACCTGCGTCCCTCAGGGCGCCTGGCCTTCCTCTTCTTCTTCTTCTTCCGCCCACTCGGGTTCTTTTTTTTTTTTTGAATTGTACAGCCACTCTAATGTCCGGACAGGGACACAGCCCTCAATCAGAGTGAAGTGTAAATACCAACGTGCTTGGCTCTCCCTAGCACTATGTGAGGGGTGTAGCCATGGGGGAACCTCGGAACTCACCCTGTCATGGGTGGGTAGGGTTGAAGAGAGCGAGGTCGCCTTGGCACGCGCCCGTTTGGGTGCCTGGTTGGTTGCATAGGGAAGTGGAGGTGTGAATCAGGATCAAGGGGAGGAATGGAGGCGCTGTGATGTGAGACGTGACGGTGTGGGTAAAATCAGCCAAGGCCTACTCAGTTGTTGGAACAAATCGGTAACTACTGTGAGGTGTGCAGGCAGCCATGGAGAATGATCTCGGAGGGGACCGGTGTGAGTGAGATGCCTATTCGTCTGTGTGAACAATTATTGTCGAAGAACGACAGTCGAGTCAGCATTCTGGGGAGGAGGGGGGGGGGGGGTCTGGATCCAGTTATGAGGACACTGATAACTCTTGTGGTGGCCGTACTGTAGTAATGGCGCGGTCGTCGTCCCCAAACTCGACCGGTGAGAGATGTTTGTAAGTTGCGGAAGGAGGGAGCTCGCAGAGATGACCAAGTGTTCGGGAGTCGGAACCGCTGTGTGTAATAGACCAGGGTCTCACAATCTGACTTCAGTGTTCGAAGGGATTGGAGAGGGTCTCCTAGGGTGCATTATCAGGCTGTCCGCGTGCAACGACAAGACAAACGCCGATTGCGGGTGGGCTCGGTGCACTGGAATGCTGCAGACACTTAGTCCAGGTACCACAGGATTTCAGGGGACCGCTCGCGGGGTTTAGGTACCCAGAACCAGCAATAGCGATATCCAAGACATTCGGTTTCATACCACCAGTGGATGCCGAGGTACCACATGATAGCAATGGATAGGGAAAAGGCTGAGAAGTGGAATGAGGAACTGAAGGGGTAGGGGCCTCGTTAGTTCGGCTGGGGTGCACTCTGTGATTGGCCGAGATGAAACTGCTTGCCGGGGGGGGTAGGGCAGGCGATGGGGGGGAGTGAAACAGATTCCGGCGTTGATCTCGCTGACGGGGGCGGCTCGGCTGGAGGTAGAGGGGGGACTGGAGCTCAAAAGAAATCAGTAATCCATCGGTTGGAGCTGTCAGCGCCGGGGGGTTGGGGGGGTGCCACTGGTTTAGGGGCGTAAGTGTCACTTCGAGTTTTGCGTGGCGGGGGATCTTCAGCGTCTCGGTTGCGTTTCGTGGGTGGTCGTTTGGGATGCATGGGCTTTTTGTTTTTGTGGGTGCGTGGCTTTTTTGAGGGGGGGGTTGGACTGAGTCTGGCAGGTGGTCCGGGGGCAAGGGATATTGGTATTTGCTGTGCGCCCGTGGGGTGTGTGACGTGCTGTAGATGCTGTTTGGTCCTCCTCTTCTTCTTCTTCTTCCGCCCACTCGGGTTCTCGGGGTCCTCGGGGTCGTCGTCCTCCGAGGGCGAAGCAGAAGTCATGGACGGCGGCTCATCGTCAGAGGGGTCTCCGCCTAGGTCACTAGAGCCGTAGGGCTCTACGTAAAACATTGCCCTCAGGGCTGTCAGCCCTAGCCGGTCCAGCTCGGCTCTCGTGGAATTCCCCAAGTGGCTGTAGGGAGGCTGGGTGTTCTTGGTATGAAAGGGCTTCTCGGTATCACTGCAGGGGTCGGCATCGGTCGACTCCTCAGGCTCCCCAGGGTGTTTGTCAACCCCGCCACCAGGTGGTTGGCTTGTACTCGGTGGGGTGAAACTCCCAGGACGGTAGGTGACACTTGGGGAGGAATCAGAGGCTCCAGTTTAGCCCGAATCTCTTGAGTGAGGTCCCCAACAAGTTTAGAGGTGGCTCCTCGGAGTGCCTCATTGATCTCCGACCGCGTCAGGGACCTGTTGGAGGATCTCCCGGATCCTCTACTCCTGCTCCCGCATGACTCAGGGCCTCTCCTCAGCCCACTCAGGGTTGCATACCCAGGAACATCCACATAGGCTCCCGTAGCGGGTAGAGGGTGGTGATAGTCAGCCGCATACCATCGCGGCGCAGAACTGGAGGCCACTGGCTCACTGGCAGTAGTTGTCTCTGGAAACGCAGTGGTAGATGGGTCCACACCATAGGCAGGGTAGGTAGGCATACCAGTAAAGCCTGTGCCCTCAGCCGTAGGCGGGGTGGTTATAGGTGTGGATGTTGCAGCGGCTGGGTGTGGAGTTGGGAGTGTGGTGATTGTAGGAGAGGGTGATGCGTGGAGGCCAGAGGCGCTTGGTGCGCCCTCGAAGGTTGACTCACTCGTCGGGTCGTGCTCATGGTCTACTCCTTTGTCTGCCATGCTTTCTCCAGCATCCTTCTCTCTCTCCCTCTTTCTCTTCACAGGGTTGGTGTCCACCTCCTCGACTGAGAGGGCCCTGAAGGCCGACTGAAATCCCTCCAGCGAGTCATGAACCACATCCACTGGCCCATGTAAGGGCACCCAAGGTACAGCGCTAGGTCCAGGTCCAGGTTCACCAGGTGCTGGCATTGCTGGTGCCTCAGGCGCCGTCCTCGCGTCGGTTTCCTCCTTCTTTGTGTCCATATTTGCCCTTCTTGCTTATGACAGTACTCGGCCGACTGGATGTACGGCACGGGGTTGCTGCCGGTACGCAGAGACTGTCTGCCTCTTGCTACCAGAAAGTTTTATAGTGTTTTCAGCACTGTGTCTTTGATGTGCCTCTCCTGCTGCTTGCTGCTGGTGTAGGGTTCCTGCTGCTTGTTTTTGATGAGGAAAATGTTTTATTTGTTGAAATACAACCAATCCAGGATAACCCAAGCCAGAGATAAGCAAGTAGAAGATAAACAGGATCAAAGCATGAAGGGCTGCGGTCACAAAGAGTTAGATAAAGACAACTATCAACAATAGACCACAGCAATCTACATTCAATGCAACTGAGGATGAAATATTTTACATGTTTGAGAAAAACTGATTGGAAAACTGCCCCAAGGGCTAACACTCTTCCATAGTGCCATCTTGAGATGTGCACTCTTTGTTTTTGGGTCCCATAGGTGCTGAGGTGGCATGGCTTGTGGCGCTGAGGTCACTGCCATGTCACATGGGATATTCCTACTTAGCTAGGCTGACTGCGTATTGAACCCAGGACCTCTCAAAAAGAGGTGTCCCAGCCCCCTAGGGTGCATAACAGTAGGATAGCTAAGAATTCATGAGAAAACATAGATGAATTCATAGGCTCTGCCTTCAGTATATCAGTGCCTGAGTCACTCAAGAAAAGATGTTTTAGTGCATATAGCTTGGGGATTAAGGGGTCCACACAACATCGTGATTGAGTGTTTGGTTCCATAGGTCAAAATGCGTTATCACCCATTTTGCTTAGGCCAATACTAAGATAAAAATGCAAGAGTGCTTAGAGCACCTCTAATACAACTAAAGTATACCCTAAAGCACTGGAAAAGCACTTTTTCTTACTAAACGCTCCTACTGCTACTCTTGCAGCACGGCCAAAATTAGGATGCCGATCACGGGAGGAGACATCAGCGGCTTGACCGACTTCGCATACTCGTTACCTGCTATTCAGCCCTTCATCGAACTTGGGGACGCATTGCAGGCGATGCCATGTGCTACAACGAGCCACCGGTTTCACTACTGCAAGTCTTCACCATAATGAGTGCGAATTTCACAATGGTCAAAAGGCAAAACGCATGTTGTCTGATCCTTTCAATAATGTTTGGTGTATGCCACACATCCTGTACACATCCTACGCACGCAACAGGGGAGGAATTCAAGGTGGTAGAAAGTGACATTTCGGCAAACATATGGCAACACCCAGCCGACTATTTGGCACTGACCCCCAATGGGCGGTTGAATATTGTTTCCAAATGGTTTGTATGCTTCCTAGCTGCCTGTGTGCTCAGCGGGTAAGGGGCTGCCAGAGTGCGGTCCGCGGGTGATACCGTGATTGCAAAGGGTTCAAAAGCACGTAAACAAGAGCTTTGGAACCATGAATGTTGCACTAAGCACAAGTTTAGTCAGATGCCACATACACATACCATGAGCTATGACAACGGCTGCGCTGGGCAGACAACTGCTTCCTTGGCAGGCAGATGCAGGCCGGGAGGTCAGACACTAGCGTATCCAATCTTATTTTTAACGTAATGGTGCAACCTTCAGCACTTTTGCCTGTTTCATCCATTTCAGCATGTCTTACCCATTCGGTCTGATTTTGGGGAAGATTTTTTTCTTGTTGCTGCAAAGAAGATGCCGCAAGATTAGAACGCAATGTTCGCTTTTAAAAGGTTTCTATTCCTACCTATTCATTGTGCCGTCCATTCACCGGATCTTTCACAAAGGCTTGAAACGCTTTTGTTACAGCTTTATTCTGCCAAAATTGCTAGAAAAACTTGTATGCATGGTGAAAAAAAGACAACAACGCACAAGATCCGTTCCAAACCCATTTCAACAGTACTAGGTCCAATCCAAACCCTTTCCCAAAGCACTAGGCCCATTCCAAGCCCACTCGAAAAGTACCAAACCCATTCAAAGCGCAATCCAAGAGTACCGAACCCGTCTAAACCAATTAGAACGGCACCGGACCTATCGCAAGCCCATTTCAATAGTAGGACACCCATTCCAAGCCATTGTAAAAGAACTAGCCCGGCCCCAAGCCAATTCTAAACGTATCATAACTATTCTAAGCCCGTCCTGGAGTACTAGACCTCTTTCAAGCTTATTGCAAAAGCTTTAGACCCATTCCAAACCCATTCCAAAAATACCATACCCCTTCCCAACCCATTACAAGCGCACTACACCCATTCTAAACCCATTCTAAAAGCACTAGACCGATTCCAAGCTCATTCCAAAAGTAGTAGACGCCTTCCTACGCTATTTCTACTAAGCTTTTTATTGAGAAGAGCCCTAAATTCTAGCCTACGATATGTTTATACAAATATTCTTAATCCTGCAATAGCATTGTACTAAACCCATTGGGCGCCCTTTTCAAAAGCGCCACACCCATTCCAAATCCTTACCAAACTATCATACCCATTTCAAACCTATTTCAAAAACACTGGACGCATTTCAAACCTATTCAAAAACCAGTAGACCCATTGCAAGTGCATTCCAAATGCACCACAACCATTACAAACCCATTCCGAGAGCACCAGACCCACTCAACCCCAATTCTAAATGTACCAAGACCATTGCAAACCCATTCTAAAAGCACCACACCCATTCCAAAGCCATTCTAACAGTACCGAACCCTTTCTACGCCCCTTGCAAAAGTACTATACCCATTCCAAACCCATTCTAAAAGTAGCGGACCTATTCCAAACCCATTCCAAAAGTACCAAACCCATTCCAAACCCATTCTAAAAGTACTAGACACATTCGAACCCCATTCCAAAAGTACGACACATATTGCAAACCCATTGCAGAAGCACTAAATCCATTCCAAGCCCATTGCAAAGGTACTGGGCCCGTTCCAAACCCATTCTAAAAGCACTATAACCATTTCAAACCCACTCCAAAAGCACCGGAGCCATTTTTCTTGTTAACCCATTCCAAAAGTACTGAGCCCGTTTGAAACCCATTCTGGAAATACTACACCCATTCCAAGCCCATTCCAAAAGTACTAGATGCATTCCAAACCTATTCCAAAAGTAGTAAACCTATTCTGAACCCATTCGAAAGTGACTAACGCATTCCAAACCCATTCCTAAAAGTACGAAACCCATTCCAAACCCATTCCACAAGTACCAAACCCGGTCCAAACCCATTCCAAAAGCACCAGACCCATTGCTAGCCAATTCCAAAATCACTAGACCCATTCCAAGCCCAATCCAGAAGTACTAGATCCATTCCAACCCCAATCTAAAAAATAAATTTCCACACACAATTCAAACTCTTGACCATACCAATACTTATTACACACTAATAAGTATACTGCCCCATACCCCAAGCCATGATGTGGTACAGCATGCCACATAGCAAATTGACATAATATTACGACAGTCAAAAAGTCAAATGTAATTTCCTTTGACAGTGTTTTGGTGTCACAGTGATCCTAATTTGGACCCTCCCATGCCACGATGCACATTGCCTAGATTAAAGCACCCACCAACACCCGTGGTAATGGGTACCTCTTCCCGCCCTTCAAAACTTGTATCTACTTCCACCGCACTTGCTTGTCATCTACATGAATGATTCACTGTTAATGCTGAAGCTATCTCCAAAACAACACCCATCACATCGTACATCTAGCACACACCAACATATCGCTGGTTCCTTTGGTACCACAAATAACCGCTCACATTCTTGACCCAATTTACAAATGGCCAAACATACTTTCCAACAGCAAAAGATAACACCCCCTTTCATGACAACAACCACGCCTTTGTCCGTTTTGCGACCGTTATCATACCCTATACCCTTTTCATACTTTCCATACTGCTCATCCCCGTTTCCATCCTCCGTGAGTAAAAACCTCATTTCAATATGGCATATCGGACACCAAGCAAATAGCGGGGGGGGGGGGGGGATCCTTCAACACTTGCACCCAGCAATGCCACTTTCTTCAATCACACAAAAGCTTAGCGATCAACCCAACATCATTTGCACACTCATCCTGTCCGAGAGCGCCACCATCATTCAGCTCCGACATTTCGAGCCCAGGCGGTGTACAGTGGGGGTGTCAGCCGCCACAAAAGGAATCAATGAATGAACGAATGAACCTCATGCTACTGCTTGCACCTATTTTAATACCCAACTAATTTCCTTCCACAGCACCACTCACTGTAAATCCATTTCGACCATCACTTCACTAAAACAAACACCCCAAGGATTGCATTGGTGCCCATGCAAGAGTGAAACCCCAAAGACAAACTATCCAACAGATGACGGCAAAGAAAGCGGTCTGCAAGATGCCCATGAAAACATAATGTCCTTCGAAGCTTCAGGTCACAGGTTTGAAGAGAGATAAGAGTGTTCACGCATGGGAACCCAAACCACAACCCACTTTAAAAGTAAACGTGTCAACTTATTCCAAGGCTGGCATCACCACCTCTGCAAGGGGGTTAAATCACAATACAATCCCTAGGCAGGTCCGGACCTAAGGTCTAGAACCCTTCATCAACAGTAATACACTGGAGCATGAAAACGTGGACATACAATTGTGCGCACTTTTAACATGCATTGTTGTCAAGGTAGAGGCTAAAGGGTAAGAACTCAAAAGGAAGATGGAATCAGGGAATGGGGCAGCAAGTGGCCAAATCCATGGAATCACTGGTACCTCTTGACAGACGTGCACGATGAAAGTCCTTTCACAAAGTCACAATAGAGGAACATAAATAATAGGTTGTAGCAACCCCCCTTTGCAGTTAAAGGCAGTGAGCGACGTCTTGATCAGTGCTGTATGAGTCTCATATTCCCAAAACAAATCGCATGAAACAGATGCACAAGACTGAAAAAACGGGTAGGAGAGAAATCACACGATTCGCCTCTGGACTGTAAAAAACAAAAGGAGTAATAGGGGCGTATCAGGGAGCATGCTTCTTCGTTATTTCAGGCTCAACTGATAAATGGCATGGCACATAAGGAGGTTCTCAGACCAGCATGAAACCTGAACTGCACTGTGGCTCTTACCTCTACCTTCAGCTGAACTATCCCTTACCCCATCCCTTGCCTTTCATGTGACTCTTGAGCCTGTTGCCCATCCTTACATATTCCTAGCCCCAAAGCCCCATGCCAGCCCAAGCAAAAGCACCAGCCCAGCCCTTGCAGCAAGTACTGTCAAAGGGATCTTTCAGCAAGATTGTGGTTTATCGTTTTTGTTAAAAGATAAGCTATCTGTTCGGCATTGAAGATAGACAGCATTTGGTATGGACACGTGCTGGTGGTCACCAGTGCCAGTTGGTCTGTACCCGACTTGGCTGGCCATGCACCAACGGTGGTTTGCAACTACTTACCGTCGGTTGACACTCCAACACAAGCAAGTTTTGGTTAACTGATGCACTGTCAGAGACCTGCTGCCCACCACCAGCTACCGTCAGCAGGTGGCCATTGCTAGTATAAATGCATATAGTAGACCATTGTTTAGCAAGAAATCAAAAACAGAGGAAAAAGAGACGATGTCCGTAAAGCTGGTGCTAAACATAGGCATAAACACAAATCGGAAGAATGCAGTCCAATCTGCAGCTGTAGCGGTGGTTCCACATGCGTATGGACCCTGTCCATTTATAGGGCGTCCACAGTCTGTTGCTGTTATCGTCTGATCAGAGGTTGCTCAATCCAAAACATCAAACACGTAGGTGTGCCCTGCATCATCACCAACAATCACCATCTCTGGGGCACCTGCACATAGCACATGGCAGTACATTGACTTGGGTACGGATGGATGCATCTCAACAATCCAACAAAGCCCACCCCAGAATCAGTATGTATCCCTACCGGTTTGCAAGCTTGTCATTATGAGCACATGCAATTTCACTGCACTTGAATCACGTTTCTACAACTCCAGCAAATCCTTGACGATTGGAGCTGAAAGGCAGTCTTTGGTCATGGGATCTCCACACCCACCCGCAGCTTTTAGAGAGAAAGGAAAAAAAAACAAGAAAACCTTGGTTTTTTGCGCCTTCTGCTGCTTGAAAACTTGTTTGATGGGAGACCAGGAGAGGTGTCTTTTGTAACGTAGTACAATAGGATTTCAGACACTTTGAAATCAAATCATGTAGAAGATGATAAATGCAAGCTCATTCGAGTGCAAGCCAATAGCAAGGCAAAGACACCCCGTTGGACAGTTGCATTTTTCACCGATTGCCCTAGGTAGAACCATGATCAACATTCAGACTGGGCATGCGTAGGCGGCACGCAGCACCACAGGGGGGGCGTACCATCGGGCCATACGCCGACTCCCTCCCACTTTCCAGCCAATTTCAGGGCGGGGGGGGGGGGGCTGGGTCTGGGGGGGGGGGGGGGGTCTGGGGCCGGCTGAAGGGGAGGGGAGGTACCCGGACCCCAACATATATGGCATAAAATGACCCCCTCATTGCGCTAGACATTTTTGCCGTATGTGGTACTTGTGTTTAAGGGCAAAGCACCCCCGAGTCCATTCCCAGCCAAATTCCCAGCGGAAATGCTACATCACCCCTGCATTCTCGGGGATCCCCAAACAAAGGGGGACAAAATCAGAATTGGCTGCCTAACCCCTGCCTTCTGGGAGGCCCACAAAGGGGCGGAAATGCTACATCACCCCTGCATTCTCGGAGATCCCCAACAAAGGGGACAAAATCAAAGCACAAAAAAAACCAAAAAAACAAAACTAAAAAATTTCCCATGGTATCCCTGATCCTGCCTAGAGTCCTGCAGACTGCCCCCACTGGGGTTTGACCCAGGACCTTTCAATAGCAGAGGCACTGCTTTACCCACTAGGGTATGGGCCATCTCTGACACAGCTCTGCACAGGGGTGGTATTCATATTTGGTCCAATTTGGTTTTCATCCACTATTGGGTTCTCCTGAAAAAACTGAGTATTTTGAGTATAGACACATGGGGTGACCCATTTTTTCACCCTCTACTAGTTCAAGGAAAATTTCCTTAGGGCGCCTTTGGCGCCCATGGTCCGGCACTTCCCAGCCAAAAACCAGCAAGGAAGGGGGGGGGGGGGGGAGTCGGCGTAAAGGGTCCGGTCCCAGCGCCCCCCGTGTGCGGCACACACAAAATGCTTCAACAAAGAGGGTTTAACAGCTCTAACCGTTTGAGCGAGCACTGGCTCTGTTGACATTTGTCAAATGAGCAACAGTTGGTAGCCAGAACCAAACCCTGCAGTGGCACAAAGCATTCCCTTTCTCACTCCATCCCGCACCACTCGCACCACACATGCACCGCCAGACGCATTACAGACTGTTGCATCCGTGTGAGATGGGACTCCTTCGAACGCCCCATGGCATGACAGTTGTTGACACTTGCTGACTTTTTTAAGGGTCGTTGGCAGTGGCTAAAGATGTGGTCGAGCGCAGGATGGTGGGGGGGTCAGGCTGCCATGCAACATGAACATACCCTTCAAGGGGCCAGAAGACTGAGCGGGCGTGAAGGCCAACACTGTCGGAACAGCCTTGCACATGAAACTGGCCACACAGCGGCCATCGTCTGCGGTCCACAGCTTTACGCTAAGGTCATCAGCACCCGATGCCACATACTTCCCACTGGACGAGGTGGCAGTGCACTTGACGCGGCCCACATGCCCCACAAGTGTAACGCGGCACTTTTTGGACTTCACGTCCGTGACCTGGGGCGGTTTGAGTCAGAATTGGGGGACAGAAGCGGGTTGAAAGTGGGGTGCATGGAAAAGAGCATAAGGAGTAGAGAACAGGGGAGCACGGCATGAAGGTGGAGTAGGTCTGCAAGTTGGTATTTCAGGGTTAAGGCACTTGGTTGTGTTTTGTGGAGGCATCGCGGGGGGTTCCAGAAACGCCATCACTTTCATGCCAGACCCAAACTGCATGGCGTAGTTGGCAGTTAATCGTCGGCGGTTGGTAGATGACCGAGGAAGACGAAACACTGTTCTGCTTTCTTCTGATGAGCAACCCCCCCCCCAATCCCCCATTCGACAATGTGATCATTCCCAGTTCCAGTTTTGCTTATAGCCTGGTTACCAACCCTACAAACGGCCCACGTCCCTTTTGCATGCAGCGCACACGCCCTTTGCGGTCATCAACAGCGAAGGCACTTTGTTCCGCACCCACCTCTAATTCTGCAAAGCCGATCTTTTACCCTCCCCCAGTGACCCATGCACACAAACACACGTGGGCAACGGGTGTGTAGTAGGGTGCAAACACGTATGTTCATGAGGGTTGTTCAGGGTTGAGATTTCTTGAGGGCTGAACAAAGCTATTGAGAAACGTTGAGGCTTGGAGAGATTCGTGAAAGGCTGTAGAGGGGTGTTGGGGCTCATTGGAGGGAAGTAGGCTGGTGGATTGCTGTGAAGGGCTGTGAGGGGCTGCAGGAGATGGTAGAAGGTTGCTCGGGGCTGGCACGCATCGATTGGAATTGTTGAGGTCTGGAGGGGAGACCTGGAGAGTAGTGTCCTGAGACCCCGACACTATAAAGGAGCCGTCTGATGCGGCAGCCACACACGAAGCAGGGGCATCAAATTTGACAAGGTCGTCCTGACAACAAAGAGATGGCGCATCACAAAGAAGGCAGGCAGGTGGGCTGGCTGCGCGCGCGGCCGACCTGGCCATGGCTCTCGCCCGGTCCCAGCATCTGTTGAACATCCATGGACCAACCGCGACCACCCAACGAAATCCAGGATTGGACGGGGGGGGGGGGGGGGAGCCCCGCTGGAAAATGATCAGTGCTCCCAGGTGGGCCCTTCTGGTGCATTGACGCGCCACTTCATTGGAGCTGGCGGCGCTGTGGCTGTGCATCTCCAGGGGTTTGGCATGACGCCATGGTGTGTTTTTGTGTGCAGCTGGCGGCGCCAATCGGCCGATCGCCACTTACTGCCCTTCCCTTGGACCTTTTCCCTTCGCAGGCGGTGGTGCCCATCCGCCTCTCACCTCCCTGTGTCCGTCCTCCCCCTCCTTGGCCTATCTTTCCCTCTCTACTTCCCTTTCCTTTCCCTGGGCAGGCTGTGCCAACGGAGCCCCCGGACTTTCCCCGTTTCACTGCTCTGTGTCAGGTCCACACGGAGGAGGGCAATTGCCCTCGCCATTGGCCACATGCGTCCAAGTGGGCACCCCAACACCGGCGGTGGGGAATCCCTCCCCAACGGCGGCTTTTGGGCACCTGTTTGCGAACGGCGCCAAGGCTCGTTCTTTGGCCCTTGACAAGCCCATTCTCCTTTCTTGTGCCTCTGCATATCCTGTTTGCTGTGCTGACAGTGTCACCACCACACACCATACAGGGCGGGGCTGTGCAGGGGATTTCTCTCCCACAACCTCAACTGATGCGATGGATGGGGCCGCGATAGCTGATACTTCTTTAATGCACTTGGTTGTGTCTTGGAGGGGTACATCTAGGCTGAGCCCTGGGATGTCCACTGGCGGGGTCACTTCTCTGACGGGGGCACATAACCTTCCGCCTGTCCATTCCCGCGATCAGTGCTGGTGGTGAGCGCATCATGTACCCCTGGGGGGGGGGGGGCGTTAGACCTCAGGGTCCTTACGAAATTGCTATTCCACAAGGGGGGGGGGTGCTATGTTCAACATGGGTCGCATCGAGGACACGATCTTTTCAACGCACCCGGGGGGGGGGGGGGGATACAAGGACCGGACCCTGCCCGGATTATCCCCTGCCCCCCTTCTGCCACTCCCGTCCACACGCACCCTTTCTCGGCCAATCAGTCGCCTGCCATTGCTTCCCTCGCCCCTTCGGCAACGCACGGCGAGGGCGCATACCATCTCTTGTCTCGTGGGGATCCAATAGGACCGCACAACGCCATCCATTCCGGTGGCGAGCACGATCTGCGGCGTCAAGAAGCGGATGGAAGCGATTCGCGCCCTGCGGCTATTGAACGCGGCGATATGCTGCCCCTGAGACGGCGAGTGCGGGGGGGGGGGGGGGGGGCAAACCACCATCGGGACTCAGCAGACCCCCCGAGGGATGACACAGTGTCAGGGGATTCCGGGCGCCATGTCTGCCACACACCTTTCCACTAGCCACCAGGGCGGTCCTTAACAGGGGGAGAAAAAAAAATCAAAGTGTTCCAAAAATTCAGTTTTGCAAAAAGACCCCCGGGTAGCTCATATGTTCAACCATGGTTGGTGGCACTTGGCGGTTGGCGGTTGGCAGTTGGTGGCGATTGACAGTTGGCGGTTGGCAGTTGGCGGTTGGCGGCGGTTGGTGGTTGACGATTCGTGGTTGGTGGGGGTTGGTGGTTGGCGGTTGGCGGATGGTGGCGGTTGGTGGCGGTTGGCAGTTGGTGGCGATTGGCGGTTGGTGGCGGTTGGTGGTCCCTGGAGGCGGTCCTTAGGAAAAAAAAATTGGGTTCTTTAAGGACGGCCCTGCTAGCCACGGGGATCTGGAGCGCCGTTGGGGACGGCTCTTTGGGCCCTTTAAGGCCGGACTGCCTCACCGTGGGCCCCCATCTTCCACGATGCGCCACGGGTCCAGCGCTCCGGGGAGACCCTTTGGGGGAGAAGGGACTCGCTGCGTTGGACACCGCTGCGGCGTGCCCAATCAAATGTGTTGCTGCGGGAAACCCACCCCATGTTTTCCATGTCCGGCAGGTGTCCCACGGTCGGTCTCGTGTTGTCCGATACCCTTGCGGTAATCACCGACAATGCCCCCTGTCGAGGACTGGCTAAAACGGCACATACACCGGCACGAGAAAAATCGGCATCGCCAGTACCGGTCGAAAGGCCGGCGTCCCCGTGTGATGCCGACCGGTGCGCGACAAGCTCCTCCCGCCCCCATTTGATTTCCAGGGAAACAGCGCCCCCTCTTCGCGCTGGGGGCACAAGATGTTCACTCGCCCCCAAACGCACGTACCACCAACTGATCTGCGCGTTGGTGGCGATCATCGTGAGGGGTGCGTCCTCCAAATATGGCCCAGTCTTTTCTGGTGCGAACTGGTTTGAGGCCCAATCCAGACTTCTCAAACTGCGGACTTCGAGTTGCGCCCCAAGTCTGTGGCGGCCCCATCGGGTGGAAGGGCACCCACGATCATCTGATTGGCGGGGTCGGTGGGTTGAGACCCCCTGGGCCGGACCCGCCCCAGCTGCCCCCCTGTGTGACAGTCCGTCTGTTGTCTTTACGGGGCCCTGGGCAGTCACCCGTTCTTCCCTTCGCATGTTTCGTTGGGTTGCTGCTTTCTGTCGGCCGCTGCGGCCGGTGCTCCTGCTGGTGTCGTTTCCGCGTTCGTGGAGCCCAGTGGTTGGTGTGCTGGGGCTGTGCTGGATGTGGCATGGTGTGCGGTTTGCGCGTCAGCGGTGCCCAGTAGTTGGCATCTTGGGGTTGTGCTGGTTGTTGTGGGGGTCGTTTGACTGTTATTGCTGTCCACACACCTGCGTCCTCAGGCCGTCCGCAACCTGCCTCTCTGTGTTTCCGTGTGCGTGAGCCCCACGTGCCCCCCTTCCCCCCCCTCCCCAAGGGACTCCATTGATCGGATTCCCTTCTGCCCCAGCCCCCCCCCCCCTCCCCCTCCCGCAGAGGTGACGGAATCCAGATTTCAGCAAAAATTAAACAAGTTCCCCCTGCCATATGCCTGAAACAAAATCTCCGGCGCCTCCGGCACCAAGAAAATCGATCGACCCATACAACCATTTTGGTGTCCCCGGGGCCACATCACCGCCACCCCCTCCCCCTTCGCCCAGGCGCGGCCCAGGCCCCGCGAGACGACGGCGACACGCTCTCCGTGGACGGACAAACCCGGGCCTCGGACGTGGACACGACGGGGGGTGCGTGAACATGGGCCACGGCTCCCGATCACATCCAACGCCCGTTCCGGCACGAGGACGGCCACGGGCAAGCGCAAAGCGCATGTCAAAGACGGGGGCCCGAACCTTCGGGAGGGACAGCACAAAGATCTTGCGGCTCAGGTCCTCGGACTTGCTGGACAGCACCAGCGCCACGGCGCTCCCGTCCGGGGCCGCCTCCAGAAGGCGGATGCCCGCCTCCTCGTCCTGCACCACCGCCAGCGAGGGCACGAGGACGGGGAGGGCGCACAGCTGCTGCCCTGTCTTCAGGTCCAACACGACAACGGTGTCGATGCGGCCCACCACGATGCCTGAGCACACGGGGGGGGCGCCCGATGGGCGGCGGCGGTGCGTTGGGGGGGGGCGCACCAGGCGGCACGATCGCTGGATTTGGGGGGATGTCGCCGGGAACAATCTCAAATCTCAGAGTGCCATGCCCATCCTACGCCTTTGGGGGGCCCGACGGGGGGGGGGGGGGGGACACCACCTTTGCACAGCACGTGACCCCGCGGACTGACGGCGCAACACGAAGACGGCCTTCGCGCTGTCCCTGGGGAGGATTTCGCTGCAGAGCCTGATCAGGGGCATAGGGGGGGGGGGGGGAGGTGCCTCCCCATCAAACGTGGCAGACCTATGCCCAGAGGGTGTCCAGTCCCATTTGCCCTTTTTGGGGGCGGAAACAAGCCTTCGGCCCCACCCTCTGAGGCCAGTTACGCCAGGCTGATCTCTGCCGAAGTCGTCGGAGGGCCCGGGTCCTGCGCTTTGCCACCCATTCGAATGTTGCAAACCCCATCCCTTCATCCCCCGCTGGCGCGCTGGTCCCCAAGTGCAGGCATCCGCGCGCACCGTTACCGAACTCACCAACTCTTCCCCCCCGTTTCCCCCCATTTTTCTCCATTTCCCCCCAATTGACTCCAAAATCCTGGTTTGGTGGAAAATGGGGGAAATTGGGGGCAAGTGGGGGAAAATGGGGGGGAATGGGGGGGGGGGGGCATGGGGAAATAGCGGGCATAGCACACGGAATGTGGGTTGCGGAGAGTTGTGGCGGGATGTGGTTGAGGAAAATGAGTAAAATGGGACGAAAATAGGACGAAAAACCCATTTTTCACCGTCCCATTTCCCCATTTTTCCGGATGTGGACGACAGATTGTTTGTAAAAAAAACCAAGCCACCGCACATACCGACGGACAAATGGGAATTTATGTCAGAACACGAACAGGTACATATACTAATTGTTGTATATACTTCTTCTTGCTCTGGACTTCGGCTCGCCATGAACGCTCTTGCCCGTGGTTAGGCCGCTTTGAGTAATGCTCGCCGGGGGGCAACCCCCATGCATCAAAAAACTGGGAATTTATGCCACTTACCGACACTCACCGCCACGGCGGCTAGTGCAGATGCTTGCAAGTGGCCCGTCCACCCTCTGTTGGTCAGGTGCCCTTCTTGAGAAGTGCTCCACGCAGCAACGCTAGTGCACGGCCCCTCAAGTGGTCTGTGTGAGTGCGGGGCAGTGAAAGTGGCGGAGTGCGTGGCATTTCCAGACATTCTGCCTTTTGAGGACAAGTAAGGGTGGCTTGGCACTGTGGTCCGCGGGCACAGCGGGCCGGTCCCTCGTGCGGGAGGGGCCGTGGGGGCAGAGGGAGGTGCCGAATCGCCTCCGTGACCCCAGACCGCCCTGAGACAAGGGGCCATACTCTGCGGATCACGCTCCTCCGTGTCCAAGAAACGGGCCATGCTGTACCCTCCCCCGACGCTCAACACCAGATCGCCGCCGTCGGTGCGCAAGTCCCACACTTTCAGAATCCCGTCCAGTCCGGTGGTCACGAGTCTGAACAGGCGCAAGGGGCAGGCGGGTGAAGCAGAAACCGAGGCACACGGCAGCGGGAAGAGGTTTGCTCGTTTGTACCTCCCGTTTTGGGGCACGTGGTTGTGGTTTGTGACCACCACCCGCCACCACCACCCGTGGCGTGCCTCCAGGGGGGTACGTGCTTTTGGGGGGGATTGCAAAAGCAGTCCAGAGGCAATGGAGGTCATCTGCGAGGGCCGGGGGGGGGGGGGGGGGTTGAGGTCGGTGAGGGTGAATTGTTTGTCCCAGTGCTCGCGATTGCAGCGCTCTTCAAGCGCTGTTCAAGTCAGGCCAGACATGCCGACGGACAGTGTGGATGGCCCCTTCCAGAGGACTGACCTTGGTCAACGACGCCATGCACCAAGAGCCCGAGGAGCCAATTCACTTGAAGGCACATGACCGTGGCACATGGCGTCCATCACTCTCCTCAGGGCCCTTGCCCAACGGGGCGGACACTGGCTGGCCCTCGTGCACCCAACCGCTATTCCTTCACCACCAAACTGCCGGCAGCGACCGCTCGAATTGCTTGTTGACTTCCCTGAACAGTCCCCCCGTAGGTCTGTCGCTCAGGCCGCTCTGTTTTGTTTTTCGGTTCACGGCACCCAAGAAATCTCCTCCGAGGCTGCCTTAGTGCCCAAGACTCGAGGCTGCCGTTATATACCGCAGAGCCGTTGGTGCAGGGACACAGAGGTCCCTCCAAAAGGTCACTCTGCAATGCTTCATTGTTTGAAAAATTGGAGGAGATGGGGGGAAGCGAAGAGGACGGCATACGGGCAGCGCTCACGAAGCACAACAACGCGCTGGTCCTCCAGCCATCAACCGCCAACCGCCGTCCGGTAGTCCCGAACTGCCGTCCATTGAGTGCTGAACACTGCCAACAGCCTTCTCGGGCACACCAACCGCCATCAGTAACCCGCCAAACCCGGCGTTCCACAACAAAGCGGTCTTGAGCGAAAAAAGACGAAGAGAACTAACACTGAGTGCCCTCTGTGGAACACTGTCCTACAACTGACCTTGAGCCATCAGAAGCAATGTCGATGGAGTTCACGCCCATAGTGTGGGCCCGCGTTGACAGCAGCAGGTTGGGGGTCGTAGTTCGAAGGCTTTGATCTAGCGGTCCTTCCAGGTCCCACAGCCGCACCTGCACCGTCGAGGTCGCACAGTATGCGGTATGCCAAGCAATACCAGGGACCGATGCCGTCCATGCTAACGAACTTACATTTGCCAAAACGCGGGAAAACGGGGGGAACAGGTTGTCTGTGGCTGGGCTGGAAACATCTCTGCTGCCCAGTACGGTGCAAATGAAGCAGCTACTGCTTGCTGTGAAGCACTTCTCATAGCTGCCCATACACGCGCCACTGGGCAATGCTTCCCGCCAGGCCCACCAATTTGGCCCACGGGAACACAAATACCCACAGGACTGTTCAAAGAAACCTTGGTTGCCTGATGCAGTGCCAATGCCACCAGAAATCCTCTGAAACAAAAGTGATCTTGGCATACCAATTATCATCATGGCATGTAAGACTCAAAGAACACACTGCACAACAAAGCATTTGGCAACCAAGACTGTTTTTGAAATTCCAATTTCCCCACGTTGTCCCCTGTTTTGCCATGCCAAAGCCAAAAAATTTTCGTTTACCAAAGGTATTCGAGCTTTTCGGCACAATCGACACCTGCAATACACCTTCCCGGACTTTCATTGCTGGGGAGGGTGGAGGGATAAAGCCCCCTGGCCGGAACCCTCCAAAAAGGGGCTCTATTGTCCGGTGACCAAAAAAAAAAAAATCAAACAACCCCCCCTGAGTACCTACAGCTCAAACGGCGATGGTATTTGTTTTAGGGTAGGGTCCCTGGCCATTTCCCGCTTCAAGACCGTGTAGTACCCAACCTCGACCCACAGTTCCACAGTTGGTATCAGAGTTCGGTACAGTGTGCAATGGGGGGGCAATGGGGATCCCTCAGTTTAAATGCCCCCCTCGATGTTGACCGAAGGCACCTGCGGCAGACACCAAAAATAGTATTTTTGGAGCATGACAACCCGATTGTGACCCTCTTTGTCCTCACAAAAACCCGAAATGGGCAAACAGCACAGTGCATCGGGGGAACAGGACGCGTTGCAATGGGTGCTGGCACATGTCCCACCAGTCCCAATATTAAGAAGGCCCTGGTGTGAGCACACAGCGTGCATGCGCATGCTCTGGGGAAGGCCATGCACTCTATCAGAGGCATCTGCCGCTGAGGTCCAAAACCTTGTTGTGTCTACAATGGGCCTTGAACGTCCCCTTGAGCAACCCCACCCATCCGTCTGTCTCGCGGTACTCCTTGACCTTTGAGGGCGCTACGCGACGGGTCCACACAAGCAACTCTGTCGGATCCGCTGTTTTTGCTCTCTCAGCCGCCGTCATGTGCACTCGTGGCTCCTGTGCTGTCCTGTTTTTTGAGGGGGAAAAAATGCTGGATTCCATCACGGCTGGTCTTGGTCTTGATGTTGTGAATGGATCATGCGGTGTTGTCCGTTGACCATCAACCGCCGTTGGCCTGCATCCCAATGCAGTCGCAGCACGAGGGCCAGCACGGGGGCCACATGGCTGCCAGGGAGGCGGGACTGCTGACCAGCACTACACACTCAGCGCCCTGCGCCAAGGGGAGTGCCAAGGGGAGCGGAAATCAATGAGGACAAGCCATCAGACGCTGTGATGCTGTTCAGGCACTTTGGGTACAGCCGGCCACCCGTGCACAGGCATGAGATACCGTGTGATCCTCTGAAGCCGTCGCGATGGCGTTGGCGGTGGGGCACAAAGCCATCCAGTGGACGGTGTCGTTGTGCCCGTGGAGGGTATTGATGGTGCGGTACGTAACGGCGTCCCAGACCTTGACCGTGCAGCCCACGCGGGCCACAATGTGCTCACGCCCCGGCGTAAATGAGCACCAGCCGACCCGATGCCGCTCCTCTGTTGGCCCAACCCCTGCACGGCAGAGAACACGCAGGAATCGCACCGCCACGCCCGCCACAAAACCCAAACTCGCACGCCTGCGGATGGCCCACGGACGGTTGAGGGCGGTTGATGAACCGCCCTGTTACCGTTCAACCGCCGGGGCCCGGCGGCCCACCATCTTGTAGTACACCATCTCTGGTACAGAAAGAAAGAATGTTCTTCAGCTATCAGTTTCTCTTCCTTCTGCTCTGCACTAAGGACAAATCCGAGAGACAATCCCGTGGACCGCTGTCAACCGCCAACCGCCAACTGCCAACCGCCAACGAGGGGTATCCCACAACAAAAAAGAACATTGGCCCTGCAGGCAAATCCCTGAACAATCATCGGTTGCCTGGGGGAGCACGTCATGCAATTTGTGTCTGCCCGCTTTCCCATGCCCTTGCCGTGTTGCGCACGTGGTGCATACAAAAGCGAAGGCCAACAGATGCATCAAAGCAGTTGTCCGTTGAGCGATCCGGTTCCACGCGGCCCCAATCATTTTGATTCAGATCAAGTGCTACGGGGGTTTTCTGAACACGGACACACTCTCTCCAAGGGCTAGTGTGGCTGCAACACAATAGAATCATCGGGTAGGCACACAGACAACACCGTCTCATCAAATTGCAAGACAGAAATCTGAAATCCTGAGCGCTCGTTGTTTCCATCATCCCGGTCCCGAAAGTCCATGGTGGGGCATCCGTCTTTGGTTAGGCCCGTCTTTGGACAACGGGGTGGGGTACTGGCTGCGACCCTGGCGGTTGGGCGGTAACGAACGGCTGTTCGGATGGTGGCGGCTGTCGCACCAGAAGTGCCTAGATCCAGGAGTCTTTCAACAGCCAAATCTCTTCGTTCAAAAGCGTCGTGGTCAATGGCGAATGCGACGCCTGTCCAAACACAAGCGTACCTACAAACCCTTTGCCTTGAGTCGTCGTGGGCCTGCGCAATCGTGTGATCCGGTCGTCATCGTCCGTGTACACGTCCGGCGCGGCATCCAGCGTCTCCAGCTGAAGGCACCAAACCGCGATGGAAGAGCTAAATCACAAGCACCCCCAACCCCAACCCCATCGCACGGCTTCGAACCGATTGCACACTGCGTGTCCTCGTACGCTGCCACGTTTGTGATTGCACACAATTGCACGTGTGCAGGGGTGCCCTTGGTGACGAACTTGGGCAAAATCAACACCAAATGCAACGCGGCATTGTGAATGGAGTGATTTTTTTTTATGGTTTCAGTGCTGCATTCAGTATTCACTGTTGCTGTAAGCACAATGGGGGTGAATCACGCATGCAAAGGGGGGGGGGGGGCGGGGGGGGCGGGGTCGTTCGAGCCCCCTGAAAGGGGGGGGGGGGGGCTGAGACCTAAATAGTTGATTGGTTGTAATGATAGAAAAACAGACAGACGGTGCAGCAAAAATCGCAACTTTGAGGCAATGCACTCCACAGTAAGGCATAAGTGCATCTTTATTCTCTATGCCAAACCTGGTTAAACCTCAAGACACACACTGTGTCTAACACAGGACGATAAACATCATGTCTGATGACGTCTAGTCAGACAATCATTTACAGTCAGGCTATCAGTCAGACTACAGCAAACGTATACAGTGTGCAATCAGTAAACAAGAAAGGGGGGGGGGGTTCTGGGAAAGGGGCTCGGGTGTCCACACTGTTATCGCAACTACAAGATTTTGCCGAAGGCCCACCCGAAGAAAAAAAATTTGAAATCTTTCCCCAACACATGTACGGTCCAAATGATCAGTGTGACTTGGGGATCATTACAAGCCAGTTATGTTGGGATGGCCCCCTGCCCGCCTGGACCCTGGCAGCCCGGATCCCTTTGAATGGTCGGGATGGTTCCCGTCACCCCAGCCATGAAGCCCCAGCCAACCCCCCCCCACTTTCACCGCCACCATTGTGCCACAGTGTCAGGTCTGGGGGGGGGGGGGGGGTGTGACCTAATTAAAAAACAGACAAATGCAAACCAGAGGTAATGCACTCCACAGTCAGGCATAAGTGCATCTTTATTCCCTATGCCAAACCTGGTTAAACCTCAAGACACACACTGTGTCTGAAACAGAAAACAGAACATCATGTCTGACTACATTAGTCAGACAATCACAGTCAGTAGCTGTCAGTCAGACATCAGCAATCAGTGTCGGATAAAGACACCATGCATTACCGGCGGGGGGGGGGGGGGTGCTAGGCGCCTGCAAAGCAACCCACTCGGCACTCTGCATTACGAAGTATGTGCCGTGCCACAGTGTGTACAGAGCGTCGGCAGAGCAACGGCAAGGAGTTCCTTCATCGAAACACAACGCAAGCGAATCAATCCGCATGCTTTCGCCAGCGTAGCAGGGCGAGGGGGGGGGGGGGGTTCAGGGGTGAATTGGAAGGGGGAGAGGTACACCCCCCCCCCCCCTGCAGGGCGCCCTGCCTATGCCCAGCCACTGTCCCACTGTCGGCAAGTGCCAGCCTCAATGGCATTTCCAACCGACAGTAACCGTCCCCAACCGCTTTGGCAACCTCCTCTAACCGCCACTCTAACCGCTTCTGGGACCGTCTCTAAGGCCCCTTCCCTTCGAATGGATCCCCGATGCGGTACTTCCGGGTGTGCATACGTGGTCGCCTTTTGCGGAGAGAATCCTCCACGCGTGGATGGGGGGGCTAGTTGTCCACTCATTGGGCTGGGGGTGAAGGGGGCGGGTCCAAAAAATTGCGAGAGGCAGGGAACCTGCTCATGATGCCACCGCGACGATGTTCCCATTTTTGGAACTACCCGCTGGCATCATGACTTTGGGGGCTGGCGCCTGGCATTTGGCCTCCCTGCGGGCACATCTCTCGGATTTGGACTGCGAGGGGTGAGGGGAGGGGTCATCGGAAGGGTTTCTTTTGCAAAGCCTCGGGCTACGCCGCCCCGGTGCCACTGCTCACTGCCGTACGAAAAAACACGGGGGGGGGGGGGGGCATAGAGGCGGAGTGTTTCTGGTGTGGACGTGTTGGTGGGGGGTTGGCGGGGGGGGGGGGGGGGGGCAACGCAGCCACAGCCTGGGCCTGGTCAGGGGCCCGTTTTCTGGACCGCACAGCCCAAGGGGATGCAAAGGACATGCAAGGGCAGGGCAGGGGTGCAGGGGGGACTTGACGCGTGAAGAGACGCAATGCCCCGCCCCGTGCGCAGGCCCTGATACCAGTTTGCCGTCGTGGAGCGTCCACACGCGGACTGTGCCATCCTCCGACCCAGAGACCAGTCGCTTGTCATCGTGGGAGAAGCTGACGGCCGTAACGCGGTCCGCGTGGCCCTCCAACACCTGCCACACAGCGGGCGTGCCATGGGACAACAGGAACACACACCCCTCCGCCGCACACGGGCGCACGGGGGCACAGGGCCCGCACCTCCGGGCACGTTCTGAAAGCACTGAATGCATCCGTCATGGCTAGAGAGGGTACCTTGCCCGGCGCGCCCGGCATCCAAATCAATTTTCCAGCCATCCATCCCAATGCCTTACCCCCAGACATCACTCCCTCCTCCAGCCCAGGCTACCTACCCCTGCCGTATCGTGGGGGCGGAATGGCTACATCACCCGGGCCTTTTCAGGGGTCCCCAACACGGAGACAAAAAATGGGAAAAGGGGGGGATAACCGGGGATATTTTTGGGGGCCTCTGCCCTGAGGGGCGGGGGGGGGGGGGCATTTTGCCCATTAAGCAATGGCCTGATCATGGTCGCGGTCAATCTTCAGTAATCCCGTTCAAAGGCATGGCCTTCAGAGCAATGCCTTCGCATGTAGACCCTGCCCAAAAGTGACATGGTCCGGACGCCGCCACCCTCCGGGCCTCCGGACTTGGAATTGGACAGGGGCGTCCCATGTGCGCGTGCCCCGGCACACCCAATATGACCGGCATCGGGGACGTAGTGGAGAATTGGATGCCTCAGACCTTCAAAAGGGGGTACGCAGTGGCGCATGGCATGGACAGGGGCAGAACAACCTTCGCACGAGCGGTCGCACGTGGCTTCTCGATGCGTCATTTGAGGCCGGATGGAAATTAGGGCCCAAATCAATCCGGACCCCCATTGTGCCTTGAAGTGGGAGGGGGACTGTCTGTCGTGATGACGCATTTCCACCGTCGAGCTCGTGCCTCACAGTGTTCCGTTGTACCCACTTTTGTGCAGGTGTCGGCGCGGCAGAGGGTCGGACAGTGGTCGTTTGCCAACGCGGTGGGAACGGCAGACCACCGAAGGTAAGCCAGGGTCAGAGGCCCAGTTCTGCGCCCTGCGTTCAGCTGCGTGGGCTACAGTGTTCCACGTGCTGCCTGCCCCAACCTCCCGGTCCCCATAGCAAACCTGCCAGGCCCTGAGTGGCACACCTGCACGACATCACCGGTCCGCAGGTTCCAGACATGAATCGCATTTTCACACACGGTCGCCACCAAAGTACTCTTGGGGGACGTTGTGATCTGCGACACCGGGCCCTTGTGGAGTTTGTAGGAGATGTTGCCGTGCGGCTGTGTGACATGCACCGCGTTCTCAAGGCACGTCAGGACTGCATCATCTGCGAGTGGGGCGTGGTCTGGTCTGGAGCGGAACCCGCGATGCAGCCAAGCCAGTGTGACAAAGCCCCCCCTACTTCTGGGGCGTTTAGTGGCCTCATTCAGTCACCAGCAGATGTGTTACGTCGGCAAGACGCATCCGCTGCGTTTTAATCAACAGTCAATCATCAATACCCCCCGTTCACTCTGCGGCATTCAATCGCCCAAATGTGCGCTGCAGTGCCGCACTGCAGCCCCAGCCCCACAGCCCCTTTGTGCAGTGCCATGTGCGCACAATACTCGGGTCACATTCTTCGTGTGGTGGTGTGTAGATAGAAAGACAGAAGCGAAAACTGCAGCCGCAACCTGGAGCCACGCACAGCCCCAGTGCCGAGGACACCACAGAGGAACACTTTGTGATGCCATTGCGCGATACCCAAAAAAAACTAGAAAAAACAGCGATGGAGAAAACACTTGGTGGAACTGCTTTTGGATGGGCATTTGGCGTGCCGGCTGTTTGTGAGATGTCTAGCGTGCCAGATATGTGTCCGGCTTTTTGACAAGCTTTTGGTGTGCTGGCTGGTTTGGCAGGCTTTTGGCGCCCTGTGCGCGTAAAACCCTGGTCACCCACACCCGTACATACCCAGGGTGGGGGGGGGGGGGGGGGGGAGACGAGAGGAAGTCCGCATGCCATCAGCCATACAGT
Source organism: Eutreptiella sp. 'Long Island Sound 2002' (assembly GCA_964036045.1). Taxonomy (NCBI): domain Eukaryota; phylum Euglenozoa; class Euglenophyceae; order Eutreptiales; family Eutreptiaceae; genus Eutreptiella; species Eutreptiella sp. 'Long Island Sound 2002'. The sequence continues at coordinate 3,709,597 of OZ038385.1, forward strand.
TGGACATCTATTCCCATGACTCCCCCACTTTGGCCTCCTTCCCATTTCTTTCAGCATTTTTCCAAATATGGTACACCAGGGCAATGAATCCAAGACGGCGTTTGCAGAAAAATTCGCCCATCGGCACAAGGGCTGCGGAGAAGTGCATCTGCAGAACGCAGTACGCCTGAGCGTGCGTCATCAAGCCTGACTTGCGTGATACTTGTGGGCGCTTCTCCCTCCCTGAGCACCCACTCCCACCTACTACCTTCCCTTGCTGCGAGCATTCCCTGCTGCACCTTTGGCACTGAATACAACTTCATTGATCCATTCCTTTGCTGCAGGAGGCGGCAGGAAACTGAGATGTTTGGCTTTAGCCACGTCTACTATGACAACCTTGTGTTCCTCCATAGACACGGTAGCCAGACTCTTGCCGGTGCTGGAGAAGCAGCTGGTTGTTAGGGAGCTGACGTGTCCTGAGATGCAGATGCAGCCGCGCTTCAACACAGACACAACAACTGCAAAAGCTTTCTACCAGTGCATCCTGCAAGGCCGCCCGTGAAGTGCAGGACAGCAACACGGTGGCAGTTGCTGGGGGTTGGAGGGAGGGGGGGGGGGGGGGGGGTTGACAGGACAGTGCCAAGCCGGTCAACACCGGCTGTCGACCAGTCACTGACGATAGCACGTCGGCATTCAAGTGAAAGCAGTTGGCGGGAACGAGACAGTGGTGGTTTGTTCCCCAACAAGTGCTGTCTGAAGCTTGCGACGCCAACTGGCTCCTTGCTGCTTACCCGTGTCCTCTTCTTGAGCCCTGCAAATGGAAGGGGGGCCCTCCACAGGCACCCGATAACATGAGTCCACCCTGTTCCCCGTGCCGCTCGTGCCTTCCTCCTTTCTGCCCCCAAGGCGTGCTCCGGCAGGGCTGTCTGCTGCCCTGGACTTTCGGCCGCCACACTCCGGTCACGTGCCACACTCCCCCTGCCCCCAAGTGTGGGCGTTGCCCTGCGAGGGGGTCCCTATGGGGAACGGCCCCCTCACGCTGCCGCAGTAAGCACTGGTATTTGGTAAAACTTAGTACCGGAGGAGGTAACACTTAGTAAAATTTGGTAAAACTAAGTAGAAATGAGGTAAAACCTAGTAAAAAAAATTTTTAAAAAAATTTTTAAAAGAAAAATTTACTAAGTTTTACCTCGGTCCACTAAGTCCCGCCCCTCGGCTGCCGTTTTCAACAAGGTACTCAACACTTCGATGGTAGGTGGTACTTTTCTTTAAGGGCACAAGGCCCCCGAGTTGATTCTCGGCCACTTGTGTTAGTGGCGACCCACCCAGGCCAAACCATCATGCACACCAATTAGTTGGCACTCGGCCAACATAACAAAATATAATTGGGGTCGGGCAGTAGAAACAAAATCAGGCTCAAGAAAAGAGCCCTAACAGGGCCATGGCCAACATCTGTGGGAACTACTTACAAGTAGTTACAAAAGACACGCTTGAAAATCAAGTCGGCCTTGGTATCTACATGGCGCGGTTTGCCTCGCACTTTGGGATTATTGGTGCACATCCCAAATGGAGCCATTTTCAACTCCCCCTTGCAGCTCGATGCAAAATGCTTGGTCATTTCTCAGCTGACCATCAGCATTTTGGGGATATTGAGGACGCACTGCATACCACTTGCGACAGATCCACACACCACGACGGGTGTTAACAACAAAAGCAGCAACAACAGTAGGCACACCAGGACGGGTGTCAACAGCAGCAGCAGCAACAACAGCAGAAGCAACAGCAGCAACAAGGTTGGCCGTCTAGAATTGGCGCAACCCAACACAAATCTCCGATTGACACAAGATGGACGCATGCAAAGCACAATGAAGAACCTTACATTCGTGGCACGCCATGTGAGGTGTGCCATCACAAGAAAAGCATGTGTCAACGGGGTCCACAAATTTGGGTTCGGGGTACATCCGAGCCATCTCCCAATGTACCGCTGGGGTCCTTGGGGTGGAGGCTGACTTTGAACAACTGAAGTACAGAGTAGCCTCAGCCATTTCACGCAACAACCACAATCGATCTTGTGGCACTTGCAATATCCCTTGACTTAGTTGAAAAAAAAAATTTTCTACTGAGCAATTTAATTAGTAAAAAATTTTTTTTTCTACTAAGTAATTTGCTTAGTTAAAAAAAATTTTTTCTACTAAGCAATTTACTTAGTAAAAAATTTTTTGTCTTTGTACTAAGTGATTTACTAAGTAAAAAACCCACCCCCACAGGAAAAACTTAGTAAATAAATATTTTTTACTAAGTTTTGAAACTTAGTAAAAAAAAAATTTTCAAAAAAAAATTTACTAAGTTTTACCACAGACCCCACAGTCGCTCCCAAAAAATTGCACTTCTTCTCCTGCACTCTCCAGAGACACAACCTTGAACACACGGAGACATTGCACTAGACAAACGGTTGCACTGCCAACCACCCTTGAGGGAAGCCCCACGCCCCTAATGGGGCTGAGTTGTTGGCGGAAACTGCGGGTGCACGGACGGGTGTGTGTGTGCCATCACGGCTGAGTGAATATGCCGGTTGGTACTTCCGGGTGTACGCACTTGTTCACCTTTTGAGGGAATCCTCCGCGTGGCCAACCCCAGTACCAGGGGGAATTATTTTCATGAGGTGAGAATGGGACAGCTGTCCCTCCGCTCACAGGCGCTGCTGCTGCCCCTTGGATCCGGGGGGGGGGGGGGGGGTAGCCCATGCAAACCCCCGCCTCATACCTCGAATCGTGACCCGCTGCTGCGCCGTCAGCGCATCCCACCACGTCATCTGGTCATGCGCAACGCAGATCAGCTGCTCCCCCGAGGGGCTGTAGTTGGTGCTCACCCATGATGGCCCCGGACTGCCAAAGGGGGCCTCTGGGTCGTGGTACGCCAGCTCATGCAAAAGCGTGCCAGTCGTCGTGTCCCACACGCAAACGTGGCCAGAGCGCGGGGTGGAGACCAGTGCAGTCCCGTCCGGAGAGTAGTGTGCGTGCAACACCCCGGCCTTGTGGCCCCGAAGAGTGTGCGTCGCCCTGTGAAGGGGGCAGTGGGGCTGAGAGGCACTGGGGCAGAGGGTGGATAGCAGTATCTCAAACTCAGAAACACACACCCCTGTGCCATGACATGCAGAGGGCAGGGGCTTAGCAATCCCCTGGATCTGGTCGCTTCCTCTGTGGCTCACCCAGGCAGCAGGCGGCTTCGCATTGGGTGGGTGGGTTAGGGTGGGGGAGTTCTTTTGGCCTCTTCTTTCTGTGTGCAGTCTGGCGCCTGCCTGTCTTGATCCGGAGCTCCGCACACCCTCGAGTAAATATCTTCCCGATGCACGACCTTCCCTTTCGGCTGGTCACTGTCCTGCGTCAAGTGGGAGCTCTGGTTGGGGGGGGGGGGGGCAAGGGCCTCACACAGGCGGGGATTGCAGGCCTGAGTGTCCCTGCGCGTCCCTGCGAGGCACTGGTCCCAAATCCCGGCTGATCAATTCCAAGGCCGGGCGCACTAGGACAGCCCCCATGGACCCCACCATAGCGCAGGTGAGCGGGAGACACCGTCATGGTGCCTGTGTGTATGGGCGGGCACGCATAGGGGATTGGAGTCGGCAGTATGCGCATGTCCGTGGCGGTGTGCAGGAGAGGGAGGGCCTTGGGGAGTGTGTGTACCCGGAGATCTGGGCCCCGGTGGGGAGGCTGGGGGAGCCTGACGCTGAGCCCACCAGGGGAGATAAAGGCCAGGGCTACACAGCCTCCAGGTGACAAAGGCATGCTTCCGGGTCGCCCCACAACTGCATGGGCACAGGGGCAGGTGGGGGACAAAGTCCGGCTGGCGAGACCCCACACTCCTTGATTGCCGCACGGCACAGGTGGTGTTGCCTGATGGCAGCCAGCATCCCATGGCCTGTGTGTGATACCAAGGTAGTGGGAGGGGTCACAAGGCACACAGCGCGCCTCCCTGACCCGTGGACCAGCCAAGAATGCCCCAGTTGCGATGCGACAGCCCCGGTAGACAGGGGGCTGAGGGCACACCACCTGAATGGCGTCTCCTGAGGGTTGGGGGGGGTGAGCTGCACCCCTGAGACCCGATTGTTGGCGCCGGTTGAAACCTGGTGTCTTTGGGGTCAGACGCCAGAGGGCGGGTCCGCAAGGCCCCTGTCTCAGGATGGGGCCTCTGCTTCAAGCGGGAACACTGTCTGACCACGCTTCTGCCCTCTGATTGCAGCTAGTCCGGCCGCCTCCTCCGCGTGTGTCCCCCGGAACGTGCGCATGTGTTTGCGGAGGTAGTCCACCACGCACTATGGGAAGGGACTGAAGATGAGGGGGGGGGGGGGCTGGGGGGCTTTGTTGGTGGGACACGACAATTTGTCTTCAGTGGAACCATTTGCCTCCAACCGAAGGACCGCTTTGTTCGATAGATGACCCGCATTTCTGCCTCAACGTTCTCGGATTCAGTGCTACGCATCTCGTCCGTGGACCTCAGGAACAAGTAGGAGTGTAGTGTGGAACAAGTAGCGTCGTGTTACACCGCGTCATAAATCTTTCTTCGACGGATGCACACCCAGACCCACCCAAACCTAATAAAAATTCCTGATAAACGCTGGCCCCCACACACAAACATGGCCCACTCCTACGAAGCCTCAGAGAAAGAGAGAAAGGATTCTGGGCACACCGTCCAGCGCGAGGTCACGAAGGCCAACACGCATTGCATGACCCCAGACCTAAGGCCCATCCCTGTCCACACCGCAGGTCCAATTTGCATTTGTTACGCTGCCGCAGCAGAATGTACGGCACCGTGTTCTCCGCCACCATCCGCTCCACGTCGATGCAAAGGGCGTGGCTCTCCGCGACGTTGATGCCGACTTGGCAGACAGAGGGATAGTGCGCCAAGACATTGGAGTACTGAAGGAGGACGTCAGTGTACGTACTGGCGTTGTACTGGTGCACGGAGCCTGCAGGGCAGAGGGTTATGAGGCAGATGATGAGGGCGGCATGCCACAAAAGGTGCCCTGACGGTGTGCCTGGCAATTCACGTCATGCGTCACCATCGGCCCGCCATATATGTCTCTACTCTCATATGCTTCTGCGCATTCCCTTTCCCCCAAGACTTGTCTAGGGCCCTTACCCTTGCCCCTGTATCCCCTGCCGAGGGGGACTGAGTAGCTCAGCATCGGGGCACTCGGTCAATCTCCACGAGGAACTAAGTTCGATTCCAGTGATGCTGAACCTCCGCCCTGGCAAATGGCGAAGAAGCAGGATGCCCAAGCCCCTCTGTCCCCTGATCACTGTGACAGGCCTCATGGACTCCTCATCCCCACAAACCCCCTCTCCCCGCACGCAAACGGGTGGTGGGGACCTCGGAGATGGTGACGGCGGCGGAACACCGACGTCTGGTTCGGTGATGACCCCTCCTCCGGAAAGAAGCGCGAGCGGCGGATCTAAGAAGAGGGTGCAGTTCCGCAAGGGGGGCTCAAAGAGCACCTCGTCCCAAAGGCTCACGACCTCCTCTCCAAGGCAGGGTGGCGCTCCGTGTGGTCGTTTCTCCGCCTCAGCAGCGCCCAATAGGTCTGCCAGGCCACACCTGCAGCGGGCACACTGCATTCTTCACCTGCCCCAGAACTCCGTCCCTCAATGGTCCACAGAGTGCAATAGGGGTTGTAGGGTGTCCTCGGAACCGGAAGGCAATCCTCCCCAAAGAGGGACCTGATGGCCATCCTCAATTGGGGGGTGGGGGACATTATGACGGTACAGCTGTCGGCCCCTTTTATGATGGGCCCCTGGATTCTAAGAATCACGATTTGTGCATCCTTTCATCGTCCTCCCAGAGGGCAAAAGTTTCCTGTGGTTTGAACAATGAGCAGAATCATCGGGGAGCGACTGGTTGAATGACCAGCAGCCCCAAGAGCACAGCGCAGCACCGATGGAGGGGTTGTGTGGATGTTGAAAGAGGGGTCTGCAAGGGAATGAGGTGAGCCAAAAAAACAACACTCAGCACAACCACAAGCACCAATTTTCAGTCAGGTTGGACATGCCCGACTGGCAGACAAACAGTGTGGACGGGACCTCCGGAACACTAACCTGTTGAATAAAGGCAGTCCTGCACCAGCTACAGGAACGCTTCACTTGGAGGCACATAGCACTGTGTGCGTCTGACGCCCTCACTCAAGGTGAGAGAGACCGCATGCCCTACCCACACCCAGAACAGAGCGTGGCTGTGTCTAAGGGGGGTATTACATAATGGCTGGTCACTGAGCTGGTGTAATCAGCAGGGTTTTACAGCTCTTAGGCTTGACACCCACCCTTTCTGGCAGCAAGCGGCAAGCAGCAAGCTGGTACAAAATGGGAAAAACCCATTCACCTATGCAATCCGAAATCTTGTTTTTTTGGAAACAAATTCACACTAGATGGCACCCTCTGCCATCACATGTGACAAATGGCAGCATTTTGCCTGTTTGGTTTCAAAGATCAAGCCACAAACACTGCGTTCAGTACTAAGGTGGGAAGCCACTTCGACCACCTTTTGTGAGTTGGGTTGTTTGTCCAAGTGTACACCCATTTGGTAGGAAATCATTGTCACATAAAAACCAACCAGGCCACTTCAGTGGATTCAACAGGTTGAGCAGGTTGAGCAGTGGTAGTTGTGGTAGATGTGGTGCTCTGGTTGAAGAACTTGTTGGGTTGCACACAATCTACACAGTGATCACAAACATTTCAATTGTCAACGTCAATGCGGGGCTGTTTGTCTCGAATATCAAATTGCAGAAATGGGCCACAAATATCCAAAATCATACATTGTAGCCCCTTGGGGCCCCCAAAACAGAACCTCAGCATGTTGGTTGGTAAATGGGGCAAACAAATGTCAAAAAACCAGAAATGCACTATCCAGAAAGGCTGACAGGCACGTCTACTTTCCTATCCAACAGAGCTACAGTGTCTGATATGCGTTTAGACAATGTCCCACTGAAAAAGCAACGTTCCAGCAGAACGTTCCGGCAGGCATCTGCAATTCCAGTCATTGAAATGGGGCAGGGGGCGGGGGGGCTTTGCCCTTTTTTCGGCCATGGGGCATCAAAAGTGGCCCAAAAAGCGAAAGAGAAAACAATGATGAGTCAGCCTATGTGGTGCAGATCTGGTTCATCCTGTGGGGGGTATGTTCTTCAGTACCACAGATTTGGACGGCAGACTGTTACTACTAGGAAATCCACAGTCACCCCCTTGACATGTTGATGTGCACATCAAGACGCAACACATCGAATGACCTCCAACCCCCCCCCCCCCCCCCAGAAGCTACAGACGCCAACATCCACAGAGCCCACCAGGGAGTGTGGCGCTGTGCTCTTAGGGCTGATGGGCCGCAGCCAACAGACTGCCTTGTACGCAACGATGCAGGGCTGGGGCTTACAAAGCCGGCCACTGCACGCAGCCAGTTCGTAGTCAGCTCATGTTGAAGGGGGCAAATACCACTCAGTGAGATATGGAAAAGTGGGTGATTCCTCACGAGATCTGAACTCCCCGTGCCAGGCCACAGTGGCATACCTCTCGCAGCAGCAGCTCAAAATCGCGGACCAGTTGCCAGTGCAAGCCACACTGCACCTTCAGCTCCATGAATACAGGGGACATCAGCACGCGGTAGGCGGCGTCTAAGGCCCCAGCGCGCACCAGTTGCCCTGGAAGCTGCTCCAGCGCCCGCAAGTAGTTGTATGTCTGCAGACAATACGTGGGCAGGGGATGGAGGTTGGGTTGGGACAGGGTCTCACACAGGCGGGTATTGCAGGCCTGCGCGTCCGCCCCTGCGCAGCACTGGTCCCGAATCCTGGCTGTCCTGGCTGGGGAAAGGAGGGGGGGAAACACTCAGAAGGCACTAGGGGAAATCTCTTGTGACATGACATGGGGGCTGGGGAAAAACGTGGATCCGCCAGGGCATGTGCCTGTTGTGGTCCGTTTTGGCAGGTGCTTGCTGCAAATATGGCAACAAAAATGGCTGGTGTTGGGTGCTCAAATGCAGTTCGGCATGTGGTTGCCGTGTTGGCACCTGTCAGTGACTGGCCCCATGCCTCTGCTTGTTACCTCGGTGGGATCTGGTGCTTGAGGTACCTGGTACCTCTGCACACCTCTGTGTGTGCACGTTGCTGTTGTCATTGCTGTTGTTGTTGGTTTTTCGTCGTCATTGTTGATGTTGCTGCTGCTGTTGTTGTTGTTGTCATTGTTGTTGTTGCCGTTGCCATTGCCGTTGCCGTTGCCGTTGCCGTTGCCGTTGCCGTTGCCGTTGTTGTTGTTGTTGTTGTTGTTGTTGTTGTTGTTGTTGTTGTTGTTGTTGTTGTTGTTGTTGTTGTTGTTGCTGTTGTTGTTGTTGCTGTTGTTGTCGTTGTTGTTGTTGTTGTTGTTGTTGTTGTTGTTGTTGTTGTTGTTGTTGTTGTTGCCGTTGCCGTTGCCGTTGCCATTGTTGTTGTTGCTGTTCTTGCTGTTGTTGTTATTGCTGTTGTTGTTGTTGTTGTTATTGCTGTTGTTGTTGTTGTTGTTGTTGTTGTTGTTGTTGTTGTTGTTGTTGTTGTTGTTGTTGTTGTTATTGTTGTTGTTGTTGTTGTTGTTGTTGTTGTTGTTGTTGCTGTTGCTGTTGTTGTTGTTGTTGTTGTTGTTGTTGTTGCTGTTGCTGCTGTTGTTGTTGTTGTTGTTGTTGTTGTTGTTGTTGTTGTTGTAGCTGCTGCTGTTGCCGTTGTTGTTGCTGTTATTGCTGCTGCTGCTGCTGCTGCTGCTGCTGCTGCTGTTGTTGTTGTTGTTGTAGCTGCTGCTGCTGTTGTTGTTGTTGTAGCTGCTGCTGCTGTTGTTGTTGTTGTTGTTGCTGTTATTGTTGTTGTTGTCGCTGTTGTTATTGCTGTCGTAGTCGTTGTTGTTGCTGGTGCAAGATTCATGGAAATGGAGCCCAGTGTGTGTCCCAAAGTTGACTGCAATCCAACCTACAATTTCTGCTGAAGCGTGCAGGAGAAAATCTGTTTCTAGGCACAGTCCGAAGGTACCACGTGCACCCCTTTGCGCACCTGGAAAACATGTTTCATGGAAAAATGCGCAAACAATTTCCAACAATATGGTGATGGTGCCAGAGGCAATTTGGAATTGGCCGGCGGTGGTCAATGGTTTGGTGACAGCCTTTGAGAGATAATCTTAAGTCCATACCGTAAACCCCTCCACTTCAAGGGGCTGTCACCTAACGGTATGAATACATGGTTATGCATGCACCATAATACAGACGACATTTTGGGCTGAGCTTGGTCATACTGGACTTTGCTTGGGCAGTCTGTGCTATATCGTTATACATGCACAACGATATAATCTGCATCGTTGCACATGAAGAACGATGTACAATACACCGTTATACATAAAATATCATACAGCAATACCAAGAATATCGTTATACCTGTACCACAATACAAGGCATGCCGCGCTAACGCACAAGCCGTGTTGTATTTTTCATGTATTGCAAATATAAGGCATATCTGTCATACATGTACCACAATGGTGCCCCAAGAGGGGCTTGGACAAATCATGGCTCACGCATAACACAAAAAACGTGCATGCACAATCCACCCGTATGCCCGTGTTCAAAGCAGCATGGGTTCGGTACGAGACCTTATTTGCAATGCACTCCTGGTAATACCGGCCAAAGGCGGCGTGGAAGGCTGCCACTTTGTCGCCACGCAGATTGTACCGGTCCTCAACCACAGGGACGATGGCCTGCGTGTTGAGCTGCACCAGTCCAGAAGGCCCTGGAACAGGGGATGCATCAACGGTGCCAACAGAGAGAGAGGAACCAACAGAAAGAGGGAAGAGAGTGAACACCGTCAGGTGTTCTGGATTTCAGTCAGTCAGGGCATCACATTCCCCCAAGTGGTTGGAAACATGAACTACTTTGTGTGAGCGAAGCGAACAAAGAGAAATATCTTAGGTGGCCCATTTGGGGGTGGCCCCCAAAACCCCACTGGCAGAATTCTGCCAGTGAAAAGTGAGTGAGTGATGGAAACCATGTTTGTGGGCAGCGCATTTTTGGGACGCGACCGAACACCCCCTCTGGATGACTTTTTGGCACTTTGGGACCTAATTTCCAGTACTCAAAAACCAGGGGAAATAGAGGGTTTCGGGTGCTTTCGATGGGCAAAATGAATGGATCAGAGGATTTGACGGGGTTGCAGCAAGCGATCTATTGGTGTGGTCTGTGTCGTATGGTTTGCAGCAGGTAGAAAATCGGGCGGTCACGCAACCGTGGCTCCGGGGTCAACTTTCAAGGCCTACCTCGGTGCACCGTGTCATACCTCAAAATTCTGGCTGTTTTTCTACCAATCTACTGGCAGAATTCTGCCAATGGTAGCCTGTGTTGCAGTCGCCGGAACTGCTTGCAGTGGTCCGCAGCGCACCACGCACCCTAAAGAACCTACACACGATACTTCCTGCTGCATTTGCGTTGTGCAGCATGCCGTGCCTTCCGTGCTTGATACCAAATTCGCCTCTTGAACTGTGGTTACTTTTCCCCGTGGCACGGGGGCAGGGTGCATACAAACATGGCTTGCACAACCACACCACGGTGCCCAAAAAAGCTACGGTGGGACACGCACAACGCGGCAGGATGAGGTGCGCGACCCAGTTGGTACACACAAATGGAAGGTGATGCCATTGCGATGCAAAAGGGATGCTAGTGCGCTGCATACGCAGGCACAGAGCAACCCCATATACTATACGACACCACATATGTACAATACACAGCTCGCTGCTATAAACTGGCGCCAAAACTATCAGACAATTCGTACTAAATCAGATCACATTAGTCTGTCAATCAAACGCAGGCAAACCGCTATGTTGGGCCACCATAGGCAACAAGCGGCCTGGTATCCCGGGCAATGGCGTATGGTGCTGCAGACTGCGATGACATGAATGCAACCCAATGCATTGTGGGGCATGCAATACGTGGCACTTAAGGTACATGTGTTTTTGCACACATCACTTCCAGTGTGTGTCCCATTGGCATGTGTGCATCACACTCGGTCTCGTCAAGCAATACATCTGCACGATTCGATTTGCAACATTGCATTTCTGCCTTGTGCCCCGCATAATTAATGGTGCCAGGGTTCCTAACCCATGCATGTCTGTGCGTTGCGAGATATGATCAAGTGGTGCACATGCCCGGGTACGATGTTTCAGGACACCGCCGTTGCAACATTGTTGCATTGCTCGCTGGTAGAATTCTGCCACTACCGTTTAGTACAAATTGTCCATCAAATCACATTGCATGCACAACACAGTGGTGTGGTGCCGGTTGCATACGTTTCCATACTGCACACATGCCGACATATCTATCAACGTATGATTGTTGGCAGAATTATGCCAACGGGGGGGGGGAGGGTTGCTCCTAATTGGTGGTTGTACCACGGGGTAACATCATTTCTCTCTGTAGGTACCTCCTGGAAGCCATGCCCTACGGCACATGCCATGTCACCGTCACGCCATTGGCAAAATTCTGCCACTTTGTTCATAACATGTGCAAACACGCATACTTATGGCTACTGCCTCCGTGTGAGAGCACAGGATGATACCCAGCAGTACCTATTTGCTGCTACGTACCATGTGACACCATGATCCACAACCCAGGCCCCTGGTACCATGGCCCTGCAATGCATGACACAGAGCAAGCACATCAACGCACTCGGTATATCACCAACTTCCGGTTTGTTCCATTGTAGTACTGTGTAGCCATGTCCACATTTGCCTATCCCTGCATACTGACCCGCCAAAGGCGACATCACTGGTAGAATTCAGCTAGTGCCTGCCCCCATCACTTGCAGGACCCCATTGTTTGCGCCACCACAAATCCCACTGGATCAAACAGTGTGCCAGAAGAGGGGTTGAGCGCGCATGACAAAAGGGGGGCAAAAGGGGCGTTTGCAGGCACCCCCTAATGGGCCACCTAAGAAATATGAGGTGCGGCCCATACCGCGCCATTGTTGGCCATGTTTGCACTACTTTCAAACGTCTCGTTCCAACTCATGGGGATGATGTCAGTGGTTATGTCACACCCGTTTTTGCGCTCAGAGAAATAGCAAGCACCACCTTGGACCCCGGTCTAGAAGGGCTGCAGACCAAAGGATGAGGACCCACCCTCTCCCTCTGCTCGAAGGTCAGGTCAAGTCAGGCACTAGCGTCCAATGTCCGATGGATCGCCTATGGCATCCAGAGTAGAATGTGAACAGACGCTCCCGGCCGTTTGGGTGGGGCACACGCATGGGCGGGTGTGCCGCCCATGCAGCACACCCTGCCCGTACTTCCATTGCACCACGGCACTCCACATCAGCATGCGTGAGGCGTGGTGCAGGATGAGTGATGTGGGAGATATTGCGAGAGGAGACTGATCATGCAATGGGACCATAAAGGCGCAGGCGGGGGCGGGGGGGTGACAAGTGTTTGTCACTTCACACCCCAGCCACGCAACAGTGACGGTGGTTGCCAATTGTGTAGTTGTTGTGTAGTAGTTCGCCGAAACCCCTGCTAAATTCAACAGCTACATTCACAGGTGCCCAAATTCATCACTGTCAATATCAACCATGGACCATGGACCCACCCCGAAGGAGCAATCCATGTACAGCCATGACCAACTCACAACACGGATCATGTATAGTTGGAACTTTCACACTTCTGTAACCACTGCTGTAACCACAGGTTTGTGATTGGCTAAGGCTGATTCCTGTGCGGGGAGGATTATATTTCTGCGGCTTGTGTGGGAACACTTTGTATTTATTGAGGGAAAATTCATATTCGTGCGGGTGACAATTTCTATTTGCACAGGAGGTCCACATGTGCATTTGCAACCCCGGGGGGGGTCCACATGTATAGTTGGTGCCCCGAAGGGCCCACATTTTCATTTGCAGCCGCGTGGGGTCCAAACGTACATTTGGAGCCGCGGGGGGGTCCACGTGTACAATTTCACCCTCGGGGGTCCACATGTACATTTGCAACCCCGGAGGGGTGGCAAGGTCTACACCATACTTCATACCAGAAGAGGGCGAGGGGCATGGCAGGAGCATAAGAGGGAGATTTTATATTTGTGGCGGGCACGGGCACCTTTTGTTAGCGGAGGGGCATTTCACCATGGCAGGGGAGCACTTGAGATTTTGTGGGTGGGTGGGGGAGGGGGGGGCATGACATATGTGTAGGGTTGCACCCAAAGAGAAGCGGCAAGGGCAACATACCACACCATCAGCATGGTGGTGGTGGCAGTCTCCGCCACCAATGGCACCCAGTCACCCTGCCCTGTGACCTCAGAGACAACGACTGTGTGAATCCTAATATTGTGTGTAATGCTAATTTTTTGCGTTGGGTGTTTTGAATTTTATTTATGCAAATTTTTTGCAAGAGTACCCAAAATAGGGGGGAAATATCCCATTTTTTGCGATTCTTTTCTGCAAAATTCAGTCTTGCTGAGCTGTTTTTGGTTGGGTCCGATTTTTTTTATTTTTACATGGTTTTTGTGTGTCTGGCTTCCTTTTTAGGGGGCATTATGGTTCATTCATTTTGATGCCATTAAAAAGGACCTCGGGTACCTGGGACTCTGGAGTTACAGTTCATTCCTACACAGGCATACAAATGTGGATCAGTTGGACTCTGAGATTGCAGTCCAGAGCACAGACAAACACCAACAAGCAAGGGTTTCAGATAATTCAGGCCTACCAGCTTTTCGAAAAAACCAGTTCCAAGTTCGTTCATAGTGCCCATGGCACATGAAATGCTGAAATACCGATGCAAATTTGCAACATGGCTCGACCACTTTTTCACAAAACCAGTTTGGAAATTCGTCTCAATAACAGTGCGCAAGGGACATCAAATGCTGAAACAATGGCACAGAAAGCTCTGCAGGAGCATACAACAAGAAACAATACAGTACTGTACAGGGCTGCGAAAGAGAAATCCCATGAACACAGAAAGCCTCACCTATGGAATTTGCAATTCGGCCAAAATTATTTTTTTGCGGCTGCTTTTTGCGGATGTCATTTTTGCGAAGGGCATGCAGCATACAATGTTTTATTTTATTATATTCATGCAGCTGAAAATATCTTATTTTATCTTATTATACTGTCATTATCATATTAATACTTTTTGCGTTTATTTTTTTTGCGGTAGACAAAACCTTGTGCCGGGAATGAATAGTAGTATTATTATCAATTGGGATTCGCATGGAACAGCAGGGCTAGCTTTAAGCCCTCCCCCCCAGTGTGGATACCTGGAAGTGCCAACCGGTACATTTTACTACGTCGTACTGAGTCACCACCCTGTCTTGGGCTCAAGGCTGGTTCAGGCGCCGAAGAAATTTGTCCTAATCACTTGAGGGTCACTTGAGGGAGGATTGTTGTGGCGGCGGGGGGGGGGGGGGGAGGAGGTGGGGTTGTTCGGCCTTTGGGAAGGAACTTGTCCACATTAACAGGGGGAGGGGGGTTCTGGGCAGGCGAGATGGCACACCACACCCAACTCGGAACCTGGCCCCCGTTCACAACACCACTGTCGGTGCATTTGGGGATGCGGTGGCAATGTCAGGGGGGCGTTGCATTCGAAATGGGATCGGTGAAGTGAGCCGGGTCGGTCGAAAAAGGAGGCGGGGCAGCACATGCGGGCACACACACTGCAGTACACTGTGCCATGACGCCTTGACATGGTATCCGCTTGGCACACACCGCAGCACATACGCCGTTTGGCACACAGTGTGGCACACAATCTGATACAGACACAGGGGAAGGGGCTTGACCAGTGTAAAGCAGCGGTTCCAAGCGGCTGTAGAACTTGTGAAAATTGTCTTTCTTGTCCGAGTCATGCCACGGCAGTATTTCTGTGAAATGGGAATCGACATGCGCGATACGAATGCCCGTGATGCGGGAGGGGGGGTCGGGCAGGAGGATTGAAGATACCCCGTGGCAAAGGGGCCCTTAAAAATCGCAGCAGGTCCCTCAAAGGCCGTTGGTTCCCGTGCAGCACCGTGTCGAGTACAGGCAGGGGATGAGGGGGCTTCAGAATGGCAAAAGCGACCCACTCGTGCACAAAATGGCCAGAGCCGGTGGGCCACAGGGCCAAATGCGCTGGGGCTCAGGACGTGCCACGGGTGTCACTCCCGCTGCCCTTTGCTTTTGCAGACCGGGTGTACTTTGCGGACACAGCCACAGCGGATGCGGTGCCAAGGCCCGCAGTCCATTTCAACACTGCAGGAGGGGGGCTCTTTGAGCTGTTTCCCAGACCCCCTCCCCCCTCCATTTAAGCCCCAAAGGCTGGGTCCACCAAAAGCATCGCAGGACGTCTGACATTGCTCAAAAAAGGGATTTGACAAAAAAATTAGGCAAATCTGGCTCACCCCAAGTTCTTATCAAAAACCTGTTCTGAACCAATTCCAATGGGAAATAATCAAGTCTGGCCTTTCGGGCCTGTTTTCCTTGAACCCCCCCCCCCCCCAGGGATGTACTAGAAAGGGGGCGGGGGGGGAGGGGGGGTGGAACCCAACAATGGCCCGACAAGATTTTCACAATGGCAAAATTCGTTTTTTCCCCCAGCATAGTCACTTTGGTCTGGGGGTGGGGGGGAGTACCCCTCCTCCTCCTATGGTGTACGTTCATTTTGATACTTCCCTGCCCCAGCCCCCACCCCTCATGCACACCCGCTCAAAGGGCCCCCCTCCTTGGAGTTGCAATCAATCAATCAATCAATCAATCCAGTTAATTTAAGATAAAGAGGCCAGAAATTCGAGGCCAATTTTAGGTACCCAAAATTTTTTTAGCCTCTGACCCCCTGTGTGACACTCTGTCAGGTTGCTGTTTCTTTACAGGGCGCTGAACCCGTTCTTCCCTTCGCATGCTGCATCGGGTCACTGCATTTTGTCGGCTGCTGCGGCCTGTGCTTCTGCTGGTATCGTTTCCGCGTTCGCGGAGCGAGCTCATTGGTGTACCGGGGCTGTGCTGGTTGCAGCGGGTGCCGTTTGTGCGTTAGCGGTGCCCAGTAGTCGGTGTACCGAGTGCTGGCGTGATTTTTCTCTACATACATCAAGAACCCTGCGTGGAACATTTTTGTGACACAAGAATAGGGGGGGGGGGGGTTCCTGAAATCCTGATGGAGGGCCTGAATGGGACTGGCCCAACAGACAACAAAAAGACCAAACAAAGCGACACAAACTAGAAAAAACAGTGGAGGGCATAGCATGATGCAGCAGATATTAAGTACTTCTCGTGTGCTTTGTGCTAGGCACCACCGAGTTGCTACCGGCTCACCTCACTTCCCAACTCAGTATCATGCAAGAGGCAGGATACAGCCCCCCCACAGTTTGGCAGAGAGAAATCTCTGGCCCTTGTCAGCTCACATGCAAGATGGTGCCCTGGTGTCGCCGCAGGAGACCGCTCTCCAATACATGGACATGAGTGGGTTAGCTGAGGGAAAATTCTGCTTTGCTGGGCGCCCCGACTTGTTGTGTTGTTGCGAGCACGTGCACTGCTTGTGCTTGTGCAATTGGCATGCAACCTGCGGAAAACAAATGCAGGGTCAAATCGGCAGTCTTCCTGTGATACCTGGGAAATTTGGGCGGGGGGTTCATGCACCCGATCGCACAGAGGGACAGTATGAAGCAGAAAGACCTGGAAACCTTCCTGCCAATCGTCAAGTGTACGTCAAATTTCAAATGCCCTGCCACTGCACGCAGCATGGGCAGAGGGTCTGTATCCCACACACAGGGGCTGCACTACACAGCAGCGGTTGAACTTTGCAGATCATTCTTGAACAAAATGTGCGAAGAACAGAATGTGTGTGTGTGTGTGTGTGTGTGTGTCTGTGTGCACGTGTGCTTTACAGAACAAAGTAAAGAAAAAAAAGTGAATGAAAGAAGAAATGAGCGGCAAAATTATTGGGCATGGGCATTTTTTCTCAGAGGAAAACTGTACACAGGCTTTTTTCCCTTTTACAGCCCCCACCCCCGTTGGTGGGTGGAAAAAGGACCCCCAGCCTTCCCCCGCCCCCTGCCCCAGACAATCCCACACCCTCACAGCCCCTTGAGGCTTCAGGTTGCTGTCCATTCCTTGTGGCTTCAGGATAGCTACTAATAACTCTTGGTGACTTGTGGATGGCTTCTGTTAATTCCTGGTGCCTTCTGGATGGTTGCCGTCAATTCTATCCCCTGGGACCGACGATACCCAAGAGAATTTAAAAACTTGAGGTCCGCCGTTTTCTGATTTACGTACAAGGGAGGGGTGTTGTGCAATTTGCGAACACACAAAGCACAAGAGATGACTGTGCACAGAACCATACACTGCAAAATGTGATAGACATGGAGGCATTAGTGTTCTCTATCTCCTGTATCATTGTATCACCTTTTAGCGTACAAAAGCAACGAAATTTTGGCTGTAACCTTTTTGTCTCCCATCTCACTGCAGTTTGACCCCCCCTCTTGTATTAGACAACCCTCCCCTGTAAGGAATCTGGGATGGGGTGCCCCCTTCCCCATGAGCAAGTTGGAGCTGCCCCAGGGAAAGGGGGGGACAGGGGCAGGGGATGCTGTCTGAGATGAGGTGCCACCCCCTCCCGTCATTAGCGCACCCAATGCCCCCGCCATCAGACGTCAAGACCGGGCCTGGGGTACCTGAACACAACGTGATCAGCTCATCCTCCGGTGTGCCTTCCCTCTGCACCACGAGCATCGACAGGGTGTTGGCCACACAGTCCAGACCGAATTCAGCCTCCCATTCCGACAGCAGCAGCTTGAAGATCTCCGGCACTGTCTCTGGCACGTGCTGTCCAAACAAACACGTCACATGCGGGAGGGGGGGGGGGCGGGGAGCGGTTGCCAATGCCAGGGGGCAGTAGATATTGGAGGAGGTCCTGGGAAAGTCACAGCCTCTGGATTGACGTGCACCAACAGGCTGTTGGCACACGGTGGGGGGGGGGGGGGGGGGCACAGCGGCAGGGCGGTCGACGTGCCAACGCGGGAACCGCAACCGACGAAGGCGGTGGTTTCGTAGACAGAACGCAGTCGCAGGCGGGAGTTCTGCAGTTTGCAGATGCAAAGAGGTTTGTGTTCGGATATTTCTTGAGCTGAGGCCGGGGGGGGGGGGGGGTGGCACAAGGGCATGGTATTGGTTTGTTTGCCTTTAGTGGCACCTATTGGCCTCTCGCCACTGCAAATTCCGACCCTCTGCAGGCCCGGACGTGTTTTGGTTGTGTCAACGGAGCCCCTGGATGGCTTGTCCTGTTACACTACTCCGGGGTTGGCTGTCCCAGAGACGGGCTGCTGCCCGTGCCGTTGACCAGCTGCATCCAGATGCACAGTCCGAATCCATGCTGGATTTGCTGAGTCCAGCACTGACTTGTGAACGCTGGTGTGTGCATGTGCAGGATATTTTTCCTGACAGGGGAGGGAGGGTGGGGGGGGGGGGGGGTACGCCATCTGTCTGTTGGTGCACAATACTGTGAGAACCAGGAGCCTGGTCCACATCTCACTACCCTTCAACTGCAATGCAGCGTGTGCATTGCAACCGGACACCCCCGTGGCCCTGATCTTTTGCCCCTGTGCCTTCCTCAAGATCGAAACCACGGAGGCTCAGGGCCGTTTCCTGCTGAGATGCCTTCCGTCTGTGTGTACCCATGATGGAGGGCCCACCCATGTGCTGCGGTGAAAACTGCTGGAAAACCTCCGGTCGGGCACCAACGCTTCGCAACAGCAGCAGCAGCATCGCAAGAACCAGAGCCTCAACACAACACCAACAATACCAGCTTCACCAATATCACCAACCGCATGATTACCGCCGTACCAGGGGTGACGACCCTTCACAACTGTTTTTGACCCCTCCAACCCTCTGCAACCCTCTGCAACCCCCCAAAACCCTCGGCAATCCTCCACACACCGCCTGTCAACCCTTGAGGACCCTCTGCACAACTCTCTACCACATTCCATCACCCTCCACATCCCTTCATGACCCTCCACAACTTGTTGACCCAACAAAGGTGGGGCGCACAGAACGTAGTGCAGGAGCAAGCACCTCCGTAATGAACCGCATCACGTCGAGTTCGGTGTTTAGAGACCCCAGGACACTTCGGAACAGCTCAGCAACCAGCACATGGAACATGGGCACTGTTGATTCATCCTTGTACATGAGGGCGCTCACAGCACTTGCAGGTCCATCCACTACGCCCTGCAACATTGAAGCATCTGGCAAAGGGGGCATCAATACTTCCAGCGATACACAACCCAATACCCGCAGGCCCAGCATCCCCGGCTCTGCTTCCAAATCACGCAGTGCCACTGCTGCTTTGCGCTCCTGCGCTCATCCACGCTCCTTGCTGCTCCTCTTTCTTTTCCGCGTATATTTCTGCTGCTGCCGTGCAATGCGCTTTTTTGCTCTTGTCAACCGCACCACGTCCAAAGGCCCCCTGTGCATACGGGGTGCTCCTCAAACCTCCGCAGTGCCACCCCCGAATGCTTGCCTCGTCGGCGCTCGACACGAACGCCGCGAAGCCCGGCACAACCCTCCAAGCTCCTCCTCGTTCCTTCCTTGATCCTGCCCTATCAAACCCCACATGACTCCCGCCACACGCCATATCATCACACAAAGTCACCTCTTGCAAATGTGTAGTGAGGGCTTCAGTGTCCTTCCCCAGACCAGGCAATTCCACTGGGGTCAGGTACCTGATGAGAAACGGGCCAAAATGCAGGTGTTTTAACCGGAAAGCATCAGCACGAGAACCAGCAATACGCGGACCTGCGTCACCTTCAATGAAGTGGCTGCAAGTGCAAAGCATGTGCTGCTCCAACAAATCAAAATAGAAAACAACACGAACAAGACAACACAACACAACACAACACAACACAACACAACACAACACAACACAACACAACACAACACAACACAACACAACACAACACAACACAACACAACACAACACAACACAACACAACACAACACAACACAACACAACACAACACAACACAACACAAACAGAACACAGCAAAACGCAAGTGCAAGTATGCGTTTTATAAGCGGGCACGCGCGCACTAGTAGCCAGTGCAGTGGCGCGCACGACACGCATTGGATTTACGTGCGACCAACCATCACGCCAAATCACACCACACGACACCACACCAGAGGCAGCGACTGCATGCACGAACTTTGGAATAATGGTGCCATGGGGGTCGCAAGTGCACGGGCATACGAGGGCGGGACCAGACACCACACGCAGAACCACAAAACCTGCGCAGGATGGCCATGCATTTTGCAGTGCCCAGGGCGGACAGCGCCATCTCGAAGGGCTGAGGCACACGCTGCCGCAACATCTTCAGAGAGGGGCTAAGAGTCCCCGACGAAAGGATGACGCGGACCTGCACAGCGGTGAAAGGGAAACCCAAAGGGGTCCAGAGGAGCCACCCGGCCCCCCTTCCACACGCATGGCCGAAGTCAGGGAAAACGGCGGTCAGACAGGGATCGCGTGCTTGGACAAGGCCGTGCGCACGCGCGACCCACAGGGCAACGCCAAGGACCTGCAGGTGTCTGCACCCGTCCACAAGGGTTCGCCATTGATGTGCGGTGCGATCCCGCAGGTGGTGCACGTTCGAGCAGAACGCTGACGGTGATGCAAAGTACCTCATGCAGTGTCCTACGTGCACCGTTCATTTGTAATCACCATTTCGTTCCATGACCCGGGGAGGGTCGACTTTGCCACCCCCCCCCTCTGCCCCAAGGGGTGGCTACGAAGGGTACTGTTGGATTGCCAGTTGAAATTTCCTGTTTAGTGCACTGGGTTGTGTCTTGTGGAGGTGTGGCTCCGGGTTGTAAACGGCCGATGCTGGGAGGCGCAGTACCTGCTCTGCTCGCTGTTCATTGAGTCTCAGTTTGTGTTTGAGCTGCAGGCTCGCGGGCACACGTTGAAGCGTGCTGCTGTCAGCTTGCACAATTGTGACAAATGCACAAAAAGGGGATGTAAATGTTTTGGCGGTCCCCCTGGCGCTCGTCAGGAGAAGGAAAAAAAGACCACCATGACAAAACTTGTGTTTCCCTTTGTCACCCATTTAGCCAAAGCGGTGAAAGCTCTGCAAGAAACCCCATTCACCTTCGCACAATCACCTTCGCACAAAAATGGGCAAAACAAGTTGCACAAAAATGGGCAAAACAAGTTGAGTCAAATGAGTATTCACCCACTTTTATGAAATATCTGTGGCGAGTAACGAAAAAGGTCCATATAAAAAAAACTCTCGTCCCCTATTCAGCACTTGTGCCGATATTCAATTTGGCCAATTCCCGGAGGCGTTCAGCTTCACCAAAGAACGCCAAAGAACGTTGTATAGGGTAACATAGCTCTCGGAAGACCAGGTGAGCAACGCCTAGTGACAACACTCCTCCCCCTACACAATTCTTTACTCTGAACGATTTGATCGAAA
Organism: Eutreptiella sp. 'Long Island Sound 2002'; assembly: GCA_964036045.1. NCBI lineage: Eukaryota > Euglenozoa > Euglenophyceae > Eutreptiales > Eutreptiaceae > Eutreptiella > Eutreptiella sp. 'Long Island Sound 2002'. Next base: position 3,731,014 of record OZ038385.1, read on the forward strand.
AATGTGGGGCAGTGATGGTCGTGATCACAGGCGGCACAATGGACCCCGTGGGACCCTGCTGTACCGTCGCTCGACCCACCCAATCAAGTCCGGTCACAATGCAGTGGTGATATTGTTTGGTGTGCCGCCATGTGGGGCAGGGGCAATCGGCTTCGAGGGTCGGCCTCCAGCTCAGCAATTACGGACGCAAATTGGGGGGCACTATCTGACTACCTCCAGATGCGTCCCGTTGGAGGGCGGCGGGGGCTGTCTGAGCCCCTTTTCTGGAGACTTCGCCCTCTAACGTACTGCTCGACCGTCTTCCAAACATGGCTGGTGCTCGAAGCCCGTTTTCTTTTTCACAACTGCTCGAACCATCCTCGGCAGTGATGCTTTAGAATAACAAACTTCTGACGAGGAAGCCCAGCCCCACCACGCGAACAACTTCGGCGGAGGCGGGACCTTCTGGTGGAACGAGTGTGGGACCCATGACAGGGCGGCCTCAGAGGGGCTGAATGCACGCGGCTTTCCGTCTGCAGCCTCAGAACTCATGTACTCGATGTCGTCGATGCCGTCCACCACAAGCACCAGAGGCTTCAGTGGCGGCTGCTGCAGGAGCTCGGCGATGAGCTTCGGCAGATTGCTTAGGCCCCCGATGCTGTGCCAAGTCACGGGCCTCTGGTGACGTGCGATGAGTGCGTGAGGGTGAGCGGCAGGGCCGGGGGCGCACGGAGAGCAATGGGCCGTCGTGCCACAGCACAGCACGTGCCATGGCCTGGGACCGCCTGATGTTGTTCCGAACCGCCTTTCGAATCGCCAGCACCCGCGTTTACCACTGTGAGACGCCCTTTCGCCCTCGTCGCCTCTTCTTCAGGCACATGTCGCCGCCCCCACACGCTCACGCAAGCACAGCGACGTACCCCTTCGTGGATGGCGGGGAACAGCTGCACGTACAACTGAAAGAGCACGTCTGATATGTACGTTGAGTTCTTAGAACCCCCGACGAAGAAGTACACGAGTGTTGCGTCCCTGTGGAGGGGCGTGTGGACGGGCTGGGGCGGCTCTGCATTGCCTCGTCTGGGGAAAACCCAGGAATGCATTGGAAACGGCAGGGACCAAGAGGTTGAATTGTTGGTAACAGTAAGCTTCGGCATTTCTACCGATCCCTTGAGCTATGACGTGCCTGTTGCTATGAAAACGTTGCAAAGGTCATCATAAAACGGTGCGTTCCGCTGTCCTTGTCCCACAAAAGCAATAAGGGTGTTGCAAGCCCCGACACTATCCGGAACTGCAGAGCTGTGATGCTTCCAGAATAAAAGCCTCCACTCGACCTGCTCACCAAAACAATGGTGATTGTGGCCACCCATACCCTCTGCTTGAGGAGAACTGTGGGAAGAGGAAGACGACAATAAGAGGTGGGTGGGTGGGGGGGCAGTTGTGTGGATGAGAGTGGAATATTTATCCCACTGCTCACGACTGCAGCCAACTTTGCGCGGACTAGCGGGGACCAAACGATCGTTGGCACTGTGCTCGCCCTTTCCCTAATCCAACCCCTCGTGAATGAGCGGTTCCGGCCCAGAGCCCCCCCCCCCACCCCACTTGGCCTGTACTGTGCAATGTGCTCTGCGTCATAGCACTGGGATTCCGGTAATTTCTTTGAATTTCAACATTTGGAAAAACGCTGCAAAATAGGGGACACCCAAATCCCACAGCCTGCAGTACACTTCAGGCAAGGAGTCAGCATTTCCCTCCTTGCCTCCATCCGCCCGCCTTATCCCTCCCTCGCTCCGTACCTCCCTCCATGCGTACCTCCCTCCATCTTTCCACAACCCCCTCCGTCCTTTCATCCCTCTCTCCCTCCCTCTTTCCCCCCACCATTCAAGGTGCTGGGCACCAACGAGAGGCAGTGAAGCAGCCTAGGGTACCCCTACCGTTCAAGATGCAGGGCACCGACAAGTGGCTACGCAGCAGCCTGGGGTCGCCTTGGAGCGGGTTTTCCGAGGGGGGACCGGTTGCAACGGTAAAAAACGACACTGCACTTTCCCCATCCCTCCACCCCTCTCTCCCTCCCTGTCACCGCCTGCCTGCCTGCCCGATGCCCCACTCCAACCTCCGAACCCCTGCACTAAAGGCACCAATGAATGGAGGTCAAGACCTGCCGCTCTGTACAAAGTTTTTACAAAATTCCGCCAAAAGTGTGCTCTTGCCGGACCCCGTGGCCCCGAACACAAGAAGCGGAAAAGTGGCCTCGAGCCCGGCGTCTGCAACACTCATACTGCAGTAGTCCTCCAGGGCCTTTAAAGGGCTCTCTCTGCCCACGCAGTGGGAGCTCTTCCAATTCAAGAAGGCCTCCTACAAAGACGAGACGATTCAGGGGAGGTCAAAGAAAAGCACACACGACCACAGGGGACAAAGCAGCCAAAGAGCATCGTCCGACAACAGAAAACTGCTGCCTGACCATGGGAGAGCGGCTGCACGGAGCGGAGGGAACCAGCAGACACCACCAGTGTACTGCAGCGGGAGGCAAGCGCAAAAACACGACTCCGTGTCACAAAATCGCGAAGTCACATCCGTAAATCCGTGCAAAGTCGCAACTGCTTTTGTACAACAGAGCGTCCCCTCATCCCCCCCCCAAAAAATACTGAAGCTGGGTGACCATACACTCAGTCATATTCGGGCAGTAACTGATGGCGGTTGGGCGAGGGGCGATAGCGGTTTGGAGGGCAACCGCGGTCGCGCAGTCATTTTGGGGCGTTCCCAAAGGGCGCTCTTTAGCGCAAAGAAAAAAGAGGAAAAGGCCGGGTGGTGACGGTGCACCCGGTCGTACAACCACAACCGCTGTTGTACAAGAATGGAATGGAGGTGCATAGGGCGGATGGGACGGAGGGAGATTAAGGGGCGCCAGCACCTGCTGAGAGGCAGTGTAGCGGTGGGGGCCCATGGGAAAGAAGAGGTCCGGTGACGGCTGCAACATCTTCGAGGGCTTGTACAGGGCGCCCTTCTCCTCGGCCACGTCACTGTACAGAGCCTTGGCGGCCGCCCACATGTCCGTGGATGCCTTGACGGCCAAGGACTCCAAGCCCCCCAACTTGCCGTCAGGGGAGAGGATGGGGATGTACGTGCAGGTGCGCGCGACGGCACAGAGTTCCATCTGCTCGAATAGCCGAGCACGACGATACTCGTACCTGCGAGGCAGCGCAGACATGCGGAGTTGGCGACCGTTGCCTTGAATTCGCCTGCCGGCCGTGGACTGTTGCTTGGTCAGAGGCCGGAATCGTGCCGGCCGGCCCCAGCGCCTGCAGCTGTGGTTCAGTGGGCAAGTGCCATGGCCGTGAGGTATCAGAGGCGCTGGTCAAAACCCGCTGGACCCGCTGGACGGGCCATCCCACGCCGACAGCAGCCACAGCCCTTCCCTGTTGCGGATTGGAAACTTGCTGAGCATTCCACAGCGCTGTTGGCACGAATCGTTGTCCAACAAAAAGGCGCCCATCTACCACAACCGCGCAGTGACCGGGCATGGCAAGGCTGTTTCTTTCAGCTTTTGTCCAGTGCTTTGCACAGTGGCATGAGAGACAGAGAGAGAGAGTGTGTGTGCGAACGCTTCCTTGATTTAGTTTAAAGACCCAAAGCAACTGGTGTACAACAGTTTTGCTTTGTTATTTGTCGGATTCCCGCCGACAAACACACAGACCTTGACACACTACAATATGGACAGACGCCGTCACACAATCTGTCAGAAACTGAGTTTTTGATTCTGTCAATTGCACGATGCAGCCATTAGCATCCCACAAAAGGCACAAGGGGAGGGAAACCCTCTTCACATGGCAGAAGGGTAAGTGTAGCAGCCCCCTGCTCCTCCCCTGGCCCCTCCTCTGCATGCATGTGTACGGGACACCCCCCTGTGTGACATTCCGTCTGGTTGTTGCTCCTTTACGGGGCCCTGGACGGTCACCCGTTCTTCCCTTCGCATGTTGCGTCGGGCCGCTACTTTCTGTCGGCCGCTGCGGCCGGTGCTCTTGCTGGTGTCGTTTCCGCGTTCGCGGAGCCCAGTAGTTGGCGTGTTGGGACTGTGCTGAATGTCAATGTCAATGTCCCTCAACCTTCGCCCACGGCAACAATCCCTGAACGAGGACTCGGTGGGTGCGGGTGCTGGGGACCAAAGCAGCGGCGCAGGGCACCTGGTTTCAATGGGTGGATCGCCAGGCATCAGCCCGGGCAATTCTAGGGTCTCGCCTGCCTTCTCGCAGTGGTACAGCGCCTCTTGCTCACGGGTCAGGTCCTGCATCGCGCTGCCGTCGCGCCGGTACACAAACACCGTCGGCGTGAGCTCCGACTTCGTGCGGGTGCCGTACTGCGCGAGGAACGCGTGCCAGACCTCCAACTGCGGGAGGGACATCTTGGCGACTTTGTCCAGCTGGTCTTTCTCCAGCCACTTGTAGTACTGGTGGTTGCGGAAGGAGCCGGGCTGTGGCAGTTCCTGAGAGCAGTAGGCTGCATCGGGAGGGTCACCAGCGCCGTGCCATGTGCCGAGCGCGCGCGACGCACGAAAGGCGCGAATGCAGCGAAACCCCCGTCACTGGGGGCGTTCAGTGGCGAGGCCACAGATGGGTCAAGCTTGCAATGGGGTCCAGCCGCACCTGCCACACCTCGGCCTTCGTTGCCGACGGGTTGCACAAGTGTAAAGAGCTGTGGAGGCTTCACCACATCAATGAGGCAAACCCGAACCCTCTTCCGTAACCCGTGCCCCACGGATCCCGGGTCTCTCTTTCCTTGCTCTGTTTGACTTACTGATCTTTGCGCTGGTCTAAAAGGGGGTGGGGGGGTGTTGTTGATACTTGGGATCCGCGGACCTCCCCTCAGCTTGTACTGGCCCCACTCGGGGGTTGGTGTGTGGGTGTTGGCGGGGGGGGGGGGGGGGGGTGGCACAAGGCCTTGGTGTTGGGGGGGGGGGGGTATGGGGGGCAACATTGTAAAGTCAGACCAGACATCTCTGGCCAGCAAGGACGGAACGTCCGGAAGACTGATCGTGCTTACCAGAAGCCGTCCACCAATCTGGTGCATGGGCCTGCCCCTCATTACATGGCGGTTGGCGGTTGGCGGCGGTTGGCGGTTGGCAGTTGGCAACTGGCGGTTGGTGGCGGTTGGTGGTGGTTGGCGGCGGTTGGTGGCTGGCGGTTGGTGGTTGGAGGCGGTTGGCAGTGGTTGGCAGTTGGCGGTTGGTCGCCGCTGGTGGTTGGCGGCGGTTGGTGGCTGGCGGTTGGTGGCGGTTGGCAGTTGATGGGAGTTGGCGGTTGGCGGTCCCTTGGGGCGGTCCTTCAGGGCTGTCCTTAGCAAAAAAAAAAAAATCTCGTCCCTTAAGGACCCCCCTGGGGTGGGGAGGGGGGGCAGGAATTTTTATGTTTTTCTTTCGTGTTCGAATTCTGCATGAAATCCGTGCATTTCGAGATACACAAACCCCCTGACGTTGGCCCCCAAAAGAAATTCCTGAGCCTTTCGCAACGTGGCCCCGATACCACTAATCTGTCAAAACGCCGGGGGGGGGGGGGGGTGTGACCTAATTAAAAAACAGACAGATGCAAACCAGAGGTAATGCACTCCACAGTCAGGCATAAGTGCATCTTTATTCTCTATGCCAAACCTGGTTGAACCTCAAGACACACACTGTGTCTGAAACAGAAAACAGAACATCATGTCTGACTACATTAGTCAGACAATCACAGTCAGTAGCTGTCAGTCAGACATCAGCAATCAGTGTCGGATAAAGACACCATGCATTACCGGCATGGCCGAAAAGAGCAACCCGCCGCTTGCCGGCTGGAGAAGACTCCTGGGTGGTGTGACCTAATTAAAAAACAGACAAATGCAAACCAGAGGTAACGCCGGGGGGGGGGGGGGATGACCAGGCCCGGCTGCAGCCCCCCCTGCCCCCCCGCGCCCGCCCTGAGTATGGACTGGGCTAGAGGCTGCGGCCATGGGGCTGCCGAAGCATGGAACACGACATCCGGGGCACGATACGGCCGCCGCCAAACGGGTGCCCACAACACTTAACATCGCGAGGGCGCGTTGGAGGATTTGTTGTGGCGTCCCCTCCTTTCCATCGGGGAACGGGATGGGGCTTGCGGGCACCCCTTGGGCGGTGCCCATGTGGGCGGCCTCCTTCGGATCAGCAATGCCACATACATTTGCAGCCGCAGACTGACCACATCAAAAGACGACAAAACGGACACACACAGCGTGACACGGACCTCGGGAGCTTCTCCGATGCGTTCCCCGGTGAACACTATGAGCCAAGGCAGATGTCCATTGCAGGGCTCACGACAGCCGTCGATAGCCTGTGGAGAGCATTGGAGAAAATGATGGGAGAGCATCGATCAATTCAATTCGTAAAGCACTGCAAACCGCTTGAATCATCGCAAGCTGCCCCCTACCACACGTCCGCCGGTCCAAGTTCTGAACGTAGTGACCTGCGTGGTCGATTGTGCAGGGCATATGTTTAGTGAGGCTGAAGGGGCCCCATAGTGCTCAATCGATCATGCACGAAGCAATTCAATTGATCAAATGATCCATTGATTTGATAATCAATCAATCGAATGGACAAATTGATTTCCTTGAATGATGAATCAAGCGATTGACAGACAAATGGTTGGCTCGCCAATGATTGATTAATTAATGAATCATTGAAATACTCAATAAACTAACTCGGGTTGTCTGAATACGATTTGGAGCACTTCAAGCCCCCGAACCGGTTTTCGAAATCATCACGTTTCGTTCCTTGGACACCAATCTGGCCCGTCCCTAACAGCCCCCGCCCCCCACGACATCCCTCACCATCCCCCAACATTCGTCAATCCATGATCACAAATCCGCAGTAGCTCTCAGTGCGTCTTGTGCCACACCTCGAACGAGGAACGCAACATGGCCTGGGTCACGCCCTTCGAGCAGTCCCATGACAAGACAACAGGAATGAAACGGAGGTATAAAGAATTGGTGAGCTCGTTCAATTTGGGAAAGACCACTTTCTGGACCACAGACAGTTCTTCTTGGAAATCCACCTGTGTTGAACTGCACAGGGACAAGGAAGCAAATGCGTTGTGCAGGGGAGAAAGGGAGAAGACAAGAGAGGGTAAGCACCACCCCACTCCAATGCAGCATAGCCCCCTCCCACTGCAGCATGGCCCCATGCAGATACAAGATACAACCATCAACCGTGCGGCAGCGGCCTCTTGAGGAGAAGCGGCGTCCTCACGTCCTGGTCCGGGTGCGGTGTGCACCCCATCTGGGTGGCATGGATGCAGCAAACGGCAGAACTTGCCAACCCCATCGTTGAACAACCCTGCTCCAAACATTACAATGAAAATTACCGCCACAACGCCACCCCCACAACGCACCCTGTCATGGCCATTGCAGGCCCCTTGGACCCTTTCATGCCTTTTGCTGGTTTCTCAGTCATGGCGAAAAACGGTGTTCCCAATATTGTGAATCTGTTCATCTGGGTGAGGGTTTCTGGTAGTTTTGTGGTTCCATGACAAGGACAGCCCGCCCCCCGTTCTCCCAACCTCAGGTGAGCGCTGTCCCAGGACTTGCTCAGGGCTTCCACAGTTTTTGACCCCTGGTTTCGATGGTTCGGTAACCGCCGGCGATTCCCCGCAAACAGCCCGGCAGGGGCCGCCGACCCTGTGCCTTGACAAGGTCCGGGGGCGCCACAGACTTGTACTGCGGGTGTTGGCTGCAGGCGTTCTGTGGGTACAGGAAAAGGGGATGAGGGGGCAGACCTGATGTACACGCGGACGTACTTCCAGTGCCCCAAAGGGCGGGTCACGGTCGTGGAGGACTCGCTTGACTGCGGCGCGTCGCGCAGGGCCGCCGCCGCGTCCGCGATGGCCCGCTGCCGCTCGGCGTTGCGGGCGCAGTACGTCGCGATGCGCTCGCACCACTCGTCATCGATGGACGTGTCGTCGACGCCCACGAACGTCAGCCGTTCGTTGGCCACAAGCATTTTGATGATGATCCTGCGGAAGGCCGTGCACGGCAATGCGGTCACGGACGGGGGCTGTGCACAGACTCGCGGTCGAGAAGCCGTGCGCTGGACAGGGCGGTCCACAAAGCTTCAGAGAAGTTGAAAGTGTGTGGGGGCAGGAGCCCCCGCCCCCCCCCCCCCCTACCCCAATCGTTACCTCAATCCCCAACCCTCGGGGGGCTGCTTAGTTTGTGAAACGAATCCCCCGCGAAACTAAAAGTGGCCAAAAGCACCCTTGGGGCAGCGGGATGGCCGTCCTGGGGGGATGGGGGCAGGCGGGAGGGGGGGGGGGGGGGCTTGAAGAAAAGGAGAGGGGGCGGGAGGGGCGGGTGGTGACCAAAATCGGGGTGGAGGCAGGCACCTCAGCCCCGCCACACAACATCCCAATGATTGTTTAGGGTTAGGGCCACTGAGCTGGTGGAGCCAGTAAGGTCTTGTCAACCTTATTCGGGTGTAGGCTGTGCAGCAAGCAGCTGTAAGCACGTGCGAAGCGGGGGGAAATCAGAACCCTGTTGTGGTGGTTCAGATTCTACCGAAATTTGGATGGATGATACGCATGAGTATGGAGTTGAATTACAGGCCCCTGCATGCGCAGGGGGGTCTGGCCTGCCTGGTGGCCCCAAGCCCACCCACCCACCCCGCACTCGCAATTTTCCAGCCTAATAAAAAGAAAAAGGAGTCCTGCTTTTTACGCCAACTGGACTAGGGCTGCCAGACTCCAGTGAAGCATCAACGCTGTTGGTTACACGCCAACTGCCAAGGGACTCTTGTTGAGCCTGGCTTCTAATTCGATGGTCGGAGGTCAAACCCTCGCACATAAAACATACCATTTGACGGGTTTGGCACCGACGTACTTGATCTGTACCATGAGAGACACAGGCGCATCATCGCTCTAAGTGCCGCTTACCAGTTGCGCCATAGGGTTCACTACTTTCTGTGTGTGTTAACACCCCCCCGCCCAATTTAGTACCCCCCAAAATTTAGTATCCCTGCCAAAATTAGTGCCCCCTTGCCCTATTAAGCAGTCTGCCAAAACCAGTACCCCCTTGAGCCTCGTACAAGCAAATGAAATATGAAGAATTCGAGGTTACACTTTCAGCACAACTGCACAGGTCATTTGAACACTGCAGTCAATCAATGTCTTGCTCCTCTGAAGATGTCTCAGAAGGTTCATGAGACAAGCTTTTGCTCCCGTTGCTGCCAACATGCCCAGCGCCCATCACATGGCTGCAAACAGCGGCCCGAAGAGCACTGAAGGCTGCCGTCTCGTGCCTTGCAGAAAAGTCCTCTACTGCAGACGCAATCAGATCCTGGAGAACGCAGACTCCACCCGTGACTCCTCATCACATTCTGTACAACACCTGGCAGCCACGACGGTCAAAGGGTTGCCACTGAGATTCAGACTCTTCAGGCAATTATGTCCCCCGACAATGGCCTCCATGGCAACGATGTGCTCCAGTTCCACGTTGTTGTATGAGAGGTCCACGTGCTGTAGGAAGAGAAGCAGGGGCGGCCGTGTGAAGGTGACGGGGAGGGGTCTGCAGTGGGGAGGGGTGCACTGCTGCAGAGTCTGCAGTGCGGCGGTATCACAGACAGACAGGCAGGCGGATCGGTGGGTGGGCCATCATTTAGGGCTCACTGGCCGGTTCTATTGACTGAACGTCCTCGCGAGAGACACCTTCGCTCATTAGTCCATAGACTCTAGTGCAGCACATTGCTGCTATACAAACTCTTCAAAATTCATATTGCTGCTGTGCTGGGCGGACACGGGTGCCATACTTGACCTCTGGGGACAGGGGAGGGGGGTTACTGGTGGTTCATGTCCGGCAAGTAACCACTGCAACTATCATGAAGGATGAGCAGTTCGCTCAAGCGAAGTGCAGGCATGCGCGCATCGGCGGATGCTTATCAAGATGCCGAGATGATGATAGAAAGACACACACATACACACACACACACACACACACACACACACAATTTGTGAAAGCACAGCACAAAGCGTTTTTGGCTGAGTGAAAATCCTCGTCAGTTGGTCATCAGACAAGACAAACAGAGCATGTCCGACGCCAATAGGCGCCTTTCTGCACACACACACACACACACACACACACACACACACACACGATTGAAGCGAGATGAACAGGCTTGAAGCGAGATGAACAGGCGTGACAAACAGAGCACTGCACTGGTCGCTAACGAATCTCATCAGGCCAAAAGAAAGTAGAAGAAAGAGGCGAAAAGCATGCAGCTAGGCGCCTTTCTGCAGTATAACAGGTACACGGCCAGTAGGCACCAGCGGTTGGGGCCGTCCACTTTCAGTGTCCACCCGTGCAAGCAGGAAAACAACGGGTAAGCCAGTGCCTGTGCTCCAGCCCAGTCCCTCCCCTGCCCCCTCCCCGCTGGACCCTGCCCCGCACTCCCTGCAACGCCCGGACGATTCGGAAACTGGAGCTTGCAAGACCCACCCGTCACCGGGGGGACACACACGCTGCGTCGGAGCAGCTCTGGCGGCGCACCATGTCTAGTGCTTGCCAGTCGTAATTCCATACCACCTCGTACGCCCCAAGTTCCATACATCCCTTTGGCGTCCAGGATGTGTATCTTCCTCCCTCCCAGTGTGCATTCCTCCTAAGCCACTGCTGGATGTGGCTAATCACGACACATTTCTTCCCCGGCAACTGGTATGAAATTGAATACACCGCCTTTACTGTTGCCTGCAAAAAATGTGGCTCTGTGCCGAAGGCTCTGTGCAGTGCACGGTGCATTCCCCGCATGTTGTCTCCCCGCCCGTAACCAGACAGGACGGCTGTTTGGAGCCCGGCCAGCGCGCTGACAATTTGCCCCGACCACGTACGCACCCAGGGTGTTCCGTTCACCAATGCGCCTATAAATATTCCACTGAGGTATCTTTTATAGGCATGTTTTGGGGACATGAGGGATGGACCGAGGCGCAAACTCCAGTCATCCGTTAGTGTTGTAGGCTGGATGTGGTTAAGTCCTCCCCCAGCACCTCCCAGAGCTATGCAGAAGCCCATGCATGTGATCACTGGCCCCAGGTAGGTCCCTTGACACATACCTTGTTTATCTGCACAGGCACATTCCATGTTTTTTTCCAAAACTGATTTTACGAGCCCCACTAGTTCTTTACAGTCAGACGGGTCAACATCGGATGCAACAAGAATGTTGCCACGGAACTGGCACATTGCGACCTTCCATTTGCCCAACCAGTATATGTACCCCTCCGGGGACACTGTCAATGCACCCAAGCAGCGGAACTCTTGTCTACCCGTGTATGCTGCCCAAATGGAATGCAAATCTGCACTTTGTGCCGAGAAGCTCCCGCCCATTGGGATGCATTTGTCGCGGCTCCACAGCTGTCCCACCGCCCAGCACTTGTTGCTTTTTTGCAATATGAATGAAACTTACCTGCTGAGCTCCTAATGCACAATATATCTGAACTGTTTATTTGTGCCCATCCCCGGCGCGTCCAAAGCAGAAAAGGAATGATGAACGCTCCAAGTCACTTCGGCCATCCGCCACCGCCTACGCTTGGTGAGAAACTGTATCCCTTCGGACATGTGCTTGTCAACCCAACCTAGCTGAATCTTGTTAAACTGTTCCTTACAGTCAAGTTTGGTTACCGATTTCATGCCCTGTTGGTTCACCCACTCCAGCCAACTCGCCACATCATTAACCTTCAAAACTTGGAAGCTATTCGGAATCTCATTGATCAAGTGTTTCAGGAAACATGTGTAAGCTCGCGCCGCTGTACGTACGCCAGTTGCGCTTCCGGATTTGCGATTCTAGATATGCGGCATTGGGTCTCCAGAGCCACATCTGCTTTTTCAAACTTTTTGCTTTACCGATAATGTACAGCACACAAAACCGTGCCCGTGGATTCGCATTCCAACCGTGTTCCTTAATGAGTTTTACAGCCTCAGCCACGATTTCCTCTGGTGTCGCGTCCTCTGATATATATTTCGCAGCACGCAGGATTTGTTCCGTTTGTCGCCACAGCCAGTTTTTGCAAAAAGCCCACAACTCCCCTACTCCCTTATCAACAATCCTGACGTACCGGTGTTTTGATATGGTGTGCACTGTGCGGCACACTGTGTGGAGGAGGGTACCCCTTCCTGAGAATAACCCCTTGGGCAAGAGGGAGTCAAGATCTGTGACCGTCCCCTGCACTTGAGAAGCAAATCGCTCCAAAGCGGAGACAACCGCTTTCCGTGCCTGCTTGCCTGTGACGGGCAATCAACAATCCTGCGTACAGGTGTTTTGATATGGTGTGCACTGTGCAGCGCACTGTGTGGAGGAGGGTACCCCTTGCTGAGAATAACCCCTTGGGCAAGAGGGAGTCAAGATCTGGGACCATCCCCTGCACTTGAGAAGCAAATCGCTCCAGAGCGGAGACAGCCGTTTTCCGTGCTTGCCTGCCTATGACGGCCAGTGGTTTGCCAAGGGGGGAGGAAACACACTGCACCAAATCAGGACAAATCATGTAACTCAGACTGGGACAGAAAACTGCCTGAAAGTGAAAAGGCACACAATTGTTTGAGCACAAACAAGGGATCTTTCGGCGGCAAGCAGGCACCCGTAAGGTCGGAGACAGAAATGGGGGTCAACGCTATACATCCATCGGTCATGCGCACCGTACAATAATTTTCAAGGTGCACCATCTGGTGGCATGTACAATCTGGTTTCGTCTTGTGCAGGTCATCTTTTCTGATCGGTCTGGAGAACTCTACAGCCAAATTATGGGGGCTTTATCTCACCACCCGAATCAATTTCATCAATGCTTGTTTTTCCCACGCCTTTGTGTTGGTTGATTTAACGATCTTCCTGGCTACCCTGTAAACAGATGTCTTCTGATCAGGGGTTAAATTTGGGATCACAGTGTTGCCAGCAATGTGAATAGAGATGCTTAGGCCCCTCCCCAGCAGCTCTAGCTCTGTGTGTAAACACTTTCTCCTGGCGTGATCACCATTGCCCCATGCCTCCCTAATATCATGAAGGAGACGCAGAACCTTCAGGTTCAACCAACCCCTGTTTTTTCCCGCCTCTTCCCTATCAGGGATGCCTAGCACAACATCATTCAGGGCCCATCGCCTAAAAACATACCACCACCACCTCTCCTTGACTGCCGCCCACCAGCTGTCTGTGACGCACTCCAACGGGGCTATTCCCCAATCTTCCAGATTGCTGCATGACATAAATTCATGAAGGGTTGCCTCATCTGTCTGTGCAAGGGCGTCATTCATATGCTTCCTTAGCCTCTATATCGGGGCAGACGTGGTGATACCGATATATACAACATTGTAATACAAATGGTACACGGCGTATATGCAATATGCGGGGGGGGGGGGGGTGCAGCACACGTGCCAGTCACCTGTAAACGCTAGCCGACGGATCTCTCGTAGGCTTTTGCTGTATCTCCACGGCAGAAAGCGGGTGCGCTCCTGTAACAGTTGTCCCCACTTCCCTGAACTCCATTCACGTAATGTTGTGCGCACCTGACGAGTCAATGCCCTCAAAATGCCCGTACTGTGGGGAGGAGTAACATCAGGAAAGAAGGATCGAAGCGCCGTGCTCATGGAACAGCAAACTCATACGAAAGCATTGCATGATAGCCCTATCGGCCTGTGCAGTGCAATGTAAATGAATGGGCCCGGCAACCCCTTTTTTGATGGTCCCTATTCTCTTAACATCTGGGTTGGCCTGCATGAGCTCACTGCAAAGACAATCACGGACCCAGAACCAAATGTGCTCAAAGCTATGCGGTAAGTTATTTGAAACTAACTTGTGTCTGACGTCAGCATTGCGCGACTGCATGTGGAGAGCTGTTTAATCTGTCGTCATGACGCTCTCCTGAACAACGCGGAAAATTGCACGCCGTGACGCAAAATACCGCGGAATACCGTGGACAACGTGTGTAGGACCTTTCGGGCGATATAATCTGGGACTGTTTGTATATGTGGATCACCCTTGGTAGTCAACAAAACGGAGGTCGGAAGAATGCTTGGTGCAATGTCCTGGGAGTAATCATACTCCGCAAAAGAAACTTCACCACGTTGATCAAACACAGAGTTAATTGCTGCAAAGCTTTTGCACAAATTGGCATGTGAGTCACTATTGTGTGTGTAATGGAGCGGGTGGTATGTGTTCTCGTGGAGTGACCCTCCGCACTTTGTTGTAGTGTGTAGGATCACTGTATCCAGGCCCAGCCTTTGCTGTACGGACAGCATCCTGCACTGTTTCCGCAGCCGGTGGGTCGGCTGAAGAACACCGAACGAGTACAGGGTCTCCCTGTGTGTCGCTCGGCACCCTCTCTTGTCTGTTCAGTGGGTCACCGGTAGGATTAATCACTTTAATTGCACCGCAGGTAAATTGGTGAACGCCCTCGGCGGCATGCGGCTCTTTGTCAGGATGGCACGAATGCCCCCAGCTTTCTCCTCGGTGAGGTCACACTCTGTAGCCACCGCCGTTGCTGTTGCTGCCATTTCCAGACCACAATGCTTGTCAACCCACCACGACAAACGAAAATCGCAGGACTCTGTCCATTCCCGTAACAACAAATCCATTGCCTGGTCACTTCAAGCGCTTTTTGGTGTTGGTTCCATGAGGAGCCAGGGCTCATCCCCTGCTGGTTTGTTCTTCATAATGTTATGCACCGGTGAGGATGGGGCACTTGCAGGACTTGCTTGCTGGCTTGCTGACTGGCTACTCCTCGTCGCCTTCTCTGGCATTTTTGGCGGGCCTATGGCTGCAAATGTGTCGGATCCCGGTGTCGACGACTCCGTTGCCCCCGTCTTCCCGTGTCTCCTCTTGACACGAGCTGCAGGGCCTCCGCTGTCCTTGTCATCCCCGTCATTTGCTTGTTTCGTCCCTGTGACTGTTGAGCGCTCCATATCGGTATCACCTTTTAATGGGGATACCTGGCTCCGTGTCTCTTCTTCTTCCATCGGAAACGATTCAAACTCTGATCAAGGTAACGCAGCATTTGCCGCATCCTTAACGGTGGCGAATTCGGCGTCAACCCATTCCTCGGGCCTCGTGAACTGACTACTTTCCAATACCTCAACACGCTTTGAAAGGGATTCTGCGAGGGCCGCCGTTTCTTTGGATTTGACAATCGCCAGATTGGCCTCTGCCTGTTGCCATTTAATAAGCATTGACATTTGCTCCCCCAGGCTGTCAACTGTCGTCTGTAGCTTGTCCACATTTGCGACGCTTTTCTTAATGCCTTTCATTTCCTCTTGCAGGCTTGCAATGGCCGTAGTGTTCACTGCGGCTGTCGCAGGAGCCCTTTTCCAACACTCTTTCAAGTCATGGCCTTTGACCCCACACCACATGCATATGTCCTTCCACTTATCATCATGTTGATCTGGTGGAAAGCTCACAGGGGGATCCACACACACAGATCGACCGACCGACCGACAGGCAGGCAGGCAGGCAGGCACGCAGGCCGGCACGCAGGCAGGCAGGCAGATATGCCATGAAGGCTGAGTAAAGGGGACTACTTGCGCCGCGCGCACAACGCTACTTTTGTGGTGAGTACACCCGGAGCGTCCTGATTTTTACCCCTCCTAAAATGGCAGCTTATGAGAGCAAACACTTTGGCCAGAAAAATTGTATCACCACCCCTCCTGCCCCCTTCCTCCTACACCTGACGACGCAGGGGAATGGGCGGGTGGTATGAGGAGGATGGCGGCACCATCAAGAACGGAGTAGGCTTGAGGTGGTATGCGGTCCCTTGTCACTCGGTGGCAGGGGCTTTCGATTGCCACCCTCCCACACATTGGCGAATGGGAGGCCAAAGGAACCAAGCGTCCAGTCTGGGCTGCACGGTTGGGGCCACTGAAGGGGAGAACCTGGGCACCCATCCGCAATTCCCCGACCTGCGGTAGGAGCCCATATGTCAGAATCGTTTCCAAGCTCTCCCACACGCCCCCAACCCATCAGCGCTGAGTACCACGATCCGGTCAGGAAGGCGGTTCCAGTGTGTTGCACAACTTGACACGGGTGCGCAGGATACAAAAACATTATCACCAACGCCTCTTGCCAGGGAGTTCAGTACGTACATGCCGCACCCGGTTTGCTGCCCCACAGCGCTGACAAGCGCCGTGTGTCAGGGAAGTGCCTCCAATTAAAGTCATCTCATTGCCTGCAACGCTTTCCACAGGCTTCACCCACACTGTCTGCCTGTCTGTCTGTCTGTCTGTCTGTCTGTCTGTCTGTTTGTATCGACCGGCACACGTAGGGGGAGCACCTGACGCACGCGGCGCAGCTAATTGGCGACATCTATGGGAAAGGTGTTGTGCTGTCGTTGGAATTTGTCCTCTCGTGCAAGAGCGTCTCTGCGGATGCATTTAAAAAGGGCCAAGGGATTATGAAGTGGGTGCCAACTTTGATTGTGCACAATCAAGAGCACTGGTGTGCCAGCTGATTTGAGTTCTTAGGAATGAATTGTTTACATTGATTAACCCAAGCCACTGCAAAAAAAATTTTTGGTAGAGAATGGGACAATTGTCCCTCCACTCACATGCATTGCTTCAATGCCCCTTGGGGCCCATCATGCCGGCGCCATACATGCATGCAGCAGGGTCATAGGACAGAGGGCACAACCTCCAGCGTGGTTTGGATACTGACGAACTCGAGTATGGCGTAGACCCCGTTTGACCCCATGAAATTGCGGCTCAGGTCGATAGAATTCAGCGCCAGTTGTTCTGAATGCAAGGGACAGGCTCAGAGAGGCCCTTTGAGCAAAGGGAAGGTGGATCGGGGAACAAATAACACAACATCAACCCCTCCACCATGGGACCCCTCGGGATTGGACGTAGACTACAGCCCCCTAACTAATTGTTGGCTGGAGGCCCCTTGGGGGGGGGGGGGGGTCCGAAAGAGGCGATTGGGGGGGAGGGTCCAGGAGGGGTGCTTTGGGGGGGGGGGATTACATGCCCCCCAGGCCAAGCGTTGGTTAATCACAGGCTCCCCTCCCCCTAACCATACCATCGCTCTCAACCTACTAGCCCCAACCTTTGCAGCTAGCTGGTTCAGCCATGCCAGCCATGTTGGTTAGACTGAACAAGACCTTCAAAATTTTTGGTTCATGGCTTGCCTTTGCTACATCATTGCGCTCCATTTTGGACCCCAGCACTAACTCTAACCCCAGCCTAGGGTTAGGGCTAGGGCTAGAGGTAGGGGTAGGGGTAGGGGTAGGACGAGGCTTTGGGTGGGGTGGGTTTCAGGGTCAGGGTTGGGGTTAAAGGTAGTGTTGATGCAAAGAGCAGTGCACTGTGGCTCATCGTAGCTTGCTTGTTTGCCTTCAGATATGTTGTTCCTCAGCCTCCCCTAAGCTCTTCAATTTGTCCTCACGGGAGTTGGTGCTGGCCCACGTGGGGACGGGGTGTGGGTTGCAATTTGTGCGTGTCAGGCGTGCTACCCAGGCAGTGACTGCGCCTAGCCCCTGTGAAGGGTGAGTCGGGGTGGGTGATAGGTAGGGCAGCCTTCGCCATGGTAAATTTCATGAAGTGCAGTTCATACCAACGAGGCACAGTCAGTTGTGGCGGAGGGTGGGTGACGGAGTGCCCCACCTGTGCGCCAATGCCTGTCGGCCGGAGGCCCCCGGGGGGGGGGGGGGGGGTCAACGTCCTAGGGCCTGTGGGGTCACCCTCGCTATGGGATACAGATGCGTGTGCACGACCGGTACTGTTCAGCACAAAGCAGAGGTGCAAAGCAAAAGTCGAAGAAAAAAGCTCTTCAATGACATGTCATAGGCGCCTTTCGCTGTAGCAAACAAGATGGCATAGAGTGCACAGGTGTTCACTACACCTAAAGTCCTATAAACTGTCAATCTGGTTGACGGTCGTTAGCAGAAAGTGCCGCCGAACGTCTTGACCATGCTTCAAACGTCAAACAGCAGGGACCCCCCTCCCCCCTTCCCTGCCGTCCACTCATGAACTACAACCCAGTTGCCAGCGGATTTTGTGCAATTGAAGTGATGTTGGGGGGGGGGGGGGGGATGGTGAACAACAACCCTTCAATTTAGTAACTTTTCCGGATCCCTGCCCCAATACAGCTTTGGGAGCCCTGTTAACCCTTCGATACAACAGTGCTTCTCACACTGACAAGCGTTTCCCCAACCAACATAAAGTGAGAAGAAGCTGCACAATAGGGAGGGCGGCATTGACACACCGAAAATCTCTTGCATTTGGAAATGGACTAGGAAGGCCAACAATTGCGCCTCCTCATCTAAGCCTGTGGTTGATTGGCGAAATTTTCAGCCCTTTGTGACGGGCTTTGCAAGACGCAAACCGATGGCATTTGGACTGAAGAAGAATGTCCAGTGTGCACCTTAGTGTCTCCCCCCATTTCAATGCATCCCTGCTGGGCAGGAGGCTGTTTTGCGTGGGAGAAGTTGTCTGATGCAGGGGAAGAATCAGGGGTCAGCATTCAATGCCATAGTGACACTGCACTGTTTGAAACAACAGGTAGTTTTGTTCATGCAACACGGCTTGGGTGGGTACAGGAAAAGATGAGCAGTGACGCAGCGCGGGAAGCCCCCCTCTCCATGTGCCGAGCCCAATACCATCTCCAACCGCCTTCGTCACGGCCACCAACATCCTGCTCTGGACCCCATCCCCTTCCAGTGCATCCTTGCCCCTGCCTGCGTCTTGCATATCACGGCCCTTCCGGTCTGTGTTTTACACCCGCTGCTGCGCTGATCATGCACGCCACACACCCTACCATTAACTGGCACCCACACAACACCTACACTCTTCTGAATTTTCCTGAACCCCCCCAAACACACACCCCGTACCCAATCCTTTCATCCGAGACAAAACACCCCCAAGTCTTCACAGTACCAGACCCCGTCCCCTCTGCTCATGCACCAGATCCCTTCACACACATAAATATACCTGGCGGTGTCAGGGAATCGAAGGTGTTCAGAAGGCCGGAATTAGGTTTGCAGCCCTTCTGCTTGCAAACGCGGGTGTACAGGCGCCGCAGCAGCCCCCCACCGCTCGTGTCGCCCGTGTCCATCAGCCCTGCAGGGCTGGCATTGCTCTGGAACTCCTTGGCCCACCCAACCACACACCCAAGAGAGGGTGCCGACACGGCCACGGGCTGCGATTGCATAGCGGCGATGGCACGCTACATCGATGCCTCTACAACAACAGTTCCCTGTGCCCAACGGCAAGGACGCTGAGTCGTAATCAAACGGAAGGAGGGCTCAGACTGCAACGCACAACTGAAACTCAGCAAACCATATGTCCTACAGCTTCCCACCGGGGCTTCAAAGATGAACAAAGGGCAGCTAGATGTGCCAAGCTCGCCTACTATCTACGCCCCGCCTGCCCTGTTGCCGTTGCTCAGTGCTGGGAGAACAAGATCGCAGGCAATCTTTCCTTCAGTCCATGGTAACACAAGTGGCTGTGCTCGTGCTGGTGCTCTTTCCTGCTGTTGTTCTGCTCGTCGTTTGCCAGCCATTCTCTACTTCGGGTGTGCCCTACCGGCTGGAGTATGACCAAACATGCACTGCACCAAGGGCGGTCCGGCAGCCTTCGGGGCCAGAGCATAAGCGCTGTTGCCCTTTTCCCAACCTCTGATTCTGTCCGCCTTTTAACTCCCTTCAATGACGGGCCAATAACTAAGCTATTGGACTACCATTGTTGCCGCAACTCAGCTGGAGGCGAGAAAGTGTCTCCTGGAGGAGTATTTGCCCGGCGCGTGCTCGGTGCGCTACTTTTTTTCTTATTTCTTGACGCTCAAGGTGTCATTGACTGTACTCGGGAGAACTCCGGATAGTAGAAGGTCCATTTATGTACAATACAGGTGCACCCAGAAACTGGGTGCACCTGAGGCCCCAGCAACGTTCCGTCATAACATGTATTGATGCTTCATACAGTAGTGCAGCCGCTCTACCACGCCTGACAGGCATTCATTCTAACTTGAGGTGTGAGGCGTGCTCGGCGCGCTACTTTTGTATTAACTATCCCAACCCCGCATTTACCCTTCCCTTGAGAAGCCTCCCAAGTGGACCAGAGTGGACTGCAAACCTTCCCTACAAAGCACGCTACATAAGGCGAACTAGCTGAATTCAACACCAATGTGTATCCATCATGTATTGCTTAACAAACAATTTGATCCCCACAAGTGTGGGGATCAATACATTCATCGCAATAATGCTCCTAGCACTCACCACAAGCTTGTGATGGGCGACCCCTAGCATGGTGCACAGCCCAAGCCTTTTGATACTCAGTTGCTAGGCAATGACGACCATCCACCTCTACTTGACCCCATCCCTGGCTGAACCATTAGAGGGTGCTGAAATTGCACCGTGCGTAATGCACACGTCAACGGAACTAATGTTTTGGTGTACGTACACCCTTTTTGGAGGTAGGCAGGTACGTAGTGGCCTCAGGGGTTTGCATGCAACAACGGTCTCCTCCACTCCAAAGACATCATACCTCGGGTGTTGATGGTTGCTACTGCCCACAACCCTTGCGAGTGAGGTTGTATCCTTGTGATAGAAAAAGGGGCCACGGTTCTCATGGCTCAAGGAAGACTTGGCATGCGAGATGGGGTGTGTGAGGCGGTCCAGTGGGCAATCTGAATAAGCTCAAAATGGCTAGAACGTTCATATTGGATTGCCACACAGTCTAGGGTGGTTGATGGGCCCACAATAGTGGCGGGCACACGCTTGTTCGTACCTTGCCCCCCCCCCCCCCCGTCTCCTCCCCAATGTTGTGGCGGTTCCCCCCCATGGGGGAGGGGACGGTCATGAATTGACTGTTCCCCCCCTTGGGCCATGAAGCAACGGATATAGAGGAGTCCTGCTACACTTTTGGCTTCCTCACATGGTGGAGCCACCTGACCACATTGAGCCCACAGCTTTTCTCAATTTTGGCTCAGATCGCCCGGGCCATCTGTGTGAGGTTGCTTTGCCAGTGGCTTCCGATGTCCAATGGATCAGAAAGCCAAGTGTCATCCCATCGCCAGACGTCCTCTACGTTGCAGCGGTCATCCCGAGCTCATCGGAATGAAACGGCGGTGGGGCTCGGCGGCGGTCCTCGGCCGAAAAACTCGGCGGCGATTTCGGCCGGCCGAGACCGCCGCTGAGGATTTCGGCGGAAAATTTGGCCGACACCGCCGGCCGGGTAGGTTCCGGCGGTTCGGCCGGCCGGCCGAACCGCCGGCCGCCTTTTGTGCGCACCGCGTTATGTGTGTACCGCCTTGCCTGTGGCCCCTTAAATAACATGACTCCTCAGGCCGCCTTTTGTGTGCACCGCCTTGTGTGGGCACTGCAGTCTGTGTGTACCGCCTTGCCTGTGGCCCCTTAAATAGCATGACTCCTGCGGTGGCCACAGGCCGCCTTTTGTGTGCACCGCCTTGTGTAGGCACCGCCTTCTGTGTGTACCGCCTTGCCTGTGGCCCCTGAAATAACATGACTCCTGCGGTGGCCACAGGCCGCCTTTTGTGTGCACCATCTTGTGTAGGCACCGCCTTCTGTGTGTACCGCCTTGCCTATGGCCCCTTAAATAACATGACTCCTGCGGTGGCCACAGGCCGTCTTTTGTGTGCACCGCGTTCTATGTGCACCGCCTTGCCTGTGGCCCCTTAAATAACATGACTCCTGTGATGGCCACAGGCCGCCTTTTGTGTGTACCGCCTTGCCTGTGGCCCCTTAAATAACATGACTCCTGCGGTGGCTATAGACCACCTTTTGTGTGCACCACCTCCAAGGACCCTTGCATTCTCGGTCCCCAATGGGTGAAGGTGGGTGAAAAAAAAGGGTGCGCAACCCGGGGATCCTTGGGGGGTGGTGGGGGGGGGGGGGGGGGTGCGTCGGAACGGCCCGGCCGGAGCGCCGGCCGGGTAGGTTCCGGTGGTCCGGCCGGCCGAATCGGCCGGCCGACACCGCCGCCGAGCCGAACCGCCGGAACCTAACCAGCCGAGCCGAACCGCCGCCGAGGGTACCGCCGGTTCATTCCGTCCAACCGTCATCCCGTTCTACACAAGCCATCGCTCCTCGTGGGGCTTTCCACTGGACCTTGAAGTTTTGGCGAGTGCACAGAAAGCAGGTCAAGACTAGGTCAAGACTGTAACATCCTCCTCCCGCCCCTGGAAATTGTTGAGGTACATGAGGGGCGTATCTGAGAGTGACACGTGACTGGTTGGTTGACCAGGTTGACCAGGTTGACCAGGTGCTGCATGTGGGGTGCCCCTTTGCATGGTGCTGTCCCCATCTTCTGGGCATAATTGCTCCCGGATGTAGTGGATTTGTACGTGACCTGTTCATTCAATTATCTCAGGCACTGGGCAAACGGTCACATTTTGTGCCCTTAGTGGGCCATACAATGCCAGCGCAGACGTATTGGGGTGTTGTCCCGTGTCCTCCCGAAGATGATTTGCCTGGCCTGAAGCTTGCATCTTTGTTGTGTTTGGTTAAGGGGGGTGGTGGACATGTGGTGCCTCATGCTAGGCTTTCCCTTTACCCCTGGCAAAAGTTGCCAGCGACTGGCACCGTTCAGCCCTTTTACCTGACACACTGAGATTGTTAGCGCACTTTGGGTGGGGTAGGTTACAGGTCACTAATGTGGTCCTTCCCACCAACCATGGCTTAAGATATTGGACCTGAGGATTGAAAAACCCTGGTGGGTACTGGTTTCAGCAATCAGTCCACACAACCATACAGTGTGAGTCAGCGTGAGGAGGGGCTTTGGGGAACAGGGTAAGGTGTCGGAAAATCGTGGACGGCCACCCAATTTCCGGGAGGTGAATGGAGTCTTTTCTCAGCGGTACACATTCAAGAACACCTAGTACTGGTGATATACCACCCGCTCATAGAACTGCGTCGCTCTTCCTGGGCAACGTCGTTTGGGGGGCAAATGTGGTCACATAAGCTCTTCTGCATTGGGTTGGGGCTCCCTCAATTATCCACAACAACAATGACTTAAGCCATTTGCTACCCCAAAATACTCTCTGGTTTCCATTGCACACACACTGCACATGCCACACACCCCTCCTAGGAGTGCTGGATAATGGCACCGGTGAGGGAAGGGGCAGCACCAGTGGGTTGACAGGGTCCTAGAGAGGCTGACACTGGCACACTTACCACTCAACACGTGCCTAAAGCCTCTTCAGTGCTGTGCACACAATCCACAGTTGCCAAAAGGTCCACACTGGTCACCCTTAAAGCGAACCCGCTCAAGTATAGGACACAGCACTTCCACTGTGCGTTCGCAGAAAGTGCAATTCAATAAGTCAGTGATAGTGGATCAGTTGGTCACCGACAGCAGTCGTCTAGTAACTGCCAGCTGGCGTTTGACTGGAGTGGGTTGGCCAACAAACAGCTGTGACACATAGGGAGCTGTCCTTGAAGACACTTTCTCGGTTAACCACACACAGTTTTCTTGGGAAAGCCCCGCCATCTTTGAGGGAGAGGGTGCGCATGGGTGTGCATGGGGCCAACGCAACAAATTTGCCAGTTTTCTCAAAATACCACCCGGCACTGCTGTTCTTAAGGTGCAATGACTGACATGAGTACAAAGATGAAGGGGTTGTCATTTCCACAGTGGAAGTGGTTGTACCGTACACTGAGACAAATAGACCCGATGTTTTATCCACATGCTTCGAATTTGTCATTTTGATTCGCTGTGAGACCAGTTTGTTGAAGAATACTTTGCCTGGGCATCACGCAAGCGCCAACAGATCAGCACACGCCGTCGGTTGATCGCTGACCGCCCTCAATGAGCCACCAAACAATCTCAGTTCCGCACCAACCGCTGTTGATTGCATCAATCTGTGATGTCTTTTCCTGAGTAAAGAACCCCGTGCCGAAGGACAGCCCTGAAATGAGGACCCTGAAAGCCTCAGGTTGCCCCACAAGCATCAGGCAACAAAACAGTGTCGAATGGCAGCCCCCATCGCCAGCGCCACAGCGCACAAACAGAAGAACAGACGCACGTGCGCACCCAGGCAAGCACCAGAAGACGAAGCAGTGAGTACTGGGCAAAGCTGAGTGTAAATAGCCTTTGTTAATTGCTGCAAAATTGTGCATCGTAAAGTGTTGAACCACAGTCACAACGAAATGAAAGCGGCAACACGATGGTGTATGGGTAGCACATCCACCATCTCTGCATCTCTGCATATATAATTTTCCAGCTCTCCAAGATCAGTCCACAGCAACTCTGCGGCTCTATGCTTCATTGCAACCTGCACATTACATGACGACATGATTAGCATGTCATCCAAGTGCACCTCCGTGCAGGTTGTGCACATCAGGGCCAATCTTATGGAGCGATGCGAGATACTGGGCTTATACAAAAACTCTGTAACATTTTATTTCACCACCTCTTCTGCGGAACGATGGCTAGCAGCGCAAGACCTTAGCGCATGTGCTGCCACAAGCGGCATGAACGGTTGAATTGCAGGCAAATAGTGACATTAAAAGTGGAACAAACGATCTGGGCTTATGCAGGCAGGAGATTGCCTTTGAAAGCCCAGAGCCCCCATCATTAATGATGGACGCAACATGCGTCGCGCGACCTCAGAGTCAACATCTGCAATTCGCCGTTTACTTTCATTGGCAACCACATGGTTTCATAGCACCGGCTCTCCTGGGCGCAAAATTCAAATCATTTGCCCTTAGTGTTCTTTTGCACTGCGGTCGTGACCATTGAAGACAAGCCACTTGATTCAAGCAAAAGTAATTTTGCTTCTACACTTCAGGAGCTTTTTTGATGCTCCACTTATTCATAACCTATTCATAACTGCAATCGACACCCAATTGCACAAACACAATTGGAATGCCAAACGTAGTTTTGGATACAAATCAGTGCCGAAGCCAAGGGCCTACTTGAACAAAGCAGACAGATACTTGCCCAAGGAGGCCATGAAGTCCTTGACCGCTTTCTGGTTCAAGAAGCCATGCTGCAGCAACATGGCACCCAACACGACGGATGCTAGGTACACAAAGAAAAACCAGGCTGGCCAGCCCGTCCACCCAAACTCCTGCCACAGGGCACTGAACACCTTCTGGGCCACCACCTTCTTGTAGAACAGCTGCCCAAGAGGTCCATGGATAACAAAGATGGGGAAGCTGATGCCACCCAAATAAGTGAGCCAGCTGGCAGCCATGAGCTCATTCAGACGATAAGCGCCGGAGCCATAAACGGTTTGACGGTGGAGTGCCAAGAGGAACATAATGAAGAGGGGGATAAACAAGACACTGCGGGTGAGCGCATCATTCAAAGGCAAGACGTCATACGCGCGGGCCACTAGCACAGCCAGCATTGCCAACAAGGGGAGAACTGGGCTGGACGCAACGCCGGCAGCTGAGGGCTTCTCCTCACCATCGATGCCATCCAGCATCACGAATCGAACAGCCACGGCACCCATGAGCATCTCGATGAGGGCATACGCAGGGTTGAACCGGATGGTGTTCCAGAACGAGATGTTGGGATGTGTGCGGGCGTTCAATCGCCCCTCCATGATGCTCCAGCAGTCCAGATCGTAGGTGTAGGCAAGCCTGGCCAACAGCAGCGAACCTGTCAGGGCAGCCATACAAAGGGTCAGTCCCTTTTTGTTCAGCTTGGCAATGGCAGTGATTGCCGCTGGCATGGGAATGTAAGCGAAGGTCATGGCGGAAAGAAACCACATCGGTGCGTTCCAGACCTCGGCGTGCATCGGGAACCAGGCCTGTGTCAACGTGAAGCTCATCACACCATTAATAGCGGTTGCTGTCACTCCGTTGTAATACCAGTCAGCCCACGCAAACATGGGCAGGAACAGGACCGTGACCAAGAAATGAAGGTGGTAGTATCCCAGAATTTTTGTGATGATGTACGTGCTTGCAGGTGCCAATCGGGGCGACGGCTCAAGCTTCCCGACTTCGGTAGCGGTGTATGCTGCCACGTACCCCGAGATCACGAAGAAGGCCCCCACGACGACATTGATCTGCTGACACAACCGCAGCAACAGCTCGTTCTTCGTGGCGACCTGGATGAAGTGCCCTACGACGATGTAGCTGATCAGGAAGAAGCGGACGGTGTCGAGGGCGGGAATGTGCGGCCTTTTGGCCTTGGGTGCTGGAGCAGGGGTGACAAGCGGAGCCTTCTCCTCCGCCTTAATGTTGATAGCAGTCTGCTCTTGCGCCATCGTTGTGCCCTGAAGCAATACTGAGATAAAACAGAGGCATGGCAGCAATCAGTATGACACGCAGCGTTCCGAGAGGCAGACGCACAGTCAGTCGCAACAGGAGGGTGGCCATGTCCATTTCTTGAACCGTAGTTCAGGACAGCCTTTACAGAATGCTTGACACCGGTCAGTATTTCGGGGCATGAGCTCCATTTCTAGGGACCACACGCCAACATGCTAGCGCCCAGCTACCCCCCCACCCCCTTGCATAATGCACCAATAAAAGCAAGCGGTTGCTCATATTCAGGGACAAGTGGCATCAATAATTGATCAGTGTTGTCTTCAAATGAACAGGTCGAAGGGGGAAACATAACTACACACGCCATTCAACAGACACGGAGATATTGAAATGGGGATGGGGATCTTGCGTGGCAGTATCCTCGCAGCCCCGAGGGAACATACCCCCAAAATACCCCAAGTGACAGTTCCCTCGCCCCCCCGATTACTATGCAAAGGACACACAACACGAAACAAGACGTGCAGACACGGAGGCATATGAACAACAAAATGAGCCGGGAACTGCCTGTTGGTATGCGTGTTCAGCTCTACTGAGAAACAGGCTCTGTGTGCCACTTTTTCTGGCGGGAGTATTTGACTTTGAAGAGCTGCACATGCTCCACAAGGGCCACAGGAATGGGCTCTCCAGCTGCATGCTGGGTTGCAGGCTTGGCTGCCACCTTGGTAGCAGGTTTGGCTGCACTCTTGGCTGAGGGCTTGGCACCAGGTTTGGCAGCCTTGGGAGCAGGCTTGGCATGGGGCTTGACAGGGGGATCCAACCCCTGTGGCAAGCAGTTTGCCTCAGGAATGTCACGTGTGAAGTACAACTTTCTGTTGGCAAAAACATTTCCCAGTCCCCATACACCACGCGCACTCTTTGCCCACACAATCTCAGTGTGTGACGCACTGTCACTGTCTTGTTCAAAGCCACCTCACTCACATGGGGGCGTTTTCGCACAGCGCCAATTATTACACTGTTTATCCCGGTAATACCCCTGAAAACCACCCACCTACAGAAGCATGCATGCTCAATTCCAAAACTGTGCAACGTGTTGTGTTCTCATCATCACATTTGTCCGAAAACATGTATTGGAACCAATGTATTTGGGTTCCATGTGTTAAAGAACACATGAAAATATATTAAGGGCTACTCGGGAACCTCAATCTCACAAGTCTGTTCACGCATGCAACCTGAACAGAAGTAAAGGTCACATGTGGAGCATTCAGAGGTGTCCCTTTTGCCGCAAACTTGGCAGAGATAGGTATCATCATCATCCTCATCAACCTTAGGGGCCACTTCGTCTGCCCAAATGCAAGAAGGAATGTGTTCCCATGGGCCATAGGGCTGATACCGTTTTTTGTCTCCAAAACATAAATTGTGAAAAATGGCCACAACATAAATTATGAAAAATGGAGAAGGATGTGTGTGTTGGCATGCAAGTCTTGATGTGACCCCCGCCAAATGTCGCGAACCACTCTCCAAGACCAAAGGTGGGCAAACAAGTGTTCCACCCGTGCTCTGTGATATCCATGGATATCATTACAGGTTTTTTGACGCATGGTCAAAGTCTTTCGACCAATGAAAGGGTGTCCTGCAGCAGACACCCCGAGAATGTATCACCACAAACCCAGCTCAGGGTGCCCGTTTGCAAAGGTGCACACAAGTAGGGGAGGGGAAATGATGCTACAATTATGTACAATGCCACTGGCACACTATGATAATGCTGTGTGGGTGCCCATGCCAATCATACACCCCAAAAAATGGCTCCCGGTGGTGGAAAATAGCCGACTTTTCGCACGGTGCGCCCCCTATGTGATGGTCCGGTAGTCAACACCGCGCTCTAAGGTGCCCAAAATCTTGGCAAGCACAACACTACCACCAAAACGTTGGAAATTGATAACAGCACCAGCTGGGTACGTCTCAATATGATCAACATCCATGGCTGAAACTGCGAAAAACTGAAGTGCTCTGCATGATACAGGGTACAATGGAGTGCCTTGGATGCAAGAAACCTGAAGTACACAACAACACACCGATAACACTACCTTGTCTAGCCAGAAAACACACAGGAGAAGCTCAATATCCGAAGTTCTAAGTAAATTTGCAAAAACGGAAAGTGATGCCCCCCCCCCCCCCCCCCCCCCCCCCCCCCGCTTACTATGTAGGGGTGACTACTATGCAAGGCCGTTCTTGTGTCACCCGTAGACTTCATTTTTTAGCCGATCTGATAATCTCTTCTTGTGATACCACTTGCTCTCAAAATAAGCAGGTCGCGGTATAGCCGAAATGATCTTGCATCCTTTGCTTAGCGCATGTATTAATCTCGTGTTTTTTTGCCCTTCATCATGATGCACTGATGTAGATCGAAGTCCTGCGCACATGACGGTGTGCCTTGGGGTGGGGGGGTGCGGGTGTTTTTTTTTTTTTGAGTTGCTGACGCTCAAGGTGTCGTTGAGTGCGTCCAGGAGAAAGCTGAAAATGTTGATGGGACAGTTTTGTACCCCCCTCTCCCTTGTCCTAACAAGGGCCAGGCGCAGTAAAACAGCCGAAACACGGGGTCGCCGTGTTAGGACAAGGGCATGTTTGCGCGCGACACATGCTGCGGAACCATTAGAACCGCAAGAACCATGATTCCAAAGTGCGGAAACACGGGTCGCAGTGTTAGAACAAGGGTGACCCGAAAATTGCTTTTGGCGGAGGGATGGCATGGGCGCCCAGCGAAGGAGGGGAGGGGGGGGGGGGGTTTCCAGAAATGGGCTTCCATACCGGGCCCTTTGTTTTGTGTAAAGACGGATGTTGCCGCCAAAGGCACCGGAACACCAAATTTTGACCCAGAAAAACTTTTTTCGCCAAATATTTTTCCCCCACATATGTGTAGTCAAAATGATCAGCGCGGCGTCAGGATCATTTTGAGCCATATATGTTGGGGTCGACCCCCCCCCCCCCCCGCGGCACAGCAGGTAGGGCAGCCCCGGCCCAAAAGCCCCTCCCGGCACGACGACCAAGGGGGGGGGGGGGTTGGGCAAATGGGCTTCCGTGCCATCCACCCCCCCAAAGCAATTTTCTTTCCGTCAAGGGGTTGTTAGGACAAGGAGGAGGGGCCTTACAGCACTGGGCCAGTCAGCGCCCGGCTAAGCGCATTTCCAACCATCGTTGTCAAACTTCGATCCCACAACCTCTCTGAAGGAGTCTAATGGTGTTTGGATGGAAATTGGCTGTACTCCCGGTGCCAGTCAAATCCTACCTCAAGCTCCATCCCAGAACATTGGGCAGCCCACCAGTCGGAGCCCCACAGCCCTGTGCGTATCTGGTTTGATGAAGGCACCCACCTTGCAAGGCTTATCTGTGGTCTTCAGCAAAGAAGCAAGACACAGAAAAAGGTCAGCATCGTCGTTTCAGTCATCCTCCAGCCGTCGTTGGTCATCATCCTGCCGTCGTGGTTACCAGTCTGTTGTTTTGGTCTGGCATTCACTCACTGTTGGGCGACCAATGGGATCGAATTTTACACAGATACAGATGTTGTTCAGCAGACAAAGTTTTCTTTTGGGGGGGGGGGGAGAGGGGTGACACGTGGAAAACAATGCTCAACATGGGTCACCGAAAGCAGACAGGGTCAGATAATCTGCTGAAGGCCCCAGCACCGACTTATGATCACGCACTGAGGTGAAAGTCAAGAGGTTTGCACTTGCATTGTGGATGAATTGTAGGATGAATCATAGTTGCATCGCAGTTTAAAGGATGATGCAACTACGCTGCGACTACTGTGCAACTATGCCACTACCATGCAATACGTGGCAGTGTGGAAATTTTGACATAATTCCCAGACGACAAATATCAGAACCAGACCTGACAGGACTGTGCCATAGGCACGCAAAACTGTGGACAAACTGCAACTGATTGAAGCTGAAAAAACCTGCAATGCATGCAACCCCCCATCCAGTTCAATGCTTTTTGGAGGAGTGTTTGCCTGGCGCACCTGGTGCGCTACTTTGGAAAAGTATTTCCAAGCTTACCCTCTCCTAGAGAAGCCCCAAAGCACACCAGAAAAATACTAGAAAACACTAGAAAATTGCTGGGCTTCCAAAACCATCCCTGCAGAGCATACAATATCACACCAGATCCGCCAATGCAAAGGGTACCACAAATGTGATATTTGAGTGTGGGTCAATGCATTCAGCAGAATGATTTTCTGTACATTCATAACCAGCTGTTGTGGCGTGCTTTCTTGACAGCACACAGCACACACAGCCTCCTAGCCAAGAATAGAACACTTTCTGCATTCCACCAGCAATGCTATCAATGCTGGCACTGCTTTGGCTTTCTACATCAGTGGCACCTAGTGGCACCTGCAAAGATATATACAAGTATTGTTCAATTTCACTGATCTCTGTGCAAAGGCTATCAAGAGAAACAGAGGAAATGCCGGAGAAAGCGAGGGAACCATCTTCGAATAGGATGGTGGGCAGGGGGAAGGGGGGGGGGCAGGGCGTTGCTTGAGCGGGGGGGGGGGGGTCCCAGGGGAGGGGGGGAGGGGTCCAGGGGGGAGGCCCCCCCGGTCGGAATGCAACAAACACCCAACGAATTGCAAAATTGTATCACAACGACCCGGTCAGCATATACTTTTGTCGTAATGTCGGAAGAAAAGGTAATGCAACTCATCTTTCTGGGTCCATACTTGCTTTTTGTTTGGGTTTGACTGGGACCTCAGGTGCAGGACAGTGCAGTTTTGTTGGGGCTGTGAAAGAAAAAAAATACGCGTGTTGCAACTGAGCGCGTGTTTGTGGCAGTTGTGCTGCCCAGCGTGCACACAGAACGGGCTGCATGAGCAGGAACTCATGCGGCAGGCAGCGCACCTCACAGTCTTGTTGCGCCATTATGGCTGCTTGTCGTACAAACTCGCACAGAGTTGGAGTTGGAGTGTTCAGAAAAAAGTGTGGAACATGCTTTCTGTGCAGCATTGTATGCCTCTTGCCTTTTCTTCCCAGTCCATCTATCTTGAAAACGAAAATAGAGGATCGCGTTTACAACATCGTTGCGTTTTGCGCAGTGGCACGGTTGGACCGGGGAGCCAAAGAACGCACTTATGGACCTTTGTGACATGATATCTGTGGGACAGGGACAAAGGATACAAGCAGAATGACCAAAGAACCCCGGTACAGGTGCGCCGAAGGCGCAGGAGAATTTTTTGTGCACAAGCGAAAAAAGTTCCCAGAACCTTGATTTTTAGGTGATTTAGAGCGAGGGGGGGAGGGGGGAGGGGGTCCAGGGGAGGGGGAGGGAGGGAGGGGCGGAGAGGTCCCCCCCCCGGTCGGGAGGGAAATTAAAGCAACGCCCTGGGGGGGGGGGGGGGGGGGGTTGGATAGGAGGACACCAATCCCTGGGCCACCATTGTTTTATCACGCTATCCTTTGATGTTCGGACCTCAGAGTGACTCATAATTAGCACTATGCATTTAGCCCCTTTCTGGCATCCCCACCCCAGTTTTCGCGGCATTGAAAACATGCTAACCCCTGTGACCATCCATCCCATGCCACGGCACCCGGTGGCAAATTGGTCCTGTAAGATGGAGTAGATGGAGTTGAGCAGTGACAACTTGTTGACAACTGTTTCCACAAGGAAACAATGCCAGTGACCTTATATGTGAGTGCATGATCTTGAGGCATGCACTTGAGCTTACATGTGAATGCATGATAACAACAGGCAAATAGGGCAGAGGACGTGGTACGAGAGTAGTTCACGCAAACCTAGCTGCTTTGATGGAACAATCAAGTCTGCAGGCTTCATGCACAATTCGAATACCGAGGGGGCGTTGTCGCACGGTGCGCGCACGGTGCGCGCACGGTTCAATGTTTTTGGGATGGTTGCCCAACTTGTACCCCGTTGAATGGCCCCCATAGAAACACACCCAGGGTCCTGATTTCTGCACCTTGCAGTCTCTGATGCTTGTCACAGGTTCCAGGGTCCTATTTTCTGCACCCTGCAGCCCCTATTGGCGTACCGGGAATTTTTTTTTTTTGAATCTGATGCTTGTCACAGGTTCTAGGCTCCCAATTTCTGCACCTTGCACGCACCTCCGTAACAAACCTTGCACAGGCGACAACACAAGCGACAACACTGGTTGGGTTACGGGAATTTCAATTTCATCCGCCACAGCATTCTGGCTCATGATCATCAATTCTAGGGGCTTCAGCTTCCACTTCAGGTAATTGGGGCTCCAGCAAAGCGTCCATCGGCGCCTCATGGTGCACAGGTTGGGGGGAATCGGGGCTCTCAGCAGTCACAATTGCAAACTCCAACCGCTCCTCGGGTGCATGCTCGTACAAGACCTCTTCACCACCCAATTCGTACCGAATAGAGACGCGACGCCCACCTCTTGGAGAAGGGTCAACGACAGTGGCCGACACCCTATCCCCGTTGGAGCGGTGGTAGTACATAGGCAGTCCGGCGACAAGCCAGGGCAGCTCAGATTCAGGCATTGTGGATCTGGTGGACACAGAATACGCAAAAGGACGCACGGTGCGCGCACGGTGCGCGCACGGTTCAGGCAACACCCCCCGAATCCAACAAACTGTGAGTGATGATGGCCATGCGATCAAAGCCAAGTGTGTGGCAAACCTGACCCCTTTGCACCCGTTGTCAAAGAGACACCCTTGTCCAAGGCACAGGCGTCCACACTCAAATGTGTGTTGCAGCTTCGTCACATGCCTACTCTAGGCACGGATTGCTCCATTATGAAGGTAGTGGAGGGCTATCAAAGATCACTTCTGTTCTGTGTGCTTTATAGGTCTGACGGTGTGCTATTGCAGGTACGTGTGTGCATGTGTGCGTGGGGAGGGGGGGACCATGTTACAGAGGTACACCAATGGGTCAGTGGGGTCAGTGACTTGGTTAGGATCCTCAGCCATTCTGTGCCCATTCAGTGTGCATGTGTGTGCATATGTGTGTGTGCCAAGGTATCAATTCCATTGTTGCTCAAACTGCGAGGTTCATATGTGTGTGTGTGTGTGTGTGTGTATGCGCGCACTGTACTATTAACGAGGGTTGATGGCTTTTAATGTCCTGGCCGCTCTTGCGACGGGAGGGTTAGGGGTTAGCGGGTTAGAGCCTGCCTGAAGCCTGCCCTATCCCACCCCCAGCCCCCCGGTATGTCGCGGCGCCGTACTATTAACAAGGGTTGAAGGCTTTTAATGTCCTGGCCGCTCTTGCAACGGGAGGGTTAGGGGTTAGCAGGTTAGAGCCTGCCTGTGGCCTGCCCTATCCCACCCCTGGCCCCCCGGTGTGTCGCATGTACTATTAACGAGGTAGATCCATATGCAGTCTGGAGGCGGCAACCACATTCGTGCTGACTTGAGAGCCTGCCCTCTGTGTGTCTGTTCCCCGACTCTTCTGCTGAATCGGAACCTGTGCGAGCTGACGTCCTTTAAGTTTGTTCCGTGCTGGCTCGCCCGTGGCCCCATGAAAATAGGACGCGTGGTTGCAACTCCCGGTCCTCCTCCATGCCCTGCGGCTGCGGCGCTGGGGGTGAGGGGGGTAGTGCTGGTAGTGGCTGCCGCCTCTTCGCTAGCTGCGGTGTGCCGCGTGTGCTTGGGGCGCGATGCCGCCCGACGTGTGTACGTGCGTGCGCGGTGTGAGCGCGCCATCTTTTAGCGATAGGTCCCTGTTCAAAGGAAGGCCGCTTACACGGTAGCGTATGTGCGGGAGTCACCACCTTGTGGTGGCCTCGGTTGCGGCAGTGCCTGACTCCCCTCCCAGTCAGCGTGCATCGTGGGCAGGGGGGGAGGTTGTGTCTGGAGCATCGATGCGAGAGTGGCAGTCGGGCCATATAACCCTGCTCGTGGTATCCGGCATCACACCATGCTTGCGCCGTTTTGCCCAGTCTACGGCATGTCGCGCAAGTTGTTGCCGTATGTCGTGCACACATGGTAACGGGGACGCATGTAGGGACGGGGGCGGGGGCTGGGTCTGCCACTGGCTGCCTGCGTCTTGTGGTAGTGTACAGTGCCTGTGGCACCTTGCCATCCCCCATGACTGGAAAGATGTCCCTCGCAAAGGTGCCGCTGGAGCCCCCCTTGGCCATGTTTGTGTAGTTGGATGTTGGCATGAGGCCAGTGTTGAGAGCCTTGCACAGAGCCCGACGCAGCAGTGACTCTTCTACCTCCTCTGCCGTTTTGCGTGCGCGATACACGTATGGTCTGCGCATGCGCGCGTGTGTGGGAGCAGGTAGCCCATGTGGACTTGCAATAACGTGCAAGCATGTTAACGTGAGTGATCATTTGGCGCCTGCATACAAAATATGGTCGCTTGTTCAGTCCGCAGAGGGCTGGACCCCCAAGTGGAATCAGCGCTCCACATGTGGTCATGTTGGCTGCAAGGTGCAACACCCCTGGTTTCACCAATTTTGCAGCGTGGCCAAGGCTAATTGGAGTACATGCGCGCGCTCCTATAAAGAGAGGGTGTGTCCTGTGTATTTGGCCTGGGGCGCAGCCGGCAGCGTGCGTCCCGCAAATTCCTCGAAATCTAGTGCCAACTCAAGGAAAGTGGCCGTTCCTGGTGCATCACACCACTGCAGGGCCCGTAGCCACCGCACTAAATCTGTCATGAAAGGCAGTTCCCACGGCCAGCTTTTCGCTGTGGGTATGGCCAGTGATAAAATAGGAGGCTTCGCCGGCTTGGGCAATGGGCCTAGGAGTTGTTGGTAAGGGTAGGCACACAGTACGCTCGAAAGGCACCGACAAGGAACAAGGGTTGGCTGCTGTTGGTCGCGCAGTTTCCGTGCGGCCAGCACCGCAATGTACATCCGATGCAGTGCCAAAAGGAATGCGATGGTGTTGTCTTTCACTGGCTGTGGGCATGTGGGCAGGGGGGTGGGGGGGCAATCCACACAGTTTTAGGCAAGGGGGCCAGGCAGACTCTGCAAGCAGGTCAGGCAGTTCTGCTGCCTGCGTTCTGACGTCTATGAGCAGGGGTCACGTGCCAGGGTCCACTCAGGGCATTGCCACAGCACGTGTTCCTCCGTTTCCAGCGCCTGTTTACAGTGCGGGCATAGTGGAGAGTCCCTCATGCCCCTCAGGTGTGCTCGTTGCGCCGTCCATAGTGCTGCTGTGAGGAGGGTCCTAATGAGCGATTTTTCTTGCTCTGATGGAATTTGATTCAGGCAGGCCCTCAAGAGGTGTCTGTTTGTCATGTAATCCATGCCGGCAAATTGCCGCGGCCTGCGAGACACCAGCTAGTTTATGCATTGCGACCTGAGCTGTTCACGGATTGTGTGTTTCAGCTCTTGTTTAACATTCAGGCGGATGGCATGGGGGTTCCCTGGTGCTTTCCATTCTCACCACCCTGCACCTGGGGGCCAGCCCCAGGACTTCAGTGTACCCACCGCCCCCCCCCCATCCCCCGAAGGGACCGCACATGGAGCTGGCTGGGTTGGCTTCCCATATCGCTTGCGCTGTGTGTGTGTGTGTGTGTGATCTGTACTATTTACGAGGTAGATCCATATGCAGCCATGAGATGGCAGGTGTATTCGGCTCAGTCTGCTGTCGCCTCTTTGCGCCTGTGATCCATCCCTTCTGCGGAATCAGAACCTTTGTGTGTGTACGGTTAGGTAACCTCGGAGCTGGCCCTTCCGTGTGCCCCCAGAAAAAGCTGGCGGCAGATTGCTTCCGTATCCGGCGTCTCTGCCAGCCCCTGTGGAACAGGGGTTGGTGGGGAGGGCGGGGATGGCGTTTTGGGCCTCCGCCGCTTGGGGGCGGGGGGGATCAATGGTCGGTTCCGATAGACTGAATGTCCCCGCCATAGACAATTCCAGCCATTAGTCCAGCAGTACTGTGTAGCTCAATCAATGCACGTGTCCCCTTCTTGGTTGGGGTGCTCCACTATGTAAGGTACAGTGAGGCGTTTCTTGCGGGTTAGCTCTGTGGGTCACTTGTGTGCTTGTCCTGTCTGCCGACTCTAGTGAACAACCAGGATCAATAAAAGGGCAGTCGTCCTTAAGGTGTGGACTGCATTCACTTGTTTACGTGCGAACTGACTGGGCTGCAAAGCATGGCACTCACTCGGCCTTTCCCCGTCAGTTGCTGTTTAGTTTCAAGAAGTGCAGGGGGTAACATACAGATTCAGCAGGGGGGGGGGGGGGTACATACAGAAGATAAAGTATAAGAACAAGTGTGACGTGTGGGCCGTGTGCAATCTGTACTGTAAGAGGGTTGTGGTGTCATGTGTTAAGGTCCTCGTCCACAAAGGCCTGCACCACATGCTGGTAAGCTGAGACCAGACGGGGCAGCCCCATGCACCACAGCCGCATTGTACCCTTGGGAACACCAGAAATGCGTTGTGTTGTGATGCCGGTTTTCAGCGACCTATTGGTGTCCACGTCCGTGATGACAACCGTTCGTTCCATGGAGTGTACTCCGGCGTGTCTTTTCGACTCTGGCTGGCGACTCACAGGGTGCGGGACGTGCCGTTCGAGCCTGTGAGCCAATGCGGCAAGGAGACTGAATTGCTTTTGATCTGGTATAGATGGGACAAGCGTCCATGTTCGGTAACTGCTGGATGCTGCTGCTAGATGCTCCGTGACGGTCACATCGTGGATCAGCTTGTGGTCCTGCCTTCTCCGCTTTTGTTCTGTCCGTTCAGGATCAGACGACCTGCGTCCCCGCTTCCTCTTGCGGGAGGAATCGCCGGGTTCCATTGTGGCCGCAGCAATGCAGAGGTAGGCTAATCAGAAAAAAAAGGGGGGGAGAGTTCGGGGGGGTAGGGCGGGGGATCGCTTGTCTACCTCGAGGGCTGGGTGACGTCCACGCGTTGCCCTTGCGGCCGCTGTGGGGGTCTCCCGGCGTATTGGAGGGGGGCACCCGGTGGATCCAGCCGGGCTTAGCGGCTGGCCTCCGTGGAGCACGACCGCACGCTTGGCTGGCTGGACGTTTCCCCGGAGGTGTTCCACGTGTCCGTATCACTGTCACTGTTGGAAGGGGTGCTCACACCCCCGTCAGACAGAAGTATGAGGTTGAGAGCTGTGAGTAGGTGATGCCCTTCCGCAGAGGTTGCCCGAAGAGGTGACTCGTGCAGGGGAAAATCCAGTCGTTTAACAACAGGCGAAGTTGCTTCCAGTGAGGAGAGTTTGACTCTTTTGGGCGCCGCCGGGGTGCCCGTGTGGCAGAGTTGTAGCTGCGGCGTGCGGGGGTGTGGGTAGCGGGGGTGGAGCTGCCTGCCTTGATCGGCCAGGCGGTCTGCCTCATTGTTGCCCTCGATGGTCACATGCGAGGGGACCTTGATCCGGTGTACGGTGCGTGAATTGTTGTCAAGTTCCATTAGCAGTTGTTCCCATAAGGGGACATTGGAAACTGGTCCCGACGAGCCAACCCACCCCCGCAGTCGCCAGCGGCGGGCGGCCCCGGATGCTCCCAAAATGACGTATTGTGAATCCGTGCATAGTGCTTGGGGGCGGGAGGCGTTGGGGGTTGGTGTGGAGACCTCAAAGAGGCTTGACTTGTCTGTGAAGGCCCAACTCGTGGGCGCTTATATTGGCGCTTCGGCTGTTGAGAGGAGCAACGCTTCCTGGATGGCTGGACTGGGGTGCATACTTTGTGGTGCCCCCTCGCACAACAGTGCCTTACCCCCCGTTGTGTGCGTGCGCAAATGGGGCACGGCGGCAGTCTGTGGGCCTCACAGAGCTGTAGTTGCGGGCGGCGAGGGACGTGCCCCGCTTCGTGATGCCCCAAAGAGCAGCATTCTTGGGCTGTTTTGCGCAGCCTCCTGCACGTGATGCACGCTGGTTGAGAGTGTGTGTCACATACAGTGGCATTTGCTGGCGCCCTGGCTACGTTTGCCTGTGCTGCTGGCGGTGCATGCCTGCGTGTTCCTCTGTATGGGCGCTGTGGCAAATGACCGTCGCCGATGATGGGGAAAAAATCTGCTCCAAAGTTGGAGCCTGTGGCTCCACCCTTAGCTGTGAGCTGTGCACCAGATGCTGGTGCCAGGCCTGTCTGCAAGTTCCCGCACAGGGCTCTGTGCAGTCTATGCGCTTCAATCTCTGCTGCTGTCTTACGCGGGCGGTATGTGTATGGGCGCAACGCATGCGTGCGGTGTGTTCCCGCCTTGGCCACCCACTGCTCTTCGCAATACTGAACGAGTTTGCGGATGTGTGAAATCATGGCCTCTCGGCGTGCAAAATACGGGCGTTTATTTAAACCGCAGATCGCCGGTCCCCCCAGCGGCACAAGGGAGCCACAGCGGGTCACCATGCCGGCTGGGTGCAGCTGGCCTGAGGTGACCAGTCGCTGAGCGCTGGACATTGCCAAACGCAGTACCCTGCCTCGTTCTTGGAGGGACAGGGTATGTCCTGCATACTTCGCCTGAGGCGCATGGGGGAGGGTCCTTTGCGCGAACTCTTCGAAATCAATTGCCAGTTCCAAAAAGGTGACTGTCCCCGGTTCCTCCGGCCACGTCAGGGCTCGTAGCCAACCGAGTAGGTCCGCGAGAAAGCTCTTTTCCCACTTCCATTCATGCCCCTTGGGGGTACGGAGTGTCAAGGCACCGTGTGCCACCGTTTGGGGCAGTGGCCCAACCAGTTGTTGATAGGGGTATTGCCTGACTTGTTGAGACAGTCTGTACCCTGCAAAGATGGAAGGGCTGTGCGCATCTCGCTTTTTGCGTGCTGCTATAATGCACACATACATGGAGTGTACCGCGCG
Source organism: Eutreptiella sp. 'Long Island Sound 2002' (assembly GCA_964036045.1). Lineage (NCBI taxonomy): Eukaryota > Euglenozoa > Euglenophyceae > Eutreptiales > Eutreptiaceae > Eutreptiella > Eutreptiella sp. 'Long Island Sound 2002'. Next base: position 3,769,898 of record OZ038385.1, read on the forward strand.
CAGGAAGGTGAAAGCTGCACCAGATTTTATTGCCTCCGTGGAAATTTTTGGGGCTAAACCACATCGCCGTAAGCATGCCGGCCACTGGCCGGGTGGTGGAAGCTCCGGCACCTGGGAAAGGGCCGTGTGCACAAGCGCCAACAGCGGGTCACGGACGTGGTCCCACGCGACACAATGCCAGAGGATATGTTCCTCATCTTCTGGGGACGCATTACAAAAAGGACATGCGGAGGAGGTGCGAAGGCCACGTTGATACGCGCGCAGCGCGGTCCAGGTCGCTCCAGAAAGAACCCCTCTCAATATGGTCCGCTCCAAATCGGACCCAAAGCTGGCAATGCTCGGCTGTAGAAGTTGCCTGTTTGTGGCATAGTGCAGACCCGCAAACAGGCGAGGTCGCCGTTGGACTAGCGAGTCTAACAATTGCTTCCTAAGCTGTTCGCGGACTTCGTGTTTTACAGTCTGTTTGTCCCCATTTAACATAAGGGGTTCACGCTGCCCTGGGACTTTCCAGCCCCACCACCCCTGCATAGGCGCCCAGCCGCATTCCTGTGCTGTTTGCACCGCGCGCCCGAAGGGGCCGCTGTTTTTGGTGTATAGTCATGTTTCCCAAATGGCCTGGGCAGTGATCTGGTTTGGGCCCCTGTTCCGGCAAAGATGCGACAGCCAAAGCAGGCGTGAGTACTTGACCACCATGGTTGGGGAAATCCGGTGGCCTTTGCATAGCAAGGAAAAGAAAATTTCTTTTGCCCTCCCTGGGCGTGTAGGGCCCCAGATAGTTCTAATGACGCGGGTTTCGAAGGTAGCGAGATCCCGCATACGGAGTGGGACGATCTCCGATGCATGTAGGCCTGTGGCTGTGATCATAGTTGATATGATCTCGCAGCGGCGTTCATAACTGCCCTGGGCTCCATGCACACGGTCAAGGAGGCCGCAGGCACGAGATATGCGCTTCAGGATTAGCGGGCCTGAGCACGTGGCATCGGTTGTGCGAATGCCTGCACCCAGCGACCTAAACTCTGTTTCCACCGGGAAAGGCACACCCAGCAGTTCTGCCTTCACTGGCTCTGATGAGGATGAGGAGAACCCCACGGACTTTTTGGCATTGACACCCTGGCCGGTGTCTTGTAGCCATTCCTCCGTGCATTGCAAAAGGGGGGTCAGGGGTGTGCCTCCCGCTGCCAGCCCATAGGTGTCGTCAGCATAGCCCAGCGCTGTGTGTGTGCGTGTGTGTGTGTGTGTGTGTGCGCACCAATTGCCACTTGCCCCGCCACGGGGGTTCGCATTCAGTTTCCACCAACCCTCCGTCCCTTCACTGCACACTGCAGACAGCAAACCAACAAGGCTGGCTAGCAGGCGCCATTGTTGCAATCTGTGAAGCTGGATATGAAGGGACTTGCGTGCCAGCCAGAGAGGCTTGGTGCTGTGTTGATGGATTTGCGCCTACTGGAGTCATCGAGCTTGGAGCTCAGCCACAAGTGAGACCACTTACACATGACAGAAAGCGGAGTGCAGCCACTTGTGGCTGGTGTGGCACGACTGTCCCTGCTACGGATCGTGCAATTGAATCCGGAAGGGTATCATCTGAAGCCGGTTGGAACACACCTTTCCCCAGTGTTTGCCGCAAACCCACAGCTGCAGATGCTCAGTCTAGTTTTGGCGGGAAATTGTGTCGGAGATGCTGGGGTTCGTGCACTCGTGCTGCAGAGCTGCAGGCACTCACGCAGCTGCATGTGCAGAAGCTGGGCCTTGCAAGTAACTTGGTGGGAGACAGCGGGGCTCTGCACTGCCAGCGGGCTTGCAAAGGGCTGTGGCATTACGCACCCTCAGTTTGGGTCTTGCCTGCAACTCTCCCCCTGGATCCCCTATCGACGCCCCTGGGTGTGAAAGCCCTGGCTCAGGGATTGGCAGGGTTACCCCAATTGACTAGGAGATCATGACCTGTTGTGAGGCAGAATGCAGTGCGCACCCACGACGAAACATGGCCAAAGAATGTGCACTGCGGTGGAGTTCGCGTGAGCCCCAACACCAGCAAGCAATGAGGGCGTTGCTTGCCGTGCCCAGCACGTGCCAGCGTCAAGACGGGCACTCAGCGGATGCCGGCTCTGCTTGGCAACCAGGTCATACGGACCGTCTGCAAAGTGGTTGTCTTGGCCAAGGGGAGGAAGCGCAACCTGTGGGCCTATCCCAAACTGGTGACCAACAGCCAGACCCCGGCATCCATGATATGGTTTGAAGACAGGTCTATGCCCAGTGTATGCCCCGCAGGCCTGGCCCTCAGAACTGTTGACATAGCCTGCCCCACAGGCGTGCAGATTCCCCTAACTGTGTGCAGACTATCTGGCAAAGAATCACTCAAACTGTGTGTACACTGTCCAGCAACGGCCTTCCACCAACGCCTCAGCACCTGCTTTTCCCAGGTGATTGACAGCAAGGTCCAGGTTAAGAACCTGCGCTGACGATGCCACAGAAACACGTGGTTGCAGCGCAATCCGAGACTTATATTGTACAGACCAGGCATACCCCAAACACCCCCACCACCTCTATGCCACTTGGCCCTTCGAGGTTGCAAGCCAAATCACACTCACGTGCACGCTTCATCAGTGGTTGAGGGCCTACCGCTCCCGTCGTCGCGATCCTGAGCTTGACTGTCATGAACGGGGCCTACAGCTGCCGCCGCCGTGCCATGTACACAGCCAACGCCCCCACCGCCAGCGCCACCGCAAGTGCACTGGGGCACGGGGGCCAGCAGAGTGCCGGGGTCCGCGGGGGGCGCACAACCTCCAAAGCGGTGCGCATGCTCTGCATAATGTGCTCGTGGAGGGCCCCCGCATCCCGCACCCCAGGCTCAGCCGCAGTGTTTCCCACGAGGCAGTGCGCCCCCACCGCCTCCGCCTCAAAAAAGGTGCGGGCGAGTTCGGGGCACAGCAGAACGCACGCCAGCACGTCGTAGGGCGTCGACAGGAACGGCACCGCGGCTGCAAGCTCGGCCGGGGCCATCCGCCGCGCCGCCCCCGCGTCAACACCGAAAACGCGCTCGAAGGTCGGCACAGACACCGTGGCCAAGTGTGTGAGGCCGCGGAGGACCTGCGGAGTGAGGCCAATGGCGTGATGGCACGCGGCGTCCAGCGCAGCGAAGTCGGCGCTGCCGAGCTGCACGCGGTACGCTGCATGCTTGCCCAACAGCAGGAAAGGCACAGCGTCCGACAGCCGCTCAAAGACCAGCGCGGCGGCGGTGGGATCGCAGCGGATGTTGTACGCGTCCGAGTCCGGCAGCAGCGCGGCGGGCCCAGCGGCGTCCAGAGGACCGGAGGTGCACGCGGCAGTGTCACAGGGCCCGCCACGCCCCGGCACGACGGCCTGCCCTTGGATAACCAGCCCCCCGAGGCCGCGCAGTATGCGGGTGCCGTCCAGCAGTGACAGCGCCACCGCCACGTCTGTAAGGGGGCCAATGGCCAAGATGCGCAGTTCCCCCTCCCACAACTGCGCCGCGCGGAGGATGAAAGCCGCGGCATCGTGATCCGCTATGGGGTACGGCCCCGGTGGCACCTGCCCCATCCCCAATGGGGCCACCACCTCAGCCTCGCGCCATGACTGATGGTGCTCGGGGCTTAGCGGGAGGTCGACGCCGGCGCACACCTCCACGCGGCACTCTGGCAGCAGAAGGCGCAGCAGCCACTCAACGCAGGCCTTGCGTTTCGTGTTCTGGCCGCCGGTGGTGACAACACCGACCAGGGCAACACGGCCCGCACGGACCAGCGCGGAGAGGTAAATGAGGGCCAGGGTGTCATCGATGTCCTTCCCGATGTCGGTGATCACCAACACGGGCACTGCCTGGGCCATTGGCTGTGGGAAGACCGCCGCTGCGAAGTGGTGAGACGTCAGGTGCAAAACGGACCGCAGCCTGGCCCGAGCATGAAGAGCAGGACTGAAGGCGTGTGTGAGACATGGCGTGTGCACCCGTGCTCACCTGCAACCCCCCCCCCCCCTCCTTGAAATCTCCCCCCCAATGTCGTGACGGTTCCCCCAAGCCCTTGGGGGGTGGTGGGGGGGGGGGGGGGGACCACACAATGGTGGCACCAAAACTGCAGCAGTTCCAGTCCAACCAAAAGGAAAAACTTCTTCGGCACCTTGCGTGCACCGTTTTGCGGAATTTGACAGCTTTCACCCCCCAAACGGACCCTCAAGGAAAGGTAATGGACAGCATTTCCTGATGGGTTCTGGATGGTTGCTGTTATTTTGTGATGGGTCCTGGATGCATGAATCAGGAACTTGAGGCAGTGGAGTGCAGCAGCATCATGAATCACCACGTCCCAGGGGTATGCGATAGCTGAGTATATGGCGCTTCATTCCCATGGCGTGTAACCATCACTTGGCCCAAAAGTGTAGGAAATTCTATTGCCTTCGGCAGTGCACCTCGAAGAGAGGTTGACAGTCAGCCAATCAGTCCCTGAGCCAGCAAGCAGGCAGTCAGACAGATACACACAGTTTGGGTTTTTTGTCAGTGGCAGATGCGGGCCCAAGCAGCAGGGAGGCCCATGGCCAAAATCCAAGCAGTGGCCGAGTGGTAATGCAGCCGACCAGCATCCGTATGGTCGGCGGTTCGAACCCCAGTCTGGCCACTTTGGCGCTGCCGCCGGCGGCGGCGCTAAAAGTCGGCAGATCAGGATACGAACCGACGCCTACAAATCTGGTATCGGCTGCGTTACCATTGGACCGCTGGCCGTGTTACCAGCATTGCGCGTCCCCACTGCTTGTAGCCTATTAAGCAAAAACTTTTGACCCCCCCCCCACCCCCACCCCCACCCCCCCCCCTCAAAAAAGTGATATCCAGTTTTAGGGGGTAGAGGCCTCAAAATCAAAAAATCCATTGGGGGATGGTCTTATTGGGCAAAATAATGATTTTACAAGGGGTTGGACATCCAATATCATGCCTTGGGGTATGCTACGCGAATGACCCCAAAAAAGGGGGGTATATGACGCCCGCGCCTGCGCTTGATCTAACAACCTCTCTTCGAGGTGATTCTAGGCGCTGAAGGAGGGAGCAGCACACACCATGCATCTTTTTTATGTTGATAATTCGCGTGAAGCCATTGTTTTGCTTTGATCACAAAGGACAAAGCACCAAGACAATTCAACAATTCACCTCTGGCCGAACAAACCAGTCAGAGTGCTGCGGGCGACCTCACCGCCTGCAAGAGTACCAGAGCTGTACTCGCCCATAGCGCCACAGGCCTTAGTGTGCGCTCTCCAAAAGACCCCGCCGGGTCTATGGGACACAACCACGCACGTACACACACCGGCGATCAAAACACGTGAAGCAGCACTTAAACTTTTTTTTTTTTATAACTCGTGACCGAAGTTCCACCAAGTGTCCATTGAGAGTACACATAGCAGGTCATGGGTCAGTGACAGGGCCGACTTTGGGTATGGGTTTGGTATGACCTACCCTCACCAAGACGGCTGCGGCGGGGTGGCGGGAGGAACGAGTCCTGCGCCTTGCCCCACCCCTGTCGCCCCGTTTGCACGGGTATGCGCGTCCTCCCGGACCTCTCGGGGTGTTACAATCCAGTCAAGACTATGACATCGCCCATGTCCTCCAGCGGGATTTCCATATCCTGGAGATCACTAGGAACCTCCGGCGCCTCTGTCCTCCGTTTCTTGTGTGTCTCGGGTGGGTTCTCGTCCCGCAAGCGCTTCATGCGCTGTGCGGTGGCCCCCCGGATCAAGCTAGTGCGGTCCCTCGGAAAATTTTCTTGTGCTGCGGCATGCTGCGGCATGCTGCGGCATGCTGCGGCATGCTGCGGCATGCTTCAGCCTGCACTTGTGGGTACCTACGCTTCTGTGTCAAGTTGAACTCACATGCAAGAGACAACATGCACAACACTGTTGGGCCAAATTAATCACTTTCACCATCCGGATCGTCTGTAGTGGGTTTGTTGACATACATCATAGCCAAATGGCGCAAAGTGTCGTTGCCCATATGCAAACGGTCCTTTGTCTGGATGTGGCCCATCAAACTGAACGTTCGCTCGACATGGCAAGCAGAGCGTGGTCGTCGGACAAAGAAAACAGCAATGCTACTCAACACAGGAAAATCGTCTTTTTTGGTATGCTGTTGGTGCAGATGACTGACTCATGACAACACAAATAAAGACAAACTGGGGAGACATGGGGCAGGCAGAAGGTCTCCCGTGCGAACACAGTAGGAGCAGACAGACAAGGCAAACAGGCTGATGTGGTCCCCAATACCTTCCCCAATGGCCCACTGCAAACCCTAACCTGTGATGCCTTGGTATTTTGAGTATCCTTCAGGACTTGACATGTCAAAACAACACCAAAAAAGCGAAGATCAGAATAGAGAGGAACTGACAGGCAACAAAGTACCCTTGCCGGGAATGGAACCCAGGACCCTCCAAGCTGAACCCCAGTAATTTACCACTGAGCTACCATCCAGTTCTGAGACATCTGTGCAACAAAGGGTTCAGAGTTTCGACTTGGTATGAAAAAAAAAGTCCGCCACGTGAAAATTTTGGCTCGCTGCGGCATGCTGCGGCATGCTGCGGCATGCTTCAAAACCCCCATGTGCAGCTCCAAAAAACAGGTGCTGCGGCATGCTGCGGCATGCTGCGGCATGCTGCGGCTGCACTAGCTTGCCCCGGATGTCCCATCGGGGGTCCGACAAAGTCGTCCGCCGTAAGGCCGTAAGGGTCACCGCGTGCACGTGGGACATATGCCGCCATTCGGATGCTTCTTCCGCTTGGATGCCGGTGGACAGCGAAACATGTGCCTGCTCCCAACACGAAGATGCCACGGCGAGCTTGCGCGACACCGTGGACCGCGCCTCGGGGAGGACAGCTGTTCGCCACTGGCGGAAGCGTAGTCGGCGAGAATCCGCCATCCAGGACAAGTGGTAGACCGCCTGTTGCGCTTCTACATACCACCGCGTCGTATGTTCCTTGTAGAGGAAGTACGCTTGCCGGCACAAGTGCTCGTGGTGGTGTGCCAAGAAGAGGGACTTCTGTGTGACGGCTTGCCGGGCGAGTGCCTGCGCCACCTCTTCCAGGCAGAGTCGTGCGGCCTGCATTTGGGCGTGTAGCATGAGACGCCTAGCCTGTTCCAGGAAGGGTCCGGCACGAATTTCACGAGACTCGCGCGGCGGTGAGACCGGAGCCTGTGCCGGTGGCGGCGACGGTTCTCTGGGCCGTTTGCGCGGCGGTGCTACATGGTGGTGCCGGGCCATGGCCTCCAAGACCCACGTGCGCTCGGCAGTGGTGACCGCTTGTGTCAATTGCCACCGAAGTTCCTCCACCGTGGGCGCAGTATCTGTGAAACGTGGCTCTGATGGCGGCGGGATCGACAGTACGCCTCTCACGTGGTTCCAAATGTTGCGGGCCGTAGGTTTAGCTACCTGCGGCAGGGCCCCAGCAACAGGTGGGACGATGTGCGTGGGCCGCTTGTTGCTGACGAAAGTTGGGGCGTGCTGCAGCTTGTCAACGATCCACGCCTGCAATCGCTGGAATACGTGGAAGTGCCATGTGGCAACTACCACCCTCCAGTGCGCCTGGACTGGAAGGAAGGATCGTTGAAGGGAGTGTGGGAACTGCAAGCGGGTGCACATGCGCAGTTCGTCTGCGGACGCCGTTCGTCGCCACTTGGTTGCCTCCGGTTTCCATGTCTCCCATGCGTCAGTCCAAATGTCCCAAAACCGGAATTCGGAGGGGCATGACAAGAGGCACTCCTGCACTGCCAGGCCATGGCGCTGTCCACACCGTGGGCACAGCACCGGCCCGGTTTCCCAGGGTGCCCCATACCCCGGCAATCGCAGTGTCCCCCACAGCCATGGACCCCACTTATCTCGGTTGACCGCGCGCAAAGGCAGCCATGACGTCCAATGCGCCTCGTGTACCAGCTTCTGGGGGCGTGATTTGATGATCCACTTACGGGCAGGGGACGGCATTACATGGCCGTTCAAGAGGATATCCGCGGGTGATGTGCTGCCCAGACCACGGCAAGGGTGCATGGTACTGCCCGCTCGGGCTGCGAGGTCGGCTAATTCGTTGCCAATCCTGTCCTGATAGTCTTGCAAACTATGCGCCTTTTTAGGGTCCCGATGCCCTCGTGCCCAACGTACTTGGAGTGCCTTGGTGGAGATAAGCTGGTACGCTGCGTCGTGCAAATCATAGTCGGACGATTGTGGGCTGGGTGGCTTGGAGACGCATCGAGCCGCAGCCCGGTTGTCAAGCACGATTGAGTCCCCCGGTTGGGCTAGGCACGCCGCGATCCATATGCCGTACATTTCTGCCCTATAAATCGTCTGCGGGCCCGGTACTCTCGCTTGGATGCGCATAGGTCCGTTGACCACCCCTGTGCCAGCACGCCCTTCCAACAGGCTGCCGTCACTGTACCACGTCGACCCCGTGGGTTGCCCCTGTTGGTGCCAGGCACGGCCTGACTGCTCAACGTTGGGTTGCACGGGACTAGTGCCGCTCTTGGGACGCAGGGATTGGAGGTACTGGTGGGGTACAAGCGACTCAAACCTGCAATCGTCGGAGTCCTCATCATCGAAGAGTGACTCGAGGTCATCGTGGGGCCGTTTGGGTGCCTTTCGACCTATCGATTGGCCGGCGCGTGGGAGGCGCCCCATTTCCATACCAAAGGACAGCAGGATTTTGCGGTACTTCTCCACCATGTGTGGGAGATGACCTGAGTTGGTGCGCCTCGTCATAGGCCTGTGTGGAACTCGCAAGGCCCGTTGGACTAGCTGAATAAGGGCGCATAAACCGGCCCAGGACGCACTGTGGAGGCCCAGTCCCCCTTCGGTGACGTCCGTGTAGAGGCGGTACTGCAGGTACTTTTCCACGCGGGGAGCCTGAAGGACAAACTCTTCCAAGGCGGTCTCCATGCGGTTGCCCCAACACACATCCCACATAAAGAGACTCTTATACACCCACCTGGGGATGAGTACGGAATTGACGATTTGTGCCCGCTCAAAGCTTGTCAACGGGAGGATGGTGTATGCGGCTACCTGAGCTTGCAGGGCGGCGAAGAGCGCATCCCTAGCCTTGCCCCTATACCCTACACCGGCGATGGTGTGGCCCAAGTAGGTGAACATAGGATCCTTGAAGTCGAGGCGATGTTGTCCCCACCAGATGTGCTTTGCCTGCTGGGCACCCCCTGAGGTAGCGCCCGAGGACCGTGGTCTGTGGAAGTGATACACTTCTGTCTTGTTAGGATTGAACTGAATCCCAATCTGGGACCCCCAAGCGGAGAGGTCGGTGAGGAGTCGTTCCAATTCAGTATGATCTTTGACAATGATGGCAATATCGTCAACATATACGAATGTGTCCGGGTACTTGGCGATCAAACGCTTGATCAACAACTCATATACAATAGCGAACAAGAACGGGGAGCAGGGGCATCCTTCTTTGACGCCCCGCGTGGGCTTGAAGTATATCCGTTCTCCTTGTATGTCCGTGTATGTGTCAGTATGTGCATAGATCGTGCGGAAGGCGTTCACATAGTTCGGCGGGAGCCCGGCATGGTTCAGGATGGAGAAAATGGCTTCATGGATTGTGGACGGGAAGGCTTTGGCAACATCCAACAAAACCACAAAAGGCTCCCGGCCCTCCATTTCGTGCTCGTGGAGGGAGTTGACTAAGTTTGCAGCTTGCTCAGTTGCGGTGTGCAAAGGCCTTGACCCATACTGCTCGGGGCTAGCAACCCGGTCCACAAGGCGCTGCAGGCGGGGCCTGTACAACTTCATGATAACACGATATATACTGTTGGTCACGGCAATGGGTCGATAATTCTCGGGGCGGTCAGGATCCCCTTTCTTGTACATCAACACCACCTCAGACCGCAGCCAATGCTGCGGGATGTCTCCTGTTCTCCATACTTCTAGCACCCCCTCATACAATGTGTGCAGCGTATCGTCTGGCAGCATGCCCAGCAAGCGGTGCGGAACCCCATCAGGGCCCACGGCTTTCTTGCGCTTGCCCATACATGCCCTTTTGAACCCATCGAAGCTTGGTGGGTCGTCAGTCATGTGCCCCTGTGGGATGAGTTGTGGGATGAGTGCTTCAATGGCCGCCATGTCATAGGGGGGGTTGCCACTGAAGTTGGCCAGCAAAGCGCGCGCCAGGTCCGGACTGGGTTGCTTTTGCGTGGGCTTCAATGGTCCGCGGGTCCAATTTTTGGTCAAGCGGAAGAATGCCCCATCCTTGCGGAGGGCTGCATGACGCATGGTATAGAGGCGCTTGTTGGCCACTTCGCGCAGTTCCTGCGCGATGCGCTTCTTGACCACTTGGAAGTGTTTGTGCCACTGTTGTGTGTTAGTTTTGAGACGGGTCCGCTTGGTGCGCTTCCCCTGTCGAATGACGGCCTGCGCCACCGCTTTGAGGACCGCATCAGCGCGTGATACTGCGTCCATTGGGGTGTCTTGCCCGGCGAGTATGCGTTGTGTCTCCGGCACGGCGGCTCGCTCTTGCCGCACATTCCACTTCTTGGCAGGGTGCGTGGCTTTGATAAAGGACTCACAGTCCGTGGAGGTGAGGCCTGTAGTCATTAGGACGAGCCGGTGGTCGGAGGTGGGCATGGCGACAGTATGGTATGTCATGGGGCTAACATTCCCCCAGCACCGCGAAGAGACCAGGATGGCATCCAGGCGGTGGCACCCTCTGGTGTGTCCCGCCTGTACAGACCCATCAGGGCATAGTTCGTGCAGCGGGTCGTATAGACGGCGGCTCGGTAGGTCATCGTGCCAAAACCGACTTGGGGTGTTGCTCCAAATAGAGTCGTTGAAGTCGCCCATGAGTACATCGTATTGGTGTGTCTCAACAAAGGCATCTTGCCTCTTCTTGGTGGCTGCAGTTTGGAGTCCATAGTAGTTCAGGACCCGTAGCCGTGGCTTGTTGGGGAGCTGCAAAGTAAGTCCGAGAAAGGTCCCGTCTGGGTCTGCGAAAAGCAAGGCACGTTGATTGCCGTCCTTGAGCACGAAGTGGTCCATTGTGTTGCGGACCAGGAATGCCACCCCATTGACGGTCCCGGACGGGTGTGGGTGATAGTAGATCTGCCACTCGGGAAAGGTTAATGTTGTTGCCGCCTCTATGTTGGGGAAGGTAGGCTTAACTTCTTGTAAGCCGACAATGTCGAGGCGCATATCAGACAAGAGCTGTACGATGGTGACCCATCGGTCCCAATCAACCGTGGGGCCCCCAATATTGAAGGACGCCCACCGGAGGCCATCGCCACTTGGTTGCGTGCAACCGGTAGCAGACTTGACCACTCCCTTGTTCAGTGCGGTATACACGGCAGCCCATTGACCACTTGAAGGCCCGGGGTTGAGCTCGATGTCTCCCCCAAGCAACAGTAGAAGGGCTTCCCACGGCTTGTAGGGGCCCAGGTGCCCCCGTAGATACGTCTTATATACAAGCCAACTGAAAGGCCGCCCCCTGTCCCAAACCCGGTATATGCGCGCCCCACGGTGTTCCCATCTCATGCCATGGGCCCACCATGTGCGTCGGGGCGAACGGCGCCTCACCCGTGACGGTCCCACGTACCATGTAATCCCGCGTCCTGCCCCCACCATGACCAGCCCACGAATATCGAGGAGTAGTGAGTGCCGCATGACGTGGCTAACACAACCCTCCAGGCAGACGAGGAGGCACAGGACCCACAGGTAGAATCCCAGCGTGCCCCCAAACCGGGGTCACTTGCGTGCTGGTTTGGGTACACCCCGCCGTGCGGGCGTGGGCGGTTTGGGCTTTACAGTTGGTTTATGTGCCGGGGCAACCAGCTGTGGCTTGGAGGCACTGGTCTTGATCTTAAGGTCGCTGGTGGTGGAGGCCGTAGGTCGGCGCGTGTCCATGCGGAGACGGGCGTCCTGGGCTTCCGTTTTGGCACGCTTCGGCTGGAGGAGAGGGTCCTCTGTATCCCATTGCATCATTTTCTCTTGCGTGTCCATGGCGGGTTCGTGGAGACGTTTCGTCTTGAGGTGCTCATCATGCAGTTTTGCCATGGCCTCCTTGGCTCCCAAGAACTTCGCAGCGTACTGGAGGCGATGTGGAAGGCGGACCTGAGAGGAGTCCGGGACCACATCCAACAACATGGAATCGATGCGGTCCCGGATGAGAGCATCCTGGGTAGAGTCGCCCGTGGTACATTGGAGGACCCCAGTTTTAACCTTAAGGAACTGCCCTGCCGCAAGACCCGCACTTTGGGGGTTTTCGTAGGTGGCCCTCACATAATGCACGTAAGTGGGTTCCATGTAGAAGCTAGGCTCCTCGGCCAACGTCAAGTACCGACCAAAACTGGCGACGGTCACTCGCAATTCATACTCGGAGACTCCCAGCGATGCTCCCCAAAAGATCTCCGTAGCGTGCGAGCGGTCGGGGTTCGGGAGCAGGGCTCGTGCCTTGACTGCCGCGTAGCCCCATTTACTCCGTGACACCCCTCCCGACATCATGTCGTTGGTGAGCACGTTTTGCGCTTCGTAATGGTTGATTTGTTTCAACACAGAGGCGAGTGTCAGGCGGTCTAGGGTCGTCTTGAACTGCACCATCAACCGATAATTGTCGACGGGCTTCATCCCCACAACATGCTCCATGAGTGTGCCCTGAATCAACTGGTGATTCTGGCGGAAGTCCCGTATAATATCCTCGTAAGAGGAGATTTTGTCCTCTTTTTCCGCCCGAAAGCGCTGACGTACAATCCAGAGCTCGCGTGCCGATTCGTTGATGATGAAGGGGCCCACTAGCTGGTCATCTTGTTTGTATCTAGCCTCCGCTGCCTCGGCCACCACTCGCGTGGCCTTGGCCACCAGTCGCCTTGGGAGGCGAACCTCGTATGCCGTGGATTGAGACCGCGACGCGCGAGCCTCCATAGCCCCCATGAACGGGAAGCTATTAGAGGGTAGCTGCATGGCAATACTGGTTTGGACCTCCATGTCTGTTTCGTTGAGGAACTTGAACATGCGATGGAGCGTGTTGACTTTCATGGCTTCCGGGAACTCCAAGACAACCGTATCCGTGTCCTCCTCAATGGCGAACTTCCCGCCGTCTTGTATGTTCCCGTACAAATCATCGTGGTCCATGTTTTGCACATCCAACTCACGACTCTCAACGGCCTCCACAGGTCGCCACTCGGCCGAGTTATCCAACAAGACGCCCATGAGGGGGAGCGGTTCAGCTAATTCGGGGGCAAAGGTTTCATCACCTGTCCACCCATCGTACTTTGCGTTCACCGTGCCCGTCCACTTTGTGACCCCGGCCAGATATCTGTTGGCTGCACGAAGCGAGGGTCTTTTGACTTGCTCTAGACGCAGTGTGGCAATGGCCGAGTCCCGGTTTTTGTTGGCCACGTACACCATGAATAGACGCTTACGCGCATGCGCTTTTTGCCCTTGGGCCAGTACATCCACCATTTCCCGGATGGCGTCGTCCTCCGTACCGCCCCACACCACAGGCGTTGCGTTGGGCCTGTTTTGTGCCTCCATGAATCCCTTTTTTTGTCCCCTGTTCAACCGGGAGGACGAGGACTCCGGTCCGATTGGCGAGGTCCCCGTAGTAGGGATCCAGATTTTGGGTGACCTCGGTGTGTAGGATGCACCGTTGTGCATGCATTGGCGTGGCGTTGTGGAATACGGTGTGGATGCCGTCGCTGCCGTATTCCACTGTGACGTCATAATGGGCGAGGATGTCCTCTGCGACCCTGTGGTCCAGTTGCGTGCGTCGCGTGTCAAAGAATACCTCACCCGTGGAGTTCAAAATGCGGTGGTGGCAATTCGTGACTTTGCGCTCCGGCCTGGAAGTCAATTACGACCGCATGCCCCTCTGAGCCGCCTAAGTTGCAGGAGGTAACTCCCCAGCGCTGGTTCCGCCTGCTTCAATTCTTCTTCCTCCACCCCCGCCACAGCGGGGCGGGTCACATACATGGGGGACTGAGGTGCTCCGTCTTCCATGGCTTGGTCGTGTGATTGCACTTGGATGATAGACTCCAGCTGGCCATGGACCATGGTGCGCAGCATGTCAGACGTGTCAGCGGCGTACGCGGCCGATTCTTCAGTGATGCGTTGTGCCACCGGCACGGGTATTGCCAAGAAGGTGACCTCAGTGTCCGCCACCCAAGATTGCTGGTGCGACTCCGGAAGTAAGGATTCCACCGCGAAGATGCGGTGGTCCCACCTCTCCGCATTGAGCTTGACGTGTCCTTGGAAGATGAGCCCTAACCAACCAGGGTCGGTGGGTTTGGTGAGTGTCATGTCGGGCGGGGCCCGAAGGTACACACACTCGTTGAGATGAGCGGTGACCGCCGCCACGACCCACGACGCCTCGTTGGGGAAGCGGTACTGGCGAATATCGCCCATGGCCTCCTTAAATGCCGCGTTATACAACGCACTGCACGGGCGGTCGAGCCGATAGGGGTCCAGTGGCCCAAGTGATGGGCAGCCATCCAAGGCTGCGCATATCTCTAGAGGATACAACTCCGTTGGCTCTGCGCCCTCGATACCTTCAGAGGGATCTCTTGTCGGCGTGAACTGGAGTTGCATGGGGTCTAATTCCATGGACTCGAGGCCCCGGTGTCCAGGGGACCCGGGTAGCGTGGGGGATGCGGGGCCCGGGTTGCGCTCCACGTCGCCACATTGTACCACCGGAATATGGGAGTTGCGGCGGTAAGGAACTAACGTAGGGGGTCCAGGAGGCGGTGGTGGCGGTGGCGGGGGTGCGGTGGATGATGTCGCTGAGTCGAGTGCATAGCTCAAAATTGCTCGCTTGCTCTCGTAGAAGACCCTCTCTGTCAACCTCAAGAAGTGTTGTAGGTGGCGTGTACACTCGTGCACATGTAGATCGGCATACGACCCCAGCGGAGTCTCGCGCACCGCGGGGAAGTGCACCTCAAAATGGAGCTGGAGGCGTGTCCATTCTGAATCTACCACATCTTGTAATATAGTTCGCATGGGGAGTGCACTGGGGGAGGAAGGGGAGGCCGAGGAAACCACCCCAGACGAGTGCGTTGCATTGAAGTCCACTTCGGGATATTCCGTGTCGAGGTCCATGTAATCGTCGTCTCCGGGCGGGGTCCCTCCGGGGGCGGGGGGTGGCTCTTGGAGGTGCCCTGTGAGTCCATGGGATGCGCATCGCCATGGGCATCCTTGAAGCTGGGGGTCATATGCGCATAGGGTGCACAGCCGGTGCAGCGGGTGACACGGTAGCGGGAACAGCAAGGCATCCTCGTAGCACAGAGGGCAACGCTCGAGGTCTTGTCTCCGAACTTCAATGGAGTATTGGCCCCCTCCCGATCCATCAAGTGAAGACACCTCCCCATGTTCGCCATGGGCCTCCCCGAGCTGAAGCAATGAGGGCCGTGGTGAGGCACGAGCTTCCGCAAAGGTCGGGAGTTCCTCCGGGCGATAGAGCAGATCGGTAGGGAGCCATCCCAAGCTGGAGTCACCTCGTGCATTCGTAGGGGGTGGGGGCCCCACATGGCGGTGTAGCCATCCGGCGGGGAGCCATCCCCAGTCGGGGTCATCTGTGTCCGTTTGACTTGGGATGCGATGCTCGATTGGGTCTTGTTGTCGTTGGACATCCCCACACTGGTAAACCGGAACTTGCGGCCCATGACTGGGTGTCGGCCGTTGGTCCATGTGGCAACCGACGTGGAGCTGCGGGGAGTGTGCAACCTGTGGTCGCTCGGGTTGTGGCGAGCCCCTCGGTGGCGGTTCGCGTTGTGCACACCCAGTCAGAAAGGAGGTAGTGCCTGATGTAGGGGTGGATGACGATGCTGCTGTCTGCACGTCAGTTTCAACATCGAGGCCAGGAACTGGTGCCGGTGCCATCCCTTCATGGACGTCGAGACCCCAGAGGTGGTCGCCACATGTGCTGCAGCAAAGTGAATAGAAATCTCGGATGCCGCATCGTGAACACTCGATGTCTAAACCTCCTGTGGGGGTCATCGGTGATCCGGGGCTGTGAACCTCGGTGGTGTCCGTCGTTGGGCTAGTCGGGGCGCTCGGGGCAGTTTTGCTGTCCCTAGGTGGTGTGCAGAGTACCGCGCCATGCATCTCGCCCGGGAGGGCATTGTGGTCGGCATGGCACTGTTGGAGCAGGTGATGGTGGAGTGCCACTAGAGACGAGACCTTTGTACTGATGGAAGCCGTGCTGCGCAAAAACTGCGAGATGTCTCCAATAGTAGTGAGGTCATTCCACGGCCGGGTAGGATTGGGTGATTCCGGGAGTGCTGGTCCTGTGACCCCGGCCCGTGGCCCCGGCGGATACGTGTTGGTAATGCGACCGCTTGGATGCCCTAGATCCCGTGACCCTGAGAGAATTTGCTGGGTGGGGTGTGGTCCCGGGTTGGCTTCTACATCCCCATCTTGTACCACGTCGTGGTGCCACGTTGTTGACTGTGGAGGGGGGGGGTGCTGACTGGAACGCCATTCCCATGTAGCGCAAGGCATGCAAGATTCCCAAGCAGATGCAATTTGATACACGAAGAATGTCACCGCGGAGGTCATAAGAATGTGCTCCGTTGTGCTGGTTGTGGTCGACACAATACAACGGATACATGCTGCCTCGAAGTATTCGCCACCTGTATCGAGAGGCCCCCGACCTTTGGAGGGTAGAGGGCGTACACCTGTTGCCGCCAATACCATGAGGCATAATATAAGATGATGTGATGGAATGAGAACTCGGTGGGGCGGGAGGCGTGGGCCTGCATCCGCTGGCGAAACGGGAGTGAAAGGGGTCACCTTAATTACTGCCCGCATGGCATGGCCCTCCCGAGTGGGCCCTTCTGCCGCTTGCGACGAGGGCCTCCTCACTCCTGCGAAAACGGAGGACAGCGAGTGCAAGGGAGAAGCAGCATGGGATACAGCAGGGTGCAAACATGTCTCATGCACCCGAGTTTGCGTGTGTCCTGTGTGCGAGCTGGCTTGCGACAGGAAGGGGTCGTGGAGTGCAACCATGTCCCGGTAGGAGGGGAGGGCGAAAGGAATGGCATCTACCTGCCGGGACTCTCGAGCCCGCAGGAAGCTGACCGACGGGAGGCGCATGTCTGTTGCGGTGTATGGCGGGGGTATGTCGTCGGCGTGTGGGGGAGGGCTGGGGGGAGGGCCGCTCGGAGGCCGGGATGACGGGTGGGGCGCTGACGGGGCCGCTGGCGGAGGGGCCGCTGATCGGGGCTGTGCCTGGGGCCGGGGAGCGCGAACTCCTTCTTGCGCGGAGTCCCTCTGTGCCTGTACCGGCGCAAAGGGGTCGATGTCGTCAGATTGATCGAGGTCAATCGGACAGCTTGCTGTCCCTTCCTCGCTGCTGGCGGCGGCCGCGCCGTTGTCTCCCGTCGTAGAGGCGCTCGGCGGAGGTTGCGGGCACGGCTTGGCGGCCCGCGCTGACGGTGTGGCACGGCGGCGCGCCCCTGTAGGGATCGGTCGCGGGCCCGATGCCGCTGCCCGCGCCTGCGTAGTATCCGCGTGACGCAAGGCGCACTTGTCGCCTCGGCCGTGACCGGGGCTGGGTGGGGCTGTTGCCTGTGGTAATCGGCCCGGTTGCGCTCGGCCGCCTGCTGCCCCCACTCCCTAAGCGTGTCAACCGACTGGCCATAGGAGTCTACAGGACGCGTAGATCCCTGTGGCAAACCCGCTGCTGCCTCGATCATCCGACAGAGGTTTGCCTTGTCCCGATTGATGGACCGGCGAATGTTGGCTTGCTTCTGGCGTTGAGAGGGCATCGGGCCGCGGGACGGATGGGGGGTGGATGGTAGGGGTCCCGAGCCGGTCACCCTTTGGGGCGCTGGAGGGGGCGCGGCGTGGTGCCCCTGGTCTGGGCTGTGTTCTTGTTGCGCTGCGGGTGCCTGAGGTTCCTGTGGTGGTGGATGCTCGAAGGAGGGATGCTGGCTATGGGGTTGAGTAGGTGGTGGGATGGGAGTGGTAGGGTTGGTGCGTTGGCTGGGTGTAGGACGGATAGTAATATGAATAGAAATGCGGGGAATGTGGGTGTGGTTGATATGGCGTCGGGCCCGGGGTTTGTGGCTGCGGGGTTTGTGGTTGCGGGGTTGGTTGCTGGGGGTGTGGCTGTAGTGACTGGGGCGGTGGGTGCTGCTGTGGTGTATAGTACGGGTATGTGTACGGGTAGGGGTACGGTTGGAGGGGAGGGGGAGGGGGGGAGGGGGGGTGTCTTTTCTGTTTTTTGCGCTTGTGGTGTCGTTTGTGTTTCTTGTGTTTTTTGGATTTTGGGTCGCGGCGTGGGGATGAAGAGGTGGAGGCCGCACGTGAAGCAGCACTTAAACAGGCCTAAGCCGCAAAATTATAACAACTGACAGAAATATACCGCAAGTATCGACAACCTAACATCAATATAACGTCAGACTCTCCATGCACCGCCGAACACAGTGAGGAGGCGGGTGCGGGGGCGGGTGGTGGGAACACAATAAATTTTCAACAAATCTGCACACACACACAAATTGTGATCCCCTGTTCGTAAACGAAAAGGGGGGCAAGACAAACAGGGGATCACAAAGGACAAAGCACCAAGACAATTCAACAATTCACCTCTGGTACCCCTCATCCTTGATCCCATGTATAGACCAAACACACTCACCAAGCCGGAACCTACAGACAATACAAACCCAAAACTGGGTCAGTGCCCAGCGCCCGCAGCCAATCAGCCACAGCGCCGGCGTGAACCCCAACGTGCGAGTTCAGTGTGCTGTAGTCCCATCTGTCAAAATTCTCACCCATGCCTTCACGTCAGCGGCCCATATCACTGCACGACCGCCCCGCACCAGTACACATCCTGACCCTACTCATAGCTATAAACCAGATCGGCTGGCGTCCCCAATGCACAAGGAAGTAGCACATGCACCGCAGCAAACCCGTGCGCCCCTTGGTCCCATATATAGGGTAGGTGTTGGGCCGCAGTCATCGCGCTCGAATCCACAGGGGGGCAGCGCCTGGTGCCCGCAGACAAACAGCCACGGCGCCGGCGCCAGCCACAGGGCACAGTGCCAACATGCACAGGCCCCATACCCCAGACCCCGCATATTCAGAACGGCGGGCGCTCACAAAGCACGGAACATGAAGCACACGCGCCGTACCAACACCTGCTTCCCTTGGACCCATATATAGGGTAGACGCTGGCCCCCAGCCTTCGTGTGCGATGACAGACTAAGGTACAGCCCACTATCCCCAACCCTCACAATCCAACGATGGCGGCACAGATGATTCCCGCCTACTCCCTTAACGTTCGCATCACCGGACGGGGTCGTCTGCTGCTCCGCAACCCCACGCAGACGGCTTGCCAGGTCCTGCGCCGCCAACTGCAGCACCCCCGGAGCATCCTCCTTCGAGCAAGGCCGCATGAAGACCAGCCTAGCAGCCAGACCCAGCCAGATCCGCTTCACCGGCCGCCAGGCAAGGCGCCTCTCCAGCACAACCCTGAGGTGCTGTTGCGCACGTTCCCGCCTGCGTTGCAGCGCCTCCACCGACCGGCGGTGACGAAATTTCCCACGCCTGCGGCGGCGGCGTTTCCCACGTTTAGGCATGGTAAAAGCGCTGAGCACCGCGAAAATGGCGAAACATGTGTTGCCACAAAACCAACAGAGAACACCTCACAAGACCAACCCTCCCACCGGTACCACCTCGCGGGGGTGCTTCAGCAACACCCGCCAGAGTTGAAATGCACGGATACACGCCCGCTGCACACTAGACTGGAAATTGGAATCCAACCTACTCGGCGGGTCAGCCGGTTGTAACACGCCCGGTACCAGCCGGACCTCCACAATCAACCCAGACTGCAGCAACCTCAGAACTAGGGCCCTCAGCAGCCGCTGCTGCCTTGACAGCCACGTGGATGCCCGCAGGGCCACCAACTGGCACGCGGATACCTGAGAGTCCGTGACTAGCACAACATAATTCCACCCCAGCCTGACCGCCAACCTCACCAACCACACCAAGACCCAAAGCTCAGCGCTCTGCTGTGTGTGACGTGCAGGGGGGATCACCTGGGAACGGACACCTGACAATCGCGGGATGAATGCCCCTCCCCTATATCGAATGGTATCCAAAGCAGCATCCCCAAACATCACACAATGGCGAACAGCCCACAAATCGGGCGTAGCAGATAATGCATGAAACACAGCAAGGCGTGCCGGTGCCGGAGGTTCCCAAGTTGCCATACAACGGACGATCGCGGTACACAGTCCATGCAGAACCTTCAGTGGCGTGGGTCTCTCAAACCCCCCCCACCGATCACAACAATAGCTCCCCGCGAGCAGTGGCCCCCCCCCAGACGGGGTCTAAAGTGCCAATGGATGAAGCCCAATGCCTTGGAGAGTAACCGGGAAGAAGGTCTGGACCTCGTGGCCAGTCTGAGCCAAATGTTGAACATCTGGAGGAAGGCCCGTGGATGTGAACGGATCGTGCGCACTCCTAAATTGATGTACTTCCCTACGAAAAATATGTCCGTAACCGGCTCCAACGTACTCTTTCCCGACACAATAAAACCAGCCTCCTCTAGCGCCCTGACCACGCGAGCAGTCACAACACGCAAACGCGCAGGATCCGGCCCCAAAATCAAAAAATCATCTAAATAGTGGAACAGGGTGTATCCCTCTGGGATCAAGGGTCGCACTATCCTTCCCAACGCCGTCTGACAGAACAACGGGGAACGTTTCCAACCAAACGGCATCCGCGACATACAAAACACTCTCTCCACACCTTCCCAACGCATCCGGAACCGAAAGGCCCTCTCGTGCCGTCTGGGCAACTTAAAACTCCAAAAAGCGTTTTTAAGATCCACGTGTGTACAAAACAACGGCCTATCGGCCGGCCAATCCGCCAATTTCTTGGAGATTTGTTCCCAACCATCCAGTGAGAAAGACAACGGCTTATGCAAGCTCTCATTGAACTCAACGAGATTAAAGATAAGGGACACTTTCTCTGTGGACTTCGGGATCACAAACGGCCAGCAGGTCGCCTTCAAGGGGCAACTTTCATCCATAATGGTAACTATCTCCTCACGCAACAACCATTTAACCATGGGCCGCACCAAAGCCTCCCTATTAGACGAGTGACTTTCTCTCTCCAAGTGAAAATCAGACACAGACGCCTCAAAATCAGGGGGGGCCAACTCACACCACAGATCATCGGTAATCGTGTAGCTACCCACCGCCCCCAAACCCCTCTCCACCAGCTGTGGGTCCACCCTGCCCACCTGCGGCACCGGCGACGTAGACAAATGCAAAAGAGCCTGCCAAGACTCAGCGGTAAATTCTGACAGTGCGTTAAAAGTTATATCCGGTGCTGACCGTAAACGGTAGTCCTCACACGTCACAAACAAGCGAAGCACAAACAAATGGAGTCGTTTCATGAGTAACAGAACCCCGCAAGATAGTGCCTGGTGAAGCCACGGCAGGAAGGTAAAGAAGGCTTGCAAAAACTGGACAAATAACGGAACTGGTTCCGAACGCACATACAACAGGTCTGCCCTGGTCAGAGGGCGGGGCCCCCCATCCGCCAATGTGATAATCTGCAGCGATCCCTGCGCTGAACTCAGCACTGGGCCACCAACAGACTCGTCACAGGCAGATGGGGTTTCGCGAATCGCCCCCACGGGGGGCGAACTTCCAGGCGACCCCCCCCCCCGCTCTTGCCTGTCGCTGCACTGCTGCCCTGGCCCTGACACCCCTGTGGGGAACGCACAGCCACTTTGCTGGCAGGCCCGACTGGAGGCCCATCAGGATGCCTCCTCTTGGAGGCAGGTCGTCTGGCTTTTGCATTACCCAGGCCCACCTTCGCGCTCGCCGCATGATGCCGCTGGACAGATAAGGAACCGCCCAGACCAATGACTCGCCGCTTGGGCCTCGGTTTACCAGCGCCGTCGACCTCTGCTGCGCCACTTCTCGGTGTCTTGCCGGTTCCCTTAGATCGCAGCCTCCTCTTGCCGCTCCCGACGACCTGAGGTCCGGTTCCCGGCGTGAATTGTGGAGGGCGTTCCCCCGGACCATCGGGCGGTGTGTGCTTCGCGGGGGAGCCACAGGCACTTGCTGTGGACACGGCGGAGGCTGAAGACTCCGAGGGGACGGACGAAGAATCCGAATCAGACCCCACGTCGTCCACTTCCCCCGGATGCGGCGCCACATCCATATCGGGAAGAGATACCACAGGCCCTGCAGGCACCGGGGCAGCGATCTCCAGCGACGCCTTCGCGGACTTCCTGTCGGGATTAGCATACATGGGGTCACCCCACAGGTCGGCCAGCAGCACAGCCAAACGCTCACCAGGAGCCTGGCCACCAACAGGCCATGGAAGCACCAAAGCCCCAACCACCGCAGGGTCAGAGTAGCCCAGAGCGTACTCCAACGCCGTGGCCAGCCGCTTCCACCTCCCCCACCAAACGAAATAGGCCACATTTGGAGAGCGGTGGAAGGCGGCCGCAGCGCCCCCCCGCCGCAGGGAATGCCACCGATGGCCACTATACGGGGAATCACGGAGGAGGTCCGCGAAGATCCTCTCCACTGCCTCAACCCCTCCCCTAACCAACGGTTGACCCTCCGGGATGCAGCTTGCCGCGGCGTAGGATCTAAGGAATCGGACCCACGAACGTCCCCACTCATAAAGCGGGCGCCGCACCTCCCTGTGCCCGCCAACTTTGGTAGTGACGAACAGGACCACGGAATCGCTTTCCAGTCCCGCTGGCGTGATGGACACTGCTTCAGAGACTCGCAAGAAGAGAAGCCAACTGAGGCTCGCCAACGCTGCCACTGCCTGCTCAACCGGCGAGGCCGCTCTGGCCCACAGGAGGTAGAGACCCTCCGGTCCCAGGTATGGCTGCCCTGGTGTCGGCTTTCCAGATTTTGCAAGTCTCCAGTGGATGGCCTGAACACAGCCCGGGAGCAGCCTGATATCTTCTGCCGCCCGAGTTGCGGACACATAACCCCTGAGGGTGGATCTGGCTTGCCCCATGGAGACCCTTGACGCCAAGAAGTCAGACAGCGTGTCAGTAAGCGGCGTCCGCAAAGCCCTGGTTCCCTCATACTTCGCCACCGCGGACAGGGCGGAACGGTACCTGGCTTGCGTCTTTGGGGCCCAACCACGAACGCCCACGGCCGCCACCCTAAATGATCCAACAGCCGCCATCGCCATTGCCCACCCCGCCGCCGCCGCGCTGGAGGTCGCTCTGGCAACAGGTAAGGCCTCCCGGGTGGGGATTGGACGCGCGGGTCTGGAATCTTCACACCAACACGGCCATCCCCACCCCGCCCTGTCGCAGTGGCGACAGTCCCGTCAGGACCAGTGGGGACACTGGAAATGCCAGTGCCTCAACTGCTCCGATGGGACGCCCTCTTTTGCGCATCTCTGGCAGTCACCAGACGGGCGGGCTGATATTGGTACCCACCTTCCTTTCTTCGTCATCCAATGAAGGACGCCTTGTCGCATGGCGAAGTCGATGCCCTTATACTTAAAGGACGGTCCCCCGTTTTTGACCGCATCTGGCCAGCTCATTGCATCCAGCGGGTTGGACGGGTCCGCCCGACTGCTGGATTCCGACGTGAACCTCTGGGCGTACGCCTGCTGGGAGTCGAGGATGATACCCCAAATCCTGTAGGCCAGCCTGTCGCCCCTCGGGCATTCCATCGCATTGCCCATCACGTCGGATGGCCTGACCGGTGCAGCACTTGCGCTTCTAACGTAGTCCCGCAGCGCCTCACCTGACTGGCGCATCCAGCTGGCCACTTTGTCGCCCCCAGCATCTGCTCCACTGCCTTTGCGGTCAAGTCCGGCACGTATTTCTCTCCACGACGGCCAGGCTCTCCAACCGTGCTTGTAGATATCCGATCGCCTCTTGCTGGGACTGCAGCAACGCGCGCAGCTCCTCAGCCGACATCTGGCTGGTGTCCTGCGCCGACGCGTCCGCCCCAGAGCCCGAAGCTCCTTGATCCGGGGCCTTAGACGACGCACTCTTAAACGGGGAGCGGAAGACCTGCATGCTGCTTCACAAAAACACAATAAATTTTCAACAAATCTGCACACACACAGAAATAGTGATCCCCTGTTCGTAAACGAAAAGGGGGGCAAGACAAACAGGGGTTGTGCCCCATGAGGTGCTGTGTTGCTGAGCTGGTACCCCATTTCACCCCAAATGCGTTGAGGACTGCATTGTGCTTGTTATCCTTTGGTCTACAGCTCAGCAACACCATGTCATTGTCTTGGGTTCGAGGTGGTACCCTTGTCTTCTACAACCGCAGCAGTGCCAATGAGCGGGGGCCTGCTACTGTTCTAGCCCCTTGCAGTGCCTTGGTGATTGCCTACGTATACATTATGAGGTGAAAACAGACAGCACTTCACTAGCACTGTCACTATCGCTATCAAACAAGCCCAACCCTCCTGACACATGTGAGTCCGAGTCATAGCAATCGGGCATTTCCTGCAGCCCCAGGGGGGCTGATGGTCAGTATCTAATTGACTGAATGCCCCCGCCATAGGCACTTTCAGCCCTTAGCCCCACGTTAGCCCATATATATGTGACTGACTTTCGTTCAGCCACCGCATGCTTTGCTGATTTCGCCCAGCAGCCAGCATTCAGGTCTGCATGCTCATTCCCCTGCACCCCCACATGGGAAGGAAGCCACTTCACCGACACGCTATCCCCGAGCAACAACCATGCCCCCACATGCCCCCACAATTGTTCCGTTAAATCAGAATGTGCCACTTATGTTGTGACCATTTCTCGCACTTGCCATCCAGTCCCACAAAAACTAACTCCGAGTCCGTTACCCAATGCAATGGCACACCCAGACACTTGCCCTGTAGTGCCCTCAAAGCAGCAATTAACTCTGTTCTAGTTATTGACTGCCAGTCCGCAACTGGAAGGGGGCAGGACTCATTCTTGCTATCACCATCCCCAAACCAGACTCCATACCCAGCAAACTCAACCCCCCCCCGTGTGAATCTCTCGACCCATCCACAAAAGCAACATCCCACCCGCCCCTAGCTTGTCAACAATCTAGCAATCTGTAGTTCCATCGCTGGGAGCATATGCGCCCATTTTTCTTTCTGGGGCACTGCCCTAACCTGCGTCACTACTCCCTAACTGTGCATAGCTGGAGGGAACATTAGCATGCCCTGCTCAAACCGCTGCAGGCAGGCGCTGAGATGCTGCGCCTCCTACCTAATAAACGACGCTGTCAAGCCAACGCCCAACACTCCACTAGCACGCGCCACGTGGTGGCAAAGTCAAACACCGACGGGCGTACCACCCGAAAATAAGCTTCACATCCAAGAAGCAAAGCTGCTCTTGCTACCACCCACATGGCCAGGCCCTGTGTCGCCTTAAGTGAGAGAAGGGGCTCCTTGACCAACAAAGTGTGCATGTCACACAGCAACCCGGTGTCTTCCCACACCAGTCCAAAGGCTTTACGATGTCAGCGGCCGAGGGGAAGAACTTACAAGAAGAAATGGCATGACACACAAATTCCAAAGTCCCACAAAAAACACAGTTTGGTCGATGGAACGCATTTTTGGTGCGAGCTCCCACTGTGAGCTTCTACCACAACACTCTGCGCATAAAGTTTCGGTAAGAAAGCGGCATCCTAAGACGATGCAGCTGAAGCCAAACATCATGATCCTGCCGCTGCTGCGACTCCTGCAGGGGCTGTAGAACCCCAGCAATTTTTGAGACGGCCTATCTCATGGCACCGGCATGTCCTGCAACGGAAGACCAGAATTGTCTTCTGCCCGTCCGCATAGATGGGTTGCCACGTTGGTGGCAGACGCACAAAATCTCTCGGCTGCCCCCTGCTGATGAATGTGTTCCACTGTGAGAACTCCTTTGCGCACCAAATGAGGCCAATAGTAAGTTAGCCCTCGAGCATTGCGAAAAAACACAATGTGCCACATTGGCAGGCCACGTAAGCAATGGCGAGGCGTTTTGTCTATGCTTGGAAAACACATAACAAGACGCCTGAGGCCAAGTTTTGGGACCTGTGCACACCACTACCATCTGGAGATAGGGCACAAAAGCCGGCTTTAATGACATGCCCAACTCGTGTGCCCAATCCTCAAATTCTTGCACCGACATCCCTGAGTACCGGAGCTTGTCCCATCGTGTTCCTGGCTTCGCTTCGTCCTCCTCAGGAGGCGGTGTGTTTCAACAACGGTCCAATCATCTTGCTCTCTGGTACTATGACACATTTTCTAGGGCAAGTAGCTCGCGAGGCAAGGTTGCATTGGGAGCCACCCCTACCACCCCCACTTGCATGTAATCAAGCCAGCCACACCGCATCCCAACCTACATCCCCTCCCCATAATCGGGACCTGCTTAATTCTCATTGATTGTCATTTCCACTGCATTTATGGTATCAGATGGGCCAACAATAAAATGCCATGGGCCGCAACGGCAAGTTCGAGCGATGAAGAGGTTTCGGCAAAGCGCAAGCAAGCATATAGGAACCAGCTCCTAGCGGTTGCCCAGATTCTGGATTTCCCACTTGTTAGGGTCTCAGTATGCCTTAAGGCGTTTGGGTAGGGGGTAGAGTGAAATTTCCCACAATGTGGGGTCCCATTCTTCCCTGATGTGTTTCTGTTCGAAGAACAATGTTTGGCGCATGGTTTGAATTTTTGTCATGTGCAGGTTGTTCATTGCCAGATAGGCCACCGATGCTGTGTGTTCTGTGAGGGCCAATTCTGTTTGTTGGAGCAGCATATAGCTCGCATGCTCACTGTATGTTTCCATGTGTTTCATCATCAATTGCATGTGGGCTGTGCACCTACGGTAGAGGCGCAGTGTGTGTTTGGCCTCTTCCCACTTAGTTGGCGCATGTGTAAGTGCTGTGCGTCTCGTCATACAGGGCCTAGTATTGGTTGTGTACTTGGTTTTGGCATAGGTTGTTGGCGTACACCAATTTCATGGCCAAAGGATTCAAGACAAATGGCCGTTTAATTTTGATGAACTGAAACTGGCACTTTTGCGGCCACTTTTTCATCCATGGGGAG
This sequence comes from Eutreptiella sp. 'Long Island Sound 2002', assembly GCA_964036045.1. Lineage (NCBI taxonomy): Eukaryota > Euglenozoa > Euglenophyceae > Eutreptiales > Eutreptiaceae > Eutreptiella > Eutreptiella sp. 'Long Island Sound 2002'. The sequence goes on from OZ038385.1 coordinate 3,796,881, forward strand.
CCACCGGTATGTTGATTTAGGTACCAAGTACACACCACATAGTGGTGGAGGCCGAAGAGATTCCGAAGGGTGATAACAACCATTTTGCATCCTCCTACTCAGTGCTCGTCAGGCCTACTGATGGCGGGCTGTCCAATGAAGATAATGACCAATATGCACAGCCTGTGGTAGTTTGCATGGACAGCTAGCCTCATTTTGCCTCGTGCACACTACCACGTGCGGTACATGTTGCTTAAATATATTAGAGAACTACAGTGCAAATGCTACATGCACAATGTGTTGCACTTGATTCCTCAGTGAATTGTTCTTTCATGCAGAAAGCCTACATTTTTTTCTGGATACCTGCGACACACACACACCGTGGCACATTGTCGGCGGCCCTGCACCTACATTGCAGCCCCGGGGAAGATTTAAGCACCGCGCATATGCGAACTGCAGGGATACTCCTCAAGCAATTAGGCATAAAATGCAAAGTGTCTGGAGCCAGGCGTTCCTGGGTCGGGGTTGTCAGAGTTGAAGCTGCACAGCGATTCATTCAGGTAGCGGAACTCTGGGGAGTTCTCAAGGGTTTTCGGGAGGTGTGGATGCAGATACCACTCATCCACCCACCCACCCACACACACACACACACACACACCTACATCACCCCCGCCCCTCCGTTGGCTCAACCCTCCCTACCACAAGTGTGTGTGTGTGTGTGTGCGTGCGTGCGTACGTGTGTCGGCACGCGGACCCCTTTGCACCCCAGGCCACCCCCCCCCCTGGGGAGCCAGTGAGTCTAACCAGGAGAAAGCACACAGTCAAGATGCATCGATACCATTCCTTTTTTTTTTTAAGTGGGGCACAGTTAACACCACACGCAGTGGGGGTAACACCTCCTCCCCCTATCCATTGCACCATGTCCAATATGTGTGTGTGCATTCTTGCCATTCTCTCTGTGTTTGCACCATTTGGATATGAATGGGTGACGCCTGGGCCGTCCTGAGCAGCACGGTCTTAACCAAGAACGAAAAAAACGCGAAATCCTGCAATCTGCTGCAGCCATAGTGGCGGTTGAGGGCGGTTGGGGGTAGCCTGGGGCATGCAGGGAATTTTGGGGCATATTTCCTATGTCTGATGAGGATACTTCCAACCATTGGAGCCAAACTTCGGGTTCGAACCCATGGACCTCTGGGTAACCAGTTTCGGTCCCAGGGCAACCGGTTGAGGGTGCGTTTAACAAATGGTGTGGTCTGGGTGCGGTCACTTCCCATATGAACCCTATGCTTGAAAACCCCCTCAGTCCTCAACAAAAAAAAATGAGATCGATGCAAATGATGGCTCGGAACTCTACCAAACATCACACTTGCTCATCACTCTCCCATCACTCTCGACACAACACCCCCAAACCCACATCAGCTCTAGCCTTTTGCATGAGAAACTTGTGTCAGATTCTGGTCCACAGTTGGAGTGCCATGCTCAGGAACGTTGTTTTGTTCTCAGTCTGCCGCACCATGTGTCTAGATGTGCTCTTGAGAATCTCTCGGTTCAAGGGTTAGTATGGACATCACATGGCATCATCCCACGCTGTTAACATGTTTCTGGTCCACAGACCAAGCGGCGATGATCACTGACGTCCGATTCTCTGTCCCCTGCATGAGTACCACGCCCTAAGGGACCTTTAACAGCCAGGCCATCTGAACGTCCAAAAGCCGATAGCCCCCTGTTCCGCCCATCTTGCAGAGTCTCTGGAATGGGGGGGGGGTCAAAAATGGCACTTGCCAGCGCTTCCTCCAAGTACACTGATGCTAATGGCATTCTCATGTGTCTGAAGGGCACAACCCATCACAAGATTGATTTCAGCTGCAAATATACACTTGCAACCAAACGAGCCAATCCTCAGGACTGTTGAGAGGGGCACAGAGAGAGGACACAGTGGGGTTGTGCTGAGCTGTACAGAGTCAGGGACACCCATGCAAAAGAGGGTTGATGAGGATTGTTGAGGGACCCTTCTTTGCAGATATGCGGAGGTTTATTGAGGGCTGCAGAGGGTTGACATCGATGCAGAGGGGGGCCCGAATTGTTGTCGGGGTTCAAATTGGTGTGCAAGGAACTCTATGGCCTATGGCCTGGGTGCAGAATTGCCAGATGTACGGTTGTACGGTTGTCGAGGTTTGTTGGCCCATTGGGGCCAATGAGCAGACTGGCATTCGGTACAAAAGGGGGACAGATGCAGCAGGCCATTGCCTAGGACCCGAGGGGGATGGGGGCCATTTGGGGTCATGGCAAACCCCAGCCAACCCCGCACCCACCCACTCACATCGGGAAACTTTTCCTGAGGAAAAGGGAAATTCATTTCAGGGGCCAGGACTTGGAGGCCGATTTCAGGCACACAACAATTTGGGGGGCCTCAGACCCAACCCCCACCACCTCCGGGGGTGGAGGTTTTTGAAGACAAGGCTGGTTCACAGCGTAATTCTGGCTCTTGTGCGCAACCAGGGGTCCAGGCTGGGAAATACCATCACACGTCGGAAATACAGACCAATGAATACCGCTGCTGCTTACCCACTCCGTCAGTTATCTGGGGCCACAACAACGTTCCTCTGCATCTGAAGGGGGATAGCCCCAGGCGCCTTTTGTTCTTGATCGAAGCAGGCATCGGTCAGGACTGTCCACCGCACAAAAGAACCGACAATCCTCAAGTCCATGAGCGCACTGTCGTGCAGAGATGGTGCCTCAACGAAAAAGTGATCAGCCAGCGGGAGTGAATTTCATAAACTGATCCCTGTGCCTGTGCACTAATGTGTCCACTGTGTTCGGCCTCGGGAGCATGCGGGCGAGGTTTGACCGCCGTCGATGGTGCGACCGTCCCGGATAAGCGGAACAAAACCGCGCCTATCATCGGTTGCGCATCAGAGGCCCATCCTCCAACCACCTCGACTGTGCGCACAATCGCAGTACCCCATTTTTGTGTATGGGTTTCCAAAAACCTATGTAAAAAACAACCGCCAACGCTGCCACCGCATATCCCCAGAAGGCGAAGCCGCATCTTGGCCGCCGTATTCTTCCACATCCCATTGTGATTGTTGTGGTCTTTGGGGTCCGACTCGGGATGGAGTATGTAGGGTCAGCTGAGCTTCAGGGCTCAGTGGGGCTCAAAGATGGCCAGCGCTTCACAGCTTCCCTCAAGCAGTGCCTGCCCCCCCGCCCCCCCCCCCCCCACACACAGCGCGGACCTTAGTATCTGTCCATAGAATCCCTTCAGAGTCATTGTCCCCTGTGCCTGAGTCCTGCGCACCGTTTATCCCATGGAATGCATTCCGGTTTCGAGGCATGAGTCCGATGTCCAAAGACCACTCGTTGACACGCTGGCGCTGGAGAAGCAGGCGTTGACCAACCATCGGCGCCAAACCTCAGGTTCAAACCCACGCCCTCTGGACACCGTCTTACGGTCACTGGACATCGCCATGGCATCCTGCCACACCCACTCTGACTGAGTACGAGGGCTTGACCCGAACCAAGAAAAAATGCTCCTTGTCCCAGAATTGGCAGCCCCCATTCAAGTGGATCCAAAAAGGGAATTCCCATGCAAAACAGATGGCACACAGAACTGCCATTTCACCACCAACCACCATCACCTGCCTTTGGTTCTGGCCACTGCTGTCAAAAGCTTTCGGTTACGCCAACTGCCCTTTACCGCCTTTAGTTAATTGATAAGCGTCGTCGATGGAAGGGTTGGCCACTGACCCCCACCAGGTCCCTGGACCTCCTTCATATGGGATCCCCTGCTGAGGACGTATCGATACACGTGACCGTCTCATCCACATGCAGCGCAACCTTGTGCCAAAACAAGCAGAGCGCCGGGCATACAAGCCCCCTGACCAGGGTTGCATTGGAAGGGAAGGGACCTCAGAGGGGGGGGCAGATGTGGTTAGCTAGGCGGTTGGAGGAGGTTGCCCAAGCGGTTGGGGCTGGCTACTGTCGGTTACAAACACCATTGAGGCTGGCGGTTCGTGTCAGGGAGACAATGGCTGGGCATAGGCTGGGCGCCCTGGAGGGGGGGTACCTCCACCCCTTCCAATTCATACCTGCCCCTGGCACACCACAGCCTTGACAGCCGCCCAACAGCATCATCCATGTCTGCGGCGCCACCAAATGCAACAGCGTCCGCACCGGGTTCGATGCCTTGCAGGGTGGTTCCAAATTCCAGAGAAAAACCTGCCGGACTCCGGGGCCTGAACAGAGCACTGGCCGACCAGCGACGGCTGCCGGTAGCCACCGACAGTCGTCGCTTGACAACCTAGAGCCCGGTCGGAAACAAGCTGGAGCGTCTCATTGTTGAGGGCTGCCCTGGCGCAGCCGCCAAAGTCGCTCATAACTGGTCCCTTTCCCGTTTCGGCCTCTTCTGCGGCGGTGCCCCCGCGTCTTCGTGGGGCTCCACAATGATGGATTTGCCGTCGATCTCGTGAGTCCCGTTTTGCAGAACTGCATCGGCTGCGTCGGGTGTGGCGAAGGTCACGAACCCGAAATGCCATGGCGAATCCGTGCGATGAATTTCCACGTTGACAACAGGCCCGTACTCTGAGAAGTACTCCGAGAGTCTCAGTTCGGAGAGGTCCGAGGGGATGTGCCCCAACAGCACTTTAGTAGTGGCGTCGACGTCCGGAGACCCTGCGCCATCGGGGTCTTCTGCAGCAGCCGGTGGTGCGCCTTGGGCGGCAGCCGCCGCTCCCCCAAGCGCTCCACACGAGAAGCAGGTTGTCCGGCGGGCGAAATTGTTGAAGCCGCAGTGCTGGCACAGCCAGTCCCCCCCCCATGGGCCAAATCGCGCGCTGCGGGTCTTCAGGATCCCAACTAAATACCTGGAGTGGAGGTGCGGTGAGGTGAGGTGAGGTGAACTTTTTTTGTTTAGTACAAAGGTCCAAACAGGGTAGGACTTCCCCAAGAATACTCCCTGTGCATTGTGCATGTTCGTTGCTGAGGTTAGGATCCGCATGCACGCTGACGTGGAGGGCTGGGCCTGTATGTCTCCTAAGTGTACATCAGGTTGTGCACTTGCTCTTGCAATCATGCCTCACACTCCTGTTGTTTTTTGAACTGGTCCCACCTGAGCCACAACCTGGGGAGAAAAGCAAGCTGCATCACCAAGTATTTCAGTCTCGGCATGCAGACCCTGTAATAACAAAAACGACGTGTTCCCCTTCAAGCACCAATGCTCTCACTAGCGGAGTTGTTGTGTGTGCTTGGCGTGCGCAAGGTTCCATGACCGTTCATTGAGTACATAGTTGGCATCATACAGAGCTTCCAACAGCAAAAGGTGATGTGCAAGGTGCCTCAACATAGGCACATACCATTCCCTTTCGCATGCGTGTGCGCATGGTATAGGTATGAGAGACATACAACTGTTGGCTTTGTCCAGCAACCCTGGAACTGGGTTTGACGACCCTTGAATCTCAAAATCCCACCTGTCAATGTGCAATAGCCACTGGAAAAGTACCTGCCCTCCCCCTTGAGAAATACCCAGCTGCACACAAAGGTATCCCCACACCCCTGGGGGAACATACCCGAAGTGACAGTATGTGACATGAGGCAAGACCTGCAAACATAAGGGTGTTGATCCACAAAATGACCAAGAAATTGCTTGTTGGGATGTGTGTTCAACTCTACTGAGAGACAGGCACTGTGCACCACTTTTTTTGGCACGAGTACTTGACTTTAAAGAGCTGCACATGCTCAACGAGGGCCACTGAAATAGGCTCTCCGGCCGCAGGCTTGGCTGCGGGCTTGGCTGAGGGTTTGGTGGCTTTGGGAGCAGGCTTGGCAGCAGGTTCTGGCACAGTACCAGCTGGGTGTGGGTCAATATGAAATTGCAAAAAGCCAAGTGTTCTGCATGACACAAGGTACAGCATACTGCTTTGCATGCAATAAATTCCAACTACATAGCAAAGCACTAATAATACTACCTTGTCCAACCAGTGATGGTCCACCAGACCACTGATGGTTGGGAGTGTGCCACTGATCATTCGCGTTGGGAGATGATCGTGTGGTGTGGTGTTGAGATGGGGGGATTTGATCAGACGTGAGGATAGGTGGGGTGACACGAAGAGGAGGTCAGATGAGGTTCAGGTGGAGGCGAGGTGAGGTGGATGGTGAAGTACCGTGTGAGGTGAGGTGAGATGACCCGAGGTGACCTGAGGTGACCTGACACCTACTAAGAGGTGAGGAGCAGTAAATCAGGGCAAGGGGCGGTCAGGTGTGCTACCCAACAGGGTTGATGATATGCCGCAGGTCCTTTCGCTCCAGCTCGTCCAGAATCTCCATAGCCTCACTCAAGGGGAACCGCGACAGCTTGTCCCTGACCACCTCAGTGTCGGGCGGCTGCAGTGCAAGGCCGCTGATCCGGGCCGCCAAATCCGGGTCCAGCACCACACTGGAGCTTGGGGCTTGGGGGCCAAAAGCCTCCGGAGGGGCAGCCTTTGAATCCTCAAATGGGGGTCTGTCCTTGCCCGCCGGGGCGACAGTAGTGAAATAGGCACCCGGTTCAAGGGGTGCAAGGGGAATTCCCACCTGAGTCATAGGAGGGACAATGATGCAGGGCACAAACATAGCATACACATGGGATGTAGGCAGTGGACAAAGCACACAAATGCACGACAAAAGACATAGACATGGGGCATTTATATGTGACATATGTGGACAGAGATCACAGACAGGGCATAAACATGGGTGATAGGAACCAGGTCATGTTGGCCACCAGCATCCGCTGACCTGCAGAAAGCGCCCAATGGCAGCTAGCAACACACACAGGCAGGAGCTTGTGGGAGCTGAATCAGGCACACCAGGAATCCATGACACCCAAAGCGGACCAGCATTGATGCCTGTCCCAGTGAGATTGCAGGCAATGTCGAACCGAGGTCACACCATTCACACCCCTGAGTGCATGGAAGTGTTCCGTGATGAAGGGGAGGCTACCACTGGTCAAGGGGGCTCACCAGGGATGGACTAGAGGAGAGGAGGGGGGGGGGGGAGGGGTTCGAGGAAGAACCCCGCTCATCCTATGGTCTCTGGCCTAAGCGGCTGGAGAATACCTTTCTTGATAAATCCCGAGAACATTTTGCGACCAAAGGCCGAAGAGAACTTGTCTCCAGAAAATTGCTCACAATCTATGTATCACTGGATTACGCATTGAAAGAGGGGTGGGGGGGGGGGGGGTAGGTTGATGGATGGATGGATGGATGGCGCAAGATTTCGGGGAGCAACTCCCACGGACACAGGCTGACAGCTCCGTTCTGTCGCAGTCCCTACCAGCAGCGCTTGATTTTTTGTCGATTGAAGGACATGCACACAGCGCATAGCGACGTCAATAGCTCTTCACAGGTCTATGTCTGCGTCCAAAAGAGAGTCACAGGGCAATTGCTCAACGTCGATTTCTGACCTGTCATTGCTTGAAGTGCCAGATTGTGCAGCGACAGCTTGGGGCAAGTAGTCCAGCTATCTCTGAGCAAGGAGGTAAGGCAATCCCCAAGCAGGGGGCAGAAAGCTGAGGCGGGCTACATGACTGCAGCATCTGCGCCTGACAGTGTCATGCACCAAGTCAGCCGGAGCGCCGTCCGCGTCGACCATGGGCTTAAATCACACACCAACCCAGCCAGAAGAGGGAGGGGCACAAGCCAGACGTACAGCATGGCGCCCCTGTGGAGGGGAGGACTTGGGGGGGGGGGGGGGATGCGGGGGCCAAAGGATACATAAAAACCGGATTGAGATGGGGATCCTACGAAAGGTTGGGGGCCTCAATTGGTCAGGTGTGGACCCGCCACTTAGCTCCAGCCGCGCCTGCCTCACGACCTTCATCGCCATCTCAGTTCCATGATTGTCCGTGTCACGCAGACAGTGCTTTGCAGTTCGTCCCGTCCCTCGTCCCTGGATGGGGTAAGAGTCGGGCTGCTTCTACAGGGTTCAGGGCATTGTCGCCTTCGGACTGAGTTTGGGGCGTAGCGTTTGTTGTGTCCCACTTTGGCTCCCACCGTCGCACTGGCATGCTCGCTTGCGCTGGCCCCTCTCGGCCACACACCTGTGTTTCCGGGTCACCTGGTCGTGGGGGGTGGGGCGGTCAGAGGTCACCCTTGTGGGCCACTGCCACCGGCCCTGGGCTATTTAGGTCCTTAGGATTTAAAAACCCCAGTGGGTACTGGCTTTTTGGAGGTCAACATACAGCCATACAGAGGGTGGGAAGGCTGGGCGGCGCCGAGGCGCCTGCATGTGTGGTGTGTGTGTTTGCGTGTGCGGTTGTTCCCTGTGCCAAGTTCCAGCACTTCTCAGAAGGCGGCCGCTCAAGTGGCAGCGCACCCGGCGTTTGCCGTGAGGGAGGTGGTTCGAGTCCCGGGATCGGTGGTCTCCCACCGATCCCTTCGAATACCGGACGGGACCTCCTGTCGACCTGTTCGAGTACAGGTGGCGGCGCGCACTGCTGCAGGTGTGTGTGGTTCCTGCGTGTCACTTTTTGGGGGTTGGGGCAAAACGGACGAGACCTCCACCCGATCCACCGGTACCGGTGGTGGCGCGGGCTGCTGTAGGGGGGGGGTGGTTCCCACGACGCCGACTAGAGAGCTCTACGTGCAGGGAACCCAAGAGCACCAGCTCCCGGGTTCGAACCCCCGCACTGGACGACTGAAGACTACCGCTCTCACTACTGGGCCGTGCCGGTCTCTTGCCCTGTTTGGGGTTTGTGACGCTCTTGGAGTCTGAACCTATGGGGGTGTGGGCTTGCGTGCATTATGGCGTGCCAAACAAAGGGCGGCTGGGGTCCGGTGTTCCACACCGTGAGCCCTCCGTGCTGCACGTGATCGTGGAGGCCGTTGCTGGTGATCTGGGTGCCAGCCAGGCCTCATCACAGCTGCCTGGGGGGGAGGGGGGGGCTGACGAGGGGAAGAGTTCCTGCCTAACGTCACGCATTGGTGTTTGCCGTGGTGAGCGGGAGACCGCCCGCGACCTCCATCCAGAGGCCGGGTCAGTACAGCCTGGTGAGTGGCGTGGTCTCTTGGAGGCTGGGGTGCAGTCCTCGACTTCCAGCAGTGGAGTAACTCCCTGTCTGCGGGGGGTCGGGGGGGGGGGGGTGTGCCACGAGGAGGCGGGCTGGCCGCCCGCTCCTCCGGAGAAAACATGGGTTGCTCATCCAGGTCGGACTCGTCTTCCTGATCCTGTGTCTGCCCTTCCTGCTGTGGGCGCCGGGCCGAGGTGACATACCCTCGGAGGAGGGGGGATTTGCGGCGGCCCATGTCAGCCAGTGTGTCCGCGTGTGTGTTCCCTACAATGCCAACGTGTGAGGGGACATGCAGCCAGCGTACCGCTGCCCCTGCCTGCTCAATTTCCCCAAGGAGTTGCTCCCACAGGTCCACGTGGCCCACCGGCCCCCGCGAACCTTGCCAGTCATGGCGCCACCATTTGCTGGCTTTGCCTGTGGCCCCCATGACCACTAGTTTTGAATCAGAGCAGATCAGTGTGCGCTTGTGCTGTGTCCTATGGCGAATGGCATGTATGGCCGCGAGGAGCTCTCCCCTGTTATTTGTTTGTTTCTGAGTGATGGGGATGCACTGTGCCGTGTCCCGGTGATCCCCGAAATATACCCCAAACCCTCCCACCATTCCCGCCTCCGGATGGACCTCCGACGAGCCGTCGGGGTAGATGGCTTCCCATCCCTCCGCTACATACTCATCAATGACTTTCTGATGCGCCTCCGCCATCGCTGGACCATACATGTCTTTTTTGCGTTTCCTGGGCCGCGGGTTGCGGAGCCTGGGGGGGGATGGGTGGGGCTGGCTGAGCCTGGGGTGCTGCAGGTTTCCTGTTTCCTTGAGGGATGCGATTGCTCGGTGCATGTCCCGCACTTCGGGCGTGGGGAGGGTTGGAGCTGGGTGTTCGTACCATCGCGCAAGAATGCACAGCCACTGTGTGAGGAATATGTCCCATGTTGGGGGGGTGTCTCGGAATTTGACCGCGTTGCGCAGGTTCCAGGATGCCATAACCGCGGTCCACATGATCAGCCCTAGCGGGCTCTGGAGGGACAGAACTGGCATGTCCCACAGGAGGACCTCTGGGTCTGTTTCCGTGGTATCCTCGAATATCGCTGGCCCCATGCATTGTTCCGCAATGTGATACGCAGGGGGGAGGAACCGGCACTCCAGAAGCGCATGTCGCATGTCTTCTGGTTTGCCATCCACCAGGCAGTGTGTGTGCTGAGGGAGCCAGTTGGCGAGTCTGGTCCCCACTGGGAGTTTTTTCCACAGTGCGGTCTGTATGAAAGAGTGGTGTTTGGGCGGTATCGATAGCTTGGTCCAGGCCTGCCAGGTTTCCGGTGTTTGACGGGGGTCCGGGGGTTCCTGACGCATCAGGTACCTGAGCATGGCCTTTGTATTCCAACCCCCCCAGAAAATGGCCGATGTTTCTTGTGGTGGTGTCATCTGTGGTCGGGGCCAGGCCTGTCCCAGCTGGGCCTTGTACCTCGGGGCCCATGTGGGCGGCAGTCTCTCCTGCAGGTCCGGTGTGCACTGTCCGATGCGTGTGATCCCTGCCCTGATGAGTTTTGGTGAAAAATATGTGTTGTTATTTGTGTCCCTGAAAAGTACCGAATGCCAGCAGCTCAGCCGTGGTGCCTGGTCTGTGTTGGGGGGGAGGATGGGGGCCAGTTTCGGTAGCAGGGAGAAGGCTTTTGCTGAGGTGCCCAAAAAGGGGTAGGTGTTCCAGGGGATGGGACCCAGCTGTAGCCATGGGAGGTCACCCAGCTCCGCCTGTACCCCGAAGCGTTTGGCCCAACCATTGAAATGCTGTGCAGAAATGGGGGAGAGCTTACTAGTGTCGTGCCGGGACATCACGAAGTGTGTGGCGTGTTGCCACAGCAAGAAGAGGCTGGGTTTCGGGAGGAGTGCTCCCCCCAGCTTCGGGGGTAGCTGCAGTATGGGTAGGGTGAGGCCCCAGCTGCTGAGTCTTAGGGCCACCCGGTACACATTCGCCAGCTTGGTGCATACATCCTCCGTGGGGAAGTAGGCCCTCGCCGGGTAGATCATCAATGGGAGTATCCACTCCTGGAGCAGGTGTACTCGTTCTGGCATCGTCAGGGGTAGGGTCGCTGCGAACTGCGCACGCGCCAATGCACGGGATAAATGGGGCGCAAACGCTTCATCAGGGGTGACGTCCCCAAAAAGATTCCCCAGGTACTTCACCTTGCTTTGCACCGGAATGCCTGTGTTTTGTGTGAGTTTGGTTTTCTGCCTGTCCGTCCAAAAGCCACGCAACAAGAAGGCCGATTTATCCAAGTTGATCCGCAATCCTACAAACTTAGCGTACCGCCGTAGCGTGTACATGATGTCTGGTATGAGGGGGCAAACCAGAGCAGGGGAGACGGGGATGTACAGCAGGAGATCATCAGCGTAGAACAGGACTCTTATGCTAGGGGACACTGCCTGGAGCATGGGGACCAGCACCGAGCAGACCATGGCGAACAATGCTGGGGAGAGTGGGTCTCCCTGTCGGACCCCTGATTCTGGTGTGACTTGCACTTCGCGCACTACGCCTTTGCCCACTCCAAAGACAAAGGGGGAAGTCAGCATGTTCATGATGAGCGCGATCATCTGTGGGGGGAGGCCCAGGTGGGTGAAGAAGGCAATAAAATAATTGTGATGGACAGAGTCAAACGCTTTGGAGAAATCGATGGAGAGAAAAAGACCATAATCCATTGCGGTCCAGGCCGCCCGCGCCTCCCAGATGTGCTCAAAAATGAATCGCCCTTTCATGAAGCCTTTTTGCTCAGGGGGGGTGGCATACAAAAGCAGGTCCTGCAGCATGAGGTATAGGGTCATCGATACCCACTTAAACAGCACACTTTGCAAGCACAATGGGCGGAGTTGTGTGACCGAAATGGAGCCCTTTTGCTTAGGGATTGGGTTCAGGATAGCGAGTGCCCACTCCTCTGTGATTTTCCCTGTGGTAAGGAAAAGTGCAATTTGTTCCGTCATTTTGGGCACCAGTGCCCCGGGGAGGGCCATCAGGATTTCTGCCGTGACTCCGTCCAGGCCAGGGGCCGACCTTGGTTTCATTTTTTCCAGTGCTGTGAGCACCAGTTCCTGTGTGAGTGGCTTAAGGAGCAGAGTTGCCGCCCCTTTTAGCTGTGGGCGTAGGGGTAGCGAGCGCAGAAACTGGGCGCACTCCTCGACGGTGTGTTCCCCTTTGGCCATTACCCCAGAACAGAACTGTTTCAGTTCCTCCGCAATCTGTGTGGGTTCAGTGAACGTGCGCCCTGCCTTGTTGCGGAGTGCGGTAAGCTTCCGCTTGCGAAAGGTTGGGGGGGGGGGTCTGGGGTCTGGCGGGAGGAGGGCTGGGGGGGAGGTCTTCTCCTACCATCCCTCCCCCTTGCCAATGGCCCGGGCCAAGACTCTTCTTTCCCGAAAGGGGGGCCATTGACGGGGGGGGGGGGGATGATTGTTCCTTCTAGGTGGGGGGGGCCATTGGCTCCGAGTTTTATCAAAAATTTTGAAAAAAACCGGCGTGTGAGCATTTTCTCACGCGTGCATCTTGTTGAGGCATTGTTTGGATGCATCCCTTCGGGGGCACACATCTTTTGAATGGTTGTAGGTCTCACTTCCTTCCATTTTTTGGCTACTCACCTGTCATGCATACAAAGCACTCTCAAGTTATGAACATCCCTGGGCAGCTCCTGTATAGGCAACAGACACGTCAACTCCCTAGGGTTTGGAAGTCCCCAGACCTAGGCAGCTCCTGCATGGGCAACATGCAATATGCAACATTGTTCAAAGACCACAAGCACTTCCATCCATGATCTAATTCCCCTTTGTGACCAAAGTAATCTCGTGTATCTAACTGGCAACACTTTGCAGCTCCAAGCCAAAACATGGGAATCTTCAACAAAAAACCCTTCGGGGGCAAGATTCTTCGTTCCGGGTGGGGAACCATTGGCATGGGGGGGGCCATTGGCAAGGGGGGGGGGGGGGCTGGTATGGTTGTCAAGCATTCCAATGCATCCCCGGGGCTCTCACACTTCCCAATGTGCTTGTTCAACTCCTCCTGGATTTCAGATATCTAAAACAAATTTGCTTGTTCGTCCACCCTTGAGATTTGCCCCCTTACAATTGCGTCTTCGCCTTTTGAGGAGGGAATTGTCCACTTGTGGGGGGGAGGGGTACGACAGTTGGGGAGCGGGGTATGTACTGCAGCAACTGTTGACAAGGAGAGTCAACTCCATACCCCCCACCTGCTCAAAAATGTTTCGTATGCCTGGACAGGAGACGTTGTCAGACATACACATGGGCATGGGCATGGGACACAGACGCCGGACAGGAGGACAACACCCACCTCGTTCAGGTCCACTTGTGTCCCACTAGCATCCAGCAGAGAGTAACCTTTGGCGAACAAAACATGCACATTGACAACGCCGTAGCATGTCAAAAGGTAGGGCTTTTCATTGATGAACACGCGTGCCGCGACTCCGCACTCCGATAGGTCAGGCAGGTCCTTGTCTGCTGCAGCCGCAGCCCCGACAGGCTCTTCTACATGTCGGAACCTGCAATTTGGCCTGCTGCAGCTGCCCTGTTGGAAGGCCCAGCACACGCCCCAGCCGCCATCGTACATGTTGGGGTGCCTATTGCACAGTGACTGCAACGGAGTGTGGGCGGCGAATTGAGAGAGGACAATGCCACGGCAACCCGCACAACAAGAACAACAAACAAAAGGAGCCTGAAGAGTGTGTGGAGATGCACCAGGAAAGCACAAAAACCAACTTCTTGGGATGCATGAAGTGGCCAGGAAATTCTGAAGATGGCTGAGGGTGGCATATTATACTGTAAGTTGTCACCACTGTCCAATGTCCCTACGCCAAACATGACACTGCCCCATAGCGGATTCCGCTTCCTCCATGGTGTGAAACTAAATTTAACCAATTGCCTTCAGTTTGGCCAGAAGGAACAGTACACGACCATTGTTTGTAGCAGGGGGAGGGGGGTACAGTCAGAACTGTGCACAGGGGTTCGTGTGGGACAGACATCAATCTGCATCATTTGCATCTGCTGTACATATGATGAGTTTAGTGCCCCTAGACGGCCAGTAACTGCATGCACGCACCCTTAGGAGTGCCTGACCTGCAAACTTGTATGACCTGCGCAGAGCCATCATAATGGCCCCATGCTCATTTCAAGCCAATCCAACTGACCATTTGAGAAATGAGAGCGGGTGCATTGGGACTTTGCTGCAAGAGGCGCATTGTGTGTATTTACCATTGTGTGCACAGGAACAGTCCCGGGGGTACTATCAAAACTCTTTCCAAAAATATCAACACCATTTCTCTTCGTTGGCCAGCCCTTTGATGTTGAGATGCAGGGATTACTGCTCTTCTCGCATGCGATCAGGTCAGGGGTCCCAGGCGATGGCTGAACTGGCTAAAACGGCAAATAGTAGCATTGCTGCCACCACAGCATGGCAAGAATCTCATGAGTTGTCAGCCAACTTATGTGAGCTGTTACACAGGGATCCAATGTGCTGCTGGTGTTGCGCATGATACATCACCTCCACGCCAGAAAAACAAAGTGGCTACATGTCCCCTATTATATCAAGGTGAGTGATGTGGCTACATAAAGCATCCTCACACAGCACTACATCTGGCCCCCTTGAAACCCCCATTTGCCATAGTAACTTTGTAGAAAACACTTTAAAATTGAGGCATAGGATTTTTGGCAGTGCCAAAACAGTTTTCGAGCAGTACTGTGTGCACACTACGTGCAAAGACAGCCCCACACTCACTTTCTGGTCACCAACATTCGACCATAAAGCAACAACGCAATTGATTGGCAAGTGTGAACTCATTGTTCCCCAAGCAGACTAAAGTCTTGAATTGACGGCACACCTCTCATTTGTAGGCATACATAGACGGGGAATTGTTGCACAGCACTTGCACTGTCCGCACACTGTGCTACTTATTAGGGGCCAAACACCTGCGAACCATCTGGGGAAGCACCCTCCCAAAAAGCCATGCACATAGAATAACACAAATACAGTTGCTGTTGATTCCTAGAGGCTTCTGGATGGTTGCTTGAATTCCTAGGGCTTGTAGATGGTTGGTGTTAATTCTTGGAGGCTTTTTGGATGGTTGCTGTTACTTCTGCAGCTTCCTTCTTGGTTGCATTGTGAAGCACCTTGCATTAATACCAGCTGTTGAAACCCAAAGGCATTTTATACCAAACTTTGAGAGGTCCAAAATGCAATATGTAATATTGCAATGTACTGCAAGGCCCTTGTCCTGCAAAAACCCATTTCACTATCGCTGGATGTGGTTTGAGGCGGAAATGACGTGCATCTGCATCTGTCATCGGCCAAGACTGTTCGTGTGACTGCCGGCGTGGTCATGCTACATAATCACAGCATGATCTTGCCTGTTTTGTAGGTTGCCTGAAAACAGGTGAAAATGGTCCAACATCCTGAAGTGTACTGGAAACAAAGAGGGCTGGGCGCGACACTCGTCAGACAAACAGCTCATCATATATTTTTTTCATCAACCCCCATTTTGCCCCCCCCCCCCCCCGTAAGATCTAGCTCAGCACCTGGGACAAACACAATACATAGAAAATTGGTTCCGCCCAGCAACAACCCACTCAGCCTCCAGCTTGATAAATATTTGATTGTCTGTAAGTAAATAAAGGCCGAACCGTCGCTCTGATTCATCCACTCTATGTACATGAGGGGTGCAGGATGTCCACGCCCCCCCCCCGTCTGACCCCGATCTGTCCCTAGCCCTGGGACAAACAATTGCTAAGGCAAAACTTTCTTAACTTTAGTTTTCAAAAAAACAGGCCTTGCTGGGCAACGAATACATATGTAGCAGGATTATGGGGCACTGACTGACTGGGCTGACTGACTGCCAGGTCCTAGCAACATAGAATGGGCATGGAAAAATTGAAACTGTGGAGCCAGGGGCCCTTGGAGCCCCTTTTCCAACCCCCCCCCCCCCCCTGGAGGGGGCTCCAAGGGCAGACCCCTTTCACACGATGAATAGTCGCCCGGTCACTTGCTCTGAGTGTCTTTTGTGTACTGCATAGACCAATTCTTCGTTGACACAATAAATTTGGCAACTCAGGGCTCACTGTTGCATTGACAAGAGTGTTTTGATCTCTCGGGGCCAGGTATGGGAGAAGTGGAGCAAACGACAGGTGCCATGCTGCCAATGCAACACAACGTATAAAGCATGGGAACACACACATGCATCCGAATGGGAAATGCAATAACCCTCGTCCTTTGACTGCACTGTCTTTGACTGCCCAAAACAACCTTTCTGCCCTTGGAGCGCCTTCTACAACCCCCCCCCTTTTGTTGCGGGGGATCCAAGGGCCCCCCTCCCCACACTTACAATTTTTCACCGGCCATGAGGGGAAGCACATGGAAGACAGCACCCTCACCTAAAACACCCCTCTTCCCACAAAAACATTTTTTTTGGACTGACTTTCAAAGTGTTCAACTGTTCAATTGTGTCCGAAGACAAGTGAAAGCACTCATGACGTACCCCAGAACCATCTGCAAACATGGCACAACATAGCACGCACCTCACAGTGTTTCGGCTGTCGTGCCGTAAGGCCACCCAGTGAAGGTAAAGGGGCACAATCATGGTCGGTAACAGATACTGGATGCCCCCGCCCAGGCAATTCCAGCCAGTGCAAGGAAAATGGACAAAGGGTTCAGTATTTCTACAGCTACGTAGATGAGAGGACACAGAGCTATCTTTGGGGCTCATTGTCCCCAGCATAGACGCTTTCAGCAATTAGTACAGCAAGTGACAATTGCAAAGCATTGATGTGAGGTTCTAGGTTGGGTTATCCACTTTCTAATCACATGCTATCTTCGATTGATCGATATCCAGGTGGGCAATCAAATGCATTGGCAAACCGGTCGGCACCATGGTCGCAAAAGACACAAAAATTGGGAGCAGGGGGTCATAGTGCAAAATCCGTTGGGCCCACTTGGAAGTCAAGGTTGTTTTCTTCAAAGCATTGCAGGATCCAGGTGCTTTGGTGAAGCGTTTTCTCCGAAGGGCAATAGGTGTTCTGGCGGACTGATGGATTTGTGATGCAGCCACAACTTGTCTGCATTACATCCCTCAACCTGCCTCAGCTCATCTCCAAGAGCTGAGATCATCTGTTCAGGCATTGACGCAAGAACACCTCTCCGTTTCCTGGGTTAGTGATGTATTGTTGAGCTGCACTTTCTGTAACCAAACAAGGCCTGATGACAGTAGCGCACAGGGAAAAAATGAATGAAGCCAGGAAGGACAAATACGAAATCTGCTGTCGCTGGGATAGTTTTGTTTAAATTCAGGCTGGTCTGTGTCTAGCCGACACTGGCGTCATACCCTGGAATGAAGCAACAGGTATGGCACAACACATGTACAATACGTGTTTCACAGTGGTGAGAAATTGCAGGCTAATTTTTTTTTCACGTGGTGGGTCTCCCCACCCAAGATTGCGTTAAACTGATACCATAATTCACCAAAGGACAGCCGTGGTATTTACACTTATCCTCTGAAGAGAAAATCCAGCAAAGCTGTGTGCTACATTCAGGGAGAGGGCAATGCCTTGGTGCACCAAAGCTGAGTTTCCACACGAAAAGAACACAAGCCACATTCCAATCAAAGGTGCATAGCACTGCCTGAATGGCACCAATCGCTGAGAATGAGATGTGAACCATCCCATGGTTGGAAGTTGGGTGGTGGCTGCTTGTTTCTTGTTTATGCTTCAATCTCAGCGGTGATGATTGCTGCAGTAGATGAAAAAGAGACAACCAGGGCGAAGCGGGAGCACACAGCCCTTGAACCCTAACAAGGACTGGAGGATTTTCTTTCACATTTGAATTAGTGAATGAACAGTTCTGCATTGTCCGGAGTGCAGACTTTTGATGAGTGGTGCAGCTGTGCAGGCTGTTTGCTGTTGCCATTCATCGTAGTAATACCGCGACACCGGGAGGCCAAGTGCAAGCTGGAATAGCCATTCAAAGAAAATGGAGGATGTGTCTACATATACGAATCATTCGGGTGTTTGAACACCTTCTCTGAGGGTTTGTAGTCTGTTACGAGCTTTGCAACTGTTGCTTAGTTTTTCGTGGCTGACTTCCTGTGGAGTTCTGGCACTAGAACGCTGGAAAAAACTCGAGAAAATCCCCCGAATCGTATGCATGCTAACATCAATGTATGCAATGTACAGTAAGACAGGTTGGTGAGTCATGCAACGTGCACGGGATTACACACACTCCCATGGCTGCAGTAAGGTGAGGATTGCAAACCATAGGGGAAATCCTTGCACTGTGTGCACACTGCAAGGCCACTTGAGATTGGCCTCCAAATCGACTGCCCTCCCAAGCACCCCCCAAATGAGCCTTGTAAAGCAGCCCAGTGGTCCACTGCTGGTGGTCCGCTACTGTTCCCTACTCTCCCTCACGCTCACCGAGAAGTGCAAAATATAGCACCACACTTTTATGCGGACCAGTTGTGACATGTGAACATTAGATTGACATGAAGGCGGAGCCGAAAATTTTGGCAAATCGTGCTTGTTCCACTCCAAGAAGGTATCCTACAGGCCCATGAACAGAGGAAAAGGAGCGTGGCCGGTTTGTATGGCTCGTTTGCGTTTGCGTGCCTGCGGGGGCACCTGGCAAGTAGGGTGCGCGCAGTGCGTGCATAGGCAACTACTTGGGCCTCAAGATAATCTGGGCACGAGCAATTGAGATCTTGGACCATGGAAAAGGCTGTAAACACATTTATTGTTGTGTGCCGTAGTGTGGTCGCTTGCCTGTTCAAGTACCCCCCGCCCCACCCAACAAAAGTCCTTGTGCAAGGTGCATTTAGGTACTAGAGGAATATGGGATGTACAACCACAGCGCCTTGGCCATAAGAATACAGCGGTCACCACCCCAGCTTCAGTCACTTGTGTACAAACTCTCAGTGAGGCGCCATTAGGCACCAACAAGGGTGGGCACTGCGCCGTTAAGCATTGAGCACTCGCATGCCTGTTGTTAATATTGATTCACACGCATCCCCATCCTCATTCGTTGCCTGAAACTTTTCTCAATGCTCAACTCCTCATTTGGGGGCGTTTTCGTACAGCGCAGGCACAGCGGGGGCACAGCGCAGGCACAGCGCCAATTATTACGTTGTTTATTCCGGGAGCACCCCTGAAAACCACCCCCCTACAGAAGCGTGCATGATCCATTCAAAACAGCATCGGGGGTGCAGAATTCAGGACCCTGGGATCTGTTGCAAGCATCAGACTAAAACAAAAAATCCCTGTTGTATCAGCAGGGGCTGTAGGGTGCAGAATTCAGGACCCTGGGACCTGTGGCTACCGGTGGTGAAAACAGCCAACCTTTCGCACAGCGCGCGCACAGCACACGGTGCGCCCCCTTTCAACCCTCGTGCTCATCGCGCCATTTCATCTGACATCCAAGTCAAATATGTACCGTGCATGAATACTGCACAGGAGAGTACCTTAGGAAGGTCCACACAGCGCACATACGACAGTACTGGCAACGAGTATTCTGCCGCATTTTTGGCATCTGTCAGAATTCGCAGCCGTTGTTGCTCAGTGACTTTTGAGTCAAATTTTGCGATTCTAAATCAGTTTGCCAATGCCAGCGCGACTTCGTCACCAAGTCTGTTGTGAACGTGCCGTGTGCGCGCTGTACACGCGCTCTCCCTCCGACAAAAAAGCCAGGTGCCACACTGGGACCACATGTAGCCGCACACGTTTATGATGTTGATGAAATTCTTGGGCAAAATGGCTGCGCAAATCTGCCAGGGGGACTAAGAACATGGGATGTCTCCAACCGGGCTTTTTGAAATGCGGTGCAAAAGGACAAGCTGACAGGAGGTCAGCCCAAATTTGAAAAGTGGAAAGCAGGATGCATATTATAGAGCACAAGTCATGGGCAGCCATTCAGAACTGAGGGACTACAGAGAGATACAGGGACAGTGGCAGAAAAGGTCACCCCCGCATAAGGATCCTGAAGCAGGTTTGACATTGCAGTCAATTGTTCTTGGCCTTCAAGCCTACCAGACGGTGGCCGTGGGGAGGAGCGAACAGGAAACTGGCCCCAATGTGCACTGAGTCTTCCATTCAGTGGCTGGTTCACGTGACAACAGAGAAGACTGCATTTGCTCGTTGCGAACGGTCCCACCAATGACCCTGCACAACAGAGTCGCAAAGATCTCTGACCTGCAGGCACTGGTGCCACAAGAAATGACCTCATGACATTGGCAAGCCGCATGCAAAATTCGATAAACACCAGCTCCAACACGACTAGAGCAGAGGTTGCACGCCATTGCCGTTGAGCCGCCACGTCGATACCCTGTCAGGCTTAACCTCAGGTATGCCATGATTAGACCCATCCCCCCCCACACAAAAAAAAACAAAAAGGCAGCACAGCAAATGTCATAAATATCACTATCAACCTTAGGATTTCAGACACACACACACACACACACACAGAAACACCAGAAACACCATCAAGAAGACACAATCGTGCAAAGATGAAACGATGAAATAGCAACGTCATCATGTACGCGGTACCCCACTATGTCACATCAGAGCCGGGAGAACACCACTCAGCCCACGCCTTTATGGATGACCTCTTCGACAGATCCAGCATCCGGGACAAGATATAGAGCAAATTTTTTGATACAACAGCCCGACTAGGGTCTAGTTGTGAACCTCGGAAAGACCGAAGATCGCACCATGGGCTCAGCCCCCCCAAGCAGACTTCCACAACTCTTGCGGCACCAGCTCAGCACTCAGCACCGTCGATTGGCGCACAGGCAAACCCTGGAAAGTTGGGTCAGGTGGGGGCTCTTGTAGAGGGTTACAGAAATCCATGAAAACGGTCAACAGAGCAGATGGTACCGAAAAGGGCCATTGTGACGTGTGGGGACCACCTTGTTTGTTCCCAAACGCCATAAGAGAGGTCTTGGTTCCCACCGGTTCCCACACAGGGTAGTGGTGGTACACCACTACCCCGACAAACCTCCGACGCCTCCCTGACGCGGACCTGACGCGATCAGACTATCCTGACGTTCGCTGACGCCATCCTGACGCCATCTTGACGCTTTCCTGACGCTTTCCTGACGTCATCCTGACGTCATCCTGACGCCATCCTGACGCTACCCTGACGCTTCCTAACGCATCCATGATACATTCCTGACGTCATCCTGACGCCTCCTGACGTCATCCTGACGCCATCCTGACGCATCCTGACCACATCCTGACACACCGTGCCGCCCTTGAAGCTTCAAGCCTACTTGAAGTACCTCGGTGCCACCCTAACCCTAACCCTAGCTCTAATTTTTGCAAAAATTACTCATTTCAAAAAAAAACAGTTTTGCGCACCATTGCACCTAGCCTTACCCAATACGGCAATGTAGCATGCAACCAATACGCTTCAAATCATCAAACGGAATCATTCTAGTAACTTGCAAACGATCATTGTTAGCAAACATGGACATTCCTTAACTTTGCACTTTCCTTACAGTGCCATTCCGCAAAAACAATCTTTGTCTTGGTTGGGCCAGCACCGGGCAGTCATGTCAATTTGCTGCTCGGCATTGTGAAGTGCACATGCAAATATGAAGAGCTTCGCCACCGTGTCGTTGTCATACGAGCCTCCACGCCGCTTCCGCCGCTGGAAAAACCCGAATTTCTTGATGTTGGAGAAGCAATTCTCAACGATGATACGTTTTTGAGAAACAAGAATGAATATCCAGGAACAAGATATATACACGCCTCATCGGCCAGGCTAATAACATGACGAAGGAAACTGATACCTGGGAAATTGTTCTGTTGTAGAACCGGTTGTAGGCATTCATTGCAACTTGTTGTCCGTGCCGAAGTGGTTGCGAAACTATACGGCCCCTCCCACACACCATAGCAGCGGCAGCTGCACCATGGCCAAGCCCGGGTTGCCCTCTGCCAGCACCACCATGCAACCTTGGACGTGCTTCTGCTGCAGGTCGTGCTAGTCGCGTTATCATGTTTAGACAAGTACGATAATGCAAATCGCCAAGCCGCATATCCGGCCTAGGTCCGTTCCATACCCATGGCAATGTAGCGTCCATGTCTCGTGTCATGTCAGCGTCATAAGCTTTTGATGGATACCACCAAGAACAAGCAAAAACCTCCGAAGCCCAATTGATGAACACATTGAAAACAATAGCATGCCCCTTCTTATCGCCCTTGTTAAACCATAGCACGCGGCGGAGAGCAGGATCTTGTGGCTTCGCAATATACACATGCGTCGAATCCACGATGGCCGAGATGTAGCGCA
Organism: Eutreptiella sp. 'Long Island Sound 2002'; assembly: GCA_964036045.1. Lineage (NCBI taxonomy): Eukaryota > Euglenozoa > Euglenophyceae > Eutreptiales > Eutreptiaceae > Eutreptiella > Eutreptiella sp. 'Long Island Sound 2002'. The sequence goes on from OZ038385.1 coordinate 3,819,213, forward strand.
TAATCGGGTGCTCGAATTCCACATAATCCCACCGCCGTGCAAAAGGTACGGCGAATGAGTTCCACCCCATGATCTTTGCGCACACCGAATCTAGGGCTTTGCGGACAGCTTGCGTGTGATTCCCAATTTTTTCGATACCCTGAAGAACAGCACATACTAAAATAAATGACATCCTTTTCTTTTTGTAAACCGCTTCAAAGAGCATCGTTCGTGAAACACGTGCATACATTCCTTGCGATTCTCCATCACGTAAACGGGTGATAACAATAACCAACTCGGCCCATGTAAACGGCGATGAGTTCATGAAAAAGTCAGAAAATAGATGCAATACCCAGTGGAATTATGATTCAACATGGCTGTAAACAAAAAGAAAACTCGAATGTTTGGGTGTCCAAAATGTCCCAGGAAGAAAGGGGGGGGGGGGGGTAGCCCTGGAGAGCTGTTGGCCGATCAAATGCGAAAGAAGCTGTCTGGGAAAGATTCTCTCTGTGCTGCAGCAGACAGCACCAAAACAGAAGCTTCCCTCTCAGGGTTCGCCACATGGTGCCGCCAGAAGTGCCATTGGTGACAACACCAAGCAGGCAAAGGAATGGCAAGAAGCACAGCAACAATGATAGCAGTCAAAGCCGTAAAGGTGAGGAACAGCCCTCTTGAACCTGAGGTCAGGGCTGGGAATCAGGGTTGGGCGTTTGGGCTTGCGATCCTTTTGAGGGCTTGGCCCCAGGTACTTAGAACCTGGCGAGACGCAAGATATGGTGCAGGAGAAGATATCATTGCAAAGGGGCTGGGACTGGGACCTGTGGGAGGCGGAGATGGAGATGGGGAAGCCGATAAGGATGGCGATGAGCAGGGTGGGACCCTCACACTCCATTCGGACCGTCTTACCCTCATCCCCCAAGGGGAGGATTACCCTGCGGCTGAGGTGGTTGCAGGTCCGGTTGGGTGTCATTCACCCTTGATGAGCTGCCAGCCACTGTGCACGCCACGCCAAGCGCCGTCATTTACTCACACCCCGCACAGCTCAACTTGAGCTGGAAAAAGGACACATAAAACTGACTCGTGAAAGAGCGCCCGCATCCGGGCAGACCTGTGCCAAGCGCACCCTAGTCCCAGCATCCATCCCTCCATGCGGATGAGAGAGGGAGAGACAGGGCGGTCTTTAAGGTGGTCCTTCCACCTTTAGGCAGGTTAGCGCTCGTGGATTGGTTTGGCTTCGCGATGTGAGTCCCTTGGATTCGGGAATTCGGTGTAAGAAACGCGCTCTGTGGGGTGCGTTGGCCCTTCGCTTTGCACATGTTATCATTATACGTGTCGCTCGCGCGCGGGGCAGACACTCCTGTATCGAAACACCCGAAGCTGTCCATAAGGACCGCCCCTGTTAGCGGTGCGGCCAAGCGCCGGCCGGGGCCGTACTCCGACGCTGCTTCTTGGCGGCCTCTATTGTTGCGGCGTCCAGTTTGGGCGCGGACGTCGACAGGCGCTTCTCCCTGGCGCTGAGGTTGAAGTTCCCGGGCATGCGAGGCATATCAGTCTGGCCCCCGTTCACATGCGAGTGGGCCAGGGTGTGCATCGGCGGCACAGGCCACACAGACTTCTCCGCCTGCGACTCCACCCCCTCCATCTTGACATCCACAACTTGGACGGTGTCACGGAACTCTGGATAGCGGGAGGTCGCGAAGGCCTCCCGCCCCTGAAATATGATGGGCAGGTCTGGCGAGTTGGAGGAGACGGGCCGCTGCATCTCCTCCAGGACGCCCCGCTCGGTGTCGGTGTAGGACACCCAGTCGCTGCGCAGGCAGTACTCGGAGAAGATCTGGCTGTACTGCTTCTCGACCTCCCGGTCCTCCACAAACACGATGACCTTCGGCGGGAATACCCACTTCAAAAACTTGGAGCCGAGATGGTACAGGAACCGGAAGAGATCCACATGCGCCCGGTGCACCTGCAACAGCAGTGGAAATCGCAACTCTGAGGACAATCAAACCGGGAACACCGCAGTGAGGAAAACAAAGCATGCAAAAATTATGTGCGGTCACGTGCCAGTTTTAAGAAATGGCTGCGCTGCCGACTGGCACCTTGCCGGAACGCAGGTTCTGGATCTCCGGTTCATCCTTTCGCATGCCACCCGATCATTTCAAAATGGTTAATGGTGCACAAATGCGTGGGTGCACGGACCTGCCATGCCATCACACAGATTTCGATTGAATGGTGTTGTTTGGACAAAACGTGGGCAGCTTGTGTAACAGACATTTGGGACTTTAAACCATATGCGGTGAGACCACCCAGAAACCCCTTTGCTCACCCCCAGTTCCCTCCTTCCCGGTCCTGCGGTACTTGATACTTGAGAGCCAAAACCCACATGAACAACACGCCATTAGCGTTACAACTTTTCAAAGGCGTGTCCATGCCTTACCGGGTTTGCTGTCCACTTCGTCCCTCCGAAAACTGGTATTGGTTCAGAATGGGGTGGGCTCTGGTCCCGTGTGTGCCTACCCGCACTGGGTACAGGTGTCTGGTATGCAGGCAGCCCTAATCGTTTCATGGCTTAGGGGGCGTTTTCGCACAGCGCCAATTATTACGATGTTTATCCTGGGAACAACCCTGAAAACCGCCCCCCTACAGAAGCATGCAGGATCCATTCAAAACAGCATCGGGGGTGCAGAATTCAGGACCCTGGGACCCGTGGCTACCGGTGGTGAAAAACAGCTGACTTTTCGCACAGCGCGGGCACAGCGCGCGCGCAGCGCACGGTGCGCCCCCTTAGTATCTGGCAGTCTATATTGGCTGCTCTTCCTGTTTTTGGTGCATTTTCTGTGCACGCCAGAACCCAGAAAACGCCAAATCTGTCTATCTGCTGCCAGTGTGGCATCCTACCGCTGTTGTGACCTTTTGCGTGAACCTACACTTATATCTGGTGGCACGGTACAACACATGAGACAGCACCTCAGACGTAGCGACGGCATGGAGGACAATGAAGGTTTTGATGGAGTTGGTGTGCTCAATCTCGGACTTCAGCAGCGCCAAATCAGTGATGTTGGAGCGCAGAATAAAAGGTTTGAAATGGTCACGGAAGGCCTCCATCCCCTCCGCCTCCTCGTACAGCTTGTGGGTCTTGTACTTCTCAAGCTTCTCTGCGATCGTTTCCATCGTGTGGTCCATGGCCTTGAAGCTTTGCGCCAGGCGCTGCTCGTACGCCGACTGCACGCGCTGGAGGGACTTCTGGATGATGTCGGCGAGCTGCGACGGTGTTTGGAGCAGAGCCGGCATGTCGGAGATCTCCTGCAGTGATGGGGAGGGCGACGAGGAGGGCGCGAGCGGTGCCCGCCCGTGTTCGGCAGTCAACTGACGGTTGGTGGTCAACTGCCAGCGGTTGGTGTCTCAAAACGGCGTGGGACGAACCGGTTTCTTGCTTTTTCAAGTTCAGTCCCAGTTACGGTGTGTGCTCAAGGGCAGAGGGAATGGTGAAGGGGAAGGTGCAGGTGAAGGTGAGGGTGTGTGGCCGAAGATGAAAGGGGGGTAGTCGTGGTCAAGATGCCGGTGGTGCTGCGGGTGCAGGTGATAGCGTGGCCGGCTGCAGAGCGTGTGTTCTATGACTCATCTCAGCCGCGGCTTGCCATTTGCATTTGGTTTCCTCTCCCCCTCGTGCCTTGCTGGTGAAAGTGCAGCTGATTGTGCGCCTGACGATGTGTGTGTGTGTGTGTGTGTGTGTGTGTGTGTGTGTGTGTGTGTGTGTGTGTGTGTGTGTGTGTGTGTGTGTGTGTGTGTGTGTGTGTGTGTGATAGGATTAGAATCGTGCTTTGGGCCACACAATGCATTGTGCTCGTCTTCCTGAGCTCCCATATGTGCAACATAGAGGCCACCGACGGGATGGGACCACTGGAATGCTGTGCGCCTGTCCCCTGTAGAAAGGCGCCTATTGGCGTTGACCATGTTTGTTGTTTGACGATCCAACTGACGAGAATTCACACTCACCCACTATTGTTGTACTGTGCATCGCAAATAGTGTGTCTGTGTGGCAAATAAGTGCATAGCATGCATCACAGGTTGCGCTGGTCTCCGCTCGAAAGGGGGCATTCAGCCAAGAAGCGCTGGTCACTTGCACGCATGCGCACATGCACACACGCGGAACCGTTTCAAAAGAAGAACGCACACATTTCTCGTGGACAATTTCCTCACTTACAGCTACACTTGGCGTGTCGCGGCGGCTGAGTGGGGTGCAAAGCTCTGTGAATGAATTCATGCGTGATTTGATGTCGTTGGTGGTGGTAATTGCCCCATGACCCCATTCAATGTGGATCAAACAATCCGCTCACGCTCTGCTTTGCAGCCCGCACGCAGCAGAACACCTGCGCCGTCTCGTACGCCAGCTGCCGCAGGTTCATAGGTTCCACTACGGACGACGCCACGGCGTGGCGCGGCGTGACAGCGTTGCTGTCCCGGCGGTCCGACTCCTTCGGGTGCACCTTGGGCCGCAAGAACTTGTGGGGTAGTAGGTAGGTCTTCGACGGGCCGGCAGCCCTGTCCAGCTTCACCGCATAGCAGTGCGTGTCAAGGATGCGCAGGCCAAATGGGATCAAGTAGTGCCAGAAGCCGGGGTCCAATCCCAGCGGGTGGTCACTGTTCGTGTCAGGGCTGTCAAACCCCAGTGTCGGGTCGGAGCCCCGGCTTGACTCCCGATCGACTTCAATGCTGGAGGTTGGGGTCGTGGAGTGCGGAGTGCTGGTGAGCCCTTCAACGAGTTGGGTCACCTCGTCCTTGCCCGCGGTCGGCAGGCGCTCCGCAATCACCCGCACCTCATCGTCCTCCTGGATCTCCCCGGATTTGGGGTCCACTGGCTGCACACAGCTCGCAGGAATGAAGAAAGCCTTCCCTTTGCTGACAGCCCCCAATGCGCGGGTGAATACTGACGCGTCCTCCGTGTCAGTGTCCCGTGGGGACTGCGGATTCCGAGGGGCTGACAGCGGCACCTTCAGCTTGGCCAACAGCAGGTCCTCCGCCTGCATGAAGCAGCCCGTGTTGAGGACGTGCCCCGTGACTGCGCGGCCCTTGAAAGGGTCACCTGTTCCATGGAACGGGAAACTGGCAGAGGAGGAAGTGCAGGTGCTCTAGAAATAACTCCCCCGCCAGGACTTGACCCGGAGTTTCCTGGGCGAAAGCCCGGTGTTGTAACCACTATACTACAGGGGATTCTGGCAGCCCGGCAATTTCTGGCGATTTGCACGACGCTGCGTTTTCTTCTACACAAACAGATGGTTGAATCACACGGGCTGTGAATGAGAATGGTAGTGTGGGTGAACGTGAAAAAGAACCGGATCAGGGTAAAAATGCATGAGCTCGCAGGTGGTGCCGTCATCAGTCAGAGAGGCGAAGCTGGAGGTGGAAGCGGGAGCAGAGGCTGATGGTGGGTTTGAGAGTGAAGGTGAAAATGAGGAAAATGCAGAGGCTGAGGCTGAGAGGTGCGAGTGAGAGTGAGGATGAGGGAGAAATTGGATGTGAATACAGCACCTCCATCCCATCCGTATGGCAAGTAGTGCTTCAGCAGCACCTCTTGGTTGACAACCTCGACCTCCTGCCCATCAGTGAGGAATAGGTGCTGGGCCTGCGGGCTGAACAGCAGGACCTTGCATTGCGACAGGGCGGCCGCCAAGTGCGTACAGCGCAGCAAGCCTTCCAAGTACCGATCCATGACGCCGAACCCGTGCTTAGAAGGCTCCCACGAGAAAAATTTCAGTCCCTCGTGGTTATCGAAGAAATCTCGTTCGGACTCTGCTTTGTTGGCGATCACCGCGTAGCTGTGGCACTGATCGGGATTGCTGCTGCGAGCGCGGTCGCCGTCGCAGTTGCCGTGTAGCGCCATGAGCTCGCTGCGGAGGTCGTTGAAATACTTGTCGGTGAAGCTGAAACCCATGTAAAACAGTGTACTGGTGGCCATCACGCTGCGCAAGAAGTGGGAGTAAGCCGGGTTCTTCTGCGTCAGCTTCCGGTACCCCTCGGCCTGTGAGGGTGAGGGTGATGGTAAGGGTGAGAATTGAGAAACCAGGATGGTATGAGGAAAGCGGAGAACAAGAATGACGCATGAGTCTGCGTGAGTACGGCATCAGCAGATCATGCGGCGGCGGGGGGGGGGTACCATTTTTGCTGGCTGCAAACGCGGAGAACAGCATCGGTCACTCGTCTCGGGTGCGATACACGGCAGTGGACCCATAATGCAGATCAAAAGAACGCCCCTTCCCCCCCCATCCCCAATAAGATACCAAGGTTGCAACACGCATGCTGCACAGACGGTGCGGCAACCCCCCCCCCGTCCCCCTCGCCGAAATCAGGCCCCGCTTTAGGGGGTCGCCCCACGCTTGCTGGTACTCCGTATGCCCTCCTTAGGGGGCGTTTTCGCACAGCGCGCGCACAGCGCGGGCACAGCGCCAATCATTACGGTGATTATCCAGGTAACAACCCTGAGAACCACCCACCTGCGGAATCGTGCACAATTAATTCAAAACTCAAAAATTCAAACATCTAATGCTTGCCATGGGTCCCAGGGACCTAAATTCTGCCCCCTATAGCCCCGTCCACTGCAGCAGCCATTCAATGACGTCCTTTCAATCTTCTGAACTTACCGAACTCCCGGTGGTGGAGAACAGCCAACTTTTCGCACAGCGCGTGCACAGCGCACGGTACGCCCCCTTATGGAATGAGCACCATGGCAGTTTGCTTCCGCTTCTCCCTCGGGCTTCCTCGTTTCCTCTTCCTTTTTCCTCAGTTCGCAGGGGAGGATCAGGGAAAAGAGTACGAGTGAGGATGGGAGCGAGGTGGATAGTGCGGGTGAGGCTGAAGGTCAGGCTGCGGGTGACAACGACCGTCAAGACAATGGACTGCGGGTCCGAGGTACTGCCGTGGATCTGCATGATGCACTTGTCCTCGGGTCTGTCCTCCGCCCCGCGCGAACGATGCCGGATCAGCCGTAAGTACTCGGGCCGCTTCTGTCCTTCCGCTGCCTGGGGCGTCACTCCACCGCACACAAAGCACTCCTGCTGCTCTGCCTTGCAGAGGCACAGCAATTGGTCGTAGTTGGTCGTCAGGATCCCGCTGACGGGCAAATGCTTCACCATCAACAGCCGCCCGGCCATTTCCGGGTAGCAGCTGCTGTTTGAGAGGATGGCATGACCGTTTAGCACCTGCACACGGTGAGAGTGAGGCAGAAGAGGTGGGGCTGTGGTGACGAAAAGGTGTTGAGGCGTGAGAGTGCGAGGGCATGCGGCTGTGAAGGTAGGTAAGCGGATCCAGGGCAGAAAGTGGTGAAGGTTTGCACGTATGGGGGCATTCAGCTGAGAGCGTTGCGGACGCGAGGCAAGAAGGTGGGTGGTTTCCCCGTCACACGGTAAACCTTCCGGGTGAGGGTGAGAGATCGTTTGGGGCTGAAGGTCAGGTGACCGTGAACAAGGGTGAGGGTGGGGGTGAGGGTGGGGGTGAGGCGGAGCTCGAGGATGACAGCAGCTGTGCGGAAAAAAAGGTGAGGCAGAGGGCATTGGACAGGAGTGCACCTGCACGCCCGGCGGTCGCCCCTCAGGTAGCTCCAACATCCCCTTGATAAACCACTTGAGGATCGGCCCGAGGTTGTCCTCCAGCAGCTGGGCTGCCATTTCGAGGTTTTCCAGGCGAGGCTGCCGCAGAAGCCGCTTGACTTCTCCACGCACACTGATGATTTTCTCCCTGGAGACCTCCTTTTCATTCACGACCTGGTGGGAGAAGGGCAAGAGGAAGTGGTCAAAGGGATGACAGAGGGGGCCTGGAAGAGGGAGTGGCAGAGGGTGTGGCAAACCTGTACCCCACTTCGTCCCAGCCTCAGCACTTGGATGTTCACTTTGTGGCCCTTGACGACTTCGGATGTGACCCACGTCTCGGGGCTGGCGCTCACATCAAACGTCCAGTCCGGGCCGTTCTCGTCTTGGGATACCGCCGCCTCTGCCAGCTCCGCAGCTCTCGCCAACAGATCCAGCCAGCTCGGCAGCCGCGCAGGGAACGAGAACCCCGCCCCCAAAAATAGAAGACACTTGGAGGTCCGGATTTCCTCCAAGAGCTCACACCTTTCCGCCAGACGGGTCATCACACAGACGTGGTTGGGCACGCGGACCACCTTCCGCACCTGATTAACGTCTGAACCTGAGAGCGTCACTTCGATCATGAGGTTCAGGTTCACATGGACCTGACGACATGAGGAGGGTATGCGGAGGGCATGAGGAAGGCATGAGAAGGGCATAAGGAGGGCATGAGGAGGGCACGAGAAGGGTATGAGAGGGGTATGAGGAAGGCAGGAGGAGGGTATGGGGGCATGAGAACGGTTTGAGGAGGGTATGAGGAGGGTATGAGGAGGGTATGAGGAGGGTATGAGGAGGGTATGAGGAGGGCGTGCAGAGGACACTATCGTGACAAGGACAGGAGGGTGACACGGCCATGAAGACAGCACTCACCCGTTTTGGACCCCACTCCGCATCCAGCGCTTCTCCCTTCTCAACCACATGCAGTCCTTCTCTGTACTGCCGCTCCAGTTCCATGCAAAACGCCATGTCGTAGTGCTGAATGGGCAGGGTCAGCTCCGTGTGCTCCGTCATCACGAGCCAATGGACCGTCGCTCGCTCCAGCCGCTCGTGCAGCTCCAGACTGTTGATGCACAGGTCAATGGCCGGAATGGGCGCGTTTTTTTGACTGAGAGGGAACATTTTTGTAATCCAGACGGGCTCGTCGTCACGTTTACCAGTACGCCAGGCCTCAGCCACTGCGGTCAACTAAGTGACAAAGAAGGGGTGTGTTTGGGGGGACATGAAGGCTGGGTAAGTGTTGGGGGGAGGGGTGCATAAGGGCAAAGCCAGCAAAGCTGATACGCATTCGTGGCACTGAGAAAATAAGTAAAATGTGAACAGGAAGTACATATGACAACAGATGACAAATTGGACAGGGGGAAGGGAGCATCTGCAGGGCTGACTAGCAAACAAAGCCGTCCACAAGGAGAACCAAAAAATTTTGCGGCTGCTGCTTCCAGTCAGTGGTGCACTGCAGTTGCATGCATTTTGCCAGTGGAGTGGCGTCCAGTGGAATACCGTGTGCACCTGAAGCCCCTTGCAAGGTCGCTTGTTTGGCCCCGACTGTGTGACGCCGCAATGCACCGCATCAGCCCCCCCCCCCCGCACACACACCCGGTTGGTGTGCAGTTGCTGGCAGGCCCAGCCGCCCAGGGCCCCAACACGTGCACTGTGGATCACGTTCGGCCAGACGGAGGAGTTCAAGGCGGGCACGTGGCTGGGCAACAAGAGAAGGGGAGGACCCACTGAGAGACCAAGAAAAGGCTCCTTGGGCTGCTTGCAGTGAAGCCGATGGTGCCGGACTTTTCAATGCAGCACAAAAAGCTGGCTGAGGGGCCCAAAACACATGTCCCCCACTCCCCCACTTACAGTGGCCTACCTGGACGCGGTACAGGACAAGGGAATGCAAACAAAGGGGGGGCAAGGGGCTGAGATCCGTGAAGGAGGGGTGGAAGTGTCACACCAACGTTGAAACTCCAAAAAATGTATACTTCTTTTATATTTGTTTTTCAAGTGTCAGCGCAAGGGCACCCCAGAATTATTTTTGAGTGTGAGGCTGAGGGCTGGGGTAAAAAATCCAATCTGACCACCATTGCTACTTGGAGAGGTGAACTGAGGCAAACTCAATCCCACGGACATTTTGGGTACTCCAAGCATGGGCAAAGCAATGGAGCCGTGGCGCAGATGGATGATAACAGGCGTTGGACACACTGCAAGTAGCAGGCGTACAAAAGATTAGTTGGTTGGTCTACGGAGCAAAATCAGCAAGAGGGGGAAGGGGAGCCAACAGGTTTGATGAAGAACGACGGGGCAAGTACACCAAAGATTAGTTGTTGATTGTAATGAGCAGAGAGAATAGGACGGCAAGGGGAGGAAGGGGGTTGAGGGGAAACCAATGAATACAGGTCACACTGCACCTAAAAACGCAGTAGTTGCAGTAACATTGGGGAGAGGGGACAGGCAATGGAACCCCAAAAAAAAATCAACATTGCACCTAGCGAGCGCCCTTCACAATGTCTCGAATGTGCATCACAAAGCTCGCTAGCATGCAATCAAGGATGAACTTGCCCAAATCGGTATTGGGATCTGTTTGCAACCATTGCGTCAACAAACTTAGGGACTCCTAATGGCAAATCCAACATCCAAATGTTGGAAACCCAAAGGCTTTGCAATTAGTGGACGCCTTCTTTGCGAAAGTCCTCAACAAGAGGCCACATGTGCAAATCGCTTCCCTTGGCATCCCACAAACACGCGCGCAGAGAGGGTTCAACAACCACCCCAAAAGCAAACCAATCAAACCCTGTGGAACAATTGCTGTTCGTTACGAAAAACGAACGTCACCACCAATGGGGCTTTGGAGGCATGGTGGCATTACAATTGTCCACCGGCTCCTTGAGGTGGACACACCACTCCAACGCCTTTGACGAAGCCCTTGGCTCAAGGACCTCTTCTATGCACTATACCACCTCCTGGTAGGCACAAATGTGGTGGTTAGTCATCCAGGCCTCGAACCCTTTTCCTTCAACACGGGGTTGCAGAGTGAGGTCATGCCTCGTAAATAATTCCTCGAGGGTTGAATCACCATTGGAAAAAAAGCCACATTGCTTTGAAAAAGGGGGCTGCTTGACATGCCCGCTAGTGGTGGTGTGGACAGAAGTGCCTACTCTTGTGCCAAGCTTTTTCGGGCGAGAAGGGTTTGGTACCACCGATGCTGCGATGTTGCCATTGTCATGGGCAACAGTGGGGGGTGTAGTAGGTTCTCCATCAACAGCATGGTGAACCCAAAGATCTATACCGGGAGTGACCCCACCCCGGGCAGGACAATCTATGGTACCCAAGCAAAAAGTGCTTCCACTACAGTATGTGCACCACAGGTACCGCTTGCAATTGCATTGGCCATAAACAGTGGAAAGTTCAGCGATAGGCCCCCACCGACAGACCTATGCCTTCTCATTCAGTTCATCGTCATAGATTAGGCGGCGAAGCCGCCGCCACAGCTAGTCCACGAATACGGCGCCGGAGGCGCCGCCACAGATTGTCCATGCGAGCTCTGAGCGTCTGGGTCAGGGTCGCAAGGTCAGGTATGCACAGACTGAAACCTCCGTCTCTTCCGGCTGTCACTGACATCCGTACTAAACTCTGAGCCCCCACTCCCCGCTTCCAGGCTGTCTACCGACTCGCTGTCCATTTCTGATTCCACCCCCAGGGCCCTGTCCCGCGCCCTGTCACTCACGTCTGTCGAAAATTCGTCCCTCTCCAAGTCGCTCAGCGACACCCCTTCAGACCCTGAGGACAATGTCCCGCCGGACTCTCCTGAGCTCGCCATGTCACTGTCTGTGGCCTCTCCCCCCGACGCCATCTCCTCCAGCCCCAATGCTTCCCACTGTGGTTCCACTCTCACTCTCTTCGGAAAAGACTCCTCATTATGCGGATGTAGGCCCCTGCCTGCCTCCGCCAGTGCATCCGCCTCCTCATTGCCTTGCACCCCCAGGTGGGATGGTATCCAGCGGAGTTGCACTTGCTCCCCCGCCCTCTCCCGCTCCCACAAAATTGTTTCCCACAAATCCCTGTGGCCAACATCTCTGCCGGTTGTGCGCCACCCATGTCGGCGCCATTTCGGCGACCACTCCACGATCCCCTTGTACACGTACTCCGAGTCTAAGACAACCACTAACCGCTCACCCGGCGATCTGTGCAACAGTGCATGTAGGACCCCCCGAAGTTCCCCCCTGCTGACGCTCTGTCGTTCCCCCACTAGCACATGAGCCGCGCAATTACGGGAAGACCCCCGCGCGTACCACACCCCATACCCCGCCTGTGCCCACCCCCTCACACTTGCAATTGCATTGGGCACAAGTGTAGGGTCTACGGACTAGAGCACGCACATGCCATTTTTTTGGCCCACGGCACCACTTGTGGTAAAGATCTAGTCCGGTCCGGTTTTGGGGCTCACAAGAAACGCCAGTGACAATGTGTTGTGACAGAATATTGGAGTCACTATCAATGCCATGCAAGCACAAGGCATTGCTTTGTTCCTTCTCTCTACCTTGGCCCCTCTTACCCCTTTCATTGCAAGCATCACCCTGCTCCATGAATCCCTGCCGGACCTTTGCAAGCTTATAAAGTAGCGAAACCAACTATTGCCAAGAACACAAACGCGGGACCTGGAATCAGGGCTCAATCACAATAAGTGGTTGAGGACAACCACAACAGGATCTCCTCACAACCTCACAAACACCCATAACCCAGAATTTACAGCACGTGAAATGTGAGGCACCAGTGCAGCAAAGGCGAATGAAATCAACAATGTGGGCCAAAGGATAGGCCACGCTCTAGTGTTGCCATCTTGGGGCCCCAACGCCTAGCGCGGCGAGGAAATCAAAAGTGGCCACTTGACCACTGCCATCTCGAGGGGCCATATGTGGGCAAAATGGCTACATAACCCCTACCGTCTTGGGGGTCCCCAACAAGGAGGAAATCAAAAGTGGCTACTTAACCCCTACCGCCTCAGGGGCTTGTATGTGGGCAAAATGGCTACATAACCCCTGCTTCTTGGGGGGGGGGGGTGACCTAATAAAAAAACAGACAAATGCAAACTAGAGGTAATGCACTCCACTGCTTCCCCTGGGGGGGGAATGCCCAGTGTGGGGAGAGAATCAAAAGTGGTTCCCTAACCCTTGCCGTCTCAAGGGGCTGCATATGGGCAAAATGGCTACATAACGCCTATCGTCTTGGGGGTCCCAAACGCCCGGCACAAGGGGAGAATCAAAAGTGGCTCCCTAAACCCTGCCGTCTCAGGGGCCCACATGTGGGCAAAATGGCTACATGACCCTTGCCGTCTTGGGGGTCACCAACACCAACCGTGGGGAGGAAATCAGAAATGGCTACATAAACCCTACCATCTTAAGGGCTCGTATGTGGGCAAAATGGCTACATAACCCTTGCCGTCTTGAGGGTCCCCAAGGCCAAGTGGAGAAGGAAATCAGAAGCGGCTACTCTACCCTTGCCGTCTCGGGGCCCATATGTGGGCATAGTGGCTACATCACCTGTGCCGTCTCGGGGATCCCAATAAGGGCAGGGCTGAAACCAAATTGAGTGAATTGGTTTTTATGGAGTATCCTTGCACTAACACTAAAAAAAGAAATAGACATTCGTGGTACAGGACATTTTTAATGAAAAAAAAAACCCGAGTGTCCGGTGGTCAGCAAAATCTGCACATTATGGCCATTGCGGCTCCACCAAGAATTTTTTATCTTTCGTCTGATGCAAACCGTATGTCCTGACATCCCAGTTTTGCTCATGTTGACAACTGCTGTCTCACCATGTCTCACCATGTCTCACCATGTTTCACCAACAGATTTTTTTTTTAAGTCCGATGCAACCCATATGTCCAGATGGTTACCCACCAACCACCGTTGAGTACCCTCTAGTCGCCACCTGTCGCCACCTGTTACCCGCTAACCGCCGTCGTTTACCCGCCAACCGCCGTCGGTTACCCTCCACTTTTTTTAATTAAAAAAAATCTTGTCCACTAAAAAATGACCTGTCGTGCTAACACTCAAAAATAAATGTATATTTTTGTCTTTTTTTCGACTGTCACGCAAAGGGCTCATGAGACTCTGAAAAAATTTCGTCCGTTTTTTTTTTACTTTTTTACCCTCATATGACACCTCACCCTGAAGGAGGCCACATCCCTGCGGCGGTCAAAAGGGCACTGAAAGGGGGTTGGGTTAGCAGAAAGGAGCCATCTGGGTCCACCCTGGGCCACCCCTTCCACGCGCGTGTGTAGGAGAGGGAGGGAGAGGGAGAGGGAGAGGAAAAGAGGGAGAGAGGGAGGGAGAGGGCGTGGGGACAGATAACCCCAAGGACAATGGTGATGTCAAGCAGAACAAAAGTGGGAACATCAATGGGAACAAAGGCACAAGAAAATGGGCTAGAGAGAGGGGTGTGCGGACGAAGGGAGAGTGAGACGAAGGAAGAGGGGGGGAAAGAATGGAGGTGCCTGCTGCTGCTTCTCGATGCCCTCAAGTACACAGGCGTTGTGGATATACGCAATGACACTGGTGGCAATCCACTCCTTCCATTTGTTGCAGTTTGTACTTGATTCCGAGGGGTCTATGGGGTGCTTGGTCTGGCACAAGTGGGAGATGATGTCCCCAACGATCCTGTCCATCCACTTCACCACCCGCGTGGTGGCCGACGGCGCAACAACCTCAATCACCACGTACCGGAGGAACCTGAGCATGCTCATCTCACCATCTCTGCTTGCCGGCATCCATTCCTGCCAATCGTTGGGCACCTCGTAATCCGACATATGTACCTGCCACACAAATATGGGCCCCCTTCAGACACATGGTCCAGCAATCATTGAGCACACCGACCGCAGTAGCGGCAGCAGTAGCAGCAGTAGCAGCGCTACAAGAGGCAATGCCATGTCGGGGTGCGGAGCTGTACCTTATAAGGCAAGGCTGCCATATGTGTTTGCTTTCGCTCTGCGCTCCACCGCAACACACCACACCACACCACACCACACCACACCACACCACACCACACCACACCACACCACACCACACCACACCACACCACACCACACCACACCACACCACACCACACCACACCACACCACAACACAACACACCACACCACACCACACCACACCACACCACACCACAACACAACACAACACACCACAACACAACACGACCGAGCCGTTGCGCCTGTTTTGGATGGATTGGGCACGAATGGCAGCAGCAGATGAATTGCTCATGTTGGTCTGCCGGTATGGAATTGCTCTGCTGTAGTGACTCCATGGTTGCACTTTTGGGTCTAATTTCAGCCTGCCAGCTCCCCTGCTGGATGCTGCCGGATGCGAACCGAGCTGTGCCGGAGGCTACAGGATGTGCTTGCTCGTTCCTGCTAGATGCGGCCAAAATTTCTGCCGGATGCCCCCCCACAGGCCCTCGCAGCTACCATCAGCCTGGGGCTATCATGCTTACAGAGAGTCTTGTCAGAAAAAGTGACATGATTCCTTAAGCACGGTGTTGAGCAGTGGACGGACCCCTGACCCTACAGACAGCACACGCCAAAACCAAACAACACGGAACCTGCCACATGTCCAGTGAGTAATGGTTCATCATCATGTACCGCAGTCTCGACACGGGGGACCGGTTCAAATCCACCCATTTCCCAGCAACGGTGCGGGCGTCCAGGGTCACCCACAGCCCCCACAGCCGGAAATTGTCTGGTTTATGGGGTTCTTGTGCAGAGGGGCTCCATGAGCCGCTCCACGACTCGACGAGGCGGTTGGCGGACACCCCCCGTGGCACCCTCACGCGCGGGAACCTCGTGCCGATGTCAAAGTCGGCGTTGTGATACAGCAGCTCGTTGCTAATGGCGGCATATTGGCCGGACGGAATGGACGACGGGTCTCCGATTCCGAACGAACCCCTGCGGACGATGCTCTGGCCCCCGCTTCCAAAGGCGCTGCTGCCGCCGCAGCTGCGAGAAAAGCTCCGATTGAAGTTTGTCCGGCTGTGCCATCGCGCCCAATGCGCCGGGGCCCACGGTCCAGTCGAAGGTTGGAAATGGTTGGGGTCCGCACCGTTGGCGAGCAGCTTCCGCACCACATTGATGCGACCCTCGTAGACGGCCTGAGTCAGGGCAGAGGACCGTCGCTGCAGCCGCGACAGGTCACTGATCAACCGCTCGAAGGTTTGCTGCACCGGGTACCTCCGGGGGTCGGGATGGTATGGCTCATAAGGGAAAACCCAATCGGCACCTGTTGTGGCAAAGATGGAGATGTGTGGGCGTGGAACAGTGGGGGGTCTCCCTGCCGGCCCGCTGGCCTGCCTGCAGGCCTGCGCGGGAATGTGGGTGTTTCATTCTTTGCCTCCCCTGCACTCCCCTGCACTGAGCGCAGTGTATTCCGATGACCTTTCTTGACCAAAAAATCCTAAAAACGGTATCCCGTAACCCACACTACACGCGGATGGGAAGTCACGAATCACACAAGCAGAGGCGAAGTTGTATTGGCACATGGTTCTCAGCGACTGGTTCATACTTGCTAATAATACCTGCCGAGGCAGCTGTCGGCAGGTGTCATGAAAATTTTCGGGAGGTGTCGGCAGGTGTCAGGCAGGTGATGGGATGCAGCCCATGCATGTGATTACACGCTTACTGTTGCATGCAAACACACCACACACCCCATCAGGCACTCACGTGTGTCAGGAAAGGGTGTCGGCAGGTGTCACAAAAGTGTTTGGCAGGTGTCAGCAGGTGTCACAAGACGTTCCGTCAGGTGTTCTTAGCAAACATGGACTTGTTCTCTCGTCAGTACCGAAACACGACAAAGTGAAAGATGAATAAATCACAGAGTGATGGTGGCATACGCGCCCTTCTGCGACACCCTGCCCCCCCCACACGCAATTAACGTGACGAACATGCACTGGCGGAATGCAGGCTGAGTGCCAAACACACATACGCACGGGGGGCACACTACACATGCACACACCGCGTGACGAGACCAAGCGAACAAACCCACTGTTGATATACAGGCGCGCGCGCGCGCACACACACAAATAGACGGACAGATCAGACAGATCAGACAGATAGAGGGCAGGACCAAGATGCATAACGTGCTGCACTTCGCTGGCAAGCAGCTGTTTGTCGACGCCGGCGCACATGATCACGCCGTGGAACAGGCTCTGGACGCGGAGGCTCAGCAACCCACATATGAGGAGGGCTAGCTGCCGCGAGCACTCCTTCAGCAGGTCGAAGTCCAGGCGGATAATCACGGCGTTAAGGTTGTCGAGGGAGGGCCCGCTGTCGTCCCGCAGGAGGTCGGCGAGGTGGTTACACAGGGGCTCCACAGGGTCACGTCGGCCCATCACCGCCTCCAGCACCTTGTCTGCCTCCATCGTCCTGACGTCGATGGCGCCCCACTGCGAGTGCTTCAGAAGATTCGTGACCTATGAAGGAGGGCAACAGGCGCTTTGTAGTCGCAATGGCGCTTTCTTGGAGGCAATAGTGATATGATAGCATTGCCTTCTTGGGCTGCATACGTAGTGTTTCTTAGGGCGACGGTTCCTTTTGCTGAACGGCGCTTTCTTGTGGCATCTCTCCTTTGTGGAGAACGATGGTGTCAACAGATGAATGTGCACACACCCTCCCCCTGGGCTCCATTTTTGTGAACAAAACCTCCAAATAGCCCTTGAATAGCGGTTTTTTCTTCTTGTTGTTCTTTGCTGTCCTTGGGTTGTTTTTGGGTCTAATTGCTCCCCTACTGTCGCAGGCGAGGGATGACGGCGGCCCCGGCTCAATGTGCAAGGCATAGTACGGAATCTCACCCTGGATGACTTGCGCGCCGCAGGGGAGTACCTCCCAGTGGTGTTTCCATGGGAGAAATGGTCGTCATGTCGTTCATCCATATTCATTGTCTGGAGACTCCGGATGAAGCGGAGTATGAGCAGCGGTGGTGCAGAAATTGTGCAGGTCTGCCTGCGTTTGCTGGCAATGGTGCACAACCAGGAACCGCGCACGGTGGCAGCCGTGTGTTGCATGGCGCACATGCATCTTTGAACGACTTCAACCTGTTCAAAGCACTCAGGCTCAGCCTGATCTGGCTCCCGGTCCTCCGCACTCCTGCCCCACCATTGCGGAAAATCCATGAACACGATTTGCGCGAACGTCATCACGACGGAGTTCCGCTTGCGGCACAGGTCCGACTGCGCATCCGGCACCACGTAACTGCAGACGGAAGGCGTCCACTGCATACTCATGGCGTACTCCTGCGGGAATCGCACCATCCGCACCTTCTCCCTGTTGCCCCACACGTCGGAGATGTCGATGTGCGCGAAGACGGCAGTGGTCGTGGCACTAAAGTGCGAGTCGGCGGTGTAGCGGTCCGCGTGCCCGCACTCCCACCACGCCCCAATGCGGCCTTGCAGCAGCGCCATGAAATCGGACGGGATCAGGATACACGAGACTTTGCCCTCGCGCGCCAATTTGTTTGCTAGGCTTTTGGCGTCTCGATCGTGCACCTGCAATAACAAAAAGGCAGCTTCAGCGGCGGTGGTGGCTGCAGTACACCATGGCGCAACCAGGGTGCAGCCCCTGAGGAAGCAAAAACACACGCACACACACGTACACACGAAAGTCAGGACAGAGGAGAGTGTCGGACAATTCCCGTCAGTCCACTGCAATACAAAGGTGCTCCATCCTAGGCGCCTCGCATGCACGCCCGCGCCCGCGCAGAGTACCGCCAGCAATCACAAGAGGGGACAGCCCTAGACACCTTGCGTTGTGCATTGAGAGAACAATGTGCAAGCAGTAATTGGCAGCTCTTCTGCAGCCGCCGTCAGCCCTCTATAGATCTTTGATAGCTGTAAATCACACCACGGCAACCGCAGTGTGATCCGTAGTTCCAGAGTAAATGAGTGAACCCTTGAAAATCGAACCTGGTATTGTTCGTAATACTGAGTAAGAAATGAAGTAGAATGAAGTAGAAAAATTGAGCAAAATGTAGTAAAACTGAGCAAAATGAAGTGAAACTGAGTGAAAAAAATTTTAAACAAAATTATCAAAAATAAATTTGGTTCCTTTAAAAATTTACTCATTTCACTTCATTTCTGCGATGGTAGGTGGTGTTTTTGTTTAAAAGCATAGTTTTTTGTCATCTATTGTTTTGGATTGTTTGTATGTTTGGTTTTTTGTATGTTTGTTATGCATGTTCGATGCAGATTGTGTTTTTTTTTTTTTACTTTTTTCGTGTGCCTTGCCGATTTTGCTGTTTTTGTGTGTTTGTCGTTATTGTCTTTGATGTTGTCTGTGTGATTGATGGATTTTGCGTGGTTTTGCCCTTTGTATTGGTGTTGTTTTATTGGTGATTTTTTTTGTTTTTTTGCTGCGGTGTTTTCTGTGTTGTTGGTGTATGGTGATCATTTCACAGCCACTCTTGATAGTGGCGCCCCACCCAGGCAAAACCATCCTGCATGTGTGCCTTTATATGAAATCACAAAACACAGGGTTTCTAGTATTTCCGTGATTTGGATGACAAAACCTTTCCGTGACATTCCGTGATTTTTGGTGATTTTCCGTGATTTTCCGTCGTATTTCCGTGGCTCAAAATTTTTCCTTATGCGTAGCCTTTGCCTCTCCTGGACACCTACAAGACACGAAACAATGCACAAAAGGACCGGGGGTGGTCTACTGCCATTAGGTGAACCATTCTTCAACATCTCTGTAGCAGAACATGGTCACACAGACCTCCCGCAGGTCCCTGCCCATGTTCTGCCTATTTTTAACATCAACCAGTTCAGCGAGACTAAATGAACGTTCTATTGCAGCGGCTGTAACTGGGTACCACAAATATGGGGCCACAACCTCCCGCAAAACCGCAGTGATCCTTCCGCTGACGTCCCCGGTTTTGTAATACATTTTTTCATTTGTCCCACTTGTCTCTTGTGCTCTGAGCTGTACTTCACATGTTTGGTAGCTGTTGACTTCTCTTTGTAGTCAATACGTAGCCCACACGGGATACACCACATCTCTTCACCCCGGGCTTCCATAACACCAGGAAATGGCTATGCCCTTGCACGTGCTGTCATCTTTGACCCCCACTGCCAAACCTTTCGTTTCTTGGCAGCGGGAGTGGAATTCTCATCAGAGGAAGACATGTCACAACTGAAAAGACACAAAGAAGCATACACTCCGACACTTAGCGACTAGCAACAGCAATAAAAAACAATGGGAACACTCATTTCCAGTTCCGTGATTTTCCGTGATTTCCGTGATTTCCGTGATTTTCAATTCTGGCCTTTTTCCGTGATTTCCGTGATTTTCCGTGCCACGGAAATACAAGAGTCCCTACAAAACACGGGCTTGCAGATGAGGTCTGCATTTGTATCTTTGTTGTATCTCAGTAAAAAATGGTTTTTTCCCTCAGTATCACTACAGACCCCACCGAACCACCTCCCCCCAGCTGAAGAACCTTTGAAAGACAGTGTTCTGGCGACCTGTGTGAGACGACCTCTGTGTTGAGTACACACACACACACACACACACATTGGGAACTCCGCAGACAAGAACAACGCAAGAAAGGCAGTGAAAGAAAACTCCTTAGGAGCTGCAGGGCAGCCCTAGACGTCTCTCGGTCTGTCAAAGAAGAGCACTGGACACACACACACACACACAGTAAGGTGGGTAATGTTGGCACAGGTGCAAATTGTATCGTTGCTGGGGCATTTGTGTTAAATGATGCAATGTCTGGCCCAGTGGAGAAGGTGTCGTTTTGCGTAAATATCCTTGAGCATCAAGGAGAGATGATTGCTCAGTTTGAGAGCCTAGCAGTTGGTCGTTGCCCGTGAATATGAATTTAAACAAGAAGCTGCAGGCACATGTGGGACCCGTGAGTGTAATATGAGAAGCGGGTGCAGCACTGCAACCCCAGAAGGCAGGAGAAACAACACATAGTTGGACGCCCTTTGTCAAATGTGGACACTTTGCACTGCAGGAGGTGTTTGTGGGGAGATGTTATGGGTGGTGGCTTGGGTACTGCGTGCCATCTGGGCCACAAATGCCCCTAGTATCCGGTAGGGGAACTGAGTTTCGCATGTGCCACACAGTAATATCAGCTGTCGCACCCGGAAGTCAGTAGGACCAAGCCGCACCCCGTATCTGACTCGGTAGGATCCCGCTACTCCTGATCACACCTGACGTGGCGGATGCAAGTTTCAACTCAGGTCTGGGTCCGGGTGAGAAGAGGAAGCAGAAATCACTTCGTAGTACGTGGATTCCCATTTTCGCATCCTCAGGGGCGAAATGAATGAATGAAATGAAATGCAACAGAACATCCCTCGTTGGTGATTTGCATGTGATATGTACCTGCAAGTGGCAGGGAAACTGCCAGCGCTTTTTGGACAAGGTCTGCAGCAGCTCCCGCTTGTGTTTGCCGGGGTTGATGTACACGGTCTTGAACCCGTACTGCCGCGTCTTGTCCTCGAGAAGCATCAGCTGCGCCTCAAAATACAACGAGATCGCATCGGCCTCCGCAACTTTCGGCGTGAACATTCCGAGGCCCATGGGAAGTAGAGACGGATACCGCACTTCCAGATCGCGACATGCGGTGAAGATCCGGTGCCAGATGTCTGCAACGCGAACCAGCAGCGCAGACCTGCCGTGGTACATGCCATGCGACATCCACTTCCCGGTCTCGTTCGGTGGTACGAAATACTTCTGCAGCTCCTGCCTCGCCTGCAGCCTCTCGTCAGGATCCCGGAAGTCCGGCGCTGCGGCTGACAAGAATACAAGCGGCGTCTTGGGTCGCTCCTGCGCCATCGTGATGGAGGTATGACAAGGGGTCCACGACGACACGAGAGGCAGGTTCTCCCCACTCCCCGGTTGTCCAACAGTGGGAAAGAGATTGACCAAACCCCAAAAGTGCACCCATTTGTAGTCGGGGTGCATCCGTTTACCACCACTCACAAGGGGGGCGTGTGTGCACAGCACGCGCACAGCACAGGCACAGCGCGCACAGCGCGGGCACAGAGCGGGCACAGCGTGCACATGACAGGAAGAAATTGGGGGTTTTTGCTACAATTGGCAATATTCTTGCCTGAACAAACCATACTACACCCCCACAACGTTGGACAGCCTGATGTTTGCAAAGGCGGAGCACAATAATACTGCAACAGAACTTGGGACGGCAGTGACTCAATGTCGCCAAGACCGGGCGAACCGGTAGTAGGATGGAGGGTGCGGTAACTTCCGGCATTGCAGGCTAATTTGGTGTACTGTATTGTCTCTGTCGGATTATTTTTTCAACTTGATTCTTATTGGATGGTTTTTGAGATTTTCCCTCCAGTGTGGAAGCGACAGACGGCACGTGCAGACGCACCGCGAATGCGGTTGGCCGAGAGGAGTGAGCACCGAAAATGCGACTCGGACCACATTCCCCCTCCCCCGTCCAGCCCCTCCAAAGAGTTTGAAATTCAAAGGCGCCCTCAGGGCCAAAGCAGAATTTTGCAATTGGGTGGTAAAAGCGCAACCTTTTTTTTTGGGGAGGGGCTCAAAGCTTGCTGTTTGTGCCATACTATCCCCCCTGAGACAGTTTCCTCCTGAAAACTCAAACCAACGCGTACACCCGGAAATATCAACTTACTTACTCACTTACTCAGCCTTTATGGCAAAGCCCCCTTTTGTCCAACAAACACAACGCCCTTGCAAAGCTATGGCATGGAATACAAGAACGCTCTTCGTGTTTCAATATGATTTGCAGCCCCCCCACAGCCTGGTCCAGCGCCCTGAATTGTCTCCTCTCCACAACACACAACATAAGTACCTGCAGCTGGTGGCTGTCATCCAGCAAGCAATAGCCTTTCTGCGCCACACACACGGATGTGGCGAGGGACCCAATCGAAGTGTTGAGCATCGTCTTGAAATCCGCCTCCGACTCGAACCCGAACCCCGTCATATCCGAGGCCTCAACATTCTCCAGCAGCCGCTGCAGCTCTAGCAGAGACGACTGGTGGGCCTTGGGAACTGTGGGTTTCGCCATGTGGCGAATGTCGTTGAAGGACAGATGGGACTGCTCGTTCCAATACTGCGCATGTCTGCAGCGGGTTGTGCGAGGTTGCACGGGCTGGTTCGCAGAACGGCGCGGGTTGTGGAGATTGAGGGTTGTGAAGAGTTTTGGGGGGAGACACGCGGCTGTGAAGGGCCAAAACAGAGGGTCGAGGATCAAAGAGGGTTCAAGAGAGTTCAAGAACATGGGTCCACGTGAGGCCCGTCAAGTGTTGTGGAGGGTTGAAGTGTTTAGAGAGGGTTGAAGAGATCAAGTGCTGTTGATGGTTGCATAGGATTGCTGGACTGCAGAAAAGCTGAGAGGGTTACAGATGGTCAGAGGAGTTGAGGTGACTTGAAATGGAAGTGAATTGAAATGGGGGCACACATGGTGCAAGGGGTGATTTGGAGCAGCAGCGGCGCTCGACAGCACTGTTAGGTCGCCCGCAACTTTGGTCGCGCTGGACTGCGTCCGGCCGACGGTGCCAGCCCATTTCCTCTCCTGCCCCAGCCCCCCCTTTCCCATTCCTTTCTCCAAAGCGGCATGTGCATGGGGCAAGGCAGTTACGCGCATTTTTTGGCGACGAGGCCTTTGGCGCTCTCGGCCGAAGGCCCCGTCACTGAAAATGGTCATGCAACTGCGTTGACCCGTGCGCATGCCCTCCAACTTGTAGTGCAGCGCAGCGGCAGTGTTGACAACGTGTACGGCGGTCGCAATTTGTAGGCGCGGTGGTGAGCGGCCGCAGGCGGGAGCTCTGGAGTTTATAGACGCGATGGGTCAATATTCGGGTTCTTCCAAAATATTGCCTCCGACACTATCGGCGTGCCGCCGCGCTGAAGTGCCGGACCCGTTTCGGCCGAGCCATAGCGCCGCCGAAGGCTGTGGCGGGCGATTCCCTTCAACCGCTGTGAATGACGGCGTGAGGGTCGTAGCGGGTTGCAAACCTGCTGTCAGAAACGATACGGACCAAATCCAGAAAGAAGCTCCCGGGCAGCAGGTTGGAGGTGTAGATGCAAGTACTTTCATGGATTGCATCCCACTCCACCTTCCCTAAAGTCCATGTCTGTCTGCCGTACAGATCACTCAACTGCATGCAAATGGGCGTACTGCAGATCTTCGCCACGCTGAAGTGCTTCAGCAGCTCAATCTTGTACTTGTCAGAGTCCTCTCTAAACGCGCCGGTGTCGGCCAAAACCTTGTTGCCCAACAGGTCCATCAGGGGCGTGTTGACCTCGGTGCTGTGCACCCGGGCCTCAAAGAGCCACTGCCTCAGGCTCTTGAAGCCATCGTTGGACAAACCACGAATGAGGCGCTGCAGCAGCTGGACCTCCGGGTCCTCGGCATCCGCTGCATGCGCAGGCGCATACCACTTGCGGAGGTTGACCTGTGGCGCTGGCACTACCTTCGGGCTGTCGGGACGGAACAACCAGCCCATCGTCGCCATACATTGAGTAAAGAACGCGTCGCCAAAGTACTCCTTAAGGCTGTTGGTCATTGACACCGCGTCTACTCGAAGGTCCTGGTTTGCAAGCGATACAAAACAGCAGCGGGCACGTTTTCGTAGCAAACGTCTTTTCTGGGTGGGAACTTCGTTTTTTCGTGGGCAGGGGGCGCTGTACCATCAAAGCGGTGGAAAATGGACCGCTCAATCCCACTGCTTCGAACATTTTTTTGTTCAGGCCTATGTACAAGCCATCAAACTGCTGGTTCGAGGTCTGCGGGGGAAACCTTGTTTGGGATTCAGCAAAAAAACTTTTGACGACTCCGCAGAAATGCGCGACCTGTTTCCAAGCAGGTACAGGTACAGACTACACAGTACTATGCAGTACCAGGTGCGCCGGGTAGAAACGAAGAGCTGGCAGGGGTACCAACATCGTACAGCATATCCACAAGATGCACAAGGCCAGCCGATGAACCAACATGGGAATGCCTCAATGCTTAGAATGTGCACTTCTCGAAGCAGCAAACACACAACAACACAGTGGAGAGACACCAGAAAGCACTCCCTGGCTTTGGGCACTGGTTGATGATTGGCCAAACCCGTATCCACTGGGGGCTCTACTCCCCATGCACACCCTAGGGCAATGCAAGAACTCTCTTGTCCAAGACCAGTACCGCTGTTTTCTGAAGGTTGGCGCAACCACTATTTATAGTCCCGCCTGTACATTGCAAGAAGAGGGGGGTCGTGGGGTTTGTTGTTAGCATGGCAGACCAAGAGCACTTCACACCTCCGAAAAATCCGGCCTGATGTTGATTGTCCGTACGCCTGGGGGCTGCAGCTCGGCTCGGCTGAAATCATAGTGCCCCTTCCCCGAAATGACTTCCTTCTCGCGTGTCCAAGTGCGGCCCATTGCAGCCAGCATGGCCGTCACCACACGCAGCTGGTACGGCACTTCACTGCACAGGCTCCATGTTCTGCCACTCTCAGTGACCAAAAGACAATGAGGATCGAAGGGCAACAAGTCTCTGAGGAAATGGGATGCCTCCGGCCGGGCCTGGTCGACATCCGCATCCCCGCAGTCCGCGCTCGGCTGGAACATGTCCGCGGTCCCTTCGATTTGGTAGAAAGTGGCAAATTTCTCAGGGCCACCCATTGTGTAACAGAACACAAAGCCGCCGTGCATGCACTCATCATCGTTGCCGAACGCAGACGGGGGGATCCAAGCCAAGTAGCGACTCGTGGATTGCTTCGGGAAGAACTGGTCCCAGGCGCTGTCAGGCGGTACTTGGAAGAACTGATCCTGCTCTTGGAGAACGTTCGCTGCCCACTTCAACCATTTGAGGTTTTTGCCGTGCTTGAACCTACGGGCACGGTACAACGCTTGCATGGCAGTGGGGTTACATGATAAAGGAGGGGGCTACAAACAGGTTGAGTATCCTCCCACATGCACGGGATAGTCCGCCAGCCCCCTAGTAGAGGGGGCTATGGAGTGGTCAGCGCCCTTTCAGCCTATAAGCTGACGTATGAGGGATATGAGGCACCATCGAGGTGTGCAGCAAGGGCACGAAGGGCACCAAGGGTCCCCCATGACTACCACCAGCACCTGGATGTAGTGTGGGATGATGACCAACCACATCCGGTAACCAGGGAACAGTCGGAGATAGTCACTACAAACGGGGCAAGTGCTGGACACTAGGACACAATAAATGGTGGATGCAACAAGGTGGAGGATCGCAGCAAGGGAGAGGGGAAGCCATAGGGAACAAGGACCAAAACTTGACGGCAGAAGAGAAGGCCGATAGCTAGTACGCAGCAGAACCAGAAGGCACAGCGGTGGAGCAAGCACGTAGGGAAACAGTGGGAGAGGAGAGGGGAGAACAGGGAGAGGGGAGCAGGGAACCCCACACAATGGACAGGTCACCAGCGGACGGAGCGGAGTCCACGAAACAGGAGACAGATACACTGTCAACAGGGACGGCCTCTAACCCGGGACCAAGCTTGAAATAAACACTCAACAAAGGCCATTTGACCATACCTTGTTTATTTTGGTGAAACTTTTTTGTTTTTTTCCCTTGTTTTTTGACAAATTGTTAACAAAAATGGCCATTTTGACTGATACATGCCTCCTTTTTCCTAATCCTTCCATAGCAGATTCATAGGAAACAAGTTTGTTGCATGTGATTGGTACCATTCAGCTCTGTATAATTCTCTTGTACATGTTCAGATATGTCTGTACGTTTTTTAGACATGTTTCCTTGGGTGCGGTTTATTCCTGGTTCATTGCAGAATGTTATTGTTCAATTTGGTACCTGGTACAAATCTAATCCCATGCCGTTTCTTGTTGGATGTTGCCAATCGCTGTTTATTTTTGGGACCTTCATTTAACTGAAAATGGTTTTACCTCTATGCGTTGTTTTTTTTCCCGGTTTTTTGGCTTGCATGCTAATAATTCCTAGTGGTCTTTGTTAATCCCTTCCCGGGATTCGCAATCCACACTTTGTTGTCTGGCCTCTTGAGTTGGGGTTAGGGACTCTCAATCCACGGTTTGTTGCGTGGCCCCTTGAATCGGTGTTAGGGCCCTGCACATGAAACAATAGCACAGCATAAGCAGAGGGAACATGTTTCGAATCAAATGCTTCTGCGTTTTTCTGTGCGCGGGCTCCACTACCCGATTGCAGTTGCTTCGGTGGCCCAGTGGCTTTAGTGGCCCAGTGGCCACTCACTCCCCTCCCGCTCCCTGACAGCCCTGCTGTCGTGCTCCTGCCAAAGGCAGAAGCGCACAACGTTAGATGGTGGCACCCTCACCGCACAGCGGGAACAAATGCCATCCGTGGTACATCCCGCATGCACGCGGAAATGACAACCCTTACATTCAATGGTGTGGGAGGACACCTCGTTTCCACATGCACGGCAAGAAACAGTGAACAGATGGTCCCACAACTTGCATGCAGGCCTCATCAACCACCTGGTGGCACCTAGTGCAGGTGTACTTTGTGCCACGAATGTTTGCAGCACAGCAAGCACATCGCACGGCAACTAGAAAAATGAAGTAAGGGAGCGGGGGTGGCTCCCGGTTGCGATGGCGATGGCGATGGTGATGGGGCAGCCACCGCGGCTGTGACGGACGGCGGCTCCTCAATAGTGAACGCCCAGCCGTCACGTGTGGCGTTACTCTTGGCGGCCCGGGAGACTTGGCTGTGGTGCAACTTCGTCAGGGGGCCGCCCACCGGGGGCGGAGAGCGGTGGCAACATTAGGGAAGTGCATCCAATGCACACCCTCGGGCGCTACTGGACCGAGCGGCCGCATCCATACATCACCACCCATTCCAAGGATCAGGATAGGAAAAAGTGACTAAAAAGGACCCATGATCACAGGAGACAAACAAATCGCACAGCAACGGGATCCAACACCATCTCTAATCAACGCATAGAATTAACCAACGGCGGTTGGAGGTGGCTCCCTTAACATAAAAAAAAATCGCTGAGCGTCCTTGTGGGACCCCCTAGTTGGCAGGTGATGTTAAACACCCAAAATGATGAAAATCGAAGAAATTGCACAGCTATACAACCAAAAACCTTCCCTCAGCAGTGCGGGAATGTGAGAAAACACAAATAAACATCAATAAACATCGATAAACAATGGTGGCTGCCCAACATCCGGCATTTTTGGAAAATAAACGAATAAACGCATTTATTTTTGATTTGACCAGTGGCACGGCCAGTATTTAATTCAAGCTTGCCCGACACCAGAGAAGGAAAGGGGGGAAGGTAACGTGGGGAGGGCCCAAGCACGTGAGTGCGTTGTGCAACAGGCTAGGAGGGGATAGGGGGTGGTCCACTGTGGCAAGGGACATTGGATCCATCTACAGTGTGCAGGATACACAACAACTCAGGCTTGGAAAGTGCTCGGAGAAAAAGAGTCCTAGTGTAAGTGCAAGAAGGCACGAGTCCAAAATGGTTGGAAGAGACAGACAAGGAACGACTACGGCGCCAGCACATGAAGGCCACGGCCAAGTGCAGAACAGGGGTAAAGGAACAACACAAAGACAAGAACACAACCGCCAGGGATGACGACGTTGACACCCATTTCAAGATGGCAGTGACATTGAGGGAGAAGAACAGCATTTGGGAGAGCGATATGGAGGAGGCCCGCAAAGGAGAAAGGAAAAGACCACCGAAACAAGAGGGGCCTCAGAGGGAAAGGAGCTAGAAAAAGAAAAGTAGCCAAAGAATTCAGGCACAACAACAAGGGAAACAACGACAGGGTCAGGATCATAGGCACAAGGGTGGAACTAGCGGCCAGCCAGGGCATGCAGTTGGTAGGAATGAAACAAGGGGACTTGGAGGGGTGTAGCGGAGTAATTGAAGAAGGGGTGGAGGGAAAGGCCTATGTAGTCCTGGTGGGGGGAGTGAGGAGAGTGGGTGGACAACTGGAAGCTGAGAACAGAGGTCGGGGTGGAGCCGGTGGGAGTCCGGAGGTCGGTATGCATGCCCAGTTAGGCATCAAACCCACGGCAACGAAGGAGGGCGTCAAGGGTGTCAAGGCGGCGTACGAGAAGATGGTCTTCGGACTCCACCCAGACAAAAACAAGAACAACTAGGAGAAGGCAACAGAGTTGTTCAAGTGATTGAACACGACATGTGCGAACTAGAAGGGTACCGCGGCACAGGCAGGGCAAGGAGGGAACAACCGTGCTATTGAGGAAACCGGGCCAATTTGTTACCCCCCCGGTGCTATTGAGGATAACCGGTTCACAGTTCTCTCCTCCACGTTGGAGGCCCCTCGAGTTGGGGATACGGACTCCCACACTTTGGTGTGGCCCCTTGAGTTGGGGATACGGACTCCCACGCTTCGATGATGAGGCGCAATGGGATGGGAAGAGATGATGGGATGGGATGAGGCGCAATTGCTCACATGGTGTAAACTTTTTTTGGGGCTTTGTATCTAATCAACCACCCTACTCAGCGCTGACTGACACACCACAGGACTAAGAGACCAACCAAAGGGGAGGGACCTGAGCGAACCAATGACCACCCGACTGCACACAAAATATGTCAAAATTGTTGAAAGCAAAATAAGACTCATAAGACCATAATCAGTTTGACAGACCCATCTACATCGCTGGCCTGCAACACCGGTGTAGTGCCTGTACCGAGGGGTCCTCCCATGCCTCTACACCACGAGGCACAGCCTCTGATGACCCCAATTTCTCAATGAGCATGAGCAAATCAACCAGATCAATGGAACGGAGACACATTTGGCTGGTTTACAATCCATAGCATTGTCAACAAAAAAACAGCAACACTGCAAGTCACACTTGTCTTTTTCAGCGCTCTCGGGTGTGTGCAGTGTGGTCTGCTTACCCCCCGAGCTTTGCAACCGCTGCACAAAAACGAATTTCGGACAGCGTGGCCACACGCTGTTTTGTTGCCTGTGGCACTCAGATCTTGAACAAAGATCCCAAACCCCAACACAGCGCTCACCAGTGTCAGCACCACAGCAAGAGGGGATGGGCAATATGCGTTGTACCAGGGCGTCAGCCAATAGGGCGTGGGAGAGGAAGCAGTAGCACCTGAGCACAATGCCCCTGCCCTGTTCTGGCGCAGAAGACGCATTGTTCAGCACCACTAGGGCCGTACTGCAGCTTTGGCAGGCAGAACTCCCCTCATATTCTTTGAAGTACATCCAAGCCCCATTTTGCAGGAGGCTGGACGCCCCCGAAGCGGTCTCTCCAAACTTGTGGGGATACGCAAACACGAAGCAGTTTGCAGACAGCGGGATGTGCGGGCGCAGCTCCTCTAAGTGCAAATTGAGCTTCGACCATGCGGAGAGGCTGCCCTCTACTGGAACCGACTGGCTCTTTGGATGCGGCTCCAGCACATATTTGGGGAACTGCAGGTCGATGTTCATGTCAACGAATTGGACGCGCAGCTCCACAGGCACCAGAGCCGGTGGCCCCTCCTCTGCAATGCATATCCACGACTTGATGAACGAGCGCGAGGAGGGGCTGGGCTCCAGCTCCTCCCCGTACTCCGCTTTTTCCTGCGCCTTTACCCAATGATCCCGGGCCCAGTCCCGGGGCTTCATTCGGAAGAACGTCGAAGAGAATTGCGGAACGGTTGTGTCCCCCACCGGGTCGTAATTCGCGTGTCTGAGGGTTGTGGGCGGATGGAAAGTGGAGGGTGTAAGACATTGGTGGGGTGGCGAGGTTTGCAAGGTTGCAGGGGGCTGTTGAGGATGGCAGAGGGTTGCAGGGCTCAATAGAGCACAGGGGCAGTACCCAGCTCCCCAAGATCCGACCCGCGCAGAAGACGCGGTGTTGTGCAAGGGAACCAGATCCAGGCTCCCTTGGGCGTTCCGGGGCTGTAGGGTGCAGTGTGCAGCGCAGGTTGGTGAGCTGGCGAGATTTCAATGGGTGCCACACTGGAATCTCCGTGTTTTGCTGCAGGCGTTTGCTCTCCGGCGCCCTCCAGGACTCTTCACACCAAGCACCTTGGATCCTCTAACAACCTTTTGCGAACCCCTGTGTGACATTCCGTCTGGTTGTTGTTCCTTTATGGGGCCCCGGACAGTCACCCGTTCTTCCCTTCGCATATTGCGTCGGGTTGCTGCTTTCTGTCAGCCGCTGCGGCCGGTGCTCTTGCTGATGTCGTTTCCGCGTTCGTGGAGCCCAGTATTTGGTGTGTTGGGGCTGCGCTGAATGCGGCATGGTGTGCCGTTTGCGCGTCAGTGGCGCCCAATAGTTGGCTTATTGAGGATGTGCTGGTTGTTGCCGGGGTTGTTTGACTGTTTTTGCTGTCCACGTGCCTCTGTCCACAGGCCGTCCATAGCCTGCCTCGCTGTGGTTCTGTGTGCGTGAGGCCCAGGTGCCCTGTTCCTCCACGCGTTGTCCCGGCCGTCCACCATATGTCCTTTTCCCCCTCACAGCTGGTCTGCCCCTGATGGGCTCCCGCTCCTGTTGCGCAAACAGCCCATCTGGGCTGCGGGAAACACCCCCCACCTGATGCCGGTTGAGCAGGGGTTGCCCTGGCACCCGGTAGCGACGGGGCTAGCTGGCCAGGCCATCCCCTTTGTTGTCGCTGCCTCCCATGTGCATGCTCTCCCATCCCCTCCATTCTGGTTCCCTGTTCCGGGTGTTCTGGTTGCCTCTCCTGCCTTGCTGTGCCCATCCTCCTTGTCTGCTGTGCTCGCCCTTGTCCCTCCTGGTGTGGCTCCCGCGCTCTGTTGTGTCTGTGTTGCTCCTCCCCCTGTCTGTTGGCGCTCCTCCTTTTGGGCACCCACTCCTGCCCCACCCGCCTGCCCCCCCGTACGAGGATTTCACATCTCCGTATGACGTTGACTGTCCCGTGCGCGGTTGGCTGGTCACGGCCCTGTTGCCACCCCTGTGGCGGGCACCTCCTGGTGCGCGGGGCGCAGCCCCCGCCCTTGTGGAGTACGTGGGCACCTTGTGTAGGGAGGGGGGGAGGTGTTTGCTGATGGCTCGCTCGGGGTGCGCCGCAGTTGGTGGTTGCTGCAGTGCTCGCACCTCATGGTTCCCTTGTGTATTGTTGTGTGTCCTGTTGGGGCTCGTCTCACTGCCGTGTGTGGGGCGGCTCTGTGCCCAGTTGCTTTGCTGCTTGCGTTCCTCCTGATTTTGGGCTCTTTCTTCTTCTGCCGGCACGCTCACCGCTGCTGATATGCGCCCCTCCCCTCTCCATGTACAACCCTGCGCACCCCTTCACGACCCCTTGACAGTACCCAAAAAGTCTTCTGCAACCAACTACAATCCTCTACAATCTCGCTCCAGCACCCCGTCACCCTCAACAGCCATCACCTCCTGCAATCCTTCGCAACCCCTCTGTAAACCCATGCCTCTGCAACCCCTTGCATCCCATTTACAAGCCTGCAAAAGGTGCAAAAGCAGCCCCACACCAGCCTCTACAACTCCCTGGACACGCTGCAATCGCTCTGCAATCGCTCGCCTCTACTACCCTGGGCACCTGCACAATTAAAAACAAATCAAACGCTGGCTTCCGCTACACCATTGCCAACAATTATCCGGCAGCCGACTGGCCTAGACTTTACCGACGAGCCTCAGCAGGTGCTTTTCAGGTACTCCGGCGAATGTTCTGTCGTCCACAACAGCCCTCAGGGACAGAAGAGGGCGACAACCAGCGTCGGTAAGGGCGGTACCAAACCACAATTTGAGACAAGGGCTTTGTGGACCTGACTCTGAGGGTAATCGCCTTGTCAAACTTGGCCTCTTTGTACACGTTCGCGAATGTCGACATGTCCGTGATGATGTTCCCGTCCCACTTGAGAATCATGTCGCCCTGCTCGACCCCACACAACTTCAAGGGGCTGTCGAGGGATATATCAGCCACATGCATCTGCTGGTCCATGAACTCCAGCTGCACGCCCAGGTCACTCGTGGCTCGCTCGACTGCCGTCACCTGCTCTCCCACATCATCCGCGGTTGGCAGCTGCAGCCGCAAATAGCGGCTCAGGGAGGAGTCTGCATACTCAAAGACGAAAGCGCCCAAGGGGCAATCCAAGCTGTCGAACTCCTTGGGTAATACCCATGCAAATCGTGTCACTCCGTATTCCTTCAGATCAGAGTCCACGGGACATAGCCTGTTCTTGCTGTGGAGGACCTGGAGAGCTTCCCGGTGGGTGGCGGTCAGCGCGAAGGGACCCTGGAACGTGAGCGTGTTCCCCGGACGGATCCCGTTGATCTTGATGACGTTGCCGAACTCGTCAAAGTAGACGAAGCCCCCGTACGTCAAAAAGCTGATGTGGTCGTTCTGCGCTTGTCGCCTGCGTAGTTGGTGGTTCCGGCCATCATCGCTCATGATGGGGTGGGCCCAGACAAACCAATGGGCATTCAGTGGTATGTGCATGTACATTCGTTGGTGCCAGGGGCACCGAATCGGACTGAACGGGCTGATCCTGGCCTCCTTTTCCAATTCCGAGACGCACAGGTTCAACATCAGGGCCATGTGGTTGGGGTTCTTGAGTTTCCAATGTGTGCTTCTCAGGTTGTCGCCATCCTCCACTAAGCGGTCCAGCCTCAAGAACTCCAAATCGGCACAGACGTTGGGGCACAACTCAAAGAGTGCCACAGGCTCCGGGTGAGGTTCTTGCAGCGCGTATGGAGGGAAACATCTGTCAAACCCATCTCCAAAAAAGAAGGACCCGATTCTTGACGGCCCTGAGGAATGGAGAAGGGAGGGTGGTTAGCGATTGAACCGGAAGATGGATCAGATTGACCCCCAGTCCCGTTTAGGCCCCGAGCCATGAAAAGCGTCACTTGTGTCGGCTTCCATGTGAGGCATGCCTACCTAGGCCCCACTGCAGGGCACTATTGGGCCAAACACCTAAAATACGTTACCACATAGACCCCACTGCAAGATCCTTGTGGAATGACCACTTGCCCACCTGAAGCTGACTGTGGCTCATTTGAAGGGACCAAATCACTGTTTGCATTGAACTGGGGGAGCGCTTCCGTTGCATTGCAGGTTGTCAAGGAAGCGCAAACAAGGGGACAAAAAAAAAGTACCGTGCATGTTGATCTGTTGGCACCATCGCTCTCTGCAAAAGACAGACTACGACCTCAGCTCCAGGTAAGGAATTCGCCACCTTTCCCGTTCTTCCATGGGCACAGCAACGGATCCACCAGAAAGGTGGAATCTAAGGGAGGGGAGCAAAGCGGCTTCATAACTCCTGTTGCATCGGGGTCTCCAAAACGGAGAAGAGCAAAATGGCTACATAGCTCCGCTGTATCAGGGTCTCCAAAGCGGAGCACAAAAAAGTGGCGACATTAACCCTGCCATATCGGGGGCTGCAAAGCGGAGAGCAACTGCACAGGCACTTCTCCAAACACAAAGTGCAACACATGTAAAGAGAAGAGGCTTAGAGGGGATAATACACTGCATAAATATGAAAAAAATGGTGCAACGGGAACAGTTGATGTAAAAAACTGCCTGTGTGTATGGCACTCCTGGTATTTCCCTGTTGTGCGATAACCCCAAAATTCCACGCTACAAGCGCCGCCTCGGGCATTCTTCAGTACTAAGGGCAAGGGCTCAGACGTTGAACCTTCCAGAATGTGACCAACCATGATAATGACACAAATCGTAAAGCCTGTTTTGCATTCCTTTGTGTGGGTTTTTAACAGACTTGGCCAGGTTGGGGGGTGCCATAAGGGCTCAATAAATGCGCCGGTTGGAGTATGAGGAAGAGGAGCAGAGTGATTCGCTGGGCCTTGTGCGCACACCTTCAGACATCGTCTCCATTCCACTTGAGTCCTGCGAAAACCTGCGCAACGGGCCAATGCGGACGGAGTCCTTGGGCCCCTCCCTGCCCCCCCCTGCCCGGCCGGAGTGCTGCGACTGCACTGAGGCACGGCCAGGACTGAAGTCTGAGTGGCGATCCCGCGCGTGGTCATCGGAGTTGGCCAAGGCAACTGCGTCACGGGAAAGGCGAGCGTGGGGCGTGCGTCGATTAGGAGAGCTGTTTGATGATGTACTTTCGGAAGAGGCCGGTAGGGAATCATCAGCGTGGGGAGGCAGGGTGCTGTAAGTGGTTGAGCAGCTGCTGAGGGAGTCATCTGGCAAGACTGCAGGGAGAGGCAGCGGCGAACACAGGGGCAAAGCGTCAATCCGTTGGAGGCTCAAGTGCAGTAAATCTAGGGCAAGGTGGTTGAATGGAAAAGACGGGGAACGGGGTGGTAAGGAGGGGAGCCTAGGGGGCGGGCATTTCAGCAAGGGCATTCAAGAAGGGTATGGGTGTTCGGCGTGTGGTCCCGGAACTCAGATCTCCGCCCATGTAAGCCCCCCAGCCCCCTAGGAGTTTCAAGGACCCTAGAGAAAAAAAATTCCTTTTGTCTTGGGTGCGTTGCGCGCGGTGCGCCGCTCTATCGGTTTTGCCTTATAGGCCCTGGTTGCAGTAGGCAACCGGCCTTCTCCCTAACAATTCGTGCTTGCTAGACGATTGTTCCGTTGGAAAGCTTCCGGGGTCATATTGTGCGACCCGCCCATACACCCACCCCACCTCACCCACACCTCCACACCCAGCATCCTTGACCCAAGGCCTCACAGCCACAACCATAGCGACGCGCGGGGGTACCTTGAAAAATAGGGAAATTTTCATCCTCCACAATGGATAGCGGCCCATCCGCATGCAACATGTAGTTGGGCAGGGCTGCGATGCGCCTTAGGGTAGCAACAACATTTGCAACCACTTGAGCATCCCAATGGTGGCTGCCAGGCATGATTGTGCCTCTGCTAGAAGCAAGAAGGCGGATGCCGTATCCGTGTCTTCCTTGCCGAAGGAAGGAAGTGGGTGGCGCCCGAAGACCGGCGCGAGCACCCGTAGCGCTTTGTCGGTCAAGAATGGTTGGCTCGGATGCCAACCACTGCCACCATAGGCAACCCAACAGGTTGGGCAATTGCAAGAACACAGTGTGGCACCCATTCTTCAAGATCCCGCGTAACCCGGCAATAGCGGAGCGCTGTTGCGCGAGGACCTCCGCTAGGAACTCCTCCGCACTGTTCAACGCATCCCCTTTCGTGTGATCCGTGGGTGGCGCTTGTTGCCAGTGCTCCACAACCCCTTGCCACCGCCTTTGAGAGGCCGTGTCCTTTCTCAATAGCTCCGGCACGAGGTGCTTGATTACCGTAAGGCTCGGAGGCAAGTGCTCTGGGTGGTCTTGCATGGGGCGGCAACCCCAACCTTGAAACCTCGTGGACTTGATCCAGCCACACTTTACATAACTATCGAACATGGTAACGAATTTGACTTGGTCCTCGCTTTCTGTGCACCACCGCTTCCACAACGCCGTGACAGCCATTTCTCCCTCGACCAACTTCGTCTTTGGATCTCTTAGAAAACTTAGGAGGACTAGGTGACAAAATGTCCAAGTTGGTGCGGGTTTTCCACTTGACATGAACCCGTTGAGCCAACCCCGGAGAACTTCACGGAAGGTGGGGACATCGCCGACGGTGTAGGTCACCCACACCTCGTGGTCAAAATTGCCGTCTTCCACATTTGGGCCCTCGGACGTACAAATGGGTGAGCCGTGAGTGCCAATAATATTTGGTGAAGCTAAACATTCGAAGATTTGCTGTTTGCACCGCTCGTAAACTTGTTTGCGCGATACCAAATGGGCTTGCTCTTCAACGGCATGGTATATGTGCCCGGCGACATCGTCCACGGATTCCTCGGTGTCTTGTATGGCAAAGGAATCGAATGCCTTTGAGACAACCTCAAGTGTTTGTTTTGCCGTACGTCCGTGCGACAACGAAGGAACCTCTGATAACTTTGTCAAATGGCACGGTGGCAAATTGCACAATCCCGCCTCATGAAGGATGTGGATCGCTTGTCGTTTTATGGGCTCCACTACAACATTCGGTAGGTCGTTGTATTCTCGTTTACTTTCGCCGACATATAAAGGGACAATGCGTTGGACACGCGCATTGTCCCATAACTCCAAAGCCACGTCGTGCTCCAAGAGTGCATGGTCCATTTGCATATCTTTAAGCCTCGCCAACGTCGATGCATCGAAAGTGTCAAGTGACATCACCAACACAACCACCGCACTGGTGCAAAGCGCTTTCGCGGATACAATCGTACGTTGGTCCCACTCACACACCGACCGCACATCCGCCGGGTCCCAAAACACACGCAAGTTTCGGCTCTCAAGACGACCACCGATCTCTTCAAAAACTTTGAGATTTTGGAGGCGTGAATGGAGGCGCCGGACCACCTGATCTTCAGCGCGGTAGCTAAGGAACACATCGTATCCGTCAAGGGCATGCCCATGTATCCTCGTACTCCACTTCCCTTCATTCATAGGTCACCCACGTATGAACACCTCCATTGGCTCAATTCATGGTTCAAAAATTAGAAGATCAACTACGGAACAAGCAATTTGGCTCGCGGATGGAACCATTAGCGATAAGGTAAGGTAATATAAGGTAAGATAAGGTAATTCCCAATTCCCTCATCTCACATTCTCATTAGTCGTGGCTATGGGGACAACTTCCATCACAAACTTTGGCGACTTAAGATAGATATGCACAAGAGCAAGCAAGCTTGTAAGTCGGGCACGATTGTTCACTCGCCATTTCGATAGGGATCAGCCAATCCTCCAACATAAGCGATGACTGCGATTTAATTAATGATGATTGACAACGATGAAGCACTATGTTTGTGCCCCTTAAGTTGGCGAAATCATGACGGAAGAGTGCCAAGGTGTGCTTCGTACTCCATGATTTTATCCTCAAGTGCTCCTTGGCGTTTCAAATCAAAGAAAATCATCAAACGGTGGGTTTGTAAACAAAGTGCGTGCCACATGATTTCTTCGCCTTTTTCTCAATACCTTGCGAGGTGCCTTGTAGGTAGTATGATTCAACTCACAACATGCGAAACGTGTCAAACGTGCCAGACCAACAGGTTCTCCTGTCCCCCAAAGATGATGAAGTGCATCTTTTTGTCGCTTGTAATTTTCGGGCTTTAGATCCGGACCCGGTTCTTTCGCTTCCGATCCCACACAACGCCAACAAGACAAAGGGTGGCAAATTGGCAGAAAAGACACATGGCCAATCGAAATGTTGTTCTTTTTGTGGCCACAAGCCACGATGCAACGTTCATCACAATTATGCACCTTGCATCATCAACGACAAGCATCGGCCCCTCACTTAGACCAATTGAAGTCACGGTTTCCCTCAGAAAGTTGGAAACCGAAACGTTCATACGTTGTAAGTAATCAAAAATGCCCCCCCCCTTGTTATGAATGGTTCGTTAGCGCCAAAGTTTGAACTTAGATACGACTGATTCTGTTGATCGGGATTTGGCTCATGGATCTCATCGCTCTCGCACTTAAAATGATTTTTGATCTTCAAAAATTTCTACACCCAGACAAGAGAAAATAATTTCTCACACGCCGGAGCGTCGCTGTGCCAAATTTGACGTCCGCTTGACTCAAGTAGTTTCGGCATTGTTTTGCTGTGACTCTCTGGGACATATTGGCCTCCTTTTGAGCTGAAATTTCTCTGAAGAATTGTGAGATGTTTGGAAACCATTTAGCATGGTGATGGTCCGTCTGCGGGTCACGGACCATCCCCTGACCTGCCGATTGTGTTCAACGCTTCGTAGCTAGGAGCTCTGTGCTGAGGAAGGATTGAGGATTGGAGAACCAACCGTCCCGCGCATGTCATGCTATCAGGGCACGAAAGGCTGGTAAGGGCGGCGGAGGCGGTAGTACAGCGGTAGTACGGTGTATTGCCACCACAACGCGTCAGTGGGCCCCGCGTACTGCCACCATAGTACACCGTAGTGCGCCTTGTAATGCCACCCTTAGCTTCTTCTGAAGGTCCTACGGTGAGCACTTCTTAAGGTCGACCTGCTCCCTGTATTCGTATGCGTCCCGGGTGGCAAGACGGAGTAGTTTGCTTTGCTGCATCAGTTTGAAAGAAAAACGTGGTACCACCGGTAAAACTTCCCCAAGTGTTCAACTTCTGCGAAGCCCCAACTCTCGTGAGCGTTGCACCGTTGCACCGTTTTTGCTTCTAAGGAAACGCAGTCGGAGAAAACTGTGGAAACCCCTGTGCAAGGAAAATATGGATCCGACGTTACATTTAAGTGCTGCCACAGGGCGTACTGAGCCACACCAGCCATACCACCTGTCACGAATGGTCAAGCCCGGGTATGGGACCAGAGCAACGGCGTGATGACCAACGTGGTTTTGCAGATGCCACAAAGTAGGTGAGGTTGTGTCCCAGTATCTTGACGTGGGACCTCATATCGGCAGTGGCAGTGGCGGCGGCGGCGGTGCCAGTTACGGGACTCAGCTTATCCATGCACTCGGACGTACCTACGTTTCGGAAACGGCCTGCAATCTTCGAGATTCCCGTTTGGCTGGGTTGGCTAGTGTGGCTCAGTAACCCCTATGGCAACTACGGCAGTGGCAGTTTTGGCAGCGGCGGTGGCAGTTACGCGACTCAGCTTATCCATCCACTCCGTGGCACCCACGTTTCGGAAACGGCCTGCAATCTTCGAGATTCCCGTTTGGCTGGGTTGGCTAGTGTGGCTCAGTAACCCCTATGGCAACTACGGCAATGGCAGTTTTGGCAGCGGCGGTGGCAGTTACGCGACTCAGCTT
The DNA here is from genome assembly GCA_964036045.1 of Eutreptiella sp. 'Long Island Sound 2002'. NCBI lineage: Eukaryota > Euglenozoa > Euglenophyceae > Eutreptiales > Eutreptiaceae > Eutreptiella > Eutreptiella sp. 'Long Island Sound 2002'. Next base: position 3,858,429 of record OZ038385.1, read on the forward strand.
AGCCATCCACTCCGTGGCACCCACGTTTCGGAAACGGCCTGCAATCTTCGGGATTCCCGTTTGGCTGGGTTGGCTAGTGTGGCTCAGTAACCCATATGGCAACTACGGCAGTGGCAGTTTTGGCGGCGGCGGTGGCAGTTACGCGACTCAGCTTATCCATCCACTCCGTGGCACCCACGTTTCGGAAACGGCCTGCAATCTTCGAGATTCCCGTTTGGCTGGGTTGGCTAGTGTGGCTCAGTAACCCCTATGGCAACTACGGCAGTGGCAGTTTTGGCAGCGGCGGTGGCAGTTACGCGACTCAGCTTATCCATCCACACCGTGGCACCCACGTGTCGGAAACGGCCTGCAATCTTCGAGATTCCCGTTTGGCTGGGTTGGCTAGTGTGGCTCAGTAACCCATATGGCAACTACGGCAGTGGCAGTTTTGGCGGCGGCGGTGGCAGTTACGGCATCCACTCGATGGCACCCACGTTTCGGAAACGGCCTGCAATCTTCGAAATTACCCTACTGGCATTTGCACCCAGTGTTTTCCAAACAATGGCCTGCGATCTTCCAGACTTCCCCAAGACCTTGACCGGCGTGCTTGATGGCACCCAAACCGCCGAGCTTTTCAAGTTTGCCCAGAAGAAGGGCTTCGCCATCCCTGCCGTAAACTGCACATCATCTTCGACCATCAACTGTGTCTTGGAGGCCGCACGTGACACTCACAACCCGGTAGTCATCCAGGTGTCACAGGGTGGCGGTGCATTCTATTGCGGTAAGGGCATCAAGGACACCAACTTGGTCGCCAGTGTTGCAGGCGCGGTTGCACTGGCTCACCACATCCGTGTGGTTGCACCTATGTACGGTATTCCGGTGGTCATCCACTCTGACCACTGTGCAAAGAAGCTTCTTCCATGGTTCGACGGAATGCTTGACGCCGACGAGGCGTATTTCAAGGAGAAGGGCGTCCCTCTCTTCTCCAGCCATATGCTGGACTTGAGTGAGGAGATGGATGAGGAGAACATTGAGACCTGCGTGAAGTACTTCAAGCGCATGGTGTGTGGTTTTGGTCGGTGCATCGCGCTTTGCTCGTGCCATATGCGTGACGTGCCATATCCGTGTCTCTAGCCAGTGGTCGCAAACGGTGTGTGCGACGTTTTGCAACTGCCGCACTTGCACGTTCTGCACGGCAGGCACCACTGAACATTTTCTTGGAGATGGAAATTGGTATCACTGGAGGTGTTGAGGACGGTGTGGACAACAGTGGTGTGTCCAACGACAAGCTGTACACCTCCCCTGAGCAGGTGTACTCCGTGCACAAGGCTCTGGCACCCATCTCGCCGAACTTTTCCATCGCCGCCGCCTTCGGCAACGTGCATGGTGTGTACAAGCCTGGCAACGTCAAGCTTTCTCCAGAATTGCTGAAGGGTCACCAGGAATACACCCAGAAGCAGATTGGTGGCGATGACCCACACCCCTTGTACCTGGTGTTCCACGGTGGTTCGGGTTCCACCCCCGAGGAAATCAAGGAGGCTGTTGCAAATGGTGTTGTCAAGATGAATCTCGACACCGACATGCAGTGGGCCTACTGGGACGGGCTGCGTGCCTTCGAGGCTGCCAAGCGTGGCTACCTTCAAGGTCAGATTGGTAACCCTGAGGGTGAGGAGAAGCCAAACAAGAGCTACTACGACCCTCGTAAGTGGGTGCGTGAGGCCGAAGTCAGTATGGTTAAGCGAGTGAAACTCGCATACTCCGAACTGCAGTGCCCATGCGCTTAAACAGTGTCGCGCACACGCACGCCCAGGGCACGCGGGCACAAATTATTTTATCTACCGTGACACATATCCCAACTGTGATTGGCTGCACGGTTGTTGACGGGGTAGCCGACAGTTGGGTCTCCACACAGGTTTTACATCTTCACCAAGAAGATTTCGACAGTTGGGTCCGAATTTGTGAGAAAATTTTCGATCTTCACTGAGAAGTTTTCGAAGGCCTCATGAAACCCGTTAATTCGTGACGTTGATAGGCAGTTCCCATGTAACATATCGAACAATTGTGCTGAACACTGCACCCGGACCAAACAGTTTGCGTTGGCCACCCTACTGGAGTGTGTTTCTGCATGTCTCAAATTTTGCTACTGGTGCACTGCCAACGGCATGGCACCCACGTGGTGTACAGCTGATGTGGTGGTATACGGCTGATGTGTTGGTTAACCTGTCAACGGATGTGCCACAGATGATGTGGTGAATCTGCAAAAGGAGATCTGGGATTGGAACTCGACAGGGAAAGATAGCACACATACAAATACAAACAAACTGCAAATTTTAGTCCTCGATATTGGCAGCACCATTCTCTCTCATTGTCTCAGAGGCAGTGGCAAAGAGAGGGGTGGGGTTTGGTGAATGGGCACAACACGGAGTCAACAGCAGTAAACCATTCACACCCCATATTTGACGGTATCATTCTCCGGTTGAGGTTGCAACAGAACAAAAATGTAGGCCGCAGGTGTGATTAATTGCACATTGGTCACCTCAAACAGTAGGCAATTTGTTTCAACTATTGCACTGCATTTCAAAGTCCACCTCTGCACCCGCCCTGTTTTTCTTTTGTGTTGTGCATGTTTGTTGTGTGGTTATTTCATCGGTTTATGGCTTTCAGCACCATCTTTCCCATGCAACAAAGCAACAAAACAAAACATGCATAGCACAACACAGTACCACAGTGCGGCGCAGCATGCTAAAGCGCAGCAGTGCCGCACTGTGCCTGAATGGCGTTTGGGTTCACAGAGATGTTTTACCCTCCAACAATTTCTTTGTGAAGCATTCTCTGTGCGTGTTTTGCACCCCAATGTTGAGCCCTAAACAAATCATTTCCATAAGCACATTCCACCCATTGTGCTACACCATTGACTTACGGTTTACCATGCATGTGGCAACCAGTAGTGACACGCAAGCATGGAGAAAACACCCCATGCCCCATTGGGAAATTTTCAGGCCAATGAAATTTGGAATATGGAATGGTGAATGAATTGACAAAAAATAAAACTGCAATCATGCCATCTGATGCAGGGGAATGCGGAATCTTTCCATAAGTGTGCGTTGCTTTGTTGTGAGCGTGAGACGCCATCCTGCAATTTCCAGTTTGAGACCTTTAACGATTATATATCAACCTTTAACTGTTGCGACTATTGTTCGCGAGAAACAATTATGAAGAGAAACATGAAACATGAAAGTAAAATGAATGACAACAAATTTCCAATCTAGAAGTCAGTGAGAAATCACTGAATTTAGGCTATCCGATTGAAGTCCAAAGGAAGTTTCAGCCTTAATGAACGTTTTTTCTTTAGAAAATCACATTTGGAATTGTTTTGCAAAGCCTACATTCATCAACTGAATGAAATTGCCATGATTTCCGAAAAGTGGTAAATCTTATTTGACAAAGCACAGAGCTTTTGATGACATTGCATAAAATGAACTGTGGCATAGTTTTCAGCTTTGTTTTATATTGGGTACAAATTCGGTCAAATTTGACATACATGTTAACATGTTTTTCACAACTCGGGGCATTGGCATCACAAACATTTCGCATGTGCCATTTATGGATTGTGGGTATGCATTGACGATGTGATATTGCTTCATGATCATCTTGATGGAATAAAGATAATGGATATGATGTATGTTTGTGCTATCGGACATGATGTTTAAGATGAACAATAGCAAATTTCATTGGCTTTGTGGCAAAAAAGGCCTGTTAAGTTGTTTTCATGTTGAGTTGTTTTCAGCTTTGCAACATGGATTGAAATCTAAAACCAAAACGCTTTGATAATTAGGTGGTTAAGGGCAAAACCTAACTGAAAAAACTACAAACGGTGTGGAAATTCAATCACACCGACATACAAAATGTGGAAATTCAAAGAGTTAAGTCTCTGTTCTCGTGAGCTAGACATTCCCATTTTCCCACTTACCACAAAGATAATGTTGCCTTTCGCTATATAAAGTACACCTTCTCCATGTCCAAACACGGCCAACCTTTTGCTCCCACTTACTTGGTTTGTTTTTCTGTGTCACTGATGCTTTGTGCCCCTTGATTGGTTGATGTTCTATGCTCTTTGATTTGTTTGAGCGTCTGTACATCTTACCCCTTTTTTGGCCACCATATGGTCCATGGATTGATGACCTTGAATGAGCGTCATTTCCAGCACCAATCGTCACGTGTTTTCCAAAATGGATGTGATCCTACAAACTGGCACAGTCCGTACGTAGAGTTACAGGGATCACATCCACCAAAAACCTCAGCACTTGCTTTATGATGAATAGGTCTTCTAATGCTGAAGTGCACGATAGCGTTTCTCCACCAAATGTGCTTTTAAGCACCTTCCTCAGGTTTTTTCATTTCCAATCCAATGGGGCGAATGCCTCGTAGGCTGTTTTTTCTTCGCGGATAAGACCCATACACAGCTACGAACAGTTTTTCCATCAGGCGCGTTTCTCCTACCTCCGTCGTGATACCCTATTAACCGCAATTCACCTGTCATTGCTTGAAAGCGTAGTGTTATTGATTTCTTCTTCATCCTATTCACTTGCTTCTCATGTTTTTCACGTGGACTTGCCATTTATTGCGCGATTCTGTAGATTTTAAATGTTTGAAGAGGACGGGTACATGTTGCACACCATGTCAGTGCACCAATGCATGATCCCAACGCCGCATGTTCATGTTTCGTTAACACTCTCTGAGCGTCTTCCTTCGCTCGTAGCACAATTTCAGGAATAGACTCAGTAAAAAAAAGTGTATTTCAATGCCTACAGAATACCTTTAATTGTATTAAAGACATCCGGAGGCATACCATATTTTTATCTTAGCATTGTCTCCACCAAAATGAGGATAATGCATTTTGACCTATAAAACCAAACAGTAATTAATGAATATTGTGAGCACCTCTGCCCCTCCAACTATATTGATGCTAACACAAGATCTGGAACGATATGCTGAGTTGACTGAGGCACGGCTCTAGTTCACAGCCTATACATTTTTATCTATTTTTTCATGAATGCCTACTTATCCTAGTGGTATGCACTCTAGGGGATGGGGCACCTCTTTTTGAGAGGTCCTGGGTTCAAACCGCAACAGCCTAGCTAAGTAAGAAGATTGCTGATGACATGGCATTGGCCTCAGTGCCACAAGCCATGCCACCTTAGCACCTATGGGACCAAAAACAAAGAGTTCACATATCAGAGTGACCCTAACTGAGAAAGAATGCCCATAGGAGCAGTTTTCATTTCTTTTTGAGATTGTTTTTTAACTATCTTTTGGCTGCTATAGTCAGAATTGGATCTATTGCTGTCCTTATCCAACCTTGTAAATCACCTATCCTCTTTGCACTGCAGCCCTTCATGTTCGGAGTAATTCGATCCTGAATTGTGCCCTGGTTGGACTGTGTTCACCAGCTGCATGCCCCTTTGGATGTTCTTCGGGCACAGTGGGCGCTGGCTTGGGCGCCGGCTTGGCCGGTACTATTCTTGGCACTGTTGTCTCAACAGCGTCTCTGGTGTCCATAGCTTCTTCGCCGCCGTTCAACGGGTATATATCTCAGTCTTGGACAGTTTGATGGTACTGCACGGGGTTGCACAAGACCACGAAGGGCTTCATTGCTCTGCTACCACGAAGAAAGATTGACACCAAATCAGTTTTGATGAAGTCTTTATGTATCTTTGACCACTGCTTGTTTTTTGCTGCTTACCTGTTGTTCCTAAGATTTTGATTGTTTTGTGAAATCAAGGAAAATCACGTGTACGTTAATCTGAGCCTGTACCTACAGTGCCTTTAAGTGGCACTAGAGAGAAGGACAAGTCGCCGAACTGGAACAGCTTAGGCGCTGCCTTCGAAGAGTGTACGCCATGATACGTCTGCTGGAACATTATAATGTTAAATTCGGTCTGGTGATAATATTCCGCTAGACGTAACACTTATTCCACCAGATTTAAGTAGAATTTTATACGTCTAGTCCCCCTTTTACAAACCCACACATCAATAGACAAGCTAGTCCAATGGGGGCTCAGCTACTGCTGAGCAACACACAATCACAGTTCCTTGTGCAGACCTTGATGCATCAATAGCCAGCACACACACCTAACCGTGTGTGCCAGCAAATCCAATAGCACAACATTTCAGGAAACGATTGTGTGGATATCACATATCCCAACAAACTTAACCCATCTAACCACATTCAACGGTGCCTTCTTGGACTTCAAACTGCCCACGAATTTGATAAACTTTACAACCTAAAACAAAGCAACCCGGTAAGGTAAAATTGGGTAACACAAAAAATGGAATGTAGACGGTCATCCCTTTGCGTACTAAGCCCTATGCTTCACATGAGCTGGTGATGGTTGTTGTTGCTCGTGTTGTCTTTACCCATAAAGAAGTAAACAAAACCTCCCTACACCCACATGCAGATAATCAGGGATCTTGCTTTCGGCGCAATATCGCCTATGCCAGAAATTTACGAATGTTAGACATCAATGATTTAACAGATTTTGAACATGAAATTGCAAAATTTTCGGTCAATCCGCATCCAACGGATCAAAAATCAGCCAATTTCATGTTAGTTTCATGGTGAACCATTTGTTTCTTTAGAATGCCACATTGAACATGTGCAATTGTTTTGCTTCCGTTCACTTTTAAATATGCCAACATGAAATTCTGAGATCGGTGACAAACATGGTTTGAACAAAATTTGTTTGTAATGTACAAAGCACCCTTGAAGAGTGCATACATGGTTCGCGGTCCAAACTCTTACCCAAGCCTCAAACATCGAGTATGTTTGCATATTTTCTCTTTTCTTTGCGGATTTGAGCTGGCGCAAAAGCGTTTATCTGTTACGGGAGGCCCCACCCGGATAGCTGGGAGCCACAGAGCAAAAAAAGCGTTTATTTGCAACTGGTTTGTGCTTGTGTTTGTATGCTTTGTATCGTGTTATGGAGCATTGTGGGGTGCAAATGTTCCCTCGCGTAGGTCTTGCCCAAAAATAGTCAAGGCGAAACGGAACTTTTAAAAACAAACAAAAGACATGGATTTTCTAAATATATAGGGAAATATAATTTTGTAGATAGTCCACGTGTGTTCCTAAATATAAAAGATGAGCCCATTAGCGTTACCATAGCGTACTCGGTACAATGTCCCAAAGGAAAAAACCACAAGAGTGCAGAACACATGTTGAGATAGTAAAAAAAGCTTCCGTCCTGGGGCGCTCTGTGGCATTGACGTTTCTGTGGACAATGAGCATGAACAATGGGCCTGGCCAGCCGATATGAGAGCCAATATCAGCAAAAATTAAAAAAAAGACATGAATGGGCAAGCAATGGGTGTACTGTGGTATTTGCGTAATACGCGGAGACAAATGTCCACAATACTATTTCCAGACAAGTAATTCGCAAATTCTGCTGGAAGAACCATGCTTTTTTCTTTGCCATATGCATGGGAAAGGGCATTGTAGAGGGGTTTTGAGAGGTGAGGGTTGAGGGCCATGGGTGTTGCAAAGGGTGCCAGCTGCTGCCGAAATTTATTGTACATTGTAGAGGGCGGGGAGGATTTTCTGGTCCACATCAGGGTCACAGAAGGTGCATTCAATGCTTTAACATCCAAGCATTTTGGTTGCGTATTCTAATATTCTATAGTGGACAGAGATATGAACACCTGTCCGTTGCCTATACGTTGCCTAGGCAGGGGTTAGCTTTGTTGCCGTGGGGCAGGTCAGTTTGGGTTGCCATGTGGTGAGCCACCCACATCCAAGCAGAGGTTTAGCAGGTCAGGCATCTAAGTGAACAAAAGCAGAAGAGTCAAAGATCTCAGTGGCCTCGTGCATGTTCTGATGAAAGATTATAATCTGACACTGGTCATGGATGCATCACTTGCACCCCTTGCCATTTTTAACCATGCGTGCACCCATATTTCACCCATCATGGCAACATTTTGACCTCATCTCGCCACAAGCTGTCCAAAGCACTGGGCCACATTATCAAATCAAGCCAAATCTATCATCTCCCACTTCTCTGCCCTACTGCAGCATACCCAGGCATACCCCTCAATAGCATTCACCGTGCACCCCCACTATATACCTGTGTGCGTCATGGACCCAGCATATTGCCCACAGTTGATGCATGGGACCAAAACTCTGGCCAGTAGAAAAGCTGCAACACAACCAATGCCTTTTTTTTGCACGAGGTATTTCCGGGTGCAGGCTGCAGGGATAAGAATATGGAGGGGGAGTGAGAGACATAAGGAGGAAATGGAATGGATGTAGGATTGGATCATTTTGTGGCCAATATCTCTGTTTGAGAGGCTGTGCATGGCCCAAAGTGGATAGAGGAACAGTCAGCTTCAAGGTTGGCGCATGGACGAAATGTAAGGAAGTGCATTATGCCTGGGACCAACAAATTGACCAGCCTACCCTTCCTGCAGGCTATCTGAGTACGATTTGTGGACCCCCCTGTATCTACCTTGCCCATGCTACAGCAGAAATTCGATTTCTGCTGTACATACAAAAGCACAGTTTCGATGGGAGGAGGCAGGAGGGAGCCGCCGAAGCATGAAATGGCTGACGTCGACGAGCCAGCATATAATGGCACATGGATTGACTGGCTGCCCAACTTGGCTTCTCTATGAAACGGGTCGTTCTGGTTTCGTATAAGGACCAGGCCGGCTTCATAATTCGCCCAGACAGCGGCATCCCCTGGCCCGAAACGTGCACAGATGGGTACGTGGCATCACCACACCACACCACACGCTGACAACCCCGCACCAGCAAGTCGCAGCAGCGAACATTCACTTCAGAAATCCACAATGCAGAACAACCCACAAGCCCCCCTGTACTTTCTTCCCAACTGAAAAACCGGGGTCAACAACTGTAGAGATGGGGTGCGCGGACTCACGCCGAAGTCCTCCAGGTCGCACTGGACCGCACGGGACACGCCAGTCGCTTAAATGACGCTGACAAAATACACTGTGAAAAATTTGCCTTTTGTGTACAGATGCAGACTTCAAACCAAAGAAGGCAAGCCCCAGGACGTCAGATGCAGGGATGGAGGAGACAAATCGTTTGGGACAAGATGGGGCAAAGATCAGACAATGCATCAAAGTGCATGCGAGGGACACACTCCGCAAAGAAACGCCAGGCGTAACATAGTGGTCTCTTCAGGGAGGGACCCGAACGTCCAGGCCCCCACCAGTACTTTGACTGTGTCATGGCATCTGTTTTCGCAGCTCCCCTTCCCCTCCTTCAGGGGGTTCGGGCTACCTGCCCCTGGGCAAGCACAGCTCTCTACCACCCCTAGCGCAAGCACAGCTTGGGTCAACGAAAACGACGGGCAGACCGGGACACAAACCTGACCTCCACTAAAACTTCTTTGTGGCCAGAGGAAACTTTCTTCGGCGCCATGAGCGTTTGGGGCCAATGACGGTGCCCCCTTGGGGGTATGAGCGGCAACGGCTCTCACACACGTGGCCAAGCCCCCGTTTCCCACTACAATCAGCTTGCAGCCGTATCATTTTACCTCAACTACTACAGCTACGGTTAGCAAAGCAAAGCCATTTTTCGCCGATTGCTTGTTCCACGGCAACTCAGGACTCCGATGTCCAGGATAATGCAGTTGCGCCCAACAACAAAAGCACAACAACAGGCATCGGGTGACAGGTGGTGGTGGTGGTGGACGGTCGTGGGGCCCCTTTCCCGCGCCTGAAGCACAAAGGTCGAGAGAAGAAGCCGACGAAGTCACTCACACGTTCGATTGTTGTTGACCAATTATAGTCGGCAGGCAACCAACCTCAGCTGGAAGCTGGTGTGCCACAGAACTGAATCAACAAGACGCAGCTGCAGACTTTCACTTAAGAAATCCGCAGTGTGGACAGGCCCTAGAATATGCATCAGCAACCCTCCGAGATTCCCGATCGACAGCCCCAACAACCGACAATTGCAGTGCCCATTACCAACCGCCTGTCCCCGCTAACTCTCAGAAATTCCCCATTCATCACGGATTCCTGGCAGGCAAAGAGACATGCAATTGCCAAAAAGGCAGAGACCAGGAGGGCGCAACCCCCTTTCCCTCTCTCCTTGTGTGCGTCCCTTCGTTCTCACCTTTTTTCCCACAAGTGAGGGAGTGTGTGTGTGCGCGTGCGCGTGCGCGTGTGCTTGGCACCATAAAATGGCAAACATAATTATTTGGGCATTCTTAAGAGTATGACCGCTTCGGTTGCCGTTCTTTCTCTCGTTGGTACTTGTCTCACCAGAGAAGTTGAATGCACAATCTTCCGTCAGAATCACTGTATCCTCATGCACATACACATCCATCGCCACCAGCCACCACATGATAGACCTCCTGTCCCACACGTTCCATGTGTTTGCCACATGGATTCAATGTCTGCGGGACCGCCAGCACTTCTATCATCAATACACGCACTTGGGTGGGAAGCAGCTATGGCTCCAGATCTGTGACGAAGAGAGCTTCCAAACTGCCACCAGTGGACCCCGTTCCGTCAAACATGATCATCCTCATCCCCTTCACTGAACGGGGCCCTTATTCACTTTACTCTCTGACTTATTTGATGTGCCGTGGCCACGAAATGCAGTTGTGTTGTTGGCCGCCCACTCCTCTCCTCGCCCCCTCAGCTCACTCTGCTCTGCACCCATACCCGAGTCAACATCCATTGCCCTACAGCCTGCCGGGCCGTGCGTGTGCGTGCATGGGTGTCTGTCTCAGAGTCTTTTCCGTTGAAACAGGCCAAAGACCCAAAGCAACTTGTGTACGACAGTTTTGCTTGTTACCTGTCGGATTCCTGAATCAAAAACCCAGTTTCTGACAGATTGTGTGACAGCGTGTGTCTATATGTATTGAAGTGTATCAAATTGCCTTCTCTGTGTGCTGTCAATTGTACCATGTAGCCATTAGCATGGCTGCGGTTGTCATCCAGTGACACTTGGTTGGCATGGAAAATAGGAGCAGACCGGCTGCTCTGAGGAATGACACCAGCCAGTGCTGGCTCATGAGGGTGGGCACTGGGTTGTGTGGCAACCGAATCATCACCTATTTACAGATACACACTGCCCTCCCCACCCCGTCTCTCCCCCTATGGCAAAACTAAAATCACTTGCTTAAATCTAGTTCCATCACTTTGACCCCCCTCTTCTTCTCAACCGTCATTGTTTGGCTCTTCGGATCTGACGGCTGTGCATCACCCCTGCCAGGGGGCCATTGTGGCCCGCCGCTTTCGGGCCGGAGTCCCACTCTTGCCAGGGGTCATGCCGCTGAGGTTGCGCCCTTTTGCCTCTCGACCCGGATTTGGGGTTTTGGAACGGGGGGCCTTGGCGAGAGGTCGAGGGGTTTTGGAGCCAGGCCCCTGGACTCCAGCCCCCGAAGGCTTGGAGCGTGGCACCTTGGGTAAAGGGGCTTTGGGAGCCTGTGCCTTGGGGGTCTTTTGCGGGCATGGCAGGCGGGCTTTGTTGGATGGCGGTGGCGACGGCTGGGGGGCACTGGGAATGTTCTCTTTGTCGGCCTGGGACATGTGGGTGCCAGTGGACGCGTGGGGGAACGAAGATGAGGCGCACCAGTGACATGAGGGGGCAATGGGCAGGTGCGGCAGCAATAAGAAGATGTCGGGCTTTAGAAGCAGAACTGGCATTGCAAACCCGCCGCTCGTTCATGAGGAAAAAGAAACAGTGTTCCGGTGCCAACGGTCCTTTCAATGGGGATGAAAAGGGACGGACAGACTTCGGGTGACTGAGGACGGGGGGAGGGGGGGGGCTCAAAATCCAATGTGATCGCTATGTCAGGCTGATCATTTTGGGGTACGTACCACATTTTGCATAACTTTTGAGCTGTATTTGGCACAGCGTGTGGTGCCAAACACAAAGATCCACCAATTCAGAAATCACCCCCCAACCCGCCTCCAACACACGCATGCCTCTCACAATGAGCACGGTGGCGTGAGTATGAGTATGCTGTGGGGGCCACCCCCCGGCAGAAGGTTGACGTGATAAGCAGTGGGACAGGCATCCACTGTCACCCACAATACTACACCCCCTCCCCGCATCCTCACTTACTTCCCTCCCCCTGGTCTCCTGGTCTCAACCAAAAAAGCAGGTCACACGAAAAAGACAAAAAAAACATGGCACTGGACACCAGTTGTACTACGTGGTAACGTACCCCCCCCCCCCACCCCCCTCCCCTGACACCCCCCGACCCTGCAACCTCCTCCTTTTCTTCAAAATCTGCCCGTTAGCCCATTTTTGGGACACAATGTCGACCCTTGGGTCCAGTTCCCACGGATTTTTGGGCAGAGAGGGCTACGTGTTCCGGGGCTGACTGGGAACTGTTTCCCGTGATTCTGGACTCCCCAAATAGGGGGGGCTTTGCCGGTTGGTGCCTTCTGGTTTGATGCCCTTGGTTGTGTTCTGTGGAGGCGTGCCTCCACGCTGGGTGTGGTTCCAGGGGAGTATGTCTGGGGTAGGAGAGGAGCGTGTGCGTGGGTGGAGGCGGGGGAGGTGGGGGGCTGTATGGATGAGAATGGAATATCCATCCCCCTGCTCAGATTTGGAACTGCTGCCTGTGTGGTGTCCAGCCCCCTGCCAGCACTGACAGGCTTCACATTCAGTCAATTCCAGAACGTAAAGTTTGGGACCGTCACTGAGATGGGAAATTGCAACACAGGTCCAGATCCAGGGATAGGGGGTTGCCATGAAGGCCGAGTAAGTGTGCCGGTTGGTACTTCCGAGTGTACGCACTGGTTTGAGGTTTGAAGGAATAAATTGCTTACGTTGTTTGTCCCAAGCCACTGAAGAAAAGCAGTTTTGGTAGATGAGAGTGGGACTGTCGTCCCTCTGCTTACAGATGCTGCTGCTGCCCCTTGGCGTCCCTCCCATACCTGCGCGACACGCTTCGCATTCAGTCATTCCCATGACAGTGAAATTTGGAGGGCGCTCACCACTGATGTGGGAAATGTAACACAGGGCCAGGTATTTCAGATCACCAAGTGTTACTTTTCAATGATGCACAGGACTTCCAGGCATTTTGATATTTGTTGTTTTTTCGATGCCCCGTTCGTGCGATGTGCCAATGGCAACGGCATTTGGACTGGGGGAGGGGGGGTGCTGTGGGGTTTCGGCACAAAAAGCACAAAAATGTGGCGGGATGCAGCAAGAAACTTTAGCAGGTGCAAGAGACACTTTTGAAAGTTTGGGCACCAGCTCCAAATCTTGTGCAGCAGGAAAAACATGATTTCACCGTTCTTTGGTCTGTCAACAGGCACTCCCTAAAACTTCTCCAAGGTTGCCTCACCAAGTCTCCCCATAACCCGCCCAGGGGACCTGGTACAGAAACTGACTGCAGCACAGGTGCATCATGTTGGTGGCATTCCATCCTGCTGGTGATCTTTCACCTTCCAATTGATCCCCAACCCCTTGTTACTGTCGTCAGCTTTGAATGGCCACTTCACTCCTCCCACGGCCCTCCCAGCAACACCCTTACATGATCCCGCTCCTTCCGCAATCATCGTCCCGTCTCCCAAACAATTTGTGCGGGCATATTTTGTGATGTTGGATGGGCATACCCAAGCATCGTGTGCTTCAGGGGCGACAGGCAGCTGCTGGTCCATCTGGGAGGCGCTGTGCAACTGGTTGATATACTGTGCCTCCGTGAGCATCGCGCCCTCGGTTGCCTTGTACTAAGAGAGACCGTAATACCGGGTGGCAAAAACTGTTGGTTGTAAACACAAGCGCCTCAAAGTATGCCCCCCCCCCCCCGAAAAGAAATAGTTCTGCAACTGCAGCATCCGGATGCCAGTGACTGATTCACGATGCTGTCAATTATTCTTGAGCCCCTTATGAGTTGTCTTCTTCTGTTTTGTTTTGGCCCTATCAAGGAGTCCCCATTTAAGGGGGAGGGTCCCAGGAAGGGGCTCGGAAGAAACACCCATTCTCTGGCATGATAAAAACCCGCCCAACCAAACCCAAAACAGTCGGAATCAGCACGCTGAAGGAAATCAGGAAGGTTACCATTTGGCTTCTTCACAGAATACTTCTTGCAAAACCCTGAGTTGAATATCACAATTGTTGATTGGTCATCACCTTTGTTCGAGCTCTATGCAGGGGCAAGGCTTGTCGAATGTTCCAGTGAAACCCCAGTGAATTCTGATGGTGGTGGACCTGAAGTAGTAGGGTTACCTCCTTTTATGAAGGGGGTTGTGTTAATTGGAGCCTTGGTTTACTAAGAAGAAGTGAAAAGATAATGTAAGCTTCATATCATATGAAGTAAGGGAGCATCGGCTTGCAAGGGTTCATCCCTGGAGTGGTACCCAAGCCCTGTGCCGAGCATGAACTGGTTACGTATGTTGTCTTTGTTGTCGTTGCGCTGGCTATTAGCTCAGCTGGTTAGAGCGCACCCCTGATAAAGGTGCTCAAATCCAGCATAGCCCTGCTACTGATTTAATCTACAATTACTTCTTTTAGCATTTATTTTGAGTTCTTGCCAGGTGATGTTTTTTGGGTATAGCTCAGTTGGCAGAGCGCTGCCTTTGCAATGCAAATGTCAGCGCTTTGAATCTGCTGATTTCCAACCACATATGCCTCTATTTTAAGTGAGAAAATTCCAAATGTCTTGTTGAGTTGTTTTAGCCTTGCTGGAAATTTGTTCTTCAAAGTAGCAGGGGTTATCATGGATCCCTTGGCATTTAAATGCAAAGAAGTGTTGTCGACGACGAAATGATTTGGGGGAGTTGAAAACAATTTTGATCTGGAGATCCCTGATTGGGGAAATCCTCTAAAACTTTTCACTGAACTTAGGAACGAAAAAGATATTACTTGGTGAACTGAAGCCTCTTAGTAGCCAGAGGCAAATAAAAGCCGAAGCGACCCTCTTTGTAGCGGCGAGCGAAATGGAATCAGCGCAAACTCTTCTATGAAAGGTGTTGTGGGACAACTTTCCGTTTAGTAAGACAAAATTATTGAAAATAATCCCTTAAAAGGTGATAACCACCATGGTCTCATCTGGGCCTTCCATCCATGTCCGAATATTGTTTGGGTGAAATAGCTCTTTTCCTCCTGATCATCCTTTGCCTCCTTATTGTCCTCCTCGTCCTCCTCCGTTGCCAGTGCCTCCTCCTCCTCCTCCTCCTCCTCCTCCTCCTCCTCCTCCTTCTTCAGCAGGATAGACTTGCCCACCCCTCCTTACCCAGGCCCTCCTCCAGTATTTTCCACACCACAGACCAGGGTCTGTCTTCGTTTATACACCTCTTAGGCCACTCCGCTTTTACCACCCGAGGCCGCCTTGAATTTTCTTTTCTCCAAGCACAGGCTTGGGCCTATATCCATCCCCCTGAAAACATCCTGTCTGTCATGGATTATAATTCATCTGTTAGATGCAATCAAGGGGCCAAACAGCCACCTTGTGTTGTTGGTTGCTTGCCTTGACTCCTTCCCTTTTGTTGCAGTACCTGGATGTCCGCATACACAACATTCTTCGGTGGTTGCGGTTTGATGTTCATGTTCATAAGGAGCCTTGGTAACTTTGCCATACACTCCCCCAAAATTGTGCTCTCTACAGCCATATTTGTGATTATGGAAGCTCTTGACGGTGCACTGTGTTCCAAACCGTTCCATTAGCGTTGGGCTTGGGACCACTTTATCCCGCGTGTAACCACCCTCCAGTTTCAGGGGGGGGGGGATTCGGGCTCAATGATTTGGGCAGGGGTAAATGAGCATAAACCAGGGCAAGGGTGTGCGGTTTGCTGTTCCACACTGTGCAAGGGCCCAGAAACAGCTTCCTTTTGGTTATTGTGCACTTGGAGTCATTTGGAAACCCAAAATATCTCAGAACTTTGAAAAAAAATTCAACCTTTGGACGAGGAGTGGTATGTCAGAGAGGGTTAGTACCCTAGTAATGTGTGTGCTGGATTGTCAGAGGATCCACATTCAACCCCCACAGTGCACATTTTTATGACCTGCCTCAAACTAGTGAAATTCAGGGCAAGCCTTTTTTTTTCATTCACAAACAAAAGTAGGAAAACAATTGCACACACAAATACAGGTTTTGTCTCCGATGCTGTATACGGTCTTCAAAGCCCGGTGTCAACGCATACGGTGCTCCAGCATGGATGTGCTTCTCAAAGTTCTGGTCATGAAGTGGGGTGGTAATGTGGCTCCGGATGCTGTCTTCCGGGTGATAATCCACCTTCTTCCTGCAACCTTTTGCAAAACAACAACCCATTGTCGCCATACTGCCCACACTTGCCATACATGTCAATATGTTGATCAACTGTTACATATTTTGCAACATACTTCCTGTCACCGGGCTGCTTAGGTCGGCAGCAGTCGTCACATTGCTTCCATTGGTCCCTGGTATTGACAAGGTTGCTCCTTTGGAAAAAAGTGGTGCTAGTTGAGGGTACCTCACACACAATGAACACAACAGAAGCCCTGTTGCAACGTCCGGATGTTGTTGCTTAAACCAGGCCCGTTGAGTTGCGTCAAGGTCATTGGCTGAAATCAATATTCTCCCCTTGCTGCCACAAGCAGAACACTTTTCCATGGAAATTGTCTGTCAACAAAAATGGAACATGGTTGCACAGAGGTATTTCTCACCACAGCACAGGAGCCTTCGCCTTCATTAAATGATCTTTTTTGCTGCTGCCGCCAGAAATCTACTGATTTGGGTTGATTCAGAGAAACCGGGTCCGTGAAACGGGGGGGGGGTCACAGATGGATAGAGCACAGGGGGGTGCATTGGTGCTGTCATGTGCTTTGCATGCACACCACATTTTTTGCATTGCGGCTTATCTGAACTGACGCTATCCACCCACCCCCTTCCCCAGTACCTTCGAGTGAACCACCCACACCCCTCTCCCAACACCATCAACGCCCCACTCCTGCGCTTCACCCCCCCCCCCCCCCGCTCCCCGCCCTCCAAGTTAAGTTGAAACCCAGAGGGCCTGGAACACAGACGAAACGGAGCATCATCGCCGATTAACCACCGATACTCTGCGAGCACGCAAAGAGCAAAATGCAAAACCACCACAAAAAAGTCGGAGATTTTTTCGGGCGTTCAGACGCAGCACGCACGCGATGAGCGTTCTGATGCATGCGTGGCATCAGTATCTCGAAGGAAGTTATGCCTGGGCTGCAGTCTGTCTGTGCAGTAGCAAGCCTGCAACGACAGCAAGTGGTACACTTTGTTCGTGTTTGCACACGCGATACCAAGCTGTTGCGAACAAAGGGAGATTGCTGACCACTGGGCACAGCACCTGCTGCATCGTCTGTTGGAACTGCTCTTGCAGAACACTGAATTCCTCCTGGCCTTCGCCGTCCGTCACGTCTGTCTCCACTAGCGCACCAATGCCTTTCAATTTCTGCAGCATTGTAAGACCACAGAAAATGGGTGGAAAATTCGACAGCCAATGCAGACAAACATGGGGCTTCAGAATACGTCCGTACCAGCCTGGTTTCCCACAGCCCACGTGAATCCACGCGTGCGCGAATCAGACTCCCCATCCCCTGTTTGCTGAGAGCAGCACCCCCGATCCCGTTGAAGGGGGGGGGGGAGAGAAAAAGCACTGTCGTTCCAGTTCCACGCAAATCTCCCAGCCCCATGGCCCAACCTCCACTAAAACTGTGGCTTTCCTTCCTTCAGCACAGGTCAGCTGCGGCAACAGTTCCAGGCGCAGAATTGTTCAGCGCTGAAAAAATCTTTTTTGATCTGATGCACCCTGTGTTTGAGGTGTGTTCTTGAAGTTGTCCTGTAACAGATGTGGGTGTAGGCAGTGCAGAGGGACAGCCTTGTTCCTGCAGCCGAGGAGTCTTGATCCCAGCATCTACAGTATCTAACAACTACACGTGCACTCATCAGAGAGGGTACGTCTGCCCGGTGCACCCGGCATCCAAATCAATGTTCCGGCCATCTATCCAAAGGCGGGAAGAAAATTGCTCTGCGGGGGGGGGGGTGACACGGAAGCCCATTTTCCCAACCCCCCCCCCTCCTTGGCCGCCGTGACGGGAGGGGGGGTTCAGGGCGGGGGTGCCCGACCTGCCGTGCCGGGGGGGGGGGGGTCAACCCAACATCTATGGCTCAAAATGATACCCACGTCGCGCTGATCATTTTGACTACTCAAATGTGTGGGGGGGGGGGATTATTGGTGGAAAAAACTTTTTCAGGCTTAAATCACCTTGCAGAGGTTGTTAGATCAAAGCCAGGCAGGCGTATATAGGGGAAAACGCCACATACCCCCCCATTTTGGGCCTTTTTGGGCTTATTCGCGTACCCTCCCCCAAGGGGTTGAATTGTTTGTTTAACCCCTTGTAAAATCATTATTTTGTCCAATAAATACATCCCCCAATGAGTTTTTGGTCCGGACCCCCCCCAGACCCCCCCACTTGAAACCCACTTTTTGGAGCTTTTGAGGGAGGTGGGGGGGTGGGGGTGGGGGTCAAAAATTGACCCCCCCTTTTTTTGGGTCGAAAGTCATGAATCTTTTGGTTTTTTTCGATTTTGAGCCGAAAAAGTGTTTCCGGGTCCCGACTCCATAGGGTTTGTATGGGGCGGAGTGGGACGAGCACTTATGCAGTTTATGCACTTTCAAGCCATTTTTGGTATGTTGGCGGTTTTGGCGACCTCGGTGACCCCGTAGTACCCACTCTGAGGGGTGTGCGTGGGGATGTTGTGACAGTATATGCCTACTAAGATACGGAAGGACGTTTTTTTGCAGTCTGTAGCCTTGCCGAGGGCCGGTCAATGCCGGTGCCAAAGACGCGAAATGGCTGTTTCCACCAATAATGGCCTGGTGAACACAACCTGCTTGTGTAGTTTTTCAGCCTATACAGCTCAAAAATCGAAGTTTTCGAAACTTATTTTTTTGATATTGTGATCACCTAAAATGACCATCCAAGGTATGTAAAGCATGTTTTAGGCCGTATTTATGTGTTTTTCACCCTATTGGGTATTAGCTCCGGGGGGGGGGGGTCTCCCAAGGGATGGGTACACAACCTACTAATGCAGCTTTTCACCCTAGGCAACTCAAAAATTGAAGTTTTCGAAACTTATTTTTATCATATTGTGATCACTTAAAATGACCATCCAAGGTATGTAAAGCATGTTTTAGGCCGCATTTCCGTGTTTTTCACCCTATTTGGGTATTAGGTCCAGGGGGGGGGGGGGGTCTCCCAAGGGATTGGCACACAACCTGCTCATGCAGTTTTTTACCTTGGACAGCCAAAAATCGAAGTTTTCGAAACTTGTTTTTTTGATACCATGATCACCTAAAATGACCATCCAAGGTATGTAAAGCATGTTTCACGCCGTATTCATATGTTTTTCACTCTATTTGGGTATTGGGTGCGGGGGGGGGGGGGGTCTCCCAAGGGATTGGTACACAACCTGTTTATGTAGTTTTTCACCTTGGACAGCTCAAAAATCGAATTTTTTGAAACTTATTTTTTTGATACCGTGATCACCTAAAATGACCATCCAAGGTATGTAAATCATGTTTTAGCCCGTATTTATGTAGTATTTACCCTATTTTGGGTGTGTGTTGCTTGGGGTAGATTCTCTGTGAGGTGGACTTGCCGAAGGCAATAGAATTTTGTGTTCCTGCACCTTCGGCGCCAACATCCGTTCTTACACAAAACAAAGGGCCCGACACGGAACCCCTTTTCTCCAACCCCCCCCCCCCTCCTTCGGCGGGCGTCCATGTCACCCCCCCCCCCCCGCAGAGCAATTTTCAGGTCGCCCAATGCTTTACCACCAAACATCACTCCCTCCTCCGGCCCAGGAACCCTAAGCACGAATGACACGTCAAAGGACAAGTGCGGGCGAACAAGAAAGCTTTCATGCCTTGGTATCGACAACCGTAACCCCTACCTAGGATTGTGTTCCAAGGAAATAATAGGGTGTATTGTAACATGGGAAGGTCATGGATGTAGAGAAGGATTGCAGAATTATGGTGCAACATGCACAACTTCATCCCCACCAGTGTGAGGGTCAATGCATTCAATGCAATACTTCTCATTGTACTGCACACAAATTGTGGTGGTGCATTTGTGACAACACAAAGCACAAACGTCTTCATCATCATCTTCACAATCATCTCGTGAGGCGGCGCTTGGGTCATCTACAACGGCCCAAACATGTGGCGGCACATGGTACCATGGACCATAAGGTTGATACCATACTTGCCCCCTGATGCAAAACTGTGTGAAATGCAACAATACACACACACCTTGGTGCAATTGATCTGCATCGCCGGGCCATACGTTCCTAACCAATCCCCAATGCCACAAATGACAAAATAACCGTTCAATCCTTGCACTATACAAGCCGTGCACATCATTGTATGACTGTTGGCAATCACTCAAGTTCCCATTTTTTTGCCCAACAAATGGGACTATCACATGCACCCTACCCTTGTAGGCCCCATCATGGCCACCACCTCAAAATCAAAGAAATCCCCCATGTCAACTTCGACCGTCACCTTATAAACAGTATGGCTACTTCACCCCTGCCTTCTCGGGGTCCCCATGGTGGGAAAAAGTCAATATGGCTACGCAACCCTTGCCTTCTTGGGGGTCCCCATAGTGGGGAGAAATCAACCTAGAAAGGAGTGGATGCGGTGTAAATGAGCAAAAAATGTACGAAAAGGGGTGAAAGTGGGTGCAAGTGGGTGAAAATTCAAATATCACATATCCCAAATGCGAAAAAAGCATCAAAATACCAGTTTTCAAAGAACAACGGGTCCCCAACACAGGGATAAAAAACCGGAAAGGAGGAGGAGGACTAGGGGGGGAATATAGGAGAAAACTTTGCCCGGCGTGCCTGGCGTGCTAATGTACTCTCAGAGGGCTGTGCGTATCAGCCAAATGGGCCATTGGGAAACTGTAGGGTGCCTAACTGAGCTATGGAAAAAACAGGAGGAACTACGCTAAGGTTCCCCTTGGTATCAGTGCTCACACCAGGGGCGCTTCTGTGCCTGGTCCGTACCTGGGAGTATCATTTTATTCAGCGCTGAACACTTCTGCACACGGAATGTCACAGAGTTTCGCGAATGGTTGGGGAAATCGCATGTTGATGGGGATGCGCAGTTGAATAATGCTTCGCTTGGAAACCGGGTTTTGTAAAAGATTTCAGAACCGGAAATGGGGTCCTTGCTTCGCTCTGCACTGCCTTCAGAATCCTTCAGCGGCCCTTGGCCCTCGGCAAGCTACAATTTTCAGTTCGCCAGAAAAGGATCAGGGAGGGGTGCACTCCCTATTGCCAGGCCAGGTGCGCATTGGCGAGGCTCGGGCCATGGAAATCCGCTCTGAGGGCAAATACCTGAGCATTGCTCACAAGAATGTCTTGTGTGGCATTGATGAGGGCCTCCTTTGTTGCCATGACCTGGTTGCACTGCTTCTTGAGGGCTGAGGAGACGCACAAATGCGCAGGAACATAGAGTGGAGGCAAACTTAAGGAATCTAGGCTCCCTGTTGCGAAGCATGGGACGAAAGGATTCCCCAAAAGCCCTGTGCGGCCCCCCTTGAGGAGGGGGTGAGCGGTACCGTGCAAACACGAATATGTTTTAAAACACGAACATTTTGCGAAAATGAAAACAAGTAATATTTAGCAAAAATTTTTGTTGTTGCCACTAAACAGCGCCAAATTTTTTTGCAATTATTTTCAATTTGCGAGCCGAAATCTGTGTATGGAGCCCCTAAAATTATTTTTTGTGATTCATTTTTGTCCAACTGCCATTTTGTGTTTGATAATGTATGCTCACTGCTGCCATTTGGAACAATTTTCACCCCTCAGTTTGTATATGGTCCTTGGCACTAGTAGGTCAGGCACAGGCATTATCCTAGTGGCCAGTGCACTGCCCTGGCAAATGTAGATTGTTGGTTTAAATCCTGCAGGGACTATATTTATCACCTGCCTTGCAGTGGTCCGCCCGATGAAAAAAATGTTTTCCATGCAAAGCTCACCACACGAGCGTTCACAAACGGTACACACCCAACACTCTCCGGATTATTTATTTGCTGTCCTCTGGCCCAACATGGGGTTGCGCCACCCAGTACCCACCCCTGCCGCATCGGAGTCTCTAATGTGCAGAGCGTTGAGGTGGCGAAAGCATGTTCGGGATGAGTTGCATTGGGCAACCCCCAAAGGGGGGACGGTCCCCTGTTCCCCTTTGTGTACCCCCACGTGTTGCCCAGGTGCGGTGGGTCCTCCGCGTGGTGGGTGGTGGTCGTACAAGGCTGTAGGGCAGCTGCTAGTACTCAGAATTCGTGAAACCAAAGCACAAAGGGAGAATAGCTGTCCACTCACACACAGGTTAGGGTTAGGGTTAGGGTTGTCCGAGTCCGTACCGCCTTCCATGTGACAAAACCAACATCCCGTTGCTAATCTGAAATTGTGCAGCACACAGACAGAGCTTCACTGGACGTAGGCACTTTGGAGCAGCATCCCATGTGCACACAGAGATGTGCCCTGACGTAATGAGAGTATAGAGCTGTTCAGTCAGCGAATGATGTGGATCTTGTTCTCCCTTGTGCCCGTTTCCCTGGTGAGTGGGCCGATACCAGGCTCATACCCGAGACGTCGCTGACCAGGCGATGCAAGCGGCTCAATAAAGTCAGGGGATTGGCAGCAAGGGGTAGTGCAGTGCCGTCAAATTTCTCGTGGAACTGTGCATCTAGGATGTGCGCCATGTGGGTCAGGTCTGCATCCGTCTTTTGGAACTCCATCTCCAATTGACCCAAAGAATAGTAAACATCATTTGCCATTGCGCTGGGGCATTGTGACGTGGGCAGTGAATGGGGGCAGGCGAGGGACGTTGAGAAGATGGAGAACGGAATGCTGGATGCCTTGCACAGCCTTGTCGTCTGACTGTCATTTCCACTGTGCTTGCGCAATGGAGGGGAGGAGGGGGGTAATGTACACGGCAGACGTATAAGCACCGCAAAACTTGCACATGACCTGCACTTGAAATCTCCACATTCTGGAAACCCCCGCCTTTTGTGAAAAAAAAACCTCACTTGAGTTCGTTTGGTTGTTGTGGTTGCTTGCTGGGTGCATATACCACAATCCATGCATCTTTTGGGGACTGCTTTCCTAAGGTGCCTTGTTGTGTGTCTCCGTATGTGTGCATGTATGTGTCTGTAGTGGGGTGTCATCCTTTTTCCATCAGGGTATCCACGGTGCATGCGCAACCCGTTGTTATTGGGCACCACTCGTATGCTTGAGGGCCTTCGGTCTGAATCGAGGATCGAAATCGAACCCGGAATCGATCGCCGATTGCCATCCACCAGCAGGTTGCCATGCACGTGCATCAATTCATCAAGCGTCATACTGCACAGTCAAGTGCCATGCAGAGGCTTGTTGCAAGGGCATGCACAGCCTCTGTTCCTGCTTTTTCAGTTGTATCAGAAAACGAGGGAATTCACCAACTCTGAAATTCATGTTGCTTCAGGTGTGTGACTTTTCGCTCAGCTGTGCGAATTGGCTTGCAGATGGCATCTGCGTGGGAATGCTTCTTGCATCCTGTGACATCATGATACCTTCAACATGTGTGTATGTATACAGTCCGAGCAAAAATTACCAAGGGAAATATTTCCCAGGAAAACATTACCCAAAAAAAATCAAAAATTAAGGTTGTTTTGGCAATTGTGGTTTTACCCCACTTCCGGGTTCCAAGTTCTTGATCATTTTTTTCCAATGCAGGCCCCTCTTTCTTGCATGGTCTATTTTTGTCATTAATGTGCATGTCGTTCCGCCTGTTGTGGTGGATGCGCATCGGGCGAGATGTGGTTTGTCAGCCCCCCGGCACAATTGGAGTGATGAGTACATCAAAACAGTTACTGACTGGGCAAGGCAACATGGCATGGTTGGGGCTATACAACGACATCAAAGAGGTGATAAGAGGGAGCACAAGTTGGGATGCCACACAGTTTATGGGTGGCTGAAGTATTTCCAAACAAATGGCGATTATTTTCACACCCAGAAAGAAGGTCGAAGAAAGATTTTGTCTGAGGCTGAGTGTGCTGAAGTTCAAGATGCTGTCACCAAACTGAGAGCCGAGCCCAGTGGTGAGTCACTGACAGCAAATTGTGTTGCCTCTGCCGTTTGTCATGGCTGTTGGTTGGACCACAGCAGCCATTTGTCCCGCCCTTTAACCATTAATGGTGCAACTCACATCAGTTTTCCGTTGCCTTGTGCTGCATTGTGGCAGGGAAAAATGACGTCCAATTTGCTACGATACCAAAACATTGCCCAAAAAATTGGCTTTGTTGGCTAATTTTGACCTTTGGTAATTTTGCTTTGCATGTATGTGTGGCATAGTAAGCACGGAAGGATTTCTGTTCTTGCTCTTCTGTATCCACCGCAAACAGGTTGGTGTTCAGCCGCTTGTATTTGCCAGCATTACGCATGCTACCCTCTAGTGCTGTCCGTTTGTATGCTGATTGCATGTGGGGTTCCACTGCGTTGCTGCCACCATGTGGCGGCCTTCGCTAGGCTGCGGGTGTAAGCCCTCGGCTGTTCGTGCTCATTGACCTGCAGCGCACCAGGCCGTTTGTATTGGGTGTGCCCCATATGTCCCCTGGCACATGGTACAGCAGTGTCGAACTCCAGCTGCACACGTTGTGCACTGTGTGGCTGTTCTCGGGGCGTTTCCATGACATGTTTGCCCTTGTCGCTTCCTGGTCTCTAGCGCCCTGGGCCTCCTTGGGCCCTGCGCAGGTGAGAATAGGGGGTGGGGCACCGCTGCCACCTGCAGCTCCTTGTTGAGTTTCTGTGCTTGTTCCTGGTTATCCACAGTCTCTTGCTTGATCCTGCATTCCTGGACTGGGCTGCTGACAAGATACTCAGGGAACAGAAGATTCCAAACGGAGCCCCAGGCTCAGACCACTTTTGGGAAAATGAACATGATTAGCAATTGATGCTGAGTACCAAGCATACGTACCTGTGCAGCTCACTGAAATTTCCAATGCACATTGACCTCAGGGCTGTTTGCGCATTCAGGAACAAACATCACCGAAAGCAAGATGAACACAGCCTTCTGGCCCCCTCCCCTGGCAATAGCCCGGCATAGGATGTTGGACCACCACCTGTTGATGATCATTGAATGCTGACCGGCTTTTCCAGCAGTGTGTGTTGAGCACCGTAGAAATTTTAAGTCTTTGAAAAAAATGATTCATGCTGGCAAAGAGTTATTTTCCGATGAAAAAAGAAAAAAGGAAAAAAAATCAGATAATTTTTTGTGTTTCGGAGACCGTGAAACTAGCCGCAAAATGAGCAAAAACGAAATAATTTTTGCAGCGCAACAAGGAAAATTTGGGTCAAATTGCACGAAAATAGAGAATTGTACAGTCTGTACACCACATCTCTGGGCTCTTGCCTGTTTCTTGGCAGTTACCATGTTTCGGGGGCGTTTCTGCACAGCACGCGGACAGCGCCCATTAATACCCTGCAAACCACCCACCACTAGGGAAGCATATGTCTGCAGGGCAGATTTAGACAGCAATGCCGCATTTTCAGTGTGAAACATACCTCTATCTAAGTGTCTGAACTGAGTGACAATCTGAGCAGTCCTATGCACAGCGACACAGGAGTTATTGCAGCCACCTTGGCCATCGGGGGAAACGGGTCCAAAATAGCCTATTTTTCGCACAGCGCGCGCACAGCGCACAGTGCGCCCCCTCAGTACCCTCAAACTTCCCCATACAAAGCAGGTTCGGAATAATTTGTGCCCCTTGCTTCTGCTGCGACTCACATCTCATGAACCACTCATTAGCAATTAATCAAACCATCTATTAATTATTATTATTCACCCACTAATTATTCATTAAAGTCTTTAAATTTCCTTAAACCTTCGACCATGCCCACACAATCGGCCCTTGCATTGAAGGATCCGCTCTGCCTGCTCCCAACAGCCTCCAAGGGGCAGCACCTACCGACCAGACGCTCCATTCGGACATAAGACGGCATTCCACTCCTTTCTTTTTCACAGTCACGGTCCGATTTATGCAACGTCGGGTGGCTGTTGCGGCTCGTGTCGCTGCTTACGCTGCACAGACAGCAGCGCGCCCGCCCCAGAGGCATCGAAGATGTGTAGGTAGGAGCCCATTCAGGTCCAAATCGCAGATGTGTTAGGAGTCAGCTGGGGGGTCAGAGAGCGGGGAACCTTGCCCTTGAATATGCCGGGGGGTGCACAATACTCACTAAAGATTTGGGGCCTTGCCTTTCTGTTGGCGGCGACGCCAAAATGAACAAATCTAAGTGACATGTAGGCCTGACCAACCAGCCTTAGCGGCTCAACAGTACGGTCTATAGTCTGCAATATGCCCGAGCCGCTCAATAAATAGCTGGCACAATCCAACGAGAGAAAATATATACTTTGCCCTTTGACAGCGGATGCAGTCCTTGTCATCATTTTGGCAATGCCCGGTCCTCGACAGTGGGGCTATAAATCAATCCCATCAAAGCATGGACTGCGACGTCATGGGCTGAACCATAGGGGGGCGTGGGAAGGGGGGGACTGCCAACTGCCATTTCATTACCATCAAATTAGTTCTGTCATCCCCCCTTGCGTTTTGCATAATGGTCAGCGCCTTCGGTCAACTGCCGTCCCGAGCTGCCTCTGGCAGCAAAAAGGACAATGCAAATCGAACCCTAAGCACCGCGTCGGGCAAGAGGGCTCAATTGCCCTACGCTCATGACAGTTCCGCACGGTTGGTGCCAAGTGGCAATGCATTTTGTTGGTTAGCCCCAGGGCACAGGTCCCTTTGAGTCGAGATGGTGTGGCGCCACCACAAGATGTGGCTCATCTTGGTGATAGCCCCGAACGGGTGTTTTCCCGACGCTCAGGACATTTTGGGGGGTTCCATGGAGGCTGGTAGATTACCGTGTAGTACAACTGGTGTCCAGTTTCATGTCTCTTGTCATGTTTCATGTCCTACTTGTTGGTGAAGGGTGGTGCTTGCCCAGCGCACGCCACGCGCGGTGACACTCCCTCAAGATTGGTTCTCAAGGAGTGTGTGTCGGGAGTCGATTTGTGGGTGGGTGTGGCGAGGGTAAGGACAGGGGGTGGGGGAGGAGGCAATCTTGTGGATGAGAATGGAACGTCTGCCCCACTGCTCAAAAACTAACTGCCCCTTGGTGACCACACCCCTGACAGCGCCGACGCCCACGTGGGGGATGGGGTGGGAGGGCAACAGCTAAATGTTGCTGTCTGTACACCTCTTCTGCCTTTGTTTCTTTGGTTCAAGTAGGGCCGGGTCCTGCCTCGTTGCACCTGATCCACCTAAAACAGAGGTTTCAATGAGACATCTTCATGTGAATGAGACCTCTTCATGTAAAGGCGTTAAGCTTCAAATCCAGTGACAAGCTGGGGATCAAACCTACCCCTGGCCCCTACCCGGTCCAGTTTTCCAACCTGGTTTGCGGTGGCGTGCCCTTCTTCCTCCCGGTAGCCGCATACCACATGCGAACATGCCTTTCGGCACATACTTCTTTTCTTTCCCTAACTTTCCTTTCCCGAAACTCCTTGTGGCATTCCCGAATAGCTGATCATACAGGACCCTGCGGCGTTGTCCTATCTCGATCAAATCATCCAAACAGAGAGCCCGTCCTTTTCCCAAATGAACGTGCCCACTTCCAGATGATGCGGTCCTTCCGGAAGCTTATGCCCATGATACCCTCACAATTTTGCGGGCGGGCCGGGCACTCGCACCCGCTGTTGTGAAGGCACCTTTTGTGAAGGCAACCCTACTCTGGCTCCTGCTTGAAGTGCTATGGTGCAATGTGGCGCAATTCATGCCGGACTGACACTGACTTTCGGAGGAGACCGTCCCGTCCCATTGCAACGCCGTCCTCCATAAGACGCCGCCCCCCCTTGCAAGAGGCATAGACATACAAAACGGAACCACACCCTCGGGCCCACGCGAAAATCCAAGCGCAAGTGTTGACGGTCCTCTGCGACCCTTGCCTCTGCGGGCGGTTCGGGGGCAGTCTACAGACAACCGGTGGCCAGGGGGCCAAAACGTGTCATTGAAACACGAACCTGGATACACAAAATCCCACGCTGGCGGAGGTCGGGGAGAGGTGCAGCATGTGCCATGCCCTTGCTCCCTCCTCCCAATGCGTCTCGCTCGCTTGCGCCTGCTCTGTGATGCGGTAAGAGCGCCCTCAACGTTGATGACTGCCGCATGCGTGCTGCCCCGATGTCATCCAAAAGACGGGGAAATTCTCGTCGCCCCTCTCCGTCCGCCCCTTACATCTGTACACTACATGTACCTAGTCGTCATCCTGATTAAAAAGGACATGCCCCTCAGCCTTCGCCTCGCTGGGCTTCGCGGGCGCACCTGCCGTCACCACTGCCACTCCGCCCCTCGGGGCCTTGCAGACGAAACACGCCACGTTCCGTTGGAAATTCAGTGCCGCGCACGTCTCACAGATCCAGTCCGTAGGCTGCCGCTTCAATCCGGGCTTGTCCTTACCGCACGCCTCGCACCGGCACCGGTGCTTGGGGTTGCCCGCGCCGCACGCGCACCACCAACAACTAAGCGGCAGCAGGACCGCATAGGCCGCGGGCTTCACGGTCTGACACTCCTGGCACACGGACTTCGACGCGAAGTTGGCGCACGTACAGGCCTTGCATACCCAATCCCCTTTGAAGAACCCGGTCTTTCCCCGTGGCTTCTTACACTTCTGGCATGCCGTGTACTTAAAATAGCTGAAACTTCCACAGGCTTTGCACTCCCAGTCGCTGACGTTCTGCTTCTTCGCGCCCACTGGAGCCGCTCCCGCAGTGACCCCTGCGGCTTCCGGCGCTGGTTTCTCCTTTTTGGCTTTTTTGGCCGGAGGCATCTCGGGGGGCACCGCTGCTGTCTCCTCGTCGGCCTTTGGCTGAGCCTGTGGCCTCGGCTTGTTGCACGCGCGACATGCGAGTCGGAACCTGAAGTTTTGGAACCCACAACCGGCACACGCCCAATCCCCATCTTGTGCGGGGCGTTCCGCCTTCTTTGCTTTGGGCACATTGTGCAGCACCTCCCCCTTCTCCTTCGGCGCGTTGCAGCCGTAGCAGTTCGTGCGGGACGCGAAATTCACCCTCTCGCAGTTGCTGCACCTCCAGTCCCCCACCTTCTCCCCCGTCGTGCCCAGATCCCCGGGTCGAGGGGCGGTGCAGGCAAAGCACGCCTTGCGGCTCGCGTAGTTGTTGGCGTGGCAATTCGGGCACATCCAGTCGCCGACTTTGGGCTCGAAGCCCGGGCGCGGGGAGGCGCAGGAGAAGCACTTCTGGCGGCTCGCGTAGTTTTTGCACTGGCACAGCGGGCAAAACCAGTTGCCTTCCTCGTCCGTTACGCACGCCGCAGCCCCTTTGTCTCCCTTGCCCGCCGTGCCCGTGTCCGCGCCCACCGCGCCTTTGCTCTCCGTGTCTGCCGTGTCTTTGTTCTCCGTCTCCGCCGCACCGTTTTTGTCGCCGTCCTCCCGGCTCCTTTTCCCCAGCGTGACTGGCTTGGCCTCCACAGCCTCCGTGACCTCCGTGGCAACCTCGCTCTTCTCAGCAGCTTCCTCAGGCTTTGGGCCTGAACTCGAAGGAGCGGGGGCATTGGCGAAGCACGAGTGGCACTTGGTGCGTGTTCCAAAATTGGTCTCGCCGCACCCGACGCACAGCCAATCCTCCTTCCATTCGGCCTTGGGCTCCGTCAGCGGCGCGTCTTCTGCCCCGGCGGCGCGCTTTGCCTCCGCCTGGGCGGCGGCGCGCTTATTCCGCTTCTTCTGCAAGCCTGCCAGAATGGGATCCTGGTTCGTTGCCACCCACGCCCCCTGTTTGCTGGTGCCGATGATGATATTCTGCTCTTTGAGGTCGCGCTCGACGTCCTTGGCGCGTCGCATGAGCGCCGCGGTCTGCTGCTGGGTCTCCTCGGCCGACACGCCTCGCAGGTTGTTGATGGCGACCTCCTGCATCTCATCCAGCAGAGCGTCCAGCTCCTTTTTGGCTCTCTTTAGCTGACCCGTCGGTCGATTCCAGAGCTCCTTCGAGGTCTCAAGCTGCAACTGATGGACCTGGTTCATGACGTCGCTGAGGGCCTGCCGGCGATAATGTCGCTGCTGAAACTTCTGAGCCTTCGATTTCTTCTTTGTCTCGTGCGGTAAAGCCTTGGGGACCTTCCTTCCTGCAGCGGGAGGCTTGCCGCGTATCGGCTTCGGTGGGCCCTGGCTCTGGGCGTTGGGAACGGCCTCCATCCCCTTTGTCAATTCCGATGCCGAGGCGGTGCCGCTCACCAGTTGCGCCCCTGTGCCGGCGCCCTGCTTCAGGGGTTCCGTAACGGGTGCCAGGGCCTTGGAGGGCGCCTTCGCTTTGGCCTTCAGCCTCGCCTTTGGCCTCGACAACGTCATGGGGCAACCTCGGAATCGAAAAGGGTAGGCACTACAAACGAATGTAGCTGCACAAAAGGGGTGGGGTGGGGTAAGACCTGACTAATTGGTAGAATGAAATTGGTAGAAAGACAAACAGAAACAAACACAAATGCAGAAAATTTGCAGATTGAGGCAATGCGCAATCTGACGTGTGTGCATCTTTATTCTCCAAGTGAGACCCGGTTGAACCTCTAACACATACAAGACACAGCTACTGGTGACGTACTTGGAACAACAAGGCGGGGGGCAGGCGCAAGCAGACACAAACGGCAGAGTGTAGGCTTCCCCCATCCCGTACCCCCTTGCTTAGGGACGTCAATGTGCACAGCCGAGCTTAAAAGACGCCAGACCAGGGTTTCACGGTCGACTTTTTGTTTCTGGATGCTGCGCTGGAAAGCAAGCCTTGCGCATTCACGGCTCAAATTAGTGAAAGCGACGGTCAAACAGGCATCTCATGCTTTGTCATATTCCGAAAATGGTCGCAACCGCGAGCATCACACCCTCAACACTAAACCAAGGCCCTGAGGAAATTGGCTTTGACAACTTTGCAGCACCTTGTTTGGGCCCTCAGGCTAGTGTTGACAACGGGCTTGTTGCTACCCTAGGCCATGAGATGAACACACCCAAAAAATCCATGTATCATTGAGTGCTGTGCTCGTCGTATGCAAGTGCAGATGCAGGGTTTGTCATGTGTCTCTACTTTTATTGTCCTTTTTTGGGGAAACTGGCAAACGAAAGCGGGATCTCTCACACAGTCGGCAACCCCCAAAGCATCATCCGGTCCCTGTGTCTCTGGGTCCCACATTGCTTAGGGTACCAACACACAATCACCGTACACTTACTGAATGTTTGCCTTAAAAGTGTTAGCTAGGGGCGAGATTTTAGGACGATAATCGTTACCTGCGTCTCGCGGGAGAGGTAACAATTATCGTCTTGAATCTGGAGGGACCAAGCCAGAGGTAACGATTATGGTCATGAAATCTCGGCCAACCGCCAAATCACCCAGGGTTGTGACCAATTAGTAAAACCGGCTTTTTGAGCCGTTTCCAATGAGCCTATTGGGAAGAATTTTCAATTTTCAACCGAAAAAACCGTTTTGGTAACCGAAATGATGACATCGTCATGACAAGAATAAAAAATGACAAAATGCCGTATTAGCGTATGGCAAGAAAAATAGGTGGCAAGAACAAACCTTGCATCGTTTTTTTGGTGGTTTCTAATCATCTCCACAACAATTTTCATCAAATTTGAGGCAAATTAATCTCATCTCCTCAATTTGTAGACAAATTTGTAGACATCAGTCCTCCGTTCCTCTTCTTTGCGGCAGTACGTTGTGGCTCAAGCACACGACTCCCCAGCAAAGGAGACTGTTGTCTCAGAGGATATGTTGCCTCAAGGAACGGAATCACCGGGTAAGGGTGCCGTTGTTTCCGAGGATTTTATAGCTCAGGCTATTGACACCTCCCCTAATAAGGGTAGTGTGGCCTCTGATGCTTTGTCTATTGCTGAATCCGTGGATCTCCTTGCTCATGACCCTGTGGTGGTTTCTTCTGATTCGGAGTGGGACTATGATGAGCACCCATTGACACAGGTCTCACTCAAAAGGTCCTTTGCCGAGGCTAGGGAAAGCTATTGTGCAGCACCTTGGGCAGCTCCCGCAACACCAGCACATTCCCCTGTGAATCACGACTTGTCCAATACTCCTCAGCCGTTTAAGAAGATGCGGCGAAGCGGTTTCCTCCTCGGACTGTTCCTCGCGAGAACATCTGCTACAAGTGTTCTAGGGAAATTTTTGTTTTGCGGCCATTGCGTGGTGGTAACCACGTTCAATGCAATGCTTGCAATGCCCCTTTTCATGAGAAATGCTTCTACAGCTCTACTGTGAAGCCGGAGGATGGGGTGGGCCCTTGTTGTCTTGAGGCCAAGGATATCTATCTATAAATTTCGACTTTCGGAATCGGTGAGTGCATGCCTCACTCCAACGGAATCGGAGGACAAATCTTCAAACTAACATGTGTATTGTTTAACAATAAATAAATTGCATGCTAACCCTCAAAAACCCAAACCTCACAACTAATGTGTAGAGTGGGACTTTTTTTCCCCGTATGGGTTTTTTTTCATGCCCTATGTGGTTTTCAAGCTTTCACTCCCTTTGCTTTGCCTTGCACATGCCTGAGGAGGGATGGGGCATGTGGCGCTGATATGGAGGTAACAATTATCGTCCTGAAATCTCGCCCCTCTACCTAACACTTTTGAGTAATCGTAAGTAGGTAACAATTATGTAATAAAAAGAATTTTGTTTTGGAGGCAATAGTGTGTGACATGCAACCAAAAGTAGAACCTATGAATCCTGACACTTCTTTTAAAAAAAAGAGGCAAAAATAGTGGCATGCCAACAAAAAGCAACCAAAGGTGGGAAGTCCCAATAAAAAAGTTATGAAACCATGAATTCTAGGTGTTAATTTGACAACAATATACATTTGTACTTCAACGAGCCAAAGGGGGTTGGCACAGCACTTGCACACCCATGGCCCCGTTTGGGGATGGACATGAATGGAATGGCACACGGCACATGATGTTTACAACTCCCCCCCAAATGCGCAAAGCACAAGGTTGAAGCAGATACATCCCACGGGATCACCTCACCCAATCTGCCCTGCCTTGGGACAAGTGGCACCATTGTATAGGGTTAGGCACGCATATATCAAACTTTCCCTCTTCTACTCCTGTTTACCTCACCTTCGCATGCCGCAGTGGCAGCAGAGAAAATAATTGATAGTTGCAGAACGTCATCGATGATGTGCCATGAGAAAAGCTAGGATTTTGATTTCAAACAACCCTTGTGCTCTTAAGGAAGCGCTCCCAAAGGTGCGGATTTCCATCACAACTATGGCGTCCTGGCTTCACGAAGATTGTCTAGGTCATGTTGTACGATTTGCCTTGCTAAATTTCATCGCAACCATTTGGGGAAAGTTTGAGAGGGGGGATTCGGAATGCAAAATCCACGAACAATGTCATGGTTATGCATCACTTTCTGAGTGTCTATTTTTTTTCGATTGCCCCTTCAGATGGACAATGTCGCACCACTAGTCAAAAAATAAGCCGTCCAGGACTAGTGGCATTTGGGCGCATTTCACCGAAATTTGAGCATCTACCTTGGTTGGCATTGATCGTGCCACCTACGCCGTCGCCGACATTTCTCGTCTTTGCCGACTTCTAGTCCCATTTCGCAATTCCGACGTGAACGCGCCTATTTTCACGCTACCATGTTCCCAAGACCATATACGCTCCTTGGTTGGTCCAATGCTTCCCAAACGCAAAATTCTATGGATATTGATGACTCCAAACATCCCACTTTGCCAAAAAATAAAAAACTTCATCCACGCTTGCCTAGCGGTTCTCCACTCACCTTTGGACAATACTCACATATTGACCAAGCGGCGCCTACGGCCCTACAGCGATGGGCTTCCGTTGAAAGCAACGCCGAAATCCTCATATCTCGAACACGAAGCATCAAAGTGCAAGGCAACATGGCGTATGATGCCAAGAAGCGAATCCACACGTGTGCCACGTTGCGAAAATTATGGGACACTTGCCAATGGAACCATGAGTTCAACGTTTCCGACAAAAAGAACTCCTTCACGGAACTCAACACCACTATCCCGAAAGGCTCGGGCTTCTACTCAAATTGTGCACACGAAGACTTGGCGCACGTCTATGATATCTTGCACATCCACAAGACCTTCCTAGTGTGCCCGGTGCCGTACAACTACGTGGACCACGACTTAGGAACCACCGTAGAGACCGTGACGGATTGGGCGGCCTCCATAGGACACGCCCTTCAACTAGCCCGCTCGCGCAACGAAGAGTTCGAGGGATGGTTCATGTTACCGGCGCCCATTAAAAATTGCAATGCGGAAAATTGCTTGTTGGTTGACCCCCGTTTGCTTCTCACTCCCTTACGCCCCTTTATTACGCAGCGCTTTAGCTTCCATGATGCAAAGCAATGGTGGATCCCCGGCAACCAAAACGTTGAGAACGCCCAATAAATTTTGGGGAATGCTCTCGCCGTGCCATACATCGCCTACCGACTTCATTCCCAATCATGGTATGCTCCGTCTAAGCACCCGAGCGTCACGGTTGACCACTCCTCAAGCCTACGTCGCTTCGTACATCAAAGTACCAACTTGGATATAGAGCAAGCACATGTCATACTTCGATTTGACGTGCTACGAGAGATCATTGATCAACGAGAGCTCCCGAGTGACCAAGAAGACACCAACACCCGAAAGAAAGCGGAGCTAGGCAACGTGCGGGACTTCTACAAATGGTTGAACAATACGCTTGCACTGGACTTTGAGGGCGCGGCGACTACCACCAATTGCAAATATTATTTTGAGAACGGAGAAGCCCTTCGTGCACCACACCCAAATTATTATCGGTACGACTATACCATGGCTCCGGCTCTTGCAAACGAACTTATGTCCGTGGCTTTGGAGCATGGAGATTTCTTACAAGGGCGATTCTATGTGATTGAAGTGGCAAAAATGGTTGACCAACACTCTTTTTTTGTGAACCCGTCACGCAACGAGAGAAACCGCCACAAGGGAGAATTTACACCCACCGAGGTCATGAACACCCCCATGGGCCACATGATTGGAGGACGAGGGCGCACCCGTGTCATGGGCACGTCAATCAAGAGCCGGGATAGCGTGATAGTCCGATTGGACCTTAGCAATACCCCAAGCGACGAAGGGCGCTCGCCTCTCTCTACCTTTGCATCTTTCCTCCACACTAATGGAGCGATGGTAATGTGCACCTCAAAGGACGGAGCGTTGATCACCTTCAATGCATTTGGACAAGGGGGCAAGCAGGAAGCTCACGCTAAATCTCCGCCAACCATGGTCTCTATTCCGCCGCCGATGCCTAGTCAGAGAGAGCCAAACGAAGTGGATGTCCAAGCGCCCAACACGACCTCACTTTTTGACATTCAATGTGCGGCGGGTCTCCTAGGCCCATTCACGCGGTTTGAACTCCACTCGAGATCCGAAAATCCTCCTATAAGCTTCTACTCCGTCACCTATGAGAAGCTCCAATCCGCTCAAATTGCCACGGGTTTTGCTATGGGCCCCATTTCCTTTCACCCGTCCCAACCTTATCTACAGGTTGACACACTCCTACACCTCGACCCCTCGGTGGCTGAGGAGGATCGCCCGGCGGAAGCACGAGTGCCAGCGGGCCTGAATGTCGGCGCGGGGGCCTTCCTCAAGGACTACATTGCCAACTACAAGGAGCATCAAACACTCCTACGCCCGCCTCGCCGCCCGCCGCGACAAGAAGATCGACAACCGGAGGACCTCACGGAGGAAGACCTCCCGGGCTTACGCATCATCCAGGACGTCATCGACATGACTATGGAGACCACCCTAATGGCCTACCTCGAGAAGCAGGAATGGGAGCGAGAGACCCGAAGAGGCAAGCTGCACTACGGATGGAAGTATGTGGATGCCTCCCACACCCTCGAACGAGCGGAGGAACTCCCCACGGAGCTCATGAATCTCATCGACAACCTCATGGACGCTAAAGACTCGGAGGACATCCCCCTGCTAGCGGTGCAGCCGAACCAAGTCAGCGTGAACGACTATGAACCTGGGGTGGGCATAGGATGGCATAAGGACATCGATGACCTAGGCGACACTATCACCTCGATTTCACTCATGGGGGCTACCACCATGGAGTTCCGTAAAGGAAATGGCCCGGTGGTGAGTGTGCGGGTACCACGATACTCAGCCCTCCAAGTCACGGGAGAACTTCGAGAACAATGGCAGCATCAGGTGCCCTACCGCATGAGCGATTTGGTGGATGGGGCCGAAATCCCTCAGGACCGGCGAGTGGCGGTCATCCTTCGCAACGTGCAGTGTGCTCTGGACGCCGAACCCGACGCCGAAACTCAAGACGGCAGCGGGCAAGCTTAGCGAACTGCTTCAACGCCTCGGCGTCCCTCAACCCAGCGCGCATCGTTTGAGCACCCCCCCTCCATCCTCTGAACCCCTCCGCCCCCGCCCCATCCCTAAAAACCCGCGACCTTCACGCTTGCCCGACCTGGCTTGCTTTGGTCTTGAGCCCCCTCCCGTGACCAGTTGGAGGCAAAGTAAGGGGTATGTGCGCCCAGCTGCAAAGCTCAACAACCCCCCGCCCCCCACGCTCAAAATCCTTTCACACAACCTGGAAAAGAAACCCCCCACCCCCTTCATTTTCCACCACCTACAAAAAGGGTACCATGTCTTGCTCCTCCAGGAGCTGAACGAAGAGCCTAGCCTCCACACATCCTTAGCCACGGAGGGAAAAAATGCAAAATTTTCACCAACATCAAGAAGAGAGAGAAAAAGAATGGCACTGCCATCGTGGTCTCTTCGGCATTGCGGCCCTACACAAAGTTTGTTCCGAACTCGGACAAAGATGGACTCATGTGCTCGGTTGAAATAACCCTCCCGGGCGGCCCCCCCACACTCCTCACTTCTCTCTACTCTCCCCCACCCGCAATTACCAGGCGCCCCGTGATTGAAATCAACCTGTCGCGTCTTCTTTCCCGATACCCTTACCATGTGGTGGGAGGTGATTTCAACTGCATCCGCAATCCCCATCTAGACTCCTTGCACGCCGACTCCAACCCGTGGGCCTGGGTCACTTCCAAAACATCGGGCAGTAACCCGTCATGGATCGATACGTGCCGACACATGCACAGCACTGCCCTGGGGTGGACCCGACCGGCGTCTAAGAACAGATTGAACTACATCTTTGCTTCGAGGAGCCTCTTCCATGACCAAAAAATTGCTGACGCTTCAATTCTCTATGGTGATTTCTCTACCAACCACCACCCTGTCACAGCACAACTGCACTCATCCCTCATCCCCACGCAATCCCCCCCATCCCCCCGTAAACGCTTCCGAAGGCTAAAGAAACAGGAATTGCTCCGTCTTCAAGGGGGACTGCAACCCCTCGAGAAATGGTGTGAGGACTTTAACAAACACCTCCATGACGTCCCGCCCTCTGACCTGGTCCCGATAGTGGACGCCATACTCCGAGAGTGCTCGGAGGCCTACCACTCGATTACCACCCCGGCGGGAGGGACAGCCCCGTCCAAAATTCAGAAAGAATTCACCCAATTGGCCAATGCCCTCCCCCCAGCCTCCCACCCCCGTTTTGGAGAAAAAATGAGGCAACTCAATGACTACCTCGATGAATGGCAGAAAGCGAAACAGAAATCGGCCCGGACCGCGGTACACAGAGCGATCGTCCAGGGCCGCCAACTCAAGAGTGCCATCCAGAAACACCTCCAACCCCCGGATCAGGCTCCAATCTCCCTCAGGCGCTCTGACGGAACCCTTGCTACAGACACCAAAGAGGTTGCAAAGATGTTTTCGGATACACTCCTCCACTTGGGGGGTTCGCCTGACTACACCCCCCCCGACGATTTCACGGAGCGCCTCCTGAGCCACACCCCCTAGTGCCCTTCGGGCACAGAAACTCCCGAACATGACATGGTCAGAGTTTACCGACATCCTCCACTCGGCTAACCCGCGCAAGGCAGGAGGAGACGACCACACCAACACCTACCTGCTCTCCGTCCTCCCCCCCCACCTGCAGACGCTCTTCTTTCTGGTGGTAAATAGCTTCCTGCATGAGCCCCTGCCTCCCCACTGGACTACTGCCCAAGTATGTTTGATCTACAAGAAAAAATACCCCCACGACCCCGCAAACTACCGCCCAATAGCCCTTTTAAACTCTGTCTACAAGCTAGTGGCCCGACATGCCGCCTCTGCCCTCCAAACCTTCATCAGAGATCATTCCCTCATGCACCACAGCCAACACGGGGGCATGCCAAATTTCCGAACCATGGACCACCTTTTCCACGTCACGGCAGAAATCGCCCGAAGCCCCCAGGCATACCATTTTTACATCGATTTTCACAAGGCCTTTAACAGCGTTCCCCATCCCACCCTCCGCCGGGTCCTCCACCACTATGGAATCCCGGCGGGGCTGGTAGACCTGATCAGTGGACTCTACGCCCACCCCCAGGATGCCCCTCTTGTCAACGATGTCACACCCTACCATTACCTCCAAACCAGGGGCCTCCGCCAGGGCTGCCCCATGTCCCCTGTCCTGTTCATCCTTTATTCTAATGTGCTGCTCCATGCAGCCCCTCAACCCTCTCCTTTGGAGAGACCCGCCGAGACCTCTGCACACGCTTTCATCGATGACAAATTGTACCGATTACCCTCCCAGACCTACATCCAAAAGTTAATTGACTTCTATGACACGGACGCCACGATATGGGGGCTCCAAATGAACTGTGACAAGTCAGAGGTGCACGCCCTGGGTGGCGTCCCACAGCATGACTTCCAGAGCCCAAGCGGCTTCACACTTTCTACTGTCGACCCGGATACCAAACAGCCACGGAAGGGCTACAAATACCTGGGGGTTTACATCTACAACGATAAGCACCCTCCGCAACTCCGACAACAAATACACTCGGAACTGAGCAACTACTTCGTACACCTCTCACCGCTTCGCCTCACCCTCCCTGAGCTGGTTAAACTGGTGAATGTCCAACTGATACCGATCCTCACCTACCGCCTCATTGCCCACCCTTTTCTCCCCATCGAAATAGATGAGCTCACGGCAGCGGTCTGCAGAGAGCTTGCTACGCATGGCAGGATCTCGCCCTAAGTCTCCACTAAGGACATATACCAGCCACGTGCTAAAATCGGGCTAGGCCTCCGCCACCTGGGAATAGCGGTTCACAAGTCTTTTGTTGAGGCGGGACTAAGGTACCTGAACCAGGACGGACCCCCGGCCAGTTGTGTGGCAGTTAGAGACGCCCTCCTTGCGACACGGCAAAATGCCCTTCAAGATAGCTTCCTGGATGCGGCCAACCGCCCGAGTCTTCGATTCCACACCCCTCGACCATGGAACCCCTGCCTCCCCTGTGAGCTACACGAGTGAGAACGACTGTATGCTGCACCCCGAAATGCCCCCCCTTGCCTGGCCACGGTTACCAAAGTCTACAAAAAAACAGCCACCATTTGCTTCGACACCGGGGAATCCGCTACCATCACGGAACGGAGTAATTTCACCTTCACCCCCCCCAACACCCCTCCTCTCCCCCCGGGTGACATAACCCACTACCACCTTTTCCCACCCTTCTCTTCCCCGCAAACTCGCAACCCCGACATCCCGGTTCCTCTTCAAGCGGACCTCATGGATAGCACCTGTGAAGGCCACTGGTTCCACCTGCCTAACCTCCGCCACGTTCTAAACCATGAGGATCTAATGGGGTGGGGGTGCATTCAGGCGGCTAACCTCGTCGCCGAGCTCCCCTTTGATGACACGGCGTGGATCTATACGGATGGAAGCTCGGGAGATGGGGGCCATGGCAGCGCCTTCGCTATCTTTTGGCAACAACAGTGTTACGTCCTCTGCCGCTCGTCACCCTCACCCACCTCAGGGTGCTCCGAGCAATAGGCCATGGCAATGGCGTTAGCCCACCTCCCCAACATCCTCCCCAATACTCCGGTGGTGATCTTGGGTGATAACCTTGACACAGTCGAAGCGGTCAACCGGGCCCTCTCCAGCCCCCCCCCAGCGAGGCCGTCCTCTTACACACAGGGCACACGTGACACTGCCTACACATCCCTCCTCGCCCCCCTCCCCCACCTGATCCATGTGGCTTGGATCAAGGGCCACGCACACTTTATGGGAAACGAGCTCGCGGACTATTTCTCAAAATGGGCCGCTCAAGCATTACTGTGGCACCCCTCCCTCCTACCCTCCCCCCCTGCGGGAGTAGTCACTAGTGGGGAGCTAGCCCTCATCTCAAAAATTCCGAAACACCACACCCGCTCCCTCTTCCCGACCCACCCACACACGCGCCTGCACTTCAACACCAGCGCAAGCTTTCTCCAACAGAGCAGCTTTTTCTCGGCAATCGCATTCAAGTGGGTGTCAGGCACGTATGGTTGTCAGGACTACAGACCTCACTGTGACACCAGTGACCGAACATGCCCTAAATGTCAAGAAGTGCACCCAATGGATCCCGTCTCATTCTGCGCCCTCTGTCCCACGATGCAATGGTTCCAGCAGTGTCTCTCCAGCGCCTGGCCCCCCCCTTTTGACAAATTAGCACTCAAATGGTGGATAGCCAGCGACTGTGGGGACCGACGACTCGCTACCAGAACGCTCGTCCCAAAAACGCTCCACACAACGCTTGCAACGTCCCCGTCAGGCAAGGACCCCGCTATGCATGCTAAGGACTTTGACAGCGCCCTGGTTAAACGCAATAGGGCGCTCACGTCACTCATCGAGGACGCCAACAAATTTCTCCACGACAACCCACCCGGGGCCATTGGCCCACCAGTGACCAGAAACAATTATTTTGATTCCCTGGGTGAATTCAGTACCTCCAGAGGCCATGCCCCCCGGGACCCGCCAAAATACGTTCCCCCCTCGGCCCTGCCTGCGGCGGTGTTGACACCCCCGAAACGCAAAGCCTCGGATCAACCACAGCGGAAAAAACGCCCCCCGCCCCCGGCACCGCCCAAGCCAGCAAAGCCCAGCGCAGCGCAACGCGCTCTGGACGCCTACCTGCAGCCTATTGGCCCCGGTCCCCCCCCCCCTCCTCCCCCTGCGCCACCCCGACGTGACGGACCCCAGGCGCAGCACAAAGGGCGAAAGCGCAGTGAACCCGCCCTCCCCCCGGCCACACACCCTCCTGATCCCAAACAGCCTCGGATCGACAGATTCTCCCCCCCGAACTAGCGGCCTGAACCTGTTGTGTGTCTCTCCTCATGCCTCCAGTAATTCCACACGATGTAGCTAGCTAAACCACCCTGACCACAGCCGAAAGTACCCTCTGTTAGCCAGGCTTTGCTTACAGTTTCGAATGCACATCCAACTCTCATGATATATCGCATATATCACCCCGGCGGACGCCCTACAGGATCTTGAGGCGCCGAGCACCCGAATTTGCATTGACCCAATGGCGTAAGGGGCATCCATCGGGTGACTCGGCCTACTGGCTTCTGCTGTAAAGTAGTTTTGCAGTGTAAATTTGATCGAACAGTCTTCACCGGACTCAAAATGTGTCTACGTGCAAATGTCATGGTTCTGCGATCGACCCGAAAAAGGGGTTGGGCGTCAATTTGGTCATGCCGGACTTGTAGCTCGGTGGAATGTTAGCCGACCGAGCTAGTGGGCCAAAAGTCCGGCGATCCAAAGTCTCACCCCCCAACCACAGGTACCACGATGTGTTTTCGAGTGCACAACCGCACAACCACATATACGCGTCGTAGTTGCACATGTGAATATAGTGAATAATGTCATAATACATGTTCACATTACTTCGTCCCTGCATTGCCATCCCCAATACATGTACACAAGTGCCAATGCGTGATGACACGTATTTCTTCACGACCAGGAAATAAAAAAAGCACATTGGGCATGCCTTGTAGATAGGCTAAGTTGGTGGAACATTCCATGGAGACAACCCCAGCCCCAACCTTGGTTGCAGCGGCTTGGTGGCACAACTAGAGCAAGGACATCGCGAGATAGAACTCCGGGGAGAGAGTCGGCGACAATCTGAGAATTTTCGGTTGAGAATAGGATTGACTGGACACCCCCCCCCCCTCCGTCCCTCCCTCCCTCCAACCCGGGTTCCAAGACAAGCCAAGATAGGTCCCAAACGTCGGGCAATAGCACAGCAATGAACGCCGTAACAAACAAAAGTGCTAACTTGTTAATTGTGGCGATGACCAACCACAAAGAGCTGCCGCCAAAGAGCTGCCGATGACAGACTTGAGACTCTCAAAGTGTCGCTGACTCTCTCATGTGCTGCCGGCCCTACCTCACAGTGGACATTGCGTGTAACCTTGCGGTAACCCCCTTAAAAAGGGCTTAGCCGCTTACAAACGCACGGCGACTTGGATTTGGGCGATTTGGGTCATAAATGGGTTTAGGGTAACCTCCCCGTGCATACTTAGCCCCCCCAGAAAGAACGATGCCCAAATTTTGAGAATTTTGACCCCCCCTTCTTTCCGGAATGCCGCGTGCACTGATGGTATAAAAATAGGTTGGTTCATTTGAATCCCGCTGTTTTCCTTGTCTTGATGCTTCTTTGGAACAAGGGAAACAAACAAGGGCAACTGGAAACGCAAAAGCGTTCGAGTGCATGGTTCCGTATGCGAACATGCACTATTAGTTGGTGGCCGGGGGGGGGTCGGCCACATTGTATTACGGCATGGCGTCATGTATCCTTTCCTCATGCACGAACTAGTTTACAGGGGGTGGTAATAGTTCGTAAGTGTAAAGGTTCGTTTTGTAGTGCATGTAGAAACCGCCCGCTGTTACGAACCGCTGCAGCAACGAACTCAAACCGCACAGATGTGTTCCGGGATTGGTCAAATCTGGGAAGGGAGAACAGAGGCTTTTGTATCGCGCTCCGTTGAGCTTCTGTGGTCATAATAGTAGTAATAATGATGATAGTAACAATAATGATCAATAACAATCATAATTTTTCTGTCTTCAGTCATGCAGCGCTTCCTCACAAAGGGAGGCCAGTCCGTGAACGACGCTCTGGCTGCAGTGGTGTCGCAGTCCCAGAGCAAGAAGGTCTCCACCAGTTCTAAGGCCCGTCAATACAAGAGCTCAGCGCCGAGGACTTGGCTAGAGTGGACGCTGTCGCAAAAGTCCCTTTGTGTGCAACTGTTCCTGGAAGGTAACTACAACCACGTTGTGCTGCGTTACGGGTGTCAAGCGCCGCCCCTTAACACGCTTCGCACCTGGGCTGGCAAGGTGCAGGAGGGTGAGCCACTGGAAGAGTACGGCACCAACTCAGTTCTCAGCGGCACAGAGGAGGAGGCCATTCTGAAGTTCATCAAAGAGTTGAAGTATGAGGCTGCCGTGATTGACCTGGACACCATTGCGGCGCTTGGAAGAACAGTCGCTGAGAGGTCTCGTGGGCCTGGTCTTCCTCATGTTTTGGACCGCCAATGGGCTGCAAACTTTCGTCGGAGGCACAAGATGGGTTGTCTCAAGAAGATCACGACTGAGCGGCTGCCTTCTACAGTGTCTGACTTAGCGCTCGACAACAAATGGAGACGTGAATTCTTGCACTTCGTTGAGCAGCCTCAAAAGTATGGTGTGCGTATCCTTGAAGGTGAACCCCAGTCGCTGCCGCCGTGGGCGCAGTTGGGCCTGGACGAGACACCCCTCCAGTACGCGCCCAAGTTGCGCGGAAGGTATGCAGCCGGAGAAAAACAGGTCAGACACTACAGCAGCGCTGACAAGCGACAGGCCACGGCCACGCCTGTGGTCAACCGTGAAGGCACCGTAAAGGTACTACAAGTGTTGCACAGAGAAAAGACAGGGCGCTGCCATGCGCGTCTCGACCTGCCTCAGGGCCTGCCATCCTACATGCACGAAGACCACGCGGAGAAGAAGTGTCAGACTGGCGACACATTCAAACGCCTGATGATCAAGGTCGACACTGAAGTTGCGAAGGACAGACGCGACCATGGCGTGGCGCAGAATTACCCATGTGTCGTCATCATGGACTGGGTTGGAAGCCATCTCGACGATGACGAGTTGAAGCGCGTCGACGACGCTGAAATAAGGCTGGTCAACTTATACTATTTTGTGGCGCGGCCACATATGTATGTTTTCTTTGGCCGCGCTCGTCGCAGCCATGTCAGCAATGTTGGCGATCAGGTCATCGATCCAGGCATGAGAGCATGGTTGCGCGACAGACTGAAGTGTCGCCACATTGACCATTGCCTAAAGATCCACGATGGACTGCTGCCAAAGCACTCCAAGCTGGATAGCAGCGAGCCTACCATGAAGGCGCTCCTTGTAACTTGGTTTGCTGAATGGGCTGCATCCCCTTTGACAACCACACACATTCTCAGCAGCTGGAACATGGTGTTTACAGAGGTGCCAGTGACAGAATCTGTAGATGATGTGGACCTCCCTTGCCCTTCAGCAGCCATCCCCATGCCTGCACCTTTGCTGTCTGTCGTTCCTGGTCATGTTTCAGATTCAGAGGAAGCCTCGGAGGGGCAGGCAGAGGCAGATGAAGCCTCTGGGGCACAGGTGGAGGACAACATTGACGTCCTGTCAGTCCCAGGCACACCACCTGTACAAAGAGCAGCAAAGAGGAGGGCTGAG
Source organism: Eutreptiella sp. 'Long Island Sound 2002' (assembly GCA_964036045.1). Classification (NCBI taxonomy): domain Eukaryota; phylum Euglenozoa; class Euglenophyceae; order Eutreptiales; family Eutreptiaceae; genus Eutreptiella; species Eutreptiella sp. 'Long Island Sound 2002'. The sequence continues at coordinate 3,903,056 of OZ038385.1, forward strand.
ACCCGGTTGGACAGACTTGCCAAAAGGTTTCGTGCTGCACCACGTGATGTACATGCTCAGTGTGCGGCCAGGGAGAACAGGCAAAGGGCAAGGGAGGCGCGGGAGGCAGTGCAGACTTCGGATGATGAAGGCACACTGAGCTGTGCAGTGATGCTTACCATGAGTGAAAGAGAGTAGTACCTCCTGTTTCCTCTTGAATAACAACGAATCGATCAAATTGAATATGTGGTTCATCCTTTGCAACAGCGACATGTCCGTCAAAGGGCAGTGAAATCTGTAGGGTTGGACGATTTGCACATGAGAGCACTTTTTTTTTGTGGGCATTTTTCCTAATTCACGCGAGTTGCGCATGGCAATGGTGGTTCATAAAAAAGCAGGAACTCTGACCACTTCAGAGAAGAAAAACAATATAAAAAAAAAACAGGATTTTCAACATACAAGTCAGGCACAAAAAAAAACAAACAATATTTCAGTAGGTAAAAAAAAACGGCATTTTGAATGCAGAAGTGGGTGACAAAAAGAAACAGTGTAGGTTTTTCAGCACAAAAAGGAGAGCAGGTTTTGAAGAAAAAAAAAGAGATAAAACATTTTACACAAATAGCAAGAGTGCAAGGTGTAGAAAATAAAAGTGTAATGTTTTGAAAAAACGAGGAGAGAGAAATAGTACCAGTGTTGTACAAATACAAAGAAACATTAAGGTAATCAAAAGAAGAGGATGTCGGTACCAACCTTTACATCGAAAAACACCAGCCTTTTACCAACCGCTGCATGAAAAACATGTCTAAAATCACCTTTTACCAACCGCTGCATATATGAACTATTACCACCCCCTGTAGGGTTAGCTTTACATGGTTTGGGTTACGGCTACAGCTAGGGTCTACGCAGGGGTACCTGGGGGGGGGGGTGCGGGTTGACACGGCCAGACACAGCATATGATTTCGCTGGTTATGATCAGCGTTAGGGTGAGGGTTGGGGCTAGGGTTGGGGTCAGGGTTTGGGTTAGGGTTGAGCTTAAGGCTAGGGTTGTGTTTACGGTCAGCGTTGAGATTAGGGTAATTGTGTAGGTCGTTGGTTTCAATCTCTGCCTGATTGCTGTTGTAGTAGAAGAGTGGTTTCTTGAGTTTACGGTAAGGATTGAGGTTAGGTTTAGAGTGAAACTCATGAGATAGTGCAGAGTTTACATTGGATGTGGGATACAACCTATAGAAACATCAGGTACATTTCGGTTATACTTGGCGTTAGCAGTAGGGAGAGGCTTAGGCCTGCAGTTACACCTTAGAAAAGGTTAGGGCTGGGGTTAGGGTTAGGGTTGGGGTTGGGGTTAGGGTGAATGTTAGATCATCGTGTAGCCCAATGGGTGCAATCCAAGTTAATTGCATTTGCGGTTAGGTACATATTGGTTAGGCACACGCCTACAAACAAGGATCCACTGCTTACAAGTGAGATAAAACTGTTCGTTTCCCTTGTTATTCTCCATCCCATATGATCCTATTCACCCTTGCTATTATTCCATTCGCACCCCTGCACAACCCAACACATCCATTTTACTACACTTTGCAATTGAGCCGAAGGACATCCTTGTAGTTGTATTTACATGTCATGCAGAAAGATATCCAATAGAATAACGAGTTATATGATGAAACCTTACCTATCAGTTTTTGTGCATAATATTTGCAGCGATCAAGTAGAGGAGATATGAGCCTTTTCGATAAGTTTAACTCAAATGTGGCGTTGTTGTTACTGTATATTATACAACTCGAACGATGTATGAATGAATGAATAGAAGGCATCTTTCTAGGCCTGGTTTAATTCAAGCCCGGAGCATGGAAATACCTGTTCCTGAAAGATGCAGACATACCCAACGAGGCTTGTCCGGCACAACTGGTGGTACAACTTGCAATTGTTGAAGCTTTACGTCTTGCTTTGACATAGCAAATTCTAGCCATTTTACCACCATGCGGAGTGATTGGACACAGCAAATGTTGTGCATACCTTGACACCAAGAATTGCATGCCCTCTTTGTTCCTCCTCCGTTGGAGCAGGAACCAAAGAGGGTAACATTCCAGTCTTCTGCAATAAAGGGCATACTTGGTTGTGATGTGTCTTTGTGGTGTGTCCACTGTTTGCCCCTCATCAATAGTAGATGAATTAGTAGTAAATGGAGGTGGCTGTGTAACACTATCTTGACTTCTCCAACTATGTTGACTTCCAACACCTTCTGGAGCACCCACAGGCGGCCCCTCTCCAGTTGTTGCATCTTGTGACTGTCTTCTCACATAGTTGCCAGTGGTCGGTCATACTATATCACCCTATGTAGGTGTTGGTGCATTCGTTGTTGCCTTCTCAACTGCATTGTCCTTACTGCTCATAATAGAACGCCTTTCATCTTGATTTTCTTTACTGCCTTTCTGGCTGTGCACCATACTCCCCAAGGCAGCTGTGTGCCTGGTTGCTCCAACATCATTTTGTTACTTGGATGCTTCTTGAAACGATGCCATATTCGCAATGAAAGGGTGCATTTTGAAATGTGGAAATGGTGCTGGCAAATTTGGTAACGGTGGCGATGAATTGATTGACGGTATGGTGGCAAAAGTTGTGCATCCGCATTCAATATCTTCAAAAGGTTGTGTTGTACCTTGGGCTGAGGTCGTGAAACGGCGTAATATGTCTTGGTGATACTCCACTTCTTTGGTGTTGGTAGTGGTGTTGTTGTGGCCTTCTTGTGTGTCTTGGGAGGAGGTGTCTGATTGACATTTGGTGAAGATGTGGCCGATTTCGTCGTTGCGTTTTGCAACCATGTAGCCAATGACGTAGTTGTTGCAATTGGTGGTGCCCTGGTTGCTGGTGCATATTCATGTAGTCCTACTGCTATTGTCCTACGCGCCAAATTCCTTCAATAGCCAGTCGCTCCAAGTGACAATCACAAAATATAGAGAGTACAAACTCTACGTTGCCCTTTCCCTGATGGAGCAGTTGAACTGTGGAGGCACACATCCAACACAACGGGGGCGGCATCCAACCCGTTTTGGTTTTTGCTCCGCTGAAGTCCAAAGCTTTTGTATCGAAAAAGATAAGTAAGAAAAAGTCACTGCCTTGTCTTTCTTGGAGGGCTTGATCCAGGCCAAGCCCCCTTTAAAACCCTTTTGTTGATGCTAAGACTAACTTAAGTATTTTTATCACTCTTTTGAAGCTTAAAGTACACTTTCTCAAAGTAACTAGGGTTGTAACCCTAGCCCCCCATGAAGTTCACCCCTACCACTCAACTGAGCGGAGGTATCTTCCTTCACGGAGGATATACCGAAATAAAATAGGCATTTCATGCTTTAGGCCTTTGAGGTTAAGCCTAGTCGTCTCCCACCCCAAGACCCCTATACTCAATTGTTACTACCACTTCATGTGGTTCTACTTTTTAACTGTTTCTGAATTCAGTTGCTTGGCCAAGTCATATTCTGTGTCTGGTCTGACACCTATGCCCCACATTCCTAACCAGCACCATTTCACCCAAAAGAGTGCACATGAAGTGTTTGATGCTATCTTTGAGGCTAGAGTCAGCCCAGTTTTCATATAAAATGTTTTGTATTATCCATTTGTGATTGAATCTTTGTGTTTATACCTGCTTTGTCTATCTGCAGCCCTTCTGTGTTACACTGGATTTCAAACTATTCATTGATTCGATCCACATCCTGTTCTTGCTCTACTTGCTCCTTTGGTTTTGGGATTTCATCATCAAAAACCTGCAGGATTTCATCAAAATCTATAGGGCACTAATCAAGGACATCTTTCTGGTAGCAGACGCAAACCCTGAGAACCTTTCGAACTGACTCTGCGCAGAAGCACAAGAAAAGCACACTGAAAAGCACATTGAACATGTCCACTCAACTGTCCTCCCGAATCTGGACGCTCAGAGGTGTACAAGTGCAACATGGCAGTGTAGCCCCCCCAAACAGTGAACCGCCCCTCAGAGCAGCATCTGGGTCTCAGGGAGATCCAGAGCACAGAAGGGCGGAACCAAATCCACGCAGAACAATCCCATTAGCCATGGAAACCTTAGCGGCCCATGGTGAAGACAGCCTGCAAAGGCTCCGCAGGCGTGTCGAACCTTCCATCGCCCGGTCGGCTTGTCCGGCCTCGTCTTCTACCGTACTTGGAGTTGGTTCTGAAGAACAAGAGGACCTACGAAGGAGGATGGACGACTTCATGCTCCACGAAGAGTACCACAAGTCCACCATAGGAGAAGATGGAGAAATACCTCTTGATGCTCTCGGGTCGCCGCCCTAAACTGAGATGGGCTCCTTCCGCTATTCTGGGCCATCTACAGACATGGTGGACACAGTATCACTACCGAGACGACCGAGAGTACACAAACACCCGAGAGCAAGGCATCCAGACCTGCCGATAATGGATCCTCTTCGCCCAGAGCCCACCCATGGGGCTTTGGATCGTACGGCCGAACCTTTGGCCAAACTTCTATCCGGATCGGAAGACCCGGATGTGACAGCTCCGTCAGAGGCTGTCAAGGCTAAATTGGGTATCACTGAACCCATACCCAAGCCAGCGCTACTCTCACCTTCACCCGGATTGAGGACGTTGGCTGATGATCTCAAAAGATCAAGGGTGTCCAGGTTGCTACCCAAGGTCACTTGCCCCAGCCCTTTTCATCCTCGCGCCAGGACAGTCCCTATTGCTAAACTACAGGACATGCCGGTGACGGAGACTGAGAAAAGAGGGCTTTGAGCCCTGGCACCTCTTGCCAGCGTATCTCCTTCTCCTTCTGGCCTAACCCCGGGTGGTGGGAAGATTGGCAGACGTATTGCCCAGGCGAACAACCAGCTAGAACTGCCGGAGTTCGACCCGAAAAATCTGCCTGAATGGGCAGAAGAATTTGCTGAGTTTCTTTTGCTCACTGGCCAATCCCATGTGGATGTGGCCACCAAATGCTCCTTGCTGAAACGCTCCTGCAAAAAGAAATTTTTGCAAAAACAGGTGAAACAGATTGTGAAAACCTGTTCAACCTGGGTAGAGGTACTCCAGAGATTGGAGAAAACATTCCCAGTCTATGAGACTGACCTCAGTGTGCGCAAACAGATAGAGGAGCTACCTATGCTCCCTGAGTTTCCTTCTGCTGCGCGAATCTTGTATTGGGTTCATTGGGTTTAGATAAATCTGAGTAGGTGCAGATGCGTAACAGGGAGTGCGCGCACACAGCGGTATGAAATAGACGATCAGAAATAATCTAGGTATTTTGCAGTGCATATGTGAATTTTATTGTTATACAGCCGCCGCCCCCACTACACGGGCCCACGACACACCAGCCGCGGTACACCCCCATGGACCCGCGGGGAGCCGCGCACGCACACCAGCAACACCAGGGCCTAGTAGGAGCGCCCCACCACCACCAACAGCCCGCCCACCCACACCCCATACCAGCGAGCACCATCCACCAGCAGCCACCCATTACATACGGACCACAGCCCCACCCGGACGCCCATGCGGCCGCCTTCCACCCACACCTCGGCACCACAACCAGCCAGGAACCGCAAGAACGGCACGGTGCACACACGCAACACCCACACGACCCACAGGGACGCCCAGACCCCCAGCCAGCACAACACCCACCCCCGCCCCCCCGGCCACCAACAGTGCCACCCCCACACCACCCCCCCCCGCCCCCCCCCCGAGACCAGGCCACGGACGCAACACGCGGCAGCCAGCACCAGCCAATTGACGTCGATGCCCCCGCCGACACACGCCACCGCGAACCCCCCCTCCCGCGACCGCCACAAGAAACCCCATCACCGGACCCCACACGCGACAACGACGACCATCCCCCCCAACCCACACCACCCCCCGATCACACCCCGCACCACCAGCCGCCGCACCGGCCGAACCCTACGCCCTACACAACCCCGCAGCGGTACGGCAGCACCTCCGGGGACTCGGGGACCAGGAGGTGCTGCGCCTCCACACCTCCGGCACCACCCAGCGCATCCGGGCGACGACCCTGGTCCAGGCGGCCACCCTGGGATAAGGCCTCCGACACTTCCTCTTCGACGCTTTCCTCCACGTCGCCCGACACGACCGCCCCCCACGCGCCACCCCAGACGGCGAAAGCCCGCCCCCCACGTGGAGCCGGATCTGGGTGCCCCCCATCGACTGGGGGTGACACCTAGTCGTTCACCCCGTGCCGGAGCGGGACAGCACGCAGGGCCGCACCCGCTACCGCGAGCCCAACATGGCCCACCCCCCACCCAGCGCCACCCCCGACAACACCAAAGAGTGGGAGCGGGAAACATGGGTAGCCCGGATGGCCTCCCTGAGCAACTTCCGGCACCACGTCCCGGGGGACGTCCCCGGCCGCGACGACCGGCAGCCATTGCCCTCCACGTACATGACTGTCATGTACAATCTGCACTACACCCTCTCCACCACCCACTACCACGCAGCAACTGACCACTGGGTGGTGCACGGCACCGACTCCCTCCTCCTGAAGAGGTTGTGGGGAGGGCAACCTCCAAGCTTCCCTTGGCATGCACGACCCCAATCCCATGAAATCCAAGATCTCCTCTTGTTTTCTTGCTGATCTTCCATCAGTTTGGGTTTCTCCAAAGAATTCTGTGATCCTTGCCTCGGCCATGACACAATCTGGTGTCCTAGGCAAGAGATGAAGGTATATGTAGACAGTATAAATATGTAGACAAGTAATATGTATATGTAACACTTCTATACTATAAAATAGCTTAGAAGAGAGGACGAAATGAAGGCGGCGGCGTCGCCGCCATCAGAAAATCTGACGGCTACGAGTCGTCGCCATCAGGATCTCCACTGAGATCCTGCCCAAACTGGGCCAAACAGTGGTTTTTGGGCGAAAAACAGTGAAATATAGTGATTTTTGAGCCAAAAACACTCATTTCGCGTGTCTCCCCCGAACGCGTCGCGTAGCCGACACGACGCGTTTCTGTCCCAATTCAAACTATATATGAAGAGGGCCACTGTTGGGCCACACCATGGGCGCCTGGGTGATTCCTGGGATCGCCTCAGGATTTTCTAAAAAAATCGTGAACGTGACTGACTTCGCAAAAATTGACCTTCGCGGAACGCTGCGAAAAAGGTCACGTTATATTCCTTTATTTCTAAAAATCATAAATCAATAATAAAATTGATTAAAATCTCCAGAAATCGTGAAATAAAACTCTGATCTGGAGCTGCGTCGCGCAGGCGACGACTGTCGTCGCCAGCCCAAAAATGAAGAAAAATGACGATTTCTCGGGTATTTTACAGAAATCCCACAGAAATCAGGATGCCATAAGGCTGGGAATCAGCTCAGGAAAATCCCTGATGCGAAGAGCGCCCACCGGGAGCCCAGCGGGTATGGGTGAGGCACCCCCTATCGCTTCACCCCCCTCCTTAGAAGCCTTGCCTATATCCAAAGGAAGGCAAGGCCAAGGAGGCGCTCTGACCCCTGCACTGCCCTGGTTTCAAAACTGATTCAGCAGGACAGTGGGGGGGGGGGGCTTTGTAAGTAATTTACATGCCACTCACATGTAGGTCTTTTTTTTTTTTTTTTTTGATGTATTCATAGGGCAATTGCCCCCCAGGCGACCACACTGGTCCCTGGCACTCCCTTTAGCCTCTGGTGACCAAACCAGGGGCGCTGCAGGTCCTTCCGACCTGACTGATGGCGCTGAGGCGCACATATTGGCCCTTTTTCTCCATGGGCATGGAAACATAATAATTCAATAAATTCAAATGCGGAAAAAAATTATTTAGGGTCGAACCCAAGGCAACGAATTCCTCGCGCCTGAATTTAGGGCCATTTCCTGCCCAAGGCGACGAATTCCTCGTGCCTGTTTAGGGTCGATTCCCAACCCAAGGCGACGAATTAACGCGCCTGATTTGGGGGATTTAGGGTCATTTCCTACCCAAGGCGACCCGCGCCTGTTTAGGGTTGCGACCTCCGGAGGGCCAACCAACCCAAGGCGACGAATTAACGCGCCTGCAACGTTCGCAGATGGTGTCGTTGTCGCTGTGGTTGTCGCCCAGAGCGCTTATAGACTTGGGGGCTCCATAGGGTCCATGGGGAAGCCAAGGTGATACCCATTGTAGGAGTCAAGGAATTCCTCCTTCATCATGTTGATGCCCTGGACCTTAGCTCCTGCAGATGTCGACGTCGTCGACAATTCTCCTGCAGTCTAGGCGTCGTCGCCGTCCGCAGGCCGTCACACCGCCTTGGTGGCCTTGGCGTCGGCAGAATTCTTTTGAAGAGGTTGGGGGGAGGGCAACCTCCAAGCTTCCCTTGGCATGCACGACCCCAATCCCATGAAATCCAAGACTTCCTCTTGTTTTCTTGCTGATCTTCCATCGGTTTGGGTTTCTCCAAAGAATTCTGTAATCCTTGCCTCGGCCATGACACAATCTGGCTTCCTAGGCAAGAGATGAAGGTATATGTAGACAATATAAACATGTAGACAAGTAATATGTATATGTAACACTTCTATACTATAAAATAGCTTAGAAGAGAGGACGAAATGAAGGCGGCGGCGTTGCCACCATCAGAAAATCTGACGGCTACGAGTCGTCGCCATCAAGATCTCCACTGAGATCCTGCCCAAAGTGGGCCAAACAGTGGTTTTTGGGCGAAAAACAGTGAAATATAGTGATTTTTGAGCCAAAAACACTCATTTCGCGTGTCTCCCCCGAACGCGTCGCGTAGCCGACACGACGCGTTTCTGTCCCAATTCAAACTATATATGAAGGTGGCCACTGTTGGGCCACACCATGGGCGCCTGGGTGATTCCTGGGATCGCCTCAGGATTTTTTAAAAAAGTCGTGAATGTGACTGACTTCGCAAAAATTGACCTTCGCGGAACGCTGCGAAAAAGGTCACGTTATATTCCTTTATTTCTAAAAATCATAAATCAATAATAAAATTGATTAAAATCTCCAGAAATCGTGAAATAAAACTCTGATCTGGAGCTGCGTCGCGCAGGCGACGACTGTCGTCGCCAGCCCAAAAATGAAGAAAAATGACGATTTCTCGGGTATTTTACAGAAATCCCACAGAAATCAGGATGCCATAAGGCTGGGAATCAGCTCAGGAAAATCCCTGATGCAAAGAGCGCCCACCGAGAGCCCAGCGGGTATGGGTGAGGCACCCCCTACAGCTTGACTCCCCGCCGACTACGCCCCCCCCCCCACACGGCCCAGGCCTCGACACGTACGCCAGGGGGGACGAGCCGGACGACCCCCACATCTGGGGCACGTGGGAACGCAAATCCCTGGACACGCTGCTCTCCATCCGCAGCGGCAACCAGGGCCTTGGTAGGGCGATGTATTGCCTCGCCAAGTGGACCCAACGGACCTGGGGGATCCCCACGGACCGGTGGCTGTGGAGGGTCACGCTGCGCCCCCAGCAGAGGGAAGCCCCCCCAAACCGCAGGGGACCCACCCCCCCACGCCCCACCACCCTACAGCTCTGCCCATACATGGTGGCAGCCCGCCTCATGGCGCTGCTGTGGCCGGGCCCAGACACCCCCACCCAAAACTACCCCCACCTCACAGAGGAGGACATGCCCGACATCCAGCAATACTTCCTGCGCACCCTCGACTACCTCCAGCAAACACACCCGCACGTCCTGGAGCAGATATGGCCATCCCCCGGGTAACCCACGTGCCCGCACAGCCGAGACAACGCCACCACACCAGCACCAGCACGCACGGGTCACCAGGGAAAGCGCGCGCACACGCCCGGTGCCCGAACCCGCACCCTCGTTCTCGCTACTTGCAGGACCCAGCATCCTACGCCCGCCCCCGAAGCCCAGGGCCCATGCCGTCTCCCAAAGCCCTCTGCTCCGCCTCCGACTCCACAACTACCACCACCACGACAACCTCATCCACCACCACCACCACGTCCTCATCCAGCACTCCACCCCCCAAGCCGCGGGGGACACCTCCCAAGCGGGCCGCCAAACCCGTCCCCACCGCGAGCAACCCTGCCGCCGCCAAGGCCCACGCCCCGACGAGGCCCGCACCCGCGACCCAGCCGAAACCCAGGACCGCCGCCAAACAGCCACCCAAACCTGTCAGCGCGCCACGACCGCAACCCGCAGCCCAGCCGAAACCCAAGGCCAAGCCCGGCGCCACGACGGCAGCGCGAGCCCGATCCCCCGAGGACGTCCTCTATGACATTCGGCCCCAGCCGTCCCAGGCCCGGAGGCAGCAGCACCCAGCACGGCGCCCCCCACCGTCACCGACGCCGCCGCCACCACCTTCATAGCGGAGCGCGCTGCGGCCGAAGCACGACGCACCTCGTCCCGCCACCTCTCAAAGCCCGCACCCCAGGCCCACGGACCGCCCCTGACCAGGCCAGAACGACGCCAGGGTCTGCGAGCAGCGTCCCTGCCCCCCTATCAACCCTCGATGTCAGCCCACATACAGCGCATGCCCCGCTACCGCCGCCGCCGCGAGTCCCCACCCGACCCCGAGCCGGAGAACGTGCGCGCACACCCGTGGGTCCACATCCGCTCGCGCCCCCACTCCCCGCGCACCCCCACGGTACAGGACTACGAGGAATCCCCCGGGCCCGCCACCGCCACTGGTCCCCACGACCCCATCACGCCCACCCACGCCCACTCCTCCGCCAAAGACCGCGGCCCCGCCCAGGGATAGTGGTGGCAGCGCTGGACCCACACGCAGCTCTGGGAGCTGCAAAAGTGGGCCCGGGGAGAGCCCTCCCTCGAGGGCCTGGTCCACCGGCCCCGCAAGGGGTCGGTGGAGAACTGCCGCCTCCGGCCGGCGGCGGGGTGGATGCCGCAGGCCGCATGGGAAGCCATGCTGGCCGATGCGCTCCACCCCCTGGGAGTCCACCCCCGCAACCTCCGCGCGCATCAGGACCACCCGTATGTCCTCAGGCGCCTGCGGGAGACCCTCCAGGAGACACAGCGAGACGGCATCCGCCTGTGGGACATCACCCAAAGCCCAGCCCCGCACACAGACACCCCCACACCACCCCACAAGCGTCGGCGCACCGACACCGGCGGCACCCACAGCACCCCAGGAGCCCTGCGTGCCACACAACACGACGCAGCTGACCCCCCGGCCAGCGGCGCCGCCACCTAACCCCGTTACCCAGCAAACCACCACCACCGGACGCCACGCCAGGCCCCGCACAGAAGTCACCAAACGAACCGGACGCCAAAGGACGCCAACGCACACGACAACGGGCACCACTACGCCCAAAGGCATCGAACCCAGGCCCGCTACCGTCGCAACCGCCTAACCGATCCAAAACCCAAACACAAATCAAACCCGAGCCACACCCCGAAACCGCTAATCCTTGACTCCTAACCAGGTCCGCTGAGGGAACAACGTAGCCACAGCCCACACCCACAGCCCACACAGCCGCCTAACCAGCCAGCTCCAGAAGCAAAGAGACACCTAACCAAACCCACCCTGGCCCATACCCGTGTACATCAGGACGCTCGAGCCGCACCCCTGGGGCGCGACCGCCGCCACAGCACCGACGACACACGCCAGAGGACACAACACTATTGCACCGCCGCACGAGCTGCCCGTGCCTGTGCCTGCAGTGTACGCGCGCCCCTGTTTTTTTTTTCCTTTTTTTCTTTTTTTTTTCTCCATAAAAAAAAAACAAAACGAAAATTAGGGGGGTAGGAAGACGGACACAACCACCAATGGCACACGCGCACCGCACACAGCGCGCACACCGGTGAACGGGCGCCACGAGGGCCAGGACACTGCGCACGCGCATGCACCGAGGGCAACAAAGGGACGAGATACCACGGCCTGGCACACCGGTGAACAGGAGCCAAAAGGCCCGGGACACCGGGCACGCAAAGCAACACACCGAGCGAGCGCACCGGTGAACAGGAGCCAAGTGGCCCAGGACACCGCACACGCAACACAACACACCGAGCGGGCACACCGAAGAGCGGGGGCCAAGGGGCCCAGGACGCCACACAGGCAACACAAAACACCGAGCGGACACACCAGTGAACAGGAGCCAAGTGGCCCAGGACACCGCAGATACAACACAACAAACCGCGCGGACACACTGGTGAACAGGAGCCAAGTGGACCAGGACACCGCACAAACAAAAGAAAAGACAGCGCAGGCACACCGGTGAACAGGAGCCAAGTGACCCAGGACACCGGGCACGCAAAGCAACACACCGAGCGAGCGCACCGGTGAACAGGAGCCAAGTGGCCCAGGACACCGCACACGCAACACAACACACCGAGCGGGCACACCGAAGAGCGGGGGCCAAGGGGCCCAGGACGCCACACAGGCAACACAACACACCGAGCGGACACACCGGTGAACAGGAGCCAAGTGGCCCAGGACACCGCAGATACAACACAACAAACCGCGCGGGCACACCGGTGAACAGGAGCCAAGTGGCCCAGGACACCGCACAAACAAAACAAAAGACAGAGCAGGCACACCGGTGAACAGGAGCCAAGTGACCCAGGACACCGCGCACGCAAAGCAACACACGGAGCAGGCGCACCGGCGAACAGGAGCCAAGTGGCACAGGACACCACACACGCAACACAACACACCCAGCGGGCACACCGGTGAACGGGACCCAAGGGGCCGGGACACCGCACGCGCAACGCACCACACCTAGCGGGCACACCGGTGAACAGGAGCCAAGTGGCCCAGGACACCGCACACCCAACACAACAAACCGCGCGAGCACAACGGTGAACAGGAGCCAAGAGGCCCGGGACACCGCGCACACATAGGGCGGACAAGGGACAGGAAACAACCAACACCCCATGGGTTGGACACACCGGGGCGACCCGGCCGACCCACCGGGCCAGGGGCAGGAGCGGTACTCCAAGGCCACTGGTCTGAGCCCGGCCAGGCTGCATCGGGGACCATGGCAAACGTCACCCGGAGCCATGGAAGCAACCGGTGACAGGCCAGCCGGTACACAGTCCAGGAGGGGGTCGCCTGCCAGGCAGAGTGGCCGCGCAACTCAAACCACAAGGGTGAGGCGGTCGTACCGTAGACAAGCGGGATCAATACCCCTTTTGGTGAGAGATACTCCACACGGCTGGGCAGCCCCCAGAGCTGCCGCCCAAAGGAGGGGGCATGTGGCCCTACTCATGGACTCATGTGGGGACACCCTCCCACCTGGGACACATGGACCGGGTGGCCGCGACAATGCCTTCCCAAGCACATGCGGGAGCGGCTCAAGAGGCACCTGACATAGGGCAGTGGGAGGGACAGGACGTCCCCTTGGTAAGACCTTCTTCCTCCTTTGTCAAAGGAGGCATGCCGAGCTCCCGAAGATACCTACCTACCTACCTCCCTGAGTTTCCTTCCGCTGCGTGAGTCTCTGATTACGTGTGCGACCTGGAGTATCTGTTTTCACGGATGAACGTGGGCTCCTACGGAGCCACTGAGCCCCACCTGTGGCTCATGCGTAAGATCCCCCAACGTACGTCGGATGACTGCCACGCTACCTCTGAGAGGAAAAGCCCGACCCACTCGTACGATGAACTGGTGGACCTGCTGATTGAGCTAGCTCTTGAGAGGGAGAATGACTCCCACATGGAGAAATTTCTCAAGAAGCAGTTGGGTCGAGGTGGTACCCCTACCCCCGAACGTGGCGAAGGGAAAGTGCCTAAAAATCGCACTAACACCAACCAGGGAGGTGGTAAAGGGAGGGGTAACCTACATGCCATGAATGAGGTTAAACCCGATCCAGGTACCCCCCCTCTGTTCTACTGCAAACCTGTCAATGACAAGGGGGGGCCGTGTCATGCCCCTGACTGCGATCACCGCAGTAGCTGTATGCTGCAGATGAAACGACAGCAGCATACCAAGGATGAGAAACCTGTGACCCATCAGGATCATTTCAGGTGTACCATCACCTGTGGCTATTGTGGCAAACGTCGTCACTACGAAGACGAATGTCACATAAAGAAACGCGAGAGTGATAAACTCAAGCGACAGGAGGCTGAACGCCAGAAGACCCAAACACCCACCAGAAATCCCCGAATGGGGATAAAGGTGGTAAAGGAGGTGGCAAGGGGGTTGGCAAAGGTGGACCCCCTATCCCCAGAGATGCTCATCAGCGCCCGCTGCTACTTCCCCTCCTGCCGCAGGAGACCCCAAGAAGCGCCCACAGGGGGATAACGCTTCCCCTGAGGGGAATAACTCCAAGAAGAGGCGACTGGCCTGGATGGTCAAGTCCCTCATGGCTGCAGGGGTGGATGTCAAGTTCCCTGATGAGGAGTAGGGGGGCGGCTCCGAAGAGGAGGACTTGGTTTCCTGGATTCTCGTGAAAATTGGGGATCAAGTTTTTCGAGCGGTGCTTGACACAGCTGCAACACTTTCCATAGTGGCCTGGTGCCTGCTAAGGACTTTCAAGAAAACTCAGACCGTGGCCCAGCACTGCAGAGTGCTGGACAACGACGCCTTTGACATCGTCATTGGTACCGACTTCCTACGAAGAAACCCCCAGGTAAAAATGCTGTCTCTCCAGCGCCCTTATTCTTTGCACTGCCACTTTGGCAGCGGGCTGTTCTCCGTACCTTTGGAGCTGTCAGGACGAAAAGAGTTTGGGCTGCGCTACGCATCCAAGACTAACTATCGTACTGAAAAGTACCAATTGGCCCGTCACGTTCTTGAAAATGGACTGGCGGCCCTTCAGGTAAACCTGGATGAGATCCAGGTCGAATTGTTTGCGAGCGGACAACAGCACATCATGCAGTTGTACTGCTCGAAACATTTAAACAATGCTTTCCGTTTCTTCTGGAAAGCAATGGGCCTAGCGTATGCTAACCCTCCCTTCTCCCGGCTCGCGAAGGTTCTAACCAAAATCGCTTATGCGGGAGGAAGGGTTGTCATGTGCACCCCTGACTGGGGCTGCTCTGGTGAATATGCTTACTGGCGCCGTATGCTAGATCGAATGACCGTGGGAACAGTGCAGCTCCCCGACGGTCCCATCTATGTTCCTGAGGACTCAGACACAGCTATGCAGGCCCCTGAGTGGGCCAGTTTCTTATCCATCATTGATGGATCTCTCAATCCTGTACCCCTGTGTGACCTAGACCAGGTGCTACTGAAAGAGGTCATGGCCGAAAATCATGGCCTGACCCTTTCTGATCTCAAAAACCGATCTCCTGAGCACCTATCTGCCACACTTACAGGGTAATCTCCCGATGGCTATCTGGAACCTGCAGCTGTTAAGGAGGATGCTGACGACCAACTGTCTGAGATCGCCAGCACTATACCTCCTGGTGATCCCAGTTGTGTTGACCTAAAAGACAGTGCCTTCCTAGCCCAGCTGTTGCTGGAGGACGTAGATCTAGAGTCGACCTCTGAACCCGCTTCCCATGTTGGGAAGCCAGTGCTACACATGCAGCCTATGCAGACAGGTGAACCTGTGGCCCGGAGTCCTGATGCTCTGGCGCGGCCTGCTTCGAATAACATGCCACTGTCTGAGCATGACACTCAGGAACTTCGGCAGCTGTTGTACCTGAAGGCCGAAGGTATTGAGCGCCAAGAGCTGCTGCAATACCTCAGACAGACCTGGAAATCCTCCATCTGGTCTGAGGAGGACGATGATTCCTATACGCTGCCTGATCCTGAGATACCGCTAGTGTATTCTCTGCACTATGGGCAGCAATGTCCCCCTGAGTGGGACGATGGTTCTGTGCCTGCGGAAACTGCTGATCGGCAGAAAAAGAAAGAACATGGAAAGAGCAACCTCCATGCTGAGGAGGATTTCCTGCAGAAACTCGAGAGTCTTAACCTTGACGCCCGACTGAAGAAACTGCTGATAACCTATGAGGAGGTGTTCGGCGCCTTGCCGCCCCCGCTCTCTTGTAAAAAGCTGGTCCAGATGGACCTGAAACTGAAACCTGAATTTGAAAAGACGCGATCGAGGCTTCGTCCCTATCCCGCTCCACAGGAAAAGGTTGAAGAAATCGAGCGCCAGATCCAGGAATGTATTGAAGCTGGCCTTGTTGAAGAATATAAGAAGGGGGACTACCCCCATCACTGCAGTCCCTGTTTCCTGGTTGCTAAACCAGGGTCGACTGCCCTACCACTGGTTGTTGACTATGGTGAGGTCACAAGAAAACCCAGAACCACTCAGGGAGTATTCCTAACATGGAAAATACCCTGGAGCGTATTGCCAAATGCAGGTACAAGACCAAAATGGAGAAACGCTCTGGTTTCTGGCAGGTGGACCTAACCGCCGCAGGTCAGGAGCTGCTCGCTTTTGTAACCCCTAAGGGCCGTGTCTTTAAGTGGAAGGTTATGCCTTTCAGGCTGGCTAATGCTCCAGCGCTCTTCCAGGAGCTAATGAACAAAATTTTGTACATACTGAGGCGCAGGCCTCTAGTACAGGAGTTGATTTCTCGGGGTGCAGAAATGGAGGCCCACATCGACGACGTGAGTTTGGGTACTAATACCCAAGAGGACCATGTCCTTCTCCTCCGTGAATTTTTCATTGTTTGTCAAGAAAATCATCTCGCAATCAAACTCGAAAAATGTGAGTTTATGAAGGAGGAGATGGAATATTTGGGTTTCCACGTGGGGTATGGCTGGTGGAAACCAGCCGCGTCTAAGATGCAGCCCCTACAGGACATGCAGATTCGCGATGACCCTAAGAAGGGTCTACACGATGTGAGGAGCTTTGTGGACGCCTGTAATTTCTATCGGCGTCACATCCACAATTTTACCTACTCCTCTGCCCCCCTCACTGACCTAATCAAGAAAACTACTCCCTCGAGGTGGACCGCCAGGGAGGAGGAATGTTTCCAGGCGTTGAAGAAGAAAATTGCCTCCTCCAACTGCCTGGGAGTGCCCCGCCCTAAGGGCGAGATAGTCCTGATCACCGATGCCAGTGATGTAGGGGGGGGTGGCACGATCTACCAATGGCAAGACCTTAACGCCGCTGAACTAACCCACTGCCATTATCGTACTAGTGGACTGAACCGTGATGGTTTGTTGAAACATGACTATCCTACCAGTGAGTGGCGGCTGGTGCCACTAGGACACTGGAATTGGAAATGGAACCAAGCGCGTTCCAATTACAGCACCTATGACCAGGAACTCCTGTCCGGTATGTTTTTTGCTCTTGTCACAATCCCGACTCCTGGGATCTAATCCTATTGTCTGGCTATGTGACCAGGAACCCGTGAAGTCTTTTCAGATGGGCCCGGCGCCAGAGAAAGCAAAACTAAAGCGGTGGTGGACAGCTCGCACCCACCACCCACCCACAGTGCCGGTTAGACTCTAACCCTTGCCCTGCAGGTCGTGCCCCTGCCCTGCACTCTTTCCCTGGCACGTAAGAACGTGTCGTAGTTGTGCCTCAGGGGCGCAAAGGCGCCTGTGTTGGTGCAAAGGCGTCTCAACAATTCGGCATGTGCTCCTGCTGTCAGGTGTCTCAACAGATCATTGCTGTACCGTGTGTGGCGCCTACCTTTTTCGCTCGACACCATTCATGCGCATGCTGTCCACTTGTCTTACCTGAGCCAGTTCAGGTTGACACTTCATCATATCCCCGGTATAAAAAATGAACTGTCTGACTATATATCGCGCAATAACTTTGATGCGCTTATGGTGCCGTGGGCATCACCCGAAGGCACCTTTATGTGGGGGGAAATCCTCCCCGGCACCGTGGCGCTCACGTACCTGTGGCTCCGGGACGCGGAGACGCACACGCAGCCCCCCAGCACACACCTCCTCCTCACCCTAGAGGGAGAGGCCGCCGTCGAAAATGTCCACACAGCGGAGGGAGAGGACTACGTGACGGCGAACGCAGACACCGCAGTATGGCTGCACGCTCACGAGCACACCACACCCCCCACCGTAGTACCGGGGTCACACCCCTGGCACGTGGTCATCGTGCGACTGCCCACAGGGGCAGACACAGGAAGCGCCCAACAGGGATGGGCAGACAGGTGGGCACACGTGTGCGCCTCCCTGCACGAAGGGCTGCACAGACCCTCCCTCACCAGTCACACCCTCGAGCCGGCCCCCACCACGGCCGAATCCCACACCGGGGCGGCCCCCCCCACCGGAGTCTGGGCCTACACGCGCAGCCTCCACCGCGAGGCAGCGGAAGCCCTCAAGAACGCCATCTCCAACCACCAGGGCCTCGTGCACACCCCCCACGATAACACGCAAAAGGGCTACACCCTAAGGTGGCACCACCCCGCACCAGAAGGGGTCTGCAGCCACCGGCAGACCAGCCTGGCATCGGCCCAGACCTCACAGCGATCGCCCACGCCGTCGCCGCCATGGCCCAGCAAGTTGGGGCGCCACCCCAATGGGCACCGTCCATCATCAAAGAAACGGCGGCACGCCACAACCCAGAGAAAGATGTCCTTGCTTTATGCCCTAGATATTTTGATGATGTCCTGCAGGTTTTGTAGTTGAAAACCCAAACCAAAGCAGCAAGTAGATCAATAAGAGGATGTGGATCGAATCAATGATTGATTTTGGAATCCAGTGTAACACAGAAGGGCTGCAGATAGACAAAGCAGGTTTATACACAAAGATTCAATCACAAATGGATAATACAAAAGATTTTATATGAAAATTGGTCTGACTCTTGCCTCAGAGATAGCAATAGGCACTTCATGTGCACTCTTTTGGGTGTAATGGTGCTGGTTAGGAATGTGGGGCATAGATGTCAGGACCACACAGAAAATGACTTGGCCAAGCAACTGAATTCAGAAACAGTTACAATGTAGGACCACAATAAGTGGTAGAAACAATTGAGTATAGGGGTCTTGGGGTGGGAGACCACTAGGCTGAACCTCCAAGGCCAACAAGCATGAAATGCCTGATTTATCTTGGTATGTCCTCCATGAAGGAAGGTACCTCCGCTCAGTTGAGTGGTAGGGGTGAACTTCATGGGGGGGCTAGGGTCACAACCCTAGTTACTTTGAGAAAGTGTACTTTAGGCAACAAAAGAGAGATAAAAACACTTAAGTTTGTCTTAGCATCAACAAAAGGGTTTTAAGGGGGGCTTGGCCTGGATCAAGCCCTCCAAGAAAGACAGGGCAGTGACTTTTTCTTACTCCCCGCTGGAGTACTAGTTGATCAAGCTAGTAGGACCAAGGAAAAAGGCTCAAATATTCCCAAAATTACCTCAGAAAATGCATTAAACTTACCAAAAACATCCTCATCACTTCATAGAAGCCTATCACACTGTAGGTATCCTTGAGAAACAGTGTAAAGTACCGTGAATGATGTCCCTTCGAAGGGGCATTCCTGAAAAGTCGCCGGCGTGCGACGAAAACTTTTCGAAAAAGTTTTGGGGTAGTGGGAATTGAACCCAGGACTCCCTCCCTAGAGCACATGTGCTTGCCCACTAGGGTACAGTCGAACGCTCTAATGCGGACGGCTGTTGCTGTATAAACAGCGTTTTAGTATACGTCCTGACCAAGGGCCAGGGCAGAGCAATACTCCCAATGGAGGACACAAACCCCCAGGAGCTGGAAAAAATAGAAAATGTAACCAGCAGGGAGTGATTCCTGCGGTTTAGCGGAAGGGGTTGCGATTTAGCAAGTGAAATCGTTAAAAATCGACGAAACCACGCGGGAAATCGTCATTTTTACACATAACTCAAAGTCGCAGACAAGCGCAAAGGAAGCGGACTCCAAGAAAAGGGTTGCGCAAGCGTAAACGGCTTTTGGAAAAGAAGGTATGAGCCGTAGTTTTTAAAGTTTTAAAGGAAATTTTTGCACAGTTGCATCAAAATTTTTATAAACTTCAGAGTCAAGTATTCAAATTCAGCCCACACCACAGAGCAGGTCAACAACCCATCTCTCAGGTATGTCAGTGTCACCTCACACTCACGCATTGCGTTCGTGTTGGTTGTTTCGTTAAAACGTTAGGGTTGTCAACGCTGTGCTCGTTGGGGGGTCGGGTGTTCTTCTCTCGTGCTCTGCACAGGCAAAAACAGGAATGAAAGGTATGCGATGCGAATGGAGCGCGCAGCGCGCACGTAGGGTTAGAATATGCGCTGTGCTCGCGATGCATGTGCCTAATCGAGGCATTCACACGCTGTGACGCTTTCCCTGACCCCAAATTCACCCTTCTTTTCTTCTTCACAGGTAACTAAAGAAAGCGTTTGTTCGTGTGTGGCCGTGGCGTTAAAGTAGGGTTGCTTAAAACGCTTAGGCTTGTTTTGTGTTCGTTTGAATTCGGCATTCACACGATGCATGGTGAGTAAGGTAGGTTAGCCCAGGAGGAGCTCAGCTCCTGGTTGAGTCAGTGGTTCAGCCTCCCTTCCCTGCGTGCACATGATGCATGGAAGGGTAGGCCACGCGAATTGCGCACGGTAAACCTTGTTAGGTTACCCAGAGGCTCCTCGGTACGTTCTTTAAGAGAACCCGAGGAGTTTCTTAAAGCTTGCTTGCTTGACAGGGGTAGCTGAATCTTCAGCGTGTTTGCGGACAGTGTATTATAGGTCACACTGAGAACCGTATAATACGGGGAGTGTGGCTTGGTTCCTCCGCCGCAAACGCCCCTTCATTTGCCTCTGTTGTACAGGTGGGAGAGGTTAAGGGTGATTGGTGCACGCAGCAGCTGCCTTCGGCGGCTATCCATTTTTCTGCCCCAGCAAACAGGGGCGCTGATCACAAATCAAATCACTGTGCCTCAGCCAGTACTGGCGAGGGCAGTCCGACTTCAACGACATCTGCGCTGTGCACGCAACGAGAGCACCCCTCCCCTCCAAGCCCTAGCAGGGGAAACGCGTTGTGGCGTCCCCTGTTAGGCCACAGCTGCTTAGGAGCGCTGTGTTCTCTTGTTTTCTTCACAGGAGGGCCATTAGGGCCTGAGTGAACTTCGACAGCAGCACCCAGTAGCGTGTGTAGGGGTTAGGGTCAGCAGGCCTGGCAGGAGGTGAGTGCAAGTGATGAGTGCTCACCCTGCCTTCGAAGGCCAGTGCTGGCGTTAGTGAGTGTAGTGTAGTGGTGTCTCCTGTCCCGCGTGCTTTTCCTCGTGGGCAGGGGAGTGCGTTAGCTTTTGGCCTGTAGCAAAAATGGGCGTTTTGTATGCCCTTAGCACACTTGGCCACCCCTCCCCTCTAGTAGGTAGGGCTTTTGCCGTCTTACCCAAGGATAGGCGCCAGCACAGAAATTGGGCGCCACAGGAGTGGTAATAGTACCTGATTAGGACCTTCGGTCCGACGTCAGCGAAGCCCGGTCTCCGGGAGCCACGCTGGGGAGAGAAGTGAGACACGTACAGACATACGTAGCACACTTAGGGGTATGGTAAACCCTGTAAGGAAGGGTAGAACCCCATGGGTCTGGACCAGTCAGGGGTCCTAACTGTGGGCTCGCTTGTCCCCAAGGAGGGAAGACACACCTTGCCTCATATCACCTTGCTTGTCATTCCCCCCTGGTGTAGTAAGCCACCGTTCTTCGTTGGCTCTCCAAGGTCATTACATTAGGGCAGTACCCATGCAACACATGGTCAACAAGGCACACACTCGCTGGGTGGCTGCAACCATGATAAGCGGCCACCTGGTCCACGCTGGAAACCATAGGCATGGGTCTGCAGGGCACAGACAGGGTCAGTGCAGTGCTCGGTAAGCAGTAGTCTGTGAGAAACCAATGGCCTTCGGCCAGGGAGTGGTTGTCACGGGGGGCTAACGGTCCTGTCCTGCGATGCAATGCGGGGCAACTGTGACAACTGCTCTTACACCCATACACAGGCACGTCTGCAGAAGAGTGCTCACTGCACCTGTCAGAAGACTGACACAGGGCAATTTGATTCGCTTCTAACGCTGGGACATAGTCTCAGCACGGGTTAGGAGCTGCCCCTCGTTGTTCTCAACGAGGTAAGTGCGGAAGATGGGGTTGATACTCCCATCTGGTTGTATGAAGGCTGACATAGGTTCCCAGGTCGCCTCAGACAACCCATAGCCATCCCACAGGGTAAGGAATTTCCAGCCCTGTTTATACTCATGGCGAGCAATACCTGCAACCACGTAGTAACCATCGACTGCCATCTCATCGGCAGTCATCTCTTCGAGTTCGTCTGCCTCCTCTGGACTGGCAGCGTTCTCTAGGTCTATACTTTCAATCTCACTGTCGCTGAGGCGCCACTCATCCCAAGACAAGTCGTCAGGGGAGTGATAGTGCCTCAACTGCTTAGGTGCACACAGCAGTTCACCACCTAGACGTGGACTGCACCTGACATGGATCCTGGATCCACCTATCCTGATGATACGATAGGGTCCAAAGTAAGGGTCCTGTAGGCAGTTACGTGGCCAGGAGGGTAGGCGTGAATGGTGTACCAAAACAAGGTCACCAACCTTGAAGCTGGCAGGTCGCCGTAGGCAGTTCCGTCGGCTCTGTTCACGGCCACGAATGTGCCTCAGGTTAGTACCAGCCTGGTTAGCCAGCGACTGCTTGTGTTCCAGCCAATCTCCCACAGGGCTCTTGAAGTCCTCAGGAAAGGGGGTTTTGAAGAACCAAGCAGGTCGTCCTCCATGGAACAGTTCGTGGGGGGTGAAACCCGTAGAAGAGCTCCGCTGTGAGTTCATGGACAGAACTGCCCAGGGCACTAGGCGTACCCAGTCCTTGGTGCGCTCCTGTTTCATCAGGATTCTTAAGTTTTGCTCCACCACACGGTTCTGTCTCTCACAGAGAGGGTTAGACGTGTGGGTATAGGGCACACCTGTGGTTACCTCCACGTTGAGGGCATTTAGCACTCGTTTGTACCACCCAGTGTCACTGCGGATGCGTACATCCTCATCAGAGTGCACCTGCTTAGGTGCTCCATAGGGTTCGAACCATTGTTCGACCAACATTTTCACAGTCTGCTCACCTGTGATTTTCTTATTGCAAGGGTACACACGGGTGAAGCGAGATAGACCACAGGTGACCACGAGGCAACTATCATAGCCGCCAAAGCGTGGTAGCCCGTGGATGTAATCCACGTAGAGAAGAGAGTTAGCACAATAGGGTATGGGTAAGCTGGAGATCAGGCCCCTATCCCTACTGTCGCTCTGCTTGCTGGCATGGCAGCCACGAGCATCCACAATGGTCTGCATACGCGACCTCAGTTCAGTCAGGGTTATACTAGAGTAGAAACACTCACGGAAGAAGTCCACTGAGCGATTAGCGCCAGTGTGACCAGAACTGAGATGGGACCACTATAGGCACCCATCCAGTCGTGCCTCAGGCACAACAATTCGGTCCTCGTAGAAGAGGTACTGATTGTTTTTATACCACTGGTGCCCGTCAATGACACGGGGTTCGAGACCAGTGCTGAGGGTTTGGAGAATTTCTTCATACTCTGACTGATAGTCGGTTAGACTCCAACCCTCCAGGATTCCAGCAGTGCGCATGGACGGGTCAAGCTGGACATCGATACGCTGGAAAGCCTCTTTGGCGAGCGCCTCAGAGCTCTCACCAATAAGCGCATCGAAGTTGTTGCGCGATGTATAGTCAGACAGTTCATTCTTAATCCCGGGGATGTGATGCACTGTCAGCCTGAACTGGCTCAGGTAAGTCCACCAACGTTTTAGCTTTGCTTTTTCTGGTGGTGGGCCCTTCTGAAAAGACTTCACAGGCTCCTGGTCACACAGCCAGACAATAGGGTTAGATCCCAGAAGTCGGGATTGTGACCATAGCACCAACATACCGGCCAGGAGTTCCTGGTCATAGGTGCTGTAGTTGGAACGCGCTTGGTTCCATTTCCAATTCCAGTGTCCCAGTGGCACCAGTCGCCACTCACTGGTAGGATAGTCATGTTTAAACGAACCATCACGGTTCAGTCCAGTAGTACAATAATGGCAGTGGGTTAGTTCAGCGGGGTTAAGCTCCTGCCATTGGTAGATCGTACCACCCCCCCCTACATCACTGGCATCAGTGATCAGGACTATCTCGCCCTCAGGGCGGGGCACTCCCAGGCAGTTGGAGGAGGCAATCTTCTTCTTCAACTCCTGGAAACACTCTTCCTCTCTGGAGGTCCACCTCCAGGGAGTAGTTTTCTTGATCAGGTCAGTGAGGGGTGCAGAGGAGTACGTAAAATTGTGGATGTGACGCCGATAGAAATTACAGGCGCCCACAAAACTCCTCACATCGTGTAGACCCTTCTTAGGGTCATCGCGAATCTGCATGTCCTGTAGGGGCTGCATCTTAGACGCGGCTGGTTTCCACCAGCCGTACCCCACGTCGAAACCCAAATACTCCATCTCCTCTTTCATAAACTCGCATTTTTCGAGTTTGATTCGGAGATGGTTTTCTTGAC
Organism: Eutreptiella sp. 'Long Island Sound 2002'; assembly: GCA_964036045.1. NCBI lineage: Eukaryota > Euglenozoa > Euglenophyceae > Eutreptiales > Eutreptiaceae > Eutreptiella > Eutreptiella sp. 'Long Island Sound 2002'. The sequence continues at coordinate 3,927,317 of OZ038385.1, forward strand.
AGACAATGAAAAATTCCCGGAGGAGAAGGACGTGGTCCTCTTTGGTATTAGTACCCAAACTCACGTCGTCGATGTGAGCCTCCATTTCTGCACCCCGAGAAATCAACTCTTGTACTAGAGGCCTGCGCCTCAGTATGTACAAAATTTTGTTCATAAGCTCCTGGAAGAGCGCTGGGGCATTAGCCACCCCGAAAGGCATAACCTTCCACTTGAAGACACGACCCTTAGGGGTTATAAAGGCAAGCAGCTCTTGAGCTGCGGCGGTTAGGTCAACCTGCCAGAAACCAGAGCGTTTGTCCATTTTGGTCTTATACCTGCATTTGGCAATACGCTCCAGGGTGTTTTCCATGTTAGGAATACTCCCTGAGTGGTTCTGGGTTTTCTTGTTGACCTCACCATAGTCAACAACCAGTGGTAGGGCAGTCGACCCTGGTTTAGCAACAAGGAAACAGGGACTGCAGTGATGGGGATAGTCCCCGTGTTTATACTCTTCAACGAGGCCAGCATCAATGCATTCTTGGATCTGGCGCTCGATTTCTTCAACCTGTTCCTGTGGAGCGGGATAGGGACGACGCCTCACTCGCGTCTTTTCGAATTCTGGTTTCAATTTCAGGTCCATCTGGACCAGTTTCTTACAAGAAAGGGGAGGCGGCAAGGCGCCGAACACCTCCTCATAGGTTACCAGCAGTTTCTTCAGCCGGGGGTCAAGGTTAAGACTCTCGAGTTTCTGAAGGAAATCCTCCTCAGCATGGAGGTTGCTTTTTCCATGTTCTTTCTTTTCATGCCGATCAGCAGTTTCGGCTGGCACAGTACCATCGTCCCACTCAGGGGGACATTGCTGCCCATAGTGTAGAGAATACACTAGAGGTATCTCAGGATCAGGCAGCGTATAGGACTCATCGTCCTCCTCAGATCAGATGGAGTATTTCCAGGTCTGTCTGAGGTATTGCAGCCGCTCCTGGCGTTCAATACCTTCGGCCTTCAGGTACAACAGCCGCCAAAGTTCTTGAGTGTCATGCTCAGACAATGGCATGTTATTAGCAGCAGGCCGCGCCAGAGCATCAGCACTCGAGGCCACGGGTTCACCTGTGTGCATAGGCTGCATGTGTAGCACTGGCTTCCCAACAGGGGAAGCGGGTTCAGAGGTTGACTCTAGATCTACCTCCTCTAGCAACAGCTGGGCTAGGAAAGCACTATGTTTTAGGTCAACACAGCTGGGATCAACAGAGGGAATAGTGCTGGCGATCTCAGACAGTTGGTCGTCAGCATCCTCTTTTACAGCTGCAGGTTCCAGATAGTCATCAGGAGACTCACACCCTGTAAGTGTGGCAGATAGGTGCTCAGGAGATCGATTTTTGAGATCATAAAGGGTCAGCCCATGATTTTCGGCCATGACCTCTTTTAGTAGCACCTGGTCTAGGTCACACAGGGGTACAGGATTGAGAGGTCCATCGACGATGGACAGAAAACTGGCCCACTCAGGGGCCTGCATAGCTGTGTCTGAGTCCTCAGGCACATAGATGGGGCCGTCGGGGAGTTGCACTGTTCCCACGGTCATTCGATCTAGCATACGGCGCCAGTAAGCTTGTTCACCAGAGCAACCCCAGTCAGGGGTGCACATAACAACCCTTCCTCCCTCATAAGCGATTTTGGTTAGAACCTTCGCGAGCAGGGAGAAGGGAGGGTTAGCATACGCTAGGCCCATTGCTTTCCAGAAGAAACGGAAAGCATTGTTTAAATGTTTCGAGCAGTACAACTGCATGATGTGCTGTTGTTGGCTCGCAAACAATTCCACCTGGATCTCATCCAGGTTTACCTGAAGGGCCGCCAGTCCATTTTCAAGAATGTGACGGGCCAGTTGGTAGTTTTCAGTACGATAGTTCGTCTTGGCTGCGTAGCACAGCCCAGACTCTTTTCGTCCTGACAGCTCCAAAGGAACGGAGAATAGCCCACTGCCAAAGTCGCAGTGCAAAGAGTAAGGACGCTGTAGGGACAGCATTTTTACCTGGGGGTTTCTTCTTAGAAAGTCGGTGCCAATGACGATGTCAAAGGCGTCAGTGTCCAACACTCTGCAGTGTTGGGTCACGGTTTCGTCGCCCAGACATATGGTCACATCGACCCCCCCCAAGGAATGGATGGTACACCCATCCCCTACTCTTATGCCCACGGTCTTAGTTTTCCTGAAAGTTTTAAGCAGGCGCCGGGCCACTATGGAAAGTGTTGCACCGGTATCAAGCACTGCTCGAAAAACCTGATCCCCGATTTTCACGAGGATCCAGAAAACCAAGTCCTCCTCTTCGGAGCCGCCCCCCTATTCCTCATCAGGGAATTTCACATCCACCCCTGCAGCCATGAGGGACTTGGCCATCCAGGCCAAGCGCCTCTTCTTAGAATTATTCCCCTCAGGGGTAGCGTTATCCCCTTGGGGGCGTTTCTTGGGGTCAACTGCGGGAGCGGGTGTAGCAGCAGGAGTGGGTGTAGCAACGGGCGCTGATGAGCGCCTCTGGGGTTTAGGGGGTCCAGTTTTGCCACCCCCTTTGCCACCTCCTTGACCACCTTTATCCCCGTTCGGGGGATTTTTTGCGGGCGTCTGGGTCTTCTGGCGCTCCGCCTCCTGACGCTTGAGTTTGTCACTCTCGCGTTTCTTGATGTGGCATTCGTCCTCGTAGTGACGACGTTTGCCACAGTAACCACAGGTGATGGTACACCTGAAATGGTCCTGATGGGTCACCTGTTTCCCATCTTTGGTGTGCTGCTGACGTTTCATCTGCAGCATACAGCCACTGCGGAGATCGCAGTCAGAGGCATGACAAGGTCCCCCCTTGTCATTGACAGGTCGGCAGTAAAACAGGGGGGGTGTGCCTGCATCAGGTTGAACCTCGTTCATGGCACGTAGGTTGCCCCTCCCTTTACCACCTCCCTGGTTGGTGTTAGTGGGATTTTTATGCCCCTTCCCTTCGCCACGTTCGGGGGTAGGGGTACCACCTCGTCCCAAATGCTTCTTGAGGAATTTCTCCATGTGGGAGTCATTCTCTCTCTCAAGAGCTAGCTCAATCAAGAGATCCACCAGTTCATCGTAACAGTGGGTCTTGCTCTTCCTCTCAGAGGTGGAGTGGCAATCATCCCACGTACGCTGGGGGATGTTACTCATGAGCCACAGGTGGGGCTCAGTGGCTCCGTAGGAGCCCACATTCATCCTCGAAAACAAGTACTCCAAGTCGCACACATACTCAGAAATTCGCGCAGCGGATGGAAACTCAGGGAGCATAGGTAGCTCCTCGATCTGTGTGCGTACGCTGAGGTCAGTCTCATAGACTGGGAATGTTTTCTCCAACCTCAGGAGTACCTCTGCCCAGGTAGAACAGGTTTTCACAATCTGTTTAACCTGTTTTTGCAAAAACTTCTTTTTGCATGAGCGTTTTAGCAGTGAACATTTGGTGGCCACATCCACATGGGATTGGCCAGTCAACAAAAGGAACTCTGCAAATTCTTCTGCCCATTCGGGCAGATTTTTGGGGTCGAACTCCGGCAGTTCCAGCTGGATGTTCGCCTGGGCGATTGGTCTGCCCGTCTTCCCACCCCCCGGAGTTAGGCCTGTAGGCGACACGCCGGCAAGAGGTGCCAGGGCTGACAGGCCTCTTCTCTCGATCTCTGTGACAGGCACGTCCTGTAGATCAGCCATAGGCACTGTCCTGGCACGGGGGTGAAAGGGGCTGGGGCAGGTAACCTTAGGCAACAGCCTTGAGACCCTTGATCTCTTGAGATCTTCGGCCAGGGTACTCAGTCCTGGAGAGAGAGAGGGCAACTCTGGCTTGGGTAAGGGTTCTGCAATACCCAGTTTAGCCTTAATGGCCTCCGATAGGGCCGTCACATCTGGATCTTCTGATCCAGACAGGAGTTTGGCCAACAGCTCGGCCGTGTGATCCAGGGCACCGTAGGTTGGCCTTGGATGATGCTGTTCTTCGACTCGTGTTGGGCCCACTTCGGGAGCCCTTGGGGTTGGACAACATGGTCTTGGATACTCAGGTCTTAGTCGTCTCGGCAGGGATGCAGTGGACGGAGGACCAGAGTGTGCGTAGGACCCTAGGTCTGTACGTGGTATGGATCCATGTACAGCCAATGGCTCCTCTCCATCTTCCCCACGGATGGATTTGTAGTACTCGTCATGTAGGATGTACTCATCCATCTTCTTCTTCAGCTCCTCATACTCCTCAGGTCCTTCAATGGCAGTTGAGGATGAAGCTGGACAATTTGATCTTGATATTGAGGCAGCTACACGTCTGTGGAGGTGACTGTAGCTGTCTCCACCGTGTGCTGCTAAGGCCTCGGTGGTAAGGCCTTTATTCTCTTCCGCCCTTCTGCGTTCTGGATCTCCTTGGGACCCAGATGCGCCACTGAGATGATGTGGAGCTCGGTAAGGTGGTTCACTCATTGGGTGGGCCATGCTGCCCATTTGTACTTGGACAGTTCGGATAGGCCAGGTCCTGACGCTTGGCGTGGACATGATGAACTTGTTGTTGAGCTTTTGTTCTGCACTTCTTCTCAGGGTCGGTTCAAAAGGTCACAAGGGACTGTCTCTGCTACCGGAAAGATGTCCTTGCTTTATGCCCTAGATAGTTTGATGATGTCCTGCAGGTTTTGTAGTTGAAAACCCAAACCAAAGCAGCAAGTAGAGCAATAAGAGGATGTGGATCGAATCAATGATTGGTTTTGGAATCCAGTGTAACACAGAAGGGCTGCAGATGGACAAAGTAGGTTTATACACAAAGATTCAATCACAAATGGATAATACAAAAGATTTTATATGAAAATTGGTCTGACTCTTGCCTCAGAGATAGCAATAGGCACTTCATGTGCACTCTTTTGGGTGTAATGGTGCTGGTTAGGAATGTGGGGCATAGATGTCAGGACCACACAGAAAATGACTTGGCCAAGCAACTGAATTCAGAAACAGTTACAAAGTAGGACCACAATAAGTGGTAGAAACAATTGAGTATAGGGGTCTTGGGGTGGGAGACCACTAGGCTTAACCTCCAAGGCCAACAAGCATGAAATGCCTGATTTATTTTGGTATGTCCTCCATGAAGGAAGGTACCTCCGCTCAGTTGAGTGGTAGGGGTGAACTTCATGGGGGGGCTAGGGTCACAACCCTAGTTACTTTGAGAAAGTGTACTTTAGGCAACAAAAGAGAGATAAAAACACTTAAGTTTGTCTTAGCATCAACAAAAGGGTTTTAAGGGGGGCTTGGCCTGGATCAAGCCCTCCAAGAAAGACATGGCAGTGACTTCTTCTTACTCCCAGCTTTGGCACACTTCCGGGGATGCCCCATTCACCCCACCCTACCGGACCTCGACGTCCCTGCCCACGATGCGTGGGCCGTCCACATCCTCGTGCCCCCAGAACACCGCGCCCAAAACGGGGGACGCGACGGCACGCGTCACCAAACAACTCCCCAACACCGCACTCCACTACGACATACCAACGTCAAACGTCATCGTCACCGACAACACGGGTCGCGACCACTACTACCTCCAGGCCACGCATGAGCGCTCCCCCGTCACCATATACACCTTCACCACCTACCCTGGCCTCCAGCCACCGCAACACCACCCCAATCGGGCATGGAAGCATCCACTACACGTTGCCCCGACCCCGCGCAAAAGGCCTGCCCACCACGCGCCCCCTCCCGCCGACAGCACCGCCCTCCACACAGCCCGCAGACGGGCCGCGGCACACCACCAAAACCGCCTGCTCCCACGCATCAACGCTGGACCCGGCACCGTCACCGAGGCCACCCACAAAAGCACCTTGAACCTACTGGCCCGCAAGCTACGCCCCAAAATGGCACTGGAGGACACACTCTGGATATACTATGGCGAAAGCCGCACGGCACGGGTGGCGGACCTCCGCACCATCATCCCCTGCCACATCCAGCGCGCGGTAGGGCCCTTCACCGTGTACGCCGTACCGCACCCCATAACAGCCCAATGCACCCACTGCAACCCCCGGTGCGCGCTACCATGCGCAGGCGCTCTGCAGCAACTCCTGCCCACCCCTACCTACAGGGGGCGCATATACCTCGGCACTATACCCGGGGACCCACACCCCTACCCCCTGCCCGCAGCGGACCGCCACCACGCCATACCGCTACACCTTGTCGAGCACCTGGCGGTGGGACCATCCCCCTTCCAGAAGCATCCCCCCCACACCCCATCCGACGGACGCCCCCCAGATGAGCCGACGCGCACCACACCTGGACCCAAACGCTCCATCGCACTCCTCACCCTAAAGGCGGAAGCCACCATCCCCCGAGGCCTGGAGGGGGAAAACCACCTCATGGTGGAAGGGCTGACGGAACACGTCCTGATCGCAGCCATGTATGCCACAGCGTCCGCCTCCCGCCTCTGGGAGGACCGCCCCTCCCCACCTCTAGCCCAGGCAGCGCAGGACGCCCCCGACACGGGCCCTACCGCCGAGGACACCCACCAAATCCTCAACATGGGAGCACCCCGGAAGACCCACCTCCAAGTCCGCCCCATCCAGCTCGTCAGCTGGGACGCCATGGACGCCCCCCCGACCACCACGGAGGTCCACATCCTCAAACACCGGGACACCTGGTGGACAGTGGAATGGGACGACGACGGCAAGGTCAGACGGGCAATGGCACACGCCCCCGACGATGACGTCCCGCCCACACCACGCGGAGGGGACCGCTTGCGACTCGCCGCACGCGTCCCCCTCCCGGAGGCAGCCTGGGAAGCGCTGCACTACGCCCTCTACTGGGCGCAGGGGGCGCCAGAAGGCCCCCTCCCCCCGGAACGCACCCCAGCGTGGACACGCCACGCCACCCGCTACACGGCCCACATGCGCCGCCACGGAGCAGGCACCGGGCACCGGCTCCTCACCTGGCCCACGGACCCGCCGGACGCCCTGCAGGAGGCCAAGGAAGTGCTTGGCCTCATGACCAAGCGAGTGTTCCAGCTGAAGGACCCCGTCCCCACGTCCAAGCCCGACGTCCCAGCCGCCCGCGAGCACCCCGTGTTTGCACCGGTCCACGCACCTGTACAGCAGCCCCAGGGCGCACCTCCCCAACAGGGACAACCCACTGCCCGGCATCGCCAAGGTGCGCAGAAGCGCAAGGCCCCCGCACAGGCCAAACCCGCGGCCAAGCCAAGAGCCAAGTCGAATAGCTGGACCAAAGAGGAAGCCGCTGCCCTGTATCCCGAATACGCCATCGGTACCCGGTGCAGCTGCCCTTCGAGTACGCCACGGCCGCGGGCCCCTCCAAGTGGATATGGGCCGCAGGGGAGGTCAAGCACCGGTACCTCGTCACCGGGGACCACCAGGGGTTCATCATCCACGTCAAGTGGGACCCGGCCACCCCCAACGACAAGAAGCTGGGGCGCACCATCGAACTCTGGCGAGACCGAACTGGTCCTGAGATGGTCCCCATGCAGCTGTGCACCCCCGACACGGAGCACCTCACCGGCACCGAGTACACGGGCGAAGTCCACAATGCATGGCCCCTACCCCAGCCACAGAAGCGGAACCGCATGGTACCCGCAGCTCAGGGCGTCATTGACCTCCTCAACGCCTGACGGGGCCAGGGCCGGACACGGCCCGCCCCCCCAACTACCGGTCTCCAGAAACCGGCACCTGCGGAAGCCCACGCCCGCATCAACATCCTCAACGAGTCTGCGGTCACCTACGACCCAACCAAGGCCGCCACACTGCAAGCCATGCCCGGGCCACACCCCCAAGGCGCAGACCTCCTGGGGTTCCTGGAGCAAGCCCTCCGCAGAGCGGACCAACCCGAACCAGCACCGATCCTGGACCCGGAGGGGAACAAATATCACGCCCACTGGCAACGGGGGGTGCCCCTCTACCACAAGACGTCGGTCATGGTGCATGCCCACCCCAACCTTGGAGTGGATGGTTGCCTCGGAGCGTACGAGTGCGTGGGGCCCGGATGGCAGCTAAACGTGCTACTCACGCACGTCCCATTCGGGGAAGAGACCAAGGACTTCCTGGACACCCTGAGCCTGGCGTACCGCCAACTCTCCCTCCTGGCACCCACCATCATCATAGGCGACCTAAACGCCGCCCCCACCGACGACGACCGCACCGGCCGACCCACAGCCACCGACATAGCTGTCTGCGACGCCATGCACCAACTGGGCCTCACCGACCTCACGGCAGGACTCACCGGCACACCCTCCCATTGAAGCGGTACCGGGAACCTATGGCCCATGGCCCGGAGGCCTGTGAGCCGTCACACCCGTTATGGCCCATGGCCCGGAGGCCTGCGAGCCGTCACACCCTTGCAGAAGCCGTTGACACCGGCTATCCCTGTTCTCTAACCCGCGAAATCTGGAATCCGATTTCTAACCAATAAATCGATGTAGAATTACCGTGATTTTATTGTCTTAGGCGATTTTCGGTCGGAAATCGGTGAAATACCCGATTTCTACCGCGATTTCCAATTGTCGTGAAATCGCCGCCTGATGTCCCCTGTTCGCGCGCCTTCGTCGCTTCTCCGTCGCGAGTTTTGTAATTGACTTTTCTCGAGTACCTGTGAGGTTCTAAGAGAACTTAAGGGCTGAATCTAGAGGGTATTTAATGTACTTTCATCTGGTGTGTTCACCAGAATTTTTCGCCGTTGCGTTTTCGAGAAAATCAGCGCGCAAGGCTTTCCGTCGATCGTGCGAACTCATGCTTCTCAAGGACCATGAGTTCGGACGGAACCCTACATCTCCCCCCTATGTCTTTCATCCATGCCCCTTTCACGCGGGCATATCACTTTGTATAGGGAAGCGGGCAATGGCGGTGTTTTAGGCAGCCTATGGGTCTCGCAAACCCAAGTCGTTTGCGTGCGCAAACGCTAACTTTGTGGCCTTGTGAGCACGAACGTTAATGACCGAACACAATGCTCACAAGACCAAAAGCCCGAGGCCATTTTCGTTTTTCGAGTCAACTCAACGATGGTTCCACGCAATTCAAGGCGTACCAAAACTCCATTTTCAAAAGAGGGCAAGTTTTGGTCGAAAATTAGGCCAAAATGGCCAAACCCCTGAGGCTGGTACTCGAGGCCTATGGGGAGTTGAGCCTCGAACCAAGGCAATATGTAAAGTAGAGACCACGAAGAACATCGTGGATGGCTTGGTTGTTTTTTACAACCTTGTCTTCTATTTTGTATAACTTCGCCTTGTGAGCACGCGTGCCACATTGCCTCTTTGCACACGCGCTCATATGCAAGCACTAATGACATGAGTGGGCGGAGACAATCTAACCATAGTGTGCATATTTGAAAGCACCTACTATGGGCCTACTCCAAAAGTGTTTACTCATATTTTTGCTCCTCAAGGTCCCAAAGATATGTTCATGCCAATATCGCCGATATATGCACTTTTTCCCATAAATAGTGTGCTTCAAGGATTGAGGTGTTAAAAATGCTTTCATTATGCTTTGAATCTCAACCCTTGTTGCAAAAGGGAAGCAAAGCTTCGGTTTGCATCCATGCAAAAGCCCGAGGCTCCCTTCTTTCGTGATACGGAGATACGATATTTGGAGGGACCACTTTTGGGTGAATTTTGGCCGTTTTGCCCAAAATGGCCACAAACTCCTTCTCCCCCTGATTTCACCCCCGAGGTTGCGTGCGCCACTTGACCAAGGGTAAGGGCAATTGGGAGAGGGTACATAAACCCGCATCGAATGGGGTGTTTCCCGATGTGGCCTCTCCTCTCGATGGGAGAGTTGTGAGTCACCCAATTTGGGGTATGTTGCCATTCTGCCCCATTTGTGTGTCATTTTCCCTCCAAGGGGGAAAATAGCTAGAGGCGACCATGAGGGATGGCAAGTGGCATATATTGGGACCTAAGTCCCATGTGTCTATAGCATTCTTGGTTGAAAGGATCCACGCCGTGGCCATGGAGATATGGAATCATGAGTGCGGGCCATTTGGGCCAAATTTCGCTGTTTTTGCCATTGTGTGCCATATTGGAATTACCATATCTCCATGGGGCACCGGATCTAGCCAAGGAGAAAGGGCGATTATTGTAGCATATGACCAAGGGTTGAACGCCACTGAGTTTCGTATTTGCTCCTCAGGCTCATCCGGAGTTATTCAACTTTTGGTGCGATCCACGATCCCCCCCTTTGCACCGCATGCTGCTTTCTGCCCCGTCCGTGTGGTCATCCCCTCGGTGAACAGTAAGCAGCCAGCGTGACAGCAAGCGATAACCCAGGGCATGGGACCAAAGGGGATATCAAGGGTTGTGAATCAAGGGTTGGCGCGTCAATATCGCCAAGCTTTCCTACCCTGGACGGTCGCGCGAGACGGCCGATTTTGCCATTTTGGCAATCATGACCCCACTTCACGAACCCGTGGTGCCCTGATGCCGGGACCTCAGAGGGAACCAGGTTGGGTGGGGGCTCCAGGGTGTTAGTACTCAAAGGGCTTAAGGTCAGTTACCTCGTCCCTACCTCTGGCGGGTCCAGACGAGGGGTCAATTTTGGAGATTTTGGAGCTAATATCAGTTTGGGCTGAAACAGCCCATTTTCAGCTACCAACTCCTAAGGGATAATGGCGGAGCCATATCTCTGGCTCAGAGAGGAGTTGGAACCTGCCGTTAAGGGAGCATGGGGAGCCACTGTTGGTTGACCTTGGAGCCCCTTGGTTCCCAGGGACTCGCCTGTGGCTGGGCGGGACACCCCCCCTATTGGCAGGGTTTCAGGGTCCGGACTGAGCAGGGCATGGGTTGTGTTTGAGCCCCCGCCCCCACCAGCCACTGAGAGGGTCGGACCTGGGATTGGGATATGAGTTGGGACTGAGTGTCTATTGTCCTGTGATGCTCTTACCCCAGTCCAGTCTTAACCCCATGTGTACATATCCTGATGTGCTGCTGTACATACTTTCGTTCCCTTGTTGCAGAGTGGCAAGGATCCTGAAACGCTTTGTCACATGACACGAGCGTAATTGATGCCCCTGTGAGCGCAGTGCTTTGCCTGCCTGCTTGCTTGTGCGTGTCACCGCAGCGTCCCGTGGCCGGCCCCCCACGGGAACGCGTCAAAAGCGTTTCACCGCCGCGGGGTTACCCATCCCTCGCATGCCAATCGGGGCCACCTACTCCGAGCAGCGCGGTCCGCAGCTCGCAGCTCGCAGCTCGCAGCGCAGCGCAGCAGCTCGCAGCGCAGCGCAGCGGCTCGCAGCGCCGCCCAGCGACAGCGCCGAGTTCGTCACGGAGCCCGCAGCGCCGTCCAGAGTATCGCCCTGACCACGCCGCGACCGTGAAGGAGGTGCACAGACCAGGACTCCTGCATCAGCGAGTCCCACCGGCCGACCAGCAAGGCCGCGTCAACCACCTCCACAACCACCGGCTGACCAGCACCAGCCGCACACCCAGTCCAGTGCTGCAGCACCCGCCTCAACAAACACCACCAGGACCAGTTCGTTGAGTGGAACTAGTGCACACCAAGGACCTCAAGACCAACTACGCCCCCGCTGCCATGGTAAACTGGCAAGAAGCGGGCAAGACGTGGCCGCGGCCCCACCCCCATGCAGCGCACCTACTGCGTGGGTTGGTTTGGGACCAGCACTACCACCACAGCCACCCCCAGTGCGAAGGCGGCATGCCCGGGAGCTTCGAGCTCCGCACGGACATGGCCCCCGACCGCCTGCAGGCCGTGGAGGACTGGCTGCGGGCGGAAGGGTTTGCCTTCCGCTTCCAGCAGAGGCGCTGGAGGACCTGGACCCGGCCGGACAGGCCCGGCGAGAGGGCTGCGCCCCGACGGGATTGAGGAGGACGAGAACTCCAACGAGTACCCGTCGGGCGCCTCGATCAATGTCTCCATGTGGGACATGATCGAAAAGAACTTCCTGGAACCGGGGAGCGAGCGCAGGCTGCAGGGCAGCAGCAGCGCGTCTCCGGGGAAGGACAAGCGGTCCGCCGGGGACAGGAAGCGGGACCGGAAGTGGCAGGAGTACCAGGAGTCCCTGGCCGCCGAAGCCGCCCGAGGCGCCAAGGGCGGAACCCCAGCCCCGGGTCCCCAACGGGCCAATGGCGGTCACCACCCCGGCCACGCCACCCTTGGCGACTTCATCCAAGTCGCCAAGCAGACCCAGGCCAAGCCCCGTCCGCTGCTCCTGAGGAACTCAGGCCCCAGCAGCGACGTGGAGTCGGCCCATCGCGGGAGGATGCCGGCGGACCAGGCCAGCTCCAGCAGCAGCGTCGCCCCGACCAAAGGGACATGGCGCGCGCCTGTGAGCGCGCCTGTGGGGTGCCGTGCAACCTTCGGGTTGCCCGGCAACGGGCCAAGCAGCACAGCGCTGCCGTGGAGGGCGCCGTCGGCATCGCCCAGGAGGAGGCTGCGGAGTGGGCGCATCGCATGGCCATCCACGCCCAGACCGTGGCGGCCATTGCAGCCGGACTCACGGCCGTAGCCGCCCATGGGGCAGCAACTGCCCAGGTCAACGGTGAGTTGGCGGCAGCCGACGAGGAAGCCCGCCTGACGCAGGAGGCCATTGCCTGCAAGGAGGCCGAGGTGAGGGCGCTGGAAGAGGCGCTTGCCCAAGAGAGGGCAAAGAAGGAGGCGGAGAAAAGGGCACGCGCCGAAGCGACGGCTAAGGCCCAGGCGGACGCCGCCAAGAAGGACGCCATCGAGGCCGCGCGACGGAAGGTCCCTGAGGAGAGGGCCAAGACGGAGGCGGAGCTGGCGGCGTTGGAAGCGGACAAGGCTCGGCTGCAGCAGGCCCGGGAAGCCGAAGCGGCTCGTGCCCGGGAGGAAGCCGAAGCGCGAGCTGCCGCAGCCACAGCCGCCGCAATGGAGGAGGCAGAGGCCAAACTCCGCCGCGAGACTCCCCCGGGAGGATCTTGAGTGGAGACCCTTCGAAAACCTTTCGAAGGGGACGCCTCCTCCAAGATGACGCTGGATGAGGCGGACACGGGCAGCAGTGGGAGCAGTGGCACCACCGCCCATCGACGGAGGAAGGGCAAGGGGAAGACCCCCGAGACGCCGCGGAGGCCAGCGGGTGGACACCCCCACGACAGTGACCCCTTCTTCACCGCCAGCGACGGGGATGAACGAGGCCGCCGACATCGCCAAGTGGTGGCCTGGACAGGCGGAGGAGGCGGAGACATCCCCATGGAACCGGAAGGTGAGGATGAGGATCTCCCTCCTCCCTACCGGAGCTCAGAGTCTTCCGAGACCGAGACGCCCAGGTGGGGCGACATGGACGAGGATGACGACATGGACTTCGGCGAAGAAGCGCCCATCCTCGGACCCACCGAGGCGACCCGGCGGAGACCCACCGGGACCCCCTGGCGGAGGACCATCAGGACCCCCTGGAGGACGCCCACCAAGTGGACCCCCTGGAGGCGGACCACCGGGCGGGGGAGGACCCCCTGAACCGGGCGGACCCGGCGGAGGCCCTCCTGGAGGACCCCCTGGGGACCCCAACGACCCACCAGGGAACGGCGACCCGGATACCACCTGGCGGTGGATTGTCTACCTCCTCAGGAGGGTCCAGTTCCTCGAGCGCGAGGTAGACATGGGCAAGGGCGAGATGACTCGCATCGCCAGGGTCGCCGCGCGCGCGCAGAGAGAGCTGGACATCGCCAGGGGCGAGACCAGGTTGCTGAACAAGGTCATCAGCGGCCTGCAGCAGAGGGTGGACGCGCTGGAAGCCCGTGGGAGCGTCGGCAGCGACCACCCACCCCTGGAGTCTGGCTCGTCGGACGACGGCTGGCAACCCGGACCAGGTCCAGGCAGACCCCATGCCCCCGGCGGAGCCCCCAGGAGTCGCCCCAGCGCCAGTGCCCCCTCTCTCACCGCCCTCTCTCACCACAGCGCGGGCCGACGCAACGAGCGCGTGCCGCCCGGCAGTGGCAGTGAGGATTGGCGTGATGAGTGGCTCAGCGCGGAGTACCGCAACCGCCGTGCTCCACCGCGGACACCGGTACGCCCCCGGCGCCCCACATCAGCCCTGGAACCAATCCCAATGGCTGGTAGACGTTATGGTGGACTCAGGGATGAGGTCCCCAGAGGAGACGTGGAGTGGGATGTCGGCGAAGGTGAAGACCTGGACCTTGACCTGGAGGAGTTCGACATCAGCCCGCCGCGTGGTGTACGACGGGAGGCCGCTGAACGCAGCCGCCGGCGCCGTGATGAGGAGGCGTACATGGAAGGAGTACGGCGTGAACATCTGGGTTCAGCGTACCTGGAGGAACCGCAGCGTAGCCACAGGGATTCCATGGAGGAGATGGACGTGGCAGCCTTGGGAGTCCGTGGGAGAGGCCGATGGGAACCTCGGTCGACCTCGCGGCCGGCGTTCATGGTCTCTAAGGCCGCGGATGCCGCCGTGTGGGAAGACTTGAAGGACATCAAGCCCCCCATGTACGACGGCAACCCCCTCCACCTCGACCGCTTCTTGGAGAAGCTGGACGATTGGGGGGTAACCGTTACTGAGGACATGCATCCCGCTGATGCGGAGAAGTATGTCTTCAGACGGTTCAGGTACCGCCTGCCGGAAGTGCTCGGAGAGCTATACTTCGTGGCGACCAAGGAGGGGAAAATCAAGACCCTCAAGGAAGCCAAGAAGTGGCTCAACGAGCAGGAGCGGGTGGACGCTCCGCAGGTGGCTGCCAAGCGGTGGAAGTCCATCAAGCTTCAGCATGATGGACGGGAGATTCGCCTACGGGACTGGCGAGACTTCCGAGGGCATTACACCCTCTTCCGCCGCAACGTGGAGGATTGGAACGAGGGTGACGAGCAGGCTCGCCTGCTCTCCATGCTGCCGGAAGCATGGATCAAGAGGGTCACCAAGGAGGAAGCCAAGCGGGCCAAGTCCAACCACACGGTCAAGATGATGCTCCCCAAAGAGTATCATACGAACGTGGTGGCTTGGACGAGGAAGAACGTGGCCCGGGATGTCAAACGGCACTCCCTGCGGAACGCTCTCCTCATCACCGTCTCGGGTGATGGCGAGAAGACCGCGATGTGGCGCCTTGACGAGTGTGAGTTGAGCGGCCAGACCATCCGTCTGCAGGCCATCCCGGCGCGGATGAGCTGCGACGAGATCCTGGAGTGGGTTGGAGAGGAGGTGCTCAAGGAGTACCGCAACCTCCACCACACCCGCGGGTTGAGGCCCGGCGACCGCGACGTCAACTACGTTGGCGAGGGACCTGGCGGGGAAGCTGCCATGGACCCAGCGGGACCCGGCGGCGATGAGACTCTCGTCGACGATGACGACGACGATGAGCCCGCCGAAGTGGCCGTTTGTGCCTTCGTGGCCAACAACCTGAGCGCGGGGAACAAACCGGGAAACTGGAAGCCCCTGCAGCAGGGTTGGAGGAAGAAGGAGAAGAGGGACCCTCGCCGCATTGGCGACCCTCCGCTGTCCTTTGGGGAGTTCATACGAGCTCACCCTCAGGGCTGTTTCGTGTGTTATGGGAGGAATAAAGGCTTCAACCATGACCACCGAACATGCCCCATCCACCAGGCCGACACGGAGGCTTACAAGAAGGCGCACGGGTCGAAGAAGCGTGCGCCCGCGGGTATCCGGGAAGCCAAGGTGGAGGTGGACAGGGACGAGCTCTCCAAGCTGGTGTCGCAGGGGACCGAGTTGGCCAAGGAGATCCAGGAGATCAAGAGGGACTGGGTCCCCAGGTCGGACAACAAGAACAAGGAGAACAACCAGAACGACCAGAACAAGGACAAGGACAAGAAGCCTACTCGTAAGGGAAGGAAGAAGGGCGTCAACGAGGTTGATGCGGAGGAGAACACCCCTTCTTCCACAACCGACGCCCCCTAGCGGAGCCCCTGCAGCCAAGGGCCCCAGCTAGGGCGGTCGCAGGATGGTGACGTGGGAAGCGCCGAACCATCCCAGTCGGGAGTCGATAAGCACAAGGGGACTGCCGCGGGCGGAAGGCCCGGTCCGGCACCCAGTCGCGGAGGCGGGGTGAGGGCAAGTGAAGGCACGAACCCTTGCACCCGTCCGTCCTTAGCGACCAAGAATGTGTTTGATGTACTACAGGATCTATCCGAGAGTATCGGAGGATCACCCGGACCGCAGCTGGTTGCTGCAGATGGGCAACCTGAGCCCGTTGTCCACGACCTGCACCAGTCGCTTGTCGAGCTTCTGGAACGGCCGGAGATCCTGAGCCTGCACGCCGTGCGCCGAGTTGGGCGTGAGCGGCAGTTGCACCTTAAGGTCCGTGCCTTATGCGGGGAAGTGGAAAAGGTTTTCGACGTGTTGGTCGACACGGGAGCTCAAGTCAGCTTGGTCAAGGCTGGGCTACTTCCACCAGAGTGTCTGACCGACAGTCGGAAACCTGTCAGGCTGAAGGTGGTGAACGGCCAGTACATGGTGGGAGGCAAGAAGGAAGCGGCCATTGGGCTGCAGTTCGTGAACCATCGTGAGCTGAGCCGCCCAGACCTCGGCAAGGAAATCCTCCTGCAAGGTCGCTTCTACGAGGCCGAGATGGACTGGGACATGATCGTTGGGTACGACTTCATGATGGAGACAGACTCCGGCGTCCTCCCGGCCCAGGCCTCCATGACCCTGTACCAGGACGACCAGCTCTCGTGGCTTTCGTCACCTGAGCACCATGTGGAATGCCAATGGATCCACCCCGAACGCGATCAGCTCGAAGTAGCCGCACTGGGCACTGAGCCAACTGGGCCAGCAAACAAGGAGTACGGCGTAAGGCCGGAAGTGGCGAGCCGAGTGGTTGCGGACCTGGGAGCTTCGGATCTGGCCCTGGATGCGTTCTCTTCAGGAACCTCCGCCCATCTGCGGGTTTGTGAGAAGTACTGGAGCGCACAGGACTCCGCGTGGAAGAAGCACTGGGGTCCGCATCAGGGATTAATGTGGATCCATTGCCCCCGTTGGGACATTCCAAGAGCGATAGCGAAGATTCGCAAGGACCGCTCCAAGGCAGTGCTGACTGTTCCTATGGGATGCACCGAGGAGGAAAGTACCCGACATTGGGTAGTCTCATTGACCAACATGACCTTAAACAAGGTCGTCCTACCGGCTGGAGAGAGTGTCTATCAGGACGCTGAGGGACAGCCCATGCCACCCCAGAGATGGCCAACGGAATTCCACTATGTGGATGGGGGCCTTGATCAGGCCGACACCACGGACTTCGTCTGTGTCAACCGCATCATAGCAGAGCCATGGAGACAATGCTTCGCGGTTCCCCCTGTTGACATCGGAGAATCGGAAGACCCCCTCACAGAAGAGGAGCTGGATCTGGTTTAGGGGTATATGGATCAGCCCTTTCACGACTGGGGAAACCAGCGTGAGGGCAAAGGCCAAGACAAAGCCTGGTGGGAAGTGGACTGAATCGTCTCCGGTTCCTATGATGGGAATACCTTCGTACAGAGGGTGCTGGATCACATGTCCAGCCAGGACGAGCCGCCTGGCGGTAACCCACCCACCTACGGCGATCTATTCCGAGGCAAGACCAGAGATGGCCCTTTGGGCCACCTGGGAAGACCGCCTGAGCCGAAGACGAGCGGGGTTGCTACCCCTCAAGTAAGCTCCGTGGTCCAGGTGCCCGGAAAAGCCAAGGCGTAGTCCGATGATTGCCCCAAG
The DNA here is from genome assembly GCA_964036045.1 of Eutreptiella sp. 'Long Island Sound 2002'. Lineage (NCBI taxonomy): Eukaryota > Euglenozoa > Euglenophyceae > Eutreptiales > Eutreptiaceae > Eutreptiella > Eutreptiella sp. 'Long Island Sound 2002'. The sequence goes on from OZ038385.1 coordinate 3,944,913, forward strand.
ATCCAGGCGTTGAGGGCCAGGCTGAAGCAGAAGTATGGGGACACCTTCTTCAGCGGAAAGCCTGTATTTCCCCCACCGGTGCGTGGACCGTATGGCGAGGCCAAGATACGACTGAAGCAGGACCCCCGTGTGTATCGGCACCGGGAGTTTGCCCTGAGGGGCGAGAGGAAGGAGGCCATGGAGAGGATCCTCCGTGACTTCATCCAGAGAGGGTGGCTTGAGCCGTGCCACTCCGAGTGGGCCTCTCCGTGCTTCGTCGTCCCCAAGAAGGTGGCCGGAGAGTAGCGGCTCGTGGTCGACTACCGCGGCCTGAACGCCCAAACGCAGCTATACGCTGCCCCTCATTGAGGATATGCTGCAAAAACAACACCGGCGGAGGATCTTCACGGTGATTGACCTGAAACACGGTTATCATCAGATGCCTCTCGCCGAGGAGTCCCGTGCCTGCACAGCCATGAGCACCCCACTTGGACCTCTCCAGTGGAAGGTGATGCCCATGGGCGTTACCAGCGGCAATGCGGCTTTTCAGCGGATGCTGGAGAACCTGCTTGAGCCGGTGCGTGACTGTGCGGACCCCTTTGTGGACGACGTGATCATCGCGTCCGGGAACCCCAGTATGAGCTACGAGGAGCTCCTGGAGGCACACCAGAGGGACGTCACTCGAGTGCTGGACCTTCTGGTTCGGCACAAACTCACGGGCAGCAGTGACAAGGCCACCATTGCGGTAAGCGAGGTGGTCTTCGCTGGCCACGTAGTCGGGAACGGGCAGCGAAAGCCCATACCTGGCAAGGTGGCTGCGATTGAGCACTGGGAAAAGCCCAAGACGGTCTCTGAGCTACGGGCGTATCTGGGGTTCTGCAACTACTACTCGGGGTATATCAAAATGTATGCCGAGTATGCAGCCCCCATGACGACCATGCTCAAGGGCAACCGAGAGGAGACCAAGAAGGGGTCCAAGAAGGCTCTGGTCTGGGATGCTGAGTCCGACCGTGCCTTTGAGGGGATGAAGCAGGCGCTGCTATCCGCAGTGGGCCTGCACCTCGTGGATCCCGACCGAGGGTTCGTCCTGCGCACCAACGCTTCCAACTACGCCGTTGGCGCTGTCTTGGAGCAGGTGCTTGACGATGGGAGGCACGTGCCCGTCGCCTTCTGGAGCCGAGTCCTGGCGGAAGGCCAGAGACGGACGTGGACGCCCCGTGAAAAGGAGGCGTATGCCATCGTCATGGCTCTCAGGAAATGGGCTGGGTACATAGCCCTCCATCCCGTCACCGTCTGCACCGACCATCAGAGTCTGCAGTCGTGGCACAAGGAGCACGTGGACACCCCCTCAGGTCCCGCCTCCCAACGGGCAAGATGGCACGAGACCTTGGCCAAGTTCGACCTTACGGTTGTTTATATTCCTGGAAAGGACAACACCGTGGCGGACTGTCTCAGGAGGTGGGCCTATCCCGCCAGCAAGGGCATGACAGACGTGTCTGCCCATGGCGATGAGGCTGAGACCGCTGAAGCCAAGAGGATCATTGAGATGGAGCGCCTGATGGAGGAGGAGGCCGTAAAATGCTTCGTCGTCATGGCTGCGGATGCCCCCCTCGCAACGAGGGTGAGCAGAGCGGTCAGAGTACTCGCCCCTGAGGGAGCTGAGTCCGACAAGCACCTCTTCCCGGAGTCTTGCCTCCAGGACGACTGGACCGACGATTACGCCAAGTCTGAGGCCTTTGCGGCCGAGTATAGGGCTGTGACCGACCCTGAAAACGGGCAGAAGTGGCCAAAGGGGCTGACTGAGGAAGATGGCAAGCTCTACCGGAATGGTAAGCTGCTAGTACCGGAGTCCCGAGTGCTTGAGCTATGTGAAGCTTGGCACCACCACATGCTGCACCCAGGGGTCAAGAAGCAAGCCCTTGACATGCAGCGCCGGTTCGAGGTCGACCATATCGTTCTCTACACCGCCATCAAGAAGGTCAGGAAGGGTTGCTCGGTCTGCCAGGCCTGCAATCCCCATAACCGGAACGTCAAGGGGGAAGCCCAATGGACCCCGGTTCCTGACCAGCCCATGGAGAGCGTGGCCATGGACGTCTTCTCCATGCCCGAAGTGCACATTGGCAAGGAGACCTTTGACTGTGTGGTTCTCTGCGTGGATCGCCACAGTGGCTACGTAGTAGCCGTTTCGGCACGCAAAAAGGGGTTGCTTGCCAAGGAAGTGGCAGTCATGATGATTCGTCATTGGCTGACCGTCTTTGACATCCCCCGCACCATTTGCAGTGACCGAGGGCCCCAGTTTACTGGTGGCTGGTTCAGGGCTATGTGTTCCCTCATGGGAATACGTCACGCCAAGAGCGTCGCCTATCTCAGCCGGTCTAACGGCCGTGCTGAAGTGGCTGGACGGCAGCTGTTTGAGAAGCTGCGCAAGATCCACATCACCAATCCACGGCGGAACTGGTTTGAGGAGATGTGGCCTGCTCTGAAGGCCCATCATGACACCCCCACGCCGGGCGGTTTGTCCCCTCACCAGATTCTGTTCGGCAGGGACCCCCTTGGTCGGGGACTTCCCTTGTCTGGTGATGGCATGGCTATGGACGCCAAGGAATTCTTCGCGCGGCAAGAGGCAACGGCGCGTGACATCCGCCAGCAGCTCGAGAAGGAGCATGCTGAGCATCAGAAGTCCGCCCCGAGCTCAACAGCGCAGAAGTTCAGGGTGGGAGACCCGGTGTGGGTGATCAGACCCCGCCCTATGGGCACCCACCGCACCAAGACCTGGTTCACACCCGGAGAGGTGGTCCGCAGGATTGGTGAGGACACCTACCGCATCAAGGTTGGTCACGGACAGTTCCGGGAGCGCCACGAGAGTCAACTCCGTGTGCGGGAACCCGACCTCCGTGGCCAGCATGTGTCCCTGAGCTACGCCGCACATGAGGCCGATTCGGACGACGACTATGCTGAGCAGGACGACTATACAGTCGAGAAGATCCTTGCTCAGCGTCCGAACGCCTCGGCACCCGGACGCCTGGAGTTCAAGGTTCGTTGGCGAGGCTATGGGCCGTCCCACGACACCTGGGAACCCGTCTCCTCGTTCGTGCCGCGGGTTAATACTCCATTCATGGAGTACATCCGCAAGCACAAGACCAAGATCCATGTCTCGGACTTGGCAGCACTCACCCGGGCGATTGCAGCCAGGGGTGCCTGATCAGCGCTCTGAGCTCTCCCCTGATGCATTTTGGGCGCTTGCGAGGCCGACGGATCGTCCCTTACTTGTTTGCTTGTTTACATCTTCCGGTGACCTGCCATCAGAGTGGCCATATACCCCCCCCTGCTGAATCCAGAGGAGGATGGCCCCTCTTTTTCACTTCTATTAGTCACTCCCCCCCTGCTGAATCCTTGGGAAACCAGGTGCGGCGACTGACCTTCATATTTCTGAGCTCTTGGGGCCTTGAAGCCCATACGACGTTGCGCAACGGATGCCGCTGTCATCGGCATTGCGATTTTTTGGTGTGTGGTCTGGTTCCATGGCACTTGCGGAATCCAGACCAGTCGACGTGTGTCAGCTGACTATATATGGCCTGAACTGAGGCGTTTTCCTGTCCACCCTCCTGCATATGCCTTATCGTGGGCGTGGTTTGGCGCTCTGTCCAGAGTGTGTTTACACGCCTCCTTACCCCGCTTGTTTTGCTTTTCCGCCCCTCCAGGATATGTGCATCTGTATGTCAGCCCATCACTGAAGTGTGGACTGTTTTTCCCCCCGATGGGATGCGAATCGACTACGAAGGCGCCCTGAGTCGCCGTTTACATGTTCTTACATAGGGTCCAGCTTGGACCAGTACCTAATTACAGATTCTTCTGTTTGAGTGCCCGTGTTACTGTGTGCCCTATTCGCTGTGATGTGTGGAGATCCTGATGGCGCCAGGCGGGAAGCCCAGTTGCCTGACTACACTCCCAGCGGTCCGCCACTGTCAGTCCCAGTGTGAGCCTACCGACTCGCAGACGCACTTGCAGTAGGATGGCGGCCTCCGCCGCTCCTGACCTCGGTCAGTCTGCCTGGGAAACTGGTGGTTTCAGGAGTCGACGCCTCCGCCCACACTGCATGAGGAATCCCTCATGTATGGCCTTCGTGGTAATAGGCCGAGGGAAAAGACGGCGTTGATGCCCGATCCCTTAAGGAGGAGCTCGTTCGGCTGTACCACTCTGGACTCGCGTCGTATGGATATGGACATGGTGCGCCCGAGGAAGGACCCGTGGCGACTCTCCCCCAGCCGGCGAGCCTTGGGAAGCTTCGGGTAGCCTGATGGATCTTTTTGGTCGCTCTCGACCTGTGGGACCACCTCGGTCGTCGTGTGACGCCTATGTTGGCCGTGTATGCCACTGCCACTGTGGTGGTGACCGTCGCAGCCGGCACCCGGTGCGCCTGGTATGGGTTAACGGGTCCTTTGGATGCTGAACAATCGCCGCCAGGACCCGGGACTTGATACTTGATACTATACTTGCAGTTACTAATGTCTACAGCGCCGTACCTGTCTTACTGTGAGATTTGGGCAGCCTAACCTGCAAATCAGCCTGAAGGAGGATGTGACACCCCCCCCCTTCAGGGGATGGTCCTGGGTACCCGCTGCCATGCATGGGTGTTATCGAGCCCCCCCCAGGGTTTGCTCTAAGGAGGGAGGTTGAAGCGGTACCCAGAACCTATGGCCCATGGCCCGGAGGCCTGTGAGCCGTCACACCCGTTATGGCCCATGGCCAGGAGGCCTGCGAGCCGTCAAACCCGTGCGGAAGCCGTTGACACCGGCTATCCCTGTTCTCTAACCCGCGAAATCTGGAATCCGATTTCTAACCAAAAAATCGATGTAGAATTACCGTGATTTTATTGTCTTAGGCAATTTTCGGTCGGAAATCGGTGAAATAGCCGATTTCTACCGCAATTTCCAATTGTCGTGAAATCGCCGCCTGATGTCGCCTGTTCGCGCGCCTTCGTCGCTTCTCCGTGGCGAGTTTTGTAATTGACTTTTCTCGAGTACCTGTGAGGTTCTAAGAGAACTTAAGGGCTGAATCTAGAGGGTATTTAATGTACTTTCATCTGGTGTGTTCACCAGAATTTTTCGCCGTTGCGTTTTCGAGAAAATCAGCGCGCAAGGCTTTCCGTCGATCGTGCGAACTCATGCTTCTCAAGGACCATGAAGTCGGACGGAACCCTACATCTCCCCCCTATGTCTTTCATCCATGCCCCTTTCACGCGGGCATATCACTTTGTATAGGGAAGCGGGCAATGGCGGTGTTTTAGGCAGCCTATGGGTCTCGCAAACCCAAGTCGTTTGCGTGCGCAAACGCTAACTTTGTGGCCTTGTGAGCATGAACGTTAATGACCGAACACAATGCTCACAAGACCAAAAGCCCGAGGCCATTTTCGTTTTTCGAGCCAACTGAACGATGGCTCCACGCAATTCAAGGCGTACCAAAACTCCATTTTCAAAAGAGGGCAAATTTTGGTCGAAAATTAGGCCAAAATGGCCAAACTCCCGAGGCTCGTACTCGAAGCCAATGGGGAGTTGAGCCTCGAACCAAGGCAATATGTAAAGTAGAGACCACGAAGAACATCGTGGATGGCTTGGTTGTTTTTTACAACCTTGTCTTCTATTTTATATAACTTCGCCTTGTGAGCACGCGTGCCACATTGCCTCTTTGCACACGCGCTCATATGCAAGCACTAATGACACGAGTGGGCGGAGACAATCTAACCATAGTGTGCATATTTGAAAGCACCTACTATGGGCCTACTCCAAAAGTGTTTACTCATATTTTTGCTCCTCAAGGTCCCAAAGATATGTTCATGCCAATATCGCCGATATATGCACTTTTTCCCATAAATAGTGTGCTTCAAGGATTGAGGTGTTAAAAATGCTTTCATTATGCTTTGAATCTCAACCCTTGTTGCAAAAGGGAAGCAAAGCTTCGGTTTGCATCCATGCAAAAGCCCGAGGCTCCCTTCTTTCGTGATACGGAGATACGATATTTGGAGGGACCACTTTTGGGTGAATTTTGGCCGTTTTGCCCAAAATGGCCACAAACTCCTTCTCCCCCTGATTTCACCCCCGAGGTTGCGTGCGCCACTTGACCAAGGGTAAGGGCAATTCGGAGAGGGCACATAAACCCGCATCGAATGGGGTGTTTCCCCATGTGGCCTCTCCTCTCGATGGGAGAGTTGTGAGTCACCCAATTTGGGGTATGTTGCCATTCTGCCCCATTTGTGTGTCATTTTCCCCCCAAGGGGGAAAATAGCTAGAGGCGACCATGAGGGATGGCAAGTGGCATATATCGGGTCCTAAGTCCCATGTGTCTATAGCATTCTTGGTTGAAAGGATCCACGCCGTGGCCATGGAGATATGGAATCATGAGTGCGGGCCATTTGGGCCAAATTTCGCTGTTTTTGCCATTGTGTGCCATATTGGAATTACCATATCTCCATGGGGCACGGGATCTAGCCAGGAAAAAAGGGCGATTATTGTAGCATATGACCAAGGGCTGAACGCCACTGAGTTTCGTATTTGCTCCTCTGGCTCATCCGGAGTTATTCAACTTTTGGTGCGATCCAGGATCCCCCCCTTTGCACCGCATGTTGCTTTCTGCCCCGTCCGTGTGGTCATCCCCTCGGTGAACAGTAAGCAGCCAGCGTGACAGCAAGCGATAACCCAGGGCATGGGACCAAAGGGGATATCAAGGATTGTGAATCAAGGGTTGGCGCGTCAATATCGCCAAGCTTTCCTACCCTGGACGGTCGCGCGAGACGGCCGATTTTGCCATTTTGGCAATCATGACCCCACTTGACGAACCCATGGTGCCCTGATGCCGGGACCTCAGAGGGAACCAGGTTGGGTGAGGGCTCCAGGGAGTTAGTACTCGAAGGGCATAAGGTCAGTTACCTCGTCCCTACCTCTGGCGGGTCCGGACGAGGGGTCAAGTTTGGAGATTTTGGAGCTAATATCAGTTTGGGCTGAAACAGCCCATTTTCAGCTACCAACTCCTAAGAGATAATGGCGGAGCCATATCTCTGGCTCAGAGAGGAGTTGGAACCTGCCGTTAAGGGAGCATGGGGAACCACTGTCGGTTGACCTTGGAGCCCCTTGGTTCCCAGGGACTCGCCTGTGGCTGGGCGAGACACCCCCCCTATTGGCAGGGTTTCAGGGTCCGGACTGAGCAGGGCATGGGTTGTGTTTGAGCCCCCGCCCCCAACAGCCACTGAGAGGGTCGGACCTGGGATTGGGATATGAGTTGGGACTGAGTGTCTATTGTCCTGTGATGCTCTTACCCCAGTCCAGTCTTAACCCCATGTGTACATATCCTGATGTGTTGCTGTACATACTTTCGTTCCCTTGTTGCAGAGTGGCAAGGATCCTGAAACGCTTTGTCACATGACACGAGCGTAATTGATGCCCCTGTGAGCGCAGTGCTTTGCCTGCCTGCTTGCTTGTGCGTGTCACCGCAGCGTCCCGTGGCCGGCCCCCCACGGGAACGCGTCACCATTACCCCCACCAAGCCGGCACCCATCCATCCAGCATCGACACGTGCTACGGGGACCCAACCACGGTGCGCGTCCACGAAGCAGCCTACGGGGACCTCCCGCCCACAGGCATGGGCCACCGACCCTCTACATCGACCTGATCATCCCCAACCTACCCTCATCGGCGGCCACCCTACCAGACGACACCCTCCCACCCACACTGCAGTTCCCAGCCGAGGACGACCACGGCGCCTGGCACAGGTATAACAGGGCCCTACACGCCATCCTCCGCCGCCCGGATGCGCCGACACTCACCACCGTCATGTGCCGGGCGGCACAAGCATGCGGCATGGAGCGTGACACCAGCCACGCGGGAGCACCACCGGACCTCACCCTCGAACAACTCGTCCATGACATCTGGACCACGAAAGAGGAACTCGCCACCCTGCTACGCCCCAGCACACCGGAGGCACGAGACCGAGACGCCCACCTCCGAGCACTCCTCACCACCCGCCGCCACCAACTCGAGGAATGGCACGCCCACCGCATAGCGGCCGCAGCCCAGGAACACGAAAGATACGGCACAAACGACACGCCGTACAAGTCCCTGCGGTACGTCAGCCGCATCCTGGAGGACACGGGGCGCCATACCATCCACGAGGTGCGCACCCCCGAGGGGGGCCTCACCAATGACCCCGACGCCTTCCTCCAGGCAGTCGTGGACAGCTTCAAGGCACAACACGGGGACGCCCTCCCCGAGCTCGACCCCGACACCAGAAACACCATCCGCGAGCATGTGCCCAGGGTCTTCAACCGGGAACAGCGGCGCGCCATCGAACACGACCCCTTCAGCATCTCAGAACTACAACGCACCCTGGACCGCCTGAAGAAGGGGGTCATGCCCGGCGTCGACGGTTTACCGGCCGAAGCGTACCAACGCCTCACCCTGCCCGTCAAACGCCGCCTGGCAGCCCGCCTGTGGAACATCGTCACGGGCGCCACGCCCATCCCCCCTGAGTGGGCCAACCTAGTCCACCCCCTCTACAAGAAGGGGGACTGGGCGCAGCCGGGGAACTGGCGGCCCATAGTCTGCGCCACCACCGAGGCCAAGCTGGTGTGGACGCTCATCCTAGGCCGCATCGCGCCGGCGGTCTTCGCCCACGTGCCCGCCAGCATGTGGGGAGCCATGGCCGGCGGGTCCCCCCACGAGGCCATCTTCCTCCAGGACACCGCACTGGACATGAACCCATACCAGATGATTATCGCCTCCTTCGATGTCCAAGGCGCGTTCCCCCACGCCCCACACCGGCTCCTCACAGAGGTATGGGATGCCATGGGCCTCCCATTCCTATCCTTCATGATCGGGTACATCCACACCCGACTCTACGCCGTCATCACAGCCGCAGGCCTCACCCCCTGGACCGGCACGGACAGCGGGGTCCCCGAGGGAGGCGCCGAAGGCCCCATTCTCTACCTCCTTGTCACCCTACCACTGGCATTCGAGCTAGCACGGGTATACCCGGGGTACGCCCCATACCCGCTACGGTCCCCCCTCATCAACTTCGCAGATGACAACCTCCTAACTACGGCCACCTGCCACCGCGACCCTGAGAACGCAGGGCTACCAACGACCACCGAGCAAGCGTCCGCCATTCTCCAACTCACCACAACCTACCTGGACGCCCACCAGCTCCTAGTGCACCCCCGCAAATCGGTCGGGCTGGCCGACGCCAGGACCCCCACTCCCCACATCCGGAAAGGCGAACCCCTACACCTGGAAGACACCACAGTCCACCTGGGAGTCACACAGGCCACGCGGCACCACCACATCACACTCCCAAGCAAGCTGGAAGAGCGCCTCGCCCTGCTACCCCAAATTGCCAGGGGGGACCTCCTGTCTACGCAGGGCCTGGCGTACTTCATGGAAGCGGTGCTCAATGCGGCCATCAGGTACCAAGCCCTGCACCTCCCGCGCCCCCAAGACGCCCTACGCCATCCTTGACAGCAAGTGACGAAGGCATGGGCGCAACACGGAGGCTGGCCCACGTCTTTCCCCAAGGAGGCCATGATGGCCCACTGGCGCTACTACGGAGACAATACAGGCGCCCTGGTCGACATGGCCTATGCCAAACACGCAGCGCACCTCCTACACAGGGTGACACACAACCACCAACCCGAAGTTCGCGAGGCGGCAGCCATACGCATAAAAGAAGCGCAAATGGCCCGCAACACCTGCCCCCGGTGGATACTGGCGCAACACGGCGTCTCCACCTCCGTGGGCACTGGCATCTGGGCCCAGCTACAAATCCTCCTACCGCACCACACGCACGCCATTCTGACAAACCACCACTGCGATCAACAGGGGCCACTCGTGGCCACGCACACCGACATCCACCGACACCCGGCAGGCGAGGTGGACACCCTGCGCCCCTTGGGGGCCACCATCACCATAGTGTATATCACCCCAACACAGATGAGGATCATGGCCCAGTGCGACGCCCACCATGCCCCGTTCCTTTCCGACCCACAATGGCCAGCACGCCAAGTCTTCCAAGCGTACCTCCGCGCATGTGCTACGAAGGCAGGGCGCGACATGCCGGGGCCCAAGGACATCGACACGGCATACAAAGCCTTCCAGCGCCAGCACCCCCGGCCCCGCCCGAGCGAGCACGAGACCCCGAACGACGGCGGCACGACGCAGGAGGAGCCCACCCCGTCAGCCGAAGGCTGGACACCACCCAGCATCCTGCTACTAGCACCAAACGGCCACAAACATGCTACCCGCACTGTCCAGCGACACCATGCCCCCTGGTCCATTCCCAAACACAATGCACCGGAGACCGATGTACCACCAGTGAGACACAGTGACCAGGGCATACAACGCACGTGCTGGCACTGCGGCCCGGCAGCTCTCGACACTCCGTGGCCCCTGCTACACCTCATCTCCACCCACTACCACAACCCCACCGCCGCCGCCACTGCCGACCAGCAGGCATGGCTTTCACCCTGGTTCCACACGGTACCCCCAGACCACCCGGCGCACGTAGCCTGGACCCGAACACCCACGGCGACATGGACGTTCACCAACGAGCAGGCAGACCCGGACAGCGTAGCCATAGAGTACGACCGCTGCGACCCACACCGCGCAGGACCTCAGGAGACACCCATGCGCCCCCTACAGCACAAATGCCCCACCCTCCGCGGCGACAAAGACGACAAGGAGCGGCGACAGACCATCACGTGCCAGAAGTTCCACCCCAATATGGGATACCTCTTCCACCCGATGTACGCGTATATCACCCAGGGGCGCCCAGGCAGGGGCCTCCTCCACCTCACCCCGAGAGCCCAGGCCATCATCACCCAGGGGATAGGCGTCTATGCAGCGCCGCTACTGCAACCCACGCAAATCACTGCCAGAACCGCCCAAGGGAACCCCATCTACGTCTATCACCCCACAGCAATTGCCCGCCTACCCATACCCAGCAACACCGACAGCGTCTACTTCACTGACGCATCCGGCACCCAGCAACGCACCCCCACGGTCGGTTGTGCCTCCGTGCCCATCACCCGGCATGCGGACGGCCTCCACGTGGAACACCACACCGGGGCCACCATCTTTCGGGCATCCTCCCACGGCAAACTGCGCACCCTGGCAGACACCGTCACCGCCACACCGCCACGCACAACGATCCGGCCCCGCAACATCTGGGTAGTCGTGGACGCCACGGTGGACATCCACCTCACCAGGCGCCTTGCGGACCTGCCCCTCCACATGGCACTCGAGTCCGGCCCCACCACACAAGCGTTGGGACTATGGATGGCCTTCAGGGGCATGCAGCCCCAGGACGCCCTACACATCGTCAAACAGGAGTCACACCGCTACGCATACGGCAATGGACGCGCAGACACGCAGGCCAAACACCAGAACACCAGCCACACCCCAGGGCTCGAACACGTGCGACTGGACACCCCACACCACAGCCACCTGCAGCACCTGCCCCCGATACGCCCAGCCACACAGCCCCCTCAATGGATACCCGAGGACACACCGTACACAGATCAAAACAAGCAGTACCACTACCCCACACCCATCCAGCAACTGGCCACCACACTGGGCCGACCAGCGAACACCGAACTCCTCCGACGCCTCGAAGACTCCGTCCACACCCCCCTCTACTACTCCGCCCTGCGCCCGGATAGCCTCCCAGCACACCTACAAAAACCCCGACTCCAACTCGCCCTCGAACAGCTTCCCCTCCTCACCCGATACCACCGATGGTATGCGCGCCACTCGATCCACGTCCCCGCATAATACACCAAATGCATCTGTGGCCACGCAGAAGAAGAAACCTGCGACCACTTCAAGGTGTGCCCCCTGTACAGAGGACTGGACACCCTCACAGACTGGAACCAAACCCACACCATCGCACAGCACGCCGGATGGCTGACGCAGTCCCCGGCGACCCAGCAACTCACCGGCGTCCTCAAGCAGACGGAGGTACTCGAGGCGGTCCGCAGAGGACTCGTCCCCACTGCCGTCTACACCTTGCTACGCACCCCCGCGGAGGACCCCCAGGCCACGGCGGCGATCATGCAACGGACGGCCGTTGCCAAGACAGCGGAGCAGCTCACATACCGCACCCACAAATACCTGCAGCATGCAGCAACCCTGCTTCAAACAGACCAAGCCCACCTCCTCCAACTCCTGTTCTACCAACCATGAGAACCTACCCCGTGACATACCAACACGGAACCCCCACCACGCCTACACACCATCCACCGAGCACAACACTGGCACGGCACACACGGGCACCACAGGCACTGCACACACGCCCACCAGCATGCGCGCGCCGCCAGCCCCCATCCCCCCACGCCACGGTCCGTCCACAGGTACCACCGACCGCCAGCCACCGCATGTCCCCTCTGCGTACGCCAGCGGCTACCACAGACGGCCCTGCCCTGCGACCCAGACCACTGGGTCTGCCTGGGAGCCGCGCACCACCTCACCCACTGCCCCCACTGCGGGGACCTCAACCCCCACCACCGCGAGCGGCCCGCAGCCCCAGCCGCACCCCCCACCGCCAGCCACCCCAGCTTCTTCGGGCCACTCACCGACACCCTCCGGGACCACCTGGGAGGGTACTACGTGGCGGACGCGGCGGACCACGCATGGACCATAGCCGTGGCCACGGGCAGCACACCCCTGCCCCCCCACAGCCCACCCTTACGCCACAGCGGGGGCGGCTTGAACGTGGCGGCCCGCCACATCCTCATCGCCCTATACTTCCACCACCGTGACCTACACCTCCCAGACCCACAACTCCCGGCCCCCCAAGCAGCAGCCCTGACGCCGGAAGCGTGGGTGGACACGGCACCAGAGGAGATAGCAGCCTACCTCCGAATCACTTGCCGCCGGTTCAACACCGCCCTCGGCCGACGCAAAGGAACACCTTACCCACTCAGCGCACTCCTCTACTCGGCACACCACCCCCACCCCGCACAACTGAAGCCCCCGGAGGGCTGGGCGTCCTTCCGGGACGCCCACCTGGCCGCCCCCGACGAGGCCACCGCCACACGGATGGGCCTCACGGACCAGCGCACCTACGTCAGAGGCCTGGAGACGCGCCTCCGAGAGGCACACCACTGGCACGCCCGCTCCCTGTCGCCCCCAGGGGGACAGGGGGGTTCAGCCGCCCCCGACACCCACCAGGCCAAGAAGACCATGACAGGTCAGGGGGCCCGCCAACGCGCCCGCCAGCAGGGCGCGACGCCCTGACCAGGGCCCGGGTCCAACCACACAGCACCACCCCACACACAGACCCCCGGGGCACACCAACAGCACCGCCCCCGCCAGCGCTCACCACCACCACCGTACCGCAGCACCCTAACCCTGCAGCCCAGTCAGCCACCACCGCCCGCACACGTCCACACCAAGCCAGGACCACCATACATGCAGAGCCAGGGGATATGGCACCACCAACACCACCACCACGCCTACGTCCCTCCCAACCCCTACCCCCTGATCCCCCCATGCTACAGCGACCCCTACCAGCTACATCCCCACCACGCCCCAGCACAACCAGGCCCCACGAACCACCCACCCCACATGGCACACATCACCGCACCACACCATCACGTATTCCACCACCACAAGCCCCTACCACCACACCCACCAACGCCGGGGTACCACACACAACCAGCAGACCCTCAACACCATCACCACGCGGTCCAGCACCACCCGCCGCCCCCACTACACGGGCCCACGACACACGAGCTACGGTACACCCCCATGGACCCGCGGGGAGCCGCACACGCACACCAGCAACACCAGGGCCTAGTAGGAGCGCCCCAGCACCACCAGCAGCGCCCCCACCCACACCCCATACCAGCGAGCACCATCCACCAGCAGCCACCCATTACATACGGACCACAGCCCCACCCGGATGCCCATGCGGCCGCCTCCCACCCACACCTCGGCACCACAACCAGCCAAGAACCGCAAGGACCGCACGGCGCACACACGCAACACCCACACGACCCACAGGGACGCCCAGACCCCCAGCCAGCACAACACCCAGCCCCGCCCCCCCCACCACCAACAGTGCCACCCCCACACCACCCCCCCCCACCCCCTGCCCGAGACCAGGCCACGGACGCAACACGCGGCAGCCAGCACCAGCCAATTGACGTCGATGCCCCCGCCGACACACGCCAACGCGAATCCCCCCTCCCGCAACCGCCACAAGAAACCCCATCATCGGACCCCACACGCGACAACGACGACCCCCCCCCCCAACCCACACCACCCCCCCCATCACACCCCGCACCACCAGCCTCCGCACCGGCCGAACCCTACGCCCTACACAACCCCGCAGCGGTACGGCAGCACCTCCGGGGACTCGGTGACCAGGAGGTGCTGCGCCTCCGCACCTCCGGCACCACCCAGCGCATCGGGGCGAACACCCTGGTCCAGGCGGCCACCGTGGGGGAAGGCGTCGGAGACTTCCTCTTAGACGCCTTCCTCCACGTCCCCCGACACGACCGCCCCCCACGCGCCACCCCAGACGACGAGAGCCCGCCCCCCATGAGGAGCTGGATCTGGGTGCCCCCCATCGACTGGGGGCGACACCTAGTCGGACACCCCGTGCCGGAGCGGGACAGCACCCAGGGTCGCACCCGCTACCGCGAGCCCAACATGGCCCACCCCCCACCCAGCGCCACCCCCGACAACACCAAAGAGTGGGAGCGGGAAACATGGGTAGCCCGGATGGCCTCCCTGAGCAACTTCCGGCACCACGTCCCGGGGGACATCCCCACCCCCGACAACCGGCAGCCAGCCCCCTCCACGTACATGACTCTCATGTACAATCTGCACTACACCCTCTCCACCACCCACTACCACGCATCAACTGACCACTAGGTGGTGCACGGCACCGACTCCCTCCTCCCCGCCGACTACGCCCCCCCCCCCACACAACCCAGGTCTCGACACGTACGCCAGGGGGGACGAGCCGGACGACCCCCACATCTGGGGCACATGGGAACGCAAATCCCTGGACACGCTGCTCCTCATCCGCAGCAGCAGCCAGGGCCTTGGTAGGGCGATGTATTGCCTCGCCAAGTGGACCCAACGGACCTGGGGGATCCCCACGGACCGGTGGCTGTGGAGGGTCACGCTGCGCCCCCAGCAGAGGGAAGCCCCCCCAAACCGCAGGGGACCCACCCCCCCACGCCCCACCACCCTACAGCTCTGCCCATACATGGTGGCAGCCCGCCTCATGGCGCTGCTATGGCCGGGCCCAGACACCCCCACCCAGAACTACCCCCACCTCACAGAGGGGGACATGCCCGGCATCCAGCGATGCTTCTTCCGCACCCTCTACTACCTCCAGCAAACACACCCGCACGTCCTGGAGCAGATATGGCCACCCCCTGGGTAACCCACGTGCCCGCAAAGCCGAGACAACGCCGCCACACCAGCACCAGCACGCACGGGTCACCAGGGAAAACGCGCGCACACGCCCACTGCCCGAACCCGCACCCTCGTTCTCGCTACTTGCAGGACCCAGCATCCTACGCCCGCCCCCGAAGCCAAGGACCCTCCGCCGTCTCCCACAGCCCTCTCCTCCGCCTCCGACTCCACAACCTCCACCACCACGACCACCTCATCCACCACCACCACCACGTCCTCGTCCAGCACTCCACCCCCCAGGCCGCGGGGGACACCTCCCAAACGGGCCGCCAAACCCGTCCCCACCGCGAGCAGCCCCGCCGCCGCCAAGGCCCACGCCCCAACGAGGCCCGCACCCGCGACCCAGCCGAAACCCAAGACCGCCGCCAAACAGCCACCCAAACCCGTCAGCGCGCCACGACCGCAACCCCATGTAACGCAAGTGTTATCCGGAGAAACGCGTTTTCTCCGGATAAGGGCTTATCCGGAGAAAATCGGCGCTGCAGCCAGATTTTGGTCAATTTCAGCCCATTATAGGACAGTGCGGTATATTTTCTATTTTTCTACATTTGTATTATCATTCCTGTTATTATTCTATGGTACATCTGTTAAATTTCAGATGTTAAATTTGTCAACATTTGTATCCTTAGCTTTTAAATTTCAGATTTTCGATTTGTCAAAATTTGTCTCCTTAGCCGTTAAATTTTAGATTTTCGATTCTTCAAAATTTTTCCCCTTAGCCTATTGTTGCAAAATGCAAGCCCATAGCACCATGAGGGGCAAAAGGCCCAAAATTATTGATGTTGATTTGCTGAGTGATGTATCATCCCCAAAATTCCACTCACCTAAACCCCCAAGAATCAAAGAAGAAGAACTTGATGACATTGAAGAGATGCAAGTAGAAGCACAAGTAGAAGAAGATGTCATGGGATTGTCGGATGCAGAGTCCGATAAAGTTGAGGAGGAGGAGGAGGCCTGCAACGTCTCCTTTAGTGATGACATTGGTGACCTTGGGGATAGGGAGGGAAAAGAAGAAGACTCCAAGGAAGAAGAACCTCTCTCTCCTGGAAAGCACCTTCCACCGCCCAATGCCCACACCCACGGGTGACGTTCCCGCAGTCGACATGCCAGCTACAATCGATGTAGACGCAACGGCCGCTGCAATGCAGGCCAACCGGGGTCGGTTGTTCAACAACCTTATGGCCATCGCAAAACGCATCATCACGGGTGCCGTTGAGGCGGGTCCGGGGAAGTGTAAGCAAGTAGAGGCTGGTTTGCATGCACTTGCTGCGTCCATCACCGCACCTCCGCCTTTGCAGTATGCCAATCCTCCTCCCCGTGCTAAGCGGTCCGCTAGTGCCAAACCGGCCCCACAGGCCAAAAGGCAAAGGAAGGAACCTGTCGCGAAGCCGGCGCCTCCAACCGAGGCCCCTACTCCTCCGACGCCTTATCCTGGACCTGTTGTGAGCACAACTCCCACTCCGTTGCCCACAGCAGGGGGCAATGTGGCACTTCCCTTCCCCGACATGTCGCAGTTGCCCTTGGCACCGTTGATTCCTCAAATGTTGGACACCACCCCTGTGGCAATGTCGAGCAACATGTCATTGGGTTTGCCACAAGGAATGCTGTCGCAGTCATATACGCAACCACTGTGGCAACCGACTGCTATGCCCTTGGCACCCACTACTATGCCCTTGGCGTTGCAGATGCAAATGCAGCCACACCTTTTGGGGTGATACCTTCCATCTCAAGTGCAATCCAGTTTGCTTGTGCACATCTACACACAGACTGTTTCTTGGTCTACTGATTCCCTTAGTAAGAAAAAGTCACTGCCATGTCTTTCTTGGAGGGCTTGATCCAGGCCAAGCCCCCCTTAAAACCCTTTTGTTGATGCTAAGACAAACTTAAGTGTTTTTATCTCTCTTTTGTTGCCTAAAGTACACTTTCTCAAAGTAACTAGGGTTATGACCCTAGCCCCCCCATGAAGTTCACCCCTACCACTCAACTGAGCGGAGGTACCTTCCTTCATGGAGGACATACCAAAATAAATCAGGCATTTCATGCTTGTTGGCCTTGGAGGTTAAGCCTAGTGGTCTCCCACCCCAAGACCCCTATACTCAATTGCTTCTACCACTTATTGTGGTCCTACTTTGTAACTGTTTCTGAATTCAGTTGCTTGGCCAAGTCATTTTCTGTGTGGTCCTGACATCTATGCCCCACATTCCTAACCAGCACCATTACACCCAAAAGAGTGCACATGAAGTGCCTATTGCTATCTCTGAGGCAAGAGTCAGATCAATTTTCATATAAAGTCTTTTGTATTATCCATTTGTGATTGAATCTTTGTGTATAAACCTGCTTTGTCTATCTGCAGCCCTTCTGTGTTACACTGGATTCCAAAACCAATCATTGATTCGATCCACATCCTCTTATTGCTCTACTTGCTGCTTTGGTTTGGGTTTTCAACTACAAAACCTGCAGGACATCATCAAAATATCTAGGGCATAAAGCAAGGACATCTTTCCGGTAGCAGAGACAGTCCCTTGTGACCTTTTGAACCGACCCTGAGAAGAAGTGCAGAACAAAAGCTCAACAACAAGTTCATCATGTCCACGCCAAGCGTCAGGACCTGGCCTATCCGAACTGTCCAAGTACAAATGGGCAGCATGGCCCACCCAATGAGTGAACCACCTTACCGAGCTCCACATCATCTCAGTGGCGCATCTGGGTCCCAAGGAGATCCAGAACGCAGAAGGGCGGAAGAGAATAAAGGCCTTACCACCGAGGCCTTAGCAGCACACGGTGGAGACAGCTACAGTCACCTCCACAGACGTGTAGCTGCCTCAATATCAAGATCAAATTGTCCAGCTTCATCCTCAACTGCCATTGAAGGACCTGAGGAATATGAGGAGCTGAAGAAGAAGATGGATGAGTACATCCTACATGAGGAGTACTACAAATCCATCCGTGGGGAAGATGGAGAGGAGCCATTGGCTGTACATGGATCCATACCACGTACAGACCTAGGGTCCTACGCACACTCTGGTCCTCCGTCCACTGCATCCCTGTCGAGACGACTAAGACCTGAGTATCCAAGACCATGTTGTCCAACCCCAAGGGCTCCCGAAGTGGGCCCAACACGAGTCGAAGAACAACATCATCCAAGGCCAACCTACGGTGCCCTGGATCACACGGCCGAGCTGTTGGCCAAACTCCTGTCTGGATCAGAAGATCCAGATGTGACGGCCCTATCGGAGGCCATTAAGGCTAAACTGGGTATTGCAGAACCCTTACCCAAGCCAGAGTTGCCCTCTCTCTCTCCAGGACTGAGTACCCTGGCCGAAGATCTCAAGAGATCAAGGGTCTCAAGGCTGTTGCCTAAGGTTACCTGCCCCAGCCCCTTTCACCCCCGTGCCAGGACAGTGCCTATGGCTGATCTACAGGACGTGCCTGTCACAGAGATCGAGAGAAGAGGCCTGTCAGCCCTGGCACCTCTTGCCGGCGTGTCGCCTACAGGCCTAACTCCGGGGGGTGGGAAGACGGGCAGACCAATCGCCCAGGCGAACATCCAGCTGGAACTGCCGGAGTTCGACCCCAAAAATCTGCCCGAATGGGCAGAAGAATTTGCAGAGTTCCTTTTGTTGACTGGCCAATCCGATGTGGATGTGGCCACCAAATGTTCACTGCTAAAACGCTCATGCAAAAAGAAGTTTTTGCAAAAACAGGTTAAACAGATTGTGAAAACCTGTTCTACCTGGGCAGAGGTACTCCTGAGGTTGGAGAAAACATTCCCAGTCTATGAGACTGACCTCAGCGTACGCACACAGATCGAGGAGCTACCTATGCTCCCTGAGTTTCCATCCGCTGCACGAATTTTCTGAGTATGTGTGCGACTTGGAGTACTTGTTTTCGAGGATGAATGTGGGCTCCTACGGAGCCACTGAGCCCCACCTGTGGCTCATGAGTAAGATCCCCCAGCGTACGTGGGATGATTGCCGCTCCACCTCTGAGAGGAAGAGCAAGACCCACTCGTACGATGAACTGGTGGATCTCTTGATTGAGCTAGCTCTTGAGAGAGAGAATGACTCCCACATGGAGAAATTCCTCAAGAAGCATTTGGGACGAGGTGGTACCCCTACCCCCGAAGGTAGGTAGGTAGGTAGGTATCTTCGGGAGCTCGGGATGCCTCCTTTGACGGTGCAGGAAGATAGTCTTACCAAGGGGACGTCCTGTCCCTCCCACTGCCCTATGTTAGGTGCCTCTTGAGCCGCTCCCGCATGTGCTTGGGAAGGCATTGCCGTGGCCACCCGGTCCATGTGTCCCAGGTCGGAGGGTGTCCCCACATGTGTCCATGAGTAGGGCCACATCTCCCCTCCTTCGGGCGGCAGCTCTGGGGGCTGCCCAGCTGTGTGGAGTATCTCTCACCACAAGGGGTATTGCTCCCGCTTGTCTACGGTACAACCGCCTCACCCTTGTGGCTTGAGTTGCGGGGCCACTCTGCTTGGCAGGCGACCCCCTCCTGGACTGTGTACCGGCTCGCCTGTCACCGGTTGCATCCATGGCTCCGGGTGACGTTTGCCATTATCCCGGATGCAGCCTGGCCGGGCTCAGACCAGCAGCCTTGGAGTACCGCTCCTGCCACTGGCCCGGTGGGTCGGCTGGGTCGCCCCAGTGTGTCCGACCCATGGGGTGTTGGTTCTTTCCTGTCCCCCGGCGGCCCTACGTGTGTGCGGTGTCCTGGGCCTCCCGGCTCCTGTTCACCGGTGTGCCCGCTCGGTGTGTTGTGTTGGGTGTGCGGTGTCCTGGGCCTCCTGGCTCCTGTTCACCGGTGTGCCCGCTCGGTCGGGTGTGTTGCGTGTGCGGTGTCCTGGGCCTCCCGGCTCCTGTGCACCGGTGTGCCCGCTCGGTGTGTTGTGTTGCGTGTGCGGTGTCCTGGGCCTCCCGGCTCCTGTTCACCGGTGTGCCCGCTCGGTGTGTTGTGTTGCGTGTGCGGTGTCCTGGGCCTCCCGGCTCCTGTTTACCGGTGTGCCTGCTCGGTGTGCTGTGTTGCGTGTGCGGTGTCCTGGGCCTCCCGGCTCCTGTTCACCGGTGCGCCCGCTCGGTGTGTTGTGTTGCGTGTGCGGTGTCCTGGGCCTCCCGGCTCCTGTTCACCGGTGTGCCCGCTCGGTGTGTTGTGTTGGGTGTGCGGTGTCCTTCGCCTCCTGGCTCCTGTTCACCGGTGTGCCCGCTTGGTGTGTTGTGTTGCGTGTGCGGTGTCCTGGGCCTCCCGGCTCCTGTTCACCGGTGTGCCTGCTCGCTGCGTTGTGTTGCGTGTGCGGTGTCCTGGGCCTCCCGGCTCCTGTTCACCGGTGTGCCCGCTCGGTGTGTTGTGTTGCGTGTGCGGTGTCCTGGGCCTCCCGGCTCCTGTGCTCCGGTGTGCCCGCTCGCTGTGTTGTGTTGTGTGCGCGGTGTCCCGGGCCTACTGGCTCCTGTTCACCGGTGTGCCCGCTCGGTGTGTTGTTTCGCGTGTGCGGCGTCCTGGGCCACCTGCCTCCTGTTCACCGGTGTGCCCGCTCGGTGTGTTGTTTTGTGTGCGCGGTGTCCTGGGCCTCCCGGCTCCTGTTCACCGGTGTGCCCGCTCGGTGTGTTGTGTTGGGTGTGCCGTGTCCTGGGCCTCCCGGCTCCTGTTCACCGGTGTGCCCGCTCGGTGTGTTGTTTTGCGTGTGCGGTGTCCTGGGCTCCCCGGCTCCTGTTCACCTGTGGGCCTGCTCGGTGTGTTGTTTTGCGTGTGCGGTGTCCTGGGCCACCCGGCTCCTGTTCACCGGTGTGCCCGCTCGGTGTGTTGTGTTGCGTGTGCGGTGTCCTGGGCCTCCCGGCTTCTGTTCACCGGTGCGCCCGCTCGGTGGGATGTGTTGCGTGTGCGGTGTCCTGGGCCTCCCGACTCCTGTGCTCCGGTGTGCCCGCTCGCTGTGTTGTGTTGCGTGTGCGGTGTCCCGGGCCTACTGGTTCCTGTTCACCGGTGTGCCCGCTCGGTGTGTTGTTTCGCGTGTGCGGCGTCCTGGGCCACCTGCCTCTTGTTCACCGGTGTGCCTGCTTGGTGTGTTGTTTTGTGTGCGCGGTGTCCTGGGCCTCCCGGCTCCTGTTCACCGGTGTGCCCGCTCGGTGTGTTGTGTTGGGTGTGCGGTGTGCTGGGCCTCCCGGCTCCTGTTCACCGGTGTGCCCGCTCGGTGTGTTGTTTTGCGTGTGCGGTGTCCTGGGCTCCCCGGCTCCTGTTCACCTGTGTGCCTGCTCGGTGTGTTGTTTAGCGTGTGCGGTGTCCTGGGCCACCTGGCTCCTGTTCACCGATGTGCCCGCTCGGTGTGTTGTGTTGCGTGTGCGGTGTCCTGGGCCTCCCGGCTCCTGTTCACCGGTGCGCCCGCTCGGTGGGGTGTGTTGCGTGTGCGGTGTCCTGGGCCTCCCGGCTCCTGTTCACCGGTGTGCCCGCTCGGTGTGTTGTGTTGGGTGTGCGGTGTCCTGGGCCTCCCGGCTCCTGTTCACCGGTGTGCCCGCTCGGTGTGTTGTTTTGCGTGTGCGGTGTCCTGGGCTCCCCGGCTCCTGTTCACCTGTGTGCCTGCTCGGTGTGTTGTTTTGCGTGTGCGGTGTCCTGGGCCACCTGGCTCCTGTTCACCGGTGTGCCCGCTCGGTGTGTTGTGTTGCGTGTGCGGTGTCCTGGGCCTCCCGGCTCCTGCTCACCGGTGCGCCCGCTCGGTGGGGTGTGTTGCGTGTGCGGTGTCCTGACTCTCCCGACTCCTGTTCACCGGTGTGCCCGCTCGGTGTGTTGTGTTGGGTGTGCGGTGTCCTGGGCCTCCTGGCTCCTGCTCACCGGTGTGCCCGCTTGGTGTGTTGTGTTGCGTGTGCAGTGTCCTGGGCCTCCTGGCTCCTGTTCACCGCTGTGCCCGCTCGGTGTGTTGTGTTGCGTGTGCGGTGTCCTGGGCCTCCCGGCTCCTGTTCACCGGTGTGCCCGCTTGGTGTGTTGTGTTGCGTGTGCGGTGTCTTGGGCCTCCCGGCTCCTGTTCACCGGTGTGCCCGCTTGGTGTGTTGTGTTGCGTGTGCGGTGTCCTGGGCCTCCCGGCTCCTGTTCACCGGTGTGCCCGCTTGGTGTGTTGTGTTGCGTGTGCGGTGTCCTGGGCCTCCCGGCTCCTGTTCACCGGTGTGCCCGCTTGGTGTGTTGTGTTGCGTGTGCGGTGTCCTGGGCCTCCCGGCTCCTGTTCACCGGTGTGCCCGCTTGATGTGTTGTGTTGCGTGTGCGGTGTCCTGGGCCTCCCATCTCCTGTTCACCGGTGCGCCCGCTCGGTGTGTTGTGTTGCGTGTGCCGTGTCCTGGGCCTCCCGGCTCCTGTTCACCGGTGTGCCCGCTTGGTGTGTTGTGTTGCGTGTGCGGTGTCCTGGGCCTCCCGGCTCCTGTTCACCGGTGCGCCCGCTCGGTGTGTTGTGTTGCGTGCGAGGTGTCCTGGGCCTCCCGGCTCCTGTTCACCGGTGTGCCCGCTCGGTGTGTTGTGTTGGGTGTGCGGTGTCCTGGGCCTCCTGGCTCCTGTTCACCGGTGTGCCCGCTCGGTGTGTTGTGTTGCGTGTGCGGTGTCCTGGGCCTCCCGGCTCCTGTTCACCGGTGTGCCCGCTCGGTGCGTTGTTTTGCGTGTGCGGTGTCCTGGGCCTCCCGGCTCCTGTTCACCGGTGTGCCCGCTCGGTGTGTTGTGTTGCGTGTGCGGTGTCCTGGGCCTCCCGGCTCCTGTTCACCGGTGTGCCCGCTGGGTGTGTTGTGTTGCGTGTGCCGTGTCCTGGGCCTCCCGGCTCCTGTTCACCGGTGTGCCCGCTCGGTGTGTTGTGTTGCGTGTGCGGTGTCCTTCGCCTCCTGGCTCCTGTTCACCGGTGTGCCCGCTCGGTGTGTTGTGTTTCGTGTGCGGTGTCCTGGGCCTCCCGGCTCCTGTTCACCGGTGCGCCTGCTCGGTGTGTTGTGTTGCGTGTGCGGTGTTCTGGGCCACCTGGCTCCTGTTCACCGGTGTGCCTGCTCGCTGTGTTGTGTTGCGTGTGCGGTGTCCTGGGCCACCTGGCTCCTGTTCACCGGTGTGCCCGCTAGGTGTGTTGTTTTGCGTGTGCGGTGTCCTGGGCCTCCCGGCTCCTGTTCACCGGTGTGCCCGCTCGATGTGTTGTGTTGCTGTGCGGGGCGTCGCTGTGGGGCGCTCACTCGTCCATCCGGACGGCGGCTATCGTAGCCGGCAGGGGCTGGGTACCCTCTGGGCGCACACACGTCCATCCGGACGGCGGCTGTTCGTAGCCGGCAGGGGCTGGGTACCCTCCGGGCGCGCACTCGTCCATCCGGACGGCGGCTGTTCGTAGCCGGCTGGGGCTGCTACCCTCCGGGCGCGCACTCGTCCATCCGGACGGCGGCTGGCGTGGGTGTGCTTGCTCTTTGTGGCCGGGTCGGGCGGGCCGGCCTCCCGGGCGCGTTGTGGTGCGCTCTACCTTTTCCTTTGGCCGCTTTGTCTCTCTGCTTTGCTTGGCCCCCTCCGGGCTGGGGTTGCCCCCCTCTCTCTCGCTGCCCTTGCCGTTCCTCGTTGCCTTGGCGCTGTGCTTCGGTTGTTTTTCTCGGCCTCCCGCTGCCTGGCTCTTCGTGCGCTCGCGCCTCGTTTGTGTCTGCCGCTTGGCCGTTGGCCGCTCTTTGGTGGTTTCTCCCCCCCTCCCCCTCCCTTTTTGTGTCTCGCGGTTTTCGTCGCTCCTTCTTGGTGCCTTGGTGATGTTTTTTTTTTTTTTTTTTTTTCCTCCCCCTCTTCCCCTGTGCGCCCCCGTTGTCTCCGGCTTTCTCTGGTTTCCGGCCCCGGGTGCCCTGGGCCTCGGCGCTGTGCGTTGTTTGCTTTGTTGGCCTTCCGCCTCTCGGCTCTCCGTGCGCTTGTCCCCCTTTCGTGCTTTCCGCCTGGCTGGTGGTTGCTCCCCGGTGGTTGCTGCCCCCCCCCCCCCTTTTTGTCGCGCGGTTTTCGTCGCTGCCGCTCGGTGCTGTGTGCCGTGTGCTGTGTTGTGCTGTGCGTCCCCGGGTGCGGTGCTGAGCCGCGCTGCTGCGCGTTGTGTCCTCCGGTGTTGTGCTGTCCTGTGCTGTGTTGTGCTCGTTGGGTGCCGCTGCTTGTTGCGCCGTGCCCTCTGGCGCTGCCCGTTGCCCTGGGGCCCTGTGCTCTGCGGCGCTGCGTTTTGCGGTGTTCCCCCGTGCTGTGTGTGTTTTGTCGTGGCGCGGTGGTGCGTGCTGTTGTTCGCCGCTTTGCTTTGTGCTGTGTGTGTCCCGGGGTACTGTGCTGTGCGTTCCCTGTCCTTTCCGCTCTGTGCGGTGCTGTGCTTTGCTGTGCTGGTGCGCTCGCGTTGTGCTGTTGGTGTGGTGCGTGCTGTTGCTGGCGCCTGGTGCTGTGGTGTGCCGTGGTGCGGTGCTGGGTCTGGTGGCCCGTGGTTGTCTGCTGGTGGCGTGTTTCGGTGTCGGTGTCCCTGTCTGGCCGCGTGCTCTGTTTCCCTGTGGTTGGTGTGGTTTGCTGTGGTGCCCTGCTTTCCTGTGTCGTGTTCTGTGGTGCTGTGCTGTCGCGTGGTGCTGTGCTGTTGTGCTCTGCTGTCGTGTTGCGGTGCTGTTGGGGCTTGCTTTGCCCTCCTGTGGGCTGTCGTGCTGTGCTGTGTTGTGCTGTTGGTTGGCTGTGCTGTTTTTTGCCCGGTGGTGGTGTCTGCGTGCTGTGGTGCTCTTTTCCTCGTGCTGTGCGTTCCCTGTCTTCTCCGCTCTGTGCGCTGCGGTGCCTTGTTGTGCTGGCTGTGGTGCCCTGCTTCCCTGTGTCGTGTGCTGTGGCGCTGTGCTGTCGTGTGGTGCTGTGCTGTCGTGCTCTGCTGTCGTTTTGCGGTGCTGTTTGTGTTTGCTTTGCCCTCCTGCGGCCCGTCGTGCGGCGCCAGTGTCGTCTGCGCGGTTGTTGGTGCCTCGTGCTGTGGCGTGTCCCTGTGCGTTGTGGTGTCTCCCTGGGCGTTCTGCGGTGTGGTGGTGCTGCTCTGGTGTGTCGTGGTGTCTTGCTGTGCTGTGCGTTGTCCTGTGGTGTCCTGCGCCCTGTGCCGTGTCCTGCGGTGCCGTGCTGCCCTGCGGTGCTGTGCTGGTTGGCTGTGCTGTGCGGTTGTCTGCGCTGCTGGTGTTTGTTTTTCCTTTTGTCCTCTTTTCCTTTGCTAAAAACCCCTGCCGTTTTTCCGTGCCTTTGAAAACTTCCTGAAAACCAAAAAATTAAAATGTTTCTCTTTAGAAAATCATACTCTACGCAACTCACGCACGCAGGCAAGCAGCAATACCAAGGTGTAAATTCTGACTTACGTGTTGCCACGCGACCGCGAAGATGGTGGTATTGCTTGCTAGGGGTTGACCGCTTTTCCCCCAGGGCCGGTTGCCTAAGCTGATGAAAAGGGGTGAGGGGGGGCAGGAGGGAGGGGAGGTAGGTGCATGGAGAAGGAAAGAAAAGGAAGAGAAGCAGGGCGAAGGGACGCGGCGGCTTAGAAAAACTTTTTGAGTTTTACGCGCTGCTCGCGACGCGTTTTGCTTTGCGCCTACGGCTAGTTAGACGACGAGAGGGACGGCGTTAGGGTCCTACGAGCGTTACGGTTGTTACGGCGCTAACTATTCACCTATTTCACGTCGAAGAATTTCTCGTCGCGTTTTTACGCGTTTCGCAGCGCGCTTTTTCGCCTAAGCGTTTTTTATGCTAATTAGCTTTATTTTTAGCTATTCAGAAAATTTTTTCGTCGTGTTTTACCCATCTTTTTTTTTCGTTCTGGGACAGGACCCCAGCGCGCGCGAACACCAACCAGGGAGGTGGTAAAGGGAGGGGCAACCTACGTGCCATGAACGAGGTTCAACCTGATGCAGGCACACCCCCCCTGTTTTACTGCCGACCTGTCAATGACAAGGGGGGACCTTGTCATGCCTCTGACTGCGATCTCCGCAGTGGCTGTATGCTGCACATGAAACGTCAGCAGCACACCAAAGATGGGAAACAGGTGACCCATCAGGACCATTTCAGGTGTACCATCACCTGTGGTTACTGTGGCAAACGTCGTCACTACGAGGACGAATGCCACATCAAGAAACGCGAGAGTGACAAACTCAAGCGTCAGGAGGCGGAGCGCCGGAAGACCCAGACGCCCGCAAAAAATCCCCCGAACGGGGATAAAGGTGGTCAAGGAGGTGGCAAAGGGGGTGGCAAAACTGGACCCCCTAAACCCCAGAGGCGCTCATCAGCGCCCGTTGCTACACCTACTCCTGCTGCTACACCCGCTCCCGCAGTTGACCCCAAGAAACGCCCCCAAGGGGATAACGCTACCCCTGAGGGGAATAATTCTAAGAAGAGGCGCTTGGCCTGGATGGCCAAGTCCCTCATGGCTGCAGGGGTGGATGTGAAATTCCCTGATGAGGAATAGGGGGGCGGCTCCGAAGAGGAAGACTTGGTTTTCTGGATCCTCGTGAAAATCGGGGATCAGGTTTTTCGAGCAGTGCTTGATACGGGTGCAACACTTTCCATAGTGGCCCGGCGCCTGCTTAAAACTTTCAGGAAAACTAAGACCGTGGCCATAAGAGTAGGGGATGGGCGTACCATCCATTCCTTGGGGGGGGTCGATGTGACCATATGTCTGGGCGACGAAGCCGTGACCCAACACTGCAGAGTGTTGGACACTGACGCCTTTGACATCGTCATTGGCACCGACTTTCTAAGAAGAAACCCCCAGGTAAAAATGCTGTCCCTACAGCGTCCTTACTCTTTGCACTGCGACTTTGGCAGTGGGCTATTCTCCGTTCCTTTGGAGCTGTCAGGACGAAAAGAGTCTGGGCTGCGCTACGCAGCCAAGACGAACTATCGTACTGAAAACTACCAACTGGCCCGTCACGTTCTTGAAAATGGACTGGCGGCCCTTCAGGTAAACCTGGATGAGATCCAGGTGGAATTGTTTGCGAGCCAACAACAGCACATCATGCAGTTGTACTGCTCGAAACAAATGAAGAATGCTTTCCATTTCTTCTGGAAAGCAATGGGCCTAGCGTATGCTAACCCTCCCTTCTCCCTGCTCGCGAAGGTTCTAACCAAAATCGCTTATGAGGGAGGAAGGGTTGTTATGTGCACCCCTGACTGGGGTTGCTCTGGTGAACATGCTTACTGGCGCCGTATGCTAGATCGAATGACCGTGGGAAGAGTGCAACTCCCCGACGGCCCCATCTATGTGCCTGAGGACTCAGACACAGCTATGCAGGCCCCTGAGTGGGCCAGTTTCCTGTCCATCGTCGATGGATCTCTCAATCCTGTACCCCTGTGTGACCTAGACCAGGTGCTACTAAAAGAGGCCATGGCCGAAAATCGTGGGCTGACCCTTTATGATCTCAAAAATCGATCTCCTGAGCACCTATCTGCCACACTTACAGGGTGTGAGTCTCCTGATGACTATCTGGAACCTGCAGCTGTAAAAGAGGATGCTGACGACCAACTGTCTGAGATCGCCAGCACTATTCCCTCTGTTGATCCCAGCTGTGTTGACCTAAAACATAGTGCTTTCCTAGCCCAGCTGTTGCTAGAGGAGATAGATCTGTAGTCAACCTCTGAACCCGCTTCCCCTGTTGGGAAGCCAGTGCTACACATGCAGCCTATGCACACAGGTGAACCCGTGGCCCGGAGTGCTGATGCTCTGGCGCGGCCTGCTGCTAATAACATGCCATTGTCTGAGCATGACACTCAAGAACTCCGGCGGCTGTCGTACCTGAAGGCCGAAGGTATTGAACGCCAGGAGCGGCTGCAATACCTCAGACAGACCTGGAAATACTCCATCTGGTCTGAGGAGGACGATGAGTCCTATACGCTGCCTGATCCTGAGATACCTCTAGTGTATTCTCTACACTATGGGCAGCAATGTCCCCCTGAGTGGGACGATGGTACTGTGCCAGCCGAAACTGCTGATCGGCATAAAAAGAAAGAACATGCAAAAGCAACCTCCATGCTGAGGAGGATTTCCTTCAGAAACTCGAGAGTCTTAACCTTGACCCCCGCCTGAAGAAACTGCTGGTAACCTATGAGGAGGTGTTCGGTGCCTTGCCGCCTCCCCTTTCTTGTGAAAAACTGGTCCAGATGGACCTGAAATTGAAACCAGAATTCGAAAAGACGCGAGTGAGGCGTCGTCCCTATCCCGCTCCACAGGAACAGGTTGAAGAAATCGAGCGCCAGATCCAAGAATGCATTGATGCTGGCCTCGTTGAAGAGTATAAACACGGGGACTATCCCCATCACTGCAGTCCCTGTTTCCTTGTTGCTAAACCAGGGTCGACTGCCCTACGTCTTGTTGTAGACTATGGTGAGGTCAACAAGAAAACCCAGAACCACTCAGGGAGTATTCCTAACATGGAAAACACCCTGGAGCGTATTGCCAAATGCAGGTATAAGACCAAAATGGACAAACGCTCTGGTTTCTGGCAGGTTGACCTAACCGCCGCAGCTCAAGAGCTGCTTGCCTTTATAACCCCTAAGGGTCGTGTCTTCAAGTGGAAGGTTATGCCTTTCGGGGTGGCTAATGCCCCAGCGCTCTTCCAGGAGCTTATGAACAAAATTTTGTACATACTGAGGCGCAGGCCTCTAGTACAAGAGTTGATTTCTCGGGGTGCAGAAATGGAGGCTCACATCGACGACGTGAGTTTGGGTACTAATACCAAAGAGGACCACGTCCTTCTCCTCCGGGAATTTTTCATTGTCTGTCAAGAAAACCATCTCCGAATCAAACTCGAAAAATGCGAGTTTATGAAAGAGGAGATGGAGTATTTGGGTTTCGACGTGGGGTAGGGCTGGTGGAAACCAGCCGCGTCTAAGATGCAGCCCCTACAGGACATGCAGATTCGCGATGACCCTAAGAAGGGTCTACACGATGTGAGGAGTTTTGTGGGCGCCTGTAATTTCTATCGGCGTCACATCCACAATTTTACGTACTCCTCTGCACCCCTCACTGACCTGATCAAGAAAACTACTCCCTGGAGGTGGACCTCCAGAGAGGAAGAGTGTTTCCAGGAGTTGAAGAAGAAGATTGCCTCCTCCAACTGCCTGGGAGTGCCCCGCCCTGAGGGCGAGATAGTCCTGATCACTGATGCCAGTGATGTAGGGGGGGGTGGTACGATCTACCAATGGCAGGAGCTTAACCCCGCTGAACTAACCCACTGCCATTATCGTACTACTGGACTGAACCGTGATGGTTCGTTGAAACATGACTATCCTACCAGTGAGTGGCGACTGGTGCCACTGGGACACTGGAATTGGAAATGGAACCAAGCGCGTTCCAACTACAGCACCTATGACCAGGAACTCCTGGCCGGTATGTTGGTGCTATCGTCACAATCTCGACTTCTGGGATCTAACCCTATTGTCTGGCTGTGTGACCAGGAGCCTGTGAAGTCTTTTCAGAAGGGCCCACCACCAGAAAAAGCAAAGCTAAAACGGTGGTGGACTTACCTGAGCCAGTTCAGGCTGACAGTGCATCACATCCCCGGGATTAAGAATGAACTGTCTGACTATACATCGCGCAACAACTTCGATGTGCTTATTGGTGAGAGCTCTGAGGCGCTCGCCAAAGAGGCTTTCCAGCGTATGGATGTCCAGCTTGACCTGTCCATGCGCACTGCTGGAATCCTGGACGGTTGGAGTCTAAAGAAGGTCCCTACCAGGACCGGCCCCCGCTGTGCCCCTTCCGCCTGTAACCCCTGCCGATTTGCTCCTGATCAACGATTGCATTGCTCAAAATCCAAGGTTCCCAATCCAAAAATATAGAATATAAAATCCTCCTTCAACCCTGAATGGCAACCAGATCCCACAAATACAGCAATAACGCAATTCACATCTCAAATCAGGCTGCGGGCTTTCGTTCAGCACATCGGTCGTCTCACGATGGCGGGCATGTACAAGAATGGCACCAAGGAAGAAAGCCCTGAAATTGGCATATGAACACAAATAAAGCAAGGTTGGGGAAAGAGGTAAACATATACATTCATAACCATAAACCCCTCATTCCCTGGACTCAAGACCTTCCCTTGACTCACCAACATGATGCCCTGAACCCAATCAAATAAGATGGCTAAATGCCATGTGTCACAAGTCATTACATAAACCCCAAAAGTGTGTTCACTCCCCAGCCTCTAAATCCTAGCCCAATAGGGGAGGTGGCGTGTCATGGCCTAGAGTGGCACTCAGGACCATGCCCTACCCTGACATAACCTTGGTTGGACTTGGAGTCGAATGGGCTTAGGAAATGACCTATGAGTTTGAACTCATAACATGCCAAAAAACTGCCAATTCACACCATATTGGCCATATATCACATATATGCTCAAAATTGAAGTTACCACTTATCCGAAGTCTCAAAGCATGCATGGAATCGAAGTCTAGTATTCATGGAGGATAGAGACCAAAGGCCAATGCCCATGTACATCCCCACTTTACCCTCGAAACCCCTTCGGATATGGGCGCCACACACTGCCCAAGTCAGCCCATGATCTTGAGACCAATACTTGTGATCCTTCGTGCGCCAAGCCAAATGGAGTACGCGATCCGGCATATGGTGGTGTTCAACTCCAAAGCATTCGCCAACATATGAACAACATACCATGGTTCGACTCTCCATAGGCTTCTTGCTTTTTGCCGACCCGGTAAGTACACAAAACGCAAAAATGAGCAAAAATTGAGGTCAAAAACATGAAATTATGACCAAACACAAAGTTGTCATGATAATATATCTCTATGCTCACCCATGATATCCGCTCATGGTTCAATACACAAATGATTGGAACCATTCACGAACAATTCCCCCACTTGGATCCCCAATCGGGCGCATGGAGATACCTTTGCCACCTATATCTACATGCCCCATGAAAATGGGAGTGCACTCATGGATCTCTTTGCCTAACATACCATGAGCAATACATATGCGGTAGACTTAGTCTAGCGCTTTGAATTCCACAATTAAGACATGGGCAAAACCCTTGTCACGTATGGCTCCCCATCTCTTCGGCCACACGAAGATATATAACATGGGCGTGAGCATATCAAGGCATATACCATGCATATAAAACATACCCTCAAAAGTGGCTCCCACCATGATATGCCATGTCCCTCCATTGGCATAACTTCACGTTAAAAATACGTAGGAACCCAAGGAAAGTTGCTATGCAACCCCAACACTCATGCGGCACACTCGAAAGTCGCATTAAAATATTCGGTTGCACGGTCCAAGAGTTATATATCACTTGATACCCTCTTCACCCTTTTCCCTTGCTACACCGGGCATGTGTGCGCACCAAAGGCGTTTGATGCTTCCTAAATTAACTTGAGACTAAGGCGCTTGCAACCCAAC
Organism: Eutreptiella sp. 'Long Island Sound 2002'; assembly: GCA_964036045.1. Taxonomy (NCBI): domain Eukaryota; phylum Euglenozoa; class Euglenophyceae; order Eutreptiales; family Eutreptiaceae; genus Eutreptiella; species Eutreptiella sp. 'Long Island Sound 2002'. The sequence continues at coordinate 3,976,723 of OZ038385.1, forward strand.
CTTCCTTATTCTCTTTCCTCACACTCGCGCGTAGATATGGCCCTTCAAAGTGGTCCCACGATTCACTTTTGTTTCCCTTATATCTCCAAGTCAAATGGGTGGCAAGTATAAGGGAAACCTGATTCGGGCATAGGGAAAGGAGTATGACCACTCGAAGAAGTCCAAATCAAGTGCGGCGATGTCGAAGTCAAAAATCCGATTTCGACATCGCGAAAAATTCAGATTAAAATTTCGAGTGCTTATTTAGAAAATTGCGGAAGCAACGAACCCTTTGCTGATGAAATCTGACCCTTCAACGGAGTATCCGCCAAAATATCTGGAAATAACAGTTAACCAATCGGTTAACGCAAAATCGCGAGCCAACTGACAGTCGCCGATACATTGACTATCAGAACGGAAGGCTGAAAAATTACGGAAACATTATGATAATAAAACCCTGTTGATTCCTGATATTCTGATATCTAAATCTCCGCTGGCGGCGCCTCGGTACTGAATATGGCCGCTCATAGCCGGAATGGCCAAACCTATCACACTATCACATCAGGTTAGGTCAGGTGGATGGAAGAGTATGATATCAGCCAATGGCGGCTTGCCGGCACATAGATACACACCCCAAGTGACCCCAAGATGGCCACGGGGGTCCGAACCGGCTTCACCCCCCTTCTCAGAGCGTTGTTACCGCTTGGAAGTCATTGAAGAGAGGACGGGAGGACCCCAATGGGCTCCGACCCCCCCCTCCATGTCCCAAGGACACATGGAGGCCCCACACACGTCGTAGGCGTCCCCCATGCCCCAAGGGAGGGGTGAGGACACTGAAAATCGGTGCCCCACGCCATATCCGGTCTCCACTTGATCTACAACATGGACCAAGGGGATCAAAGATAAAAAAACGTCGTGGATCGATCTAAATACGTATACCACGATGAAATATATACGTGGAGATCGAGTGAAGGGGGTAGATGGCCAATCAAGGCCGAAAAAATCCCCGGATGAACGCCCTCACCCGTCTCCTCAATCACAGAAACAAACAAAATGCCAAGGGGGATCCATTACGGTGCTACAGCAGCAACCAGATGGACCAACTTGTCCTTGACATCCAAAGAAATATTCTTTTTCTTTAGGTAGTCCATCCAGACCGTGGTGTACCTCGGCACAAAACTGCTCGGAGGCTCCCACGAATCCCTGGATGCGGCGAAACCCTTTCAACGGACCTTATAAAGCCTACCCCCAGGCGTCCCCGGGTCCGGCTTGTCCGCCAGGATCTTCTCGGCGGTGAAGTCGTCGTCCTCACCCTCGTCGTCCGAGTCCACATCGCCGGCCGTGAACTCGAAGGTGACGGGACGTCCGCTGGGGTCTGGTGCTCGGGGACAAAGCTGGGTGTGGTCTCGGTCGAGGATCTTGTTATCCCCCACACGAACCGCATACACATCCTGTCGGACCTTCCGCACGATCACCCCCGGCACATACCAAGATGCCTGCCGATGCCTGGACAGGACATCCTTGTGGTGCCGCTCCACCCAAACGGTGTCTTGGAGAGCATACTTCTGGACTTTTCCCTGCTTGAAGTACTTGGCCCTCTTGTCATGCTCGTCCTGTAGTGCCTTGCACACCTTGGCCGCCGTGTCGTCTGCCTCAGCCATCATGGCATTCGCATCCCGGGCCACTTTGCCATGGTTCATCCACGGGAGAGTGCGTTACACTCGATCCCGTAGGAACAGGATGCGATGGGGCGACAGACCAGTGGGTCCCGGAAGGTCATGGTACGCTTGGAGCACTCTCCACAGCGAATTGTACCAGTTCCGGCCCGGTTCGTCGATGTGCAGCTGGCGGAACTTCTCGAACATCTGCCGCCCGGCCATCTCAGCTCGGCCATTCGACCGGCTGTGGTACGCCACGGTCTTGGCGTGCCGAATGCCCATGTGCTTGCACATCGTCTTGAACCATGTCCCCACGAATTGACTGCCCCGATCGCTGCAGATGACAGCTGGGACATCAAAAATCGTCAACCAATGCCTGATCATGGCATTAGCGACGGTCTTGGCCTGCAGCCCCACTGCATGCTTGTCCTTCTTGTCCTTCTTCTTGGACTTCTTGCCAGGGACCGCCACGATATACCCACTGTGCCTATCCACCGCCAAGATGACACAGTCGTAGGTCTCTCCTTCCACGGTGACCTCAGGCATGGCGAATACATCGAATGGCCACGGACCGCATAGGGGCCTCCGGTATAGCCGTGTACACCGGGTTGCCCGCTGTGGAGTGGTTGGGGCTCTTCGTGGCCTGACACACGGCACAGTCGCTGCAGTACCTGTCCAGGATGGCGTAATACCCCGGAGGGAACTTGAAACGCCACTCCAGGTCCTGCTGCATCTTGTCTCGGCCAGGATGCATGAGCTGGGCGTTGTGCCAATGGTCAATGAGCTGCTCCACTCGGTTCTCGGGCACCAGCAGCTTGTCCTTGAGGAACAACTTGTCCCCATCCTCGGTCAAGCCCTCGGGCCATTCGTCGTCCGACGGGGCGCTCACGGCATTCCAGTACTTGCTCCAGTGCTCGGATGCCGCGTAGTCATCCGACCAGTCCTCTGTGAGCACCGACCTGACTAGCTCTACAGGGGCCACCATCCATTGCTCGAGGGTTTCCTCTCGAATAGCTTGGACGCGGGCACCCCGGAACTTGGCCAGGTCCGTACGATTTGCCATCACCACAAAGCACTTGACCCCCTCTTGCTCCATGACCTTCTCCATCTCGATGATGCGCTTGGCCTCCTCGGTCTCCTTGGCGTCTCCATGGCTGGATATGTCCATCCAAGCCTTGCCCGCGGGGTAGGCCCAGCGACTGAGGCAATCCGCCACAGTGTTGTCCTTCCCCGGGACGTACACGACGCTGAGGTCGAACTTGGCGAACGTCTCGTGCCATCGGGCTCTCCTAGCCGCTGGTCCTGAGGGGGTGTCGACATGCTCCTTGTGCCAGCTCTGTAGGGACTGGTGGTCCGTGCAAACCACCACCGGCTGCAGTCCGATGTGGCCAGACCACTTCCTGAGCGCACATACAATGGCGTATGTCTCCTTCTCCCTCGCGGTCCATGTTCGGCGTTGGCCCTCGGCCAGGATCCTGCTCCAAAACGCTACGGGAACATGAGTCCCGTCGTCCCGGACTTGCTCGAGGACTGCCCCCACGGCATAGTCCGAGGCGTCTGTCCGTAGCACGAATCCCTTGTCCGGGTCCACCAGGAACAGCCCCAACTGCCCCAGGAGTCGCTCCTTCAGGCGGTTGAACGCATCCTCAGCCTCAGGGGTCCAGGCAAGCTTCTTCTTGCTCCGCTTCCGGCCGTCGAACTTACCCACTTGCAGCATCTTGTGCAACGGCCCCGAGAGTTCTGCATACATCCGGACATAGCCCGAAAAGTAATTGCAGAACCCCATGAAGGACCGGAGTTCGCTGATGGTCTGGGGCTTCTCCCAGTGGTGCAGGGACGCCAGCTTCCTAGGCATGGGACGGCGTTGCCCGTGACCAACCACGTGACCCGCGAACTCCACTTCCTTCACGAAGAGTGAGGCTTTGGTGGGCTTGCACACCATGTTGTGCTTGTCCAACTCGCTGAGCACTCGGCGCAGATCCTTCTCATGCGCGTCTATGAGATCGTCCTCAGGCATGTTCTCCGTGCCGGACCCGATGATGATGTCATCCACGAAGGGATCGGCACAGTCCCGGACAGGACCGAGTAGGTCCTCCATCATGCGCTTGAAAGCGGCGTTGCCATTCTTGGCGCCCATAGGCACCACTTTCCACTGCATGGGGCCCAGCGGCGTCGACATCGCTGTGCAGGGCCTGGAGTCCGGGTGTAGCGGCATCTGGTGATAACCGTGTTTCAGGTCTAACACCGTGAAAATCCGCTTTTTCTGTTGCTTTTGGAGGATGGAGTCGATCAGGGGAAGCGAGTACGAGTCGTGCTCGGTCTGCTCGTTCAAACCTCTGTAATCAACCACCAACCTCCACTCGCCCTTCTCCTTCTTGGGCACGATGAAGGCTGTACTGGCCCACTCACTGTCGGAGGGTTCGATCCATCCCCGCTCAATGAACTCGGCCAACAGCTTCTTCATGGCCTCGGCCCGATCGCCCTGAAGTTGGTACTCCCGATGACGATAGATCTTCGGGTTCGGCTTCAGCTTGATCTTCGCTGTACCAAACCTCCCACGATCTGGAGGGTTCTTGTTGGCGACGCCACTGAATAGCCGCGGATAGGCCTTGATCAGCCTCTCCTTCAGCACGGCGACTTTCGGGTTCTCCTGGGCCTCTTCAGCCGCTTGCTTCGGTATCGATACAACCGAACGCACTGCGGTATAGGCCTCTTCCGGGTCCGAATCCGACTTCTCCTCGTCCGATATGCCGTCTTCATCGTCGTGGGGTGCACTTCCCACCGATAATCTTCGAAAATTTGCGGCCTCGGGCTGGTGACTGTCGCTGTCGGCACCCATTCTTGGAAAATCCCATGTTGGTGGGTCCGACCCAACCGGACCATCGTATTGGTCCGCGATGTGATCCATGACCCTCGCCACGAACTCGTCCTTCTCGTACTTGCCGGTGACCAACATCTTGTCATCCCACCAGTGCGGAGATGTGACCGTGGCTTACCTCTTCTTGGCTGCCACACGGTCGTGCATCCCCATCCGCATGTAGTTGACGACGTCGTCGATCTCGGCGTGGGACAGGACGTCAATGCCATCAGTAGGCTGATCTGTCCCCTCCTTGGGCTCAAACATGACCTTCATGGGCACCGCCTCCACCCTACGGATGAATGCTTCATCACCCGTGGGCTGGGCTTGCGCCCCATCCACCAGGAAAGCCTTGGTACCCCACGCTTGACCCGGGGAGGGCATTGATACACCCTTGGCGTTGATGAACAACTCCTCCTCTGGCCCGAATGACATCTCGTTAAGGGTGATGGAGTCCAGCGTCGACCTGAGACCCTCCAGCGGACATGGGGTGGATCCTATGCCGGTTATGACCAGGATCCCCTTCGCCCTATCCGCGATGATCTTCTCCACCGTACGTCTGGTATTGTCCAGGGAGCCATGCCAATACATGGGTCCCCACTCCTTCAAACCCCAATGCCGGTGCCAGGCTGAGTCTCCTCGATGCCAGTGCCGCCTACACTTCCTCAGAAGTGGGGCATCCCGGGAAGCAAAGACGTCCGTCTGGGGCGCTTCGGCTCCCAGCGTCTGGATCATCCTGGCGTACACTTGCGGCGCCATTCCATACTCCGTGAGCTGAACTCCGCGGTCTCCTCTGGACTTGGCACCCACAGCTTGCACCGCTCGGACGATCCGATCCTCCTCCTCAGCATTCCATTGGGATGATCCGCATGCATAGTCCGTGGACAGCCATGTGAGGCATTCATCATCCTCCCGGACCAGCGTTGCACGATGGGGAAGGGCTCCAATGGCGTTTGCCACCATGAAGTCATACCCCATGATCATATCCCAATCGGTAATGTCGGCCACATAGAAGTTCCCGGATAGAGTGCTTCTCTTCGCCTGATCAGGGCGGTTCAAGCGCTCACGCTCCCAGAATTCCATACTGATGGTGGCCTCATGGGTGCCGCCACCCATAATCTCTCCGTTGGCAACCTTCAGGCGGACCGGTCTCCGGCTGGGCTGCAGGAGTTCCTCCTTGAACAACCCTCTCCGGACCAGGCTCACCTGGGCACCCGTATCAACTAACACATCCACCACCTTCTCCTCTCGTCCGCACCGTACTCGCACTTTCAAGTGCAACTGCCGCTCGTCGCCATGAGGTGTATGGACGACTCTCACGGCATGCAACTCTAGCACGTCCGGGTGCATCAGGACTTCAAGGGTATGGTCACGGATGGTGTAGATCTTGGGTTGGTCCTGCCCGTCCACGGGGCTCTCCGTGGTCGCTCCTTCCTTCTTGCCATGTGCCGTACCCACATGTACTTCCCTTGGCAGGGCGCTCCAGGGGTTGGGAGTGGCGAAACTCAGTGGTTTTGGCTCTTCCGGAGCCTTCTTCGGCACCCGATGTGCCTTCGCTTTCTCTGGGATTCCACTGATTTTCGGAGGAGAGACCTCCGAGGTCCCACTCCCGTGGGGGCTCCTCTAGACTTGGCTTCCCGCAGCCCCTTCCGGCTGCGATCCGCCAGGACTTTGTCCACCACGTTGCTGGGCTTTGAGTTCCTCCAACGTCCTCAACATGTCCTCAGCAACCTCCTTGATCGACCTCACTCGTCGGTCTTGGCCAGGTCCACCACCATAGCCTCTTCCTCCGCCTTTTCCTTGGCCTTTGCCTTGGCCTTTTCCCCCGTCTCCGCCCTTCGCCTTCCAATCGGAAATCCGCTGCTCCTTGGGCTTCTTCTCGGGCTGAGCGGCGAAGTAGGCCTTCTTGTCCGCCTCATACACCTTGCACTGACGGTGGTCGTGTGCATGGTTGTTTCCCTTGCCATAACAGACCCAGCACCCGTCATGCTGCGACCTGTACTCCCGGAATGAGAGCGGTGGGTTCCCGATCCTCCTTGCCTCTTTACCCCTTGGTCCCGCCCGGCTCCATCTGGACCGATCCTGCCCATTGTTCTTCACGTTGTGCGCCACAAACGCGAAGAAATGGACCTCCTCGTGATCCTCCCGGGACCAGTGGTCTTGGCCACTTCCACTACCATCCTCCGCGGAGTTGGCCGTGTCCTCCTGGATCTCTCGATGATGGCGGTCTTCTCGGTGGCCTCGTTGTCCATGACCATGTCGATCCTGCACGTGGGCCTCGTTCTTCGCATTGAGCTTCAACTCCACCGTGATGTACTTCACGATCTCGTCAAGGCTCATGCGGGCGAAGATGACTTGCATCCTCAGCAGCTCCCCGCGCCTCCACTCCACGTTGTTGAGGCGCAGCAACCTTTGCCCCATGGAGTCCCCGAATACCTCCACGTACACGGCGTTCTTCAGGCCCAAAATCCGGTTGGGTTCGCCCAGGTTCCTCCTGAAGAACTCCATGATACCCGCATGGGTATCCTCCGCCGCCATAATCCTCACCGCCAAGCGCTTCTTCGCGCGCTTCTTCTCCTCGTCCTCCACTCGTCTCTTCCAGTTGCCGGGGAGGACGTCCTTCAGCAAGTGGCGGATCTCACTGGCCTCGTTCCAGTCTTCCACCAGCTTGAGGCATCTGCGGTACTTCCGCAGATACCGGTTCCACTCCCGGACCCGCAACTCACCGCGGTCCAGCGGCAGTGGAATGGACCACAGGTCCTCCAGCTTCTGATTCGGAGCGTCCACCCGCTCCTCATCCTCCAACCACTGGAGGCAGGCCTGCTCCGTGCGGATCAGTCCTTCCGGGATCTGATCCCGCAGCTCCTCCTTCAGGTCCTGCGCCAGCCGGTGTGGGAATGTCCGGCATACCCACTTGTCCCGCGGCGCTCCCCGCATCTCGCCGAAGACCTCCTCGGCAAAGTCCTCCCAGTCCAGGATGAAGTCATCCAGGTTGGACGGGTTCCCGTCGTAATAGGGGATTTTGATTCCCCTGAGGTCGTCAATCCTGATGGCGTCTCCGACGTCCCCAGCCCCTACTCCACCGAGACGGATACCACCGGTGGCCGGAGGGTGTGAGTACACTCCCCGTACATCCCTCTCCTCCATGGAGTGCGGTCCAGATGGGCCTGAACCCATGGGGTTTGGAATGCGGGAAGGATTTGCTCCATCGGCCGTCCATATCCCCGTATTGGGGTCCTTCGCCCACAGGTTTCCGCCTGGATGACCTCGACCATGTCCGTCGGCGCTTCCCATGGTTCGCCCCTGCATGGTGTGGTTCTCGATTTTCCCTTCCGCATATACCACCATGTTCGTCGTGATCGGTACGTCCTGAGCGGCATGGGACATCTGTACCGTCAGGCTCCTTGGGTCCGTGGTTACGTGCCCTTCCCGCATGGACCCAGCCGGTGCCGTGTGTTCCCCGAGCATTGTTGATTCGCTGAACATGGGAACAAACGGCACCGCACCCGGGTCAACACGCGGAGGCGCGTATGGTGCCTCTGCAGGGCCGCCCATGGGTTTCTCCATGGCGCTCCTGAGGGTCTTAACCCGCTCCACCAGCTCCACCGCGGCCGGCTTTGCCGGGAGCTCCGGACCCGAGGCGAGGGGCTGTCGCTCCTCTAGCCTTCTCAGGCGTCCCGACATGTCCTCCACTAAGTGGAGGAGGCTGTCCACCACTTGCTGCTGCTTCTGCAGGGCCAGCTCCAGATTCTCCCGGTACCGGGCCTGATCCGCTTGCAGCTCCTCCATGTGGTTCTCCGCGGCCGACTGGTCGTCCAGGATCCCCGCGACGTCCTCCTCTAGATCGTCCTTGGCGTTGTCCAGGCGGTCAAGGTGATGCACGATGGCGTCCATCCCCATCTTCGGGTACTTGCCCATGAGGAAGGACACGTGCTCGCAGTGGCACGCAGCGTGCTTTCCGCCGGATTCAGCGCAACCCGCGGTTCCCGGCACCTCAGACTCATCGCCCATGGGCGTATCGCCTATGGCGTCCGTCTCTGGTCCCGTGTGCCGGGGCACAGGTGCCGTCCGGGCCCTGGCCGGCCTCTCCAAGCCCTCGGCGTCGTGCTGCAGGGCGGGCTCGGGGGCTGTATGCGCCCTGGCGATGGGCGCGGACATCTCCGGCTCCGAAGGTGGCTCGTGGGCTGTCCGATAGCCCTCGGAGTGCCCCTCGGATTCCCACAGCCTGACCGGGCTGGGGTCCGTGCCCATAGCCCCGGCGTCCCTTGCCGCGGACTTGGGTGACCCGCGCTTCCGGTAGCGCCGGGCCCGTCCTCCACTGCTGCCTGAATGGCAGGCCTCATCTGAGTCCTCCGCGGCGGAACGGAGGTTGCATGCCTTTCGGCAGCGACGCTCACAAATGGAGACCAGGTCCTCCATGTCACGTCCTCCTCTTCCCGAGTGTCGTTCTTCTCTTCGGGCTTCAACTTCCGGAGTTCGCCATGCTCTTGAACGTCTCGGTCCTTCTATGGCTCCAATCTCCGGCGTGGTCTCCACCGAGTCCACAATACGCACCCGGGGCGTACTTGGGCAGGGCTCATGAGGGCCCAAGTCCCCGGGTCGGCGGTAGGTAGGGGCAGCAGGTAAGCCTCTGCTACCATAAGGAAGGTCCCTACCAGGACCGGCCCCCGCTGTGCCCCTTCCGCCTGTAACCCCTGCCGATTTGCTCCTGATCAACGATTGCATTGCTCAAAATCCAAGGTTCCCAATCCAAAAATATAGAAAATAAAATCCTCCTTCAACCCTGAATGGCAACCAGATCCCACAAATACAGCAATAACCCAATTCATAATTCAAGTCAGGCTGCGGGCTTTCGTTCAGCACATCGGTCGTCTCACGATGGCGGGCATGTACAAGAATTGCACCAAGGAAGAAAGCCCTGAAATTGGCATATGAACACAAATAAAGCAAGGTTGGGGAAAGAGGTAAACATATACATTCATAATCATAAACCCCTCATTCCCTGGACTCAAGACCTTCCCTTGACTCACCAACATGATGCCCTGAACCCAATCAAATAAGATGGCTAAATGCCATGTGTCACAAGTCATTACATAAACCCCAAAAATGTGTTCACTCCCCAGCCTCTAAATCCTAGCCCAATAGGGGAGGTGGCGTGTCATGGCCTAGAGTGGCACTCGGGACCATGCCCTACCCTGACATAACCTTGGTTGGACTTGGAGTCGAATGGGCTTAGAGAAATGACCTATGAGTTTGAACTCATAACATGCCAAAAAACTGCCAATTCACACCATATTGGCCATATATCACATATATGCTCAAAATTGAAGTTACCACTTATCCGAAGTCTCAAAGCATGCATGGAATCGAAGTCTAGTTTTCATGGAGGATAGAGACCAAAGGCCAATGCCCATGTACATCCCCACTTTACCCTCGAAACCCCTTCGGATATGGGAGCCACGCACTGCCCAAGTCAGCCCATGATCTTGAGACCAATACTTGTGATCCTTCGTGCGCCAAGCCAAATGGAGTACGCGATCCGGCATATGGTGGTGTTCAACTCCAAAGCATATGCCAACATATGAACAACATACCATGGTTCGACTCTCCATAGGCTCCTTGTTGGTTGCCGACCCGGTAAGTACACAAAATGCAAAAATGAGCAAAAATTGAGGTCAAAAACATGAAATTATGACCAAACACAAAGTTGTCATGATAATCTATCTCTATGCTCACCCATGATATCCGCTCATGGTTCAATACACAAATGATTGGAACCATTCACGAACAATTCCCCCACTTGGATCCCAAATCGGGCGCATGGAGATACCTTCGCCACCTATATCTACATGCCCCATGAAAATGGGAGTGCACTCATGGATCTCTTTGCCTAACATACCATGAGCAATACATATGCGGTAGACTTAGTCTAGCGCTTTGAATTCCACAATTGAGACATGGGCAAAGCCCTTGTCACGTATGGCTCCCCATCTCTTCGGCCACACGAAGATATATAACATGGGCGTGAGCATATCAAGACATATACCATGCATATAAAACATACCCTCAAAAGTGGCTCCCACCATGATATGCCATGTCCCTCCATTGGCATAACTTCACGTTAAAAATACGTAGGAACCCAAGGAAAGTTGCTATGCAACCCCAACACTCATGCGGCACACTCGAAAGTCGCATTCAAATATTCGGTTGCACGGTCCAAGAGTTATATATCACTTTATACCCTCTTCACCCTTTTCCCTTGCTACACCGGGCATGTGTGCGCACCAAAGGCGTTTGATGCTTCCTAAATTAACTTGAGACTAAGGCGCTTGCAACCCAACCTTCCTTATTCTCTTTCCTCACACTCGCGCGTAGATATGGCCCTTCAAAGTGGTCCCACGATTCACTTTTGTTTCCCTTATATCTCCAAGTCAAATGGGTGGCAAGTATAAGGGAAACCTGATTCGGGCATAGGGAAAGGAGTATGACCACTCGAAGAAGTCCAAATCAAGTGCGGCGATGTCGAAGTCGAAAATCCGATTTCGACATCGCGAAAAATTCAGATTAAAATTTCGAGTGCTTATTTAGAAAATTGCGGAACCAACGAACCCTTTGCTGATGAAATCTGACCCTTCAACGGAGTATCCGCCAAAATATCTGGAAATAACAGTTAACCAATCGGTTAACGCAAAATCGCGAGCCAACTGACAGTCGCCGATACATGGACTATCAGAACGGAAGGCTCAAAAATTACGGAAACATTATGATAATAAAACCCTGTTGATTCCTGATATTCTGATATCTAAATCTCCGCTGGCGGCGCCTCGGTACTGAATATGGCCGCTCATAGCCGGAATGGCCAAACCTATCACACTATCACATCAGGTTAGGTCAGGTGGATGGGAGAGTATGATATCAGCCAATGGCGGCTTGCCGGCACATAGATACACACCCCAAGTGACCCCAAGATGGCCACGGGGGTCCGAACCGGCTTCAAGTCTAACCGACTATCAGTCAGAGTATGAAGAAATTCTCCAAACCCTCAGCACTGGTCTCGAACCCCGTGTCATTGACGGGCACCAGTGGTATAAAAACAATCAGTACCTCTTCTACAAGGACCGAATTGTTGTGCCTGAGGCACGACTGGATGGGTGCCTACAGTGGTCCCATCTCAGTTCTGGTCACACTGGCGCTAATCGCTCAGTGGACTTCTTCCGTGAGTGTTTCTACTCTAGTCTAACCCTGACTGAACTGAGGTCGCGTATGCAGACCATTGTGGATGCTCCTGGCTGCCATGCCAGCAAGCAGAGCGACAGTAGGGATAGGGGCCTGATCTCCAGCTTACCCATACCCTATTGTGCTAACTCTCTTCTCTACGTGGATGGCATCCACGGCCTACCACGCTTTGGCGGCTATGATAGTTGCCTCGTGGTCACCTGTGGTCTATCTCGCTTCACCCGTGTGTACCCTTGCAATAAGAAAATCACAGGTGAGCAGACTGTGAAAATGTTGGTCGAACAATGGTTCGAACCCTATGGAGCACCTAAGCAGGTGCACTCTGATGAGGATGTACGCATCCGCAGTGACACTGGGTGGTACAAACGAGTGCTAAATGCCCTCAACGTGGAGGTAACCACAGGTGTGCCCTATACCCACACGTCTAACCCTCTCTGTGAGAGACAGAACCGTGTGGTGGAGCAAAACTTAAGAATCCTGATGAAACAGGAGCGCACCAAGGACTGGGTACGCCTAGTGCCCTGGGCAGTTCTGTCCATGAACTCACAGCGGAGCTCTTCTACGGGTTTCACCCCCCACGAACTGTTCCATGGAGGACGACCTGCTTGGTTCTTCAAAACCCCCTTTCCTGAGGACTTCAAGAGCCCTGTGGGAGATTGGCTGGAACACAAGCAGTCGCTGGCTAACCAGGCTGGTACTAACCTGAGGCACATTCGTGACCGTGAACAGAGCCGACGGAACCGCCTACGGCGACCTGCCAGCTTCAAGGTTGGTGACCTTGTTTTGGTACACCATTCACGCCTACCCTCCTGGCCACGTAACTGCCTACAGGACCCTTACTTTGGACCCTATCGTATCATCAGGATAGATGGATCCAGGATCCATGTCAGGTGCAGTCCACGTCTAGGTGGTGAACTGCTGTGTGCACCTAAGCAGTTGAGGCACTATCACTCCCCTGACGACTTGTCTTGGGATGAGTGGCGCCTCAGCGACAGTGAGATTGAACGTATAGACCTAGAGAACGCTGCCAGTCCAGAGGAGGCAGACGAACTCGAAGAGATGACTGCGGATGAGATGGCAGTCGATGGTTACTACGTGGTTGCAGGTATTGCTCGCCACGAGTATAAACAGGGCTGGAAATTCCTTACCCTGTGGGATGGCTATGGGTTGTCTGAGGCGACCTGGGAACCTATGTCAGCCTTCATACAACCAGATGGGAGTATCAACCCCATCTTCCGCACTTACCTCATTGAGAATAACGAGGGGCAGCTCCTAACCCGTGCTGAGACTATGTCCCAGCGTAAGAAGCGAATCTAATTGCCCTGTGTCAGTCTACTGACAGGTGCAGTGAGCACTCTTCTGCAGACGTGCCTGTGTATGGGTGTAAGAGCAGTTGTCACAGTTGCCCCGCATTGCATCCCAGGACAGGACCGTTAGCCCCCCGTGACAACCACTCCCTGGCCGGAAGCCATTGGTTTCTCACAGACTACTGCTTACCGAGCACTGCACCGACCCTGTCTGTGCCCTGCAGACCCATGCCTATGGTTTCCAGCGTGGACCAGGTGGCCGCTTATCATGCTTGCAGCCACCCAGCGAGTGTGTGCCTTGTTGACCATGTGTTGCATGGGTACTGCCCTAATGTAATGACCTTGGAGAGCCAACGAAGAACGGTGGCTTACTACACCAGGGGGGAATGACAAGCAAGGTGATATGAGGCAAGGTGTGTCTTCCCTCCTTGGGGACAAGCGCGCCCACAGTTAGGACCCCTGACTGGTCCAGACCCATGGGGTTCTACCCTTCCTTACAGGGCTTACCATACCCCTAAGTGTGCTACGTATGTCTGTATGTGTCTCACTTCTCTCCCCAGCGTGGCTCCCGGAGACCGGGCTTCGCTGACGTCGGACCGAAGGTCCTAATCAGGTACTATTACCACTCCTATGGCGCCCAATTTCTGTGCTGGCGCCTATCCTTGGGTAAGACGGCAAAAGCCCTACCTACTAGAGGGGAGGGGTGGCCAAGTGTGCTAAGGGCATACAAAACGCCCATTTTTGCTACAGGCCAAAAGCTAACGCACTCCCCTGCCCACGAGGAAAAGCACGCGGGACAGGAGACACCACTACACTACACTCACTAACGCCAGCACCGGCCTTCGAAGGCAGGGTGAGCACTCATCACTTGCACTCACCTCCTGCCAGGCCTGCTGACCCTAACCCCTACACACGCTACTGGGTGCTGCTGTCGAAGTTCACTCAGGCCCTAATGGCCCTCCTGTGAAGAAGACAAGGGAACACAGCGCTCCTAAGCAGCTGTGGCCTAACAGGGGACGCCACAACGCGTTTCTGCTGCTAGGGCTTGGAGGGGAGGGGTGCTCTCGTTGCGTGCACAGCGCAGATGTCGTTGAAGTCGGACTGCCCTCGCCAGTACTGGCTGAGGCACAGTGATTTGATGTGTGATCAGCGCCCCTGTTTGCTGGGGCAGAAAAATGGATAGCCGCCGAAGGCAGCTGCTGCGTGCACCAATCACCCTTAACCTCTCCCACCTGTACAACAGAGGCAAATGAAGGGGCGTTTGCGGCGGAGGAACCAAGCCACACTCCTCGTATTATACAGTTCTCAGTGTGACCTATAATACACTGTCCGCAAACACGCTGAAGATTCAGCTACCCCTGTCAAGCAAGCAAGCTTTAAGAAACTCCTCGGGTTCTCTTAAAGAACATACCGAGGAGCCTCTGGGTAACCTAACAAGGTTTACCGTGCGCAATTCGCGTGGCCTACCCTTTAATGCATCATGTGCACGCAGGGAAGGGAGGCTGAACCACTGACTCAACCAGGAGGTGAGCTCCTCCTGGGCTAACCTACCTTACTCACCATGCATCGTGTGAATGCCGAATTCAAACGAACACAAAACAAGCCTAAGCGTTTTAAGCAACCCTACTTTAACGCCACGGCGACACACGAACAAACGCTTTCTTTACTTACCTGTGAAGAGGAAAAGAAGGGTGAATTTGGGGTCAGGGAAAGCGTCACAGCGTGTGAATGCCTCGATTAGGCACATGCATCGCGAGCACAGCGCATATTCTAACCCTGCGTGCGCGCTGCGCGCTCCGTTCGCATCGCATACCTTTCATTCCTGTTTTTGCCTGTGCAGAGCACAAGAGAAGAACACCCGACCCCCCAACGAGGACAGCGTTGACAACCCTAACGTTTTAACAAAACCACCAACACGAACGCAATGCGTGAGTGTGAGGTGACACTGACATACCTGAGAGATGGGTTGTTGACCTGCTCTGTGGTGTTGGCTGAATTTGAATACTTGACTCTGAAGTTTATAAAAATTTTGATGCAACTGTGCAAAAATTTCCTTTAAAACTTTAAAAACTACGGCTCATACCTTCTTTTCCAAAAGCCGTTTACGCTTGCGCAACCCTTTTCTTGGAGTCCGCTTCCTTTGCGCTTGTCTGCGACTTTGAGTTATGTGTAAAAATGACGATTTCCCGCGTGGTTTCGTCGATTTTTAACGATTTCACTTGCTAAATCGCAACCCCTTCCGCTAAACCACAGGAATCACTCCCTGCTGGTTACATTTTCTATTTTTTCCAGCTCCTGGGGGTTTGTGTCCTCCATTGGGAGTATTGCTCCGCCCTGGCCCTTGGTCAGGACGTATACTAAAACGCTGTTTATACAGCGACAGCCGTCCGCATTAGAGCGTTCGACTGTACCCTAGTGGGCAAGCACATGTGCTCTAGGGAGGGAGTCCTGGGTTCAATTCCCACTACCCCCAAACTTTTTCCAAAAGTTTTCGTCGCACGCCGGCGACTTTTGAGGAATGCCCCTTCGAAGGGACATCATTCACGGTACATTACACCGTTTTTCAAGGGTACCTACAGTGTGATAGGCTTCTATGAAGTGGTGAGGATGTTTTTGGTAAGTTTAATGCATTTTCTGAGGTAATTTTGGGAATATTTGAGCCTTTTTCCTTGGTCCTACTAGCTTGATCAACTAGTACTCCAGGGGGGAGTAAGAAAAAGTCACTGCCATGTCTTTCTTGGAGGGCTTGATCCAGGCCAAGCCCCCCTTAAAACCCTTTTGTTGATGCTAAGACAAACTTAAGTGTTTTTATCTCTCTTTTGCTGCCTAAAGTACACTTTCTCAAAGTAACTAGGGTTGTGACCCTAGCCCCCCCATGAAGTTCACCCCTACCACTCAACTGAGCGGAGGTACCTTCCTTCATGGAGGACATACCAAAATAAATCAGGCATTTCATGCTTGTTGGCCTTGGAGGTTAAGCCTAGTGGTCTCCCACCCCAAGACCCCTATACTCAATTGTTTCTACCACTTATTGTGGTCCTACGTTGTAACTGTTTCTGAATCCAGTTGCTTGGCCAAGTCATTTTCTGTGGGGTCCTGACATCTATGCCCCACATTCCTAACCAGCACCATTACACCCAAAAGAGTGCACATGAAGTGCCTATTGCTATCTCTGAGGCAAGAGTCAGACCAATTTTCATATAAAATCTTTTGTATTATCCATTTGTGATTGAATCTTTGTGTATAAACCTGCTTTGTCTATCTGCAGCCCTTCTGTGTTACACTGGATTCCAAAACCAATCATTGATTCGATCCACATCCTCTTATTGCTCTACTTGCTGCTTTGGTTTGGGTTTTCAACTACAAAACCTGCAGGACATCATAAAAATATCTAGGGCATAAAGCAAGGACATCTTTCTCCCTTCGCACAACCCTGCGCCCTAAAGACTTACTATGGTGCAACTCCCCCCAACCTCCGACCAATGACGGCCCGACCGTCCCAAGCCTGTGTGGAACGGCCTAGCACAGCCATGCATATTTGGAAAGTAGACACCTCAGGCTTTTCGATGGTCCAGACGAATTGGAAAAACACCACGATGGCGCCAAGTTACCCCCCCGGTACTTCTGGCAACCCGGGTTTCAAAAAAACAAAATTTGTCATTTTTTTGACCGACCTCCAACCCATGATGGTCCGACCGCTCCAAGCAGGTGGGCGACGGCCTGGCAGGGTTACAAAATTTAGAAAGTAGACACCTCAGGCTTTACAACAGTCCAGACGGATTGGAAAAACTCCACGGTGGCGCCAAGTTACCCCCCCATGACTTCTGGCAACCCTGTTCTGGGAAAAAAAAGTTTGTCATTTTTTTGACCAACCTCCAACCAATGACCGACCGTCTGACCGCTCCAAGCCGGTGTGAGACGGCCTAGCACAGTCATGCATTCTTTGGAGTAGACACCTTAGGCTTTACAACGGTCCAAACGGATTGGAAAAATTCCACGGTGGCGCCAAGTTACCCCCCCCCCCCCGGTACTTCTGGCAACCCTGTTCTGGAAAAAAAAATTTGTCATTTTTTTGACCAACCTCCAACTGATGACGGTCCAACCGCTCCCAGCCGCGGTGGGACTTCCTAGCGCAGCCATGCATCTTGGAGAAGTAGACACTTTAGGCCTTTCAACGGTCCAGAAAAATTGGAAAAACTCCACGGTGGCGCCAAGTTATCTCCCTAGCACCCTTGCACCATGGTTTGTCAAAAACACTCTTGGGTCCAATAAAAGGGCACTTCCACCTTGTCCCACACCCCCAAACCTGATTGTAAGGCATTGCAGGTGTGGACATGTGTCGTGCAATGTTGTCTGCAAGCCCCATTGTGAGTTTCCGGTCAGTGTGGCCCCGGGCTTGGCCCGGGGCCTTTGGTTTTTTTAAAATTTTCACTTTTCTCCAGACAAATCTATATCAAATAATTTTCGGAGTGGTTTCAGCGCTGCAGCAGCTGAGTGGTAATGCGGCGGACTCTCTAATGGCCAGCGGCGGTTCGATTCCCGCTGGCCTGTTTTGCGCCAGCCGCCAGCGCCAGCACACTTAGGAAAATCCCACGTTTTTGACTCTGGCGGCTGTTTTGCGGCTGTTCTGGCGCCTCCGCGCCAATTTTCTCCGGATAAGCCCTTATCCGGAGAAAACGCGTTTGTCCGGATAACACTTGGTTAGGGTTAGGTTAGGGTTACCGCTGCATAGTGGCGGATCTTTCTTGTAATTGCGAAGCCTGTAGCCTTGATGCCCCAGGGGTCGTAACGCCCGACACTGCCCCTGATATCTCCGAACCCAACTGACCCTCTTCAGACCCATATCCAGCCTCGGGGAGCGACATATGCGAAGCACTTGTAAGCCCACTGAACTCCATGGTGGAATATGAATAGTCAGAAAACCCGGTCTACAAAAATGGAGCAGACATAGAATCTCATTGTGCATCCATCGCACATAAAGACACAACGTGAAATCATTCGAAATAATTCAAATAAATCTGATTGGGAAATCACGAAAGACAAATGCGACTCGACGCGCGCTCACATGCGACATCTGGCTGCGAACGGAAAACATGAAAACAATCGGAAGATTTACTGGACTAATGTACATCTCAGAATCATTGAAATTCTGATCACATTGATGTATAATCTGAGTGCTGTCACTGCTGCCGTTACACTCCCCCTTTGAAAACATACGCCAGTATGTCAGGCTGGGTCAAGTGAAGTGAAAGAAACGGCAAAAGTGACCAAAAACTGACTAATCTATGTCAAAATGTGAGAAATGGAGCTGAATTGAGCAAAATTGTGCTGAGATCTGTGTTTCGCGATGGCCATCGACTTGAATGAAACGCATAGGTACCTTAGGGCACACAGAAATAGCTTCGTTCAAGCTCGAAAATTCGAAAATTGAAATTCTGAGTGAAGAATGTACATGCATGATCAAGATCCATGATCCATGATGAAATCAGGATCTGACATCCCACTGCCAGAAAACAGAAAACCAGTGTCGCCATGTCGTCGAGCGTCCAAAAAATAGGGTATCCCTTCATGGAGTCCAAGATATGTGAAACTGGTCAGTGTCATTTGCAGTCATGAGACCAGATGCCACATTATGGTACAAAATGTCACTGAATTGAGACCAAAATCAGTGAATCGCACACGGATTGAGGACGGCGAAGTTCACAGCAAGCCAATATAGGTCCAATTCATTGTCGATAGGTACTGTGCGATGTGTTGAACGGAAATCCAGTTCTCATTCATAGCCAATCCAGGTCAAATCCTCATGATGATGATGAATCCCATGATGGAAATCCAATCATGCAAGAGTAATGATAGCCAAGAAAACCCAGTGAGTGTACACCACACTGTCAGTATCGTCTCCACGGCTTCATGTTTAATCAAGTATGAGCCATGAGGGGTAACTGACTCATTGTAGTCCCAGAATGTATAAGCATCCAATGCTTTGTACCAGGAATTTGCCAAGATTGAGCTGATTCTGAGGGGGATTCCAACACAATCCACAGATGAACAGCGAGTCGACACAAGTAAGAACACCATCGTTGTCACTTGGTCTATATAAGCCCTTTGACAGCGGTCGATTGAAAAACAAACCAACAGTCTCAATGTAAGAGCTGATTGAAGTGACATTCTCAGCAGATCCGTCAAACACATGAAATGCATCAGACTCAGTCATGTGCCAGAATCTCTGAAATGAGCACGAACTCGAACGAGTCCTTCCCAAGGCGAGTAGAGGGGCATAGTTAACAGCAAAACACGAGAGTGTCGTCGTGGTTGAGGATAAAGGCCTTTCGGAGCTTCCGATTGGAATCATCTACAATGAAGCACATGATTCACATGATGACCATGATGAGAATGATGGACATGATGACCAGGATGATCCCAGAATGTCCCATCATCTGTTCATCGAACCACATAGACGATGCGCCAGGACTGTTTTGTCTCAATGCCAAGGGTATATGTAGACCGTAAACCTTTTCGAAAGTTTCGGTGATTTAAATTCGGATCAGATCTGGTCTCGAATGGATTCTGCCACGATTGGAGCTTCTTCTTGTGCTTGTAAGTCTTCCTTGGTGACACAATCTTTGATCAGCGAGAGCTCACGGTCAATCTCAGGGTGCTTCTTCAGGAACTTGATGAAAGTGTCCGTATACCCATGGATAAAGCTTGAAGCTGGCTCCCATTCGTCTTCTTCTGGACCGAATCCTTTCCATCTGCACAGAAAGTACCACTTGTTTCGAGCATTTTTCTTGTAATCAAGGATCTTGTCCAACTCGAAACTGCTGGTGACCATCTTCCTGTCGCTCAGATACTTGGAAGTCCAATAGAGAGGCTTAAACCTTCCTTTGCGGCAGGGTACTTCAGCCTTCAAACGGTTCCGATGTACTTCTTGATGTCTGCCCGGTTCAACCTCCAGGTTGAATGTAGTCTCACTTAGTTGACCACTGACTTGGAATGGGCCTTCCCACAAAGGTAACAATTTGTTGTCGTCCTTCAGGGTTTCGTCTGACTTACGAAGCCAAACTTGCTGGCCTTTCTCGAAGGGTTTTCCTTGTGTTCTCGACTGATTTTTGAATTTCAACCAATCTGCTTGACTCTCCACTTTGGCTTGGATCCACTTGGACTCTAAATCCTTGATCCTCTCAAACCACTGTGAGGCGTCGTAGCACTGCCTTGGATGATACATCACTGGTCCTGGACCCATCTTCTCACGACCAAAAACAAGCTCATTCGGACTTAATCCAGTGTAATTCTTGGTACGATGGTATCTCCTCAAGACACAGTAAATTGTCTCCAACCAATTGTAGTCTTTTTCAGTCGCCAGGAACTTTCTCAGAAGGTTGATAAGAATTCTTCCAGCGCGTTCAGCAGGGAGGGCTCGATGGTTGTAGACTCGGGCACGAAGATGATGAACTCCCAATAGAGCACACATGTTCTCCCACCAAGTCCCAATGAACTCCTTCCCACTGTCCGTCAGAATTTCATTGGTAACATCCCAGTTACTCATCCACTGACTTGCAGTCCACTTGGCAGCCATTTCAGGGGTGAGATGCTTCGTGTTGCAAGGGAGGACCTGGATGTAGCCACTGTGGCGGTCTTGAATTAACAAAACCCCATCAATTGGCTTCCTCGTGTAGGGAAATTCCTCTTGGATTTGTCCCAAATCGAAGACATCCGCCGTCACCTTGTCGAACAACCTCTCAGGAATTGGTAATCTCCTCAGTAGTCCTTCTGCCTTTTGATTCTTGGGGATGTTCGCCTGACATTGCTTGCATCCTTTGGCAACTCGTTCACAGGCACTCTTGAGGTCCCGTGTGTACACTCTGTGTCGTAGCTCCTGCTCCATAACACGGGAGTGTCCGTGGGATGTCTCATTCCGATGTCAATGTTTGACATATTGGTCAATTAGACAATCAGGAACACAAATCCGTCCTTGCCAAAATAACTTGTCGCCTTGGATCTTGAAATCAGACGTCTCTTCAGAGTCGTAAGGCTTGTCCCCTTTCAACTTGTGGTATACAGACCCAAAGAACCTGGCCTCCTTGTACATCTTCGTCCAATCCACATAGAGGAAGGAAGTTTCCTTGTCCTTTTGTTGTGGAGGGAGCGTGGATTTCGCCTTGGATCTTGTCACTGGAAACACATTAAGGAGTGGCAGCGCCGACTCAGAGTCAGAGTTAACTCCTGCAGTCAGATCTGCCTTGGTAATCTCCTTGCATCTGACCAATTCCACCTTCATCCGATTTTTAATCGAACATTGGAGACAATGTTTCTTGATCAGTGCTTGTTCCTCCTCATCAAACTCGATCACTTCGGCTTTATCGGTCGCTGTCCCATGAAAACTCACTTCAGAGTAAGCCTCTGAGGCTGGGTAGGCCCAGCGACTCAGGGCGTCCACCACTGTATTGTAGCGCCCTGCAATGTAAGTCACGTGGAGGTCAAATCTGCTGAGAGTTTCATGCCAACGGCCTCTCCTCCCAGCTGGTCCACCAGGGGTATCCACATGTTCCGTTCTCCAGCTCTCCAGTGACTCGTGGTCAGTCAGTACCTCAACGCGATGGCCCAAGATCCAACCTTCATAACGCCGTAAGGCACAAAGGATTGCGTAGGCTTCTTGTTCCCTTGGACTCCGATTTCGCTGCCTTGTTGTAAGCTTGCGAGACCAGAAAGCCAGAGGATGATGGTGACCTTCGTCATCGACTTGTTCGATCGTAGCACCAATGGCGTAACGACTGGCGTCTGTATGAATATATGAAGGTCTTCGATCCAACCACGGAGTCTTTAATGTAACCACATTTGCCAGTGCTTCCTTGAGACCAGTAAAGGCCTCTTCACATTCTGGCGTCCACTTGAGCTTGACTTGAGATCCTTCTTCCTTCTATTTTGCCAACCTTGAGTAACTCTGTCAATGGACCAGAGAACTTGGCGTAGAGAGGAAGGAACTCGTGGTAATAATTGCAGCAGCCTAAAAAGGCACGAAGGTGCGTGATGGTTTTAGGCCTTTCCCATAGCTGCAGGGCAGCCATTTTCCCTGGGGTCGGTCTTCTTGTCCCATCTTCCAAGACAGAGCCACTAAATTCCACACTCTGGAGGATCATTTTGCCCTTCTTGGGGCCACACACGAGCTTCTCTTGTCGAAGGACTTCGAGAACTTTGCGGATTTGTTCTTCGTGCAACTTCAGGCACTCATCAAAGTTTTTTCCCAACGGCGTGGCAATCAGAAGGTTGTCAATGTAGATGCTGCAGAATTCTTGTAAATTCAGAGACTTGTGCTTCTGAAATAAAATAGTCTCCATCATCTTCTGGAACATCGACGGCGCATTCTTCAGACCCATCGGCAGTACAGTCCACTGGACAGTGCCACAGGGCGTGCACATTGCCGTCAAATGCCTATCCTCCTTTCGAAGTGGCATTTGGTGAAAGCCATGGCGCAAATCCAACACAGTAAAGAGCTTACCTTTGGCTCTCGCGGCGATCTCCTTCTCAATTAAAGGAAGGGGATGCGCGTCAGGTACTGTGGCGGCATTCAGAGCTCTGTAATCCACCACTAGACGCCAAGCATCTATGCTGGATTGGTCAGCAGGTGGGGGTTTTGGCACAGTAAATGGTGCTGAACACCACTCAGAACTCATGCAGCCCTCCAACCAACCGAACTCATAGAGATTGCGCTCAATAATCTTTCGCAGGGCATCTGCTTTGGTGCCGTGAAGGTAGAATGGACGTTGTTGGTGCACCTTTGAGCTTTGGATTGTCTCAATCTTGGCTTCCCCATTTTCACATCGAATTCGGGGGTTTTTCAACAACTTCCCACTCAGCACGTCATCTTTATAATCTTCGAACACTGCGTCCCTTCTTGCAGATATCTTGTCTCCGTCGACCTGATTCCCACATTTAATCACTGACATTATGTCTACCAATTTGCGAATTGTTGGTCGTGGTCTCATATTCTTGGCCACTTCATTCCAAACTTCTTCGTCGCATTGTTGGCGGATGAAGCTCACCTGAGCTCGCTCCTCCGTGGGATCCCACCAATGAAGGGGGTCCACAAATGTCTTGAAGGGATGGTCGGACGAATTCAGCTGCATTCCTGTCAATTCAGGAGAGATTCTTGGAGATTTGTCATCATTCTTGCTTGAAATCTTGACATTTTTGGCTTGATTCTTGTCTGACGGGGATGAATTGGAATGGATGGAGGCGTTCTCTTGAAAGACGCCGATTGTCCTTCCCTCCTTCCGCGACGATACGTCGGGATTCCGCTCTCGATCGTCTCGATCCACTTCAATTTCGTCGATTCTTGAGGAATTTGAGATGACCTCTTGTGTTCCCATTTCACTGTCATCTTGCCAATAATCTCCCAGATTCCCGTCAACTAAGCACGCCAACGTGCTCCACGAACGGTGTGGCAAAGGCTTGCCAGTGTCTTCGCAATACAGCTTCACTCCCTTGTGAGGTAGCTCGACAATGTCGATTGAAATGTCCATAATGTCCTTGAACCAAGATTGTCTTGGCCAGTCGGGGACAATTAAAATTGCCTTTGCGCCGGATTGCTTCAGCTTCTGCACCACATGAGGAAAATCGTCGAAGGGCAGATTGATCCATAAAGGTTCAGACCAGTCCTCACTCCAGGCATCGTCGTAGAACTTTGGAAATCTTTTATTCTTTTTGTTTGCAAAAGCATCAACTTGAGGACGAAAATTGTGGTTCCTTTCGCAGTAATCCACCAGAATGTCCCGCCATTTGTCGACTACACGATAGCAAACTGACTTCCACTTCTTGCAGTTCAATGATTCCACCTTTCCTTCGTCGAATTCTTCTTGATTCCCTGTCCATTCCTGCCCATCTTGCTGAATATGCAGCTTATTTCGCTCCTTGAATTGGTGTATACTCTTGGTATATGGGTGCAGATAATACAGGTCGGACGGGTCACTGGTCGACAGATCCTGGAGGAAGCATGTCCTGTGTCCCATGGGCGACACACGGTGAGCGTGAAGCCATGGTTGACCCAAGAATAAGTCATACTTTATGGTGGCTTCATAGATTTTTCCAGAAAACCACTCCTCCGTGACCGTCTCCTGCACGCTCCACACAGATTGTTTCACCAATCTGACCGCCAAATCTGCCTCTCTGTCGCCACCTTCAAGGCGATGTCCGCTCACTCCCTCCAGCTGGACAGGTGTCGAGGACATCTTCGCCTCGTCCTCCTGCAGAAAGCGTTTCCTCACCAGATTGACCTCTGAACCATTGTCAATCAGACATCTGGCAAGTTTAACCTTACCATCTGTCGTCCTGACCTGGATCCAGCAGACAAACTGGCGCTGCTTGCCCCGCCGGACAGCGCTGAGGACCCAGGCAGGGTAAAGGAGGCCGGAGGAACGCGCCAGCCGATCCCAGCAGCGTACATCCACCGCCCCAACTACCCTGATGGGCTTTGTTTCCTGCCACTCAACCCCAGTGTTGGGAATTGGGTCAAGTTGGCTTCCCTATTGCCATTCTTCTTCGTCGTTCGGCTGCACGTCCTGTACTTGTCCTTCGTTAACCCATTCTTCCCCTGCTTCAACGGCATTGACTCCTTTTCCACGTCAACGACCACCAAATGACCTTCCACCACCACCTTTCTTACCCCCTTGGCCTTTGTTGTTGGAGGTGTTGGAATTGGGGTTGGATTCGTTGGATCTGCCCTTGCCTCGACCTCCAGTATCCTTGTTGTTGCCGAAGGTCTTGTTTGCTGGCATCTCCGTATACAGGGGGTTGCCATTCACCTTGGAATCCTCTTGATTCCTGGACTTTCCTTGTCCCTTTCCACTCTTTTCGCCAGATTTTCCACCAGATTTTCCACCAGCATCGGTCCATCTTGAGCCACTTGGATCTCCGCCTTGCTGCGAGTAATCTTTTGGTGTCCAATCTCTGTTCTTTCCTTCGGACTGCCCCTTACCCTTTCTCCTTCCATGCTGGTCAGCATCTCGTGCTCCATCCTGCTGGGGATTTTTGTGGAGAATTTCCCTTTCCATCCATTTTTGACTGAATTGTCTTGAGATCTAAGGGCGTCCACCTGTGATCTGCGGTCGTGTGAGTCGCCGCTCGACCTTCCTTTCCTAGGGCAATGCACACGGAGCATCCCTTCTCACCAACAGCACTGACCTTGCCTCCGACGCCTTGTGCATCCTGTGACTTCTGGCGTTCTAAGTTTGCATACTTTTCAAGTTGGTCCCAGATCTGCTCGATTCCATACGAGAAGATCCACGGCCGCACCTTCAAAACTGTCCCCTTATACTTCACTTTTCCATCCACCATGCTACAGAAAAACTCCGACTGTTCAGAATCATGGAAACCAACTCTCCATCTGCCCTCACGAATAGTGATGTCTTTCAATCCAGTAGCACTGATAGAGTGTAGCAACTCACGAACTGCCATTTTTCCCATAGTCTCCGGCAGTCCTCGGACTTCAACCCAGTTGCCCAGGACGTTTTGGTCCGCCTGGGAGTCCCTGATCTTCTGATTGGTCTCCGGCGTGAGCTTGCTCAGAAGAATCTTCTTCATCTCGCCTTCAGAAAGGCCTTCTCCCGAGTTCTCCGCCTCCTGCACCAAAAACTCCCAATCCTGCCTTGCTATTTGGATCTCTTCAAGAAACAATTTCTTGATCGCCCTGAAGTTCTCAAGACGGTTCCTGTAATGATCTTCAGGGAGTGGAGAGCCTTTCTTTTTGAGACTTCGATACAGCTCTTCATAAGTCAGGGGATCTCCTTGATTTTGCCTTTCCACATAAAGATTATATGTACTTTCCCTGAGTTTGCCAGTCAAACAGTCCATCAATCCGAGAATCCAGAGTTCCTTGTCGAGCTTCTCCGTCTGCAACCAGACCATGAACTGCCTTTCGAAGGACGCCCAGTAGTTTGGGTGTCCTGAGAACTTGGGCTGCTTCATCACTGAACCTCTAAGCCTCATGTGCAAAGGGATGGGCAGGTGGGTCAGGTTAAAACCTGTGGATGTGCCAACCAGATTGACGAAAACTGGGTTGACTGCGGCGCCTCCCATTGCCTGTGCTTGAGCAATTGCGGCCGCCAGCAACGCCTGATCCACGGTAGGCTGTACAAGCGGCGTTGATTGTGCTTGATGAAGCCTCATCTCCTTCAATTTCTTCTGCTTTTCCTTCGTTTTGGCCTCATTTTCCTTCTTTTCTTTGTCCTTCTTCTTCAAGGCCATTGATCTCTCCTTCACGGTGGTCTTTGCCTTTCCATCAATATCACCGACAGTACTTACGGACAGTACAGACCTTCCAGACGAAGATTCTCCTCCTTCGGTACCCAGATTGAACCCAATAGGACTTCCAAATCCAGTAGGGGGAATACCAGAATTTCGAGTAAAAGCTGGGTGTGAACCAGTAAAAGCTGGGGGTGCCGGAGAATGTGGAACGCCGTAAGGCGTCGATGCAGGTGCAGCTGAGGAGGTAGGTGCTGGGTGACTTGCCAGTGTAGGCGCTGGTCCAGTGAGCCCAGTAGTGCTCAGATTTTGTACCAGATTGGTCAACTTCTCCAGCCTTTGCTCCATCTCCTTCCACTTGCTGTCGTCATCCCTCTTTTTCTCCTTGGCGGCCTTCTTCAGCTCCTGACGCGTTCCCGTGGGGGGCCGGCCACGGGACGCTGCGGGACACGCGCAAGTGAGCAGGCAGGCAAAGCACTACGCTCACAAGGGCATCAATGCGCTCATGTCATGTGACAAAGCGTTTCAGAATCCTTGCCACTCTGCAAAGAGGGAACAAAAGTATGTACAACAACACATCAGGATATGTACACATGGGGTTAAGACTGGACTGGGGTAAGGGCATTACAGGACAATAGACACTCAGTCCCAACTCGTATCCCAATCCCAGGTCCGACCCTCTCAGTGGCTGGTGGGGGCGGGGGCTCAAACACAACCCATGCCCTGCTCAGTCCGGACCCTGAAACCCTGCCCATAAGGGGGGTGTCTCGCCCAGCCACAGGCGAGTTCCTGGGAACCAAGGGACTCCAAGGCCAACCGACAGTGACTCCTAATGCTCCCTTGAAGGCAGGTCTTAACTCCACTCTGAGCCAGAGATATGGCCCCGCCATTATCCCTCAGGAGTTGGTAGCTGAAAATGGGCTGTTTCAGCCCAAACTGAAATTAGCTTAAAAAACTCCAAAATTGACCCCTCGTCCGGACCCGCCAGAGGTAGGGACGAGGCAACTGACCCTATGCCCTTCGAGTATGACCTCCCTGGAGCCCTCACCCAACCTGGTTCCCTCTGAGGTCCCAGCATCAGGGCAACACGGATGAGTCAAGTGGGGTCATGATGCCAAAATCACCAAAATTGGCGTCATTCCCACGCGTGGCTCGCCCGGCCAAGGTAAGGCCAATGGCTCACAGGGTAGGAGGCAGGACCTGGGACTCATATCTGAGTGTACAACTTGAATTTAGGTCCAGGCTCCCTATGGGTTTAGAGAAACGGGGCCGCCAATTGACCACACGGAAGGGGGAAATTGGGGTCCCAAAATTGGGTCATTTTGGCTGCTTGAAATGAGCCAAAATTCGGTGTGCTCCCAATAGTATATCTCCACGCCGGCTTGAAGATCAGATCCGCCATTCCATACGCCATCCACCGGGAGTCCAACAGAGACTCCCATGCCCTTGGCTCTCAAAGATCTCCATGCTACTCGGCGTGGTGACGATCCCAATTGGGTCCACAAATGCCAAAATGGCAAATTTGCCCACACTCACTTTGGGCTAGCGCCTTAACGAAGGTGGCTCTGCTTCGCCCACGTGGTGTGTGGACCATGGGGACCATTACCCATAACACCCATGTCATATATGGTCCATTGGTCCATGCGTCCGGCGTGCACGAGGGTTAGAACATAGTGCACGGCGGGCAGCAAAAGTGGAAAATTGCTCAAAATGGCCTAAAATGCGCACACTCATGGTTGGGGCAAATGAGGCACATGCCCGACTTGGACCGGAGTGTGCCTTAGGATTGATATCAAGTCATATATGTCCAACATATCTTTTGGGCGTCGCCCAACTCCTCTGGCATTGGGAATGGCAGGGTCGCCAAGTGAGCCCATGATTTGGGATAGTCCCAAATCGCCAACATGGCGGCCACGGTATGCCAAGCTCAAGAGGAGTTATTCGCCGGGTCCAAGATATGTTGGGGACCGAAGTATGTACCCTCATAACATACTTGGGTCATGATGTCAATTGAGCGCAACGTTGAGATATACGGTCGCCACTTGACATCATGACGAGCCAAAAACGGCAAAATTGGCACAAAGACACACAAAAGTGCATTGAAAGGTGCACAATTATATTATAATATCTTTGGCTTGGATCGTACAATCAACTAATCCTTCTAAACACAATGACTTGACACCAATGACCTTCGATCCCACATATGTGCTCCACTTGGGGCGCCTTGAAAGGTTACGAGCGCTACTTCCCAAGTGGGCACATGAAAATATGGAAAATTGCAAAATACACACCTTGCTCCCAACGCATCGCTTCGGGATCACCACACAAGCTTCCCTTCACGAAGGTTAGGCTTGCAATTGACCGTAGGGAGTATGGAGAAGGGGCTTGCACAATATGAGGTCCATTGGCGGGTTTGGCTTGGCGCGATAGACCCGCCAAATGGGCACGCAACACAACACAAGGCACATACTCCATATTGCCCAAAAAGGTAGCTCCCACCACGATATGTCATGCCCCTCCAAGGGCATAACTTTGTGTCAATCGCTCATAGGAACTCAAGGAGAGTTCCTATGCAACACCAACACTTGCGCGCTACACTCGAAAGTTATCTTAACGCACGCAATATCATGGCCAATGAATTGTAACGCAAACTCTACCCTCTTGACCATGATCCATTACACTAGCGCGCACGTGTGGAGACGCAAGGCATATAATGCTTCCTAAATTACGTCGGGAGTATTGTGAATACATCCCACGTTTCCTTATCGTCATTGCTCGCAAGCGGCACGAGATATGACCCTCACAAGTGGCCTCACGAATCAACTTTGTTTTGCCCGTATCTCTAAGACAAATGGAGGGCAAGATAGAAGGAAAGTTGATTCGTGCATAGGGAAGCCCGTAGGTCCACTCGAAGGAGGTCAAATCAAGTGCGGGGATGTCGAAGTCGAAAATCCGATTTCGACATCCTGAAAAATTCGGATTAAGGTTGCGAGTATTAATTATGAAAATTGCGGAAGCATCCATGCAGTTCCTGACGACTTTGGAGCCTTCGTGACGGATAGCGTTAAAATTTCCATTAATTACAGTTAAACTGGCGGTTACGGTAAAGTCGCGATCCAACCGCCAGCAGTCAAAACAGTGAATATCAGAACGGAAGCATAAAAATTGACGGAAACAATATGAAAGTAAAACCCTGTTGATTCCTGATATTCTGATACACAAATCTCCGCTGGCGGTGCATCGGTTGCCGATGCGGGGCTTCACGGCACGGAACACTTCCGTACATGGGGTTAGTAGACCGGAGACCGGTTGTATGCCGTAACCTGGCCATGGGGTTCTGGGTACCGCTTCACCCCCCTCCTTAGAGCAAACCCTGGGGGGGGCTCGATAACACCCACGCATGGCAGCGGGTACCCAGGACCACTTCCTGAAAGGGGGGGGGGTGTCACATCTTCACTTCAGTAAGTCACAGTAAGATAGGTATGATGCTGTATAAGCTCGTAGCACATGTATAGTATCAAGTATCAAGTCCCGGGTCCTGGCGGCGATTGTTCGGCATCCAAAGGACCCGTTAACCCATACCAGGCGCACCGGGTGCCGGCTGCTACGGTCACCACCACAGTGGCAGTGGCATACACGGCCAACATAGGCGACACACGACGACCGAGGTGGTCCCACAGGTCGAGAGCGACCACAAAGATCCATCAGGCTACCCCAAGCTTCCCAAGGCCCGCCGACTGGGGAGAGTCCCCACGGGTCCTTCCTCGGGCGCACCATGTCCATATCCATACGACGCGAGTCCAGAGTGCCATAGTCGAACTCCTTAAGAACCCCAAATCTTAAGGGAACTCCTCCTTAAGGGATCGGGCATCAAGGCCGTCTTTTCCCTCGCCCTACTGCCACGAAGGCCATACATGAGGGAGTCCTCATGCAGTGTGGGCGGAGGCGTCGACTCCTCAAACCACCAGTTTCCCAGGCAGACTGACCGAGGTCAGGAGCACCGGAGGCCGCCATCTGAATGCAAGTGCGTCTGCGAATCGGTAGGCTCACACTGGGACTGACAGTGGCGGACCGCTGGGAGTGTGTTCAGGCAACTGGGCTTCCCGCCTGGCGCCATCAGGATCTCCACACATCACAGCGAATAGGGCAACACGGTATCACGAGCACTCAAACAGTAGAATCTGTAATCAAGTACTGGTCCAGGCTGGACCAGGCTGTAAGAACATGTACACGGCGACTCAAGGCGCCTCCGTATCCCGATTCGTGGTGAAAAACAGTCCATCCCTCAGCGATGGGCTGTTGACACTTAACATACAGATGCACATATCCTGGAGGGCAAAAAAAAACAAGCAATAATCTGGGTAAATAGGCGTGTAAACACGCTCTGGGCAGAGCGCCAAACCACGCCACGGTCAGGATAAGGCAATACAGGAGGGTGGACAGGAAAACGCCTGAGTTCAGGCCATATATAGTCAGCTGACACACGTCGACTGGTCTGGATTCCGCAAGTGCCATGGAACCAGACCACACACTCAAAAATCGCAATGCCGATGACAGCGGCATCCGTTGCGCAACGTCGTATGGGCTTCAAGGCCCCAAGAGCTCAGAAAAATGAAGGTCAGTCGCCCTACCTGGTTTCCCATGGATTAAGCAAGGGGGGGAGTGACGAATAGAATTGAAAGAGAGGGGCCATCCTCCTCTGGATTCAGCAGGGGGGGGGTATATGGCCACTCTGTCACCGAAAGATGGGAGAGAGCAAGCAAGTAAGGGACGATTCGTCGGCCTCACAAGCGCTCAAAACGCATCAGGGGAGAGCTCAGGGCGCTGATCAGGCACCCCTGGCTGCAATCGCCCGGGTGAGTGCTGCCAAGTCCGAAACGTGGATCTTGGTCTTGTGCTTGCGGATGTACTCCATGAAGGGAGTATTGACCCGCGGCACGAACGAGGAGACGGGTTCCCAGGTGTCGTGGGACGGCCCATAGCCTCGCCAACGAACCTTGAACTCCAGACCTCCGGGTGCCGAGGCCTTCGGACGCTGAGCCAGGATCTTCTCGACTGTATAGTCGTCCTGCTCAGCATAGTTGTCGTCCGAATCGGCCTCATGTGCGGCATAGCTCAGGGACACATGTTGGCCACGGAGGTCGGGTTCCTGCACACGGAGTTGACTCTCGTGGCGCTCCCGGAACTGTCCGTGACCCACCCTGATGCGGTAGGTGTCCTCACCAATCCTGCGGACCACCTCGCCGGGTGTGAACCAGGTCTTGGTGCGGTGGGTGCCCATGGGGCGGGGTCTGATCACCCACACCGGGTCTCCCACCCTGAACTTCTGCGCTGTCGAGCTCGGGGCGGACTTCTGACGCTCGGCATGCTCCTTCTCAAGCTGCTGGCGGATGTCTTGCGCCGTTTGCTCTTGCCGCGCGAAGAACTCCTTGGCATCCATAGCCATGCCATCACCAGACAAGGAAAGTCCCCTACCCAGGGGGTCCCTGCCGAAGAGAATCTGGTGAGGGGACAAACCGCCCGGAGTGGGGGTGTCATGATGGGCCTTCAGAGCAGGCCACATCTCCTCAAACCAGTTCCGACGTGGATTGGTGATGTGGATCTTGCGCAGCTTCTCGAACAGCTGCCGTCCAGCCACTTCAGCACGGCCGTTAGACCGGCTGAGATAGGCGACGCTCTTGGCATGACGTATTCCCATGAGGGAACACATAGCCTTGAACCAGCCACCAGTAAACTGGGGCCCTCGGTCACTGCAAATGGTGCGGGGGATGTCAAAGACGGTCAGCCAATGACGAATCATCATGACTGCCACTTCTCTGGCAAGCAACCCCTTTTTGCGTGCCGGAACGGGTACAACGTAGCCGCTGTGGCGGTCCACACAGAGAACCACACAGTCAAAGGTCTCCTTGCCAATGTGCACTTCGGGCATGGAGAAGACGTCCATGGCCACGCTCTCCATGGGCTGGTCAGGAACCGGGGTCCATTGGGGTTCCCCCTTGACGTTCCGGTTATCGGGATTGCAGGCCTGGCAGACCGAACAACCCTCCCTGACCTTCTTGATGGCGGTGTAGAGAACGATATGGTCGATCTCGAACCGACGCTGCATGTCAAGGGCTTGCTTCTTGACCCCTGGGTGCAGCATGTGGTGGTGCCAAGCTTCACACAGCTCGAGCACCCGGGACTCTGGGACTAGCAGCTTACCATTCCGGTAGAGCTTGTCATCTTCCTCAGTCAGCCCCTTTGGCCACTTCTGCCCGTCATCAGGGTCGGTCACAGCCCTATACTCGGCCGCAAAGGCCTCAGACTTGGCGTAGTCGTCGGTCCAGTCGTCCTGGAGGCAAGACTCCGGGAAGAGGTGCTTGTCGGACTCAGCTCCCTCGGGGGCGAGTACTCTGACCGCTCTGCTCACCCTCGTTGCGAGGGGGGCATCTGCGGCCATGACGACGAAGCATTTGGCACCCTCCTCCTCCATCAGGCGCTCCATTTCGATGATTCTCTTGGCTTCAGCGGTCTCAGCCTCATCGCCATGGGCAGAGATGTCCGTCATGCCCTTGCTGGCGGGATAGGCCCACCTACTGAGACAGTCCGCCACGGTGTTATCCTTTCCAGGAATGTAAACAACCGTAAGGTCGAACTTGGCCAAGGTCTCATGCCATCTTGCCCGTCGGGAGGCGGGACCTGAGGGGGTGTCCACGTGCTCCTTGTGCCACGACTGCAGACTCTGATGGTCGGTGCAGACGGTGACGGGATGGAGGGCTATGTACCCAGCCCATTTCCTGAGAGCCATGACGATGGCATAGGCCTCCTTTTCACGGGGCGTCCACGTCCGTCTCTGGCCTTCCGCCAGGACTCGGCTCCAGAAGGCCACGGGCACGTGCCTCCCGTCGTCAAGCACTTGCTCCAACACAGCGCCAATGGCGTAGTCGGAAGCGTCGGTGCGCAGGACGAACCCTCGGTCGGGATCCACGAGGTGCAGACCCACTGCGGATAGCAGCGCCTGCTTCATCCCCTCAAAGGCACGGTCGGACTCCTCAGTCCAGACCAGAGCCTTCTTGGACCCCTTCTTGGTCTCCTCTCGGTTGCCCTTGAGCATGGTCGTCATGGGGGCTGCATACTCGGCATACATTTTGATATACCCCGAGTAGTAATTGCAGAACCCCAGATACGCCCGTAGCTCAGAGACCGTCTTGGGCTTTTCCCAGTGCTCAATCGCAGCCACCTTGCCAGGTATGGGCTTTCGCTGCCCGTTCCCGACTACGTGGCCCGCGAAGACCACCTCGCTTACCGCAATGGTGGCCTTGTCACTGCTGCCCGTGAGTTTGTGCCGAACCAGAAGGTCCAGCACTCGAGTGACGTCCCTTTTCATGTGCCTCCAGGAGCTCCTCGTAGCTCATGCTGGGGTCCCCAGACGCGATGATCACGTCGTCCACGAAGGGGTCCGCACAGTCGCGCACCGGCTCAAGCAGGTTCTCCAGCATCCGCTGAAAAGCTGCATTGCCGTTGGTGACGCCCATGGGCATCACCTTCCACTGGAGAGGTCCAAGTGGAGTGCTCATGGCTGTGCAGGCACGGGACTCTTCGGCGAGAGGCATCTGATAATAACCATGTTTCAGGTCAATCACCGTGAAGATCCTCCGCCGGTGTTGCTTTTGCAGCATGTCCTCAATGAGGGGCAGCGTATAGCTGTCGTGCTGCGTTTGGGCGTTCAGGCCGCGGTAGTCGACCACGAGCCGCCACTCACCGGCAACCTTCTTGGGGACGACGAAGCAGGGAGAGGCCCACTCAGAGTGGCACGGCTCAAGCCAGCCTCTCTGGATGAAGTCACGGAGGATCTTCTCCATGGCCTCTTTCCTCTCGCCCCTCAGGGCAAACTCCCGGTGGCGATACACACGGGGGTCCTGCTTCAGTCGTATCTTGGCCTCGCCATACGGTCCACGCACCGGTGGGGGAAACACAGGCTTACCGCTGAAGAAGGTGTCACCATACTTCTGCTTCAGCCTGGCCCTCAATGCCTGGATCTTGGGGCAGTCATCGGACTCCGCCTTGGCTTTTCCGGGCACTTGAACCACGGAGCTTACTTGAGGGGTAGCGACCCCGCTCGTTTTCGGCTCAGGTGGTCTTCCCAGGTAGCCCAAAGGGCCATCCCTGGTCTTGCCTCGGAACAGATCGCCGTAGGTGGGTGGGTTACCGCCAGGCGGCTCGTCTTGGCTGGACATGTGATCCAGCACCCTCTGTACGAAGGTATTCCCGTCATAGGAACCGGAGACGATTGAGTCCACTTCCCACCAGGCTTTGTCCTGGCCTTTGCCCTCACGCTGGTCCGGGTCCCCAGCCGTCGTCCGACGAGCCAGACTCCAGGGGTGGGTGGTCGCTGCCGACGCTCCCACGGGCTTCCAGCGCATCCAGCCTCTCCTGCAGGCCGCTGATGACGTTGGTCAGCGACTTGGTCTCGGCCCTGGCGATGTCCAGCTCCTTCTGCGCGCGCGCGGCGACCCCGGAGATGCGAGCCATCTCGACCTTGCCCGTGTCTACCTCGCACTCGAGGGAAAAGACCCTCCTGCGGAGGTAGAAAATCCACCGCCAGGTGGTATCCGGGTCGCCGTTCCCTGGTGGGTCGTCGGGGTCCCCAGGGGGTCCTCCAGGAGGGCCTCTGCCGGGTCCGCCCGGTCCAGGGGGTCCTCCCCCGCCCGGTGGTCCGCCTCCAGGGGGTCCACTCGGTGGGCGTCCTCCAGGGGGTCCTGATGGTCCTCCGCCAGGGGGTCCCGGTGGGTCTCCGCCGGGTTGCCTCGGTGGGTCCGAGGATGGGCGCGTGATGCCGAAGTCCATGTCGTCATCCTCGTCCATGTTGCCCCACCTGGGCGTCTCGGTCTCGGAAGACTCCGAGCTCCGGTAGGGAGGAGGGGGATCCTCATCCTCAACTTCCGTGGGGACGTCTCCGCCTCCTCCGCCCGTCCAAGCCACCACTTGGCGATGTCGGCGGCCTCGTTCATCCCCGTCACTGGCGGTGAAGAAGGGGTCACTGTCGTGGGGGTGTCCACCCGCTGGCCTCCGCGGCCTCTCGGGGGTCTTCACCTTGCCCTTCCTCCGTCGATGGGCGGTGGTGCCACTGCTCCCACTGCTGCCCGTGTCCGCCTCATCCAGCGTCATCCTGGAGGAGGCGTCCCCTTCGAAAAGCTTTCGAAGGGTCTCCACTCGTGATCCTCCCGGGGGAGTCTCGCGGCGGAGTTTGGCCTCTGCCTCCTCCATTGCGGCGGCGGTGGCTGCGGCAGCCCGCACTTCGGCTTCTTCCCGAGCACGAGCCGCCTCGGCTTCCCGGGCCTGCTGCAGCCGCGCCTTCTGCGCCTCCAACGCCGCCAGCTCCGCCTCCGTCTTGGCCTTCTCCTCAGCGACTTCCCGTCGCGCGGCCTCGATGGCTTCCTTCTTGGCGGCGTCCTCCTGGGCCTTAGCCGCCGCTTCGGCGTGGGCCCTTTCCTCCGCCTCCTTCTTTGCCCTCTCTTGGGCCAGCGCCTCTTCCAGCGCCTTCACCTCGGCCTCCTTGCAGGCAATGGCCTCCTGCGTCCGGCGGGCTTCCTCGTCGGTTGCCCTGATCCGGGCAGCCACTGCCTCATGGGCGGCCGCAGCCGTGAGACCGGCCGCGATGGCTGCCACTTTCGAGGCGTGGTAGTCCATGCTTCTGCCCCACTCGGTGGCCTCCTCACGGGCGATGGCGACGGCGCCCTCCACGGCAGCGTTCTGCTGCGTGGCCCGTTGCCGGGCAACCCGAAGGTTGCAGGGCGCCCCACAGACGCGCTCACAGGCGCGCGCCACGTCCCTTTGGGCGGGAGCGGCGCTGCTGCTGGAGCTGGCCTGGTCGGCCGGCATCCTCCCGCGGTGGGCTGACTCCACGTCGCTGCTGGGGCCTGCTGAGGCCTGCTGGGGCTTCAGGAGCAGCTGACGGGGCTTGGCCCTCGTCTGCCTGGCGACTTTGATGTAGCCGCCAAGGGTGGTGGAGCCGGGGTGATGACCACCATTGGCCCGTTGGGGACTGGGGGCTGGGGTTCCGCCCTTGGCGC
The DNA here is from genome assembly GCA_964036045.1 of Eutreptiella sp. 'Long Island Sound 2002'. NCBI lineage: Eukaryota > Euglenozoa > Euglenophyceae > Eutreptiales > Eutreptiaceae > Eutreptiella > Eutreptiella sp. 'Long Island Sound 2002'. Next base: position 4,013,048 of record OZ038385.1, read on the forward strand.
CTTGGGCGGCTTCGGCGGCCAGGGACTCCTGGTACTCCCGCCACCTCCGGTCCCGCCTCCTGTCCCCGGCGGACCGCTTCTCCGTCGCCGGAGACGCGCTGCTGCTGCCCTGCAGCCTGCGCTCGCTCCCCGGTTCCGGGAAGTTCTTCTCGATCACGTCCCACAGGGAGACGTTGATCGAGGCGCCCGACGGGTAGGCGTTGGGGTCCTCGTCCTCCTCAATCCCGTCGGGGCGCAGCCCTTTGCCGGGCCTGTCCGGCCGGGTCCACGTCCTCCAGCGCTTGCGGCGGAAGCGGTACTCGTACCCTTCCGCCCGCAGCCACTCCTCCACTGCCCGCAGGCGGTCCTCCCCCATGTCCTCGCGGAGCTCGAAGCTCCCGGGCATGCCGCCTTCGCACTGGGGATTGCTGTAGCGGTACTGCTGGTCCCACAGCAATCCGCGCAGCAGGCGCGCCACATGGGGGTGGGGCTGCGGCCACCTCCTACCCGCTTCTTGCTAATTCACCATGGCAGCGGGGGCGTAGTTGGTCTTGAGGTCCTTGATGTGCAGTCGTTCAACTCAACGAACTGGTTGTGGTTGTTGAGGAGGGTGCTGCAGCACTGGATTGGAAGTGCGGCTGGTGCTGGTCAGCCGGTGGTTGTGGAGGTGGTTGACGCGCCCTTGCTGGTCGGCCGATGGGACTCCGGGTCGGCCGATGGGGCTGATGCAGGAGTCCTGGTCTGTGCACCTCTTTCACGGTTGCTGCGCGGTCAGGGCGATGCTCTGGACGGCGCTGCTGGCTCCGTGACGAACTCGGCGCTGTCGCTGGGCGGCGCTACGAGCTGTTGCGCTGCGCTGCGAGTTGCTGCGCTGCGCTGCGAGCTGCGGGCTGCGCCGCGCTGCTCGGGGTGGGTGGCCCCGAGTGGCACGCGAGGGCTGGGTAACCCCGCGGCGGTGAAACGCTTTTGACGCGTTCCCGTGGGGGGCCGGCCACGGGACGCTGCGGGACACGCGCAAGTGAGCAGGCAGGCAAAGCACTACGCTCACAAGGGCATCAATGCGCTCATGTCATGTGACAAAGCGTTTCAGAATCCTTGCCACTCTGCAAAGAGGGAACAAAAGTATGTACAACAACACATCAGGATATGTACACATGGGGTTAAGACTGGACTGGGGTAAGGGCATTACAGGACAATAGACACTCAGTCCCAACTCGTATCCCAATCCCAGGTCCGACCCTCTTAGTGGCTGGTGGGGGCGGGGGCTCAAACACAACCCATGCCCTGCTCAGTCCGGACCCTGAAACCCTGCCCATAAGGAAGGTGTCCCGCCCAGCCACAGGCGAGTTCCTGGGAACCAAGGGGCTCCAAGGCCAACCGACAGTGACTCCTAATGCCCCCTCAATGGCAGGTCCCAACTGCACTCTGAGCCAGAGATATGGCCCCGCCATTATCCCTCAGGAGTTGGTAGCTGAAAATGGGCTGTTTCAGCCCAAACTTAAATTAGCTTGAAAAACTCCAAAATTGACCCCTCGTCTGGACCCGCCAGAGGTAGGGACGAGGCAACTGACCCTATGCCCTTTGAGTACGAACTCCCTGGAGCCCTCACCCAACCTGGTTCCCTCTGAGGTCCCAGCATCAGGGCAACACGGATGAGTCAAGTGGGGTCATGATGCCAAAATCACCAAAATTGGCGTCATTCCCACGCGTGGCTTGCCCGGCCAAGGTAAGGCCAATGGCTCACAGGGTAGGAGGCAGGACCTAGGACTTATATCTGAGTGTACAACTTGAATTTAGGTCCAGGCTCCCTATGGGCTTAGAGAAACGGGGCCGCCAATTGACCACACGGAAGGGGGAAATTGGGGTCCCAAAATTGGGTCATTTTGGCTGCTTGAAATGAGCCAAAATTCGGTGTGCTCCCAATAATATATCTCCACGCCGGCTTGGAGATCAGATCCGCCATTCCATACGCGATCCACCGGGAGTCCAACAGAGACTCCCATGCCCTTGGCTCTCAAAGATCTCCATGCTACTCGGCGTGGTGACGATCCCAATTGGGTCCACAAATGCCAAAATGGCAAAATTGCCCACACTCACTTTGGGCTAGCGCCTTAACGAAGGTGGCTCCGCTTCGCCCACGTGGTGTGTGGACCATGGGGACCATTACCCATAACACCCATGTCATATATGGTCCATTGGTCCATGCGTCCGGCGTGCACGAGGGTTAGAACATAGTGCACGGCGGGCAGCAAAAGTGGAAAATTGCTCAGAATGGCCTAAAATGCGCACACTCATGGTTGGGGCAAATGAGGCACATGCCCGACTCGGACCCGAGTGTGCCTTAGGATTGGTATCAAGTCATATATGTCCAACATATCTTTTGGGCGTCGCCCAACTCCTCCGGCATTGGGAATGGCAGGGTTGCCAATGAGCCCATGATTTGGGATAGTCCCAAATCGCCAACATGGCGGCCACGGTATGCCAAGCTGAAGAGGAGTTATTCGCCGGGTCCAAGATATGTTGGGGACCGAAGTATGTACCCTCATAACATACTTGAGTCATGATGTCAATTGAGCGCAACGTTGAGATATACGGTCGCCACTTGACATCATGACGAGCCAAAAACGGCAAAATTGGCACAAGCACACACAAAAGTGCATTGAAAGGTGCACAATTATATTATGATATCTTTGGCTTGGATCGTACAATCAACTAATCCTTCGAAACACAATGACTTGACACCAATGACCTTCGATCCCACATATGTGCTCCACTTGGGGCGCCTTGAAAGGTTACGAGCGCTACTTCCCAAGTGGGCACATGAAAATATGGAAAATTGCAAAATACACACCTTGCTCCCAACGCATCGCTTCGGGATCACCACACAAGCTTCCCTTCACGAAGGTTAGGCTTGCAATTGACCGTAGGGAGTATGGAGAAGGGGCTTGCACAATATGAGGTCCATTGGCGGGTTTGGCTTGGCGCGATAGACCCGCCAAATGGGCACGCAACACAACACAAGGCACATACTCCATATTGCCCAAAAAGGTAGCTCCCACCACGATATGTCATGCCCCTCCAAGGGCATAACTTTGTGTCAATCGCTCATAGGAACTCAAGGAGAGTTCCTATGCAACACCAACACTTGCACGCTACACTCGAAAGTTATCTTAACGCACGCAATATCATGGCCAATGAATTGTAACGCAAACTCTACCCTCTTGACCATGATCCATTACACTAGCGCGCACGTGTGGAGACGCAGGGCATATAATGCTTCCTAAATTACGTCGGGAGTATTGTGAATACATCCCACGTTTCCTTATCGTCAATACTCGCAAGCGGCACGAGATATGACCCTCACAAGTGGCCTCACGAATCAACTTTGTTTTGCCCGTATCTCTAAGACAAATGGAGGGCAAGATAAAAGGAAAGTTGATTCGTGCATAGGGAAGCCCGTAGGTCCACTCGAAGGAGGTCAAATCAAGTGCGGGGATGTCGAAGTCGAAAATCCGATTTCGACATCCTGAAAAATTCGGATTAAGGTTGCGAGTATTAATTATGAAAATTGCGGAAGCATCCATGCAGTTCCTGACGACTTTGGAGCCTTCGTGACGGATAGCGTTAAAATTTCCATTAATTACAGTTAAACTGGCGGTTACGGTAAAGTCGCGATCCAACCGCCAGCAGTCAAAACAGTGAATATCAGAACGGAAGCATAAAAATTGACGGAAACAATATGAAAGTAAAACCCTGTTGATTCCTGATATTCTGATACACAAATCTCCGCTGGCGGTGCATCGGTTGCCGATGCGGGGCTTCACGGCACGGAACACTTCCGTACATGGGGTTAGTAGACCGGAGACCGGTTGTATGCCGTAACCTGGCCATGGGGTTCTGGGTACCGCTTCACTCCTTCACCCTGTCTTCCAGCGACGAAATCTGGCGTCGACAGGAGCAGTGCTTGGCGCACTCACCACAGGACGGGCATCTTGTACCCTTCCCTTTGCTTCTTACCTCGTCGACCCAAGTGTCAACACTGGAGGTAGAGCTGGGGAGTTTGGACAATTGCTCCCTGGAGAGGTGAGAATGTGTCGAATCACACCTCATTTCGTCGACCTCTTCGTCGTTCCGACCCCAGGCGCCGGACGGACCAGCGTGCGGATGCACATTCTGGCGTCTTTCCTCGGCAATGATGGCCATCTGCACCATCACGGCGGCCTGATGGTCGAACTGGTCCATAAGCTCTTCCCAGTCCTCTTGTTCCTGCAATGTGGCGTCAAATCTCAGGCGGCCGCTCTCCCTGATGAACTGCAACGACGCCCTGAACCAGTCCCTCAGACGGCCTCGATAGCCTGCCTCCGCCAGTAGCCAATTCTGGCCGTGCAAGAACTCCTGATTCCAGATTTCCTGGAAGTGGTTTTCCCAGTAATCACCACTAATTCCAGTATCAGACAGCTCTCGTTCGCTGCTGCTGTCTTCAAGATCAGGCAAAGCGTGAGAGCTGGAACCAGATTCACTTGAGCAGGGAGATTCTCGACCGGGTTTAAGGTTGGGTGGGGCGTTCGTACAACAATCAGCACAAGTATGAACTCCAGGCCAATGTCTATGGCCACAGTAAGGACACTCTGAAGGTTGATCCTCGGTCTGCTGGGGAGATGCCACGAATGTAACCTCAGGGGGAACACGCAGTGACCCAGAACGAGTGATAGCCCCGCTAAAGTCCGATGATCTTAGGGTGTCCGTGGAGATTCCAGAAGCAGAGTCATGATTGCCTCTGCTACCATGTAACCGCTGCATAGTGGCGGATCTTTCTTGTAATTGCGAAGCCTGTAGCCTTGATGCCCCAGGGGTCGTAACGCCCGACACTGCCCCTGATATCTCCGAACCCAACTGACCTCTTCAGACCCATATCCAGCCTCGGGGAGCGACATATGCGAAGCGCTTGTAAGCCCATTGAAGTCCATGGTGGAATATGAATAGTCAGAAAACCCGGTCTACAAAAATGGAGCAGACATAGAATCTCATTGTGCATCCATCGCACATAATGACACAACGTGAAATCATTCGAAATAATTTAAATAAATCCGATTGGGAAATCACGAAAGACAAATGCGACTCGACGCGCGCTCACAGGCGACATCTGGCGGCGAACGGAAAACATGAAAACAATCGGAAAATTTACTGGACTAATGTACATCTGAGAATCATTGAAATTCTGATCACATTGATGTATAATCTGAGTGCTGTCACTGCTGCCGTTACATCCGCAGCCAAGCCATAACCCAAGCCCAAATCCGGCGCCACGACGGCAGCGCGAGCCCGACCCCCTGAGGACGTCCTCTATGACATTCGGCCCCAGCCGTCCCAGAACCGGAGGCAGCAGCACCCAGCACGGCGCCCCCCCACCGTCACCGACGCCGCTGCCACCACCTTCATAGCGGAGCGCGCCGCGGCCGAAGCACGACGCACCTCGTCCTGCCACCTCTCAAAGCCCGCACCCCAGGCCCACAGACCGCCCCCGACCAGGCCAGAACGACGCAAGGGTCCGCCAGCAGCGTCCCCGCCCCCCTACCAACCCTCGATGTCAGCCCACATACAGCGCATGCCCCGCTACCGCCGCCGCCGCGAGTCCCCGACCAACCCCGAGCCGGAGACCGTGCGCGCACAACCGCAGGTCCACATCCGCTCGCGCCCCCACTCCCCGCGCGCCCCCACGGTACAGGACTACGATGAATTCCCGGGGCCCGCCACCGCCACTGGTCCCCAGGACCCCGTCACGCCCACCCACACCCACTCCTCCGCCCAAGACCGCGGCCACGCCCAGGGACAGTGGTGGCAGCGCTGGACCCGCACGCAGCTCTGGGAGCTGTGAAAGTTGGCCCGGGGGGAGCCCTCCCTCGAGGGCCTGGTCCACCTGCCCCGCAAGGGGTCGGTGGAGAACTGCCGCCTCCGGCCGGCGAGGGGGGTGGATGCCGCAGGCCGCATGGGAAGCCATGCTGGCCGATGCGCTCCACCCCCTGGGAGTCCACCCCCGCAACCCCCCCGCGGCCCAGGACGACTCGTACGGCCTCAGGCGCCTGCCGAAGACCCTCCAGGAGACACAGCAAGACGGCATCCGCCTGTGGGACATCACCCAAAGCCCGGCCCCGCACACAGACACCCCCACACCACCCCACAAGCGTCGGCGCACCGACACCGGCGGCACCCACAGCACCCCAGGAGCCCTGCGCGCCACACAACACGACACGCCTGACCCCCCGGCCAGCGGCGCCGCCACCTAACCCCGTTACCCACCAAACCACCGCCGCGCCAGGCCCCGCCCAGAAGTCACCAAACGAACCAGACGCCGAAGGACGCCAACGCACACGACAACGGGCACCACTACGCCCAAAGGCACCGAACCCAGGCCCGCTACCGTCACAACCGCCTAACCGAGCCCAAACCCAAACACAAATCAAACCCGAGCCACACCCCGAAACCGCTAATCCTTGACTCCTAACCACGCCCGCCGAGGGAACAACGTAGCCACAGCCCACACCCACAGCCCACACAGCCGCCTAACCGGCCAGCTCCAGAAGCAAAGAGACACCTAACCAAACCCACCCTGGCGCATACCCGTGTACATCAGGACGCGCGAGCCGCACCCAGGGGGCGCGACCGCCGCCACAGCACCGACGACACACGCCAGAGGACACAACACTATTGCACCGCCGCACGAGCTGCCCGTGCCTGTGCCTGCAGTGTACGCGCGCCCCTGTTTTTCTTTTTTCTCCATTAAAAAAAACGAAAATTAGGGGGGGAGGAAGAGGGACCCAATCACCAATGGCACACCCGCACCACACACAGCGCGCACACCGGTGAACAGGCGCCACGAGGGCCAGGACACCGCACACGCGCGTGCACCGAGGGCAACAAAGGGACGAAACACCACGGCCTGGCACACCGAAGAGTGGGGGCCAAGGGGCCCAGGACGCCACACAGGCAACACAACACACCGAGCGAGCGCACCGGTGAACAGGAGCCAAGTGGCCAAGGACACCGCATACGCAACACAACACACCGAGCGGACACACCGGTGAACAGGAGCCAAGTGGCCCAGGACACCGCACAAACAAAACAAAAGACAGAGCAGGCACACCGGTGAACAGGAGCCAAGTGACCCAGGACACCGCGCACGCAAAGCAACACACGGAGCAGGCGCACCCGCGAACAGGGGCCAAGTGGCCCAGGACACCACACACGCAACACAACAAACTCAGCGGGCACACCGGTGAACGGGAGCCAAGGGGCCCGGGACACCGCACGCGCAACGCACCACACCGAGCGGGCACACCGGTGAACAGGAGCCAAGTGGCCCAGGACACCGCAGACACGACACAACAAACCACGCGAGCACACCGGTGAACAGGAGCCAAGAGGCCCGGGACACCGCGCACACATAGGGCGGACGAGGGACAGGAAGGAACCAACACCCCATGGTTTGGACACACCGGGGCGGCCCGGCTGACCCACCGGGTCAGGGGCAGGAGCGGTACTCCAAGGCCACTGGTCTGAGGCCGGCCAGGCTGCATCGGGGACCATGGCAAACGTCACCCGGAGTCATGGAAGCAACCGGTGACAGGCGAGCCGGTACACAGTCCAGGAGGGGGTCGCCTGCCAGGCTGAGTGGCCCCGCAACTCAAACCACAAGGGTGAGGCGGTCGTACCGTAGACAAGCGGGAGCAATACCCCTTGTGGTGAGAGATACTCCACACGGCTGGGCAGCCCCCAGAGCTGCCGCCCAAAGGAGGGGGCATGTGGCCCTACCCATGGACACATGTGGGGACACCCTCCCACCTGGGACACATGGATCTGGTGGCCGCGACAATGCCTTCCCAAGCACATGCGGGAGCGGCTCAAGAGGCACCTGACATAGGGCAGTGGGAGGGACAGGACGTCCCCTTGGTAAGACCTTCTTCCTGCTTTGTCAAAGGAGGCATCCCGAGCTCCCGAAGATACCTACCTACCTACCTTCCTGAGGACTCAGACACAGCTATGCAGGCCCCTGAGTGGGCCAGTTTCTTATCCATCGTTGATGGATCTCTCAATCCTGTACCCCTGTGTGACCTAGACCAGGTGCTACTGAAAGAGGTCATGGCCGAAAATCGTGGCCTGACCCTTTCTGATCTCAAAAACCGATCTCCTGAGCACCTATCTGCCACACTTACAGGGTGTGAATCTCCCGATGGCTATCTGGAACCTGCAGCTGTTAAGGAGGATGCTGAAGACCAACTGTCTCAGATCGCCAGCACTATGCCTCCTGGTGATCCCAGCTGTGTTGACCTAAAACAAAGTGCCTTCCTAGCCCAGCTGTTGCTGGAGGAGGTAGATCTAGAGTCGACCTCAGAACCCGCTCCCCATGTTGGGAAGCCAGTGCCACACATGCAGCCTATGCACACAGGTGAACCCGTGGCCCGGAGTCCTGATGCTCTGGCGCGGTCTGCTTCGAATAACATGCCACTGTCTGAGCATGACACTCAGGAACTCCGGCGGCTGTTGTACCTGAAGGCCGAAGGTATTGAGCGCCAAGAGCGGCTGCAATACCTCAGACAGACCTGGAAATCCTCCATCTGGTCTGAGGAGGATGATGAGTCCTATACACTGCCTGATCCTGAGATACCGCTAGTGTATTCTCTGCACTTTGGGCAGCAATGTCCCCCTGAGTGCGACGATGGTTCTGTGCCTGCCGAAACTGCTGATCGGCAGAAAAAGAAAGAACATGGAAAGAGCAACCTCCATGCTGAGGAGGATTTCCTGCAGAAACTCGAGAGTCTTAACCTTGATTCCCGACTGAAGAAACTGCTGATAACCTATGAGGAGGTGTTCGGCGCCTTGCCGCCCCCGCTCTCTTGTAAAAAACTGGTCCAGATGGACCTGAAACTGAAACCAGAATTTGAAAAGACGCGACTGAGGCGTCGTCCCTATCCCGCTCCACAGGAACAGGTTGAAGAAATCAAGCGCCAGATCCAGGAATGTATTGAAGCTGGCCCCGTTGAAGAACATAAGAAGGGGGCCTACCCCCATCACTGCAGTCCCTGTTTCATGGTTGCTAAACCAGGGTCGACTGCCCTACAACTGGTTGTTGACTATGGTGAGGTCAACAAGAAAACCCAGAACCACTCAGGGAGTATTCCTAACATGGAAAATACCCTGGAGCGTATTGCCAAATGCAGGTACAAGTCCAAAATGGACAAACGCTATGGTTTCTGGCAGGTGGACCTAACCGCCGCAGCTCAGGAGCTGCTCGCTTTTGTAACCCCTAAGGGCCGTGTCTTTAAGTGGAAGGTGATGCCTTTCGGGGTGGCTAATGCTCCAGCGCTCTTCCAAGAGCTAATGAACAAAATTTTGTACACACTGAGGCGCAGGCCTCTAGTACAGGAGTTGATTTCTCGGGGTGCAGAAATGGAGGCCCACATCGACGACGTGAGTTTGGGTACTAATACCCAAGAGGACCACGTCCTTCTCCACCGTGAATTTTTCATTGTTTGTCAAGAAAATCATCTCCGAATCAAACTCGAAAAATGTGAGTTTATGAAAGAGGAGATGGAATATTTGGGTTTCGACGTGGGGTATGGCTGGTGGAAACCAGCCGCGTCTAAGATGCAGCCCCTACAGGACATGCAGATTCGCGATGACCCTAAGAAGGGTCTACACGATGTGAGGAGTTTTGTGGGCGCCTGTAATTTCTATCGGCGTCACATCCACAATTTTACGTACTCCTCTGCCCCCCTCACTGACCTAATCAAGAAAACTACTCCCTGGAGGTGGACCGCCAGGGAGGAGGAATGTTTCCAGGCGTTGAAGAAGAAAATTGCCTCCTCCAACTGCCTGGAAGTGCCCCGCCCTAAGGGCGAGATAGTCCTGATCACTGATGCCAGTGATGTAGGGGGGGGTGGAACGATGTACCCATTGCAAGAGCTCAACCCCGCTGAACTAACCCGCTGCCATTATCGTACTAGTGGACTGAACCATGATGGTTCGTTGAAATATGACTATCCTACCAGTCAGTGGCGGCTGGTGCCACTGGGACACTGGAATTGGAAATGGAACCAAGCGCGTTCCAATTACAGCACCTATGACCAGGAACTCCTGGCCGGTATGTTGGTGCTTTTGTCACAATCCCGACTCCTGGGATCTAATCCTATTGTCTGGCTATTGAAGCGGTACCCAGAACCCCATGGCCAGGTTACGGCATACAACCGGTCTCCGGTCCACTAACCCCATGTACGGAAGTGTTCCGTGCCGTGAAGCCCCGCATCGGCAACCGATGCACCGCCAGCGGAGATTTGTGTATCAGAATATCAGGAATCAACAGGGTTTTATTTTCATATTGTTTCCGTCAATTTTTACGCTTCCGTTCTGATACTCACTGTTTTGACTGCTGGCGGTTGGATCGCGACTTTACCGTAACCGCCAGTTTAACTGTAATTAATGGAAATTTTAACGCTATCCGTCACGAAGGCTCCAAAGTCGTCAGGAACTGCATGGATGCTTCCGCAATTTTCACATCTTACACTCGCAACCTTAATCCGAATTCTTCAGGATGTCGAAATCGGATTTTCGACTTCGACATCCCCGCACTTGATTTGACCTCTTTCGAGTGGACCTACGTGCTTCCCTATGCACGAATCAACTTTCCCTTTAACCTGCCCTCCATTTGTCTTAAAGCTATGGGCAAAACAAAGTTGATTCGTGAGGCCACTTGTGAGGGTCATATCTCGTGCCGCTTGCGAGTATTGACGATAAGGAAACGTGGGATGTATTCACAATACTCCCGACGTAATTTAGGAAGCATTATATGCCCTGCGTTTCCACACGTGCGCGCTAGTGTAATGGATCATGGTCAAGAGGGTAGAGTTCGCGTTGTAACTCTATGGCCATGATGTTGCGTGCGTTAAGATAACTTTCGAGTGTAGCGCGCAAGTGTTGGTGTTGCATAGGAACTCTCCTTGAGTTCCTATGAGCGATTGACACAAAGTTATGCCCTTGGAGGGGCATGACATATCGTGGTGGGAGCTACCTTTTTGGGCAATATGTGGTATGTGCCATGTGTTGTGTTGCGTGCCCATTTGGCGGGTCCATAGCTCCAAGCCGAACCCGCCAATGGACCTCATATTGTGCAAGCCCCTTCTCCATACTCCCCACGATCAATTGCAAGCCTAACCTTCGTGAAGGGAAGCTTGTGTGGTGATCCCGAAGCGATGCGTTGAGAGCAAGGTGTGTATTTTGCAATTTTCCATAATTTCATGTGCCCACTTGGGAAGTAGCGCTCGTAACCTTTCAAGGCGCCCCAAGTGGAGCACATATGTGGGATCGGAGGTCATTGGTGTCAAGTCATTGTGTGTAGAAGGATTAAGTGATTGCACGATCCAAGCCGAAGATATTATAATATAAATATGCACCTTTCAAGGCCGGTCATGACGTCAAGTGGCGACCGTGTATCTCAACGTTGCGCTCAATTGACATCACGACCCAAGTATGATATGAGGGTACATACTTCGGTGCCCAACATATCTTGGACCCGGCGAATAACTCCTCTTAGGCTTGGCATGCCGTGGCCGCCATGTTGGCGATTTGGGACTATCCCAAATCATGGGCTCACTTGGCGACCCTGCCATTCCCAATGTCGGAGGAGTTGGGCGACGCCCAAAAGATATGTTGGACCAACATGACTTGATACCAATCCTATGGCACACTCGGGTCCGAGTCGGGCATGTGCCTCATTTGCCCCAACCATGAGTGTGCGCATTTTTGGCCATTTTGAGCAATTTTCCACTTTTGCTGCCCGCCGTGCACTATGTTCTAACCCTCGTGCACGCCGGACGCATGGACCAATGGACCATATATGACATGGGTGTTATGGGTAATGGTCCCCATGGTCCATACACCACGTGGGCGAAGCGGAGCCACCTTCGTTAAGGCGCTAGCCCAAAGTGAGTTTGGGCAATTTTGCAATTTTGGCATTTGTGGACCCAATTGGGATCGTCACCACGCCAAGCGGCATGGAGATCTTTGAGAGCCAAGGGCATGGGAGTCTCTGTTGGATTCCCGGTGGATCGCGTGTGGAATGGCGGATCTGATCTCCAAGCCGGCGTGGAGATATACTATTGGGAGCACACCGAATTTTCGCTCATTTCAAGCAGCCAAAATGACCCAATTTTGGGACCCCAATTTCCCCCTTCCGTGTGGTCAATTGGCGGCCCCGTTTCTCTAAGCCCATAGGGAGCCTGGACCTAAATTCAAGTTGTACACTCAGATATAAGTCCTAGGTCCTGCCTCCTACCCTGTGAGCCATTGGCCTTACCTTGGCCGGGCAAGCCACGCGTGGGAATGACGCCAATTTTGGTGGTTTTGGCATCATGACCCCACTTGACTCATCCGTGGTGCCCTGATGCTGGGACCTCAGAGGGAACCAGGTTGGGTGAGGGCTCCAGGGAGTTCATACTCGAAGGGCATAGGGTCAGTTGCCTCGTCCCTACCTCTGGCATGTCCAGACGAGAGGTCAATTTTGGAGTTTTTCAAGCTAATATCAGTTTGGGCTGAAACAGCCCATTTTCAGCTACCAATTCCTGAGGGATAATGGCGGGGCCATATCTCTGGCTCAGAGTGCAGTTGGGACCTGCCATTGAGGGGGCATTAGGAGTCACTGTCGGTTGGCCTTGGAGCCCCTTGGTTCCCAGGAACTCGCCTGTGGCTAGGCGGGACACCTCCCCCATTGGCAGGGTTTCAGGGTCCGGACTGAGCAGGGCATGGGTTGTGTTTGAGCCCCCGCCCCCACCAGCCACTGAGAGGGTCGGACCTGGGATTGGGATACAAGTTAGGATAGAGTGTCTATTGTCCTGTGATGCCCTTACCCCAGTCCAGTCCCAACCCCATGTGTACATATCCCGATGTGTTGTTGTACATACTTTCGTTCCCTCTTTGCAGAGTGGCAAGGATTCTGAAACGCTTTGTCACATGACATGAGCGCATTGATGCCCTTGTGAGCGTAGTGCTTTGCCTGCCTGCTCACTTGCGCGTGTCCCGCAGCGTCCCGTGGCCGGCCCCCCACGGGAACGCGTCAAAAGCGTTTCACCGCCGCGGGGTTACCCAGCCCTCGCGTGCCACTCGGGGCCACCAACCCCGAGCAGCGCGTCGCAGCAGCGCGGCGCAGCTCGCAGCTCGCAGCGCAGCGCAGCGTCTCGCAGCGCAGCGCAGCGGCTCGCAGCGCCACTCACCGACAGCGCCGAGTTCGTCACGGAGCCCGCAGCGCCGTCTAGAGCATCGCCCTGACCGCGCAGCAACCGTGAAAGAGGTGCACAGACCAGGACTCCAGCATCAGCCCCATCGGCCGACCCGGAGTCCCATCGGCCGACCAGCAAGGCCGCGTCAACCACCTCCACAACCACCGGCTGACCAGCACCAGCCGCACTTCCAATCCAGTGCTGCAGCACCCGCCTCAACAACCACAACCAGTTTGTTGAGTTGAACGAGTGCACATCAAGGACCTCGAGACCAACTACGCCCCCGCTGCCATGGTGAATTGGCAGGAAGCGGGTAGGACGTGGCCGCGGCCCCACCCCCATGCAGCGCAACTGCTGCGTGGGTTGGTTTGGGACCAGCACTACCGCCACAGCCACCCCCAGTGCGAAGGCGGCATGCCCAGGAGCTTCGAGCTCCGCACGGACATCGCCCCCGACCGCCTGCAGGCCGTGGAGGACTGGCTGCGGGCGGAAGGGTACGAGTACCGCCACCAGCAGAGGCGCTGGAGGACCTGGACCCGGCCGGACAGGCCCGGCGAAGGGCTGCGCCCCGACGGGATTGAGGAGGACGAGGACCCCAACGCCTACCCGTCGGGCGCCTCGATCAACGTCTCCATGTGGGACGTGATCGAGAAGAAGTTCCCGGAACCGGGGGGCGAGCGCAGGCTGCAGGGCAGCAGCAGCGCGTCGCCGGGGACGGAGAAGCGGTCCGCCGGGGACAGGAAGCGGGACCGGAAGTGGCGGGAGTACCAGGAGTACCTGGCCGCCGAAGCCGCCCAAGGCGCCAAGGGCGGAACCCCAGCCCCCAGTCCCCAACGGGCCAATGGTGGTCATCACCCCGGCTCCACCACCCTTGGCGACTACATCCGAGTCGCCAGGCAGACCAGGGCCAAGCCCCGTCAGCTGCTCCTGAGGCCCCAGCAGGCCCCAGCAGGCCCCAGCAGCGACGTGGAGTCGGCCCACCGCGGGAGGATGCCAGCCGACCAGGCCAGCTCCAGCAGCAGCGCCGCTCCCGCCCAAAGGGACGTGGCGCGCGCCTGTGAGCGCTTCTGTGGGGCGCCCTGCAACCTTCGGGTTGCCCGGCAACGGGCCAAGCAGCAGAACGCTGCCGTGGAGGGCGCCGTCAGCATCGCCCGTGAGGAGGCCACCGAGTGGGGCAGAGGCATGGACTACCACGCCTCGAAAGTGGCAGCCATCGCGGCCGGTCTCACGGCTGCGGCCGCCCATGAGGCAGTGGCTGCCCGGATCAGGGCAACCGACGAGGAAGCCCGCCGGACGCAGGAGGCCATTGCCTGCAAGGAGGCCGAGGGGAAGGCGCTGGAAGAGGCGCTGGCCCAAGAGAGGGCAAAGAAGGAGGCGGAGGAAAGGGCCCACGCCGAAGCGGCGGCTAAGGCCCAGGAGGACGCCGCCAAGAAGGAAGCCATCGAGGCCGCGCGACGGGAAGTCGCTGAGGAGAAGGCCAAGACGGAGGCGGAGCTGGCGGCGTTGGAGGCGCAGAAGGCGCGGCTGCAGCAGGCCCGGGAAGCCGAGGCGGCTCGTGCTCGGGAAGAAGCCGAAGTGCGGGCTGCCGCAGCCACCGCCGCCGCAATGGAGGAGGCAGAGGCCAAACTCCGCCGCGAGACTCCCCCGGGAGGATCACGAGTGGAGACCCTTCGAAAGCTTTTCGAAGGGGACGCCTCCTCCAGGATGACGCTGGATGAGGCGGACACGGGCAGCAGTGGGAGCAGTGGCACCACCGCCCGTCGACGGAGGAAGGGCAAGGGAAAGATCCCCGAGAGGCCGCGGAGGCCAGCGGGTGGACACCCCCACGACAGTGACCCCTTCTTCACCGCCAGTGACGGGGATGAACGAGGCCGCCGACATCGCCAAGTGGTGGCTTGGACGGGCGGAGGAGGCGGAGACGTCCCCATGGAAGGTGAGGATGAGGATCCCCCTCCTCCCTACCGGAGCTCAGAGTCTTCCGAGACCGAGACGCCCAGGTGGGGCAACATGGACGAGGATGACGACATGGACTTCGGCATCACGCGCCCATCCTCGGACCCACCGAGGCGACCCGGCGGAGACCCACCGGGACCCCCTGGCGGAGGACCATCAGGACCCCCTGGAGGACGCCCACAGAGTGGACCCCCTGGAGGCGGACCACCGGGCGGGGGAGGACCCCCTGGACCGGGCGGACCCGGCGGAGGCCCTCCTGAAGGACCCCCTGGGGACCCCGACGACCCACCAGGGAACGGCGACCCGGATACCACCTGGCGGTGGATTGTCTACCTCCGCAGGAGGGTCTTTTCCCTCGAGTGCGAGGTAGACACGGGCAAGGTAGAGATGGCTCGCATCTCCGGGGTCGCCGCGCGCGCGCAGAAGGAGCTGGACATCGCCAGGGCCGAGACCAAGTCGCTGACCAACGTCGTCAGCGGCCTGCAGGAGAGGCTGGATGCGCTTGAAGCCCGTGGGAGCGTCGGCAGCGACCACCCACCCCTGGAGTCTGGCTCGTCGGACGACGGCTGGGGACCCGGACCAGGTCCAGGCAGACCCCACGCCCCCGGCGGAGCCCCCAGGAGTCACCCCAGCGCCAGTGCCCCCTCTCTCACCGCCCCCTCTCACCACAGCGCGGGCCGCCGCAACGAGCGCGTGCCGCCCGGCAGTGGCAGTGAGGAATGGCGCGATGAGTGGCTCAGCGCGGACTACCACAACCGCCGTGCTCCACCGCGGACGCCTGTACGCCCCCGACGCCCAGCACCAGCCCCGGTGCCAATCCCCAGGGCTGGAGGACGTTATGGTGGACTCAGGGATGAGGTCCCCAGAGGAGACGTGGAGTGGGATGTCGGCGAAGGTGAGGACCTGGACCTGGACCTGGAGGAGTTCGACATCAGCCCGCCGCGTGGTGTACGACAGGAGGCCGCTGAAAGCAGCCGCCGGCGCCGTGATGAGGATGCGTACATGGATGCAGTACGGCGTGAACATTTTGGTTCAGCGTACGTGGAGGAACCACGGCGTAGCCACAGGGATTCCATGGAGGAGATGGACGTGGCGGCCGTGGGAGTCCGTGGGCGAGGCCGATGGGAACCTCGGTCGACCTCGCGGCCGGCGTTCATGGTCTCTAAGGCCGCGGATGCCGCCGTGTGGGAAGACTTGAAGGACATCAAGCCCCCCATGTACGACGGCAACCCACTCAACCTCGACCGCTTCTTGGAGAAGCTGGACGATTGGGGGCTGACCGTCACTGAAGACCTGCCTCCCGCTGATGCGGAGAAGTATGTCTTCAAACGGTTCAGGTACCGCCTGCCGGAAGTGCTCGGAGAGCTATACTTCTTGGCGACCAAGGAGGGGAAAATCAAGACCCTCAAGGAAGCCAAGAAGTGGCTCAACGAGCAGGAGCGGGTGGATGCTCCGCAGGCCGCGGCCAAGCGCTGGAAGTGCATCAAGCTTGAGCATGATGGACGGGAGATCCGCCTACGAGAGTGACGAGACTTCCGAGGCCAATACACCCTCTTCCGCCGCAACGTGGAGGATTGGAACGAGGGTGACGAGCAGGCTCGCCTGCTCTCCATGCTACCGGAAGCATGGATCAAGAGGGTCACCAAGGAGGAATCCAAGCGGGCCAAGTCCAACCACACGGTCAAGATGATGCTCCCCAAAGAGTATCATACGAACGTGGTGGCTTGGGCGAAGAAGAACGTGGCCCGGGATGTCAAACGGCACTCCCTGCGGAACGCTCTTCTCATCACCGTCTCGGGCGATCGCGAGAAGACCGCGATGTGGCGCCTTGACGATTGTGAGTTGAGCGGCCAGACAATCCGTCTGCAGCACATCCCGGCGCGGATGAGCTGCGACGAGATCCTGGAGTGGGTTGGCGAGGAAGTACTCAAGGAGTACCGAAACCTCCACCACACCCGCGGGTTGAGGCCCGGCGACCGCGACGTCAACTACGTTGGCGAGGGACCTGGCGGGGAAGATGCCATGGACCCAGCGGGAGCCGGCGGCGATGAGACTCTCGTCGACGATGACGACGACGATGAGCCCGCCGAGGTGGCCGTTTGTGCCTTCGTGGCCAGGAACCTGAGCGCGGGGAGCAAGCCGGGAAACTGGAAGCCCCTGCAGCAGGGTTGGAGGAAGCAGGAGAAGAGGGACCCTCGCCGCATTGGCGACCCTCCGCTGTCCTTTGGGGAGTTCATACGAGCTCACCCGCAGGGCTGTTTCGTGTGTTATGGGAGGAAGAAAGGCTTCAACCATGACCACCGAACATGCCCCGTCCACAAGGCCGACACGGAGGCTTACAAGAAGGCGCACGGGTCGAAGAAGCGTGCGCCCGCGGGTATCCGGGAAGCCAAGATGGAGGTGGACAAGGACGAGCTGGCCAAGCTGATGTCGTCGGTGGGAACCGAGTTGGCCAAGGAGATCCAGGAGATCAAGCGGAACTGGGTCCCCAGGTCGGATAACAAGAACAAGGAGAACAACCAGAATGACCAGAACAAGGACAAGGACAAGAACAAGGGTAAGAAAGGGGGAAGGAAGAAGGGCGTCAACGACTTTGAGGCCGAGGAGAACACCCCCTCTTCCACAACCGACGCCCCCTAGCGGAGCCCCTGCAGCCAAGGGCCCCAGCTAGGGCGGTCGCAGGATGGTGACGTGGGAAGCGCCGAACCATCCCAGTCGGGAGTCGATAAGCACAAGGGGACTGCCGCGGGCGGAAGGCCCGGTCCGGCGCCCAGTCGCGGAGGCGGGGTGAGGGCAAGTGAAGGCACGAACCCTTGCACCCGTCCGTCCTTCGCGACCAAGAATGTGTTTGATGTACTACAGGATCTATCCGAGAGTATCGGAGGATCACCCGGACCGCAGCTGGATGCTGCAGATGGGCAGCCTGAGCCCATTGTCCACGACCTGCACCAGTCGCTTGTGGAGCTTCTGAAACGGCCGGAGATCCTGTGTTTGCACGCCGTGCGCCGTGTCGGTCGCGAGCGGCAGTTGCATCTTAAGGTCCGTGCCTTATGCGGGGAAGTGGAAAAGGTTTTCGACGTGTTGGTCGACACGGGAGCTCAGGTCAGCTTAGTCAAGGCTGGCCTACTTCCACCAGAGTGTCTGACCGACAGTCGGAAACCTGTCAGGCTGAAGGTGGCGAACGGCCAGTACATGGTGGGAGGCACGAAGGAAGCGGCCATTGGGCTGCAGTTCGTGAACCATCGTGAGCTGAGCCGCCCAGACCTCGGCAAGGAAATCCTCCTGCACGGTAGCTTCTACGAGGCCGAGATGGACTGGGACATGATCGTCGGGTACGACTTCATGATGGAGACGGACTCCGGCGTCCTCCCGGCCCAGGCTTCCATGACCCTGTACCAGGACGACCAACTCTCGTGGCTTTCGTCACCTGAGCACCATGTGGAATGCCAATGGATCACCCCGAACGCAATCAGCTCGAAGTGGCCGCGCTGGACACTGAGCCAACTGGTCCTGCAAACCAGGAGTACGGCGTAAGGCCGGAAGTGGCGAGCCGAGTTGTCGCGGACTTGGGAGCTTCGGATCTGGCCCTGGATGCGTTCTCTTCAGGAACCTCCGCCCATCTGCGGGTGTGTGAGAAGTACTGGAGCGCACAGGACTCCGCTTGGAAGAAGCACTGGGGTCCGCATCAGGGACTGATGTGGATCCATTGCCCCCGTTGGGACATTTCAAGAGCGATAGCGAAGATTCGCAAGGACCGCTCCAAGGCAGTGCTGGTTGTTCCTATGGGATGCACCGAGGAGGAAAGTACCCGGCATTGGGTAGCCTCATTGACCAACATGACCTTGAACAAGGTCGTCCTACCGGCTGGAGAGAGTGTCTATCAGGACGCTAAGGGACAGCCCATGCCACCCCAGAGATGGCCAACAGAATTCCACTATGTGGATGGGGGCCTTGATCAAGGCCGACACCACGGACTTCGTGTGTGTCAACCGTATCATAGCAGAGCCTTGGAGGCAATGCTTTGCGGTTCCCCCTGTTGACATCGAAGAATCGGACTCCGAAGACCCCCTCACTGAAGAGGAGTGGGATCTGGTTCAGGGGTATATGGATCAGCCCTTTCACGACTGGGGGAACCAGCGTGAGGGCAAAGGCCAGGACAAAGCCTGGTGGGAAGTGGACTCAATCGTCTCCGGTTCCTATGACGGGAATACCTTCGTACAGAGGGTGCTGGATCACATGTCCAGCCAGGACGAGCCGCCTGGCGGTAACCCACCCACCTACGGCGATCTGTTCCGAGGCAAGACCAGGGATGGCCCTTTGGGCCACCTGGGAAGACCACCTGAGCCGAAAGCGAGCGGGGTCGCTACCCCTCAAGTAAGCTCCGTGGTTCAAGTGCCCGGAAAAGCCAAGGCGGAGTCCGATGACTGCCCCAAGATCCAGGCATTGAGGGCCAGGCTGAAGCAGAAGTATGGTGACACCTTCTTCAGCGGTAAGCCTGTGTTTCCCCCACCGGTGCGTGGACCGTATGGCGAGGCCAAGATACGACTGAAGCAGGACCCCCGTGTGTATCGCCACCGGGAGTTTGCCCTGAGGGGCGAGAGGAAAGAGGCCATGGAGAAGATCCTCCGTGACTTCATCCAGAGAGGCTGGCTTGAGCCGTGCCACTCTGAGTGGGCCTCTCCCTGCTTCGTCGTCCCCAAGAAGGGTGCCGGTGAGTGGCGGCTCGTGGTCGACTACCGCGGCCTGAACGCCCAAACGCAGCACGACAGCTATACGCTGCCCCTCATTGAGGGCATGCTGCAAAAACAACACCGGCGGAGGATCTTCACGGTGATTGACCTGAAACATGGTTATCATCAGATGCCTCTCGCCGAGGAGTCCCGTGCCTGCACAGCCATGAGCACCCCACTTGGACCTCTCCAGTGGAAGGTGATGCCCATGGGCGTTACCAACGGCAATGCGGCTTTTCAGCGGATGCTGGAGAACCTGCTTGAGCCGGTGCGCGACTGTGCGGACCCCTTCGTGGACGACGTGATCATCGCGTCCGGGGACCCCAGTATGAGCTACGAGGAGCTCCTGGAGGCACACGAGAGGGACGTCACTCGAGTGCTGGACCTCCTGGTTCGGCACAAACTCACGGGCAGCAGTGACAAGGCCACCATTGCGGTAAGCGAGGTGGTCTTCGCTGGCCATGTAGTCGGGAACGGGCAGCGAAAGCCCATACCTGGCAAGGTGGCCGCGATCGAGCACTGGGAAAAGCCCAAGATGGTCTCTGAGCTACGGGCGTATCTGGGGTTCTGCAACTACTACTCGGGGTATATCAAAATGTATGCCGAGTATGCAGCCCCCATGACGACCATGCTCAAGGGCAACCGAGAGGAGACCAAGAAGGGGTCCAAGAAGGCTCTGGTCTGGACAGCTGAGTCCGACCGTGCCTTTGAGGGGATGAAGCAGGCGCTGCTATCCGCAGTGGGTCTGCACCTCGTGGATCCCGACCGAGGGTTCGTCCTGCGCACCGACGCTTCCGACTACGCCATTGGCGCTGTGTTGGAGCAAGTGCTTCACGACGGGAGGCACGTGCCCGTGGCCTTCGGGAGCCGAGTCCTGGCGGAAGGCCAGAGACGGACTTGGACGCCCCGTGAAAAGGAGGCGTATGCCATCGTCATGGCTCTCAGGAAATGGGCTGGGTACATAGCCCTCCATCCCGTCACCGTCTGCACCGACCATCAGAGTCTGCAGTCGTGGCACAAGGAGCACGTGGACACCCCCTCAGGTCCCGCCTCCCGACGGGCAAGATGGCATGAGACCTTGGCCAAGTTCGACCTAACGGTTGTGTATATTCCTGGAAAGGATAACACCGTGGCGGACTGTCTCAGTAGGTGGGCCTCTCCCGCCAGCAAGGGCATGACGGACATCTCTGCCCATGGCGATGAGGCTGAGACCGCTGAAGCCAAGAGGATCATCGAAATGGAGCGCCTGATGGAGGAGGAGGGTGCCAAATGCTTCGTCGTCATGGCCGCAGATGCCCCCCTCGCGTCGAGGGTGAGCAGAGCGGTCAGTGTACTCGCCCCTGAGGGAGCTGAGTCCGACAAGCACCTCTTCCCAAAGTCTTGCCTCCAGGACGACTGGACCGACGATTACGCCAAGTCTGAGGCCTTTGCGGCCGAGTATAGGGCTGTGACCGACCCTGACGACGGGCAGAAGTGGCCAAAGGGGCTGACTGAGGAAGATGGCAAGCTCTACCGGAATGGTAAGCTGCTAGTACCAGAGTCCCGGGTGCTCGAGCTGTGTGAAGCTTGGCACCACCACATGCTGCACCTAGGGGTCAAGAAGCAAGCTCTTGACATGCAGCGTCGGTTCGAGATCGACCATATCGTTCTCTACACCGCCATCAAGAAGGTCAGGAAGGGTTGCTCGGTCTGTCAGGCCTGCAATCCCGATAACCGGAACGTCAAGGGGGAACCCCAATGGACCCCGGTTCCTGACCAGCCCATGGAGAGCGTGGCCATGGACGTCTTCTCCATGCCCGAAGTGCACATTGGCAAGGAGACCTTTGACTGTGTGGTTCTCTGTGTGGACCGCCACAGCGGCTACGTTGTAGCCGTTCCGGCACGCAAAAAGGGGTTGCTTGCCAAGGAAGTGGCAGTCATGATGATTCGTCATTGGCTGACCGTCTTTGACATCCCCCGCACCATTTGCAGTGACCGAGGGCCCCAGTTTACTGGTGGCTGGTTCAAGGCTATGTGTTCCCTCATGGGGATACGTCATGCCAAGAGCGCCGCCTATCTCAGCCGGTCTAACGGCCGTGCTGAAGTGGCTGGACGGCAGCTGTTCGAGAAGCTGCGCAAGATCCACATAACCAATCCACGTCGGAACTGGTTTGAGGAGATGTGGCCTGCTCTGAAGGCCCATCATGACACCCCCACTCCGGGCGGTTTGTCCCCTCACCAGATTCTGTTTGGCAGGGACCCCCTGGGTAGGGGACTTCCCTTGTCTGGTGATGGCATGGCCATGGATGCCAAGGAGTTCTTTGCGCGGCAAGAGCAAACGGCGCGGGACATCCGCCAGCAGCTCGAGAAGGAGCATGCCGAGCGTCAGAAGTCCGCCCCGAGCTCAACAGCGCAGAAGTTCAGGGTGGGAGACCCGGTGTGGGTGATCAGACCCCGCCCTATGGGCACCCACCGCACCAAGACCTGGTTCACACCCGGCGAGGTGGTCCGCAGGATTGGTGAGGACACCTACCGCATCAAGGTGGGTCACGGACAGTTCCGGGAGCGCCACGAGAGTCAACTCCGTGTGCGGGAACCCGACCTCTGTGGCCAGCATGTGTCCCTGAGCTATGCCGCACATGAGGCCGATTCGGACGACGACTATGCTGAGCAGGACGACTATACAGTCGAGAAGATCCTGGCTCAGCGTCCGAAGGCCTCGGCACCCGGAGGTCTGGAGTTCAAGGTTCGTTGGCGAGGCTATGGGCCGTCCCACGACACCTGGGAACCCGTCTTCTCGTTCGTGCCGCGGGTCAATACTCCCTTCATGGAGTACATCCGCAAGCACAAGACCAAGATCCACGTTTCGGACTTGGCAGCACTCACCCGGGCGATTGCAGCCAGGGGTGCCTGATCAGCGCCCTGAGCTCTCCCCTGATGCGTTTTGAGCGCTTGTGAGGCCGACGAATCGTCCCTTACTTGCTTGCTCTCTTCCATCTTTCGGTGACTGAGTGGCCATATCCCCCCCCCTGCTGAATCCAGAGGAGGATGGCCCCTCTCTTCAATTCTATTCGTCACTCCCCCCCCTGCTGAATCCTTGAGAAACCAGGTAGGGCGACTGACCTTCATATTTTTGAGCTCTTGGGGCCTTGAAGCCCATACGACGTTGCGCAACGGATGCCGCTGTCATCGGCATTGCGAATTTTTGGTGTGTGGTCTGGTTCCATGGCACTTGCGGAATCCAGACCAGTCGACGTGTGTCAGCTGACTATATATGGCCTGAACTCAGGCGTTTTCCTGTCCACCCTCCTGCATTGCCTTATCCTGACGGTGGCGTGGTTTGGCGCTCTGTCCAGAGCGTGTTTACACGCCTATTTACCCAGATTGTTGCTTGTTTTTCTGCCCTCCAGGATATGTGCATCTGTATGTTAAGTGTCATCAGCCCATCGCTGAGGGATGGACTGTCTTTCACCACGAATCGGGATACAGAGGCACCTTGAGTCGCCGTGTACATATTCTTACAGCCTGGTCCAGCCTGGACCAGTACTTGATTACAGATTCTACTGTTTGAGTGCTCGTGATACCGTGTTGCCCTATTCGCTGTGATGTGTGGAGATCCTGATGGCGCCAGGCGGGAAGCCCAGTTGCCTGACTACACTCCCAGCGGTCCGCCACTGTCAGTCCCAGTGTGAGCCTACCGATTCGCAGACGCACTTGCATTCGGATGGCGGCCTCCGGTGCTCCTGACCTCGGTCAGTCTGCCTGGGAAACTGGTGGTTTGAGGAGTCGACGCCTCCGCCCACACTGCATGAGGACTCCCTCATGTATGGCCTTCGTGGCAGTAGGGCGAGGGAAAAGACGGCCTTGATGCCCGATCCCTTCAGGAGGAGTTCCCTTAAGATTTGGGGTTCTTAAGGAGTTCGACTATGGCACTCTGGACTCGCGTCGTATGGATATGGACATGGTGCGCCCGAGGAAGGACCCGTGGAGACTCTCCCCAGTCGGCGGGCCTTGGGAAGCTTGGGGTAGCCTGATGGATCTTTGTGGTCGCTCTCGACCTGTGGGACCACCTCGGTCGTCGTGTGTCGCCTATGTTGGCCGTGTATGCCACTGCCACTGTGGTGGTGACCGTAGCAGCCGGCACCCGGTGCGCCTGGTATGGGTTAACGGGTCCTTTGGATGCCGAACAATCGCCGCCAGGACCCGGGACTTGATACTTGATACTGTACATGTGCTACGAGCTTATACAGCATCATACCTATCTTACTGTGGCTTACTGAAGTGAGGATGTGACACCCCCCCCCCTTTCAGGAAGTGGTCCTGGGTACCCGCTGCCATGCGTGGGTGTTATCGAGCCCCCCCAGGGTTTGCTCTAAGGAGGGGGGTGAAGCGGTACCCAGAACCCCATGGCCAGGTTACGGCATACAACCGGTCTCCGGTCCACTAACCCCATGTACGGAAGTTTTCCGTGCCGTGAAGCCCCGCATCGGCAACCGATGCACCGCCAGCGGAGATTTGTGTATCAGAATATCAGGAATCAACAGGGTTTTATTTTCATATTGTTTCCGTCAATTTTTACGCTTCCGTTCTGATACTCACTGTTTTGACTGCTGGCGGTTGGATCGCGACTTTACCGTAACCGCCAGTTTAACTGTAATTAATGGAAATTTTAACGCTATCCGTCACGAAGGCTCCAAAGTCGTCAGGAACTGCATGGATGCTTCCGCAATTTTCACATCTTACACTCGCAACCTTAATCCGAATTTTTCAGGATGTCGGAATCGGATTTTCGACTTCGACATCCCCGCACTTGATTTGACCTCTTTCGAGTGGACCTACGTGCTTCCCTATGCACGAATCAACTTTCCCTTTAACCTGCCCTCCATTTGTCTTAAAGCTATGGGCAAAACAAAGTTGATTCGTGAGGCCACTTGTGAGGGTCATATCTCGTGCCGCTTGCGAGTATTGACGATAAGGAAACGTGGGATGTATTCACAATACTCCCGACGTAATTTAGGAAGCATTATATGCCCTGCGTTTCCACACGTGCGCGCTAGTGTAATGGATCATGGTCAAGAGGGTAGAGTTTGCGTTGTAACTCTATGGCCATGATGTTGCGTGCGTTAAGATAACTTTCGAGTGTAGCGCGCAAGTGTTGGTGTTGCATAGGAACTCTCCTTGAGTTCCTATGAGCGATTGACACAAAGTTATGCCCTTGGAGGGGCATGACATATCGTGGTGGGAGCTACCTTTTTGGGCAATATGTGGTATGTGCCATGTGTTGTGTTGCGTGCCCATTTGGCGGGTCCATAGCTCCAAGCCGAACCCGCCAATGGACCTCATATTGTGCAAGCCCCTTCTCCATACTCCCCACGATCAATTGCAAGCCTAACCTTCGTGAAGGGAAGCTTGTGTGGTGATCCCGAAGCGATGCGTTGAGAGCAAGGTGTGTATTTTGCAATTTTCCATAATTTCATGTGCCCACTTGGGAAGTAGCGCTCGTAACCTTTCAAGGCGCCCCAAGTGGAGCACATATGTGGGATCGAAGGTCATTGGTGTCAAGTCATTGTGTGTAGAAGGATTAGTTGATTGTACGATCCAAGCCGAAGATATTATAATATAAATATGCACCTTTCAAGGCACTTTTGTGTGTGCTTGTGCCAATTTTGCCATTTTTGGCCCGTCATGACGTCAAGTGGCGACCGTGTATCTCAACGTTGCGCTCCATTGACATCATGACCCAAGTATGATATGAGGGTACATACTTCGGTGCCCAACATATCTTGGACCCGGCGAATAACTCCTCTTAGGCTTGGCATGCCGTGGCCGCCATGTTGGCGATTTGGGACTATCCCAAATCATGGGCTCACTTGGCGACCCTGCCATTCCCAATGTCGGAGGAGTTGGGCGACGCCCAAAAGATATGTTGGGCCAACATGACTTGATACCAATCCTATGGCACACCCCGGTCCGAGTCGGGCATGTGCCTCATTTGCCCCAACCATGAGTGTGCGCATTTTTGGCCATTTTGAGCACATTTCCACTTTTGCTGCCCGCCGTGCACTATGTTCTAACCCTCGTGCACGCCGGACGCATGGACCAATGGACCATATATGACATGGGTGTTATGGGTAATGGTCCCCATGGTCGACACACCACGTGGGCGAAGCGGAGCCACCTTCGTTAAGGCGCTAGCCCAAAGTGGGTGTGGGCAATTTTGCAATTTTGGCATTTGTGGACCCAATTGGGATCGTCACCACGCCAAGCGGCATGGAGATCTTTGACAGCCAAGGGCATGGGAGTCTCTGTTGGATTCCCGGTGGATTGCGTGTGGAATGGCAGATCCGATCTCCAAGCCGGCGTGGAGATATACTATTGGGAGCACACCGAATTTTGGCTCATTTCAAGCAGCCAAAATGACCCAATTTTGGGACCCCAATTTCCCCCTTCCGTGTGGTCAATTGGCGGCCCCATTTCTCTAAGCCCATAAGGAGCCTGGACCCAAATTCAAGTTGTACACTCAGATATAAGTCCTAGGTCCTGCCTCCTAACCTGTGGGCCATTGGCCTTACCTTGGCCGGGCGAGCCACGCGTGGGAATGACGCCAAATTTGGTGGTTTTGGCATCATGACCCCACTTGACTCATCCGTGGTGCCCTGATGCCGGGACCTCAGAGGGAACCAGGTTGGGTGAGGGTTCCAGGGAGTTCATACTCGAAGGGCATAGGGTCAGTTGCCTCATCCCTACCTCTGGCGGGTCCGGACGAGAGGTCAATTTTGGAGTTTTTCAAGCTAATATCAGTTTGGGCTGAAACAGCCCATTTTCAGCTACCAACTCCTGAGGGATAATGGCGGGGCCATATCTCTGGCTCAGAGTGGAGTGAGGACCTGCCTTCATCGGAGCATGGGGAGCCACTGTCGGTTGGCCTTGGAGCCCCTTGGTTCTCAGGAACTCGCCTGTGGCTAGGCGGGACACCTCCCCCATTGGCAGGGTTTCAGGGTCCGGACTGAGCAGGGCATGGGTTGTGTTTGAGCCCCCGCCCCCACCAGCCACTGAGAGGGTCGGACCTGGGATTGGGATACAAGTTAGGATAGAGTGTCTATTGTCCTGTGATGCCCTTACCCCAGTCCAGTCTCAACCCCATGTGTACATATCCTGATGTGTTGTTGTACCAGATACCTGATGTGTTGACCAGGAACCTGTGAAGTCTTTTCGGAAGGGCCCACCGCCAGAGAAAGCAAAACTAAAGAGGTGGTGGACTTACCTGAGCCAGTTCAGGTTGACACTTCATCATATCCCTGGTATAAAAAATGAACTGTCTGACTATATATCGCGCAATAACTTCGATGCGCTTATAGGTGAGAGCTCTGAGGCGCTCGCCAAAGAGGCTTTCCAGCGTATGGATGTCCAACTTGACCTGTCCATGCGCACTGCTGGAATCCTGGAGGGCTGGAGTCTAACCGACTATCAGTCAGAGTATAAAGAAATTCTCCAAACCCTCAGCACTGGTCTCGAACCCCGTGTCATTGACGGGCACCAGTGGTATAAAAACAATCAGTACCTCTTCTACGAGGACCGGATTGTTGTGCCTGAGGCACGACAGGATGGGTGCCTACAGTGGTCCCATCTCAGTTCTGGTCACAGTGGGGCTAATCGCTCAGTGGACTTCTTCCGTGAGGGTTTCTACTCTAGTCCAATCCTGACTGAACTGAGGTCGCGTATGCAGACCATTGTGGATGCTTGTGGATGTCATGCCAGCAAGCAGAGCGACAGTAGTGATAGGGGCCTGATTTCCAGCTTACCCATACCCTATTGTGCTAACTCTCTTCTCTACGTGGATTTCATCCACGGCCTACCACGCTTCGGCGGCTATGATAGTTGCCTAGTGGTCACCTGTGGTCTATCTCGCTTCACCTGTGTCTTCCCTTGCAATAAGAAAATCACAGGTGAGCAGACTGTGAAAATGTTGGTCGAACAATGGTTCGAACCCTATGGAGCACCTAAGCAGGTGCACTCTGATGAAGATGTACACATCCGCAGTGACACTGGGTGGTACAAACGAGTGCTAAATGCCCTCAATGTGGAGGTAACCACAGGTGTGCCCTATACCCACACGTCTAACCCTCTCTGTGAGAGACAGAACCGTGTGGTGGGCAAAACTTAAGAATCCTGATGAAACAGGAGCGTACCAAGGACTGGGTACGCCTAGTGCCCTGGGCAGTGCTGACCATGAACTCACAGCGGAGCTCCTCTACGGGTTTCACCCCCGACGAACTGTTCCATGGAGGACGACCTGCATGGTTCTTCTAAACCCCCTTTCCTGAGGACTTCAGGAGCCCTGTGGGAGATTGGCTGGAACACAAGCAGTCTCTGGCTAACCAGGCTGGGACTAACCTGAGACACATTCGTGACCGTGAATTGAGCCGACGGAACCGCCTACGGCGACCTGCCAGCTTCAAGGTTGGTGACCTTGTTTTGGTCCACCATTCCTGCCTACCCTCCTGGCCACGTAACTGTCTACAGGACCCTTATTTTGGACCCTATCGTATCATCAGGATAGATGGATCCAGGATCCATGTCAGGTGCAGTCCACGTCTAGGTTGTGAACTGCTGTGTGCACCTAAACAGTTGAGGCAGAATCACTCCCCTGATGATTTGTCTTGGAATGAGTGGCGCCTCAGCGACAGTGAGGTCGAGCGTATAGACCTAGAGAACGCTGCCAGTCCAGAGGAGGCAGACGAACTCGAAGAGATGACTGCCGATGAGATGGCAGTCGATGGTTACTACGTGGTTGCAGGTATTGCTGGCCACGAGTATAAACAGGGCTGGAAATTCCTAACCCTGTGGGATGGCTATGGGTTATCTGAGGCGACCTGGGAACCTATGTCAGCCTTCATACAACCAGATGGCAGTATCAACCCCATCTTCCGCTCCTATCTCGTTGAGAACAACGAAGGGCAGCTATTAACCCGTGCTGAGACTCTTTCCCAGCGTAAAAGGAAAACCTAATTTCCCTGTGTTAGTCTACTGACTGTGTTCTAACCTCACAGGTGCAGTGAGCACTCTTGTGCAGACGTGCCTGTGTATGGGTGTAAGAGCAGTTGTCACAGTTGCCCCGCATTGCATCGCAGGACAGGACCGTTAGCCCCCCGTGACAACCACTCCCTGGCCGAAGGCCATTGGTTTTTCACAGACTACTGCATAGTGAGCACTGCACTGACCCTGTTTGTGCCCTGCAGACCCATGCCTATGGTTTCCAGCGTGGACCAGGTGGCCGCTTATCAGGTTTGCAGCCACCCAGCGAGTGTATGCCTTGTTGACCATGTGTTGCATGGGGACTGCCCTGATGTAATGGCCTTGGGGAGCCAACGAAGAACGGTGGCTTACTACACCAGGGGGGAATGACAAGCAGGTGTTATGAGGCAAGGTGTGTCTTCCCTCCTTGGGGACAAGGGAGCCCACAGTTAGGACCCCTGACTGGTCCAGACCCATGGGGTTCTACCCTTCCTTACAGGGTTTACCATACCCCTATGTGTGCTACGTATGTCTGTGTGTGTCTCACTTCTCTCCCTGGCGTGGCTCCCGGAGACCGGGCTTCGCTGACGTCGGACCGAAGGTCCTAATCAGGTACTATTACCACTCCTATGGTGCCCAATTTCTGTGCTGGCGCCTATCCTTGGGGCAAGACGGCAAAAGCCCCGCGTACTAGAGGGGAGGGGTGGCCAAGGGTGCTAAGGGCATACAAAATGCCCATTTTTGCTAACACCTATGAATTTACAGGGCTTTTGCCGGCCAAAACCCGCACCGACCGAAACGGTCCCGCAAATGCGCAGGCGCCAGCGATGATACAATTGTTGCGCCGATCCAACCCTGAATTTACGATTCCTTATGGTTTTTGCATCCAGATGTGTGGAATGTTCATTTTTGTTGCGATAGCTTAACGTTGCCAAACGATTTTGGGTACAACTTAAATATTTGACAATTACTGCCACCAAATCAGTGCGACGTTCAGTGCGACGATCGGTGCTACGTTTGGCGCGACGATCCGTGCAACACTTTGTGTGCTGCTTGCTTTTAGCGCTATGGCCGCCGGCAAGGCTGTGCCACCTGCAGAAGCAGAGGACAGCGACTCGTCCGAAGAAGAGGAAGAAGAGGAGGAAGATGACAGTGACAAGGAAGGAAAAAAGGAAAAGGAGAAGATGAGAAGCGACTCGTCCGAAGAAGGAGAAGATGAGAAGGAAGATGACAAGGAAGATGACGAAGATGTCGTTTTCTGGCCAGCAGAACAGTTCACGGTGGCCGTCAAGTACTTCCCTCAACTCCTACAAGTGCTCCACCGCCAACCGATGACCAGGTGGGTCACCCTGTCGAAGACACTGTCTCAACTTGCTGCGACTCCTAACAGTTTGACAGATCTGCTGAGTGAGGTTGTGGGAGAGGATGACACAAATCGGGAACCTCCAGAATCCTTCACCCTCCTCCGAGCGGCACCGGGAGCTCACGAAGAGGAGTTTTGCGTCACAGTTGCGGAGGAGGACGAAGACTGGGTCACGGTACTACTGTTGGGCAAGGCAAAGCACTGCCAGATGCATCCCACAAGTATGTTGAAGAGTGGAACGATCGGTGCGACGATCGGTGCAACGATCGGTGCGACGATCGTTGCGACAATCACTGCGCCTTCCTCTGCGCCTTCCTCTGTGCCTTCCTCTGTCGTCTGTGCCTGCAGAGTGCCCTGTCGTGTCGGACGTGATTGCGGGTAATGAAGCGTGGCATCTGGCTGCAGAGACAACTTTCAAGGTGCTGCCATCGCGCAAGGAGAAGATGTGTTTCATTTTCTGCTGCACTAACCAAAGAGTGAAGGTCCACTGCGAGTCATCAGCGGAGGACCAGCTTGAAGCACTACGGCGTGAGGTGGCGGCCCTTTCAAAACGGTTGGAGACAGTTGAAGCCCTGGTGCTGGACAAGGAAAAGTCGGGCAAGAAGAGGAAGAGGGGTGACAGTCGGTGAGCTGATGGCTATGACGATCGGTGAACCGATCGGTGTGACGATCGGTGTGACGATCAGTGCGACGAACAGTGTTGTAACCACGGACAAAAATAAGCTGGCTTGGCTCGCATAACCTAAGATTGTTCGGACAACATATTGTTTAAACAGTCGGACCAACATCTGAGTCACATTGTGCCTGGGCTCCGAGATCAGCTTGATCGGTGAACCTATCAGTGCGACGATATGTAAATTGCAGAAATCATCACAGCATGATCCGTGCAATGATGTGCAATGCGGTTTGGGCCTCACATAATGCGTAGTATGCCTGATTGCAAGGTTTTTTTTCAAAAAAGTACAACGCTTTCCAACAAACAAATGCAGGGAAGAAACGGTGCACCGATTGGTGTGATGATCGGTGCGACGATCGGCGCACCAATTGGTGCAACACTTGTTTTAGTACATTTTCCTGGGGAAAATACAGATTTCATGTTTTCGTAATAGTCCGACATGTGGCTCAACAAACGGTACGGTGAATGATTAGGATCTCACAATCGGTTGCAAAACGGCTAGACGTTCATCCATTCTAAGGTCCAAGCGGCTAGACGTTCATAGTTTTGGCCACTTTGTGTCCCATAAAATCGAAGGTGAAGGCCAAAAGCTAACGCACTCCCCTGCCCACGAGCAAAAGCACGCGGGACAGG
Source organism: Eutreptiella sp. 'Long Island Sound 2002' (assembly GCA_964036045.1). Classification (NCBI taxonomy): domain Eukaryota; phylum Euglenozoa; class Euglenophyceae; order Eutreptiales; family Eutreptiaceae; genus Eutreptiella; species Eutreptiella sp. 'Long Island Sound 2002'. The sequence continues at coordinate 4,044,641 of OZ038385.1, forward strand.
GGACTCCACTACACTACACTCACTAACGCCAGCACCAGCCTTCGAAGGCAGGGTGAGCACTCATCACTTGCACTCAACACCTGCCAGGCTTGCTGACCCTAACACCTACACACTCTACTGGGAGTTGATGTCAACGAAGTCTCGCGTCCTATTGACCCTCCTGTGAGAAAGCAAGAGAACGCAGCGCTACTAAGCGACTGTGGCCTAACAGGGACGCCACTACGCGTTTCCCTGTCAGGGCTTGGAGGAAAGGGGTGCTCAGAGTGCGTGCACAGCGTGGATGGCGGTGAAGTCGGACTGCACTCACTGCAGTTATATGTTTGTGGGATCTGCGCAGCATGTTTTAGCGCTGCTCAAGGGGACTGCACCAATCTCCCTAACCTTCCCACCTGAAAAGCAAAGGCTGATGGCCTCGGTTTGCGGCTGAGGAACAAAGACTACCTTCACGTATTATACGCTTCTCAGGTAGCCCTATAATACGCTGTCCTCAAACCTAGGTGCAAGCAAGCAAGCTTAAGGAACTCCACCCGTTCTCTCATAGAACGTGGGGTGGAGCCCCTGGGTAGCCAAAACAAGAGTTGTACCGTGCGCATTTCGCGTGGCCTACCCTTTAATGCGTCGTATGCATGCACAAGTATGCACTGATCTTAGAATTCCCCACTCTTTATCCTAATTTAACCCAACATAACCAAGCACAGCGTGACTCAACCAGGAGGTGAGCTCCTCCTGGGCTTACCTACCTTACTCACCACGCATCATGTGAATGCCCAGAAGAACACGAGCTCAAAACAACCCTACGCGCTTAAACAAACCTACGGCGAATTATGCACCACCCTAAGCGATTAATGCACTGTGTGTCATGCATGCTTCCCTTGTCTTGTTTCCTGCAGAAAGCAGAGAGAGAGTGGGGGTCTGCACAGCGAAAAACAAGCCCAAGCGTTTTAAGCAACCCTACTTTAGCGCTACGGCAACACAAACACGGGCAAGCACTTTCTTTTCTTACCTGTGAAGAGAGAACAAGGGTGAACTGGGGTACAGGGAAAGCGCCACAGCGTGTGAATGCCTCAATTAGGCACATGCATCGCGAGCACAGCGCATATTCTAACCCTACGTGCGCGCTGCGCGCTCCATTCGCATCGCATACCTTTCATTCCTGTTTTGACCTGTGCAAAGCAACAGAGAGGAGCACCCAAACCCCCAACGAACACAGCGTTGACAACCCTAACGCTTTAACAAAGCCACCAACACGAACGCAATGCCTGCGTGTGAGATGACACTGGCATACCTGAGAGGTGGGTTGTCCACCTGCGTAGTGTGGGTTGAGTTTGAATACTTTTTCCTTAAGTTTATAAAAATTTTGATGCAACTGTGCAAAAATTTCCTTTAGAACTTCAAAAACTACAGCTCATCAAATCTTTTTCACGAGCCGTTTACGCTTGCGCAACTCTGTTTTTGAAGTCCGCGTCTGTTGCGCTTGTCTGCGACTTTGAGTTTTCGTGTAAAAATGACGATTTCTCGCGTGATTTCGTCAATATCTAGCGATTTGACTTGTTAAATCGCTACATCTTTCGCGAAACCACAGGAATCACTCCCTGTTGGTTACATTTTCTATTTGTTTCAGCTTCTGGAGATTTGTGTCCTCCATTGGGAGTATTGCTCCGCCCTGGCCCTTGGTTAGGACGTTTACTAAAACGGTGTTCATACAGCGATGGCTGTCCGCATTAGAGCGTTCGACTGTACCCTAGTGGGCAAGCATATGTGCTCCAGGGAGGGAGTCCTGGGTTCAAACCCCACTACCCCCAAAATTTTACCAAAAGCTTTCGTCGCCCGCTGGCGGCTTTTGAGGAATGCCCCATGGAATGGACATCATTCACGGTACATTACACTGTTTTCCAAGGGTACCTACAGTGTGATAGGCTTCGATGAACTGATGAGGATGTTTTTGGTAAGTTTATTGCATTTTCTGAGGTAATTTTGGGAATTTTTGAGCCTTTTTCCTTGGTCCTACTAGCTTAGCTAACTAGTACTCCAGGGGGGAGTAAGAAAAAGTCACTGCCTTGTCTTTCTTGGAGGGCTTGATCCAGGCCAAGCCCCCCTTAAAACCCTTTTGTTGATGCTAAGACTAACTTAAGTATTTTTATCACTCTTTTGAAGCTTAAAGTACACTTTCTCAAAGTAACTAGGGTTGTAACCCTAGCCCCCCATGAAGTTCACCCCTACCACTCAACTGAGCGGAGGTATCTTCCTTCATGGAGGATATACCGAAATAAAATAGGCATTTCATGCTTTAGGCCTTGGAGGCTAAGCCTAGTGGTCTCCCATCCCAAGACCCCTATACTCAATTGTTGCTACCACTTCATGTGGTTCTACGTTTTAACTGTTTCTGAATTCAGTTGCTTGGCCAAGTCATATTCTGTGTCTGGTCTGACATCTATGCCCCACATTCCTAACCAGCACCATTTCACCCAAAAGAGTGCACATGAAGTGTTTGATGCTATCTTTGAGGCTAGAGTCAGCCCAGCTTTCATATAAAATCTTTTGTATTATCCATTTGTGATTGGACCTTTGTGTTTATACCTGCTTTGTCTATCTGCAGCCCTTCTGTGTTACACTGGATTTCAAACTATTCATTCATTCGATCCACATCCTGTTCTTGCTCTACTTGCTCCTTTGGTTTTGGGATTTCATCATCAAAAACCTGCAGGATTTCATCAAAACCTATAGGGCACTAATCAAGGACATCTTTCTAGATATCACTCAAATCAAAGTGCAATCTTAAAAAATTAATGTGCTCTACACGATTTGCGACTCGGTTTTTCCAAATTCCCAAATTCGGCGGATAGTCCTTGATTGCTACATATTACAGTAATTCAAAACATACCAGTGCATAGCCCGTGCTCTAGGCTATCAATGGGGCCTGATGCTTTTTTCTTATTTCATCACTTTTGTAACATTTTTCCAAAGTGCTGGATGACAAACGAGTGCCAGCACGGACCGTGTCCTGGACTTGCGCCTAGCTGATGGTCACTGTCGGTCAACCTTTGGTTTCGAGCGAAACTCAGCAAAGTAGCTCTCAATTTGTCCAACGTAAAAGAGCAAAAATAAATCCTAGCGACCGATGCCGCGACAGGCATTTCAATGTTTGTTTCCTTTTGGCTCCTTCTGGCAACATCGACATCGTAGTGTCCTTTGCTCAGAGCAGCTTGTGCCCAAATGCCGATTCTTTGTGGATGGCTTGATTTTTGGTCCATGCCTTGGTAATTCCGAAACATATGTTGGATTTAATGTGATACCAATTTTTTCGATCATTAATCCTACTGAGTCCCAGAAGACCGTAGTTCTTAAATGGTGGTGTTTGCATTGGTGTAAAATACCATTGGATGAAAACAGTTGTGGTAAAAAAATGACTCCGCTGCTTTTTGCAGATGATGTTTTTTCTTCCATAAACTATCACATCTGCTCATGAAGCTTGAAGCAACTATGTATCATGTACGACCCTAGCCGGACGACCATTGAGAAAATGCATTGTGTTTTTGCTTTGATGATTTTTTTTTTTTGCCCTTTTGCCATCCGTCGAAGCCTTAATATTGCTGCTGCAAATTAACGGTTGATTTTGAAATGCAAGGATGAAATAGTAGAAAAAAAGAAACCCATGACCAGGAGAGAGTTTCCAAAAATGACAATACGTGTTGGACGTTTTTAAATGCAGTGGCCTTGGTTGGGCTGGTGGCCAATCAAACGAGCATAGTTGACAAAATCAGACTTCTGATTGCACCTCATTTGCAAATATGTGCTCACTTCCCGTCCCAACCTACCATCGTGCTTTGCGGGGAAAAAAAATCTGGTTGTATTACTACAGCAGCAGCAATGTAGTTGCAGCAGGTGAGCAACAAAATCATGCGTGGTTGCCATGCGTGGTTGTATTTACAGCAGCAGAGCATGCAGCAGCAACGTAGTGGTGTAGCCTGTTGCAGTGCCGCATCGCAGCAGGTCCCTTGGAGGGACATGGGTAGCTACCCCACACGCCAACTGCTAGTTCAACAGATGCATCGATCTCTACGAAACCAGAGATGCATTGCTCAGCCAATTCGTGGAAATGGGGCCAGTGTGGGCAACAATGGGCAATGTGCAAAAGCTGTGCTGGTGAGATGATTGCCACAGCCCACCAGAATTGGGGTGCTTGCGTTTGGCTGCCTCACTCAGATTCGCAATCGGAGGTGTTTGAAAGTGTGATGATCATTTCAGCTTCACTAACTACAGCACCGCCGGAAGCACAGCAGTGTGGACAGCAGCATGGTAAATGCAGATACACCAAACTGAAGAGGCTCAGGCTCACATGCATTTCTGCAAATTATGTCAACAGTTGTCTGCAACACAACAGTTATGATGCAGGTTCTCGAAAACAAGGCAAAATGTTCGTGGACTCCACGAAGTTGAATGTGGCCAATGACCAAACACAAAGCTAAAGATTTACCCATTCACGAACCGTGGGGTAGGAATGGCAGAGAAGGGGTGGTTGGGCACCGTTTGATATTATCTTGGGCAGTTGAGGTACTTTTGCAGAGCTCCGTCCTGGGAACATAGGATTGAACGATAGGATGGCGGAAAGGTTCTCATCATGCACACCGCACCTTTCCATTATCCGCAGCATTTCGAAGTCACCAATGGCCAGAACGTGTTTCCTCAGCACCTGCGTCAATGTGGCATCCATGTACGGCACCAGTTTCTTGAGGGCAGCAGGATGAACGAAAGAGCAATCAGCTGCAGCAATCCACAGTGCACCGGACCGCGCACTTCCCGTGTGCCACCAGCGACTATGGTTTGGATGAGATCGGAGCGCAATGCTCAACAACGAACAACAAACTTCACACTGCAAAATATCTACGCCTACTGTAGCTCTTGCTTGCGGGGCACGCGAACTCATGATGGACCTTCTTCACTGGACAACTCATAGACACGTGTTTCGTGCACCCTGCACAGACGACTATCCATACGACACACCTGCGTTTGCGAATCAGCCATTGCCTTCCGCATTTCTCCCAACTTTGAAGCAACCTGGACACAACAACGGTTTCGCCCGTGCGTTGAGACATGCGCTGATGGACAGCAGGAGTCAAAGATGCAGCCAATGGTGCTTGCCCCCCTGCTCTCTGGCTGAGGGTTTTCCGTTTTTGATGGGCGCGTTGTGTTTTTTTTTTTCCTTCCCCGCGTGTACATGGCCAAAAAAGCGGCGTCAAATGGACCCGGGACTGGAGAGCCTTGGCTTGATATTCGCCACGAAGCGCTCACATGTCCATCCTGTGGGTGACTGAAAGATTGTCCCCATCTTGGCACCCAGCTGCAAGAAATATGCAGATATGCGTGGTGTAAGATGCAGTAGCACACTGCCTCCAAGCAAGCTCCTGTTAAAAGTTCCCAAATACTTTTAAAAACTTTTGATAACCAAATGTGCAGGATCAGCAGACAAATCAATAGCAGGCTTCCAAATCACTGAGCATTCAAATGAATAGTCTTGGATCTCCAAAGAAAAGACACCCATCGATAAAACAAACATCATAGGGAAGAAAAACTCAGAGGTCAAAACTTTTTTTACACAATAGAGATCAATATAGATGTGACATGTATGTGACTCCACAAATTAGGATTTACCGCTTTTTCTGAAACTTTCAGTTTCATGTGGTTGTCTAAGTAGCAATCATCATGGACATCTGTCCATTATGAAAAACCTTCAAAAACAACTTTTCTGTCCTAAAAATCCTTTTCAAAACATGTCTCTTTCCAAACATTCAAGAATAGTAATTGCATCAAAATTCATTTTCAACAGTCACTCATACTGTTACAATTCAACGACCTTTAACATCCATTTCTTTTCTTTTTCGCGAATACAGTACAGTAGGCGTTAACTGTAACTTACTGGAAGTTCCAGCGATGGCGCGAAACCAAAAATCACGTCGCTCTCACTGCGGCATCTGGCATTTAACAGAAATTTATAACCCGCATCCTGTGGTAACCAAACAGAAAGCAAGGTCCAAAATACAATATCTGAAATGCCCACAATCAATGATCATGGTAAAATTCCAGAATTCAAACATCGGGTGAGTAATACCGGTGACTTACTTTTAGTCAACTCATCTGCCAGTTGTCTCGATGTATCAATCCATTCCAGGTTCTGGATGTCTCCAGCTTCCAAGTAATCTCTGATCAGTGACAGCTCCACAAGCAATCTCCTCTCCGAAACTTGCTTTCTTAGATAAATATGGTCCCACAATGACGCGCAATCAGTCCGCAATGTCACAGGCACCTGTCCTGTCTTAGTCATTGCCTTCAACGAGTTCGCAAGATGAAAGAGATTGTCCAACGCTGCAGTACATGAGAGTGTTTCTCCACCAAAGGTACTCTTCACGACTCGTCGCAAGGTTTTGCTCCGCCATTGCAGTGGTGAGAACTTTTCTTTCCCAGACTCGTCTTTTGCTGATAATACCCAAATCCAGCCTCCCACAGTACGACCATGTTCTGCATTTCCCCAACTGCTGTCATGATATCCAATGAGCCGTAGCTTGCCTGTCAGTCGTGGATACCGTAATACCAGAGTTTGTTTTTTCATGGTATTCAATAACTTGTTTGCTTGAATAGCGTGTCTCTCCGTCGGTGCTCCAGTCTGTTGAGATAACTTACATATTCTGTATGCATGATCAGGACGCGTTGAGGTCGACGCCCAGAGCAATGCTCCCACAATTCCTCGATAATCTGAGTGTTCCTGTTGTTCATGACAGCGATCCTGTGATCCAGTAGTGTGAGAGATCTCCATTGGACCAATCTTGTCGATATATGTCCGTTGATCCACCAAAATGGACGTCACTTGACCGTTGTCATCGAGTTCCGTTGATACTTGGAGTCCACAGTAGATAAAATCTTCCCTCCTTTCTTTTACCACAGGAAACAACGCCCGCAGCCTGACCAACAACGACTCTTCAAACAACGGATCAGCAGAGCAATACAGGTCATCCACATGTGCACACAACATCGCCAACAAGGAAGAATCATCCGCATACCACATCCATGCACACTTGTCGTAAGGTAGCCGAACACCACCAATCGCCACAAAGCCCTCATTGTAATTTTCCCCACAAGCCAGCAGTTTGTTCTGTCAGGTCTCGTCATAGGGTTGTGGTCTGTGTATGCAATGCTATCATTTTAGCTGATGGTGTGATTCGACGGTTGTGGTACTGATGAGTGTAAGCGTGCAAATCACGCGCGCGCATTGGCCAGAGCACAAGAGTTGTACATATAGATCGAGTGCTTGCCAGATTTTGCGTTTTTCTGAGATTAAATTCGTACCACTGAAGTGTTAAATCATTGATTTTAAACTTGGCATCATCAGCATCATTTGTGTTGTTTAGGCCGCAATGGGTTACTTCTGAACTCGCTCTGATGGCGGGTTCTTCTGGGACGATTTGGACCTGTGCATCTGTGGACCTCATGCTTACTGTTGTGCCTCCGTTGGAGAAGGGTCACCGTCAAGAAGTCCAGAGGAGTGAAAATATGAGGATGACGAAAATTTGGATTTAAAAGAATCAAGATGTGTTCTGTGGTTTTGAGGAGTGAGCGGAGTTTCGCAAGGATGGAGGAGTCAAAATATTTACAAGTTTTCAAAACTTTAACAAGTTCAGAAGTCCCACCACGTCGTCGCTTTCGCCGCCGTGGATCTCGCTTGAGCGCAGCTCAGCAGCCCAAGGGTGTTGGCCGAGCCACTTTTGTTCTTTTCCTTTCCAGTTCGCTGCGTATTGCCGTGAACACCGTCAAGTTTGGAAATTCGTCGCGCCAAGTTTCCTCGTGGACGCCGCCAAGCTAAATTCGTCGCGCCAAGGTTCCTCGTGGACGCCCCCAAGCTAAAATCTTCGCGCCAAGGTTCCTCGTGGACGCCGCCAAGCTCAATTCGTCGGGCCAAAGTTCTTCGTGGACGCCACCAAGCTAAATTCGTCGCGCCAAGGTTCCTCCTGGACGCCGCCAAGCTAAATTCGTCGCACCAAACTTCCTCGTGGACGCCGCCAAGCTAAATTCGTCGCGCCAAGGTTCTTTTCCAACGCCGCCAAGCTAAATTTGTCGCGCCAAAGTTCCTTTCCAATGCCGCAAAGCCAGCTTTTTTGCTGACACGCGCTAGGTCTGTGGACCAGCGTTGTTTTTCACTTGGTCTCCGTATGTGCTTTTGGGCAGTGCTGCTAAATGCACTGTTGGCCCCGCTGTTGTATGGCTTTTAATTTATTGGACGCTGTGCTACTGATAGTACTATCCAAGTTCCCGCCATTGTGTGTGTAGTTCCCGCGTCCCTATTCACAGGAATGTAGGCTAAATTTGATGTGAATGTGAAAATGACTTTGGTACAGTCAGTAGTTTTTGCGATAAAAAGTACATCAGTTGGTCAGTTTTTTAATACTGATCTATGGGCTTGCCTTGTTTTTTTGAATCAAGTTTGTTTTTTATGTTTTCTGTGTGGGTACTCAATTGTGTACAGGTTTGTGGGGAAAAGACAGTTATGGATGTTTGGGTTATCGCAAGAGTGAAAGAGCGACCCACACATTAAAGATAACACTTTAAACCACCTTTGGAGTCCCAAAGATGCTTTGAGCTTTTAGTAAAATGACAGTTTTTGCATACATTTCCTTGTTTTCTTGGAAGGCCTAGTGTACCCCTGTCCCCCTGTTCTAGTATTCAGGTGGTGTAAAAGGCATTGGCCCCTTGGGGTGTTGGGTTATGGTGACAGTGACACCCGGTATATGTGTGAGTGTGTGAGTAGAGTGCCAAATTGGGCCGTGCGTCAATCCCTTCCCGTGGGAATTTCTATTGCCCACATGTTAACTTCTACCACCGAAACGAAGTCCAGGGTGTTTGTTTGCCCTTGGGATGTGTGTGTGCCACAGTTTATCGACACACCACCATTGGCGAAGGGGTGAGGTATCTCCTGAGGCCAACCGGAAATGAAGCAACCACCACCAGCACCTTTGGGGTATGCTGAGTGGTTATTGGGGTCGTGTGGAAACCGGTTGGTGGGATAGTGCATGGGCTATAGCCGGATGGCACTGCAGAGCACGCCACACTGTATTTTACGGTTACCCGCCCCATAGCTACAGTTGCAGGGTCCATAGACCAATGGGTGTCTGAGGGTGTGGGTTGGTCCCCCAGCTCCAAAAGCCAGGCCAAGGCCAACACCTTGACCTGGACGCTGAGGTAATTGGTATGCTGAATTATGTATTCATACTCTATGCAGTCCCTTGTTGTATTGCAGGGACTTGCAGTGCGGTGAGGCCACCATGGTGGGTTTCGTGGGGTGTTTGTGTGTGTATGGCAGCCATGGTGTGCAGTGCATAGTGACTAGATATAGAAGGTCACAGAGATATTCTGAGATACAGGTTGAGGTATGTATATTATCTGTTGTTTATCTATGGGCGCAGTGAGTCTGGATGACTCAAATGTGTGGTGCACGACTACCTTTTTCCTTGTTATTGCTATGAATTTCCATCATTCATCATATGGTAATGGGACAACAATGACATTGTCCCAGATAATCCCATGCCATTTGCGTTGGCAGGGCACTGCAGAGCCCAGACCCGCCACTGGTGTGGGCCTTTTGGGGACAACAGGGCATTTTCCAGATGCCCCTGACCTTCGGGATGCAACATGCAACCCTGAGGGGCTGGCACTGTTGGTGGGGGGGTTGCTGAAGTGTCTTGTTTTGTTTTATTTTCCACTCTATTGGTTAGATGGTTGGTGAACTGCACGCCAGTGTGTCAAATTGTCATTATTTTCGCCAAAACACCCACCTGCAGCACTGCAGCCTTTGGCTGGGTGTTTTGGGCTGGGGGTGGGGGTGTAATTTTCCCCACAAGCCAGCAGTTTGTTCTGTCAGGTCTCGTCATAGGGTTGTGGTCTGTGTATGCAATGCTATTGTTTTAGTTGATGGTGTGAATCGACGGTTGTGGTACTGATGAGTGTAAGCGTGCAAATCACGCGCGCGCATTGGCCAGAGCACAAGAGTTGTACATATAGATCGAGTGCTTGCCAGATTTTGCGTTTTTCTGAGATTAAATTCGTACCACTGAAGTGTTAAATCATTGATTTTAAACTTGGCATCATCAGCATCATTTGTGTTGTTTACGCCGCAATGGGTTACTTCTGAACTCGCTCTGATGGCGAGTTCTTCTGGGACGATTTGGACCTGTGGATCTGTGGACCTCATGTTTACTGTTGTGCCTCCGTTGGAGAAAGGTCACCGTCGAGAAGTTCAGAGGAGTGAAAATATGAGGATGACAAAAATTTGGATTTAAAAAAATCAAGATGTGTTCAGTGGTTTTGAGGAGTGAGCGGAGTTTCGCAAGGATGGAGGAGTCAAAATATTTACAAGTTTTCAAAACTTTAACACTCATTAAGAGCTTCATACCATTTTGATGGTGCATCCACCAAGCCATAGATGCTCTTGTTCAACTTCATAAACATGCCAGGTTCACCAATCTCCGGCGGAGGACGAAGAAATACATCACGGGTGATCTGACGGCCTTGGAGGGAAGCCGTAGAGATGTCAAAACAAAATGGCACCCAACCATAAACCGCCGTCATTGCCACCATCACACGCCACACGCCCCGATCCACCGTAGGACTGGCCGTGTCCAAGGACTCCTTGTCTGTTTCCTGAAACCCACGGGCAACAAGCCGAGACTTCGGAGTGACAGTGCCATCATCAAGAATCTTTTCAGTGTTCACCCAGCGCGTCGTAACAACCGGCTGTCCACGATCAGGGACTAATTCGTAGACACCACAGCGGTCCCAAATAGCCAGCTCACGTTGCTTTGCCTCCAAAAGATTTGGCTCCGCCGCCCTAGCAGCAGACACCTCGCCATGCGACTTCTTCTTCTTCAGAGCCATATTCGCAAGGCAAAAGGCAAAAAGGACCAGCTCGTCTTGAGAGTCAGCACAGAAGGTATTCACAACTTGAGGCACAGTCGCACCCTGCTGTCGCAACTGCTTCGAGAGCTCAGTAGAAAGATGTCCTTGATTAGTGCCCTATAGATTTTGATGAAATCCTGCAGGTTTTGGATGGTGAAATCCCAAAACCAAAGGAGCAAGTAGAGCAAGAACAGGAAGTGGATCGAATCAATGAATAGTTTGAAATCCAGTGTAACGCAGAAGGGCTGCAGATAGACAAAGCAGGTATAAACACAAAGATTCAATCACAAATGGATAATACAAAAGATTTTATATGAAAGCTGGACTGACTCTAGCCTCCAAGATAGCATCAAGCACTTCATGTGCACTCTTTTGGGTGAAATGGTGCTGGTTAGGAATGTGGGGCATAGGTGTCAGGCCAGACACAGAATATGACTTTGCCAAGCAACTGGATTCAGAAACAGTTAAAAAGTAGAACCACAATAAGTGGTAGAAACAATTGAGTATAGCGGTCTTGGGATGGGAGACCACTAGGCTTAACCTCCAAGGTAGGAAGCATGAAATGCCTATTTTATTTCGGTATATCCTCCATGAAGGAAGATACCTCCGCTCAGTTGAGTGGTAGGGGTGAACTTCATGGGGGGCTAGGGTTACAACCCTAGTTACTTTGAGAAAGTGTACTTTAGGCTTCAAAAGAGAGATAAAAATACTTAAGTTAGTCTTAGCATCAACAAAAGGGTTTTATCGGGGGCTTGGCCTGGATCAAGCCCTCCAAGAAAGACATGGCAGGGACACTTTCTTACTCCCCCTTGGAGTACTAGTTAGCTAAGCTAGTAGGACCAAGGAAAAAGGCTCAAATATTCCCAAAATTACCTCAGAAAATGCATTAAACTTACCAAAAACATCCTCATCAGTTCATGGAAGCCTATCACACTGTAGGTACCCTCCAAAAACAGTGTAATGTACCGTGAATGATGTCCCTTCGATGGGGCATTCCTCAAAAGTCACCAGTGTGCGACGAAAACTATTGGTAAAAATTGGGGGTAGTGGGGTTTGAACCCAGGACTCCCTCCCTAGAGCACATATGCTTGTCCACTAGGATACAGTCGAACGCTCTAATGCGGACGGCTATCGCTGCATACACAGCAATTTAGTAAACGTCCTGACCAAGGGCCAGGGCGGAGCAACACTCCCAATGGAGGACACATATCTCCAGGAGCTGAAAAAAATAGAAAATGTAACCAACAGGGAGTGATTCCTGCGGTTTAGCGAAAGGTGTAGCGATTTAACAAGTCAAATCGCTAAAAATCGACGAAATCACGCGGCAAATCGTCATTTTTACACCAAAACTCAAAGTCGGAGACAAGCGCAACGGAAGCGGACTTCAAAAACAAGGTTGCGCAAGCGTAAACGGCTTTTGAAAAAGAAGGTGTGAGCCGTAGTTTTTAAAGTTCTAAAGGAAAATTTTGCTAAGTTGCATCAAAATTTTTATAAACTTTAGGGAAAAGTATTCAAACTCAACCCACACCACAGAGCAGGTGGACAACCCACCTCTCAGGTATGCCAGTGTCATCTCACACGCATGCATTGCGTTCGTGTTGGTTGCTTCGTTAAAACGTTACGCCCGTCAACGCTGTGTTGGTTGGGGGTTCGGGTGCTCCTCTCTCTTGCTCTGCATAGGTCAAAACAGGAATGAAAGGTATGCGATGCGAATGGAGCGCGCAGCGCGCACGTAGGGTTAGAATATGCGCTGTGCTCGCGATGCATGTGCCTAATTGAGGCATTCACACGCTGTGGCGCTTCCCTTGTACCCCAATTGACCCTTGTTGTCTCTTCACAGGTAAGAAAAGAAAAAGTGCTTGCTCGTGTTTGTTTGCTCGTGTGTAGCCGTAGCGCTAAAGTAGGGTTGCTTAAAACGCTTAGGCTTGTTTTGCGCTGTGCAGTGCGCCACTTTCTCCCTCTTTTCTGCAGGAGAAAAGACAAGGGAAGCGTGCATGACACACAGTGCATTTTTCGCTTAGGGTGGTTTATAATTCGCCGTAGGTTTGTTTAAGCGCGTAGGGTTGTTTTGCGCTCGTGTTTTTCTCGGCATTCACATGATGCGTGGTGAGTAAGGTAGGTAAGCCCAGGACGAGCTCACCTCCTGGTTGAGTCACGCTGAGATTTGTTATGTTGGGTTAAATTGTAAGATCAGTGCATACTGGTGCATGCATATGACGCATTAAAGGGTAGGCCACGCGGAGTGCGCACGGTATAACTCTTGTTTAGGTTACCCAGGGGCTCCACCCTACGTTCTTTAAGAGAACGGGTGGATTTCCTTAAGCTTGCTTGCTTGTACTGAGGTTCGAGAACAGCGTATTATTGTTTGGTTTCCGTCATGCCCTGCGCCCCTCGGCCCCCCCTGTGGGGCCTGATCCCCGGTCATGGGGACACATACTCCTCCTTGTGCTGACCCCCGTCATCCCTTTGTGTAGCCTATTAAAGGCCCACACTATGGGATTTGATAGGGGATATTGTTAGCCTTCATCCCCCCTTAACCTTTCCTCTCATTGGTCTTCTGACTTGAGCCTGCAGTAGGGATATCAGGGAACTCGGCGTGTTTTTCCGCCGCTTTTGTATTAGTCATTAGGGAATCAATTGCCCTGTTGATACCTATGCGAATTTGCCTTAAATTCGCATAGGTACAGAAGTTAGATATTGGCAGCGGCCTGGTGGTGAACCGGCGTCGCGCCAATTCGCAGGCGAACTGCCAGTTGGGATCTGGCGACCCAAATCGCGAGACCATGAACTGGCCTTTACGGAAAGTCCATCCTGTTGACCTGAATTAATTCTGACTGCACGGTTGTAATAGTCAAGACTTAGTTTATGATAGGGAATTAAAAGTTCAGGTTCCGGTGCCACTATTTTCAAAAACCCCCTAACGTCATGATGCCCAGCCATTTAAAGTATAGGAACAGCTTAGGCATCGTTGCCGGCACGTTACGGTGCCTTTTTCTTTTACACCCCATTGTTAGATTAGGCATGGCATGCATATCTTATGCATTTCATGTAGTCACTTCAACCTAACCGTAAATTGAGATTTCCCATCCATTTCTCTTGGGGAGAGATGCAATGGAATGGCATGACTCTCCTCTACAATGGTATGTTATTTGTTTGTGTGAGTTGCAAGTCAGTTTGGAGATATGACTAAATTATTAGGATTGAATTGAGTTTTGGTTGTGGTGAACAACCCATGGTGAGTCTCAAGCTCAAGTTGATTTCGATGATTCCAGGGTGAAGCCAACATTGGTATACATTTTGGTTTGCCTTTCCTTCCCTGTGCAATGTCGAGATATGGTCGTGGTGGGTCACCACACTTAATGGTGGGACCCACTTTCATGCATAAATAGTGCATTTTTGTTGTGTTCATGATGCCACTTTGTCGAGTTTGTGTGTCGCGTCATTGTCGAGTTTTTTCGTTATTTCATTTCCGGTGTCGTAGCAACGGGTCTCTAGTTGCATTATCACTTTGGTTCGAGTCCATTTGAGCCATTGGTGATTTTTGGCGTCAATTTTAGTTTCGACATTTTGAGCACTTTGTTTTCATGTGCTCAAAGTTCGCCACTATATCTCCAAGATATAGTGGTGACGGAAAATAAGTAAGAGCTCATTTTGTTTGTACTTAGTGAGTACGAACAATATATGTTCGAGTTTTGGTTGCGTTTCGACGCTTTCGACATCTTTTGGTTCGAAGTTCTAAACTTTTTTGAGCTCATTTTGGCATAGTCATTTTATGCCAAAAATCACTCGATTTTGGCCTGTCTTCGGCCTACTTTTCGAGCTTGGATCTCCAAGCTCGTGTCGAGTTTGAGTCTAAGTGTTGTTTGTGCGTGTTGTGGCATGTGTCCTCTTTCGTTAATGCACTTTGTTCGGCCGTGATTCGTTGTACATAGGGCAACACATGAATTTTAGTGATTGTGTCTTGAATTTTATATTTTTCATGTGTTCACTTGTGGTGACCATGGTGATCCACTACCATTGACTTTTTGGTCGAACTTTCGATCATTCGTGGTCTCCATAGTCCCTACTATCCATATATGGTCACGATAGAGTGTCGTCGATTTTTGTCTCTACGCTACGACCAATTTTCTATGTGCCATTTTGGTCAATTTTTGCTTGTAGTAAATTTGGTCATGTGAACATTGCCCAAATTTACCCAGTTATGGGTTGACTTTTTGAACTCATATCTTCATGTTCATGTCGAGTTCGAACCCAGGTGTTGATTCCAATGAAAGGACATGCCTTCCAGTTTACGTGCATGCTTTTACTTGGTTATAACTCACTTTGGGCTTACCACACCATTGCAATTTCTAAAACTTTTTGGAGATTTCAAATTTTGTGTGATCACTTCATTCACTTGGTTCAGTTCGGTCTTTGGGCCAAATCTCCTTGTTCGTTGACCCTAGACCTCCCCAATGTGTCTACGTTGGGTATTTGAACTTGTTTTGGTATGTTCTATCACCTACCCAATCCATTCGAACCAAGTCTGCCAAGTGTATAGGATAGTGGTTTTACATGGTCCCAGAGATGTACATTATGGACCCTGAAAACCACCCTGTCATGTAGTCACTTGGCGGGTAAACAGTAAAGAACCTATGAGGAGTTGGACCTTGGGGTCTTTTCCTATGTTTCAATGGTGCTCTCTACTTTGTATTGAGCATTTGTTGGAAGGTTACTGGTACACAGGTTCACTGTTTTGAATTTTCTCTGGAATTTTGTTGAAAATTCCAAATTTCATGAGGTCACTTCTGGGCCATGGAAAAGTTAGGCCATCTTCTTGATTTGGGCCAATATTTTACCCATGGCCTCTCATCAGTGTCTATTCCTCATATTTGAGGAGCTTGGGTTATGGCCTACCCTTATGGGATCGGACCAAACCCATATGTCACCTCAATTTGGACTTCAAATCTGACTCAGGAATGTATGCATAAGCCCTTTTTGAGGTCCCCAAAAATGACCTCAAAAAGTGGGTATTGGAGTTTGTTGGCTTGCTCCAAACTGAGGGAGAGGTAGGGTGAACCCCATTAGGACAATCAACTCCTCACCCGACCCTTTGTGCATGCACTTCCCTGGACCTTAGGCTGACCCTATGCGGGAGTTATTCGCATTCTTTTCTCCCTTGTTTTTCACTTAAGGGGAATTTCACCAAAGTGCGCAGCCTACCAGACTTGTGACAGTGACACGGTATCAGGGAGCCAGACTCGGATATCTGGTGGGCATAATGTTTGACTGATGCCCTTTGGATGTGCCCACATGGAATTCTTCGAATCCCCTTTGCCTTGGCGGGAGAGTGTGTTGAGGTGGGTAACCTCTGATTTTTGGTTTTGCCCGTTTTTGTGCCCTGCTTCCCATGCTAGGTCTCAGAGCCCGTGTAGAGTTGGGTCCTGCCCCTCTACGTGTGTCAGGGTGAAGGTCTTGGCTACCCCCAACCACCCTTGTTTCCTTTTGGGATGTGGGATCCTGAGGTGGTATGGGCGATTTACCACTTTACCCCCTTTTCCACAGAATTTCTGGGGCCTAAGTCTTATAGGCACCCAGGACCACCACCCCCCTACGGTGGTGTGATGGGGCTATCTCCTGCCCCAAGGGGACTTGAGTTAGGATATTTGGGGAGGATGGTGAGTGAGTGTGTAGGCACTAGACCCCTGCTTCTGGGGTCCTGTAGTGCCGGGAGTGGAGAGTGACACCCCCCCCACCAGGGTAGGCTTTGACAGCCAATGGGCCTTACCGATGTCTTGTTGTTTTTGCATGTTTTGTTCTTCCTCCTTGGGGATCCTGAATCAGGCTACCCAGGATGTGCTGAGTGGGAGAGTGGGCTCCCTTTGTCCCCCCCTCTCCTGCCTTGATGCCACTTCCTTTGTGATTTCCAATGATTATTGTACCTTACCCTAACCGGGACATGGTTTGGAGGATTTACATGTTCCTATGACCTTTTGTACATGCTTTCTTTCCTTTGTTGTTTAGACCTCAAAGGGATTGCTTCGATTTCGCAATCCCGATGGATGCTCACTGAGTTGAGGGACTCAATGTGGATGTGAGTGGTCTTCCGCTTGTGCTACGCGTGCAAGGGTGGGGTCTCGAACAGGCGTTTCCAGCCAAAATTGTATTGAACTAGGGAGTTGGATGATAAATGTGTGGGTACAACCCTTGCTGTGCCAAACCCTGCCCCCAAGCCTGCCCCCAAGCATGGCCCTAAGGCTGTCTAAAGCATCTGCAGAAATTTCCCACGGTGTATATCTATGGCGAAGGCTTCACAGCTGAGCAGAGGAGGCCGCATGGGCTTGGAGAAGGTCGACTCGGAGATGGTAGCCCCGGAACAGCAAATCGAAGCATCGACCAGCCCCACATCCCGAGCGCCATCGGTAAGGCGCAAATCAAGCCCCTTATCCTCGGAAAGTGTCAATCCCTCGGCGATGGACTTCAAAGAGACCATGGATGCCCTCACCAAGGCCCTCATGGAGTTGGAAGAGTCCGGGAGAGAGCGCCTCACCATCCAATGCGGCATGGCGCGCCTCCCTATCTTGGAGGACTTCGTCATTGACTTGGGTCCTGCCCTGCGGGTATGCAGGCCAGCCCTGGCCATCGAGGAGCGCTTGGAGTCCATGGAGAAGAGGATCTCAGTGATGGAGGAGGCCGTCAGGGCCCCTTACCGACCTCCTCGAGTCCACCGAACCCGGCAGCCCCAGCTCAGGACCACCCCCTGAGCCGGGCGCCTCAATCCCCCTAAGGGGAGGCCCCTATCTCAGTGGCCGCCCCCTCGCAGCCCTGGAGGCACCCATCAGTTGAAGGGCAGCCCCAATGGTTGCCGCCAACTCAACAATGGCCGGCGCCTTCGAGTTCATCAAAGAGATCAGGGGAACCGCGGACACCAACAACGGGGACGAGCACACCACGCCGACGTCGCCGAAGAGGATGTCGAGCAGGCCGACAAGTGAAGAGGCGACGACAACGTGAAGGGCCCGAACCAGCCCCAAGGGCCCCGTCGCCGGCCCCCATGACTCCACAGTCCTGAGCGACGCCCCCGAGGTCCTGAATGAGCCCCCGTGCGCCGCCAGGGCTGAGATGGGGCCGAATCAACCCCATTCAGCCCCCCCAGAGGAGCCCATGGAGTTGACCACCGCGGCCGAACCGCAGAGCCCCATGGAGGACCCCTTGGAACTCAGGGATGTCCGCTCAGGGCTCAAGGAGGCCGAGAAGGATGCCCCATGCGCCCCCTCAGGGGCTGCGCAGTCCGAGGAGGCGACCATGAACGAGCAGGGCACTGTGGCAACTTGCCCCTGCCCTGAGGAGGTCCCCAAGACCATGCAGGACATGCTGGCGATCAACCCCAGCACTGTGGAGGCTCCACAGCCCGCGCCACCACGCTCGCTCAATCGCCTCCAACAATTATGGGGATTCATCGCTCCCGAGTGCTACGACCTGATCTGAAGCCCTTGGGATCCGCCATGCGGGGGACGTGCCTGCGGTTGTACTCAGGTGCAACCGGATGACCTACGGGGAGTGGCACTACCCTGCCAAGACGAGCATTAAGTTATACGCAGATCTGGTTTCTGGTTTCCAGCCCAGTCTGGATGTTTATAGGGGTCCCTGTGGGTAACGGGGATCCACCAGACGGGAGCAGAAACCAGCAGACCTGCAGGGTGTTACTTTTTGTGTTTGTCAGCAGGATTGATCCATGTTGGGCTCGAGCCGTCGCAACCGGTCTATGCCACTGTTGTACATAGGAATCAGTGCAATGGCCGATTCTGAGTGTCTATAGGGGTATGTCAGCCTATGATGGCCAGAGCCCCGGAAAATCTGCAGTTGTGCTGATGTGGAGCCTGAGCCGTTGCAATCGGCCTGTGTCCAGTTTCTTTCACTTCCTTTCTCAGTCCGTGGGTGGATAGAAATGCCCTTTAGGGGTGGACCGCGACCGGGGCAGCTCGTCGTCAAGATAGGTCACCAGTTTCAGCATCAGAACCTGCCCCCCCCTTTAAGGTTAAGTGCCGCAGGCGAAAACCCAGGTTGGTATGGGACCTGTACCTCATTCTTCAATGCCTCATTGGTGCCATGGACTGAGTGCCATGGACCTGCAGTAGTGAGGGGTAGACCAGGACGCCCTGCCCCTGTGGGGACCCCCCCCCAGCGCATGTGCCAGCTATGGTGCCATGGGAGTGCCAGGTCACAGAGTGGAAGGGAGCCCCACGTCCTATTACCAGTGGGACATTACTGTCACACTGAGCCGGGTGCTGTGTGGGTATCCACATGGCACTTCCCAGCCCGGAGGCTGCACAGGATGTGGCCGATGATCGGCGTAGTGGGCTAAGGGCGACCGGAGCGCATATCTGCGCAAGTGGGGCAACCAGAAACGAAGGGACCAGGTAAACCGTGAGCACCACGGCAAGGCACAGTGCCAAGGAGGGGTTGGAGTGGCGCGAAGCGCTAGAAACCCTTGGGGAGGGGAGTGGGAGGGGTAAGTATGCAGATGACTGGATGACTGGTGGTAACCTCAAGGGGTGAGTGACCACAAAGGGAGGGGGAAAGCCTTGACCAGGGCAGCCCCACCAATATCCTGATTGACAGTGGGTGACTGACCCTGAGGAAGGCAGAGCATGGCGCGCCCAGCGAGGGGACCAGTTTTTCAGGTGTTTTTTATGCCAATTGTGGACCCCCCGCAAGGACAGTACCCAGGCAGCGACCTACGAGTCGCGCCGAAGGAACACAGGTGGGTACGGCGGGATATACCCCGCATGAAGACGGCGCCAGGGGGTTGGACCCTTCGGGGTGCCAGCCCTCCATAAGGGAGGCGGTGTTGGGACACCGGAGGGACGTTACCCTGAGGTATGGCTGGATCTGGGGTCTGGGATCATGGACCCTATGCCTTAGCCCTGCTGATTGGGTACAATATGCCCAGGGTGCCATGGACTGAGTGCCACGGACCTACTGATTGGGCATGAGATGGCATGGATGAGAAGGTAAGGGGTGTTCTGGCGAGACCCCTGGCTTTCAGGATGTCATGACATGCCAACCCACTCAAGACCTAATCATTCCGCTCCTTATTGGGTCTGAGTCAGGGATGCCCAGCGAAAGCTAGTGGCTACCCCGACGGTTGGACGTCAATCCCACATACACACCTGTGAACACACAATCAGCAGGCAAGGACAGAATGGAGAGACCTCTACAGGTTTCGCAACCACCGGCAGGGACCCACTGTGAAAGTGGTCCTAATGCCACGCCCATTTGTCCAGAAATGCTGAGCAGTTTGCTGCCATTGACTCCAGCAGGATTCACACCTGAACAGGGCTTGAGCGAAGGACTGAATGAGGTCCAAAGACTGACTGGGACTGCCCCTGAGAGCAGTAACCCAGAGTCTCCATCCGATGAATGGGGCTATGCTAACAGCATATCAGTCCTGCTCGCCCCGTCCGGGAGTATAGCCACCCAGGCTGGGATTTGACAGAGTTCCAGAGGGTGGATTGAATAAGATACTCCCCCTGCTTCGATGCCAGCAAAGGGCGACCCACAGCTCGTGGACGCCCTATGCATTATGACGTCCCTCTTGGCTGGATTGTGCTGTCAGGTGAAGGCACCCCAGTCTGCACAGCCAGAAAAGCCTGAAGTGCCAACGACCGGTGAGCCCTGTCGCTGCAGCGTACGGGTCCTGTCAGCTGTGACGGACTGTGACCGGACCAAGGAGGTGATGGTCGACAACATCCCCTCCTTCTTTTTTCCTTTCCCCTTTCCTATCCAGCCAGAGCCGTCCGATCAAGGTCCTGCCGCCCAGTTGCAAGTCTCTGGGGACTTGACCAAGATGATCGCGGACTGTGCCAGGATTGGCTGCCCCTGAGCAGGATTTCGAGTCTTGCTCGGGTGATGAGGGCATGAGCGTGGTGCCATGAACGTCAGTGTCATGGACCTTAGGGACCCGCAGGACGATGTCCTGCCGTCCAGCTTAGCCCCAACCGTGGCCCCTTGGGAGACCACGGCGAAACGCCCCATCAGCCCGCTGGAACACCGCGGAATGTGTGAGTTGGTGAGTGGAGTGCGTGTGAGGAGTGTGCTTGGCAGCAGGGGGTGAACAATGTCCTCCAGTGGGGCCCCACCAGATCCAGCAAGGTCTATTCTTCCCGGGTAGACGGACAATCTACCTTATGGATGCACTCACGCATCGTCAAAGAGTGCCACCACAGCCTTGTGGTTACCCTGCGAGGGTCTGGAGGACCTGCACTCAGTGGGAACCCCAAGTCAACCTTAGGGGAGTCCCCGGTGTGGGGTAGTCTTCTTACAGCGCCCCCAAGTGTAGGCCGTATGTGGACGGCTGATGCCTACCTGCCTGCCTGAGCCAAGTGTGTCTTGCTTTCGGGTGTAGTAGTGATGTGTTGACTGTGATCTGAAGTGTCCTGACATCTCACTGTGGGCGCTGCCTACCCACAGTACCAAACCAGACCGCCCAGTTGCAACTCTCTGGGGATCTGGGAACCAGACCGCCCAGTTGCAAGTCTCTGGGGCTCTGGGGAATGTGTAGGCTTTCTCTTTTCCCTTATATGTGCATATGTATGTCATATCTTCTGTACCCCCCTGTCCTGCAGGCAGAGGTTGGGACACCCATAGTAAATACATTCATCAGGATGTAATTCAGGATCCAAGGGGAGCCGTTAAGCCAAAGTAGTCCATCAGACCATCAGGTCTGGACTTGAGGCGGTACAACCTCCATATCCTGGGTCCATGCGCCTACACTAATCTCTCTTCCTCTACCACAGGAGATGGGCACTCAACCCATCTCCCACTGATACATATACAATCATAATTGCTGTCCGTATGGAGCTGACACGCCCAGGCCACCAACTTGGGCAGATAGGCCCCAGACTGGCAGCATCACAGGGTAGTGTCCAGCCTATGTGTGCCTGAAATTGGCTCCCAAACTGCAGCAGTCCCCTTGTTCGGGGTCGCCAACACCCAAACACAATTAAAAGGGCCAATCAAAGAAGAAACAGGTTGTTGGACTGCAAACAGCGGGACCCGCTGGGTAGTGCGGTCAAGTGCAGGCCCCCATATGCGGAGCACCCACCATATACGTGTACTTAGGCAGCACATTTAGTGTCGGAGTGGAGTCCAGACCCCAGTACGTACAGTGCGTAGGTTGCAGCCACTGGGGCTGTGGACACCCCCGACACATGGGCTGTTAAGAGGACGTTTCTGGCCTTCTGGTGCAGCACCAACACCCAGAGGCCCTCAAGAGTCTGTTCTGCACTGCAGCAGTTCAATGTCTTTGAGTCAGGCCGGTCCAGAAGATCCACTGATGACCAAGTCGGGTCAGTTCTTGTACAATCTCATGGCTGGGTAACCAGGGATAGGGTCACGAGGGGAAATGGCCATGTGAACCCAGGTATCGGCCAGAAACCTGGCAGCTGCACGGGGTTGACACTGGACCAGTCTGAGGTCCATAAAAGGTCGCAGCAACTTCCTGAAATAGTCCACAGAGCCGCCATGGCTAAGGGGGCACCTCAAAGCTTCCCCCTAATGTAAGCTCTTGTGGAGGCTGTGGCTGTAAACAGCACTGCTTGTGGTATGAGTACAGGAACTTTTGGTGTCCCTGAGTGAAACTGAAGTAAGGTATGCTGAGTATTCTGACTGAAATATGTATGCTGCAAGTAGTCTGACTGAATCCAGGCACTGCAGGCGCTGGCATAGCCTCTGCAGTACCTCTACCCTGAATCCTGACTGATCCTGGATGATCAGTAGCAATCTGTACATTGTTCTTCTCTGCATTGCTGGGGTTGAAGGGATCTAACGCCCACTGAAGGTATGGGTCCCAGCCCACTGAATGGACTGTCATCTGTTTCTATTTTTTTCACCCACTGTTGGCACGTGGGCCCTTCCTTCATGGAAGTGGGCAGCCATTGTCTTGATAGAACATTCAGTCTTCAATCTGGATAGGTGCTGGACAGAGGATAATGATGGCATGCCTAAACCATTTCCTCCTGTCACAGCATACCTTGAGTTTTAACTGATTGACTTTCTGTGTTGTTTGTTTTTCATTTGAATGTGTAGAACTGCAGTAGGTTGTTGTGCTAACCTGATAGTTCAGCCCAACAGAAGCACTGATGGGCAGAGGGACACCACACGGCTAAAATCGTTTTTCCGTGTCAGTTTTCGCCAGCACGATTGCTGGGCTGGGGAGGGGAGTGTAAAACGATTTGAGCCGTAAGTGAAGTTTTACACCCACCCATCCCATCTCTGTCTTTTCCTGGTTCTGGGTCACGACGTCACCACCTTTGTTTTTTCCGCTTCAACGGTGTCGTTGAGCTAGGGAGGGGAGTGTTTGGTTTCCGTCATGCCCTGCGCCCCTCGGCCCCCCCTGTGGGGCCTGATCCCCGGTTATGGGGACACATACTCCTCCTTGTGCTGACCCCTGTCATCCCTTTGTGTAGCCTATTAAAGGCCCACACTATGGGATTTGATAGGGGATATTGTTAGCCTTCATCCCCCCTTAACCTTTCCTCTCATTGGTCTTTTGACTTGAGCCTGCAGTAGGGATATCAGGGAACTCGGCGTGTTTTTCTGCCGCTTTTGTATTAGTCATTAGGGAATCAATTGCCCTGTTGATACCTATGCGAATTTGCCTTAAATTCGCATAGGTACAGAAGTTAGATATTGGCAGCGGCCTGGTGGTGAACCGGCGTCGCGCCAATTTGCGGGCGAACTGCCAGTTGGGATCTGGCGACCCAAATCGCGAGACCATGAACTGGCCTTTACGGAAAGTCCATCCTGTTGACCTGAATTAATTCTGACTGCACGGTTGTAATAGTCAAGACTTAGTTTATGATAGGGAATTAAAAGTTCAGGTTCCGGTGCCACTATTTTCAAAAACCCCCTAACGTCATGATGCCCAGCCATTTAAAGTATAGGGATAGCTTAGGCATCGTTGCCGGCACCTTACGGTGCCTTTTTCTTTTACCCCCCATTGTTAGATTACGCATGGCGTGCATATCTTATGCATTTCATGTAGTCACTTCAACCTAACCGTAAATTGAGATTTTCCATCCATTTCTCTTGAGGAGAGATGCAATGGAATGGCATGACTCTCCTCTACAATGGTATGTTATTTGTTTGTGTGAGTTGCAAGTCAGTTTGAAGATATGACTAAATTATTAGGATTGAATTGAGTTTTGGTTGTGGTGAACAACCCATGGTGAGTCTCAAGCTCAAGTTGATTTCGATGATTCCAGGGTGAAGCCAACATTGGTATACATTTTGGTTTGCCTTTCCTTCCCTGTGCAATGTCGAGATATGGTCGTGGTGGGTCACCACACTCCATGGTGGGACCCACTTTCATGCATACATAGTGCATTTTTGTTGTGTTCATGATGCCACTTCGTCGAGTTTGTGTGTCGCATCATTGTCAAGTTTTTTCGTTATTTCATTTTTGGTGTCGTAGCAACGGGTCTCTGGTTTCATTATCATCTTGATTCGAGTCCATTTGAGCCATTGGGGATTTTTGGCGTCAATTTTAGTTTCGACATTTTGAGCACTTTGTTTTCATGTGCTCAAAGTTCGCCACTATATCTCCAAGATATAGTGGTGACGGAAAATAAGTAAGACCTCATTTTGTTTGTATTTTGTGAGTACGAACAATATATGTTCGAGTTTTGGTTGCGTTTCGACGCTTTCGACATCCTTTGGTTCGAAGTTTTCAACTTTTTTGAGATCATTTTGGCATAGTCATTTTATGCCAAAAATCACTCATTTTTGGCCTGTCTTCGGCCTACTTCTCGAGCTTGGATCTCCAAGCACGTGTCGAGTTTGAGTCTAAGTGTTGTTTGTGCGTGTTGTGGCATGTGTCCTCTTTCGTTAATGCACTTTGTTCGGCCGTGATTCATTGTACATAGGGCCACACATGAATTTTAGTGATTGTGTCTTGAATTTTATATTTTTCATGTGTTCACTTGTGGTGACCATGGAGATCCACTACCATTGAGTTTTCGGTCGAACTTTCGATCATTCGTGGTCTCCATAGTCCATACTATCCATATATGGTCACGATAGAGTGTCGTCGATTTTTGTCTCTACGCTACGACCAATTTTCTATGTGCCATTTTGGTCAATTTTTGCTTGTAGTAAATTTGGTCATGTGAACATTGCCCAAATTTACCCAGTTATGGGTTGAGTTTTTGAACTCATATCTTCATGTACATGTTGAATTCGAACCCAGGTGTTGATTCCAATGAAAGGACATGCCTTCCAGTTTACGTGCATGCTTTTACTTGGTTATAACTCACTTTGGGCTTACCACACCATTGCAATTTCTAAAACTGTTTGGAGATTTCAAATTTTGTGTGTTCACTTCATTCACTTGGTTCAGTTGGGTCTTTGGGCCAAATCTCCTTGTTTCTTGACCCTAGACCTCCCCAATGTGTCTACGTTGGGTATTTGAACTTGTTTTGGTATGTTCTATCACCTACCCAATCCATTGGAACCAAGTCTGCCAAGTGTATAGGATAGTGGTTTTACATGGTCCCAGAGATGTACATTATGGACCCTGAAAACCACCCTGTCATGCAGTCACTTGGCGGGTAAACAGTAAAGAACCTATGAGGGGTTGGACCTTGGGGTCTTTTCCTATGTTTCAATGGTGCTCTCTACTTTGTATTGAGCATTTGTTGCAAGGTTACTGGTACACAGGTTCACTGTTTTGAATTTTCTCTGGAATTTTGTTGAAAATTCCAAATTTCATGAGGTCACTTCTGGGCCATGGAAAAGTTAGGCCATCTTCTTGATTTGGGCCAATATTTTACCCATGGCCTCTCATCAGTGTCTATTCCTCATATTTGAGGAGCTTGGGTTATGGCCTACCCTTATGGGATCGGACCAAACCCATATGTCACCTCAATTTGGACTTCAAATCTGACTCAGGAATGTATGCATAAGCCCTTCTTGAGGTCCCCAAAAATGACCTCAAAAAGTGGGTATTGGAGTTTGTTGGCTTGCTCCAAACTGAGAGGGAGGTAGGGTGAACCCCATTAGGACAATCAACTCCTCACCCGACCCTTTGTGCATGCACTTCCCTGGACCTTAGGCTGACCCTATGCGGGAGTTATTTGCATTCTTTTCTCCCTTGTTTTTCACTTAAGGGGAATTTCACCAAAGTGCGCAGCCTACCAGACTTGTGACAGTGACACGGTATCAGGGAGCCAGACTCGGATATCTGGTGGGCATAATGTTTGACTGATGCCCTTTGGATGTGCCCACATGGAATTCTTCGAATCCCCTTTGCCTTGGCGGGAGAGTGTGTTGAGGTGGGTAACCTCTGATTTTTGGTTTTGCCCGTTTTTGTGCCATGCTTCCCATGCTAGGTCTCAGAGCCCGTGTGGAGTTGGGTCCTGCCCCTCTACGTGTGTCAGGGTGAAGGTCTTGGCTACCCCCAACCACCCTTGTTTCCTTTTGGGATGTGGGATCCTGAGGTGGTATGGGCGATTTACCACTTTACCCCCTTTTCCACAGAATTTCTGGGGCCTAAGTCTTATAGGCACCCAGGACCACCACCCCCCTACGGTGGTGTGATGGGGCTATCTCCTGCCCCAAGGGGACTTGAGTTGGGATATTTGGGGAGGATGGTGAGTGAGTGTGTAGGCACTAGACCCCTACTTCTGGGGTCCTGTAGTGCCGGGAGCGGAGAGTGACACCCCCCCCACCAGGGTAGGCTTTGACAGCCAATGGGCCTTACCGATGTCTTGTTGTTTTTGCATGTTTTGTTCTTCCTCCTTGGGGATCCTGAATCAGGCTACCCAGGATGTGCTGAGTGGGAGAGTGGGCTCCCTTTGTCCCCCCCTCTCCTGCCTTGATGCCACTTCCTTTGTGATTTCCAATGATTATTGTACCTTACCCTAACCGGGACATGGTTTGGAGGATTTACATGTTCCTATGACCTTTTGTACATGCTTTCTTTCCTTTGTTGTTTAGACGTCAAAGGGATTGCTTCGATTTCGCAATCCCGATGGATGCTCACTGAGTTGAGGGACTCAATGTGGATGTGAGTGGTCTTCCGCTTGTGCTACGCGTGCAAGGAAGGAGGCCGCATGGGCTTGGAGAAGGTCGACCCGGGGATGGTAGCCCCGGAGCCGTAGGTGAAGTTTTACAATTATGGGGCAGCCTGAGAAGCGTATAACACGTGGAGGCTGTCTTGGTTCCTCAGTCCTGAACCTCAGCCATTGGCCTTTGCTTTACAGGTGGGAAGGTCAGGGTGAACTGGTGCAGTCCCTTGAGCCGTGCTAAAATATACGGCGCTGATCACACAAACAACAAGCTACGACTCAGCCAGGAGTGGCAAGCGTAGCCCGACATCTTCAACATTCACGCCGTGCACGCAACAAGAGCACCCCTTCCCTCCAAGCCCTAGCAGGGAAACGCGTAGTGGCGTCCTTGTTAGGCCACAGCCGCTTAGTAGCGCTGTGTTCTCTTGCTTTCTCACAGGAGGGTCAATAGGACCCGAGACCTCATTGACAGCAACACCAAGTAGCGTGTGTAGGTGTTAGGGTCAGCAGGCCTGGTAGGAGTTGAGTGCAGGTAATGAGTGCTCACCCTGCCTTCGAAGGCCGGTGCTGGCGTTAGTGAGTGTAGTGTAGCGGTGTCTCCTGTCCCGCGTGCTTTTCCACGTGGGCAGGGGAGTGCGTTAGCTTTTGGCCTTTAGCAAAAATGGGCGTTTTGTATGCCCTTAGCACACTTGGCCACCCCTCCCCTCTAGTAGGTAGGGCTTTTGCCGTCTTCCCCCAAGGATAGGCGCCAGCACAGAAATTGGGCGCCATAGGAGTGGTAATAGTACCTGATTAGGACCTTCGGTCCGACGTCAGCGAAGCCCGGTCTCCGGGAGCCTCGCCGGGGAGAGAAGTGAGACACACACAGACATACGTAGCACACATAGGGGTATGGTAAACCGTGTAAGGAAGGGTAGAACCCCATGGGTCTGGACCAGTCAGGGGTCCTAACTGTGGGCTCGCTTGTCCCCAAGGAGGGAAGACACACCTTGCCTCATAACACCTTGCTTGTCCTTCCCCCCCTGGTGTAGTAAGCCACCGTTCTTCGTTGGCTCCCCAAGGTCATTACATCAGGGCAGTCCCCATGCAACACATGGTCAACAAGGCATACACTCGCCGGGTGGTTGCAAACCTGATAACCGGCCACCTGGTCCACGCTGGAAACCATAGGCATGGGTCTGCAGGGCACAGAAAGGGTCAGTGCAGTGCTCAGTATGCAGTAGTCTGTGAAAAACCAATGGCCTTCGGCCAGGGAGTGGTTGTCACGGGGGGCTAACGGTCCTGTCCTGCGATGCAATGCGGGGCAGCGGTGACAACTGCTCTTACACCCATACACAGGCACGTCTGCACAAGAGTGCTCACTGCACCTGTGAGGTTAGAACACAGTCAGTAGACTGACACAGGGGAATTAGGTTTTCCTTTTACGCTGGGAAAGAGTCTCAGCACGGGTCAGTAGCTGCCCCTCGTTGTTCTCAATGAGGTAGGAGCGGAAGATAGGGTTGATACTCCCATCTGGTTGTATGAAGGCTGACATAGGTTGCCAGGTCGCCTCAGATAACCCATAGCCATCCCACAGGGTTAGGAATTTCCAGCCCTGTTTATACTCGTGGCGAGCAATACCTGCAACCACGTAGTAACCATCGACTGCCATCTCATCCGCAGTCATCTCTTCGAGTTCGTCTGCCTCCTCTGGACTGGCAGCGTTCCCTAGGTCTATACGCTTGACCTCACTGTCGCTGAGGCGCCACTCATCCCAGGACAAATCGTCAGGGGAGTGATAGTGCCTCAACTGTTTAGGTGCACACAACAGTTCACCACCTAGACGTGGACTGCACCTGACATGGATCCTGGATCCATCTATCCTGATGATACGATAGGGTCCAAAATAAGGGTCCTGTAGGCAGTTACGTGGCCAGGAGGGTAGGCGTGAATGGTGGACCAAAACAAGGTCACCAACCTTAAAGCTGGCAGGTCGCCGTAGGCGGTTCCGTCGGCTCAGTTCACGGTCACGAATGTGTCGCAGGTTAGTCCCAGCCTGGTTAGCCAGAGACTGCTTGTGTTCCAGCCAATCTCCCACAGGGCTCTTGAAGTCCTCAGGAAAGGGGGTTTTGAAGAACCATGCAGGTCGTCCTCCATGGAACAGTTCGTCCGAGCTTTGCTGTGAGCTCATGGTCAGTACTGCCCAGGGCACTAGGCGTACCCAGTCCTTGGTACGCTCCTGTTTCATCAGGATTCTTAAGTTTTGCTCCACCACACGGTTCTGTCTCTCAAAGAGAGGGTTAGACGTGTGGGTATAGGGCACACCTGTGGTTACCTCCACGTTGAGGGCATTTGGCACTCGATTGTACCACCCAGTGTCACTGCGGATGCGTACATCCTCATCAGAGTGCACCTGCTTAGGTGCTCCATAGGGTTCAAACCATTGTTCGACCAACATTTTCACAGTCTGCTCACCTGTGATTTTCTTATTGCAAGGGAACACACGGGTGAAGCGAGATAGGCCACAGGTGACCACTAGGCAAATGTAATAACAGAGCGTGACTACCTACTGTTATTCTTCTTTTCTACCCATCTCCGTTCCACTGCAAGAACTCGCGAAAATGAAGTCCAACACCCAAAAAGCCATAAACTGATCTCCTTTGATTGAAACCTCATCCACGGTGGTTGATTCCTTTGTACTCCGGCTTTCTCTGAGAGTTGATTTCCTTCGACGACGACTCCTCTCTTGCTGGTGCTTCCCGTGCGGCGACGGCTTCTCTTTGGGTTGTGATTCCCTGCAACGACGGTTCCTCATTCATTCCCTTCACTGCCATTACGAACACGAACATAAAGACTCTCACCGGGTTTCTAGTTTCGGCCCACTCCAGTCCGTTGGACTCATCGGCAGGGCTCTGGATCTGGAGCTGCCCTGGACCGTCTGCAGAGTAAACAACATAAGACAACATAATCACAAATGCGAAACTCCAAACATTTTATAATAAAATGAATACATACCAGAATAAAATTATCATTCCTTTGCAGCGCAATTCCCAGCACTGCTCCCTGGACCCTTCCGTGCGCAGCAGCACACGCGCGCGCAACACACAGACAAACAGGTCCTGAAATGGACAATCAAAGTCCTGAAGTGGACCATTCCATTACACGCCCTCCCTAAGGTTTTTCAAGGGGGTTACCCTTGTGAACCAACCTTGAAAGGCCTGATAATCAACACAAGGGTTGGTCCATTGCAAAGACCTGCAAACACTTATTTTTTCTGACTGCTCTTCGTGTTACTTGTCTTCTTCTCGGGCTTCTGTTGTACTCCTATAGTACCTACTTTAATCTCCTGAACCTGCTGCTTCCTGGCTCGTTTTCCTCTGTGGGTCTTGGTGTGGCCTCTTTGTCGTGGTGGCTTGCCTGCTCTGATGGCAGCCCTCAGGTATGCCAACTCCTTTTCTGCTGCATCTCTCTCTCTCCTCAGTGGTTGCACTCCTCCACACTTGCAGCCTTCACAATCGGAACAGGGCATGGCTGCAAAACACCAAACCCACCGAAAACAGGCTTGCCTCAGGAAATTGAGACAAACCTCAACCTTCATACAACATCGCGAGCCCACCTGAAGAATTCCAGATGGCAGTCTTGACCTGGTTGTGTGACCTGTTTTTCACATTCACTCATTTGCATGCAGACGGAGCAGAAATATACATAGAAAAGGCACGGCGCAGAGTATACAGCAACACACGCCGTCGTGCACACTCACGCCCGCTGTGTTTCTCTCTCCTTCACTTTCTCACGCACTGGCTCTTTCTCTCTCGCGTTTGCGTCGCTCTCTCAGCTTGCTGTGCTGCTCTTGTGCCACTGCCAGCGCTACACACACCATTGTTCGCACGCACTTCAACACACGCCGCCACTGCAACTGCTGCTCGCACAACAACGCCAGGCATGCAGGCACTGCAGCACGCGCACGCCATCCACTGCCGCAACGCACGCAAGTCACTGCCTGGTGCACCAGACAACACCAGGGCCACTCCAACAGCGACGCGCCGCACTGCCAAGCCCAACACACGCACACAACTCGCGGCCAACACAAAAGCCAGCGCAAACGCTGCAAGGCGCCGAACTCACGCAGCTACGCGGCTGCAACAATGCACTCACGCAAAGGGAAACAAAGCGCGCTCAACGCTCCCAAAGACAAGCGCAACTGCGCGACTTCACTCGAAAAAAAGGGAAACACGAGGAGCAAAACTGAAATGCGCACGAGAGGCGCAAGATCTTACCTTCAAAGCTACCATGTAATAACAGAGGGTGACTACCTACTGTTATCCTTCGTTTCTACCCATTTCCATTCCACTGCAAGAACTCGCGAAAATGAAGTCCAAAACGCAAAAAGCCATAAACTGATCTCCTTTAATTAAAACATCATCCACGGTGGTTGATTCCTTTGTACTCCTGCTTTCTCTGAGGGTTGATTTCTTTCGACGGCGACTCCTCTCTGGCTGGTGCTTCCCGTGCGGCGACGGCTTCTCTTTTGGTTGTGATTCCCTGCGACGACAGTTCCTCATTCATTCCCTTCACTGCCATGACGAACACGAACATAAAGACTCTCACCGGGTTTCTGGTTTCGGCCCACTCCAGTCTGTTGGACTCATCGGCAGGGCTCTGGATCTGGAGCTGCCCTGGACCGTCTGCAGAGTAAACAACATAAGACATAATATTCACAAATGCGAAACTCCAAACATTTTATAATAAAATGAATACATACCAGAATAAAATAATCATTCCTTTGCAGCGCAATTCCCAGCACTGCTCCCTGGACCCTTCCGTGCGCAGCAGCACACGCGCGCGCAACACACAGACAAACAGGTCCTGAAATGGACAATCAAAGTCCTGAAATGGACCATCCCATTACAGCAACTATCATAGCCGCCGAAGCGTGGTAGGCCGTGGATGAAATCCAAGTAGAGAAGAGAGTTAGCACAATAGGGTATGGGTAAGCTGGAGATCAGGCCCCTATCCCTACTGTCGCTCTGCTTGCTGGCATGACATCCACAAGCATCCACAATGATCTGCATACGCGACCTCAGTTCAGTCAGGGTTAGACTAGAGTAGAAACCCTCACGGAAGAAGTCCACTGAGCGATTAGCACCAGTGTGACCAGAACTGAGATGGGACCACTGTAGGCACCCATCCAGTCATGCCTCAGGCACCACAATTCGGTCCTCGTAGAAGAGGTACTGATTGTTTTTATACCACTGGTGCCCGTCAATGACACGGGGTTGGAGACCAGTGCTGAGGGTTCGGAGAATTTCTTTATACTCTGACTGATAGTCGGTTAGACTCCAACCCCCCAGGATTCCAGCAGTGCGCATGGACGGGTCAAGCTGGACATCCATACGCTTGAAAGCCTCTCTGGCGAGCGCCTCAGAGCTCTCACCTATAAGCGCATCGAAGTTGTTGCGCGATATATAGTCAGACAGTTCGTTCTTTATTCCGGGGATATGATGAACTGTCAGCCTGAACTGGCTCAGGTAAGTGCACCACCGCTTTAGCTTTGCTTTCTCTGGTGGTGGGCCCTTCTGAAAAGACTTCACAGACAAAGAAAAAGAGAACTACTCGACTCCGTAGTAAGGTATGACTTGCTATAGAATATCCCCAAAATGCTTATATTTCAACTACTCAATGGTTAGCAAAACCTACAAAACAAAGATTGGAAAATGGGCTCATAAAAATATGTAATTTTTGGGAAGGGTGCACACGAGCAAAAATTTATCTAAAACAATTTATGTGATTGTTTGCATAAAAATATTTCAATTCAAAATACTCCTAGGGTCATACCCGCAAACACAACAAACAAAACTACGAGCAAGTAAAGGCGAAGCAAGGAACATACAAAGGAAATCACCACGTGTACGTCCGAGTCATTGTTGACGATGTGGGGCCACCGTGCCGTTGCCAAGGCCCCACCATTTCTGTTTCTCCACAGCGGCGGGTCGTGGTGGCCAAGGCATTCAAGATCCTTACGGCTCTACCCCCATGGACGGAACCGGGCTCACCACGGCTCCATGCTAAACAAAGCATGGGAGACGTGTGACACCAAACCCAATATCATGCTTGCATTACCTTTATCCTTGCCCGTAACTAAACAATAATAAACCATGCAATGGACATCACTACGTGTAACAACCCAAATCCAAACAACCGTAAACAAACAGCACATGCTTGAATGGAATGAATGCATAACAATGCAATGAGTGTAATGAAAGTATGTGAATGCAACACATGGAAAGCGACAAAGCAAAATACTGGTGCACCATCATGAATTTACGATTCCCACCTCGAAAGCGAACTAATCAATTGAAGAGGATAAATGTTCAATCAGAATCAAACCTAATGAATCCTTACATTCGCATGTTCGGGCGACGGCACCGCTGGCTGCAACACAGCCTAAACTAACCAATCACGATCTTTGAACAGCAGCAATATGATTACGTGACAGAATTGAATTGATTGAAAGAATTGAAAGACGCACCATCCGCACTGATCGCGGCTCGAAGACGACGCGATCTGCCTGGCACTGTACTGTCCTCTGTCTGGCACTGTACTGTCTAAATCTGCAACTCAATCAGCGGAACTGTAGCGACCTTGATAGAAATCTATTTTTTTCAACTCCCCCCCAGACTCTACACTGAAAGTGGGGATGTCTACAGGGGCGCTACACCACAGAATTCGACAGACTACCCTGACCAGACATAACAGACTGTACAGACAGCTGACTGAGGACTGACATATCATCACGCTCTGCCTTCATATCAGCGCACATCTTGTCAAAGAATGAGGCGGAGACGGGCCGGCACTTGCAGTCAACCTGCCATGTGATGGGAGCGTACAGAGAGCAAACTGTGTTACTTTTGGATGCGCCAGTGGTGAATCCTGAGTAGAGGGCCATGTCTGAGCCCTGTCCGTGAGTGGCATCAACCATCCTTCCGCGGACAAGGTTGGAAACATGGGCCTGCACACCAATTCTTTCGTAGGTTGTATTCCCAACCGCTGCCCAGTTGCAGAACACGCTACCTGCAAAGAAGTCTGATACCACTAGCTGGCGGCTCGGAAACCAACTTGCTCCAATACCCTGCGAAACATGTTTTTTTTTTTGTGAAGCGAGAACACATGTGCAACCTGTACCATTGTTCATGTGTTCACTGGGGCTGCATCTTGTCCTTCTAGGTCTGCACTGAAAATAAACTGACGTCAGGCACCAGGCAACAGACAACAGACGTCAGGCAACAGGCAGACGTCAGGCAACAGGCAAACGTCAGGCAACAGGCAACAGACAACAGACGTCAGACAACAGGCAGACGTCAGGCAACAGACAACAGACGTCAGACAACAGGCAGACGTCAGGCAACAGACAACAGACGTCAGTTCTGCCAGTTGTACGCCGTGGTGCCACAGCCCAGTCCAGCCTCCAACCCCGGGGGAAAGCCAGTGTCATCGCCTCGCCCTGGGGCGCCCTCGTGGGCTGCGGGCGTACAGACACCTTCCAGCCAGGTCGGGGGTCTGGACACTGGTGGCACACCAGGGGGGTGTCGCCGGGGCTGTTACCGCAGTGGTGAACTTGGAGTCAGTTGAGTCATAGGACATGCACTGATAACCCATCTGCTCTGAGGAAACTGTAGTACCGGGTCCGCTTCCAGTTTAGTCATACTGGTCCGCTGAATAGTGCTCAGTTCCAAGGTGCCAGCTGACGTTGACTGGACACAGCTTGCGCAGCACAATATCGCGTACGGACAGTGACATGACTACAATGTTGTATGTCAGAGGATCAGGAAAAATCAAACCGAACCAGTCTGCAATTGTAATGCTGTGCTGAGCAGCAAAAACTCTTCACAGGCATGACCTGGCCCCTCAGTCCCACTACACCTGCCTCACAAACATGTTGTCATGCATTCTTGACCACAAAGACCTGCCCAGGAAATTGACAGTCAGACGAGGGGCCCTGTGCTGAGACAAGGCCGTGCTTGCGCAAAGAGGGGGACAGGTAGGTAGGTAGGTAGGTGCACTCGGTCGTGGAGAGGCGCCCCATGGTTCCCCCTGGCGTCGCCCCTGTGACGAACAGGAAGAGGCTCCGCGCGTGAAGAGGGGAGGCGGCTTACATCCCGCTAGACCTGACTTTTGGCCCCCAACAAAGCGACCCCGGGCTACACCGGAAGGGCTGATCGCCGCCAGCGTGACGTGCTTGTCTCGCCGGGAGGGTGGGCCCCCGTGCTTGCGCACGTCCCCTCCTTTGGGCGGACCCCTAGGGGTTCACCGGACTTCCTGGCGTATCCCGTTCCCAAGGCATGCATGCATGTTCTTGGTACTAGGGTTCCGAGGCGCTTGGGTGTCGCACGCTCCGCCTCGAGTCCCAAAGCAGCGCTGGCCTTAGGATGCAGCCTTACCCCCGGGCTCCGGATCTCGTTTGGCCGGGTCACCTGCATGGCGCGGGCTGCCTCAGTGCCTGGGCTATGGGCACTGGGTTTCCTACTGTTGGCTTGCGTTGGTGGTTGGGTCCGGGTTGCGGTTGGTCGTGGGTTTTGTTTTCTCCTGCCCGTCGTGGCTGGGGTCTTGGGTGGGTGTGTTTGGGCTCGGTTTGTGGTGTTGTCCCTCTTTTGCCGGCTGTTTGTGGTCTTCGTGGTTGGGCTTTGGTGTCGGCCTGCTTTCGGGACGTGTGTGGTTTCGTGCGCGTTTCCCTTGCCCCCCGCCGCGGTGTGGGCGTGCGTGCTGGGCCCGGGTCTCGGCTGTGCCCCGCCCTTCTTGGCTGGGTTGTCGGGGTGTGTTTTTTTTTTCTTTTGTTTTTTTTTTTTTTTCCGGTTGCTTGGTGTCCCCGTCCCGGGCCTTCTGGTCTCTGCCCCCGTCTCCTTTCTTTTTGGCTGGGCTGCTGGCTTTTTTTTTTTTTTTTTTTTTTTTTTTTCTGCTTGTTTCGGTGCCCTTTCCCGCTGGGCCGCTGTTCCTGGCTTGGTGTTGCCGGTTCTTGCTGGATGGTCCCCCTGTGCCTGTTTGGGGGTCCTGTCTTCGGTGCCTTCTGGGGGGGGGTTTGGCCTCCTTTTGTGTTTTTGGCGGGCGGTTTGGTGGCTTTTGGCTCTTTTCGCGCGGCCCCCCTTTCCCCGCCCCCTTTTTTTTTTTTTTTTTTTTTTTGGGGGGGGGGGGGGGGGGGGGGGCGGGGGGGGGGGGGGGCGGCCTCGCTGTTTCTCCCTTTGCCTTCCCTCGGCTGGCGCTTGCTCTGTGGCTGGTGTGTGGTGTGGTTGGTCCCTCGCCACTCCTGGCGGAGGTTCCTGTGTGCTACTCCCCGCCACTCCTGGCTGGGTTTCGCTGCCGCTGGTGGTGGGCGGTCCCCGCCACTCCTGGCTGGGGTCCGTTGGCGGCGGTGGTGTGTGGTGTGTGGTGTGTGGCGGTGGTTTGTTGGTGGGGTTGTGGCTGGTGTGTGGTGTGGTTGGTCCCTCGCCACTCCTGGCGGAGGTTCCTGTGTGCTACTCCCCGCCACTCCTGGCTGGGTTTCGCTGCCGGTGGTGGTGTGTGGTGTGTGGTGTGTGGTGTGTGGCGGTGGTGTGTCGTTGGGGTTGTGGTTGGTGTGTGTTGTGGTTGGTCCCTCGCCACTCCTGGCGGAGGTCCCTCTGTGCTACTCCCCGCCACTCCTGGCTGGGTTTCGCTGGCGGCGGTGGTGTGTGGTGTGTGGTGTGTGGTGTGTGGCGGTGGTGTGTTGTTGGGGTTGTGGTTGGTGTGTGGTGTGGTTGGTCCCTCGCCACTCCTGGCGGAGGTCCCTGTGTGCTACTCCCCGCCACTCCTGGCTGGGTTTCGCTGCCGGTGGCGGTGGGCATTCCCCGCCACTCCTGGCTGGGGTCCGCTGGCGGTGGTGGTGTGTGGTGTGTGGTGTGTGGTGTGTGGCGGTGGTGTGTTGTTGGGGTTGTGGTTGTTGTGTGGTGTGGTTGGTCCCTCGCCACTCCTGGCGGAGGTCCCTGTGTGCTACTCCCCGCCACTCCTGGCTGGGTTTCGCTGCCGCTGGTGGTGGGCGGTCCCCGCCACTCCTGGCCGGGGTCCGTTGGCGGTGGTGGTGTGTGGTGTGTGGTGTGTGGCGGTGGTTTGTTGGTGGGGTTGTGGCTGGTGTGTGGTGTGGTTGGTCCCTCGCCACTCCTGGCGGAGGTTCCTCTGTGCTACTCCCCGCCACTCCTGGCTGGGTTTCGCTGGCGGCGGTGGTGTGTGGTGTGTGGTGTGTAGTGTGTGGCGGTGGTGTGTCGTTGGGGTTGTGGTTGGTGTGTGGTGTGGTTGGTCCCTCGCCACTCCTGGCGGAGGTCCCTGTGTGCTACTCCCCGCCACTCCTGGCTGGGTTTCGCTGGCGGCGGTGGTGTGTGGTGTGTGGTGTGTGGTGTGTGGCGGTGGTGTGTTGTTGGGGTTGTGGTTGGTGTGTGGTGTGGTTGGTCCCTCGCCACTCCTGGCGGAGGTCCCTGTGTGCTACTCCCCGCCACTCCTGGCTGGGTTTCGCTGCCGGTGGCGGTGGGCGTTCCCCGCCACTCCTGGCTGGGGTCCGCTGGCGGCGGTGGTGTGTGGTGTGTGGTGTGTGGTGTGTGGCGGTGGTGTGTTGTTGGGGATGTGGTTGGTGTGTGGTGTGGTTGGTCCCTCGCCACTCCTGGCGGAGGTCCCTGTGTGCTACTCCCCGCCACTCCTGGCTGGGTTTCGCTGCCGCTGGTGGTGGGCGGTCCCCGCCACTCCTGGCTGGGGTCCGTTGGCGGCGGTGGTGTGTGGTGTGTGGTGTGTGGTGTGTGGTGGTGGTGTGTTGTTGGGCTTGTGGTTGGTGTGTGGCAGTGGTGTGTTGTTGGGGTTGTGGTTGGTGTGTGGTGTGGTTGGTCCCTCGCCACTCCTGGCGGAGGTCCCTGTGTGCTACTCCCCGCCACTCCTGGCTGGGTTTCGCTGCCGCTGGTGGTGGGCGGTCCCCGCCACTCCTGGCTGGGGTCCGTTGGCGGCGGTGGTGTGTGGTGTGTGGTGTGTGGTGTGTTGTTCGGCTTGTGGTTGGTGTGTGGCGGTGGTGTGTTGTTGGGGTTGTGGCTGGTGTGTGGTGTGGTTGGTCCCTCGCCACTCCTGGCGGAGGTCCCTGTGTGCTACTCCCCGCCACTCCTGGCTGGGTTTCGCTGCCGCTGGTGGTGGGCGGTCCCCGCCACTCCTGGCCGGGGTCCGCTGGCGGCGGTGGTGTGCGTGCTTTGCTTGGCCGGGTCGGACGGGCCGGCCTCCCGGGCGCGTTCTGGTGCGCCTCACCTTTTCCTTTGGCCGCTTTGTCTTTCTGCTTTGCTTGGCCCCCTCCGGGCTGGGGTTGCCCCTCTCTCTTTTGCTGCCGTTGCCGTTCCTCGTTGGCTGGGGTTTGTGGTGTGTGGGTTGGCTGTTGCCTGGCACCTGTTCGTGTGCCGTGGTTCGTTGCGTGTTGTGCGCGCTCTCCGGGTTTGTGGCACCCGGCGGCCGTCGCTGCTTGGCACCTGTCCGTGTGCCTTGGTTGTGGCCGGCGGCGTGCCTCTCTGGCGTGCCTCGTGGCCCCGCGTGGTGCGCCGCGCCTCGTCCGGTCCGGTCGCTCTCGGTGCTCCGGTCGGCTTTCCCGACGCCGTGGTGCCTTTCCCCACCCCGGGAGCTTGCGCCCCCGGCTTTACTGGGCGGCTGCGCGGGGCACGCGGAGGCGGGCCGAGAACCGGGCTCATTGTGCCTGCCGCTGGCCCCCGCCGAGGCAGGGGCGCTGGGCTCCTTCCGCGTCGTACCTGTTCGGGGCCCCGCGATGGGGTTGTCCCTGGCGGGTCCCTCCGGCGTCGGTCTTGGGCTGCGTGCGCTGCGGTGGTTGGCGTGTGTGGACCCGGTCACTGACGCGTCCGGTTTCCCGTACCGTCCGTCTTTCGACGGGGGACTCGGCCGGTGCACCGGGGCTGTTTTGTGTGGACGCCGACACCTCCCCTTGCGGGTCGGAGGACGCCACGCCCGGGTCCCGTGCGTGCTTGCGTGTGCTTGCTCTTCTTGGCCGGGTCGGGCGGGCCGGCCTCCCGGGCGCGCTGTGGTGCGCCTCACCTTTTCCTTTGGCCGCTTTGTCTTTCTGCTTTGCTTGGCCCCCTCCGGGCTGGGGTTGCCCCTCTCTCTTTCGCTGCTGTTGCCGTTCCTCGTTGGTTGTTTTTCTCGGCCTTCCGCTGCTTGGCTCGCGCCTTGTTTGTGTCCTCCGCTTGGCCGTTGGCTGCTCTTTGGTGGTTGCTCCCCCGCCCCCCCCCCACTTTGTGTCTCGGGTTTGTGTCGCTCCTGCTTGTGGCCTTGGTGTTTTTTTTTTTTTTTTTTTTTTTTTTTTCCTTCGTGCGCCCCCGTTGTCTCCGGCTTTCTCTGGTTTCCGGCCCCGGGTGCCCTGGGCCTCGGCGCTTGCGTTGTTTGTTTTGTTGGCCTTCCTCTTCTCGGCTCTCCGTGCGCTTGTCCCTCTTTCGTGCCACCCCTGGCTGTTGGCTGCTCCCGCGTGGTTGCTGCCCCCCCCCCCCCCTTTGTGTCCCGCGGTTTTCGTTCCTGCCGCTCGGTGCTGTGTGCCGTGTTGTGCTGTGCGTCCCCCGGTGCGGTGCTGCGCCGCGCTGCTGTGCGTTGTGTCGCCCGGTGTTGTGCTGTCGTGTGCTGTGTTGCGCTCGTTTGGTGCCGCTGCTTGTTGCGCCGTGCCCTCTGGCGCTGCCCGTCGCTCTGGGGCCCTGTGCTTTGCGGCGCTGTGTTTTGCGGTGTTCCCCCGGCGCTGTGTGTTCTGTGCTGTGTGTGTTTTGTCGTGGCGCGGTGGTGCGTGCTGTTGTTCGCCGCTCTTTCTTGTGCTGTGTGTGTCTCGGGGTGCTGTGCTGTGCGTTCCCTGTGCTCTCCGTTCTGTGCGGTGCTGTGCTGGTGCTCTCGCGTTGTGCTGTTCGTGTGGTGCGTGCTGCTGCTGGCGCCTGGTGCTGTGGTGCGCTGCTGTGTGTTGTGCTGTTTCCCGTGGTGTGCCGTGGTGCGCTGCTGGGTCTGGTGGCCCGTGGTTGTCTGCTCGTGGCGTGTTTCGGTGTCGGTGTCTCTGTCTGGCCGCGTGGTCTGCCTCCCTGTGGTTGGTGTGGTTTGCTGTGGTGCCCTGCTTTCCTGTGTCGTGTTCTGTGGTGCTGTGCTGTCGCGTGGTGCTGTGCTGTTGTGCTCTGCTGTCGTGTTGCGGTGCTGTCGGGGCTTGCTTTGCCCTCCTGTGGGCTGTCGTGCTGTGCTGTGTTGTGCTGTTGGTTGGCTGTGCTGTTTTTGGCCCGGTGGTGTCTGCGTGCTGTGGTGCTCTTTTCCTCGCGCTGTGTGTTCCCTGTCTTCTCCGCTCTGTGCGCTGCGGTGCCTTGTTGTGCTGGCTGTGGTGCCCTGCTTCCCTGTGTCGTGTGCTGTGGCGCTGTGCTGTCGTGTGGTGCTGTGCTGTCGTGCTCTGCTGTCGTTTTGCGGTGCTGTTTGTGTTTGCTTTGCCCTCCTGCGGCCTGTCGTGCGGCGCCTGTGTCGTCTGCGCTGTTGTTGGTGCCTCGTGCTGTGGCGTGTCCCTGTGCGTTGTGGTGTCTCCCTGGGCGTTCTGCGGTGTGGTGGTGCTGCTCTGGTGTGTCGTGGTGTCTTGCTGTG
Source organism: Eutreptiella sp. 'Long Island Sound 2002' (assembly GCA_964036045.1). Classification (NCBI taxonomy): domain Eukaryota; phylum Euglenozoa; class Euglenophyceae; order Eutreptiales; family Eutreptiaceae; genus Eutreptiella; species Eutreptiella sp. 'Long Island Sound 2002'. The sequence continues at coordinate 4,085,233 of OZ038385.1, forward strand.
CTGTGCGTTGTCCTGTGGTGTCCTGCGCTCTGTGCCGTGTCCTGCGGTGCCGTGCTGTCCTGCGGTGCTGTGCTGGTTGGCTGTGCTGTGCGGTTGTCTGCGCTGCTGGTGTTTGTTTTGTCCTCTTTTCTTTTGCTAAAAACCCCTGCCGTTTTTCCGTGCCTTTGAAAACTCTTTTTTTTTTTTTTTGAAAATAAAATAAAATTATACACGACCCAACACACTCGCGTGCAGCAAGACCATGTTCGCTGCTGTAGCTTACGTGTTACCCGTCGTTCTTGATGTTCTCGGCCCCGTTCTTGTTCGTGGCGTCGTGGAGCGTGTGGGTGTCCATTGCGAAGGGTTAACCGCGTTCCCCCAGGGCCGCCGCCTGAGCTGCAGGGCAAGGGGAGTGATGGGCACGAGGGTGGGGAGGGAGGTGCATGAAGAATAAGAAGAAAAAGGCGGCAGGGTGCGACGTGAGGGGTCGTGGCGAGTTACGAAAAATCTTCGAGTTTTACGCGCTGCTCGCGACGCGCTTTTCTTTGCGCCTATAGCGAGTTAGACGACGGCAAGGACGGCGTTGGGGTCCCACGAGCGTTACGGTGCTTACGGCGTTTACTATTCACCTATTTCACGTCGAAAAATTTTTTGTCGCGTTTTTACGCGTTTCGCAGCGCGCTTTTTCGCCTAAGCGTTTTTTATGCTAATTAGCTTTATTTTCAGCTATTCAGAAAATTTTTTCGTCGTGTTTTACTCGTCTTTTTATTTCGTTCTGGGACAGGGCCCCAGCGCACGCGTGATTTTGTCAGTCCAAAGAGGGGGACACTGCAGGGCCTACAAACCAATTCCGATACAGAACCAATTTTGAGAACGTCAGCTGACACTTTTGTTTGGCGATCCGCGGTCCGCCAGCTCCGGGCACTTCGGAGCTAGTCTGGGCGCCACGGTTAGTCCAGGATTGCTCCCAGGAGGGCTGGGTACACTCGGCGGACCTGAGAACAGACGGATGGCGGGGGGCACAGACAGGAGCATCCGGCACGAGAACTTTGCTGTCAAGTCCACCGACTTCTACCGACATAGGGTTATGCACTGCACGCATATGAGAAACATCTGTCAGGTATATACCCCAGGGGGGGGGTTGGGTTGGGTTGGGTTGGGTCAAGGCCTCATCCGGACCTCCGGGACCACGGACGTCGCCCTTCCCTGCGCGTCACAACTGGTCCGGTGGGTGCTCGGTTGTCCGGTCTCAAGGCCTACCGGACTGATGACCGCCCCCGTACCCCGCGGTGGCACACGCGGGAGGGAGATGCCGCCGTACCTGTGTGTATGGGGCGCGCGCGCTGCCGGTGGGTGTGGGGCGTGGACTGGCTGGGCTGCGAGGCACGTCGGGTCACACGGCAGTGCCGCGCCTGGCCCGGCCCCGGACCAGTCAGTCACGCAGGGGGGGGTCCCTGGGCTGGGCTCAACCCCTTGCTCTGGGCTCTGGGGGGGGGGGGGGGCTCTGACTTACCTCTGCCTGCCCTACACTGGCACAACACGGGGACGTCACGGCGTTTCGGCGGCTCATCACTGAGTCGCGGCGGCGGGCGCGAGGGCCCACCGATGGGACACACCTGCTGTGGTGTACACCCACAGCGTGCCACAGGCATACGGAGTCATGAGCTGGGGCAGGGGGTACGCACTTGTCAAAACACTTCGAAAGCGGGGCTAAAACAGGCAAAGACTTCTGAAACAGCGAGGAAGGTGATCACATTGACAAACACTGCCACCGCTGCCAAACTGGTCTCACAGAAAATAATGGTCCCTTACTCTACACCCTCGAGATGGTTGACAGCCCAATCAGTCCACGTCGGCCTCCCCGAGGCACCAGCAGCAACCCGGCTCCACGCGTACCTCACAACTGACCGTTGGCTTACGATACTCTCTGTATGCTCACCCTGCACTGCTTTTAGCAGCGCACTGTCGCACAGCCATCAGGGAGTCCAGATCTTGGGCAGTATCTCGAAAAGAAAAATTGGACACACAAAGGTCCCACAAACTGAACACTGCAGGACGGATGATGGTAACTTCAGACACGACAGCTGAAGACAGAGGTTCCATGAAAGCAAATTCCGGGAATTCCCAAGACACTCTCAACGGGAACCTACATCCGGATGAAAACAGACTCTATTGACGAACCCACTGGTGACTGTCTGGCACTAAAGTGCAGGGGATGGCCTTTACAGACCCTCAGTTTACAAACCAGGTACGACCGTACCTCTTCAGTACACTGCAGATTAACTTACAAGTCACTACTGCTGATCATCCGCAGAAGGTTGGCTAGGGGCAGGTGGGTTCTACTGAGTCGCCTGGAGACTGTTGGCGGAATACATGACCCGCAGAGTTATACCCCCCGTGGTGCAGTGGTCGCGACCCCACGCACATGTTCGGTAAAGGGGTTGTTTTCTCCCTATAGGTCCCCCAGGTCAGTACGTCCCTTCCTGCTGTCGCCCTAGCCCATCCCTATCATTCTTCTAGACAGGAAATCAGCTACAAAGCCACTGAGTGCGGCAAACTTACCTCTATGTTTACACATACACTCTACCTCAAATTCACTACAAGCTGCTACTCAGTCCGGCTGCTACTCAGTCATGCTCTCACAGTGCTATAACCAGACTACCTGCAGTAGGCTGTCTTGCAGGCCTAAGGGTTTATCTGTCTGGCTGACTAAGGCTAAGCTATAGCAATACAGTAAAGTCATTTATGCTCACTAGAGTCCAGAGGTTACTCACCTAAAGGCGGTTTCTGTGACACTCAGGGTTACTCGTACAATAATCCTGTAATAATACACAGTACAGCACCCGCGGCCACAACATTGATGTTGCTTTACACACGGGTTTCCTGTACTGGCGTTACAGCCAATATACTCAAGTACATAGTAGGCTGTCTTCACTCACCTAGTGGTCTCCCAAGTTGGTAACCCAGGCATCTGTAACATAGGTGGTGCTTTAGTATGGCCTATGGGATATCCCATATAAGCTCACATCGTACGAGTACGAGTCCACCCAGGGTCACAGAGACTCAGTCTGCGGGTACTCACCGGGGTATCATGTACTTCAGCTACACGAAGTAGTCAGTCGCAATTGCAATTGCAGAGTAGTGGCGACAGTGCTCCCCTCTGGGGCCTGTCTCAGTGTCAGGTACACTACGCCTGGGCCTTCAAACTGGCTTCCAGGGTGCTACCAATAAAATGCCTCGTGGGCTAACTAGGGAAGGTCATATCACAGCAGCCACAGGGCAGAATCATACACAGCTCCTTCAATGGTAACAGCAGACTCACTCATACACATCAGAACTGCTATACCACCCATCTGCCCATCGTACCGACAGTACCACTACAGGGTCTAGAACAGAGTGATTCAGAAAAGCAGGCGACACAGCAATTCCTGTAACCCACAGATAAACAAACGTTTCCCAACACGAAACCAATCTACCCCATATAGCGGGGGTGTCGCCAGGGCTTCCCACTCCTGACGGAGGGCCACCCTGCCCATGGTTGGGGAAAAAAATAGAAATACGGAGAGTGACACAGAGGAGAGAAAAACGGTCGTCACTACATCCCGTAAGACCTTCAGCCCTGCGGCACAAGGACGGGCCTGAGGTCACACCAAACCAGCCAGTCACCGACAGCTAGGCTTAAGGGGGACAACAAAGAAGGTATTTTCCGCATGAAACATCAACGCAAGGAGCAAAGAAAACAGAGAGGCCTCCTCCAATCAACACCTGTTTAGGATTAGAAATAATTGTCTCTTCCCCAATGCCATAGCTGGGCCCTACAGACGGAAGACAATACACGGAAGAACGTCACACTGGGGTGCGGCAGCATCAGACTACAGACTACAGACTTTCGACTCCTAGAGCTCAGACCGTCCTAAGGTGCCACTGAGTTACATTAGTGCCACAGCAACTGACACTCCAGGTGAACACGCAGTACATCACAGTAGAACTAACCGTGTAGCTACTGTTACATTCCTGAATAGCTTCAGTAGACACGGCTATGACCGTAATCATCAGAGTGACTAGGGGTATTACCATCAGCCCAAAAGTTATCTCTCGCATACGAACTAGTAAACTCAGTCACCTGTAGGGTATCACTGACCTCTGGACTTCTATTACAGTCAACTGTCATACTACCTGCATCACACTAGGCAGTTACCAGCTATCCTTGTATCCCCTAGTGACCCCTTTTGCACACCATGGTGCCATGTCCTATGTTCAACCGGTGTTCAACTGACTTCACCTGGGCCCTTGAACCAAAATTGTGGGACAGGCTACATTTACCAATTAACCACTGTTGAACGCGTGATCGCGCGAGCACGCGCCACCGATTGGCCAGTTGAACTGTTCAACCGCGTTCAACCGAGTTCAACTGGGGGGTTGAACAGCAACATGCTGTTCAACTGGGTTCAACCGCTGTTCAACCGCTACGCTCAAAGGTGTGCAAAAGGGGTCACTAGGATCAGACGAAGGTACAGACAGTAAACCAAATCTCTGGCTTCTTCCGGACTCAGGTACGGGGAAGGGTCGTCATTCCTCCAGTCCTTGCCACAGACTGCCTTACCCTGAGGGCATGACCATCCTCAGGGTCACGAATGATTAATACATAACTAGGTACTCCCTCACATTACACGCAGACACAGGCGAGAACGACACTGATTTTTGTGCCAACGACAGGGAAGTAAGCTGGTACAAAACACTATACATGCAACTAAAATTGAAACTTCATACCACTTCCATACCAATGCACGAAAGGCAACAACGTCTCCATGCACTGACACCGTGGAAAACGCCGCAGCGAACTCGCCACTGGCATTCCAGCCAACAAGGCGTCAGGCAGAGAGAACGAGGTGGCGCGGTCCTGCAGAGTGCAGGCTAACGGGTTGGCCAACTGACTTGGATACAGCGGTCGCTCAGACTGGCTCTCGGTCACTGCCACCACGGATACAACTGCCTGTCACCGGTTGGCGCCAGCTAACAGGGCCATAAACCAAACAGGCCAAATGCCCATTGAGATGCAGATGGCTGTATGACATGGGTCAACTATGGGTTAGTGTGGCGTATCGCCTGGTGCTGCAACCGGAACGACGGATCAGGTCAACGACAAACAATCAACCACAACCAAGACACAGACAGGCAGACCGACTGAAAGACTGGCTGATTGCAGAAAGGCAGAAAAAAGGGAGACACCTATCCAACAAGAAGCACTCGCTGACTTGCAACTAAACTAACAGGCTCAAAACAACACTACACAATCACAGCGAAATCTCCCCCCCTACAGGGGAAGCCAATGTCTTGCGGGGGTGTTTGCTCTGGGTACCTCTCGTGACGCAGAACACGCGCGCACAGGTACTCACGCACACACACACCCTGGCTGGCATACGTAGACACAAGCAAACAATTGCCAGCACAGTGAGACCGACACCATCAGAGTGTCGCCTCAAACATCCCCCTGGCCTCAAATCGGCAAGACCTGTATTCGCCACCTCAGGGCTGACAACGGGGTATCAATGTAACTGCATCGCACTCACAGCAGTACACGAGCAATAAATCTGTTCACCTATACACCTCCTATACAACCGCGCTTCAGCACACCACGGAAATGACACGGGGCACTCTGTATCCTACAGACTACCATCACCAGACAAACTAGCTGGGTACTGTTCATCTCACTGTGTGTATTCACCTGAGTCATAACCGACGGTTACCTAAAATTCAGCTAGTAAATCTATATCTGTATCTCCGTCATAGTACGGTACATCACAAGGAGTTCTCATTTACATAGAATACTCCCTATCTCACGGATCAGGTCATATCCTCTAAGTATCACTCCTAAGTAAACGTACGCGTAATACACCGTAATTACATCAACCTGGGCTGCAGCGGAGTTTTCTCTAAAAAAAGTAACTCACTCCTGAGCTGCTATACAGCTGCTATTCAGTTTTTTGCTCGGTGGTTGATCTACACCCTCGTGGTAATACCGGTTGCTCTGGTCACACTCGGTGGCACTCACAGTGGCACACACTCTATGGACGATGGGATGGACACAGGTCGACCTCCTACAGAGACATCAACACCTTCGATACTTGCAGTTACCCCAGAATCTCCTCCAGTACCCTCTCTCAGAACTAGAAAGAAAAATGGGCACCCTGCTTCACGGCCGGCAGCTGCTGAGCGTCGATGGACTTTGTAAGTGAACCAGGAATGGAAGCTTTTCGAGCACCAGACTATCTGCATTACTGGCACTGATATCGGTTTCCCAGCAGGCTCAAGTGACAGGGCGTACACAGACGAAGGTTGGCAAAGGATCGCAGATACTCGAGCACCACCCCTGTTGAGCAGTGTCATACAACCTGGAAATGCCTTGATGTAAAGCCTTTAACCTCCTGAGTGCACAGCTAACAAGCGAATGTCTGTTACCAGGATCTGGGGCAGGAAAGGGATACAGAAACATCAATGACGCAAGGTGCATTCGCAATGACTACAGCTGCAAAGGAATGTGACCAAACCAGAGCAAGCACGCTGCTCTCTGTCAGGGCACACGTTATCCACAGAACATTCCTTCATGAAGAAGCCAGTCTTGATGAAATGAGAGAGGGGAACAGAAGCAGGAACGCAAGAAGCGCAGGGTTAGAATCAGGCACACTTGATTAATCGGCGCCCAAGCGAAGCGCCCACGCAAGCACCGAGTGTATGAAGGGGGGGGGTCTCCTGGCACAGAAAATGCGTGCCGGAGAGCTGATTTTTCGTAACCCCCCGCCCCTCTGGCTTGGCGTTACCTATCCTAGGGGAAGGAAATTCCCTTTAACTGGCTTGCCGAATTTGGCAGCCCAAAATGAGGGCAAAGGGCCCCCAAAACTTTAGCCAGAAAATAGGCAGGGTCTGGCAGGGGTGCCTGGGCTAACCCACAGGGGTGCCCGGGTGACGCCCCGTCCCCTGGGATTCTCGGCGAAGTCCATGTTGTCCTCTGGGGGATACAGGTGCACTGAGCACCTGATGGTTGGGTCGCCCTCTTGTTGTCCATGGGGCCCCAGACCTTCACGTCCTTCTCGCCCGTGGTGACAGCCATCGCCCAGCAGGAGGGCAGGACGAAGCGGCAGCAGCCACAGCAGGCTTCCGAACCAAGAAAGACATCACCTGCACCTGCTTGACGGAGTCATAGGCAGCCAATCGGATGCAGCACTGAGGGTAGGCCTTGCAGCCATCGTTGGCCTCGTGCAGCGCCTGGCTGGCCTCAGTGCAGCCGATCTTCGTTGGCGTCAGTGCGCGCGCCCGTCGCTGGCGTCAGTGCAGGCGAACTTGGGCAGCATCAGTGCAGGCGGACCTGGCTGGCATCAGTGCAGATGGACCTGGCTGGCATCAGTGCAGATGGACCTGGCTTGCATCAGTGCAGATGGACCTGGCTGGCATCAGTGCAGGCAAACATGGGCAGCGTCCACATGGTCCTGTACCGGTCGTCATAATGACCAGCGGCTGCGCCAGGGAACCGCACTGTGTTTTTGGGGGCGCCTGCGGAAACAAGCACCGTGCTCTGTCCAGTGCATAATCAAACACCTGTCAATCGTAAATGGATGGCCAGTGGATCCTCCGAAGGCCAAATTTTTTTGGTGTGCACTGGAAATTGCTGATCGCACTAGGACACAAGCAAACGGTCTCCGATCACCCAGCGCTACGCACAGTAAGCTGAATAAGGCGCTCGGCTGAATTTCCAAGCGAACCCACGGCCGGGGTTGGTCTGGACCACAGTAAACAAGAAAGCAAAACGAATAACCAAACCCACCGACACGGCAAACCAAGGTGAGGGCAACCTGGACGGTAGCGACGGTACATAAAGGCAGACACATAAAAAAACATATACCAAGTCAATATACACTAGTACACTGATGGGACTAGGTAAGTAACTTGACTGGTAAGACAGCGTACTCAACGTAGGCAATGTAACTAAACCAAGTACAAGCGTAGTACAACTGTAGGCATACATTATTCCTAAAAATCATACAATCCACAAACAGTCCTAAACCAGTGAACATGGCGTCTCACAGCCATCCAGGTACCTCGGATTGTATCTTACCTTGAGTTCTAGGTATATGGTAGTAAAGCTAACTACATGCGCATCATCGCAAGAACTGTGCATCATCTAATCAAAATACACCTGTGGACTCGAGGTTTGCTCGTACTCACCTACGCAAGAGTGAACGCAAACTCCTCCACACACGAGTGTACTCCTCACGTGCAAGCACATATCCACGCACGCACCGAGAAGTGGCATTCCAGCCCACATTCTCACACCCGTGCCCGTACACACACAAATTCTCCCTTTGGCCACATGGCCTGAAGAGGCGTCATGCCCAGCAGCAAGGCAAGGGCGATGGCGCGGAGGAGGATGGGTCATCATTCATATCGGCCTGCTCGTCGGTCTCCGTGAGGGTCTTTGCAACCAAGTCTATGACGCCCACATTGCGAGTAGGAACATGGGGAGCGATATCGTTCAACTCGCCCCCCGACTAAGGCAGCAGGAGAACGAAGGCTTCGGTGACTTCTATGAAGTTGGGCACGATGTTCATAGCTCCAACACGGTCGCGGAGTAAATCAGAGTGACGGCCGTCCAAGATCATCTTGTCTCCATTGTAGGAGTGAATGGTGGTCATGGTACCGTACTCAATGCCGAAGTTCTCACGCAAAAGCTCGCAAACACCGAACGTTCCGTTGGTAAAGCATGAAGCGTTGGAGATAGTGGTGTCGAAGACTTCGTTGTCGATGGGGTGATGGAAAACAAGGAAACCGAGACAAGCAAGGACACAACACAACAAAAATTTACGGGATAAAATTTTCCCAAAAATGTTTAACATCCCATGGGAAACCGAGACACAAGACAACACGACCCATGGGGCTTGGGAATCCCCGGGGCTAGTAACCAAGGGGCCTGGGTGACTCCACCGGTCCTTGGCAACTCTTGGCGATGTCCAAAGTGTCAAAGGGGCATGCTTGCATTTCCTGCAGCACCCAAGCGGAGGTGCGGCTTTGTTTGTATTTTTAAAGAGCGCCCAAGCGCAAGCGACCGGTAGTCCGTGAGGAAGAAGGAAAGGGAAGCAAAGCAAGACTCAACAACCCGTGGCAAAGCAAGAATCCCTTGCTCCAAAAGGGCATTTCCGGAGTCGGCGCAAGAAAGTCCTAAAATTTGTTGGCTTGCCACAAAATTAGGAAAGGCGCTGCTACCACAAAGAAAAGGAGAACTACTCGACTCCGTAGTAAGGTATGACGTGCTATAGAATATCCCCAAAATGCTTATATTTCAACTACTCAATGGTTAGCAAAACCTACAAAACAAAGATTGGAAAATGGGCTCATAAAACTATGTAATTTGTTTCAGAAAGGTGCACACGAGCAAAAACTTATCTAAAACAATTTATGTGATTGTTTGCATAAAAATATTTCAATTCAAAATACTCCTGGGGTCATACCCGCAAACACAACAAACAAAACTACGAGCAAGTAAAGGCGAAGCAAGGAAGATACAAAGGAAATCACCACGTGTACGTCCGAGTCATTGTTGACGATGTGGGGCCGCCGTGCCGTTGCCAAGGCCCAACCATTTCTGTTTCTCCACAGCGGCGGGTCGTGGTGGCCAAGGCATTCAAGATCCTTACGGCTCTAACCCCATGGACGGAACCGGGCTCACCACGGCTCCATGCTAAACAAAGCATGGGAGACGTGTGACACCAAACCCAATATGATGCTTGCATTACCTTTATCCTTGCCCGTAACTAAACAATAATAAACCATGCAATGGACAACACTACGTGTAACAACCCAAATCCAAACAACAGTAAACAAACAACACATGCTTGAATGGAATGAATGCATAACAATGCAATGAGTGTAATGAAAGTATGTGAATGCAACACACGGAAAGCGACAAAGCAAAATAGTGGTGCACCATCATGAATCTACGATTCCCACCTCGAAAGCGAACTAATCAATTGAAGAGGATAAATGTTCAATCAGAGTCAAACCTAATGAATCCTTACATTCGCATGTTCAGGCGACGGCACCGCTGGCTGCAACACAGCCTAAACTAACCAATCACGGTCTTTAAACAGCACCAATATGATTACCTGACAGAATTGAATCGATTGAAAGAATTGAATGACGCACCATCCGCACTGATCGCGGCTCGAAGACGACGCGATCTGTCTGGCACTGTACTGTCCTCTGTCTTAGGCGGCTCAAGTTGCATGGTCAAAATGCGCCCAAAACTGCCTCTCCATGGCACTGCGGAAAAATAGTCCTTTTGGGGGGGACGTAAAACGCAAGAACCAAAAATCCCGTGAAAAGCACTTAACTGGTCCTTTTTCCTTTATTTTCAACAAAACCGACTGCCCGAGAAAATGATTTATTTCCACCAAAATGAACTTCTTTTTTGGGAAAACCACGACTTTTTGTTTCCTCTACCATTTATGCTTTGCAATAAAAACACCCGTGAGCTTTCAATCTTTTGGAAAACCAGTTTTCGAAAACCATGTTGCACGCAGCATCACAAGAAGCATTTTTTGGCACCACTTCTTTGCGCGAGGCCTCGCGCAAACACCAACACAACAGCGCAACAAAATGCATCACAGAGAAAAATGTGCCGCACAAGGTGACAGCATGAAGGTCGTCGAAGAGGAATGCATAGCGCGAGCCCTCGCGCATAATATATCAGAACAAGCGAAGAAATTACTTTTTCTTCGGAACAGTTTGCATCTTAGAACCCATAGCCTTGGCAACGGACGTGTTACCCTTAGGAGGCGGCTTTGCGGGCGCGCTTCTTGGTTGGGACTGACGGGCTGGCTGTTGAATGGAGCTCGGGCCCCGGTTTCCTCGAACCTCGGCTTCGCTACCACTTTCTTCGCTGCCTTGCCCTGGGAGACCTGCGCTTCCTCCTCCTCTTCCTCCTCACTCTCCTCCTCTTCATCCCCATCGCTCTCGTCGGATTCTGCACGGGTAACCGACTTCGCTGCCTGAGGCTTGGAGGCAGTCTTCTTCTTCTTGGGGGCTGGTTCCCCACCAGTAGACTTCCGCTTTGCAGGGGCCAGTGCTTCTGCAGCTTGACCTTTCTCGACAGTCTCTTCCTCCTTCAACGACAACGCCTCATAACCCACCTTGTCATCGCAAACCAATAGGGGATTACCACGGTTTGCCCAGTTGGCTTGCTGGTCCCAATCACCAGACGCGTGCAGTTTCAACTCTTGTGTCAATACATGGTTCAGCTGAGTCTGCACTCTGTTGACCCAATTGGAGAGATTGTCGGAGGTAACACCAAGAAGGTACATGCGAGAATCCAGCTCCACGGACGCGATCTTGCACACCAGATCCGGCTGATGATCAATGAACACAAACGCAGGCTTGAAGGTCTTATCCTGCTTCAGGTGAAAGAGGTGAGTGTCGAAATACCACATAACCGTCGTTATGGGAAGGTGACCGCCAAATTCAACAGGATCCATCTCCTCTACTTGAGGAGTTCCAAACGTCAGATAATTCGGAATCTGCAATGAGGGAGAAGTTATTGCGCGAGGCCTCGCGCAAAGAGCGGACATAATGAGGGAATTATACCTTTCTCAACCAGCTATCCGGTGACGCCATCAGCAACCAGCGAACGTCAAACATTGTAAGATCCCCTGCAGGCTTCGGTTTGACTGGCCAACTGAAGATGGGAATAAGCAACATGTGGCCAATGCGCGGCGCGTTGAAATCATCGTTGAGACGCCTCTCTGTTTCCGTTTCCAGCACGTTGAACATGTTGTCAACAACAGTTTTGGAGCCGCAGATAAGGGTATCGGCACGCGCCATCTCTTCATACAGCCAGGCTGGGCACATCGTCTCAGGAGCAAGATGTTCAAATATGTCGCCGTCGATGATAATCAGGTTCTTGTCAATCTCCATGAACCGCTTCGCGGGTTCGTGGTTCAACGCTGCAATTCGGGTCGCCTTAACTGTGATGGTTTGACTTGACAATGATGGATCCTGCTGTTCCACTGTCTTGAAGTCACCAGTAACGCCAGCAGGTGGGGGGACCACACGGCTCTTGGTAGGCTCCTGACCCAGGAGTTTTTGGATGTTGGAGATTTTCAGGGGGGCGGGTTTGCCTTTCTCTGCCACCTGCCACAGTGGTGCGCGAATCATGGATTTCCATGCCGGCCATGGACCGCGACTTTTGCCTTCAGACTCACGCCAATAGCCCCATGTACCAAGAGTCAACTTCAGGGCAGGCCTTCCAAGTGCAGCAACCTCTTTGCGGGTCCGCATGTCTTTGGCTAAATAACAGAAATGGAGAAAGTGCGGCGCACTGATGCAGAAATGGAACCCACATCGCGTCGGTGGTACACACCTTCCTCAGGCCGAACGTACTGGCCGTTGTGCGGGTGGTCCAGATGCATTGAGACCCACTCCTCAAGGATGATGTCGTCAAACGAATTCTGCAAGGATTTAAGGGTTGTTTTTTCTTCCTGCATCACTTCGGCCACTTTGTTGTAGAACTCCGGCCACAGGATCCCGTCTAGTTTCTTCAGCGCGTTCTTCGTGACTTTCTCCCCTTTGTCGTGGAACTTCTGCAGACCTTTCACAGCTTCCGGACCAGCATAGTAGGCACACGTCATAAAATCTTTTCACAATTTATACGTTTTGTCCTGAAAGTGACAACGTTATGGGCGAGGCCTCGCGCAACGAAGAGCGCCGAAACAACAATTAATGAACATACGAATTGACCAGGTTGCTTCAGTTCAGCGGTTGGAACCAGGGCACTCATCTGCACAGCATCCACAATGGCGATCTTGAGATTGCTGTACGTGTCAGGTAGGCCTCGCCGCCGCTCATCTTCAACACATCGAATGAGGTTATCTGCTGCCTCATACAGCGGAATTGGCTCAACGTCTTGTGCGCTTCCTTGTGCTTGTCCCGCCAGCTTTGCACAGAAGGCCCACGGTGTCGTAGGCTTTAGAATATCGGCGATGCATGTAGTATGCCACTGCTGCAGATCCAGACACGCGGTGCGTCGCTTCTCCCGAATCTTCGCAACCGCTTCCACGCTGTGCTGTCCAGATACACACCAATAATCGCCATCTGCAAATATGAGACACGTCTTTGCGCGAGGGCTCGCGCAACGAGAAGAGCGAAAAGTCGGTTGGCAACATACTATTATCTCCCCAGAGAACGACACGTAATGGGCCTGTTGGCGGTGCTGCTTCGAGTGACTCAATACGCTTCTGCAGTAACTTCGCATCTTCCCGTCTGAACTGCCCCTTTGTCTTCTCCTGGTCAATTCTCACGTTGTCCAGCTCAACCTCCACCTGCCTCCCGTCCGGCTTCAGGTGGTCCTTGATGTCAGTACCCAAGGTTAAGCCAGGATCTGGTGTTTCCTTCTTCTTACGCCCCTTCTTTGGTGTTCCAGCCTCCGATCCCGAGGTCCCAGGGTCATAGTCGGTATCTTCTCGTTCCTCGGCTGTTTTTTGAGCGGGGCTTGCCATTCTGCGATAAGAAGAAAGCCTGTTTTGAAGGAAACATAACATTAAAAATGGGTAAAATCGTCGTCGATAATGCATATGTGGGGTGCTTTTAGCGAATACGAGTACAGTATGGTTGAGAATGCAAAACTGAAGGGGCACGCCACTGTTTTTGACTGACAACCTTGCGCGAGGCCTCGCGCAAGAGAGGGGGTGTACTAACCTGTGGTTTCATGCTGTTTGCGCGAGGCCTCGCGCATCACTGCATGTTCTCCAATCTTCTTCGAACGTTTCGCAGCGTGTCGGCCTCTCTCTGTTCCTCCAACACACTGCGCTGGGGGATCAGCTCCGACAGTTTTCGCTTGAAACCAGCCTTAAGTGGCCCCTGCTGCGTTAGCACCAACAACACAGACACAAGGACTTGTTTGTAGTGGTTAGAACCCTTTCGAATTAGAAGAGATGGTGGAAAGTTAGGTACACCCCTGCGCGGCCAATGCGCCTGAATTGCAGAAGTAGGCTCAGCACACCACCTAACCCAAGGCACATATACACGCTCTGCGTTCAAGTAAGCAGTTAACCGCTGACGCACGGAATTGACAAAGGAATTGGGGATTTTACAGACGTTCACCCTGTGACCTTCTTTGCGGATAGTGATGAGCTGATACAGATCGTCAACATCTTCAATGGTTACTGCACCTCTGTTCTGGCCCTTCTTTGTCACAAGGCTGGAAAGCAGACTTTCACAAAATTCCTCGGCAAAAGCCTGTCCAGGCATGGCTGTGTGCCACGCAGTGTGGCACAATAGCGCAGTTGCAACAGTGCGTTCGTATTTTAAAAGTGTGTCCCCCATGTTCAAATGGTCTAACAGACACATAACAATCTGCAATCCCTCAGAAGCAAAAACACCCGTGTTGGCCGTCTCCCCAGCCCAATTGCACTGCCTAACGGGGTGTCCTAGGTACAGTAACATGGGACAGTATTGTGTCAACAGAACCTGCATGGCCTTACACACAGCGTAACGAAGGCGACTTCGCCGATTTGCAGGACGTGCCAGCTCAAGGGAACGACATTTTCGGTTAAGGCGCCGTATGTGGGGGCCCATACCCAACAGTAGTGCACCAACAGTTATCTCCATTGTGATCAGCTTGGGAAAACAGGGGACTGTGTCACCGCTGCGCAACAAACCCTTACGGAAAAAAGTCACAATCGGCCAAAATGAGCGAAACGTTTGTGTAACGCAAAATTTGTACGCGTGCCAAAAACCATATAATATAGGGTGTGAACGCAAAAAAAGCCGGACCTTCCAACCCGTTGTCTTTTCACCGTACATCATCTTACAAATGCGGTAATGGATGTTCTCATCACATAAGACAGGGACAACTGGTCGGCTGTGCTGCGCCAAGTCCCTAGTAAATTTCAGTAGGTTAGGAAGCGATAGGTTGCCGCTTACCTTTTCTTTGCTTAGACAAAGGGGTCGCCAATGTGGTCTCTTGGCAGGTACAGGGCGAATAATGTCAAGCGGTGCCCTAATGTTTTGCACAACAGGTCGCGTGCTTGCAAATCCTAGATCGTGCAGGATATGTGCAAACGTTCCCTCGGTGTTTCCCAGCATGCGTGCAACAATAGGAACACGCCTGTAGAGCGCTGAACTGAGCGTTGCAGGACAGCGCCAGAAGGCGCACGCGCGAAGCGCCAGATCAGCGTGAGATGAAGTGCAGTGGAGTAAACTGAGATCAGGTATGAGAATCAGTGGTAAAAACAGTGGTTTTATAACAGTGTTTGTGCAGTGCATCACCGTCTGGCATGTGCGTAGGCCATGGACGGTGCCAAGCCCGTCAACTCCATCTGGGGCAATCGCTGAGGCAAACGAGGAGCCTTGGCCAGATACTCCGACACTGGGATCAGCAGAACGTCACAGAAGATCCAGACTGCGTCTGATTCGTGTAGTGCAAGGTCCCTTGTGTCAGGGTTGTGCATGCTCAAGACGAGTGAACAGAAGTAAGAGAAAAGCCCATCAAGGGCCAGAGAAGCAAGCAGGAGATCAAAGGAAACCATTCAAGGTCTGAGAGTAAAGACTAAGAGGTTTTATGATACAAACCGCAGGGCTTTGATAAAGGCTAAGCAGGGAAACAATCACTGTACGTGAAAAGCACTAAGAGAGACACCATATATGCAAGGAAAACACTTGTGTATAACTTGGTAGCAGAGCTCGTTGTGATATTGCTGCTGGAACGTCAGCACGGCCGTTGGAGGACTCTCTTGTGCGCTGTGTGTGTGTTTTGGGTCAGCAGGCCCTGTCTGGGCAGTGAGCCGGCGTAGGCTGCTGCATCCGTGGTGGCAGATTGTGAGCCAGGGCAGACAGATGTATCCGTGGTGGCAGCGACCGAGAGCCGGCCTGAGAGCCGTTGGATCCGAGTCGGCTGGCCGACCCGAGAGCCTGCTGCGCCTGTTGTATCCAGCTGGCCAGCCCATGACCCAGCTGCGGCCGTTGTATCCGCGCGAGCGGGAGCGCTGTTGCCTGGCCATCGCCGGCGTTGCGGCAGTGGGCAGCTTGTGGCGTGCAGCCCAGCTATGAGCCCCTGGGTGGCGGATCCGGCGACGTTGAATCCTATGGGTAAGCAGTGTGTTTCGCCTGTCTGTGTCTTTTGTCAGTGGCACTGTGGCACTCAACCTGTCTGTTTGTCATCCACTGTCTGTTTGTCAGCCACTGTGTCTTTGCACCGGCTGGGCAGTTTTGCCTGCCGTGTGCGTTGCATCCCTGCCATCTGGGCTGGGGTTTTCACAGTCCAGCACTCCTTCTTTTTGTCAGACAGCGCCTCCTGCTCTCACTGTTGGTGAGGCACTGCGGCACTGTCTTGGGAGGGCATGTAGAGCGCTGAACTGAGCGTTGCAGGACAGCGCCAGAAGGCGCACTCGCAAAGCGCCAGATCAGCGTGAGATGAAGTGCAGTGGAGTAAACTGAGATCAGGTATGAGAATCAGTTGTAAAAACAGTGGTTTCCTAACAGTGTTTGTGCAGTGCATCACCGTCTGGCATGTGCGTAGGCCATGGACGGTGCCAAGCCCGTCCACCCCATCTGGGGCAATTGCTGAGGCAAACGAGGAGCCTTGGCCAGATACTCCGACACTGGGATCAGCAGAACGTCACCGAAGATCCAGACTGCGTCTGATTCGTGTAGTGCAAGGTCCCTTGTGTCAGGGTTGTGCATGCTCAAGACGAGTGAACAGAAGTAAGAAAAAAGCCCATCAAGGGCCAGAGAAGCAAGCAGGAGATCAAAGGAAACCATTCAAGGTCTGAGAGTAAAGACTAAGAGGTTTTATGATACAAACTGCAGGGCTTTGATAAAGGCTAAGCAGGGAAACAATCACTGTTGGTGAAAAGCACTAAGAGAGACACCATATATGCAAGGAAAACACTTGTGTATAACTACGCCGTTCAAGGTCTTCCAGGCTAGGATGACCATGCCAGTAGCGCGGTGCGTCCTTGAGTAGCAACACAGCCAACGCTGTTGCGTTCAGGCTTTTGTCGTTCTTGTCAGGATTTGTGGTAAACTGTTTGTTGTACCAGTTGTCCATCCACAACACAACCCACTGTTGGTAAATTTTGTCCCATGTAGTCTGTAACCTGACTGCGGCCTTCTCCTTCAGCGAAGGTGCGCTGTATCGCGCCAGACCTGACCTTGCTAAAATGCGACGCTGCGCCCTACTTCCCTCTACCGCAACAACTGACTTTGGTTTTCCCTGGTATGGAACTGCGCGGTGGCGCATCAGCAAATAGAGGCGCCAGGCCTCCTCTATCAAAACACCAACCCATCTCTTCCCTTGTGCCGCAATCGCCTTTTCAACGCTGCAACGCGTCCGTTCATTTTTGCGCAGACGCAGAAAAAACACAAACAACAATCGCGCGCCCTCGTCCCCCTGTTTTAGCCCTTCCCATAGTTCTTCTGCCGTGTGGTACGGCGGTTCCTCTGAGCAGACATCGCGGAAAACTCCGGATGCTGCGGCCACTGTCTTCTCAAGGTCCACCTCTTTTCGCAGGGGCATTGTTGCTGTAAAGAATAATTGCGTAACTGTATCTGCGTAAAAATCGCTGTTCGAAAAACTTTCTTGATTTCAAACATCAACCTGTCACTCAGTTTTCGCGCGACCAATTATTCTGTGATTCGCTTGTCGCATGCACCATTTTCGGTTACCTGTAACTGTCTGATGATCCCACATTTCACTAGTTAATCCTGATTGTGGTACCCAGTTGCGGCGCGCTTCTATCGCTGTTGGGCAGTGAAGTCAGCGGTGACCACAGTATGAAAACCGGAGATGCAGGCGGGACCTGTATGGGCGCCCATGCAGCAGCGCCGCATCAAGGGAACGTACATGCTGTGTAGTTGGTGGATCTGTCCAATTTTGGTTTTTATGAACGCTTGTGACCTCCATTGCGCGAGGCGTCGCGCAATGATCACCGAAACTTTAATGTTTTTCATGCGCCGTTCCATGCGCGAGGCCTCGCGCTTGAAACTGCAGTCTGTTCCGGAACGTTTATACTTTTCAAGATTCTTGGGTACACCATTGTTGCAGTTTATTCGTTAATAGATCCATCTCTATCACGCAATCCTGATAATGGTACTAAGTTACGTGTATAAATACGACAGGGTTCCACTTTTCGACAACCTGCCTAATACGTCGAACTGTAGTACATTAATCTGACACAAATGAATGTCTTTGCGCGAGACCTCGCGCAAAGAATGGTCACCAAACAATACTTTTCCCTGTCTCGCCCATGGGACACATCATTCTTATACAAATATTTAATCTGCCATACTTGTTTGCGACGCTTTTAAAATATCCAGCAAAACAACTATTTTTCGATGCCTTTGGAAACCTGTCATTTTCCTACCTTTTCCTTCGTTTTTGACCATGCAACTTGAGCCGCCTAAGTCTGTCTGGCACTGCACTGTCTAAATCTGCAACTCAATCAGCGGAACTGTAGCGACCTTGATAGAAATCTATTTTTTTGAACTCACAGGTTCCTGGTCACACAGCCAGACAATAGGGTTAGATCCCAGGAGTCGGGATTGTGACGAAAGCACCAACATACCGGCCAGGAGTTCCTGGTCATAGGTGCTGTAATTGGAACGCGCTTGGTTCCATTTCCAATTTGAGTGTCCCAGTGGCACCAGCCGCCACTCACTGGTAGGATAGTCATGTTTCAACGAACCATCACGGTTCAGTCCACTAGTACGATAATGGCAGTGGGTTAGTTCAGCGGGGTTAAGCTCCTGCCATTGGTAGATAGTTCCACCCCCCCCTACATCACTGGCATCAGTGATCAGGACTATCTCGCCCTTACGGCGGGGTACTCCCAGGCAGTTGGAGGAGGCAATTTTCTTCTTCAACTCCTGGAAACTCTCTTCCTCTCTGGCGGTCCACCTCCAGGGAGTAGTTTTCTTGATTAGGTCAGTGAGGGGGGCAGAGGAGTAAGCAAAATTGTGGATGTGACGCCGATAGAAATTACAGGCGCCAACAAACCTCCTCACGTCGTGTAGACCCTTCTTAGGGTCATCACGAATCTGCATGTCCTGTAGGGGCTGCATCTTAGACGCGGCTGGTTTCCACCAACCATACCCCACGTCGAAACCCAAATATTCCATCTCCTCTTTCATAAACTCACATTTTTCAAGTTTCATTCAGAGATGTTTTTCTCTACAAACAATGAAAAATTCACGGAGGAGAAGGACATGGTCCTCTTGGGTATTAGTACCCAAACTCACGTCGTCGATGTGGGCCTCCATTTCTGCACCCCTAGAAATCAACTCCTGTACTAGAGGCCTGCGCCTCAGTATGTACAAAACTTTGTTCATTAGCTCTTGGAAGAGCGCTGGGGCATTACCCACCCCGAAAGGCATAGCCTTCCACTTAAAGACACCGCCCTTAGGGGTTATAAAAGCCAGCAGCTCCTGAGCTGCGGCGGTTAGGTCCACCTGCCAGAAACCAGAGCGTTTGTCCGTTTTGGTCTTGTACCTGCATTTGGCAATACGCTCCAGGGTATTTTCCATGTTAGGAATACTCCCTGAGTGGTTCTGGGTTTTCTTGTTGACCTCACCATAGTCAACAACCAGTCGTAGGGCAGTGGACCCTGGTTTGGCAACAAGGAAACAGGGACTGCAGTGATGGGGGTAGTCCCCCTTCTTATATTCTTCAACAAGGCCAGCATCAATACTTTCCTGGATCTGGCGCTCGACTTTTTCAACCTGTTCCTGTGGAGCGGGATAGGGACGACGCCTCACTCGCATCTTTTCAAATTCAGGTTTCAGTTTCAGGTCCATCTGGACCAGTTTTTTACAAGAGAGCGGGGGCGGCAAGGCGCCGAACACCTCCTCATAGGTTATCAGCAGTTTCTTCAGTCGGGGGTCAAGGCTAAGACTCTCAAGTTTCTGCAGGAAATCCTCCTCAGCATGGAGGTTGCTCTTTCCATGTTCTTTCTTTTTCTGCCGATCAGCAGTTTCGGCAGGCACAGAACCATCGTCCCACTCAGGGGAACATTGCGGCCCATAGTGCAGAGAATACACTAGCGGTATCTCAGGATCAGGCAGCGTATAGGAATCATCGTCCTCCTCAGACCAGATGGAGTATTTCCAGGTCTGTCTGAGGTATTGCAGCCGCTCTTGGCGCTCAATACCTTCGGCCTTCAGGTACAACAGCCGCCGGAGTTCCTGAGTGTCAAGCTCAGACAATGGCATATTATTAGAAGCAGGCCGCGCCAGAGCATCAGGACTCCGGGCCACGGGTTCACCTGTGTGCATAGGCTGCATGTGCAGCACTGGCTTCCCAACAGGGGAAGCGGGCTCAGAGGTTGACTCTAGATCTACCTCCTCCAGCAACAGCTGGGCTAGGAAGGCACTGTGTTTTAGGCAAACACAGCTGGGATCAACAGGAGGAATAGTGCTGGCGATCTCAGACAGTTGGTCGTCAGCATCCTCCTTTACAGCTGCAAGTTCCAGATAGCCATCGGGAGATTCACACCCTGTAAGTGTGGCAGATAGGTGCTCAGGAGATCGATTTTTGAGATCAGAAAGGGTCAGGCCACGATTTTCGGCCATGACCTCTTTCAGTAGTACCTCTTCTAGGTCACACAGGGGTACAGGATTGAGAGATCCATCAACGATGGACGGGAAACTGGCCCACTCAGGGGCCTGCATGGCTGTGTCTGAGTCCTCAGGCACATAGATGGGGCCGTCGGGGAGTTGCACTCTTCCCACGGTCATTCGATCTAGCATACGGCGCCAGTAAGCATGTTCACCAGAGCAGCCCCAGTCAGGGGTGCACATGACAACCCTTCCTCCCGCATAAGCGATTTTGGTTAGAACCTTCGCGAGAAGGGAGAAGGGAGGGTTAGCATACGCTAGGGCCATTGCTTTCCAGAAGAAACGGAAAGCATTGTTCAATTGTTTCGAGCAGTACAACTGCATGATGTGCTGTTGTTGGCTCGCAAACAATTCCACCTGGATCTCATCCAGGTTTACCTGTAGGGCCGCCAGTCCATTTTCAAGAACGTGACGGGCCAATTGGTAGTTTTCAGTACGATAGTTAGTCTTGCATGCGTAGCGCAGCCCAGACTCTTTTCGTCCTGACAGCTCCAAAGGTACGGAGAACAGCCCGCTGCCAAAGTGGCAGTGCAAAGAATAGGGGTGCTGGAGAGACAGCATTTTTACCAGGGGGTTTTTTCGTAGGAAGTCTGTACCAATGACGATGTCAAAGGCGTCAGTGTCCAGCACTCTGCAGTGTTGGGTCACGGTTTGGTCGCCGAGGCATATATTCACATCGACCCAGTGAAGTGGACCCACAATCCTAAGCACCACAGGTTAAAAAGGTTTTGACAGATCGACACATTGATGTCATTTGCTGATGCATGATTATCATGATTTGGATGGTCGTGGATGCATGATGATCATGATTTGGATGGTCATTTATACTGATTTTGTATCATTGCAACCCTGTGAAAGTGCTGCCCTGGGTCGATGTTTGTGCCGGAGGGCTCGGGGCCGGCAAGACCAGTGGGGCAGGCACGCGAGGAGTCTCCCTGAACGTTGTTATTGGGGGTAGAACCGGATACTCGGACACCAACGGAGGCGAGAGCAGCAACAACTGAAGCAAGGTCCATGCTGATTGTGGTCCGGCAGAAAATCCCAGTCTATGAAGAAAATTGATGCGGATTATTCTAGATACATCTGAGTGTCCAAAACTGTCTGAAAAGATTTCAATAATCCAATTATGTAAAAATATTTGGCCGATCTGGCCCGCGAGCGCGCGTCAGCGGCAAATGGCAATTCCAGCTAAAATAGCGGAACGCGGCGGATTTACGGGGAATGGACCGCGGAATCAAATCCGGCATATCGAAAATATATAGGAAATATCCTGAGACTGAGCTGCGAGGCGGCGATTCCGCCGAAGCAAAGAAAATGACCAAAATGTAGCCAATCTGGGCAGAATGTCTGAAAATCTGAGCAGATGGGGCTAGCCGCACTTACACTCCCCCTCCAAAAACACACTGGGGTGTGTCGCTACGTCAACGAAGAACGTAGTGCGGGTAAGTCCCAGAAAAAATAGAAATGTAGCCTCGATGGGGCGAAATCTGCTTGATCTGACCTTATTTGGGCTGAATTGGCACTGAATCAGGATAGATGACCCTGAAATGATACAGAATGAGAAGTGACGAACAGTCCTCCGTGCAGTAAAACATTAGGTCAAGGGCTAAAAAGCATGTAAACGTATCGATAATCGATACCAAACCATGCATTGGTTGAGAATGAGGTAGATTATTGGTGGATTGAGTGGGGGGATCAAGAATTGTAGTGACATCTCAGCGCTCTGGCACAGTTTCGCTGTCGCGGGCACGCTACGGTGTCCTCGCCGAACTCTACATCGCGTTATTCCCGCTTTTCTCGTTCTGAAAAGTGCAGCATGTGCTTCAGATTTGGCGCATCTGGCGGATGATCACAAGATTCAACAAGATTGGGAATCAATCTAAGCAGAGATGGAGGAGATTAAGCAATCACCGAGAGGGCAAACAAATACAAATGTAGTCTACAGACCCTAAGTGAATCACGGAAGGTTAGGGTGTTTTTCTGTGCACTTAGATCTAAGCAGATCTTCCAGGAATGAGAGAAGATGACAAGGAAATCAATCTGAATTGTCCTAACATCAGCAAATTCCCTAAGATGGAGGTGAAATGAAGCGGAATGTCTAGAACTGAAACTACTAACACTTTCGTTTAGACTAGAGTTAATATATATTGTCGTTTATTCAGCTCAATTGTGCTTTCCGGCACGTTGGTTCGCGAGCATCTAACAGATTCTATGAAAATGTGGATCATGTGATGATGCATCATGATGGGACATGCTGGCCCTGGATCCTTGGCATGTAACGCGCCGAAGGTTCTCAGAAGGCGCTTTACTGCCAGTATATAACTGAGAGACACCGAAGAGTCCTTTATTTACAGTGGCGGCGGTGTCAATCGACTTGGACAAGGCCAATCTTTCGACTGAGTCCCACAAGACACTTGGATTCACCATTTTCGACAGTTTCAGGTCGGATTGAGCTCACATTGGCGTGTGCCAAAAATACAACGAAGCTTACGGACTTCAGAGGTTGCTGTTAGAAGTCCCTAGAGCTCCTATGTGAAGGTTGTCTGAACAATTGACGTCTGGGTTTCGTACAACAGTGGCAGAATGATGGACAAACCTGAGAAATTCAAGGTAAATTTGAGGATCCTGGATCTGAATCTGGACTTTGGCGTTAGCATCACAGCAAATGAAGGTAAGATCTGTGTTCCTGGCGTCGCATCTGGTGCAGCCAGTACTACAGGGGGTGCCTGTAGGGGTGAATGTTGCTGAAAGGGGCGACTGTCGCTGGCCAGCGTTTTGATTATGTACATTTGCTTCCATCTGCACGAGTAGCCAAATTCCAAAGATGCACAGACCAACAGAGACAAGATTACCCCGAATCTGCGTGAATTAAGCCTGAGTTTGGTTTTTTCTGAACACGGCAGCACACTCCGTGGCTTTCGGTTTTCGACTTTCGATACGTTACCGAACGGAGACCAAAGAAAAATTGATTGATTGACGTCAAATTATCAAACATTCGCAGTTCTCCACATCATGACATAAACAGAAAGAATGAACAGTGGATTGAGCAGAATGTGGTGGGATGGCTTCCTCAATTCGGCCAAGCACGAATACATGTGACCACCAACCTGTCTGGTCGGGCCCTGGTACGGCTTGGGCGCTGCAAATCAGCGGCCGAACTTGAAGCTTGGTCCTCATTTGGTTCCTGGGCTGGCCTGACCGCAGGAGGGGGGATCGACGGATCAGCCCTGGAATGTGGCTGCTGAGGGCCGTAAAAGGCTGGATCTCGATTCACCACAGGTCGTTTTCCGTCGCTCTCTACTTGTCTGTCTGGTTTCGACAGACAGTCTGTCAGGAGTACTCCAATTTCGGGGTGCTTCTTCAGGAAGTCGATGAACCCCTTGGTGTATCCATGGACAAAAGATTGGGCTGGTTCCCAGTTGTTGTGACTGGAATCAAAGCCCCTCCACTCACACAGAAATTCCCATTCGCCCTTGGCGTCACGTCTTGCTTCAACAATCCTCTTGAGTTCGTACTTCCCCCCTTCGATGACCCGATCAGACAAATGTTTCGCAGTCCAAAAAAGGGGTTTAACCAGGTCCTTGGGGGAGGGGATCTCTCTCTTGAGGCGATCGCCCGAAACGTCAATTTCCCTGCTGACATCCACACGAATCCTCCACCTGTTCTCACCAAGACGCGCTGTAACAGCGAATGGCCCCTCCCACAAGGGAAGAAGCTTGTCATCTCCGTCCAGGGTGGTTTCGGATTTTCGAAGCCAAACTCGATCATCGACTTCAAAATTGTGGGGGTTTTTTCGGCCTTGATTCTGGACCAAAAGCCAGTCAGCTTGATGCTGTTCGATTAATTTCGACACAGTTTTATCTGCTCGTTGGACGTCGTCCAAAAACAACGAAGCATCTTTACAGGGGCGAGGATTATTCAATGGCATGTTCCACCAACACTTCTTTCGTCCAAAGACAATTTCATTTGGAGAAAGGCCATGATACAAAGGCGTGTTGTGGTAACGGCGAAGCAATGCGAAGAGAACTTCAAGCCAGTGGAAATCCTTCTCACTCGCGAGCTCCTTACGAAGCATATTAATTATAGAGCGGCCGGCTCTTTCGCCAGGCAGCGCTCGATGCGAGTGGATTTCACACCTGAGGTGGTGGATTCCAAGGCGAGCACATAATTCCCTCCACCATTCGGAGGTGTACTCTTTGCCTGAATCCGTCACCACCTCGGATGGGACGTCCCAGCCTCCCATCCATGTCTGCGCGCACCATTTGGCGGCAGCCTTGCCAGTCATCGACTCAATGTTGCAAGGCAACACTTGAATGTAGCCGGAATGACGGCACTGAATGAGGAGCACACCATTGACTTTTTTGTTAGTCCAATGGCACTCTTCGTCATCGAGTTCACCGAGATAGAAGAAATCACTGGTGACTCTGTTAAAGAGGCGCTCCGGAATAGGATGAGGCCTCAGATGGCCGTGCTTCTTCGCGCTGGGGGGCGTTGAGACAGCACATTGGGCACATCCGGCGGCTACTTTCATGCAGTGAGTATATAGCCGTGAGCCAAACAACCTATGTTTAATCATCGACCACAGTCGACGGCCATGTGCGTGGGGGGACTCCCATTTGTGCCACCAGTTTAACACTCGGGGGGCTAGGGCGTCTGGCACACACAATTTACCCTCCATCCACAGCTTTCCCCCATCCAACAAGTACTCAGCAAAAATCCCATCCTTGTGAGCATCTTTGGATTGGAGATTTCCAAAGACCTCCTTAAACATGGGATCCTGCAGATAATCAGACGTCCAGTCACGGATGATCAGGGAATCTTTAGGCAGGGGTGGAGTTTTGGCCGGATCTCGACGCTTAATGCCCTGGATCAACCGGAATCAACTTACTCGTCGGGTATAGTCAAACCGTTTCACACTCCCTGAGGAGGGATCGGTGACTTTTTCCACGACTTTCAGTGTTTTGGTACAGATCTCATGAGCATGCGCCAGATCTGAGATGGCCGTGATGTCGTGACACGGTAATGCGTGCTGTTTAACAGCGCATTGCATGCATGCACGTCGAATGAGTTTCTTTTCTTCCTGATCCCATTCGATTATTACATGGCGGTCCTGCTCCGTACCATGGATGTTGGTACTTTGCAGCCCCTCTGAAGCGGGGTAAGCCCATCGGCTCAGAGCATCCGCTACCGTGTTGTGTTTTCCAGGCAAATACGACACATGGAGGTCAAACAGACTGAGAAATTCGTGCCATCTGGCCCGTCGACCAGCTGGGCTCGCGACAGTATCAATGTGTTCGGTGGCCCAATACTCCAGAGATCGATGATCCGTCAGGACCTCGACTCGATTGGTGCCAACCCAGGATTGGTATTTTTTTAGAGCGCAGATTATGGCGTAGGTTTCTTGCTCACGCGGCGACCACTGCATTTGGCGTGGAGCTAGCTTCCGCGACCAAAATGCAAGAGGGTAATGATCACCTGTGGCTTCATCAACCTGTTCAAGGACAGCTCCGATCGCGTACCTAGAAGCGTCGGTTCTAATGTAGAAGGGTCGGTCAAATTGGGGCACATGCAACGTGGCGACTTCGCAGAGGGCCGCCTTCAAGTGATGGAAGGCCTCCTCGCACTCGTCAGTCCACTTGACACGAACCTTTGAACCTGCCTTGCCTGCATCTCTCCCTACCTTCAATAATTCAGTGAGGGGGGCAGCAAATTTGGCATAATTCGGCACAAAAGTGTGGTAAAAATTGCAACAACCCAGGAATCCTCTCAACTCCGTGATCGTCTCAGGGCGCTTCCACTTCTGAATAGCGACGAGCTTCCCTGGACTGGGTCGTCGGGTGCCATTCTCTAGGAGAGAACCACAAAATTCGACTGATTTTAGAAATAATTTTCCCTTCTTTGGCCCACAAATCAGCTGATTGGCGTCAAGAATGTCCAAAACTTGGTTCAGCTGCTTCTCATGTAGGGCCACCAGCTCAGCTTCGGTCAGTCCCTCCCCTTCCGTCGCGATGATTATGTCATCTATGTACACGCTCACGAAGGCACGAAGCTCAGGATGGGCTGAAAAAAGCACATCCTCCATCATTCTTTGAAAAAATGAGGGGGCGTTCTTCAGGCCCATGGGCATGACGGTCCACTGGACTGGGCCACATGGCGTGCACATACAGGTGAGAGGTCGGCTGTCCTTCCTCAACGGCATTTGGTGAAAGCCGTGACGGAGATCCAGCACAGAAAACAAACGACCTCTTGCCCTCTTGGCGATTTCCTCCTCAATGAGGGGCAGGGGGTGTGAATCCGCCTTGGTTTCGGCGTTGAGATTGCGAAAATCAACAACCATTCGCCAACCATCAATAGTGTTCTGGTCTGCAGGCGGAGGCTTCGGGACGGTGAAGGGTGCACAGCACCATTCGCTGGTCATACAACCCTCAAGCCAACCAAATTCCCTGAGATTTCTCTCGATGATTTTTCTGAGTATCTCATGTTTGTGTCCATGATTTTCATAAGGGCGCTGTTTTTTTGCCTTCCACCCTTCACGAAGCTCGATGAAGGCTTCACCGAACTGTCCACGGACAGGGGGGTCTTTGATCAACTTCCCTGAAAGGGTTGTGTCCTTCCGTTCCTCAAAAATCTTTTCTCTTGACTTGGAACACAATTCAGTGTCCACCTGATCGCCAGGAATTACTGTCGAAAAAACTTTGGCGACTTCTTCGGCTTTGGCAGGAAGAATCTTCTTACGGATGTCCCTAAACAGGTCCGTATCAACTGTCTTTTGAAGATAGGTGGGTCGTGTGTCGAAATCCCAGAGATTCTCTTCGTGATCCAGCTCCTCGAAAGGATCCATGAAAGCTTCCACGGGGGTTTTTTCATAAAAAACTCTGAATTTGCGGCGCGATTTGGAATTTTTCTTCGCCCGTGCACTGAAGATTCTTTTCGATGTCGATCGTATTGGGGAAGAGGGAGACGAGGCGGATCCATTGGACGTTGGATCACCTTGGGTATCTGACGGACAAAAATCAGAAAAAATAGATTCATCATCAGTACCACGCTCAACCTCAGATTCAGACCCAACACAAGAATCAGTACCAGAATCAGCAGAATTAGAGTCAGAAAGCTTTCCATCCACCAGGAATGCAAGCGAACTCCAGGACCGCTGTGGCAGGGGACCTGTGTCGTCCCTGGCATACAGCTTAATCTTCCTGGGAAGTTCGATGTAATCTACACAAATGTCTTGTAATTCCTGAAACCAAGGCTTGTCGTCCCACAAGGGCACAACTAAAATTGCCTGATTTTTATCTTGCTTGATTTTGTGGATGACCTGCTGGATTAAGTGAAACGGAGGATTAATCCACAACTTCTTGTCCCATTTATGGGTCCAAGCGTCGCTAAAGTGCTTGTCAAAGCGCTTGTTCATACAGTTAGCAAAGGCATCATACTGGGGCCAAAAGGAATGGTGTTCATGAAAATATTCACAAATTGCATCGCGCCATTTGTCGACAACTCTGTAGGATGAAGAGTGCCAGCGCGAAGGGCGTCGTGGCTGGGAGTCCCTACGAAGACATTCTAACTCTTGGGAGTAATCGGCACTCCCATTCACCTCTGCAATGGTGACATCTTCACCAAATTTTGGTGTCACCTTTTGCTTCAAAAATTCTTCTGCACTTTTAAACCCTGCGTGCAAAAAACGAAATTCGAGACGCTCCAAGGGACCTGACTCCAGCAAAAAACAACGACGATGACCTACGGGCGCTACCCTGTTCTTGCGAAGCCAAGGATGGCCCAAATAAAGGTCATACTTTCCCTACGTGCTCATTTGGATCAGGTACTTCACACAGTGGTTTTACCCGGTTTAACCCGGTTGAACTCGGAAGGGGTGCGGTTGAACTGCTGAACCGCGGTTGAACCGCGGTTGAACCACCGCCAGCGCTGGCGGTGGCGGCTGCGCCAGCGGCGCGCGCGTTTCTGAACGAAATATTTGCATAACCGCCTGAAACTGACGCGTGACAAAGCTTTTTTAAAAAAAATTAAAAAATGTCCCACCACTGGCTGCAAGTGGTGAACGACCACTACAGCGGGTGGGGGGACCAACAGCTGGTGGACGACTTGTTCACCTTTTTTTGCACAAACGGCACGACAAAACGCCTATGGACACAGCTTGCTGACCGGGTGGGTAACACACAGAGGGCTTCCAAACAGACAAAAAGGGCTACAAAAAAAGCTTTCACAGGATCCGACGCCGTGCGCCTCATTTTGGACCTTGGGATGCCGAAGCGAAGGTATGTGGCACAATGCGCACATGCCTACAAGTGGTTCAACGGGGTTCAACGGGGTTCAACGGTGCGGTTGAACCCTTATCAAAAATGAACAATTGTGATTGCGCTTCGTGACAACGTTTGCACGCCAAAATAATCGCTTAATGTTGCCGAAAGCATGAATATATGAGTTGCAACGTGTTGCCCGCGTCACAAATGTGCATACTTTGTGGTTTGTACCATTGCACGCTTTTTTTTTTTTTGCACGCAACCCATTCAACCGCCGGTTCAACCGCGCACTTTATCCCAATTTCTCGGTTCAACCGTCCCTAGGTATAAGAAGCTTATTTCGTGGGCCGATGCCAAAGAGAAGAAAACCCGTGCAAGCACCGTCCCATGGACACATTGCTTTCCGTCGTATGCAACGATGGATAAAGCTTGGTCCACGTTAAGTAAGAGACAAGTACTAAAAACGACCATAAAGGATGAAAGAGTTGGGGTTCGTTGGGATGTGGATGATTGGATACAATATATAGGTGATCAAAGGGATGTGCTAGAAGAAATGCACTTCCCAAGATTTAGGGATGATCACCCCTATGTACTTATAGTGCGTGGTGATGGGTTTCCATGTGGAGCAAGGTCATGGTGCCAAATTGCATGTGGTTTTGCAAACCACATGCAAAAAGCACGAACTTTGCTCTACAATTGGACCCTTGACCTTGCTCTCGTAAGTGAGCATGAAACGGATCTTGTGCGTGTCCTCTTTGGAGAGACACTAAAAAAAATACAACAAATTATTGACCGTGGCTACATGTTGCTCCGAGGGTTTTGGGTGCGAACGGTTGTCATTATTGGAGGCGATAGCCCTTGGCTTCGTCATATACTTGGTCTATCAACATTTTATGAAATTGGTTCAATTTATTCTTTTGCGACATGGTCTAGGGAGAAAGAAAGATGGGTAGGGTGTGAATGGCGACGAAGTACAAGACTTGAAGCAAAATTCCTAAAGTATAGGAAACAAGGAGTTAGTTGTGTTGGTGCAAAAGGGTGCATCGAAAGTCCATTATTGAAAGTGGATGACCGTATAGGGTGTGTCATCATGTGTGTTCTTCATCTTGTGATACGATGTGGTGAATACTTAACAACGTTTGTGCGCACACGAGCCACAATGTTGACGGTACCACAACGATCCAAGGTTCAAAGCCTCCTAAAGGACGCTAAGACCAATATTTCTTTGAAAGGCCGGTCCTTCCCCGATGGGGAAGAGACATGGCACTTGTTTGCCAATTGGTTGCCCATTGCAAAGAGTTTGCGTCTAACACCACATGTCACCACTACCGTTGAGGACATGGGGAAATTGCTAACCGCTATCTATCGGTGGACATATGATCCATTCGTCCAAGGGTGTGCACGAATTGCAAAGAGGTTTCAAAACACTATATGTCCCCATAAACGATCCCCCTACTTGCTTTGGCTCCGCAACGAGGGGGCCATCGTATTGGGTAATTTGCAACCTTCGGGGGGGGCCATGTTTTGTGGCGACATTGTTGAGTCGCTTAACTATGTCTTTAAAGACAACTTTCTAACCACAAGTTCCCGGGGAGGTGGTCGTAAGGCTACCAAGGAGGAAAAGGATGAGGCAATGCTCCGCCATGCGCACGAGCGCACCTTCCTCTACAAGGAGATGCCTCGATGGGACGGGCGGCGGCGACGGGAAGATGAGCACGTAGTGCACGCTCAATTGGAAGTTGGCAACTAGGAGGTGTGTGTGTGGTTCAACCGTGGTTCAGGAGGTTCATCCACGCGGTTGAACCGGCTTCCCCACGGTTTCACCCCTGCTTCTCTCAGGTGCCTTTGCACCATGGACCCCGAGTCTTTGGGGAAGGCCTTGCAGGACTGCCTGCGGGCACTGGGTACGGGCCACGGCGCCGATCCCCCTGCCGCGCCAGCGCCACAAGCAGCGGCAGCGCCTCCAGCCCCCCACCTGGCCGACAAGTTCCCGCTGAAGGAAGAAGTGGTGGTCCACAACACCTGCAACCCCGACACCACCCTGGCGCCCGAGACGCCTGAGTGGCGGTGGCTGGCCGACGTGACGCCGAAGTACGTGTTCCGCCGTGCCATGACGCTGTGGATGAAGAAGCACCGCCAAGAAGACAAGGATGGGGTACAGTCGTACCCCTGGGAGACGAAGTGCCTGAGCGCCGGGGAGTTTTCGGAGTGGAAGGTCTGCTGTTGTCTTGTTGTTTGCTAGTTGATTGTGCTGCTGTTTTTCGGTCTTTTGGTAGATGTTTTGATATGCTGCATGCTGCGTTTCCTTGCTGTGTGTTTTTCTGTTTATGAATGTTCTGATGTGCGTTTTTCTGATTGTAGGTGCTCCGTGTGGGTCTGTCGAGCGACCCCCAGGGACACATGTCCCTGGACGAACCAGGGCTGGATGCCCTGTTCAGGATATGGGCCACCGCGGGCTGCGGTGTTGCCAGGAGCGCGTCCTGGTTTGGCGCGGACTCCGTGGGCCGCGGCGGTGGTCACAGCGCAGGACACGGTCCGCGCTTCTTCTTCAAGGCCCCGGTGGAGTTGCCACCAGGCTGGTTCGACGAATCGGAGGTCCAGCGGTACACGGCGACTCCGAGCAGCATGCTGGCCATGGGCGCCACCATCTCAGGTGGGGGGAAGCACAAGAAGGCCAAGGCAAGCGCCGCGACGGCAGCAGCGGCGCCACCGGCAATGGCACCATCGCCATTCGTGCAGCCAAGTGTGGTTCAAGCGATCCAAGGGGTGCAACAGGTGTGCAGTAGTTCAACCGTCGTTTCAGCGGGTTCAACCGTGCGGCTGAACCGCCTTCACCGTCTTCAACCGTGCACTTTTGAGCGTAACCTTCCTACACACTGAATCGCGCTCCCCCACTTCTGCGGTTCACCGGCCTCCTTGCTTTCTCTGCAGTTGACCGCCAGTGATGTGCCTGAGCACATGTTCGTGGTGGATCGGCGTGGCCCTGGCATTGTCGTCAACGGGCGATGGCCACCCATGCCCATCGTGGAGTGGTGGGACGTGTGGTATCGGCAGATCCCTGGCGCCGCTCAAGTGGTCGACCGCATGAGTCGTGGCGTGCAGCGGGGCTTGCGGGAACTGGGCAATGCCGGGCAAGGCAGTCCTGCGCCAGAACGGCAGAGGTCAACGCCTCTGGAGTCCGGTCCAGCCGTCACCACCGCGCCCCAACCAAGTCCTGTGGGAGAGAGCTTTGAGGAGTTCTACAAGAGTGTGTGGGACCGCCCACTTGGAGCAGGTGCAGCATCCGAGAGCAGTGGAAAGGCCCCCAAGCCTCCACGTCTTCCAGCACCACCGCCACCCGAAGAGACGAGCACCCCTGGCAGCAAAGTGGTTCCGAAGTCCCTGTTTCAGTCCGCCCGGAAGGAGCTCCGGAAGGAGAAGCGGCCAAGTGCAAAGGCTGAAGCACCGCCCGCGAAGGCCCAAGTCTCTGGCGACAAGAAGCCCAAAAAGAAAGCCAAAACTGGCAGCGGTGCTTCCTCGAAAAAGCGGAAAATCGCCCGGGACAGCAGTGAGACGGACGAGTCAGACCCCCTTTTTGAAGAGCACGAATGGGTCCCAGCCGCAAAGCATATCCCAAAGAAGAAGAAGAAGAAGGTACTTCCGGCCCCCAGTTCCGACAGTGACTCCGGCAAGCTCCCCAGCGACACGGCGCGGGATGTAAAGGCCCTGGCAACAGAGTTGGCTGCGGGATCGAAGGATGGCGACGAGGAGAAAGCGATCAGGGCAGAATCGGCGCATGCGTCAGCTCTGGAGGTGTGCGCGGTTGAACCGGGGAAGTGTAGTTCAACCGCACGCTTGAACCGCCTGAACCACGGTTTCACTATTTTTTCCTTTTTGCAGAGCCTGGATCAAGCCCAACAACGACGACTGGCGGTTGAGGACACGCGCAAACAGCTGCGACAGCGGTTCGGATGGGCGGCCAACACGCCGATTCGATGGGTCATTGTGGACGGTCCTGATGGCGAGCCACGTCTGGCCGTGGGTACCCCGGGAAAAGCCACGAAGGGGACCCCCCGGCCCAAAAAGGGGGAAGAATTGGTCTTCCTTCCCCCACAGTGGGAGGAGGAGGGCGATGCAGCTGGGACAACGTGGCCAGTTATTGCAGTCAAGGACAGCACAAGCTTCAGTAACCCCCACGCTGCCGAGGAGGCGTTGAAAGAGCGCCGCGCCCAGAAACAGGAAGCGATCGATGAGGAGGGCAAGAAGACAATGGAGGACTCCCCCTCGTACAGTGCACTCGAGGAGAAGGAGGTCACTCCCGCACCAGAAGCTGAAGCGATCGATGAGGAGGGCAAGAAGACAATGGAGGACTCCCCCTCGTACAGTCCACTCGAGGAGAAGGAGGTCACTCCCGCGCCGGAAGCTGAAGCGGAAAAGGACAGTGACAATGGGGTTCCTGTGCCGACGCCGCCCGTGATTCCAGAGCCAAAGGAGAGTGAAGAACAGGTGGTCAAAGAGGAAAAGGTGGAGTCTGCTGGTCCAGGGGTGCAGGAGCACCAGCACAGTGGGGAGGACTCGCCTGCAGCCCCGGTTGGGCAAGAGGAGATTGTGGAGGTTGGTGAAGCGCCGAAGGACGAGGAAATGCCTGCATGTAAGCAGGAAGATAACGAAGAGGCAGCCCCAGAGGTTGGTGCACCAGTGCCTCACGTGAAGGAAGAGCCACTCCCAAACGACTGACTTTTTACGTGCCTCAAGGGAATGAGGGGGTGGCAGTGGCGGGAAGGACATGGAGCACGGTACCGTAGGCAGTTGTGGGGGGCCGTAATGGTGCAGGGGCATCACCGTGTGCAAGTTGCAGTGCAAACGAGGAGAGATCCGGAACTGGTCCGGCGCGTGAACGCACACATCCGAAGTGTACTTCCCCAACTAACCTACACTGCGCTCGCAGTGGTCCATGGGGTGGGCGATCATCCCATGCTTGTACATACGCATCCAAAGGATGACAGTCCGCTTACGGGGGAAATAGCCCTGGGTGATTTTGTGGGGGGGGAACTGTTTACCAGTGCCCTACTTTGTTCAAATGGGCCTTCTCGTCCTGCATGGATACGGTGGGGGCGTGATTTATTATGGGGACACATTGTGGATCCTCGATATGGGGTCATGTTTAACGCTCTTAGGCCCCACGTGCCTCTGCCGTGGTCTGGACAGCGCATTGTGCTCGTACCGTACACAGGCATTGCATGGGGACGTCTGCCTGTGGCGATGCAGAACGAACTGGTCACGTTTGGCTTCCCAAGGTGAAGATGTGTTTTTTGTGTAGCGCTTCGTGCAACAGCGGTTGAACCGGTGAAGCCGGTTCAACCGCGCGCCTGTCCAGCGGTTGAACCACCTCGAAAGCCGGTTACATTTTAGTGCAATCTATGAGGAAACAAGCTTCTGACAATCAAGTGTAGGCTTGCATGTAATTGTTGTTCACTAAAAAGGGTCCAAAGTCCTAAGGGGAATCCAAACAAGGCGCAGGGGTGTATGTCACCACGCCTAACGAAAAGTTGATGGTGAAGCCGTGCGGTTTCACCAATACAGCCGCCGACACTGGCACCTACAACACCACCGCCGTGAAATATGATCCAAGAGAAATATGTCTCCAGTGTTTTGCAGCAATGAGGTAAGAAGGTTTTCAAAAACATTCTTTTTAGGGGGTGTGGCATCTCTTGCAGGGCTGAAAAATAGCGGTTTTCAGGTTGCTACTTAGCAATTTGTTGCTGTACCTCGATAGGGGTTCAACCGTGGGGAAGCCGTAAAGAAAGTGCGCGGTTGAACTCGGTTGAACCACGGTTTCACTTGGGTAATTCAAGGGTACCTGATCCAAATGAGCACGTAGGGTTATGTCGGCACGATAGAAGTAGTCATCCTTAAGGACAACTTCTTCCACATTTTGCTCTTCCCAAAGGTCTTGAGCGACCAAATGAGTTGATATATAACAACCGCGTTGCCCACCTGCGAGAGAATGTCCAGAAACTCCCTCGAGGGTAACAGGATGAGGCGATTCAAACACGCAGTCGTCGGGTAAGAATGAATTGGATTGGAGATTTACCTCTGATCCATTGTCACACAAACAAGTGGCGAGGTGGAAATTTCCCTTGCAATCAGAGACCCACAGCTTTGTGACAAACTGACGGGCCCTGTGCTTGGACTGTACACCAACCTCGTCCACTACAACAGAAGGATCCGCTGCCGGATCCAGGGGAGAGGAGACAAGCGACCCTACATCGAGTAATGGTCGATCTGGAATCTGGGGATCATGCCTGAAATCGCCTGGGGAGGGGCGATTTTCGTGGCTCCCCTAGGCGTTCTGACCTCCAGTTGCTGCGTTAACGTTGTGAATACAGCCTGATTCGTCGATCCACTCATCTTGGAACGGATCATCTGCTGGATTCAGGGCATTTTCGACATAATCTCGATCCGCATCGGACACCTGATCTGCACCTGAAACCTGATCCACACGATGGTTGCCCTTTCCACGTCCACGGCCACGGCCGCCGGATGATGGACCACCACTGTCGCCACGCCCTCTGCCCTTACCAGAGAAAGGGGTTCCTGAAGGATTTCCCTTACCCTTACCCTGTGATCCTGGAGCATTTCCTTTGTTTGTACCGGATTGAGGGGTTTGGCCTGGATTTCGATTTCCGCCTCCGGCGTTGCCATTGGGAC
This sequence comes from Eutreptiella sp. 'Long Island Sound 2002', assembly GCA_964036045.1. Taxonomy (NCBI): domain Eukaryota; phylum Euglenozoa; class Euglenophyceae; order Eutreptiales; family Eutreptiaceae; genus Eutreptiella; species Eutreptiella sp. 'Long Island Sound 2002'. The sequence goes on from OZ038385.1 coordinate 4,120,815, forward strand.
TTGTCTGGCCGTTTGGCTGCCCACCGGAGCCGGATGGCGTCCGATTTCCTTTGCCTTGGGACCCGCCAGGGCCTCCAGTATTTTTGTTTCCACCGGAGGGGGTCGGATTACCCTTTCCCCCCTTTGCACCATGCACCTGTCTGTCATTCCTGTCTGAATTCTGCGAATTACTGACATTTTCACCAATCACCTTGTGATCGTAAGCAGACCATCGGTGATTACCAGTAGAATGCGTCTTAGCTCGGTTCGTAGAACCTAAAAGAAGGCAGATGCTACAATGATCCTGAACATTCCGGGTGTCATTCACCTTTTTGTTGCCCTTTTGGGCCCCATTTTGGGTGTTTTGCTGGGTATTCTTGTTTCCCCCAAGACCCTCATGGAAATTTTGATTGGCGGCGTCAGCGAGCCGCTCAACCTCTTCCCACAGTTCCTGCGGGGTGAACGAAAACACCCAGTTCTTGGCCTTCAGGCGATGGCCATGGAAACTTACTCCCTTGTTGAGGACTTGGACAAACAAGTCCCGATCCTCGTGTTCATTAAATTTGATTTTCCACGTGTTTTCAGTGAATTTCACCTTGGAAAACGACGTGGGGGAGCACTTTTGAAGTGCCTCCCTGACCGTAAACCTGTTGGCCGAGGCATCAAAGCCTTCGACCTCTGCCCACCAGGTCTTGACCTTTTCTTCGGACTGTTTATTCCGAAGGGTGGCGGCAGTTTCGGAGGGGATCTTGTCAAAAATCAAATTTTTCAGCTCGGCACTAGAAAAGTTTTCGCCTGAATGTTCGGATTCTTCCACTAAGTTCCAGAAGCGCTGTCTCTTGTCTTGCACTTCGTGCAAGATTAATCGCGAGAACGAAGGAAGATTCTTCAACATCTGGTGGTAATGGTCCTCTGGCAGCCGGGATCCACGTACCTCCAACTGTTCCCACACCTCATCAAAGGTAAGGGGGGAACTTGAATCCTCACGATCACTCCAGGTCCTGTGCCAGGTGTTGGCCGGCGCTCCCTCAAGGCAGTCCAAGAGGGCCATCAGGAACTGATCATCTTGAAGTTTTTGAGTCTTAACCCACAGTTTAAATTCCCGTTGGAACTGAGGCCAACGTCTGGGGTTCCCATTATACTTCGGTTGCTTGGCAACCTGACGAAGTCGCAATGAAGTAGGATTTAGAAGTGAATCCAGCCCAACACCGGCCGTAATGGCAGACACCTTGGCGGCATCATTAGCCACACCAGCTCCGGCGAGGGTCTGGGCGAGCAACATCTGGGCTAATGCATTGGAATCAGCAGCAGGAAGGGCAGTACGGGAGGCAGTTCGCTTGGCATTCTGAGCCTCAGTCCTAGCCTTCGCCGACCTACTCTGAGATCGAGAGATTGTAACCCTTTCCTTTAGCTTAGTCCTGCTGATCCTTGCATCGGTGGTCTTAGAGTCCACCGAAGGAGCAATCGAAAAAATTTCTGTCGCCTCCTCCGACGGTTCTGTTGTTTGTTCCACCGATGATGCGCCCTCAGACCGCATGTGTGTCTTGAAAAGATCTTTAATTCCCAGCGTCTGAATGATGAGTTGCATTTGATCTTTGAGCAATTGGAGCTCAGTATGTCGCTGTAATCTGCAAGAGCAGTCGGCAGGACAGTACATACCGTGTCCTGAAGGGCCTGAGCAGGCTGTCGGACCGCTAATCTCAGTGGTTCGCAGCCAGGAGTCCACTTGGGGAGCTCCTTCAGCCCTAATTTGCAGGCTTGCCTGCCTGGCTGCCTCTAAAATTCCTTCCTCAACCGCGGCGGCTAGATCGTCGCGGATGGAAACAGAGTGATGAGGGGCGGAGGGCCCGGCAGCAGGTGCCTTGGTCTTCTCCTTCGGGAAGGGGCTTGCCTCCCAGATCTGCAAAAAAATGGCAAAAGAGTCATCTTCTTGAGAACACCACCACATCCTGGTATTAATTTCTTCTTGAAGGAGGAAAAAATATTCGAATAAAAAATCAGAGGCGATTCTTTCTTGTCCTATCAGCTTAGACGTGGCTAATAGACAAAGGGCCTCAAGCGCCTCAAGGTTACGGGTCACTTCTGAAGACAAATGGTTGTCCCATTGTGCCCAATTGGCTGGTCGATTATAGGTAGGTACCTCACCTGGACCACCCATCTCAATGTCGTCAATGTCGGCGTCGATGGTCTCAAAATGTGGACATTGGTAAGGAGTATTAGTACCTGCCAGGTCCGTAAGCTCCACCGGAGCGTTGCCATCGGCGTAGACTGGGAGATTCCAGCTGCTTGATGGCCAATTTCGACTGGGATCTTGATGGTAATCTGGGCCTCCACAGCTGCTGATTTGTGCCCTTCTTGGGCAATTTGGGCTTGCGCAAGGCATTCCTCTCAAGGCCTCGTTCGCACAGCACCACGGCAGCGTAATCGTTACGTCTCCAGGAGTGGCGGAGTCTACGGGGCCGTACTGGGGAGCTAACTGTGGTTGGGACACCAAAGGAACAACATTCAGGTAGCCTCTGCTACCATGAAAGTGCTGCCCTGGGTCGATGTTTGTGCCGGAGGGCTCGGGGCCGGCAAGACCAGTGGGGCAGGCACGCGAGGAGTCTCCCTGAACGTTCTTATTGGGGGTAGAACCGGATACTCGGACACCAACGGAGGCGAGAGCAGCAACAACTGAAGCAAGGTCCATGCTGATTGTGGTCCGGCAGAAAATCCCAGTCTATGAAGAAAATTGATGCGGATTATTCTAGATACATCTGAGTGTCCAAAACTGTCTGAAAAGATTTAAATAATCCAATTATGTAAAAATGTTTGGCCGATCTGGCCCGCGAGCGCGCGTCAGCGGCAAATGGCAATTCCAGCTAAAATAGCGGAACGCGGCGGATTTACGGGGAATGGACCGCGGAATCAAATCCGGCATATCAGAAATATATAGAAAATATCCTGAGACTGAGCTGCGAGGCGGCGATTCCGCCGAAGCAAAGAAAATGACCAAAATGTAGCCAATCTGGGCAGAATGTCTGAAAATCTGAGCAGATGGGGCTAGCCGCACTTACACCCTGTGTCTCTAAGGCTATTGGAGTCGCTTTTACTACTCTTTAAGACAGTTTCGTGCTATGCGCCCCTCTTTGAGTGGGAGCCTTTGCGGGCTATTGGCGCTATACATTCTTTTGCCCTTGGTAGGAAATACCCATGGTGGTCACATGTGCACAACACAAATAACAAGCAAAAGGCAATAGAGAAAGCAAACAAGCAAAGGGTTGTAAAGTAAACGAAGTGAATGGGAAACTGCGAGTGTAAATAAGTCAGTGGTTTGTCACATACTCTGTGTTTGTACAGCCTCAGTGTGATACAATGAATGAGTCCAAGGTGCAGTGCTTTCTAAGGGGTGCTGGTTAGAGCCTAAATCTTAGTGGTAGCAGAGCGAACGATTCTGAAGGTGTCAACTATACAAAGGCGCCTGATTCTGTCTGTGTCTGTTTGTTCTGTCAGTTCTGTGAACAGTTCTGCCTGTTTGAATCTGAACTGTGATAAACAAGACGAGTGACATGGAACCCCCAACCACAACTGAGGCGAAAGAAAAAGACACCCCTACAACAACCTCCACAGATGAGTCCCTTGAAACCACCTCAGAGTCTGTGAAAGAATACAGGCGAGAGTTAAAGGAAGTCCTTGAATCTAAACCCTCATGCTCAGAAAACCCTACACCTAAAAGTCTCAACCCTGATCCAGAGGTAAAGGTGCGAGATGTGTCGGGTCCCAGCGCAGAGACAGAAGTGCGCGAAGACGCTCGTGAACACGAACCAATGCGCGAAGACGCTCGAGGTGAAAGGCACGAAAGCGTCGACAGGGACGACGCCAAGCACGAAGACGGCAGCGTAGGTGAACCTGAGGAACGGAAGCAAGCAGTTGACTTTGCGAAGGAACTCGCGAGCGAGGGTAAGCTAGAGTGGTTTAGGACCATGATGGCCAGGATTGAGTCAGGAAGAGTGGACGAGAGGAAGGATGAGGATAGGGAGTCGAGAACAACAGTGTCCGAGAGGTCAAAGGGGAAGAAGCATGACTTAGGTGAGTTCAAGTTTGGAAAACCAGGACCACCTTCCTCACCTCCCACTTCCTCGACAAGTTCTCACACTTCTCGTTCGACAAAGACAAAAAGGTCGACAACCAGTAAAGGTGCATCGGCTGTGTCCACGACATCGAAGCTGAGCCGTGCGACAGAAATCCAAGACTCTTTGTCAGAGATGTTGGAGGAACAGAAGAAAATCTCCCGACGTTTAGACGAGTTGGAGGAGTCTGGGAAAAGTCGCATCGAAAGTGACCTGAACACTTCTGCCCTCTCCAAGGTAACAGGACTCCACCTGTTAGACGGACATCAAAAAGGCATTTCACCCTTCCTTCCGAGGATCAAAGAGTCGTACCTGCCGGACGAGTTTGCTGTGAGAATCAAGGTGGGTAGCTTGCAGGAAGCGCCCGACAAGCATGGGTTAACGGCTCCTGCACTGCTCGCCGTTTCACCTTCCAAGCTGGATGACAGGAACCTCGACGACAGCAAAGATTCAGGGAGTGGTACGAAGGGCACAGCGAAAGGAAAGCTGGAGGTACCTCCACCTGTGTTCACTGGGAAGCGCCTCGACCTGTACGCGCGTGACTTCGTGAGGTACCTGCCAATGACAGGGCAGAAAGCTGCAGATGAGATGACCCGCGCCGACCTGATCGTGACAGGCTGCAAGAACGAATGGCTTCGAGGAGTTGTAGACGACATCTTAACCATGTCGGAATCATGGGTACACTTTCTGAAACAAGTGGAGTCTGCCTTCCCTCACTTCGAGACAGATGCATCCATTCGCGGAGCCTTGGAGAAAGTACAGAAACTTAAAGAACTCCCAACTCCTGCCGATGTTCGTCAACTGCTGCAGAAGCTCAAAAGCCTTATGACCCAGTTGAAGATTCCTATGTCCGAGACCGAGAAACTCCTTTTGCTGACCCGAAAGATTCAGAAGAAGACTTGGACCGAATGTCGGTCGACCGTGGAAAGGAAGGCGAAGACGCACACCTATCAAGATTTGGCTGACTTGCTGGAGGAACTCGCTCTCGAACGAATATCAGACCAACATGTCGAAGGTGAACGCGAAGCTCAACTCAATTTCCTGAAAAGAGGGAACAAGAACAAAAACCAAAACCAAGAACCGCCTCCCGAAGCTGGTCAAGACGAAGAAGTCCAAGACTTATACTGGTCAGAAGGACAAAAAGGCAACGGGAGCAAAGGCAAAGGAAAAGGCCTACGGAAAGGTAGCGGTCGTGGAGGCGGTCGCGGAGAACAAGGAAAATGGGTATGGCAACAGCCTCAATTCCATTCCATCGTGTGGTGCGAGTACTGTGGAAAAAAGAACCATGCTCGTGACCAATGCTGGACGAAAGAAGCGGACGAAAGGAAAGCCCGCGCTGCAGCCAAGAAACAAGGAGAAGATCCTGGCAAAGGAAAAGGCAAGAGCGACGGAAAAGGGGAAGGCAAAGGCGACGGAAAGGGCAAAGGCAACGGAGAGAAAGGTGGCAAAGGAGAATCCGGCGAAGGACAACCAAGCCAAATCACACCGCCACCCAACGCGATTCCCTTGCCTGAAGCCGCTGAAGGAGAAGAGGGACCAAGCAATCGAAAGAGAAGGAGGTTCCTCAAGCTTCAAGAGAACCTTACCAACATGGCCAAATCCTGTGGACTTGCGTTGACGATGGACGCAAAGCCACTCCCTCCGCAAGACAAGTAGGGAGGGAGCTCTTTGGGGAAGGGCTACCTGTTGCCAGTCGAAGGAACCGAAGCTACGAGCAGTATGATGGCGGCGAAACACGTACCTGAGGGAGAAATTGAGTACGCGCCGAGCGTTGGTATTCGTATTGGCGACGGGAGAATATGCCTGACCGAAGGGAAGTACAAAGGGACGGTGATTCTGGGGAGAAGGAGATTACCGAAAAGTTTCTTAGTCCTCGAGACGGACGCGTTCGACGCAGTGCTCGGTGAGGACTTCTTCGAGGATAACCCGGAGATTCGTTACCTGGGCCTTCAGTCACCGAGACACCTCCTAGTACGGACAGACGACGGAGAGTGGGAGCAGGTGCACCTCGAAGAGACCGCGGAGATTGTGGAAGGAGTAAAGGTCTTGAGGGACATCAGCCTTGACCTGGACACGGAAGTTAAGGTCGAAGGACTGCTGCGTTTGGAGAAAGAAATGCTACTAACCCTGGAGACCTACACCTTAGCCACGGAGATGAAGCTACACGCGTACGAGGAGTCGAACATCGAAGGTGATCCCTGCGGTGACGATTTTATCGAACTCTTCGCTAATCACGTTAACGCGGACAGCGAACTCTACTGTTGGAGACAAGGCAACAGCGCCTGGTGGTACGATTGGCGAGACCTAGGGAGATGGAAGTACCTGTACGCCAACGCACCGTTTTCCCAAATGGAGAAAGTCTTGACGAAAGTCGCTTTGGAAGGTGCACGAGTAATCCTTGTCGTACCTGAAGAAGGGAAATGGATGAAGAAAGCGTGGAGAGAATTACTGACCAAGCTGACAATAACCCAAGTACGACTACCCGATGTTCCTATGTACAAAGTTGACTATGGGGTGGAGCTACTGCCCGCTCCCAAGTGGCGAACGAATTTATGTCTTGTTGACGGATCGCTCAACCCGGTGGCGCGAGAGGACTTGAACCCCGAAGTTGTCGAAAAGATCAAGAAGAACAACCAGGGATGGGGAAGAAAGCACATGTTACAACACTTCCCTGACCTGAAGGAATCGCAACAAGACCAAACACGCGACCACATGAAGGTGACCATCAAAGAACTACCTAAAGGAAACCGAGAACTCCCGGCAGAAGAGAAAAGTGAACTCTCAGAAGAAGTGCATGACAGCGATGGGCTGTCGGAAGCTCCTAGTATAAGCACCATCACACCTGTGACTGAAGGGAGCTACCCAACTTGGATGGAGTACGAGGACATGTTCAACGACGTTCTTTTGGCTTGTGAAAACGAAGAATTGTTGCTCCGACGAACCATCGAGGAGAACCTACAGCCGAAGAGCGAATGGCATGGATTCCAGTACGGGTTCGAAACAAAGAAGCGAAAGACGAATCTAGCCAAGCCGACAGAGTCGTGGCCCATGTCAAAGCAGGATCGAGAAGAAGTGAAGGCCCTACTCTGGACGCGCATCGATCAGATTCAGAAAGAGGAGTTGAAAGACCTCTGGAAGTCTAAGGTTTATTTGCCCGATCACGATGATGGAGCGGCAGACGAGTACTCGGAGGTCTTGAACTACACCGATCTGTGTGACCTGTTGGAAGAGTACAGGGAGACTACGGACTACTATGCCGATGAGGAACTCAACACAGGTGGCACGAAGAGATGCAAGAAGAACAGGCGTCAGAGGAAGAAAGAACGTACCAAAAGATGTGAACGTGCACTTGGGTTGACTGAAGTTGGGATACCCGAAGAAGTGAAACCGGACGGTCTCCACAACCAAAAGAAGGATGAGTTCGGGCGAAGCAACCTGCAAGCGAGCGAGGACTTCATGAGCAAAGTTATAGAACACGACGAGCGCGTGTGGAACATCTTACACAAGTACCAAGAGGTGTTCGGACCATTGCCATCACCTGGAACCTGTAAAAAGCTGGTACAGCTTGACTGGGAGCTGAAGGAAGAGCACGCCAAGGATCGAGTAAGGTCGAAGCCTTATCTGTGTTCCAAAGCTGACATGGACGAGATCATGCGGCAAGTTTTGGAGTGCGTGGAGGCGGGGCTGATCGAGGAATACAAGGAGGGAGACTACCCCAAGCATTGTTCCCCTTGTTTCCTAGTGGCGAAGCCAGGGTCTACGGCGAAGAGGTTAGTCGTGGACTACCAAAAGCTTAATCGCAAGATCAAGCAGCACAGCGGGTCCCTGCCGTTTATGGAGAACACGGTGGAAAATGCAGCGGACTGCAAGTTCAAAACAAAGATGGAAAAGAGGTCAGGCTTTTGGCAAGTGGACCTGACGGAGCGCGCAAAGGACATGATGGCTTTCATCACTCCGCAAGGCCGTATTTTCAAGTGGCGAGTGATGCCTTTTGGCATTAGCAACGCCCCAGCCTTGTTCCAGGAGATGATGTCTCAAGTCCTGTGCCTCGTCAAGAAGAGACCAGCCGTTCAAGAGCTACTCACAAGAGGTGCCGTGTTGGAGGCGCACATTGACGACGTGCTGCTAGGGACCAACTCGGTCGAAGACCATTTAGTACTCTTGAGCGAGTTTTTCGAAGTCTGTCAAGGGCAACACTTGAGGATAAAGCTGGAGAGGTGCGAGTTCCTCCGAAGTGAAATGGAGTATCTGGGGTTTACGATTGGACCGGGATGGTGGAAGCCAACGGATGCAAAGTTGCGACCGTTGCTCGACTTTGACCTGTCTGAAGTCAATGGAAAAGCCGAAGGTGTCAAGAAAATACGCCAGTTCGTGGGGTCGTGTAACTTTTACCGAAGACACCTGAAGAACTTCACCTTCAGTAGTGCACCCTTGACCGACCTCATCAAGAACGGGACCAAGTGGTAATGGACAGAGAAAGAGCAAGCAGCACTGGAGGAAATGAAAGGAAAACTCAAGAACTGCCTGATCTTAGGCGTACCTCGGCCGGTGGGTGAGATGTTGCTGGTCACGGACGCGTCTGATGTTGGAGGCGGAGGTACACTCTTCCAATGGCAGCGCCTGAACAGGGAATTGTGCCAAGAAGTGGACCAAAAGCTCAGGACGCTGGGCGTAAACAGAGACGGAACGCTACGACACGAGTACAATGAAGACGAGTGGCGTTTGGTCCCGCTAGGCCACTGGAACTGGAAGTGGAATGACGCCCGGAAGAACTATGCAACCTATGAGCAGGAGATCATGAGCGGAGTCCTGTTGCTGGCAAGCCAGACTCGCATCGTGGGATCTAACCCTGTTACGTGGTTGTGTGATCAGGAACCGGCACAAGCATTCCTACATAAGCCTCCACCCGAACAAAAGAGGATCAGGAGATGGTGGACCTTTTTATCACAACTTCGAGTGGGGACCTTCCACATTCCTGGCGTGAAGAACGAGATGTGCGACTACCTTTCACGAGGTTCGTTCAACGACTTGCTGGGACGAGACACGGAAGAACTCGCAAAGGAGGCTTTCGCTAAGATGGACGTGCAGTTGGACCTCTTCGCAAAGGTTACGGCCTCGAAATCTACAGAATGGAAGGTCACTGACCTGTTGCCCGAGTATCCCATCCTGTAAACGTTGAAGGAGGGGCGAAGCTTCGTAGATGACGGAGGAGTCCAATGGGCACGTACGGCGAGTCACCTGTACAGAGAAGAAGTGATATGTGTACCGTCAACACACGTGAAGTCGATGGGGCGATGGGCACACAAGACGAACGGACATCCTGGAGTGGAACGAACACGTTGGTTTTTCGGGAAGCATTTCTACACAACCCTGAGCCAAGAGCGACTGAACGAAGTCTTAAGGGAAGTTTGCACGGAATGCTCATGCTCGAAGGCCAAGCAAAGCACAAGTGCTGATCAAGGTTTAACAGCTCACTTACCAATACCGAGAATGGTAAACAGTGTTCTGTACCTGGACTTCACGGAGATGCCCAAGTACTCAGGGCACGACTTCGCCTTGCTCGTGACCTGTGGATTGAGCAGGTACACACGTGTGTTTCCGCTCACGAAGAGATGCGATGGAGAAACTGTCTTGAAAGAGCTGTTCGAAGGTTGGATACAAGCCTACGGGATGCCGAAACGGATACACAGTGACAGAGACATCAGCAGTCCTGGCGCAGCCGCCCAGCCGGCAGAGCCAGGACCAAAACCGGCAAGAAGGGGCGCCGAGCCCACCGTGTACATAGCCCACCCGACCCATGGGGCCGGAACGCGGCCACACAGAACGCAACTGAAGACAGCAGCCCGGAAGAAAACACTGAATGCAGGCCAGTGCGTGCGCCAGCCCAGGGAAGGCAGAGGGAGGAACAGGCAAGCCCCCCCCCCCCCAGAAAAAAAAAAGGAGGGGGGAGGGGGAAAAGGCACGAAAACAGCCCACAGCCGCCAAACCGCCCGCCAACACCACCACAGGCGGCATAACCCACCCCCAGAAGGCACCGAAGACAGGACCCCCACAGAGGCACAGGGGGACCACCCACCCGAAACCGGCAACACCAAGCCAGTAACAGCGGCCCACGGGGAAAAGGGACACCGAAACGGAAAAAAAAAAAAAAAAGGAGAGCCACCAGCCCAGCCCGAAAGAAAGAGGATGGAGGGACAGGGACCATAAGGCCCGGAAAAAAAAAAAAAAAGAAAAGAAAAAACAAAAGCGCAAAAAACACATCCCGACAACCCAGCCAAGAAGGGCTGGGCACAGCCGAGACCCGGGCCCAACACACACGCCCACCCCGCACGCCGCAACCGGAAACGGCGGGGGGCAAGCGGGGCGCCCACGAAACCACACACGTCCGAAAAGCAGGCCGAAACCGAAGTCCAACCACGAACACCACAAACAGCCGACACTAGAGGGACAACGCCACAAACCGAGCCCAAACACACCCACCCAAGACCCCAGCCAGGACTGGCGGGGTTAACAAAACCCACACCCAACCGCCAACCGGACCCAAACACAAACGCCGCACAACAGTAGGAAACCCAGTGCCCACGGCCCGGGCACTGAGGCAGCCCGTGCCATGCAGGTGACCCGGCCAAACGAGATCCGAAGACCGGGGGTAAGGCTGCATCCTAACGCCTGCGCTGCTTTGGGACTCGAGGCGGAGCGTGCGACACCCAAGCACCTCGGAACCCTAGTACCAAGAACGTGCATGCATGCCTTTGGAACGGGATACGCCAGGAAGTCCGGTGAACCCCTAGGGTTCCGCCCAAAGGAGGGGACGTGCGCAAGCACGGGGGCACACCCTCCCGGCGAGACAAGCATGTCACGCTGGCGGCGATCAGCCCTCCCGGCGTTGCCCGGGGCCGCTTTGTTGGGGGCCAACAGTCAGGTCTAGCGGGAAGTAAGCTGCCTCCCCTCTTCACGCGCGGAGCCTCTGTCTGTTCGTCACAGGGGCTACGCCAGGGGGAACCATGAGGCGCCTCTCCACGACCGAGTGCACCTACCTACCTACCTGACAGAGACATCAGATTTACCTCAAACACTGGCGGGTACACCGGAGTCCCCAAGAACATGGGCGTCGAAGTCGACTTCGGGACGCCGAACTATAAGAGAAAGAACACGCAGTGCGAGGGGCAGATCAAAGCGTTCAAGGCGATTACAAGAATACTACTTGCCGAAGAAAGTAGCCGCAACTGGATTAAGCTGGTGCCTGTAGCCGTTTACATGATGAACAATCAGATCTCAAGTCGGACCGGATATGCTGCCACCGAACTGTTTTTGGGACGTCCGGGTTTCTTTTACGAGTTCCCTACCGCAGACGATTGCAACGTGAAGGTGAAAGGATGGCTCGAAGAGCAAAGAACCATGGCTGAGAAGGCACAAGAGCTGCTGACCAGAGTGCGTAATCGAGAACACCGTCGACAAAACAGAGGGAAAGCACACGCCGAGTACAGAGAGGGAGACCTGGTACTTGTTCATCATACTCGTTTTTCCGGATGGCCACGAAACGACTTGGATCTGCCGTACTTCGGACCATACTTGGTGACGGAGGTTGGGCGCAGTACTGTCAAGGTTAAGGCGAGCCCAAGCATGGGAGGGTTTCTAGATGTGGGTTACAACCAACTGAAAAGGTACACCGCGGTGGAAGATGACGACTTGGAAGCATGGGAAGAACTGGCGATCGAAGCGGAAAGGTCTAAGATGGCGGCTGACGAGGATGAAAACGAAGGAGGCGTGCAAGAAGAAGACGGGGTACAGCAGCTTCCTGAAATGGACGACGAAGAAATGAAAGAGAAGGACTGCTACACCGTGGACTCGATCCTGCAGCACAAGTACAAGCACGGGTGGCGATTTCTCACACGATGGGCTGAGTATGAAGTTAGCGACAGCACGTGGGAACCCATCAGCGCATTCGTGTTAGACAACGGTAATTTGACATACCAGTTTGTCTCTTACTGTCGGCTGCACGATCTCACTGGAATCCTGGAAACGGCAAGAAAGATGGCTCAAAGGAAGTTGGAACGAACGCTACGTCGCGAAGAGAAAAAGGAAGAGGCGCGGAAACCAGTAGACAATGAGCAAGAGCCAGAGGCAGTACCAAGAAGGAGCAAAAGATTGCGAGCATACTGACCTCCGTGTATAGCCATCCAAGTAAGGTACATGTTGGCGAAGAAGTGCTCGTAGGCGGTGAGGAAGACCGAGAGCAGCGCGGCGTCGACCATGGCGGTGGCTGCACGTTGGTGCTCAGGGCCGAAGCTCTCAACTTCCACGATCACCTCCACGTCCTCAAACCCCAAAAGGAGTTCCTCCTGGGGGAGAGCGAGAGGGCCATGGCGAGGAGGGATTACCCACTCCTCGGGCACAGGAACACTGGGGCCCGGAGGGTCCCAGGTCCACACCCAGTGGACCCCAGCAGGGGTGAGCCGGGGGGCGCGCCGCATGGAGCGGCGGGGCACGCCTGGAAGCGTGGCGCCTCCTGATCCGAACCACAGGGCGGGAGTTGCAGTTGGAGTCTGCAAGATCCAGGCCCCAAGGAACGGAACCCACGTCGGCGTGGTCAACCCAGCCGGCCGTCCGTGCTCATAAGCCGTGTTGACGTACCACGGCAGCGACGGAGGCGGGTTTGGGGGGCAGACGTGGGGTTTGTGGGGGGACTGGCACAGGCACTGCAAAAGCAGCAGCTGGCGCAGTCGCTGGAGGAGAGGCCCAACGGCGGGGCACACTCTTCTTCTTAACCATACTACTAACAAGAAAAAGAATAAAAAAGGGACAAAAAGAACAAGTTATGCAAGCTGAAGGGAGTGGTTTGAGGTTTGAGGTTTGATTTTGCGGGTAGTAGACGCCTTTCGGCCCCGGGGGGCCACCTGGTCGGGCCAGGTGATATCCTCCCCACCGGGTCCTAGTGGGGGGCCCTCCAAGACGCACCTCCTGCCTGGTGGCGGAGTCCCCCGGGTTCACAGAGCTCGGAGCCCCGCCCTTCCCCGGCTTCCCCGTTTCGCCACTCCCCGGTCAGTGCATCAATTCGCAGCCGTGGCTGCGGGCGCTTACCCACTGCGTCGCCCCCCTAATGCGTGGTCGCCCGGGGCGCCGGCGCCGCCGGGCCCGTGCTACTGGCTTGTCGCCAGTGGGACCCCCTTGGGCTGGCGCGGAGGCTGCCTAGCCTAGGGGTTGGGGCGTGGCGCTGTGCGCCAGTACTGCCTTGGCGGGTGCAGTGCCCCGTCTGTGTGTGCGCCGCGCTCGCGGCCGGTTCGGGGGGTTCGGGCCGGTACCTGGTGTTGTGTCTCTCTCTTTTCCCCCTCCCCGCCCCGCGTGTTCGGCGCTGCGTGTGGCGGGCCGTCCCGTCCGGGTGTCCCTTACCCTCGCTCGCTGGTATGCCATTCTACGTGGTCTGTGCGTTCCGCGCGCTCGGTCCGGTTGACCTTCTGGTAGTCCCCGCGTGTCCCTTTCGTGTGTGTGCGCAGAAAAGTTTATAGTGTTTTCAGCACTGTGTTTTTGCTTCTCCTGCTGCTTGTTGTTGCTGTAGGGTGTCCTGCTGCTGGTTTCCGATGATGAAAAGCTTTTGTTTGTTGAAATACAGTAAAGCCAACTCAATCCAGGATAGCCCAAGCCAATAGTATGCAAGGAGAAGGTAATTCAGGATCAAAGCATGAAGGACTGCAGTGTAAACAGTGAAAGATGATTAGATATTCACAGAAACTGCAACTCAGAATACAAATGAATGCATAATCACAGAGATAGCTGAAATGTTTTGGGAAAAGAGTTAGAAAACTGCCTCAGGATCACTCTCTCTCCATAGTGCCATCTTAGGAGATGTGCACTCTTTGTTTTGGGTCCCATATGTGCTGAGGTGGCATGGTATGTGGCGATGAGGTCACTGCCATGTCACATGGGATCTTCCTACTTAGTTAGGCTGACCAGGAATTGAACCCAGGACCTCTCAAAAAGAGGTGCCTAACCCCCTATGGTGCATACCACTAGGGCAGATAAGTATTCATGGAAAAACATAGATAAATTCATAGGCTCTACCTTAGGTATGTCAGTGCTCAGTCAACTCAGGAAAAGATGTTTTACTTCTGATTGAAAGGGGATTAAGGGGTCCACTCCATATCCTGATTGGGTGTTTGGTTCCATAGGTCAAAATGTGTTCTCACCACTTTTGGCTGGACCAATACTAAGATAAAAATGCATGGATGCTCAGTGCATCTCTAATACAACTAGAGTATGTCCCAAAGCAATGGAAAAGCACTTTTTCTTACTCCCCCCTTGTGCTGTGGTGGCCACCACTGTCGCATTTTAGGAAAAAGGGAATTTTTCTTGGCCTTTCCTTGGTTTCCACATCTACTTTAAAATACCTACAGTCTCCCTCACACTGAAAAATGGGCGCTACCATGGCTGGCGTCCTTTTGCTGCTCTGATTGTACAGTTTCCTACAGAAGACTCAGCGCTCTTGGCGCTGCCGGGGCTCCTGTGGCTTGGTTGGGTTAGGTTGGGAGCATGCCAAACATGTGCATATGTATCCCTTCCTCCAAGACGCAGCGTCGACACAACCCAAACGCAAGACACATTATACACACTCGCATGGGTTCTCGTAAACCTGCTGGCGACCTGTGACCTGTCTTAGGGCGTAGGGAGTCGAAAAGAAATTAATTTGCCCCTTGGTGGGGTCTTGGTTCTGCTCAGTCTCTCCAGGCACCTGCGTTTCGGCCCGAACACGGCCTACTCAGCGAGGCTGCGCGTGGGTATCTGCAGAGGCAGGAATGGGAGAATTATGGACGAATCCACGCAAAAACGAAGCGACGACACCAAAATCCGTCAAATGACGGCGTAGAATTTTTCTGAAACGACACACCTGAGTAGAATCCAATTGTGCATCAAAGGCACATTTTTATAGAAATTATAGTCATCTCTGGATTTTTTAAGTCCAGAAATTCATACGCATAAAATGGCGGCGCGCAGGAGCGGCTCCTAGCGAAGCGCCGGAAAATGGAAAAATAATGGAATTATAAACGTATGTATCACGTAGTCTTGAAAATGACGAGACACACATTAATAAACAAACATACAGATTCCACCCACACTAATAGAAGCTTCAAAAATTCAAGAATTCGAAAATCAATTGAAAAGACTTCAATGAATCAGGTATAAACTACAGGTATGCCTGTCTTGCATGCCGCATACACATTGCTCGTCTCGTGTCTCCGTGAACGAGTCGTGTAGCAGCGCTAACAACGATAACCACGATAGGACGCGGTAGAGGGATTGATTAGAAAGATTGCAGATGATTAGCGGTCAGATCAGGGTGATTAGTCATACACACAAGTGCATAGCAACGTTCTTCGCGTGCGCCCCTTTTGTACTCTCACCTTGCTTCACTTCCCAGCGGTAGGTAAGGTAGGTACGCCCAGGCGGGGCCACCCCCTGGTGGAGTCAAGATTTACGCGAAGATGGGCAGGTTTGCCCAAGTGGGACGTGCATACTCGTGCATGCACACACGCATTAAAGGGTAGGCCACGCGAAGTGCGCACGGTAAACCTTGTTTAGGCTACCCAGGGGCTCCTTGGTACGTTCTTTAAGAGAACCTGAGGAGTCCCTTAACGCTTGCTTGCTTGACAAGGGTAGCTGCTCCATGCAGCGTGTTTGCGGACAGCGTATTATAGGGCACACTGAGAAGGGTATAATACCTGGAGTGTGCCTTGGTTCCTCCGCCGCAAACGCCCTTTCATTTGCCTTTGTTTTACAGGTGGGCAGGTAGGGTGAGTGGTGCAGCAGCATTTTTTTTTATGCCCTGCTAAACAGGGGCGCAGATCACACAAACAAGTAACTCCGCTCCGCCTGTGGCAGAGCAGGGAGTCCGACTTCATCGACATCTGCGCTTTGCACACGAGAGCACTCCTTCCCTCCAAGCCCATGCAGGGGAAACGCGTTGTGGCGTCCCCTGTGAGGCCACAGTTGCTTAGCAGCGCTGTGTTCTCTTGTCATTTCACAGGTGGGTCGCTAGGACCCTCGAGACCTTCTTCTTCGCAACGCCAAGTAGAGTGTGCTGAGTGGGGGCTAGAGCCAGTTGCCCAGTGCTCGCCCACCAGGATGGTGCCACTGTAGGGTGTGTAGGACCTGTAGGGGGCGTGTCACTGTCCCACCCTTTTCCTGCAATTTTAGCTGGGTTGGTGGGCTGTGACAGTGGGTTAGGTTAGTGTTTTTGGCCACATAGCAAACAGGCGTTTTGCATGCCTTCATAGCTTTTGGCCACCCCTCCCTGTAGTAGACAGGTAGGTAGGGAAAACAATACCTGGATTAACACTCTGGGTATTCCCCCAAGGTTTTGCGCCAGCACAGAAATTGGGCGCATAGGGGAGGGGAGACCCGGGGCGTACCCCGTGGCATCAATAAGCCAACCCTCCAGGTTTAGCAAGGGCGCAGACTTGGGTATAATTAGGACACCACTTCTGCGGCTTGCTCTCAGGACCTTAGGACTAGCACACTCACACATACGCTTTGGCAGGTAAGGGTAAGGTTCAGTCCCTAGCTTTATTCTTGGAGGCAAGCGTCTCAGCGAGCCTCAACAACTCACCAAGGTTGTTCTGGGACAAGTAGTCAACCAGAACTGAGTTTAGGCGTCCCTCAGGTAGAACAAATGCAGAGAAGGGCTCCCAGGTGGCCTCTTCGACTCCAACCCCTTCCCAGAGGGTGAGGAAGCGCCAACCCTGGCGATAGCGGTGGCGTAGGACAGACTTCACCAGGTAGAAGCCCTCCTTAGCCATCTCCTCGGCGTTCATGTCGGGGAGTTCACCTTCAACTTCCATAGGGCTGGCAGCCCCTTGTAGGTCCAGAGCGGCGATTTCCTCGTCGTTCAGCTCCCACTCCTCCCCACAGAGGTCTTCAGGATCATGGTAGCGCTTCAGGTGTTGAGCGGCGCACACCAGGGTCCCCCCTAGACGGGGAGAACACCGCACCGTGATACGGTGACCATCCACAGATAGAATCTTGTACGGCCCGAAGTATGGGTCATCGCTGGTAGAGCGAGGCCAGGCGGGTAGTCGACTGTGGTGCACCAGCACCCAGTCCCCCTCTTGGTAGGTGGCCGGTACTCGGTGCTTGTTCTTTTTGTTCCACTGACGCTCCCTCACTCTCTGGAGCATAGCCTTGGCCTTGTCCACCTTCGCTTGTTGCTCTTGGACCCACTCACCCACAGAAGAATGGGTGTCCTCTGGATAGGGGGCATGTAGGAACCACGCCGGGCGCCCCATGAATAGCTCATGTGGCGAGTAGCCAGTAGCTGAACTCTCTTGGGAGTTCATCATCAAGGATATGACGGGGAGTAGTCTCACCCAGTCTCTGGTGCGTTCAGTTTTGCACCATATCCTGACGTTCTCCTTCAGGACACGAATCTGTCGCTCACATAGGGGGTTGCTCGTGTGAGAGTAGGGAATCCCCGTAGACACCTGGACATTGAGGGACCTCAGGACCCTCTTGTACCAGCCAGTATCTGAGCGTACTCGTACGTCCTCATCGGAGTTGATCTCCTTGGGCGCCCCATAGACACAAAACCACTCCTCCAGGAGTATCTTGATAGTCTCCTCTCCGGTAATGTGCTTGGTACATGGGAACACCCTGGTAAACCTGGTCAACCCACAGTTTACCACGAGGGCGAAGTCATAGCCCCCGAACTTCGGCATCTCCGTGTAGTCCACGTATAGAACACTGTTAGCACAGTGAGGGATGGGCAGGGTCGAGTAGAGACCTCTGTCCCTGATATCCCCTGGTTTACAGGACCTGCACGGGCACTTGTCCACGATAGGCAGGAGCGTCTTCCGCAGCTGGTCGTCAGTCCACGTAGTGTGGAACCACTGCTTGAACAGCCTCAGGGTACGGTCAGCACCCACATGACCACTGGACTCATGGGTCCACTTCAGCAGCGCTGGGACTCGGTCACTAGGCACCACGATGCGGTCCTCGTGCCAGAGGTAGCTCTTGTCCCGCTTCCACTGGTCTTGGTTGACCAGGAGGGGTTCAAGGCGTTTCTCCAGGCGCCGGTAGATATCCCCAAACTCCTGTAGGTACTCCGATTGTTGGAGTCCATCCAGCGGGCGTATCATGGTCATGTTCAGGTCCAGGTGTACGTCCATACGGCTGAACGCTTCCTTAGCCAGCGCTTCAGACCGGGCACCAATCAGGGCGTCGAAGTTGTTGCGGCTGATGTAGTCGGCACACTCGTTCTTCACTCCCTGGATATGGTGTACCGTCAGCCGTAGTTGACGGAGGTAGGTCCACCAGCGACGTAGCTTGGCCTTCTCAGTTGGGGGGCCCTTCTGGAAACTGCGGACCGGTTCTTGGTCGCATAGCCAGACCACAGGGTTACTCCCCAACAGTCGTGCTTGTGAGGATAGCACCAGCATACCCGCGAGCAGTTCCTGCTCATAGGTGGAGTAGTTCCCCCTGGCCTGGTTCCACTTCCAGTTCCAGTGGCCCAGAGGTACTAGGACCCACTTGTCGTCAGGGTAGCTGTGCTTGAGGGTTCCATCTCGGTTGAGACCTTCCGTCCCCCATTGGGAAATGGCCGAGTCGAACTCCTCCTTCTCTAGTGCTTGCCACTGGAACAACGTTCCACCACCGCCCACATTGCTGGCGTCGGTCACCAGGATAATCTCCCCTTGTGCCCTAGGCACGCCCAAGCACTTAGCGTTGGCTACCTTGTCTTTGAGCTCGTCAAACGCTTGTTGCTCTTGTGGGCCCCAGCGCCAAGTAGTACTCTTCTTGATCAAGTCAGTCAGTACCGCGCTGGTGTAGGTGAAGTTTTTGATGTGGCGGCGATAGAAGTTGCACGCCCCAATGAAACTGCGTACATCATGAAGTCCTTTCTTGGGGTCTTCGTGTCGTACCTTGGCATCCATCAGGGGTTTGGCCTTAGAGGCCGCCTGGGGTCCACCACCCATAGCCAACGTCAAACCCCAGGTACTGCATGGTCTCCTGCATGAACTCACACTTCTCCAGCTTGAGTCGTGTGTGGTTCTCCTGGCAGACCGCAAAGAACTCACCCAAGAGGATTAGGTGATCCTCCTGGGTATTGGTCCCGAGACATACATCGTCGATGTGAGCCTCCATCTGGGCCCCACGGGATATGAGCTCCTGCACCTTAGGTCTCCTTCGTAGGATGGACAAGATCTTGTTCATCAGCTCTTGGAACAGAGCGGGGGCGTTAGCCACGCCGAATGGCATGACCTTCCACTTGAATACCCTCCCCTGAGGGGTGATGAAGGCCAGTAGTTCCTGCGCGTTGGGCGTCAGGTCCACTTGCCAGAATCCACTTCGCTTGTCCATCTTGGTCTTGTAGCGACAGGAGGCTATCTTCTCCAGGGTAGACTCCATATTGGGAATGGACCCTGAGTGGTTCAGCGTCTTCTTGTTCAGCTCTCCATAGTCCACTACCAGCCGTTTGGCTGTAGACCCAGGTTTAGCCACCAGGAAACAGGGGCTGCAGTGTAGGGGGTAGTCCCCATCCTTGTACTCCAGGACTAGGCCAGCGTCGATACATTCTTGTATCTGTCGCTCAATCTCGTCGGCCTGCTCTTTAGGAGCTGGATAGGGTCTCCTCCGGATCTTGTGACCCACGAACTCGGGTTTCAGCTTGAGGTCCATCTGTACCAGCTTGTCGCATGAGGCTGGAGGGGGTAGTTCTCTGAACACCTCCAGATAGGTCCTTATCAGCTTTTGTACCCGCGGGTCCAGTACCTTGATCTTGTCCTCCATGTCCTCGTCGGAGTGTAAGTTGCTTGCCCCTTGAATAGAAGTCGGGAGGTGGTCCTCCACCGACTCTTCGCCCGCGGTAGCATCCTTCAGCCCTTGGTAGGCATACAGAAGGTCTTGCTCAACCATCTCCGGTGGACGATGGCAACATAGGCACGCTTTAGGGGGTTCACATACACATTCCTCCGAGAGGTCGTCCTCATCTGGGGTCCTCACATGGGCACCCCATACGCTCTTCATGAGCTTGAGATCTACCTCCCTTTGCCAGGTGGTGATCTTCTGTTCGAGGTCCTCCTTCAGTTGGGATAGGTCTCCCATACGTCCTTGCTTCAGTGGCCACGAGCTGCGGGTAGGCTTCGCATAGTATAGCTTTTTCGCCACCAACTTCCTCTTGGAATCCACATACTCCCTGAGCCTGGATCGAGGGTCCAGCTCTTCATCCACGGGGTCTTCCACCCTCATGGAGAGTAGGGGTTTTAGTGGGGCGACGTACTCGGCGTTCTCCACTTCTTCCACCGCAGTCTGCACGAAGAAGGCGTCGTGCTCAGTTTCGTCGTCTGAGTCGATAGAGCTAGGTAGCTCAGATAGTCCACACTCAGAGACTCCATCAGGAACAGGTACATGACAGGGAGAGTTGGGGGCGTTGGTGTCAGTCACGACGTACTCATCTCCTCCGGGTGTAGTTTCAACAGCATCTTGAGGTCGTAGGCGATCCTTCAAGTCACCCAAGGCGAGTCCATCGCTTTCTCGTTGTATAGCCTGGACCAGAGTAGGGTCCAGGTCTTCCCAGGGGATGGTGGTAAGACTTCCGTCCACCACGCTGAGCATACTCCCCCATCCGGGCTTCCCAATGGGCGTCTTGCGTCCCAGAGGCACGTAGATGGCCTCATCAGGTAACCGCACAGAGCTGATAGTCAGCTTATCAAGGAGGGTTCGCCAGTACTCGTTGCCCCCATGGGCTCCCCAATCGGGGGAACACAGGACCATACGGGAACGTTCCAAGGCCACCTTGGTCAGCACCTTCCCCAGTTCACTGAATCTGGGGTTCCCGTAGGCCATCCCGAAAGAGGGCCAGTAAAATTTGTAGCTGCAGTTCTTCCCCTTGCTGCAGTATAGGTCCAGTACATGCTGCTTGTCGCTGGCGAACAGTTCCACACTTAGGTCTTCTCGAGAGTAACCCAACTCCTTCAGACCTTGGTCTAGGACTTCCCCCAATAGTTGATAGTCCTCAGTTTTGGAGGCCGCCATCATGTTCGAGGGCTCCTCCTTCGATAGTCTCAGGTAACTCGAGGTATGTTCCGACTGCTCCAGTGGCACAGACTCTCTGCCACTGCCGTGGTCCACGTACAGGAGGTAGGGCGCTTGCAGCGTCAGGGATTGTATCTGGGAGTGCTGCACGAAGAAGTCAGTACCCAGTACAAAGTCGAAGGCATCAGTGTCCATCACATAGAACCGATGGGCGATAGTCCTGGAGCCCATAGGTACCTCCACTTCGCAGTCCCCGCAGCTGTGCACCACATGTCCATCCCCCATCCGTATAGCGGCGGTGGTCATGGTGTTCTTCAGGCTCCCACAAGGTAAAATTTTCTTGGCCACTATCGATATTGTGGCTCCAGTATCCAGTACCCCCAGGTATTCACGTCCCCCTAGTCGGATAAGTACCCAAAACACCAGGTCTTGGGTGCCACCAGAGCGTCCCTGTCAGAATTCCGCGGGACAGGTCACCTCGAACCCCTTGTTCCGCAATTTGCGGGCCATCCTCATGAAACGGCTTCTCTTCTTGGCGTTGCCGTCGTCACCACCTTCATGCTCACGCTTGGCTCCTTGTTCTTGCTGGGCCTGCGTCTGTGAGCGTGTGGTAGGTCCAGACTGCCCTCCAGAGGGCTCGGAGTTCCCCCCCGGATTAGGGTTGGGGTTACCTCCGTTCTTGTCCTTGTTTTTGTTGTCGTTCTGGCGATTAGCGCCTCCTCCTCGTCCGCCTTGACCCTTGTCTTGACCACCTTGACCACGTCCTTTCGACTTGCCCTTGCCGGAGTCGTTGCCTTTGGCCTTGCCTCCACCTTTGCCTGAGCTTTTGCCAGGATCTTCCCCCTTAAGCTTCGCCGATAGGCGTTGCTTATGGTAGCACTCGTCCTCATAGTGCTTCCGCTTACCGCAGAATGCACACGTGATGGTGCAGCGGTAATGATCCGGCATCTTCACCTTGGCGCCGGTGATCTTTTCCTGCTGCTTCCCCTTGACAACAAAGCAGTCTCGCTGCTCGCAGTCGGAGGCATGCTGCAGGTGGCCCTGTTCATCTCTGGCATCACACCAGAATAGCTCCTTCACGTTCTCCATTAGGCGGGCGTGGGCGTGTTTGGGGGTAGTCCGCTGCCCAGGTCGGGACCCTTGGTACCCTTTGCCTCCAGAACCTCCACCACCAGGACGGTAGTGGTTCAGGTGTTGGTCGCTCTCCTTCTCCAGCGCCATCTCCAGGAGCAGCACGCATAGATCCTCGTAGCGCAGGAATCTAGCCTTGCGCTCAGCCGTCAGACGGCACTCGTCCCATAGGTCACGGGGGAGCTTGGAGCACAACCAAAACAGCAGGTCGTCGCTGCTGTAGGAACCGGGCGTCAGTCGTCCAGCCCAGTGGTCTAGGTCCGCCAACAGCTCGGAGACCCTGCCGGGTTTGGGGTTGTTCGGCAGCACGGGCAGGTTCTGGATCTCGGCCCTGATGGAGAGGTCGGTCTCGTAGGTTGGGTACTGCCTCTCCAGGGCAACCAACACGTCGGCAAAGGTGGCAGAGTTGGTGACGATCTGCCTGACCTGCTTCTCCAGGTACTTCGTCTTGCAGCACTGCAGGAGCAGGTCGCACTTCACTCGCCCACTCGCGTGGGTTTGGCCGGTCAGTCGTAGGAACCGGCCAAAGTTCTCAGCGAACTCGCTGAGGTCCTTGCCTGTGAATTCAGGCAGGTTCACCACTATCTTGGAGGTGGCAATAGCCTTCGCCTCCTGAGCTCGGCGTCCTTCAGGGCGTCGGGTCTTCTTCTTCTTCTTCTTCTTCTTCTTACCCTTCAGGTCCTCGGGGTCCTCAGGGTCTTCGTCATCCGATGGCGAAGAAGAAGTCATCGAAGGCGGCCCATCATCGGAGGGGTCTCCGCCTAAATCACTGGAGCCATAAGGCTCCACGTCCACCATAGCTCTTAGGGCTGTCAGCCCCAGCTGGTCCAGCTCGGCCCTCGTCGAGTTCGTCACGTGACTGTAGGGCGGCTGGGCTGTCCTCGGGACGAATGGACTTCTCGGTACTGCTGCAGGGGTCGGCATCGGTCGGCTCCTCAGGCTCCCCAGGGTATTCGTCAACCTTGCCGCCAGGTGGTTAGCCTGTACTCGGTGGGGTGACATTCCCACTGTCGTAGGTGACGCATGGGACGGGATCATCAGGGGCTGCAGTTTCTCCCTGATCTCTTGCGTGAGGTCGCTCACGATTTGCGAAGTAGCTCCTCGGAGCACCTCATTGATCTCCGACCGCGTCAGGGACCTGTTGGAGGATCTTCCCGATCCTCTACTCCTGCCTCCCAGAGACTCTGGTCCTCTCCTCAACCCACTCAGGGGTGCATACCCAGGTGCACACCCAGGAGCATACCCAGGAACTTCCATGTAGGTTCCAGTGGCGTGGAGTGGATGGGGATGGTCAGCCGCATACCAACGCGGCGCAGAGCTGGAAGCCACCGGCTCACTGGCAGTAGTTGCCTCAAGGAGCGCAGCGGTAGGTGGGCCCATGCCATAGGCGGGGTAGTGAGGCATGCCAGTAAAGCCTGTGCCCTCTGCCATAGGCTGGTTGGTTGTGGAAGTGGATGTAGCGGCGGCTGGGAGTGTGGTGGTTATGGGAGAGGGTGATGCATGGAGGCCAGAAGCGCTTGGTGCGCCTTCGAAGGTAGGGACATCCGTCGGGTCTTGCCCTTGCTCCTCTCCTTCGTCTGCTCCTTCTCCAGCATCCTTCTCGCTCTCGTTTCCTCTCTTCCTCTTCACAGGCTGAGGCTGAGAGACCATTTCCTTCACCGACAGGGCCCCAAAGGCCGTCTGGAGGCCATCCAAGGAGTCCTCCGCCGTATCCATTGGCCCATGTAAGGGCTCCACCGAAGGTACAGCGTCAGGCGCCGGCCTTGCCGGTGCCTCTGGCGCTGGCGCTGTGTTCACCTCGGCGTCCACTCTTCCTTGATCCATCTTAATCCGCCCTTCTGCTTGTATTTGCCTGCTCGGAGCACTGGTTGTACGGCGCGGGGTCGCTGCCGGTGCACAGAGACAGGCTGCCTCTGCTACCAGAAAAGTTTATAGTGTTTTCAGCACTGTGTTTTTGCTTCTCCTGCTGCTTGTTGTTGCTGTAGGGTGTCCTGCTGCTGGTTTTGGATGATGAAAAGCTTTTGTTTGTTGAAATACAGTAAAGCCAACTCAATCCAGGATAGCCCAAGCCAATAGTATGCAAGGAGAAGGTAATTCAGGATCAAAGCATGAAGGGCTGCAGTGTAAACAGTGAAAGATGATTAGATATTCACAGAAACTGCAACTCAGAATACAAATGAATGCATAATCACAGAGATAGCTGAAATGTTTTGGGAAAAGAGTTAGAAAACTGCCTCAGGATCACTCTCTCTCCATAGTGCCATCTTAGGAGATGTGCACTCTTTGTTTTGGGTCCCATATGTGCTGAGGTGGCATGGTATGTGGCGATGAGGTCACTGCCATGTCACATGGGATCTTCCTACTTAGTTAGGCTGACCAGGAATTGAACCCAGGACCTCTCAAAAAGAGGAGCCTAACCCCCTATGGTGCATACCACTAGGGCAGATAAGTATTCATGGAAAAACATAGATAAATTCATAGGCTCTACCTTAGGTATGTCAGTGCTCAGTCAACTCAGGAAAAGATGTTTTACTTCTGATTGAAAGGGGATTAAGGGGTCCACTCCATATCCTGATTGGGTGTTTGGTTCCATAGGTCAAAATGTGTTCTCACCACTTTTGGCTGGACCAATACTAAGATAAAAATGCATGGATGCTCAGTGCATCTCTAATACAACTAGAGTATGTCCCAAAGCAATGGAAAAGCACTTTTTCTTACTTGCGCTCGCGCTCTCGCGGTGTCCGCTCCCCCCCCCACTGGGTAGTGTGGCTTGCGCACCTCGCGTGGTCCCGGCACTGGGCGCTGGTAGGGCCGTTCCACGTTGTCCGTGCCCCTCCGCGTGTCCTGTTCCGGTCCCTTGCTTCGTCTGGCGTGCTTGGGGGGGGGCGGTCCGGTCCCGGTTCCCCCCTACTTGGCTTGGGGTTGTGGGGGTGGCGGCAGGGCGTCCCCGGGGGGGGTGCCTTCTACCGTTGCGAGGGGCGTCTGGGGTCATGCGCTCCCCCTCCCCCGACTGCCCGCCCACTGGGTGGGCTGCCGGGGCCCGCGATCCACGTGTTGTGGGCGCGGGCGTGCGGGTGTGGGGGCCCTGCTCTGTCCCCTCGGCGGGCACGCCCTGTGGGGGCTGCGCGCCGCGGGGCGGGTGCGTGGCGTTCATGTGCTGGGAGGCGGGCTGGGGGGGGGGGGGCGTGCGCCGTACCCCCCGTTTGTGCGGCCGGGGGGGTGCCTGTAGGGCGGGGGGTTGCTCTGCCTCATTCCGTCCCTCTGCCTTCCCTGGACAGGCAACAAAGCGGGTGTCACTGGCGTTGTGCTGTCCATGGGGGGCGTGGCCCCCCATACCACTCCGGTTCGTGCTCACCAGGCTTCTCTGGGTACGATCTGTGCGGCGTCCTGGCGCGTAGGCGCCGGCTCGCTTGTTCTTCGCGGCCCCCATGGGGGCCGGCGGCTGGGGCGGGGGGGCGGGTCGCGCTCTGGCTCCTCTCTCGGGCGGGGGGGGACCATCCCCCCTGCCTCGGGGGGTGGGGACCGGGGCCCCAGCGGCCCGCGGGCCGGTGGGGGGGCGGGGGGGGGGCGTCCCGCCGCGGCTTCCCTGCTCCCCTTCTGGGCGGCGGCCTGCGGTACTCAATCCTGGCCCCCTTCGTGTCGCCGGGGCGCTCCTTTCCGGCGTGTGCATGCGGTCGGGGCCGAAGTGCCGCCCCGGGGTGGGGGGGGGTGAGGGGCGGTCCGCGGACCGCTCCCACGGGGGCCCTTGCAGACCTGAACCCCCCCTCTGCCCTCCCCGAGTGGGCTGTGGTCACGGGAGGGTCATGTGGGGCGCGGCCTCCATACTGTTCCGTTGTGCGCGTTGCCCTGGCACGCCAGTGTGGGCTCGCGGGAGCAGGTCCAGCCGCCGCTCCCCCCACCGCGTCGCCCCCCCGGCTCCGTTGGGGCGGAGGGCCGCGCCCGTGGCTCCCCAGCTGGGGGGGGTGCGGGGGGGGGGGGGGAGTGGGGGGGGGCCTCTGGTCCCCTGGCGATGCCTCCTGACAGCCGGGGGGGGGGGGCGGCATGGCACTCCTGGCCCCGGGGGCCAGCCATCGGCTGGGGGGTCGCGCCCTTCCCCCGCCCCCCTCTACCTAGAGCCGGATCCTCGTGCAGGCCCTCGCTGGGGCCCCTCATCCCCCGGCCGTTGTCGCGCGGCGCTGGCAGGCCGGCGGCGGCCGTGAGGGTTAGCGGTCAGTGGTTAGCGGACTGCGGGGCAGCAGGTTCCCTCCCGTGCTCGTTGTCTCCGTACTCCCTCCCGCGGGAGGTGGCACGCTCTCATGCGTCGTGCCGTACCATGGGGGGGGCGTGGGTCGGGGGGCCCGGCTCCTCCCCCCACTCTCGCGCATCCGCCGTCTGGGCCATCACCTGCGCCGCCGCTTGTGTGCTGTCCATGGGGGGCGTGGCCCCCCATTATACTCCGGTTCGTGCTCACCCGGCTTCTCTGGGTACGATCTGTGCGGCGTCCCGGTGCGCAGGCGTGGGCCCGCTTGTTCTTCGCGGCCCCCTTGTGAGCCGGCGGCTGGGGCGGGGGGGCGGGTCACACTCCGGCTCCCCTCTCGGGCGGGGGGGGCCCATCCCCCCTGCCTCGGGGGGTGGGGGCCGGGGCCCCCGCGGCTGGCGGGCTGGTGGGGGGGCGGGGGGGAGGGGGTGTCGCGCCGCGGCCTCCCTGTTCTCGTTCCGGGCGGCGGCCTGCGGTACTCCTGTCCGGCCCTCTCCGTGTCGCCGGCGCGCTCCCTCCCGGCGCGCGCGTGCGGTCGGGGCTGAAGTGCCGCCCCGGGGTGGGGGGGGGTGAGGGGCGGCCCGTGGACCGCTCCCCCGGGGGCCCCAGCTGACCTGAACCCCCCCTCTGTCACCTCGGAGTGGGCTGTGGTTACGGGAGGGTCATGTGGGGCGCGGCCTCCTTCCTGTTCCGTTGTGCGCGTTGCTCCTGCAGGCCAGTGTGGGTTCGCGGGAGCAGGTCCAGCCGCCGTTGCCCTTACCGCGTCGCCGTTCCTTCTAATGGGGGGGGCGCCCCCCCGGCCCTGGGGGGGCGGAGGGCCGCGCCTGTGGCTCCCCAGCTGAGGTGGGTGCGGGGGGGGGGGGTGGGGGGGCCGCCCCCCCCGCACGCTCTCGGGCCTGTGTGGTCGGGGGGGGGGAGGAGTGGGGGGGGCCCTTTGGTCCCCTGGCGATGCCTCCTGTTGGCCCGGGGGGGGGGGGGCATGGCAGTCCTGGCCCCGGGGGCCAGCCATCGGCCGGGGGGTCGCGCCCTTCCCCCGCCCCCCTCTACCGAGAGCCGGATTCTCGCGCAGGCCCTCGCTGGGGCCCCTCATCCCCCGGCCGTTGTCGCGCGGCGCCGGCCGGCCGGGGGTGGCCGTGAGGGTTAGCGGTTAGTGGTTAGCGGGCTGCGGGGCAGCAGGTTCCCCCCCGCGCTCGTTGTCTCCGCACTCCCTCCCGCGGGAGGTGGCGCGCCCTCTTGCGTCGTGCCGTACCGTGGGGGGGGCGTGGGCCGGGGGGCCCAGCCCCCCCCCCCAACTCTCCCGTACCCGCCGTCTGGGCCTTCACCTGCGCCGCCGCTTGTGTGGGGGTTGGGGCTGCGGCGGCGGCGGGTTGTGCCGGCGGTAGCGCCAGTGGGCGAGGGCGCTGCGCAAAGCCCGGGGGAGCCAGTTGTTGGCGTCCGCATCCATGATGCGGAGCACCGCCCCCCCTTCCAGGAAGGCCGGCCACGTCGGCTCCCTGTCGGGCCACGCCGCCCGGATCACTGACCTGAGGACCCTCTCATGGTCCTCTGGGGCTGCCCACCCCCCCGGGGGTACCTCTCGGTTTCCTCCGTCCCTCCGGAGGAGCACGGCATCGAAGGGCCGGTTCCTCGACCTCCTGGAGGTCCCCTGGTTGGCCCAGCACAACCACCCGTACACCTCCCCCACCAGGGGGAGGGTCTCCTCCCCCAGAGGGTCCGGGACCGCGCCCCAGTCCCGGTCCCATGGCCGGCCCTCCTCTGCCCTCCGTGCCGGCCCCCCTCGCTGCCCCTGCGCCTGCGGCGCCGATGCCGCGCCCCGTCCCCCCTCCGCCGAGGCCATCCGCGCCGGCTCCGCCCTCGGCGCGGGGGGGGCTTGATGGTGCTGGTGTCGTGGGGGTTGGGGGGGGACGAGCTCGTCGGCGTCAGGGTCGATGTTGTAGAGGTGGTGGTGGTGGTGGTGGTGGTGGTGGTGGGTGTGGTGTGCCGGCATCTGTTGGATGCCGGGGGGGATGCACCTCACCGGCTGCACGTCCGGCTGCGGGGGCGCCCCGCCCTCTGCCCCCCTCCCTTCGCCCCGTCCTCCCCCCTGGGCTCCCATGCCCCGCCCCGCCTGTCCCTTGGGGCCCGCGGCGCCCTTGCCCTTGCCCTTGGGCCCCTTTCCAGCCCCCTGCCCGTCTCGCGGGTCCCGCCTCCCGTCCCCCACGCCCTGGCCCGCTCGCTCTCCCACCTCCCCTCGCCCTGCCCCCTGCACCTGGGCTCCCTGCCCGCGCCCCTGCGCGCCATTCCCGTGCCCTGGCCCCTTCCCGGCCCCCTGCCCCGAGTTGCGCCGTCCGCTCTGCTCCCCCCCGCTGCTGCGCCCTTCCTGGACCACTCGCCGGGCGTCCCGCTGCCTTTGCAGCTGCGGCAGCGTGACGCCCGGCGGCGAGCGCTCGCGCGTCGGGGGGCGGACGTGCCGCTCCCGTCCCGGGGGGAAGGGCTTGGGGGGGAACGGCTTGGGGGGGCTGGTGTGGGTGTGGGTGGGGTTGGCGTGGGCGCGGTACTTCGCGCTCTCCCTGCCCACTGCTGCTGCTGCGGGGGCCGCCGGCGAGGCGTCCGCGGCCCGTGCGGGGTTCTTCCCCCGCTTGCGCGGCATGCTGGGGGCCGCGGCGTGGCCGGCGCAGTCGGTGTCGCGGCCCGCCGGGGTCGCGGCCGCAGCCCCTGGCGCGCCCTCCTCGCTCTCCTTCGCCGCCGTGGCGGCCGCCGACGAGGCGCCCGTGGCCGCGGTCGCAACCCCTCGCACGCCCTCCTCGTTCTCCTCTGCTGCCGCGGCGGCCGCCGGCGAGGCGCCCGCCGCCCGTGCGGGGTTCGTCCCCCGCGTTTGCGGCGCGCTTGAGGTCGCGGCGCGCTGGAGGTCGCGGCGCGGCCGGCCGAGGTGGTGTCGCGGCCCGCCGGGGTCGCGGCCGCAGCCCCTCGCGCGCCCTCCCCGCTCTCCTTCGCTGCCGTGCCCGTCCGGGTTTCTTTTACGAGTTCCCTACCGCAGACGATTGCAACGTGAAGGTGAAAGGATGGCTCGAAGAGCAAAGAACCATGGCTGAGAAGGCACAAGAGCTGCTGACCAGAGTGCGTAATCGAGAACACCGTCGACAAAACATAGGGAAAACACACGCCGAGTACAGAGAGGGAGACCTGGTACTTGTTCATCATACTCGTTTTCCCGGATGGCCACGAAACGACTTGGATCTGCCGTACTTCGGACCATACTTGGTGACGGAGGTTGGGCGCAGTACTGTCAAGGTTAAGGCGAGCCCAAGCATGGGAGGGTTTCTAGATGTGGGTTACAACCAACTGAAAAGGTACACCGCGGTGGAAGATGACGACTTGGAAGCATGGGAAGAACTGGCGATCGAAGCGGAAAGGTCTAAGATGGCGGCTGACGAGGATGAAAACGAAGGAGGCGTGCAAGAAGAAGACGGGGTACAGCAGCTTCCTGAAATGGACGACGAAGAAATGAAAGAGAAGGACTGCTACACCGTGGACTCGATCCTGCAGCACAAGTACAAGCACGGGTGGCGATTTCTCACACGATGGGCTGAGTATGAAGTTAGCGACAGCACGTGGGAACCCATCAGCGCATTCGTGTTAGACAACGGTAATTTGACATACCAGTTTGTCTCCTACTGTCGGCTGCACGATCTCACTGGAATCCTGGAAACGGCAAGAAAGATGGCTCAAAGGAAGTTGGAACGAACGCTACGTCGCGAAGAGAAAAGGGAAGAGGCACGGAAACGAGTAGACAATGAGCAAGAGCCAGAGGCAGTACCAAGAAGGAGCAAAAGATTGCGAGCAAACTGACCTCCGTGTATAGCCATCCAAGTAAGGTACATGTTGGCGAAGAAGTGTTCGTAGGCGGTGAGGAAGACCGAGAGCAGCGCGGCGTCGACCATGGCGGTGGCTGCACGTTGGTGCTCAGGGCCGAAGCTCTCAACTTCCACGATCACCTCCACGTCCTCAAACCCCAGGAGAAGTTCCTCCTGGGGGAGAGCGAGAGGGCCATGGCGAGGAGGGATTACCCACTCCTCGGGCACAGGAACACTGGGGCCCGGAGGGTCCCAGGTCCACACCCAGTGGACCCCAGCAGGGGTGAGCCGGGGGGCGCGCCGCATGGAGCGGCGGGGCACGCCTGGAAGCGTGGCGCCTCCTGATCCGAACCACAGGGCAGGAGTTGCAGTTGGAGTCTGCAAGATCCAGGCCCCATGGAACGGAACCCACGTCGGCGTGGTCAACCCAGCCGGCCGTTCGTGCTCATAAGCCGTGTTGACGTACCACGGCAGCGACGGAGGCGGGTTTGGGGGGCAGACGTGGGGCTTGTGGGGGGACTGGCACAGGCACTGCAAAAGCAGCAGCTGGCGCAGTCGCTGGAGGAGAGGCCCAACGGCGGGGCACACTCTTCTTCTTAACCATACTGCTGACAAGAAAAAGAATAAAAAAGGGACGAAAAGAACAAGTTATGCAAGCTGAAGGGAGTGGTCTGACAGATTTGAACAAGTCCGGCCGATATCTGAAGCGCGCACGTGCGCTTTGTCTGAGACCAGGGGGGAAAGCAAGAAGACCCAAAAAGAGTGCCTGACTTGAAAACTCTGCTGTTTGTTGACTGTCTCACCACAGACTGTTTGTTTGCAATAGTCCAGAGAGAGTTAGGAGTAGGTGGAGTGTGACTGACTGTACACTGCTGACTGAAAACACTGTTGCGCCTGAGTGTAGTAGATACTGGAAGGATAGTTGGTTTTGAGACCCTAAGGTTAGGCTTGTATGGCACTGCCCCGCACTGGAGTCGGTACCCCAGCAAATCTGTGCGTTCGTCAACCTGGACAATCACTATTTCAGACGGATGCAATATCGTCGACGCGCTGGGCCAAAATGAAGTAATTCGAACTTGTGAGTCGACTGAACGAATGGCCGAAGCATCAAAGGGGGACTACGAAGACTGAAGTCAATGGGGGACTATGACAACTGCGAAGCCTCCAGGAAGATGAGTACTGCAGACTGAGGCCCTTCAAAAAGATGCGATCTGCGTGAAGAACGACAACCGTCCTGTGTCGTCCCCAACGCGCGAATTGGAAAATGAGCAAGGAGTACAACATGATCCAGCCGAAGTGCAGAAGAGAATGAGGACAGCGCCAACGCGTCTGAAAGGAATTCGAGTACAACGCGTAGCTGTGGACCTCAAGCAGGGCAGCGTCGAAGCCTTGAAGAGCGACAGCGACCTGGTGAGAGTCTGACGGATTGTAGGAGTGGGGAGTCGTCAACAACGACAAGATCGGCGCCAATCACGACACCGCAGCGTCGATGAGCCACGAAGACGCGACGAAGTACGCCCGCGTGGTCTTCGACGAGGGGGGAGTGAAGTGGACCCACAATCCTAAGCACCAAAGGTTAAAAAGGCTTTGATAGATCGACACATTGATGTCATTTGCTGATGCATGATGATCATGATTTGGATGGTCGTGGATGCATGATGATCATGATTTGGATGGTCATTTATACTGATTTTGTATCATTGCAACCCTGTGTCTCTAAGGCTATTGGAGTCGCTTTTACTACTATTTAACACAGTTTCGTGCTATGCGACCCTCTTTGAGTGGGAGCCTTTGTGGGCTATTGGCGCTATTCATTCTTGTGCCCTTGGTAGGAAACACCCATGGTGGTCACATGTGCACAACACAAATAACAAGCAAAGGGCAATAGAGAAAGCAAACAAGCAAAGCGTTGTAAAGTAAACGAAGTGAATGGGAAACTGCGAGTGTAAATAAGTCAGTGGTTTGTCACATACTCTGTGTTTGTACAGCCTCAGTGTGATACCCCCAAGGAATGGATGGTACGCCCATCCCCTACTCTTATGGCCACGGTCTTAGGTTTCTTGAAAGTCTTTAGCAGGCGCCGGGCCACTATGGAAAGTGTTGCACCGCTGTCAAGCACCGCTCAAAAAACTTGATCCCCGATTTTCACAAGGATCTAGAAAACCAAGTCCTCCTCTTCGGAGCTGCCCCCCTACTCCTCATCAGGGAACTTGACATCCAGCCCTGCAGCTATGAGGGACCTGGCCATCCAGGCAAATCGCCTCTTCTTGGAGTTCTTCCCCTCAGGGGTAGCGTTATCCCCCTTTGGGCGCTTCTTGGGATCACCTGCGGCAGGAGGGGGTGTAGCAGCAGGAGAAGGTGTAGCAACGGGCGCTGATGAGCGCCTCTGGGGGTTAGGGGGTCCACCTTTGCCACCCCCCTTGCCACCTCCTTTACCACCTTCATCCCCATTCTGAGGGTTTTTGGTGGGTGTTTGGGCCTTCTGTCGTTCAGCCTCCTGCCGCTTGAGTTTATCACTCTCGCGTTTCTTTATGTGACATTCGTCTTCGTAGTGACGACGTTTGCCACAATAGTGTATTTCAAGACCTCAGAGTCTTGTTTCGACCAGTATTTTCCCATGACTTCAGAATTTTCAAACCTCTCATTTCGAATCTCCTGCAGTCCCATTTTGAAAACCTTGAAACGACGCCCTTCTTGTAATTGCCGCACGCAATGAATCAAATCAGTTGATCAATCTTGACTTGGTGATACGGAGTGATTCAACAGATAAGCCGTTTCATGGCCTAAACAATAATGGACGCTCAGCACAATACATACACTGTAAACATGCTAAAATCCTACAAGGTCAGATCATTTTAATATAAAAACAAAGCTTTTCAAAAGCTGTTTCTATGCACAAATCTGTGCGCGCGCGTGTTCTGCAGTGCCCAAAAAGGCGGCATCTGCGACGCACCACAGCAAATAACTTATATGGGGCTATGTCATGCACCACAAACAAAAATTAGACATAATTGCTGTAATCCTGACCCTGCCAAATGCAGAGGTCCACAGAAGAAATCAACCTTGTTCTGTCCTGTCCTGAGCTTCCCTTTACACTCCCCCCCCAAGCCCACACATACCCTGATGTGTGGCTGAGACCCCAAAACAAAAGGGTGCGAAGGGTTTTACCATAGGGCCGGGAAAAGCTCAGACAGAGCTGGGTGGGTGTAAAACGCAAGCACCCAAAAGGCTGCCTTGCATGTTTACACTCCCCCCCCAGGCTCAGCACTCCCCAAATGAGTTGCTGACCCGAGAAAAAAATAGCAAAACATGCAGGCTTTAACCTACAATAATATACAGATATTATTGTCTGTGATCTGGCTATTTCTACCCATTCCAGGTAAGAACAGCTACTATCTATGTGCAGATCATGCTAGTGGAATACCACTGGTACCATAGATAGTTTTACCCTCCTGAAAGGGATTTCTGTCACAAGACAGTGCCCTAGGGGAGTGGTTAGGTGGTGTTTCAACCTATACCCAGTCAAACTCCTCAAAGGGTGTAAAAACCTGATAAGTGCTCATGGCACACAGCCTGGAGTGCTCATGGCACAGGAAAAATATAGTATTTTTATACTAAAATAAAACCTCTGCTTTTTCCAACTAAAAGCAGGCATACAAAAGAAAAGACACTCTGCTCACAAGCAGGCAGGTGCAAATCAAAACAAATGAAAAACCGAGTAAACAAGAGTTCACTCAAAGTACAGAGCAGGATGTACCCCACCACTGCTCAGTAAACTACAAAAAAAAGTATCAACAAAGAAAAAGAAGGCAAAGGCATATGTCAGTGCCTGCACACAAGGCGCTTGGCGCCACTTGTAGGCCAAAAAGAGGCTTCGTTGACAAAGTCAACTTTTGGATGCATTGTAATTTACATCACATTCTGCCATCTGTGGCAGATATATACCACAAGGCGCTCACAGCGCCAAAAGCTGACAAAAAAAGCGCTGCAAGCGCTCGCAAATTGAACAACGCTCACGGCTGCAAACATACTGCACTTTTGTAGCGCACAAAACTGCAATGGGTTCGTTTGATCTACTCTCAAAACAAATCCTTGTTTTGATTTTCGTATGCTTGTTGATGTCGAAATTGAGTTGGTGATGGTCTCCATTTGTTTGTCTACATTGCTTGCTAATTCCTCAAGTCTGTCGTATGAGTGCTTCAATGAAGTATCAAACCCCATGAGGTCTTGGTGAAGTTTCCGAAATTGTTGATCATTTTGTTGATGGTTATGATCCACTATTTTCCGGAGGCCTCTCCCTTCGTTGAGCACACCAAAGGCATTGCGCTTCAGCCAGCGCGCCAACGGCAAAAGCAGCGCGCTTTAAAGAGCACTGCTCAGGCCAAGAAGGGATTCCCTTGGTTCTCCTTGGAGTTCACCACAGACTGCCCCCACATGTCTCGCGTAGGGCACTCGGTCTTCTTCCCACTTGTACCTCGGCATGCGCGACCTGGGATTGAGTTTAGTACCTCAAAGAACTTGGCTATAGCGCGGCGACGCTGCACAGCTCGTCCTGCTCGCTGTCCCCTTTGTTTGGGCCTCGCGACGTTCGACGACTCATTTGTGGAGCTCCTTCGCTGCTGAACTCCACCAGGATCTCCCGAAGTTACTGTCCACGCGTCAAAATCATCCAAACTCGCTTGTAACTCGTCCGTTCGGCACTCAGTCACTTGGGATTTGTTCTGCCGGCGCTTCGTCACACTTGAAACGGGCCTTGGTTCTTGCTTCTCGACGAACTTGTTCCATTTGTTCGTTCTGACGGACACAGAGGGCGAACAGTTACCCAACAGTTCCACAACTTGTCGGAGGTCACTTAAGGATCGCTTCAAGGAATTTTCCAA
This sequence comes from Eutreptiella sp. 'Long Island Sound 2002', assembly GCA_964036045.1. Classification (NCBI taxonomy): domain Eukaryota; phylum Euglenozoa; class Euglenophyceae; order Eutreptiales; family Eutreptiaceae; genus Eutreptiella; species Eutreptiella sp. 'Long Island Sound 2002'. The sequence continues at coordinate 4,156,006 of OZ038385.1, forward strand.
CGAGGTCTCCAACTTCGCCAACACACCTGAGTACTCAGACGCTTTGTTCTTGTTCGGCGGCGCATTCGATTTTGCGGTGTTCTTCTTTGGCATTGCCTTGCCGGAATCCGCCAGCTCCTTCAATGAGCGCTCCCCTGGTTCCTTCAGTTCATTCGGCGGCGTACTTGTCTGCCCCGAATTCAACGAAGGCTGGAACAACCGGCAATGGAGCTTTTGAAAAACGTGGCCAAAGTTCGCGTACCTCTTCGCGCAGATGACTTGTTGCTCATACCTGAGACTTTGCCTTATTCGTTCTTCCTCTGCGACGAGTCGTTGCACTGCTGTGATGGCGGCGGCTTCAGTACATCGTGGCACTTCTGTTACTCCACTTAAAAGGCGCTGCGGCGGCGGTGTTGTCCTGGGCGGGGCTGGCGCTGGTCTGGACGGCGCCTTGATGGTATCTTGATTGACGGCTCGGCCGGGCCGTAGACTCCTGTGATTGCACTCCTCACTCTTATTGATCTCATCTGCAGCTACAGGCAAAGGCAAAGAAACGTCGTGTTTATCTGTTGAATATTTCAAGACCTCAGAGTCTTGTTTCGACCAGTATTTTCCCATGACTTCAGAATTTTCAAACCTCTCATTTCGAATCTCCTGCAGTCCCATTTTGAAAACCTTGAAACGACGCCCTTCTTGTGATTGCCGCACGCAATGAATCAAATCAGTTGATCAATCTTCACTTGGTGATACGGAGTGATTCAACAGATAAGCCGTTTCATGGCCTAAACAATAATGGACGCTCAGCACAATACATACACTGTAAACATGCTAAAATCCTACAAGGTCAGATCATTTTAATATAAAAACAAAGCTTTTCAGAAGCTGTTTCTATGCACAAATCTGTGCGCGCGCGTGTTCTGCAGTGCCCAAAAAGGCGGCATCTGCGACGCACCACAGCAAATAACTTATATGGGGCTATGTCATGCACCACAAACAAAAATTAGACATAATTGCTGTAATCCTGACCCTGCCAAATGCAGAGGTCCACAGAAGAAATCAACCTTGTTCTGTCCTGTCCTGAGCTTTCCTTTACAAATAGCCACAGGTGATGGTACACCTGAAATGATCCTGATGGGTCACAGGTTTCCCATCTTTGGTATGCTGCTGTCGTTTCATCTGCAGCATACAGCTACTGCGTTGATCGCAGTCAGGGGCATGACAAGGCCCCCCCTTGTCATTGACAGGTTTGCAGTAGAACAAAGGGGGTGTACCTGCATCAGGTGTAACCTCATTCATGGCACGTAGGTTACCCCTTCCTTTACCACCTCCCTGGTTGGCGTTAGTGGGATTTTTAGGCCCTTTCCCCTCGCCACGTTCGGGGGTAGGGTTACCCCCTCGACCCAAGTGCTTCTTGAGGAATTCCTCCATGTGGGAATCATTCTCCCTCTCAAGAGCTAGCTCAATCAGAAGGTCCACCAGTTCATCGTACGTTTGGGTCCGATTCTTCCTCTCAGAGGTAGAGCGGCAATCATCCCAGGTACGTTGGGGGATCTTACTCATGAGCCACAGGTGGGGCTCAGTGGCTCCGTAGGAACCCACGTTCATCCGCGAAAACAGATACTCCAGGTCGCACACGTATTCAGAGATTGTAATGGTACTGATCCTCTGTTATTGATTTGCGATATCCTGCAATGCTTTTTCAAAATCACTCAAATTGTTAAACTCCTTGAATCCTCTTAGTATCCCTCAGCGAACACAACAGAAGACTGTCCCAAAACGTAATTTCATCCCGTTCTCTGTATAACAATAAAATTCACATATGCACTGCAAAATACCTAGATTATTTCTGATTGTCTATTTCATATCGCTGTGTGCGCGTGCTCCCTGTTACGCATCTGCACCTACTCAGATTTATCTAAACCCAATAAACCCAATACACTCCCCTTCCAAGCTATTTGCTGGGGGCTACCTCAGCAAATGGCTGACTGAAAAAATAGACACTCAGATATTTACACTGGGGGGGCTGGCAGCTGAGCTGCTGTTGACAGCCCAGAGCAGGGTGTCAAACAAAAAAATGGCAAACACACACCCCAAAAAATTTTACTGTGGCGTGCCGCAGGACTGAAGTACACTGCAGCCCTACATACCAGTTGGAGTGGGGACCGGGCTGGAACTGCGGGCTTGGACTACACTGCAACCCTACAATACTAACCTGCCTACAAACAGAAACTGCCTGCAGCAATGGCTAAGCAGGCAATGCAGCCCCAAAAGCCCCCTGGAAAGAAAAGAAGGGGCCTGTCAGAAAATCTTTAACAATTTTCTGCCTGCCTGAAAAGGTTAGAATATTGTACAAAAATGCATCCCTGCCTGCCCTGCAGCATACACAGCAAGTAGAGTTTTGTGTTCCTTTGTACTGTTAAATGTTGGGAAAAATGCAAACCTGTAATAATGTACAGAAATCCAATTGACCTATACTGTTTCAAAATTCATCTTCAATTCACTTCAATCGCTTGTCCTGCCCCGAGTTCAGGACACTCCGATGATCTTCTCTGGTTCTGCCCCGAATTCAGGACCCTGTGATATTCTCCACTTGCTGGCTGCAGAAGCAAAACAGAAACCCAAGAAATGCTGTAACCGCTGCATCGTGGTTGATCTTTCTTGTAACTGCGAAGCCTGTAGCCTTGATGCCCCAGGGGTTGTAACGCCCGACACTGCCCCTGATATCTCCGAACCCAACTGACCCTCTTCAGACCCATATCCAGCCTCGGGGAGCGACATATGCGAAGCACTTGTAAGTCCTTTGAACTCCATGGTGGAATATGAAGAGTACGAAAACCCGGTCTACAAAAATGGAGCAGACATAGAATCTCAATGCGCATTCATCGCACATAATGACACAACGTGAAATCAATCGAAATAATTTAAATAAATCCGATTGGGAAATCACGAAAGACAAATGCGACTCGACGCGCGCTCACAGGCGACATCTGGCGGCGAACGGAAAACATGAAAACAAGCGGAAAATTTACTGCACTAATGTACATCTGAGAATCATTGAAATTCTGATCACATCAGTGTATAATTGAGTGCTGTCACTGCTGCCGTTACACTCCCCCTCTGAAAACATACGCCAGTATGTCAGGCTGGGTCAAGTGAAGTGAACGAAACGGCGAAAGTGACCAAAAACCGACTAATCTAAGGCAAAATGTGTGAAATTGAGCTGAATTGAGCAAATTTGTGCTGAGATCTGTGCTTCGCGGTGGCCATCGACTTGAATGAAACGCATAGGTACCTTAGGGCACACAGAAAAAGCTTCGTTCAAGCTCGAAAATTCGAAAATTGAAAGTCTGAGTGAAGAGTGTACATGCATGATCAAGATCCATGATCCATGATGAAATCAGGATCTGACATTCCACTGCCAGAGAACAGAAAACGAGTGTCGCCATGTCGTCGAGCGTCAAAAAAATAGGGTATCCCTTCATGGAGTCCAAGATATGTGAAACTGGCTGGTGTCATTTGCAGTCATGAGACCAGATGCCAGATTGTGGTACAAAATGTGACTGAATTGAGACCAAAATCAGTGAATCGCACACGGATTGAGGGTGGCGAAGTCTGAAACAAGCCAATATAGGTCCAATTTCTTGTCGATACACACTGTGTGTAGTGCTGAACGGAAATCCAGTTCTCATTCATAGCCAATCCAGGTCAAATCCTCATGACGATGATGATCCCCATGATGGAAATCCAATCATGTAAAAGTAATGTGTAAGTGCGGCTAGCCCCATCTGCTCAGATTTTCAGACATTCTGCCCAGATTGGCTACATTTTGGTCATTTTCTTTGCTTCGGCGGAATTGCCGCCTCGCAGCTCAGTCACAGGATATTTCCTATATATTTCTGATATGCCGGATTTGATTCCGCGGTCCATTTCCCGTAGATCCGCCGCATTCCGCTATTTTAGCTGGAATCGCCGTTTGCCGCTGACGCGCGCTCGCGGGCCAGATCGGCCAGACAATTTTACATAAATGGATTATTTAAATTCATTCAGACAGTTTTGGACACTCAGATGTATTTAGAATAATTCCCCTCAATTTTCTTCATAGACTGGGATTTTCTGCCGGACCACAATCAGCATGGATCTTGCTTCTGTTGTCGCTGCTCTCGCCTCCATTGGTGTCCGAGTGTCCGGTTCTACCCCCAATAACAACATCCAGGGAGACTCCTCGCGTGCCTGCCCCACTGGTCTTGCCGGCCCCGAGCCCTCCGGCACCCACAACGACCCAGGGCAGCACTTTCATGGTAGCAGAGGCTACCTGAATGTTGTTCCTTTGGTGTCCCAACCACAGCTAGCCCCTCAGTACGGCCCCGTAGACTCCGCCACCTCCGGAGACGTAACGATCACGCTCCCGTGGTGCTGTGCGAACGAGGCCTTGAGAGGAATGCCCTGCGCAAGCCCAAATTGCCCAAGAAGGACACAAATCAGCAGCTGTGGAGGCCCAGATTACAATCAAGATCCCAGTCGAAATTGGCCATCAAGCAGCTGGAATCTCCCAGCCTACGCTAATGGCAACGCTCCGGTGGAGCTTACGGACCTGGCAGGTACTAATACCCCGTACCAATGTTCACATTTTGTGACCATCGATGCCGACATTGACGACATTGAGATGGGTGGTCCAGGTGAGGTACCTACCTATAATCGACCAGCCTCATGGGCACAATGGGACAACCATTTGTCTTCAGAAGTGACCCGTAACCTTGAGGCGCTTGAGGCCCTGTGTCTATTAGCCACGTCTAAGCTGATAGGACAAGAAAGAATCGCCTCTGATTTTTTATTTGAATATTTTTTCCTCCTTCAAGAAGAAATTAATACCAGGATGTGGTTGTGTTCTCAAGAAGATGAATCTTTTGCCATTTTCTTGCAGATCTGGGAGGCAAGCCCCTTCCCGAAGGAGAAGACCAAGGCACCGGTTGCCGGGCCCTCCGCCCCTCATCCCTCTGTTTCCATCCGCGACGATCTAGCCGCCGCGGTTGAGGAAGGAATTTTAGAGGCAGCTAGGCAGGCAAGCCTGGAAATTAGGACTGAAGGAGCTCCCCAAGTGGACTCCTGGCTGCGAACCACTGAGATTAGCGGTCCGACAGCCTGCTCAGGCCCTTCAGGACACGGTATGTACTGTCCTGCCGACTGCTCTTGCAGATCTCAGCGAGACTCTGAGCTCCAATTGCTAAAATATCAAATGCAACTCATCATTCAGACGCTGGGAATTAAAGATCTTTTCAAGACCCACATGAGGTCTGAGGGCGCATCATCGGTGGAACAAACAACAGAACCGTCGGAGGAGGCGACAGAAATTTTTTCGATTGCTCCTTCGGTGGACTCTAAGACCACCGACGCAAGGATCAGCAGGACTAAGCTCAAGGAAAGGGTTACAATCTCTCGATCTCAAAGTAGATCGGCGAAGGCTAGGACTGAGGTTCAGAATGCCAAACGAACTGCCTCCCGTACTACCCTTCCTGCTGTTGATTCCAATGCAATTGCCCAGATGTTGCTCGCCCAGACCCTCGCCGGAGCTGGTGTGGCTAATGATGCCGTGAAGGTGTCTACCATTACGGCCGGTGTTGGGCTGGATTCACTCCTTAATCCTACATCATTGCGACTTCGTCAGGTTGCCAAGCAACCGAAGTATAATGGGAACCCCAGACGTTGGCCTCAGTTCCAACGGGAATTTAAACTGTGGATTAAGACTCAAAAGCTCCAGGATGATCAGTTCCTGATGGCCCTCCTGGACTGCCTTGAGGGAGCGCCGGCCAACACTTGGCTCAGAACCTGGAGTGATCGTGAAGATTCAAGTTCCCCCCTTACCTTTGATGAGGTGTGGGAACAGTTGGAGGTACGTGGATCCCGGCTGCCTGAGGACCATTACCACCAGATGTTGAAGAATTTTCCTTCATTCTCTCGATTAATCTTGCACGAAGTGCAAGACAAGAGACAGCGCTTCTGGAATCTCGTAGAAGAATCCGAACATTCAGGCGAAAAATTTTCTAGTGCCGAGCTGAAAAATCTGATTTTTGACAAGATCCCCTCTGAAACCGCCGCCACCCTTCGGAATAAACAATCCGAAGAAAAGGTCAAGACCTGGTGGGCGGAGATCGATGGCTTTGACGCCTCGGCCAACCGGTTTACCGTCAGGGAGGCACTTCAAAAGTGCTCCCCCACGTCGTTTACCAAGGTGAAATTCACTGAAAACACGTGGAAAATCAAGTTTAATGAACACGAGGATCGGGACTTGTTTGTCCAAGTCCTCAACAGGGGAGTACGTTTCCATGGCAATCGCCTGAAGGCCAGGAACTGGGTGTTTTCGTTTACTCCGCAGGAACTGTGGGAAGAGGTTGAGAGGCTCGCTGACGCCGCCAATCAAAATTTCCATGAGGGTCTTGGGGGAAACAAGAATACCCAGCAAAACACCCAAAATGGGGCCCAAAAGGGCAACAAAAAGGTGAATGACACCCGGAATGTTCAGGATCATTGCAGCATCTGTCTTCTTCTAGGTTCTACGAACCGAGCTAAGACGCATTCCACTGCTAATCACCGATGGTCTGCTTACGATCACAAGGTGATTGGTGAAAATGTCAGTAATTCGCAGAATTCAGACAGGAATGACAGACAGGTGCATGGTGCCAAGGGGGGAAAGGGTAATTCGACTCCCTCCGGTGGGAACAAAAATACTGGAGGCCCTGGCGGGTCCCAAGGCAAAGGGAATCGGACTCCATCCGGTTCCGGTGGGCGGCTGAATG